>OZ020227.1:2089519-3423919 GCA_963971325.1 Aphodius granarius | reverse complement strand
TATATTTCGGGACGCATTTCGACGCGCTTAGTAACGAATCAGAACCTTCCTCACTGGAAAAAACAACTTCGTTTTCAAAGAAAATCTCTTTTGGGCAATCATAGTCCTCAGTTGGTATGTAAAGATGGACCATGCTTCTCGCTTTACGCGGTGGTTGCGGATGTAGATTCGTCGGAATGATCTCACACTCATAGTCTAAATGGGTGTCATCTAATAAGCTAGTCCTTGGTAAAAGTTTTGACTTTGCTTGTGCTTCTTCCATCTTGATTCGTTCCTTGTCATGTTTTCTTTGCTCTTGTGCTTTCAGATCTTGAGTTTCCGCGTTATTGATGATGTTGTTTAACTCTTCCATCACCTCTTCTATGGTTGTTTCCTCCTCTTCATCGTGTATGGTTGGTTTCTGTGGTGACTTCTTCGACATGGGCAAAGTTTCGTCTTGCATGGAGTAGATGGAGTACATTGGGTCCTTATGGAGATCCTCTGGTGTCAAACTGCGTTCTGATGAAGAGATTCCTTCATCATGAGCAGGCGATGAACGATCTGGAACAGGACATTAATAATGTGATAGGTCAGAAACCCATTGTTTATTTATTAAGATAAGATAGAACGTTCGAGAATATCAAAGTTTTGTGTTTTGAGTTCAAAATTTGAAGCGTTGTCATTCTAGGCCAGCGTTTGCCAAACTTTTTCAAGGGTGGTTACAAGGGTGTGAAGGTTACCTCTTCTCTGTTGGGAACTTCTTGATGATTTGCTATTCTTCACTGATTTCAGCGATTGTACTTCATCCTGAAGCTCGCTGCACCTTTCCTTGAGACACTGCTCGAGAGAAATCAGGATTCCTTTCTCTTCTTGCAGAATTTGTATCTTCCTCTCCAGCAGTGTGGTCTTATCTCTTAGATTGTCGTTATCTCTCTCTAAGTTTTGAAGCCTGGTCATTACATCCTCTATATCTATGTAGTTTTTCTCCCAGTGGTCTAGCTCCTTGAAGATTCTATCTGCCGATTGTGAGTTTGTGGTTACATTCTGAAATGAGAGTGACTAGGTACTAGGTAGTAAGGGTGAGTAGAACCTGGTTGTAAAGCCACGGTCAAACTAGGCTGTTTTATTAGCCGCTAGTTGCTGGTGCTGCTGGCAGCAACAGCAGTGCAAATAACACGCTAGTAAAACAGATAGTGAAAGAATAACGTTACCTTTTTGATGGAATCTATGTCTAAACCAGCTTGTGCTAGCTCTGCTTGTACAAACAAGCGTTTCTGGGAGGTCTCACACTGGTCCATGAAGGAGTTTAAGAAGTTCAAACCAGTGGCTAGTAGTTCACCTTGTCCACCAGCTGAAGACAGCATACCAACCAAGAATCTGAACCTTACTGGTTCCCCAAAACGCAGACGTAGTGTTGATAAGGCTTCAGATACTGCTGTATGGCCAATATCAGGTAAACAGCATATCTTGGTGAGAAGCTAAAATGATTTTATTGATTGGCAATGGAAACTAAGACTAAAGAGAAACTTACTTGAAGAGCAATGATTCTTGATTTGGTGACATTACTCATTATACAGACTGATAGGGTGAACAATCCAGCTGATGACGTGGTTATCTTTCTGATTGCTTCGCCGTATCTACTAGCGCAATACATCAGGCATTGTAAGCAGCTTAACTCATCCAACAAGGCCCTTCTTTGTATTGAGGGTGGTATCCTGCCTGTGGTGCCTGTTGTACCGTTGCTTCCGTTGTTGGCTTGGCTTAACTGGACGATTCTCAAAACGTCAAGGAGCAATGTGGCGCCGTCTAGGGGATCAGCAACAAACTCCTGCACGAAACTGTAAATTCAAATCTCTAAACTATCTAAGGGAGATTTCACTGTATACCAAATCTCAGGCGGAACCAAAAGGAATCAAAGAGGGATACAAGACAATACAATTTGTATATTCATAGAACATTTAGTACAATACAGTATAATATAAAAACATATACAATATCTTGTCCGTCGACATTCACGCGCTCGATAATTTGGGTCAAATAATCGATAATTTAGCTCAAATTTCCGCGACGATCACGCACATAGCAAAACGTATAGATAAAAGCACCCAAACCATAGTATTTTTTCGCTTTCGTTGTCGTTCAACAAGCTGCCCTCGGGCAACAGCAAGGAGCGCAGCAGTTCTGCGGCTGGTGTTGATTGAACTGATGCGTGTGGCAGTCCAATTGCGGGCATTCTACACAATCAGGACAATCGTCATTGCACTCAATGTACGTCCCTGGAGGTCCATAGCTCATCTTCTGCACGGTACAACCTTCCATCCTTGTAGTGGGCGGCGCAAACCCAGGTTTTTTAGCCCAGGGCATATCGATTTTCTCAGGGGTTTCCCATGGAAGGTAAGACATTTTGTGGACTGTACATTGCGACATCTTACCAGCAGCTGGTAAAATTGCGTTTATGGGTCTGACAGGCTCGACGTGTACACTCTTGACGTCAATAGGCATGTAGGATAATCTGTTCGTGGTCTGGTCTGATAACGGACAGTCTGAACTGAATATATTTGGTGATGGGCTCACAGCATGTGCTTTGGAGTAAGGTTTTGGGACGTAATCGTGCTTCTGCGTGGTGATATCTTGCATGGGGCCTTCACCTAACAAGTTGTGCTCGCATGGGAGGATGGGACACGGTGGGCGAGCATTTATATGACCTTTATACGACATACGATGAACAGTATTATCAGAAATCTTTCCCTCGCCCAAACAAATGTTGTTTGTGGGGTATACAGCATGTGGCATCTCTCCATCGACCGGTAAGTACGATTTCCTGTAAATTGTGTTATCCTCCATCTTGGAGGTTGGTGGTTGGTACACCCTGTTCGGCCTAAATGATTTTGGACGGTCTGGTTGGATGTATCGACACCTCTTCCTCACTTGGATCATCGGTGGTTCCATCATGGCTACCACTGGAACTTGGACGTTGCAGCATGGGTTACAGCTGGCCATTGGGAGTGGGGGACATGGGTTGACCTGTTGGACGGGGGTCCCTACGGGGATGGTTGGAATCATGCATGGGGTGCAGCCTGTTGGGATTCCTTGGGCTGGTTCCTTGCTTGCAGCGGTTTGAGCGCAATCGCAATCTGCCATTTTTGTGATGAGTACAAATATACAAATAATATATGAAGGGAAGAACACAAAACGGAGACGGACTAAGTGGATTGTCAATCAAAAAAATTGGCGATTCACACAATACGAACTGTCATTATCGTTACCTAGGATTTAGCGGTCCTACTAGATCGTTTTTGATGATTTTGTTTCATGATTTTGATCTACACCACTACATTTAGCGGGGAGAAGATAGCCATTAAAGATATCCATAAGTTTTTTGTTCGAATTTCTTAATGAAACATATGTCAATCGATAGAACTATTCAAGTTCAAGAACGGTTTAGCAAAAAAAAAATTGATTTAATTACCAGCGCGTCATCTAAAACAGCTCATGGTGTCCGGAATATGACACGGAAATTGGTGTGCGGCTTATTAAATGTTTATATAAATGTTTATACCAATTGCGAAAGTTTATGCATAACTTTGATTGGTACGTCAAATTGTAGGTAATTAATAGGGGTACTTACCCTGAAAAGGTCCGAGCTTTTTCCCACTCAATAACACCCCTTAAATGATAATAATGTTGACCTACCCCATAACAAGGAATACGACGGCAGACAGATAAAATAATTAATAACTTTTGTAAATATTCTTGCATAACTTTGATTCATACGTCAAATTGTAGGTAATTAATAGGGGTAACTACCCTGAAAAGGTCGGAGTTTTGCCCACTCAGTAACACCCCTTAAATGATAATAATGTTGACCTACCCCATAACAAGGAATACGACGGCAGACAGTTAAAATATTTAATAACTTTTGTAAATATTCTTGCATAACTTTGATTCATACGTCAAATTGTAGGTAATTAATAGGGGTAACTACCCTGAAAAGGTCGGAGTTTTGCCCACTCAGTAACACCCCTTAAATGATAATAATGTTGACCTACCCCATAACAAGGAATACGACGGCAGACAGATAAAATAATTAATAACTTTTGTAAATATTCTGGCATAACTTTAATTCATACGTCAAATTGTAGGTAATTACTCGATAACACACCTTAAATAATCATAATAAAGAAAAATCAGTTTTAACAAGGTTTGTGGCACTCTTACGCTCAAACTATTCAAATTAACAAAAAAAAGGTTATTACATAAATTATAGAAATTTTTTTCTAGTTTAATTTATTATATGACTGTTTTTATCGTAAAATGAGTCGGAAAGAAGATATTGTCAAAAAACTGTTTTTAGGCGACATTTTTCCAATATCTTAACTATCTCAAATGTTTTTACCTGGCGTATGATAGTTTGAGGTCGGATTTCAGTTTGCAGAGCAGTTCTGACACAGTTCCAAACTGTCTCAAGGTCATTTCGTTCTCCGATAGCATTGGGTTCCTGTAATCTCTGAAAGAATGACTTTTCGCCCTGGTTATGTCCGTATCTACAGCAGTACTGTTGCCGTATAGCCCTGGGCCATTAGGGGGTGGTTTTCTACCCCATTTCTTCAGGGATAACGCGTAATCTTCGGGGTTGTAGATTGGGGGACGTTGCTTTTCCTGAAAGAGCAAAAAATGATTTTACGATGGGTTTATTTTTAAATTATCTGAGTTATAAATTATTCATAATGTTGTATCTTAAAGAGTCCACCAAATGCTGTTTATAACAGCTCGTAATTGCTCTCGGTAACGTTCAGTTTAACGCTATTCAATTGTTCGAAACGTCGGGCTATTGTCTGTGGTTCCCAGACGTTAGTCATTCTGAAATACTGAACGGTTTTAATGTGTTTTTAATTGTCCCTTTGTAGATAGTGAATTGAATATTTTTAGAGATCTTGATAGCTATTTATGACACTAGTGCAAAAATTGTATTTTATAAACGTATTTCTTTAGGAAGTTTTGACGAAAAAGTAGGTAACTTCCAGATTTTAGTTAAAACAAGGCCATTGACATTGACAAATCTGGTAGAAAGAAAGTTGTTTTTGTTTAAGTTGTCGTGACATATGTTTGATATCTCTTGCAATACAACTTCTGCTTCCCATAATAAAATTCTGTAGGATTATAGAGACTCTACACAACTGGTAGAATATTTTTATGTCCTCAATTGTGCATTTTCTCAATATACATCTAATTAAATGAGGTTATTATGCTGGTTAGTCTTCACTTTTTTTCTATACAATCTATACCCGGGTATATTACATATAATCAGGTGAAAGTCGACAATGATGTTCCATATCCTCGTTATTGTTATTATTTTATAAAAATCGATTAACCTCGTAGTCTAATTTACGTGATTACAAAGAAAGAATTATACACTATGTAGTACATACCATAGTTACAGTATATCTTATTTTGTACTATTTAAATTTCTTGTAGAATTGTGGAAGTTGTGCTACACAGAGAGAACTCTATTCTTGGATATCAAGGAAAATTGTTCTTGCTTATATAGTGTAGCACGAAGAGGAAATTTTTGCTATCCAAATAATATTTGATTGTAATAAGAATTTCAATATAGGTATGTAGAAAATGTATGAAGAAAATGTTATTCTTCTATATATAAAAAGAGTAAGACGTTAGTTTTACAACAACAATATTTGGTGGATGAAAAATATACATTCTTCAACGAACAAACAGTTTCTTGACCCAAAAGTATACATACGTATCGTTTAAAACAGACGTAATTCCTTTCAAACAGTTCCCTCATACTTAAAACAAGAAAACGTAATCCTAGTATTACGTTATCGAATAAATTTTTCCCTCTGTGTATAAATGCAGAAAATATTCACTTACCTTCGCAATATTTTCTTCTCCCCATGCGAAATTGTTAATTCTTGTCCCCTCTTCGGAGTTTGGAGACATGGTGACCTCAGAACCAAATAAGTCACTAGAAATAAAAGAAAAAAAAACAACCTAAAATTTTGTATAAGCTTGTGCTTAGAAGTAGTACCTTAGAAGGACGTCTGTATGTCTGTGAACACGATATAGCGTACAAACGGTACAACGGATCGGGTTGAAATTTGGTATACATATTTACTAACAAACTATTTTATTCAGAAATAATAAACAAAATTAAAGTCATGTACTTATTTTTCAGGAAAGTCTTGGTTTCTATTTGTGCTCTTGTAATATTTTGACAAATCTTTGTCACTTTAATTAAATAGGTGTCAATAATTCTTTCAGTCTTTCAATTCTCTCATGTTTGTGATTATTTGCATCTTAAACATGAAAACCGTCCAAAATTGAAGTGTGATCAATAGAAACATTATTTTTTAATCATTTACAAAATTTACAGAACCTGAAGACGCTTCAATTTTCTCTTTCAACCATCATATCAAACAACACTGTCTGGTGCAACTAAATAGTAAATTGATATGCAAAATAGTCAGAAGCAACTCTCTCTTATGTAGTGGTAGTTAAATTTGATTATAAAAGCGGAACATCATTGTTTCCAGGACATTAGGTAAGAACATTCATTCTTTTCTTGTACCTACATATTGCATTATTCCAGGAAGAAAAAAAAATTATTATTATTTATTATTATGTATTAGTATTATTCAATCTATTAGATAAAAATTGAATGTATTGTTTCTATTATATATATTTTTTTTATAAAGTAACAATAAAAAACAATATATACTTTAAATACAAACTAGAACGTAAGAACGGATATAGTGTACATTAAAGTGAAAGCTTCCATGATAACAGGCGGGAAAATCGAATATTTATGATCTTTTTAAGTCATAGAATGCGACAATTACAGCTCGTTGACGGGCAACGTGTTGTACGCGACAATTTCCCAGTTAAAAGCGGAAGAGTAAGAAAAACATGTCATGTTTATAAAAATTATTCGCTTTCTTTCCTGATCGGTAACATCTCGAAAATTGTTATTATACTAGAAAAGATGATAGAATAAGAAATCTGAACGCAGCTCCGATTATAAGATTCAATGAGATTTAGCACCAGTAATGCCAGTTGCTGGTACAGCTAGCAGCAGCAGCCAGCGGCTATTTTATGGTCACATTACGCTGTTTACCACCGCTGATGGCTACTACCAACAAGCCTCAGTTCAAACTACAAGGACAATTACTTCTGGTGCATTTTATATATCACTAGGTAGGTACATACAATAGTGAGACAATGCATTGTCTTTTGTCAGGTGAAGGCGTCGCAACCATAAAATATTTAATATTTGATAACAATTTGTAGGGTTTTATTGACTACCTGCCTTGAACCTGACTACGTAAATTTTGAAAGCACTGTACACCAGTGTAAATAACATAAGCAAGGCCACGATGACCATAAAATTAGAAATACTATATTTTAGAAGTATTTAGTTGAAAAGTCAATGAAAAGTCAATTACATATTTCGATTATTATTAAGACAACTAAGACATCATCAAATATACATTGCAGATAGTTTTGTTAACAAATCCTGAACATTACAGCCGTGTGTTTTCTATCAAACTCTCGCTGAGTTCTCAAAAATTCGTCTTAATCCTTTGTGCTAGATTTCCTGGAATGGAATAACGATTATGACCAAATCGGAAAAGAAAAAAAAACGTATTCAATAGAATAGTTTTGCTTCGCTTTTCGTGCCATACGAAGATACCGTACGATAGTGTCATCTGGCAAACGTAAGGACCTACTCTGTACACCACGTATGTATGGAATATGACCCCTCCTGTGGCATGGGATACTGAATGTGTTGAAAGAGTGTTGTGGCCAACGACTCCGAGCCATTGGCTCTATGCCTCGTGTGCGAGATGGTATGGTCAACATCTACTATACTTATACGTTCACTGTCAAGGCTACACTTACAACAGAGCCGGTGAATAGCGGGACTTTTACTTCTTTTTTGAACCGTTCTCTTGCATAACTCAACAAAATCTGAGAAGAATCATTGATTGTACGCAGAAAAATTGTACCAAATAAGTACAAAATGTTTGGGACCTATCATGTTCATATACATACGTCGTCAATTTAATATGGTAATCGAATATTTGAAATAAATAGAAATTGATTACTTTATAGCATACGTATTACTATGTTAATCGTTTTAACATAACATTGCTGCTATACCACAGGAAATTGTGTATTAACTGTAATATTGTGTTTTTTTATGCCTTAATATGCCTCAAAGCTTGGAAGAAACCAGTTTTCATATCCAAAGCAATGAAACGTAGATTAAAGGGTAACTATTTTCAGATTCAGTGGGCTTTTGTGTAATAAAAATTCGGTTGTAATTTGCGAATTAATAATAAGGGTAATCCACTATTTTTTGCCTCTATAAAGCAATGGAATTATTGCGTCATTATTTGTCGATTACAGGAACGCATTTACAGGAAATTGGTGTGAAATTGTACCAATTTTTTTAGGTCTTGTCTAATAATTTAGGAAATTAAACTTGGTTAGATTCGGAGGTGTATAATTTGGACAGAAAAAATAATAAAGCATTCAGTTTTAGCTCACGTTTTAGCTCTACCTCCAAAAATGTTTATTCTTATAGATCAAATTATTGTGTATCATTTTCTTTCTATATATATTATCATTAAGTGTGATTGTTTGATAATAATACATAGTTAGGTGGTTCCTAGTTTCATTTTACCACAAGAAAGTTTGTTTTATTAACTTCCTATCAAGACTTTTCATACCAATAAATTCAATCGTTCAACTTGTTGATTGCCAGCATTAAAAGATAAAAGAAAGCGTATAATGTGTATCAATTTTATTCTCTGGTGAGATAATGAGTGAAAACACTGAAAACAATAATGTTTCAAAGTTATACTTATACATTTTTGTCTCTCAATAAAGTCCTACATTATAGGTGATTGCTATAGGCGCTTGAAAAGTTTTTCTTTGCGAAGGATGCGAATTAACACGAGCAAATTTGACTTAGTAATATGGCTCCTCCCATTTCCTGCCTGTCAAGATCAAGATAAAGCAAAAACGGGTCGTAAAAAAATTCCCTGTACCATTAAAAAACGCCATAAAGCAAATTAAATCGCTAAACCCATGAGTTATTATGGATTAAAATCTTTGGGACTATTATTTTGGTGTTATGTCACAGGAAATATACCTTTGAGCAGAATACCGTGAGAAAGCTGAACTTGGCTGACCAGTTTTGATATAATTGATTGATCTTCTGATATATATATATATATATATATATATATATATATATATATATATATATATATATATATATATATATATATATATATATATATATATATATATATATATATATATATATATATATATATATATATATATATATATATATATATATATATATATATATATATATATATATATATATAAAGATCACTTTCAATAAGCAAATTCCAATAAGTAACATACAAAATAGTGTATCTATATGACTATACAACCGGATGATGTAATATAATTAATATGTACTGGTGTGCTCATAGCTCTGCCTGTATAATTTTAATCCTGGGAATCTGGAAAATATGAGTGCACAATATTATGCAAAACCCAACTTTCCGACTACATTGACCACACTGTTTACACATTTATAAACTCCCTAAACGTATAGACTATTATAGAGGGTGAAACACCAAAAATGAATGTCCGTAAGATAATAATAATAATACTACATCGGGATTATAACAATACAAGTCACCTCTCGATACAAATAACTATAATATACTGTCACGTATCCGTGTGTTTTCCTACGAGGTTTATTTCTCTACTTCTTGTTTATTTATTCTTCAATCGCGGATCGGGCGATAATATTCAAACAATAACGTGTGCCACTGCAGGATGAAATGGTGTTTGGTCAAAATCGAATGAATCCCTAAGAAAACCCATGTAACATTTGCCACTTCCGGTTGTCAGATAGTCACCAAAAACACTCCAGTTCGTCCCCCGGTAATTCTAAATATGTATATCAAATTTCAGCCCGATCTGTCAAACTAGGTTCTTCTAAACCTAGTGGGAAAGTAAAAATCTGTTTGGATGCAAAGTATTGCCTATTGCAAAGTATCGTCAATATACTTAGGTCAATATCCTAGCCACTAAACGAACTGCTCGTGCTTTAAGTTATAATTAGGCGGAGAAAAGACAAAAAGCAGCCAAGGAGTAATTAAGAAATTCTTCGAAAAATACTTAATATCTTCGTGTTTCTTGTACCGAAACATTCAGCTGCTGCGCAAAGATGATTTGCGGTTAAATAACATCACAAAAGCAACGACTAAACACTTTGTTTTACTTAAACCATCCTATATTACTATTCAGACAGAAAATGTGTTAAAACTTTATTAGCAACTAACTACCTGCATTAGATTAATACCTATAACATGTTACTAATGTGGCTAACCAAACATTAAAATTTTATCGCATCTACATAATAAAATGTTGGAATGTTAACGGTACTACCTTAATAAATAAGTATATTGCCTCCTTCGATGTTACAAAATGCAGACAGAGAGAGGAATTCGCTGTACATCAACGTGTAAATTAAACTAACTTGTCACAATGCAGCATAGAATGTAGCTGTAACTGTACAACCATGTCATGTAAGTCTTTGCTTATAAAGACCATACATACCAAAGAAGTTCATTGATTTATATTAAGTCTATAAGTCTATTCTGGTCTATATATAGTCCTCCCTTTCTTTCTACACAAAGACAACTCTATTCTTGGATATCAAGAAAAATTATTCTTGCGTATATAGTGTAGCATGAAGAGGATTTTTTTTCTGTATAAATAATATTTGTTTTACCAACGACTCCAGCAGGGTTAAATACATGAATATGAAAGAGAGTGAGAGAGAATTTTTCGTTAAGACTGGAATTAACAGCATATTGCTGTTGTCTCTCTTCTCTTCCTGGCACTACACAGTACAAGACAGAACTAACTGTACAAGACAGAAGTGATATAGTAAGTCAACTTCCAGCATGCAAGACTTCGTTATTAAGCCTCATGATCGGAAGCTAGTTTTTTATTGTCTTTTATGGTCTTTCTTGTGGCCATATTGTCGACTTAACTAGGCCGTATAGCAAACTGTGACAATCGGTAATAATAATTGAGATTTTGCGCCATCTGCCGGTTCTACTGTTTCTTGTCCTGGCCTAAAACTGAAAATAACGTAATGTGGTTTATTGTTCTTTGATTGCTGTTCCACTTTGCGTTCGTTGATTGCTTGTGTACGCAATATTATATTGTAATCCATGGGAAGAAGAGATGTTGTATGTTTTCTGGTGATTATTGTTTTATCGGTGTAATTGAAAATTATACAAAGGGAACAAATTTCTAACTGTTTGATTAATTAAAAGTGGATTTATTGTGACAGGTCTAGATTTCGTCAAAGACTATGCAAAAGTGCTGCTTTTTGTAGAAATAACAAATTGTCAGTTGACCTTATCGAACTACTTATTACGGTACATCTAAGACTGCAATATGTTTCCGTTTCACAAAATCTAGGTAAATGGGCTTATAATGTATCGGTAATAACCACTATCAGTACCAGAGATATTCATAGTTTAGCAGACTAGCGGCTTGTATAGCATTTCTTTTTTCATTTACAGTTATAAGACTATAATAGTTATATATCGATGGACGTGTTATCACTCGTGAATTTAACGGAGTGTTAGTATTCATAATCAATTATGGTATTTAACAGATCAAGGCCAAGAATGCCAGCTAAAATATGGTAAAACCAACCGTAGATTTTTTTGGTTTTATTGGGATTTTATTTGCATTATATAGAGGGATCTATAATTTATGATTATTATGTTAATGTGACCTCGTACAAGCAGAGATGGGCATGCTTGAAATATATGAATATTAAAATAGTTTATTTAAATAAATAAGAAGCTCTTAACATTTACGTAAACTAAACAAAAGCCTTCTTAAATACTTAACATTGAAATTATTTAAAATAATTCGAGTGTGCATTTTTAGGCAAATATTTAATATTGTTTGAATCATTTGCATATTCAAACATTTACTCAAGGAGGATTTTAAATTCGGTAGTATGACATATGTTACTTCCTTAATTTGACCAATTAAAAGGTAATTTTAGAAAGAAAGTTGATCTTTTTACTTTTCGACTAGTACCCTAGAAGGAAAGTATTAAGATCCCCTGAAACCATTGCAATGATTTCTGGAAAATTTGGTATACAAATTTAGAATTACCGGGGGGGACGAACTGGATTGTTTCTGGTGACAATCTGACAACCGGAAGTGGAAATATCACATACGTTTTCTTAGGGATTCATCTGATTTTGACCAAACTGACACCATTTCATCCTGCAGTGGCACACGTTATTGTTTGAATATTATCGCCCGATCCGCGATTGAAGAATAAATAAACAAGAAGTAGAGAAATAAACAAGAAGTAGAGAAATAAACAAGAAGTAGAGAAATAAACCTCGTAGGAAAACACACGGATACGTGACAGTATATTATAGTTATTTGTATCGAGAGGTGTTTCACCCTCTATAGTCTATACGTTTAAAGAGTTATAACTTTTTTATAACTTAATGTCAATAATTTTCAGTACACAGCGTAAACATTACTAGCAATACAAATGTATCAAAAAGTCCTCCGGAAAATATAATAACCATCTTAAGAAAAACAGCACAATCATCAGATGTGAGATAACATAGAGAAATGCCAGAAATTAAGAAACACAATGCTCGCAATTTGAAGTGTATAATAAAAATTACGTTGTGATTATGCGTTTAAAATGCAAAACGAAAGTTTTTAGTTTGTTCTTCCTTGTTTTTATGTGTGTGTATGTTTTTTTTTTCTACCTGGTTGTTAAAATAACCGGTCACTTTTTCACTGTCGTGCACTTTCCGGTGTTCTTTCATTCGCACATGGATGGAATGGTTTAATTATTTAAAATAATTACTCGACTTTAATTAGAATAACTTACCCGCTAGACATTTGTTATCGTTAAAGTTGACCGTGCTTCATAAATATTCATTGAAAAGCAAGATTACTTTTGCAATTAGAGTACTAAACTCCGATAAATAATTACACAATTTATTCGAATTGTTATAGATGTTAATAGATATTTTTCTGTAAGTGACACCGTGTGACCAAATTAGATTGTCAACGCAAAATATCATGCTTGATTTAATTTACGAAATCGAACCTCCCAAATAAAATAAAATACTATTGGAAAATAAAAATATAAGTGTAAATTTTCTTATAGTAACCAGAAGTGTACCATCAGAAGAAGATGTAATGAAAGATACCATCTCTAAATGCGTACAGAACCATGAACTTGCATGCATGTGATGGTTCGTGCTTCTTGTTTCTTCGCCTCTTTGGTTCTTCACGCACCTTCCGGCTTCTCAACAACAATGACTACTGATTTCCATTTCGTTGCTAACTTCGCATACATGCAAAAGTGTTCAACAATTGACTATGATGTATTACCGAGTCAACAGTGCTCGGTAAGAAATATAGTTGCTGCTGAATGTATACGATGATGTTATCTGTCGTTATGAGATTTTTATTTTTAATTAAGGGAGAATAAGAAGAATTAATACACATATAAGAAGAAAATGTCTTTGGTTAATCTGTTATTAATCTTCTATCGAACGGTAAGCTGTGGTCATCCATCAAGTGGATTTCTAATGAATCTAGAGTTTTCTGATTCTCGCCTATCTATGTCACAAGACTAGGTATAGGAATCACTACTTTCTCACCACAATAAACGCAAATTTAAATCCGTAGTCGGTCAGTTTTTGTTGTAATGTTCCATGGCATGGAACAAATGGATTGCTAAGTTACTATCGCCTTTACTCTTTAGACCTACTAAGACTAATCAACATTAATATGGTGATGGAGTAAAATTTTATCGCAGAACATCTGCTAAGTGAAATTTTACACAATATAGACTTTGTCCATTATTTTTTTAAGCCATATTGTTCTTGACCCTTCAATAAATTCAAGCTCACTTGCATTCGTATTATTTTTGTTTTTATACAAAGAAAATATCTGGTGTGGCACCCATACAAATTTCCGACTACAAATAACTATAATATACTGTCACGTATCCGTGTGTTTTCCTACGAGGTTTATTTCTCTACTTCTTGTTTATTTCTCTACTTCTTGTTTATTTCTCTACTTCTTGTTTATTTATTCTTCAATCGCAGACCGGGCGATAATATTCGAAGAATAACGTGTGGGCTAACGCGGTATGATGTCGTCAGTTCATCATTACGTCACAAACCAATCGATATAAAACCTTACGGCTCCTAAACCGCTCATCCCATTGATCTGTAAATTTGTATATATATTTAAAATCAGTGCAGGATGAGATGGTGTCAGTTTGGTCAAAATCGGAAAATGAAAACCGACAATTTTTCCACCCTATTTCATACTTAATGATGAATGATTGGCAACGGAAAAAATTGCGAGATGAAATCGACAATGACCCATATTTTAATTTCCTTTAAGCCACTTTCCTATCGACTCTTGCATTTGAATGCCAACTTCCGAGTATCATGCATTTTATTCTGTTGCTATCTGTGTCAGATATTTTCACTTTTCCTCTTATTTTCGTCTTCTTATGAGTAGACGTCCGCTCTTCCTGCTGCTTTATGTCGTTGAGCATGATAATTGGCACCTACACTTTCTTCAAGATTTTCTACATCTCATTTAATTCTTCGACGTGTGCTAATTTATTTATGATGATTATTGTGGCAATCAATACATTAAAGTGATGAAAAATCTCACCCAAACATTACTTAAAGCCCTCTTTACCTATTGGGAGAATTTTTACCTCCCATAATATTTATAAAAGACATTTCAAAAATACATAATTTCCTGAGTTAACGTTCATGCTGGTTGCTGTAAAAGTTAAACAAGTTGTGAAACATCCTGTTTAAAAGTCCTTAAGATATAAAATCTCCAAAGAGTTAGGAAATAATACATCAGGATACTACGCGATAAAAATAACGCAAAAACTTATTCTTTTGTTCATGGAAGCTAAAGATATCACGACTCATGTAATTTGTAGGTCAAGTATGCACAATATTTTTTATTACTGAATTTTTATATTAATTACTACTGGCAGATATAATATGAGGATAAATAAAAGCAGTTTGATGAAGTGTTTATAGTTAAGTGCTACACACAAGAAGTGTACATGTTACTTTGCTATCACAAGAATTCCATTTGCTTGTGACACTTTTTAATCTGTGTATCAACTCGTACTGGAGTCACTAAAAGCTGATACATGAAATATGCATTATTTACTTCGTGGTTATCATACTTACTTTGAGTTATGCATTATTTTGCATGGCGTGACTCTACAAAATGTTCGACATACTTGTTTTGAAATAAGTTATCTGTAATACGAAGAGAGAATTCTATTCTTGGATGTCAAGAAAAATTGTTCTTGCGTATAGCATGAAGAGGATATTTTTGCTATCCAAATGATATTTTATTTATTCTTCCGGTTTAAGAGTTTAGTATGTTTATGTTGAGTATATTTTGTTGGGTGAAAATATACATTCTTCGTTTCTTGACCCAAAAGTATACGTACGTATCGCTTAAAACAGACGTAATTCCTTTCAAGCAGTTCCTTCATACTTAAAACAAGAAAACGTAATACTTACTCTGAGAATTTTGTATTTTACTTGAACCAACCAAATGATCTTTCTGCGGATATAGAAACAAGTGATATTCTTTACTCAAAGATATTCGTGTTGAATCGAATATATTTTTCCCTCTGTGTACAGTATGTTGGATATACATTTGTGTCAGCAATCTTTATTTAATTCTTTGTTATGGTAAGTATTTTTTATGTACTGAAAAGTAAAGTTTCCATTTTCAGGAACTTCTCCCCAATACACCTTTGTAAATGCATTTTTTGATATCAGTTTAATTGTATGGAGGAAGCATATTATATATAAGTAAGTAGCGTGTATTTCGTTTGTATGTAGAACGTAGAACAATATCATGGTTGATGAGCTGATGATAGAATCGCGTGTACGACATACAATGTCAAGTTTCTGCTACATACCATGTGAAGTATTGTTTTTGGAAAAATTATCACCTACTTTCTAGACATTTATACGAGGACAAGGAATATAAAACGAGAAAGAAAGTCAGATTAGCACAAAAATGCGGCATGACAGTGATAATTAAAAACTAACGGCCATATGCAGTTTTCTAGTAAGTTTTGTAGTGAAAAGAAGAAAAAATTCAGCTGTCTGCAAGTGTCTGTATGCTCGTGCTCGATCACCTTATTTCTACCACGCATTCTCTAGAAAAACCCGTTAATTGTTCTATACTTATATGACTTCCTTCATTATCCGATGATGGTGGTGTATTTCGATCCAATAAGACTCTTGTCTCTACCTCTAAGGTCATGTTTTCTTCTGCTGTTTAACTTCTTCCGCTTAATACGCTTTTCTCTTGCATCACACCCCTTTATACTTTTTATCAGTTCTTTTTTCTTATAATATCGTCCTCGGTCTTTTCTCCGTTTTTACTCTAAATCAGCTTCAGACATTTTCTTCCGAAATTTTTATTAATCTTGCTATTTTGCAGGTTTTTTGTGCGCAGTTTTATCTTTTTTCACTTTTTTCATTGTTAGTTTTAATCTGCTGTAAAAACATTTAAAGGAAAACTATAAAAAGTGATTATCAGAAATGTCAAAGTGTAACATTAACTACGTAATTGATGTCCAAGTACATACAAATTCAAGAACTTACTAATCAAACATTGGTGTACCGTCGATGATGCTACCTACTTCACCCTGCATTGACGCTTCAAAGGTTGTGGTGTATAGGTAACCACATGCCAAGCTTGGCATTACCGAAATGACACAAAAGTGGTGGACAAAGAATAGCGTTTAATTAAAACAACTATATAATTACTCAGGGACATTCATGATAGCTAATTGCTATCATGAAAGCCCTATAACATGAAAACAATGTTTTGAAGGCAATGACAAAAAATCCACAACTAATCTTCAGGACAGACAACACCAAGAAACAAAAAATATTTTCTAAGTGAATCCAACTATTTTGTCCAGAGAAAAACATAAAAAAAGATGGACAAAGCATAAAATGTATTGGTGTTATTTGTGGTGAAAATATAGTGACTCTTGATTGTTTTTATTTTGCTTTTCTTTAGCAGAATAGAAACTGGATTGCATGTGTTCCAGTTAATCTAAATACTCAATAAACTTTATACATGCACTTCGTGTTCTTGCTTATTTTGTCTTCTTTTTAACTTTGACAGATCACGCGGATGTTTGGTTTCCTCGTTTCACAAAAATAGATCAACTTGGAAATAGAAAACTGTTCACAGTACTCTGATAGATACCTGCTAAACCAAGTGTTAGAAACCTTAGTGTTACTTTTAAATCTATTTGTTGAGCTTTTTACTTTTCGACTAGTACCCTAGAAGGAAAGTATTGTAATCGACGATAAATATTTAGAATTATCGGGGGACGAACTGGATTGTTTTTCTTCCTGCTAATCTACACGAATATATGAGACGATAGAACAGTTATAATTACATCAGGTAGGAGCATTGCTTAGTACTTTGTCATAATTTGTTAATAACGCCATAATTGCAGATTTGTACACCGGCGTACAGAAGAAAAATTAGTGAACATTGCGTACTTAGTTAGATAGCATCAAACAAATTATAGGCCCGCTACAGATTGGAAGATGTTGTCACAGATAACGTACTAAAATATTTTGTTTTATATGCCATTTTATAGTTTCCACCGACGACACTGCAAATTGAGATTTTATGTTCCATAACGGATTTTGTCCTCAATATAAACAAGTGTCTACAATACTGTTAATGTTAGTGATAATTTAATGTTTTAAAGACGATATTGTTGTTGCTATTTTAAATTCTTCTCTTTATGTTTGACAGACATTAGTTAGACAGAATGAACTCTTTTCAAGCAATTTCTCAGTCAAAAATATTCTTGGTTGCCCGAGTTATTAGCTAGCAATAAAACAACAAACTTACCACTTTGATTGACGAAACTCAAGAACAATCTTCCTACTCTATCGCAGCAATGGTATGTAATGAACAAAACAACACTTCACAATTGTCAAAATCTCTGTACTAGTATAGAGTCACATAAAATAATTATAGCAAGGTTCACTTTGTTTATAAATGCGTGTAATTGCTTTTACCGACTTCGAAGTACGAAAGCATGACAGACAACGTGCCCATTGCCATCCAAACATCGACTGGCTTCTTGAGTCTGTATAACATCCAAAGAGGAAGAGATACCGCTATATCTGCACACAGAAGCTACCTTAAGCCAGGCTTTTACAGTGGACAACGTGACCAGGAGGGGGGCCGCTCTTTGGGTTGTTTTTACTTGGTTCTAAATGAGATTGGTTCTTGCGGTTTTGTTGGTGTCTTAAGAACACGTGAGGGTGTTTATCACTTGATGCAATTTTTGTTGGGTAAACTGTGTTACATAAAGAAAATAAAGTTTTTATTTTTACTGTATAATCTTGTATTATAAAGAAAAATATAAATGTTATTTCCGCAAGAAGTTAGCTAAGCAGAAGAGATAGTTGTTGCTGTGTTAATTAAAATGGAAAAGTGAAGATTACCAACAGTGTTTTTTAGCAAAACCAAAAGTGGGCAAGTGTTCCATGCTAAAGTGAAAAGTACCCGTCGATTTCATTTTCTGCATTCGTCTGGTGTCACTTGCGTAAATAATTTTTCCTTTTTATTGTGGAAATCTTAGTGAATGTGATAGCGCCCAAACGGTACAACGGATCGAGCTGAAGTCTGGTATACTTATTTTGAATTGCCAGGGGACTAAGTGTTTATATAAGTAAGTTTATATAAAATTTGTCAGTTTCTTCGAAACTAAATATTTGGTACTTAGACCCTATGATTTACAAGTTTTGAATAAAAATCACTTAGTTGTCAATATCAAAAAAACCTATGAAATTCACTTAAGAAACACTTCAACAAAGTCTACGTTTGAAGTTTCGAATAATTTGACAACTAAAATGAATTCAACACGTCAATTCAAACTTGACCAATGAGAACGCATAATTTACAATTCCTATCTTCGCGACACTTCGGACAGCGCCATCTCTGAACGGTTACACTAACCAACTATCAACAGCCGATGGTAGGTAGAAATGGTAGAATGTATGTTATATATGTAGAATGTTACGGTCTTGCTAGTATTTTAATGTTATATAAAATTGATTTAGGTATTAAACCGACGTAAAAATAAAGTATAAAGAACTACAATGAGATTTTTCAACATTTTTTTTCTACTTTGCATTCACCATGCACACATTGTAACACTGTTTTCGGTGTTACAATTAGCAAATTGTAACACCGTTTTTAGTAACTTTTTTCTAAGATTGGTATCATTGATATCAAATGCATGTCAAACGAAAATACACATAACCACAAAAGTAAGCACAAACTGATTTTTTAGAATCGCACAAACTGCGAAGTATGTATATTTTTATACATATTTAAACATGCGTGTTGCATCCTAGGTTTCGTACTACTAGTATATGATGGTATATAATAATTATCAATAATTACTTTTTCACAGATATTTGAATTTAAGTGACAGATGACAGTATTACCAACGGTTGCACCCATAAATACTCTAGATTGGAATTTTACCTAATATACTTCTAAATTTTTATAAAATTAATGACGCAAAGTAGAAAAAATAGTATATTACACTCGTTTTATAAGACAAATTGTAACACCGTTTTTAGTAACTTTTTTCTAAGACTGGCGACATTGATATCAAATGCATGTCAAACGAAAATACACATAACCACAAAAGTAAGCACAAACTGATTTTTTAGAATCGCACAAACTGCGAAGTATGTATATTTTTATACATATTTAAACATACGTGTTGCATCCTAGGTTTCGTACTACTAGTATATGATGGTATATAATAATTATCAATAATTACTTTTTCACAGATATTTGAATTTAAGTGACAGATGACAGTGTTACCAACGGTTGCACCCATAAATACTCTAGATTGGAATTTTACCTAATATACTTCTAAATTTTTATAAAATTAATGACGCAAAGTAGAAAAAATAGTATATTACACTCGTTTTATAAGACATATTGGCGCATTCGTTCATTTCAAACAACTCATGCGCCAATTTGACGTCTTATAAAACTTGTATAATCTTCTACCTATACTAATTACGAACTTTCAAGTGTAGGGCGCGTTTAGCGGAATCGCTCATTTTCGTCGACATTTGCGATCGAGTAGCTGCAAAATTGGGCTTTTCGATAATCAAAATCAAAATCAAATCAAAATGCTTTATTGTGTCAACAAGAAATACATCTTTTACACTCGTCATCATCCTATCTATGAATATAAATATTACAAAATTATGTTATCACAGTTCAAGAAATCCTCTACTTTATAAAAAGCTTGCTTCAACAAGTACGGTTTCAAGACCTTTTTCAAGGACGCATTGGTCATGTTTTTCACATTAGGTGGCAGCCTGTTAAATAACCTCCTACACATATGTTGAGGACCCTGCTGAGTCCTTGTCAATCTGCCAAAGTCGAGCCGCAAATTGTTTCTACCCCTAGTTTCGTAGTTGTGGAAATCGGCATTTGCGTTAAACGAACCTTTATTCTTATTGGCATACAGAATGCAGGATAGTATGTACTCACACGGCAAAGTTAGTATTGCATGTTCTATGAAAGCATGTTTGCAGTCATCCGCATAACCGATCCCACCAAGCACCCGAACAGCTCTACGCTGCAGCCTAAAAACATAATGACTTGCTGAGGTATTTCCCCAGGACAATATACAATAAGTCAAGTGGGAGTGAACTAGTGCGAAGTATGCAGTCTTCAAAACGTCCCGTGTTACCGCGTCGATCAACCGTCTCAAAACAAAAATGCCTCGACACAACTTAGAACCAATCGTGCTGGCATGCCTGTCAAATTTTAAAGATGGCGTGTCCACGTACACACCAAGGAATTTAGTGCAGGGAGAATTCTCCATTTCAAAATTACGCAGCGAAAAAGTCATAGTCACAGTTTTACCCTCATTAAGAGACAGCTGATTCGCGACTGTCCACTCACGGACTCTGTCAAGCACAATTCTTGATCTCTGCCAAACCTCACCATAGTTTTTTCCGCGAATCATAAAGGTGGCATCGTCTGCGAACAGTATGCCTTCTACGTCACCACAGCTACTTACGTACCATGGGAAATCATTAAAAAAAAGGAGAAACAGAAGTGGTCCCAAAATTGAACCTTGTGGAACCCCTCTCTGCACTGGCAAGTCATCCGAACTGCTACCATTGCTCACAACTCGCTGAAACCTACCAGAAAGGTACGACTGTAGCAGTTTTAAACTTGTTTCGTCAAATTTGTACAAATATTTCAGCTTCTGTAAAAGAATATTGTGTGACACGCAGTCAAATGCTCGAGAGAGGTCCAGGAACAAAGAAATACAGTAGTCACCCTTTTCAAAGGCATCTAAGCAATTATTTGTGAACTCTAACACAGCGTCCGCAGTACTCAATCCTTTCCGAAATCCAAACTGGTTTTTATACAAGATTCCAGCTTCGTCCACGTATTGTACAATTCGATTATATATTGCTCGCTCAAAGACTTTAGCAAATGTCGGAAGAATACTTATTGGTCTATAATTACTGATATCATCCAAATTCTCTCCCTTAGGTACAGGGACCACATACGCCTGCTTTAAAAGATTCGGAAATTCCGCGGTGGTAAAAGAAGAATTGATTAATTTAGTTAGTATGGGAGCATAAAGACTTATATTTCGTTTTACAAAGTTTGTAGTAATTCCGAATATATCCTTCGTATAGCCCCTTTTTAAGTTACGCAGAAGATCCCTAACTTCATTTTCAGAAGCAGCTGTAAGCGAAAACTCTGCGTCGGGGTTTATTCGGATACTGCTTAGCTCTAAAGCCGTTTTCTGTGGCACTGGCAAAGTCGTAACTATGCTCTCAGGATGTTCCACAAAATACCTGTTCAATGCACCCGGATCAATGCTGGGTGAAGTTTTTTTATGATTAGTTCTATTAGCATTAATTACTGCCCAAACTGCTTTGGATTTATTGTTAGAGTTTTCGATATATCTACTACTAGCATCTATTCTTGCAAGAGATATAGATTTGCGATAATGATGACGTGCCTGTCTCTTCAAGCTTAACAGATTAGCTGTTTTGTATCTTTTGTACAATTCACAAATAAGGCTGTAATTTAATCTAAGTTGCTTCAAAGACTCATTAAACCAGTGCACGCCCTCATCCAACTGCCTCAAACGATGGAACCTCTCCGGGAAACACTGATTAAAACATGACATAAAATTGTCGTGAAATTTATTGAACTTATCGTCGGCTCTTAAAGTGTTATCGTCTAGAAAGTCCCAATTGCACTCGTCAAAAGAATGAAAAAAATTAAAGCAGCCAACACGAGTTATCGGTCGAGTCATCCTTGACTCATACCCAATGCATTCAATACTATTTGCCGAGACAACAATGCTCTGCGCAAGATGATCTGAAACATTTGGTTCGTGAACTGCAGATGCATAGTGATCACTTGAAAAATTTACGAAAATGTTGTCTAAGCAATTTTTTCCCCTAGTCGGACTATTAATTGTTCTTGTGAATCCATATGATGTGAACAGATCAGACAACCTAGAGGCTTGACCACCCAATGTTCCAAACCAGACATTGAAATCTCCAGCAATCATTACTTGTTTGTAGTTTTTAAGCCTTTCGAGAACTTCAAACATTGTAGTATAAAATATTTCAAAGTCACTAGATGGAGATCTATACACACAAACAAAAACAGTGTTCAACGATTTACACATAACAGCAGCTAATTCACAATGCATTTCAGACGAAAGACAATTTATACAATCAACAGTAAAACACGTCAATTCATTTTTAGCAAATATTAAGACTCCACCGTGAATATGGGTGGTTCGAGCATAGAAAGAGGCTACATTCCATCGATCAAAAGCTAAACCATTACATATTTCTTCCTTTCTAAGCCAATGTTCCGTTAAAAAAAGAATATCATAGTCAATATCTATATCATGCAGATATGCACCAAGCTCGCAAAACTTTGAACCTAAACCCTGAATATTAATATGGAACGCAACTACCTTACCATCCTTATGTTTATTTACTTTGTCGATGGCATTATTTCGACGGACTGATAATACTTTTGACGCTCGAATTGAAAAAAGGACACAATTCCGCGTGGACTGCGTGATATTTTGTAAATTAAATGCGTCAATTTTGAAAAAAAATCACGTTTTTTCACCTCTTCGGGTGAAGGCGAACCTCGAGAAAATGTCACGTGACTTCTAGAAATTCCGATAAGCGGATCGATGAACGTCAAAAATTTACATTTTTTATCCGTTCCTGCCGACCTTATAAAAGCCGCTCGCTCTCATGTCTTACGATAAGATCCCTCTAAATACCCTTCGCAAAGAGTTTTGAGCAAAAAAACGGCCTTAAAAACAATTTTCGATCAAAAAAATCGATTTTTGTCGACCCGTGTTTTGCTGCTATTACCACAGTAACGTCAAACCCGAAACGCCCCCTGCCGGACATTCGTAACAACAGTAACAGATAGCAGATAACCTAAAATGTATCCTAAAATGTCCATATTGCGAATGTGGACAGGTGGGAAGCCACATATTTGTAGAATGCCCAATAACTAAAATCGAAAATTTTGAGTTATACACAGAGCTAGTAATATACTATTTTCAGGTGCTGAAATGTTTTTATTGCACCACAGCATAGGCAACACACGAACCAATTCGCAAACACAGTTGCATACTCTGCCAGCTCTGCCTTGCTCGAACGCATCTGCTGCCATCTGCTTTCATCGCCGTCAACAGTCTTTCACTTTCACAATGAGTAGCACACAGTTGCATATCCCCGTTGCATATCCCCAAGGCAAAATACTGAATATATTTCCTTTATCCAAATACCTCGGGACCCCTCGGGTGGCCCTCACCCAATTTTCCGACTACATTGTTGGTACAATGAAGATGCACATTATTTATATTATGTACCACCACTAAACCGCAAAATTGATAAATAGTAGTTTAGAAATAGTAGACAGAAAAGTTGATAGAAAAGCAATTTTTTTCTATTATTTTTCACAGTCGTTTTTACAGTTAGATTGACTTTAAAAAAGTTAAGAGTACAATCTTTATAACTTATAATTTTAAAGAAAGAATTTCATAATAAGTAACACGGTAAGAATGTATACCTATTTCTTTGTTTTATTCCTTACACCTTACACAATAGGTGGCAAGGTTGCCAGATCTAGGGCAGAGATGAATAGATATATATTTCACTCGAAGTCTTATTTTAAAAGAGTCCAAATTTCCATACATATACAGAGTGTTCCTACAAAAAATACTACAAACACCTATTTATACCGGAAGAACCAACATTCTTGTTTCTATTTTCAAGCGAGTGACACAATCTCATCCTGCAGTGATTTTACATATCTATACAAATTTACAGATCAATGGGATGAGCGGTTTAGGCGCTATAAGGGTTTTTATCGATTGGTTTGCAACATAATGGAGAACTGACATGATGACGTCGTTAGCCCACACGTTATTGTTTGAATATTACCACTCGGTCCGCGATTAAGAATAAACAAACAAGAAGTAGAGAAATAAACCTCGAAGGAAAACACACGGATACGTGACAGTATTATTATACTGTCATATGTTCATGTTGAGTATATTTTGCTCTGATGAAGAGATTGTTATTCTTCTACATATAAAAAGAGTAAGACGTTCGTTTTACAACAACAACAATATTTTGTTGGGTGAAAAATATACATATATAGTTTCTTGACCCAAAAGTATACGTACGTATCGCTTAAAACAGACGTAATTCCTTTCAAGCAGTTCCTTCGTGGTTAAAACAAGAAAACGTAATACTTGGAACATCAAGAAAATCATATTCTTGCTCTGAGAGTTTTGTATTGTACGCAAATATTAATTCTCTGTGCATGTATACACAGCATAGCTCTAGCTAGGAAGTAGATCACTAGTATAATCTTAATATATGTGCCAATTACATAGGAGATAGGAGATAGCATAGCAGTGAGTGAATAAGGATTTTACAGTTACGTTTAAGTGAACACAGGCGTTATATACATTCCAATTTCTTAACATTCTACTCCGTTGATTGCATCAATGGACATCGACTAATTTTACGATTAAAATAAAACAATTGAAGAATCTCCATAAGTTAACACTTTAACCGGTTTATAAGTAGGAATGAATAATTTCGTTTAATTGGTGTTATTTGTGTCAAGAAACTGTATTTAATCTGTACTATAACTGTTTTTGGTATGGTTTTTATTTCTATTTTTCGTAAACATCGTTAAATAACCTTAATTTATTTTAATTAATGCTTGACTGTAATACAAGTTTATATTTCACCACAATTATAGGCGATAATAAGACTGTAACTAACAAATTGTGCAAGTAAATAATTGCTAATAAAATGCAGGATGTTCAATTTTTGTTAGGAAGTGAAACTGCATCCTGCGCTTAAAACATATGTCAACACTCTTGAGGTGTTTTACTAGCGTGCTATTTGCTACTGGCTGCTAACAGCATAGTGTAACCACACAGCAGCGCTGTTTGACCAGTCGACGAGTGAGTTTAGCAGCAGCCAACCCACCAGCACTTGTTTAACTTTTACAGTAACCAGCACAAATGTTAACTGAGGAAATTTTTGAAATGTCTTCTATAAATATTATGCGAGGTAATATTCTCCCAGTATATAAAGAGGACGATACAGTTGTTAAAATACTGATCACATAATGGATAGTCGCCGGCCGAAAAGTGATGCTGCAACGTTGATTGGAATACAAAATGTGAGGTGGTCAGGTGGCTTTCAAAATTTATGTAGTCAGGTTCAATGCAGGTAGTCAATAAACCCCCACAAATTGGTATCAAATATGAAATATTTTATGGTTCACCTGACAAAAGACAATACAGTGTCTCACTGTTGTATGTCCCTACCTGGTGACATATAAAATGCACCAGAAATAGTTGACACAGCAGTTTGAACTGAGGCTTGCTGGTAGTAGCCACCAGTACTTTTGCTGGTAAACAGCATAATGTGACCACAACCCTATATGCAGCTATACAGTACTGACTAGATTCTACAACGGCCATAAGGACCGCTAGAATCCAATATAGATAACAGCAAAGATGCGGCTAGACCACTTACCTGGATAAAATGCTTCCAGTGCCTTCGTTTCTATGACACTGCGAGCAGCTGCAAAATGAATACTGCGATTCCAAGTCACTAGATAGGTCATGGGTGTTTTCTGTTCTTGCTCCACGCGATTTGCTCCATTTCTCGGTCACTATTATAGCCCAAGTGCGATGCAAAAGGAAGAACACCTTATTTGTCCGTTCTTTTGAAGTACAACTCTTCTCTGAGTGGAGAGACCTATCGCTTATATTGTTACCCATGTTTTTTGGTTAGTTGAACTAAGGTTTAGCTATGTAGGGTCATTGATGATGTGTTTTTTGATGCCCTGAAAGATGAGGTAAACAAAATAAGACAGTTTAAGAGTTTTAGTAGTATTTTTCTTAGTGGTATTTTAAAAATACTGTAGTATTAGGTTGCTGAGAAAGTATGGTATCGTTTTTTATACTTCATATCATACATGACCTTAGTGAAATAGAAAAGGCTTTATCTCGAGGGAAAAAAGAAAACGCTGTCACACCGATATCAGGGCATGGTTTTGTGCTTTTGTTATTCATGGACATACAGGTTGCGTGCTAACGTCGAGAATATCAAGTCAGATTGCAGTTGTTGTCAGGAATTTCAATAAAAAAGCGGACTGAAATAGATAAAACAAATCACTTTAAGTATCCCCACAGTTAAATAGCAGATATCTTGGTGTTTTAAAACACAAAGAGTCGCCCCACATATAGTCTGGAAAAAGAATGTGGAATACCTACAATGTTGTGAAATTTCTTACTGGCTGCTAACAGCATAATGTGTCCACTCAACAGCGGTGCTTTACCAGTTGGCGAGTGAGTTTAGCAGCAGCTAGCCCACCAGCGCTTGTTTAACTTTACAGCAACCAGCATAAATGTTAACTCAGGAAATTTTTTAAATGTCTTCTATAAATATTATGCGAGGTAATATCCTCCCAGTGTATCCGCTATTTTTATATGTCGGCGAATGGTTTTGGCTGTTGCTGCTAGCAGTACCAGCAACTAGCAGCTAATAAAACAGCCTAGTGTGATCGTGGCATAAGCAACACTCAAGCTAATCAGATCTCTGTCAAAATGGCACATTTTTTAGGAGATTTTTCAAAGTTTAAAGTCATATTATCTGACAGTTGTTACATACATACTTTAAGTATGGAGTAAAAGTAAGTCACCGGGGGATAAACATGTTTAAGTTTTGTCTAAATCGGGGTTAAATTTGTTAAATTTTTATACCAAATTTCACTCTGTATAGCTGGGAGTGGTTGGTACATAAATTATATCGAATTACTAGATCTATTGAACGTTGAAAATTGTTTAGATGCCTTCTACTTTCTCTTGCACATTATAACTGTGAGCCTAGCTTATTTTATAAATTATATAAAATTGAAACAAGTGGAGATTGCTCAAAGCTTGTTAAATGCTTATGTTGAAAACAATTTATCTTTCACTCATTTAAAATAAGTATAATTGTAGGTTCTTTAGTACTAATACTAAAGAATACTATAGTATATATTATTATACTTCTAAGGAAAAACAACTACCTATTAAATAGACTAATAAAATTAATAAATAACAATCAGAATGACAATTGAGTATTACTTACGTAAATCATCAATTAAGACCAAATCTATCCAAAAGCATTGATAAATCCATGCACAAAAGTCACACCACAAACTTAATTTATTATTATTATTATTTATTATTCGCTTATTGTATTTATTATATTTATTATTTATATAATAAGTACCACACTTGATGTAAACACAAACCAAATAACATGCACCAAAACACTGCTGTAAGCACCTGTATGCTACTCTAGTTTACGCTGTTGTAAGAGCATGGTTCCATTCACACTGTCGATACAGAGGATGGTAGACATTCACCAGACATAGCAGGCACCTCTCAAGAGTTTACGGGATCAACTGTAAAGCGTTTTTACAATGAACTTCTGTATAAGAGCCGAGTAAACTTTTAACCTGGTATTCCTAACGTAATCTTGAATGATGTGCCTTCTTAGCTAAGCAAAAACTACCTGGAAAGTTTTCCGGGAGTTCCTTTTTTCCCTTTTTTGGTAAAATGAATAGTTTCAGCGTAAGGGTGCCACAAACCTTGTTAAAACTGATTTCTTGCAAATGCAAAAAGCGACGTGAGAGAGTGGATGGAGAAAAGCTGGATTAAAAACTTTCGGAAAGCTTTCCAAGCAAAACTACCAAATGACTGAATTATATAATCGATACCTTTTATAGGCCAATCTCAAAACCACTTAGCTATAACATTATTAATAATTCTAGATTGGTGTTTTCCTTTTATGAAGTATCCAGTTTCTTTAAGATGTTCAACCTACAGTGTGTAATGTGTATTGACTATATTAGTCGATTACGAAAGGCGGAACTTTACATATTAGTGCTTCAAACATGTTATATGCACCTAGAGAAAAAATAGAGACATAACTGTTAATAATCTCACACTCGTTATAAGTTTAACCTACTTCTAAATGCGTTTCCTAACTTAGTGCTTGCCCCATATAACCTTTGGTAAGTGTGACCTTTAAGAAAACCAATTACTAGGTCTAAAAGTGTACATTGCGTGGTGTAGGATTTTTTTTTATTTGGTTGATGTTTATTTGGTATCAGAATACAGAAAAAATATCTTGCAAAGGATCTTATATGGAGTGTTTGCCGTTGCTAATACACAGAGAGAACTCTATTCGTGGATATCAAGAAAATATAGTGTAGCATGTTGTTAGTTATTCTTACGATTTAAGAATTTAGTTTATGATAAGTATATTTTTCTCTGGCGAAGAAAAATTTATTCTTCAATAAAAAAGTAGACGAGACGTTTGCCTTACAACAAAAATTTTTTGTTGGACGAAAAATATAAATGCTTCAACGAAAAGGCAGTTTCTTCACCAAAGATTCTTACTCTGAGAGATATATAAAAAGTTGTGCAATTACTTTACAGATGGCGTTAACAATTTCTCGCGTCTTTTGCCACATATTACCGCTATATATGTTTGACGATATTGAGTGTTTGTATATTGTTTGTTTACATCTATGCATAAGTGTTTTATTTCATGAGTGACTTACAAGGATTATGAGGAAAACCAGGATTGTAGTGGAATAGCCTACACAGAAAGAACTCTATCCTTGTATATCAAGAAAAAATGTTCTTCCGGTTTAAGAGTTTAGTATGTTTATGTTGAGTATATCTTGGTCTGACGAAAAAAATATTATACTTCTACATATAAAAAGAGTAAGACGTTCGTTTTACAACAACAACAATATTTTGTTGGGTGAAAAATATACATGCTTCAAGGAACAAACAGTTTCCTGATCCAAAAGTATACGTACGTATTGCTTAAACCAGACGTAATTCCTTTCAAACAGTTCCTTCATACTTAAAACAAGAAAACGAAATACTTGGAACATCAAAAAAATCATATCCTTACTCTGAGAATGTTGTATTTTACTTGAACCAACCAAATGATCTTTCTGCGGATATAGAAACACATGATATTCTTCACTCAAAGATATTTGTGTTGTATCGAATACATTTTTCCCTCTGTGTAGAGAAACGACAATCTAAAAATATCAATAAAACAATCCTTATACGGTCTATTTTACATTAAGACCCATAAACATACTATAGATGTCGCTTCTACTATACTATCTTAGGAAAACGAAAGTTTGCGCAGCCTTATTTTGAGCTGCAAAGAGAAAATAGAGCCTTCTTTTTTTTGTCCAGATGAGGAATTATGTGAAGGAAAAGTTAAGATTGCATAACAGGGATAATAAACGCATGTATAATTGATTTCAGTTGATAATTATTCCGGTCTATTGCTCTCGCAACGGACGATTGTAGTTGATCAATGGGGCCATTAGTTCTTCATGCTTTCCTAAGTGATATGCTTGAAGAATGCTTGTTAGTTCCGTACACATTTTCTATATCATTATTTTAATGGTGGTTTGAGAATTTCGATGTTCCATCGCGCAACCATAACGAATATCGATGCTGTTCCTGTCAGACTGGTTCTATGAACGCTTCTAGCGCATACACCTGGTGCTGCTAACATTTATGCTGGTTGCTGTAAAAGTTAAACAAGCACTGGCTGCTGCTAAACTCACTCGCGAACTGTAATCAACTGATATCAGTAAATTTGTTTACCTATCTAAAAAGTGGCATATCTACAATTTAAAGGTCAATGATGAGTTTAAGCAAAATGACTCTTATTTTATCTCAGTCTGCATTCGCGCTAGTGTGCACTTATGATATTATGTGGTGACGTTATGTGGAAGTTTTTGTGCAGACTTTTTAGTTTAGAGTAGTACAAGGATATAAAGAGAAAAACTTAAAGTTATTGGTGTTAGGTGTTTCAAAATGGCTCCTAGACACGATGATGCCAAACCAAATTCGAGTTTAGGCTTTCAATATCCAACCTTAAGGGACCATCCGCTCCATACCCCTGACATATGGCTTGAGGGAAAGCGAATAGATGATAATATCGGTGGTCTGTGGAGAATCCACGATAATCTCTATGATTTTAGTGATTTTATCAAGCAACACCCCGGTGGGTCTGATTGGTTAACATTATCGAAGGTAAAAATCAAATTCTTATGGTAAATATTAGCTTTGTTCGTTTGTTAGTCGACAAACCGTAGTGTCAAATGGAACTTTACACAACAATTTCAACTGACATGTCGCGATTCTCATCACCAAACAATACCCCTATGCACGACACTACTAATTCTAATATTCCCAATATACAAAGAGATTTGTTTGCCACCTTTTTTGACATAAATACCATTAAATATCGCTACCTGAGGAATTCTCTGACCTCTGAAATATGTCGAGGAATGTTGGTCGTCGTGTGGATTAAAATACGTTACTATTGTTAAAATACATCCATAGAATACATTACTTTTTAACATATTATGAATTATGATAATGCAGTCTAGACACTAATTTTAGGGTACGGATATCACAGAAGCGTTTGAGAGTCACCACCTCTCAGGAAAGCCTGAGAAACTCCTAGCAAAATACTTGGTCAAAAAGGCTAAAGATCCCAGAAAATCTCCCTTCACTTTCAAGGAAGACGGCTTCTACAAAACGCTCAAGAGAAAAGTGATTGCTGAGTTACCTAAAATCCCAGACACTAAAGCAAACTACTCGAAAATAATAGCTGACAGTTTGTTACTTGGTCTGCTAGCGACTTCACTACTTGCAACGACACATCAAAGCTATACCTTCGGTGGCATTGCAGCAATTTGTTTGACTTTCGTGGCCATAGCAGCACACAACTTTTTCCACCAGAAAGACAACTTTAGAATGTACTATTTTGATCTCACACTGATGTCATCGAGGTATAGTATATGCAGTGTTTCCTCATCCATCTTTTTGACAACCTAGCCTAGTTGATAAGCGTCCAAACATCAGAATACAAAAGCACTGCTGTCAAGCTGCCAAAACTAAAATGCTTTTGGTTTTTTTTTGTAGGGGCTGGAGGGTTAGCCATGTTTTGAGCCACCATCTTTATACCAATACAATCTACGATCTAGAGATCTCAACCATGGAACCAATGCTTCAATTTTTACCCCACAAGAAGAACTTTTTCTTTAGATATATCTCTTGGATTTATTCACCAATTTTCTATGCCTCCATCTATATTGGATACTACATCAGATTGTAAGTATGATTTTCGTGCAAGAAATTGTTCTAAAGCAGCAAAATTCTAACGCTTAAATTGCTTTTTTTCATAGGATCTTGCAAGCTATTAGAAATGGGCAAGCATTGAAGAAAGAAAACTATCTCCCGTTGATATTTTTCATGTATTTATTTTTGATGGGGAATCAGCCGTTTCTAGGCACTGTAAAGATGTTTTTCTTCATTCAGTTCTTCAGTAGCTTACTATTCGGAGTTATTGGAATAAACGGTGCTCACCATCATCCAGATATATTCCATGATGGTGACATGCCAAGGTACAGTACTTCTAATCAATCAAACTTAAAAAAACTCGCTAAACAAGATAATTTCAGGCCAAAGTCGGAATTGGACTGGGGAATACATCAGTTAGACACAGTTATGGATAGAACAGAAATTACGGGTTCCCCATTTTGGATTTTGGTGACTTTTGGTGAACATGGTCTACACCATTTATTCCCAACTTTGGATCATGGAAAATTACCCTATCTCTACCCAGTTTTCGAGAGGACATGCGAAGATTATGGTGTTAAATTGAAGAAAACGACTAGTTTGGGTTTAGCCATGGGACAGTTCAGACAGCTGTCGAAAGTAGAACCAAATCCAAATCCACCCACACCTTGTAGATCTAATAAAAAATAAAGTAATTACTGAGTCTTATCTGTTCTTTTATGAGTAAGTAACAGGTATTGGGATCATTTGTGAAATGTTAATACTAACCAACGAAATTTACAGCAAATAGTGCTGCTAGGGAGATATTTATTAGGCTTCAATCTTGAGATATTTGTACAGACTATTTGGCTGTTTTGATCACAGCATAGCATGAGATTTATATTCTCCAAATACCTGACGTCGTTTCCAAGGCAATCAAATCAGGACAACACATCAATAGACAACATGACATCCGTCACAATGTTCAAACCTTCCACCAGACGAATCATCACCTCATTTCGTCGATTCTGCCATTCTACAAAGGCCACCAAATGTCCCCCAGAAAGCACTACTACTACCAGCAATGCTACATCCATTGCCCGGGACGGTAGCAAGAACTGGATAAGTTATGGCTTTGAAACCAAGTCCCTAAAAGACGACAGAAGAAATACGCACTCAATTTTCTTCATAACTATTTCCGTTACATTCGTTGGTGGGATATTCTGGCTTGGTTACGTTCCTGACTTCAGTTTACGAGATTGGTCGCAGCGTGAAGCCTTCTTGGAGTTGCGAAGACGGGAAGAACAGGGACTCCCATTGATTGACATGAATATCGTCAATCCTGGGTCTGTGTCACTTCCTTCTGATCAAGAATTGGGGGATCAAGAGATTATTGTATGAAGGAAAGAAGAAATATTGTGTTTATGGTTTGATATCTCTTTATTGGGTCTCCTTATGGTGTCTTATGGTACTTATGGTTTCTTATGGTACATATGGTTTCTTTATTGGTACTTTGGCCAGTTGTCTAAATTGACCAAAGAGCACATTCAACGCAGGGGACTGCTTTAACTCCACCCCAAATTCCAAACAAACTTCTTGGACGACTGGGTAGAGCTGCAGCAAAACCCCGTGGTCCAAAGCAGGGAATAGATGGTGGAGGACATGGTCGCCAAAGGAAACCAACCCCCAGAAATGGGAACCTCGAGTTTCATGTCTATCCATCGCAGTTTTTAGCTGGTATATCCCCCAATCAATTTTTCCTGAGTCGCTATATACAAAAATAGACGTTTTATGTACTGAAGACCGTTAAAAAGTTGTTACTCTTACTTAATTTCGTCCCCATCATGAAATACCTGAGGGTGGTGATGCCCAGCATTCAAACCAACCAGACCAAAAGTCAAGCTACTGAAGACCTGCATGAACATGAAGAATTTCGTTGTTGTGCCAATACCTTGCCCAGTGGTGATCTTTAGTAGTAGCATTACCAACCATACTAAGGTATTTTCAAACCTTGGTAGACTTTTCGTGAAGGCACACTGGGCCAAGCTTGAATAAAATGATTTTTTGAGTACTTTTTGAGTTTTGAGGAAATATTTATTGGACCCACTTACATTTTGGTGTAATATCCAAAATACAGTAAGGCATAGACCATAGGGGAGTATGCCCATGCGCCAAAACGAACGAAAAGGTTTTTCTTGATGGGCATATACTGCAGAAACGGTTCTAGGGATGAAATTTCATAGTCGTATGTTGTGTTTGTGTAGATGTGATGGCTCAGTGCGTGAGTTATTCTGAAATTCCTAAAAAAATTAAAGAGTTGTAAATCAAAAGGGTCTAAGTGCCATTTTTATGTTTTTTGAGGTTTTTGAGTCAATGGGTTCTGCAGGCTACCCTCAGGCTACCACAATCAAAAGGCGAGGGCCATCCCAGATAGTACAAGATCCGGACCTAGGTCGACCTTCCCTCATCCTTTTTCCTAATCAAATCAATTTTTTATACAATTCAATGTATAAATGAACACAATGTCCTAGGGTTGGGGACTCATATCCTGGCAGGCTATTTTTAATTAAATATTACTTAAGGCATTTTTTTAATAGTCGAGAGCCAAAGACGTACAAAAACGCCATACCCCGTGTGTATAAAAATCATCAATTAATCAAATTTTGTTGAGTAATAACAAGGTACTGGTAGTGTTTGGATCATAATAAACATTGTGGATGAATATTTGGTTATAGTTGGTTATATTATTGTTGCAGATGGACAACGACGGTGATGTAGTGAAGTGTTGGACATTTAGTTGTGCGCGTTTTTAAATCTTGCGTGTGTAGTGTTGAATAGCAGCCGTAGATGCCCAAGGGAGAAGAAGGACTGACTTGGAGGAGGATTTTACCGGAGTGGCAGCTTCCAAGGACGAAGACATCTAAAGGTAGGTTCAAGGAGATGTCATCCTTCGTTGGAGGGGAAGAAGACGCGATAAGGTAGGATTTTTGGACTTGTCTAGGTTCGCGGCGCATTATCGGTCTTTTTGACTTTCTACGGAGTTCTGTAGAGTCGTCAAAAGCAGTGGTAGTGCTAATCATCTGACCTTGATTGGTAGTATTATTGAAAAATTCCGGTAAGTGGGTAATTCTTTGTAATTCTTGCGATACCTGGCAGAAACGAGCGAGAGGGACGAAGATGTCGCTGCAGGTTAGCGGAGTGGTGGTTTGGGATCTTCCCCCTTGCTCGTTTCTGCTTCAAAAAAGTTAAAATCTGTATGTTTTTTTGTTTCAGATACACCAGGACTGGCTTTCCTTTTTCCAATAGGCACTACAAAAGTGTTCAATGTTTATAAGTAGAATTAATATTTTTTTTAGTTTTAGGAGCATGTTGGAAGTGATTTAAGGCCCCCACGCCCCATTGTTTATACTCTTTATCCATGGATTAACTGTAATGATCCGGGTTATGGTTTTTTTAAAGTAGGTAACTTTGTAGATGAATGAAATAGTTATTATTTCAACAACACTGAGTTTATACGTTTCTTGTTGCAGATTAGGAAGGAAGAACCTAACTGATCTAGATCAGATCTAGGAGTCACAAAACTGACGTTTTCCAATGCCAGACACACAGGTACCTAATAGATGCCTTTTATAATGCCTTATTTGTATGATAAATTTGTATTATGCAAATCTTATGTTGTTTGATTACAATAATGCAGTGATTATGCTTAGGTACTTTTTACTTTCCGACTAGTACCCTAGAAGGAAAGCATTGTAATCGACGAAAAATTTTTTATCGAGATTTCAGCGGAAATACGCGTTTTAGGGTTCCATGAATCGATTGCAATGAAACATTTCTGGAAAATGTAGTATGTATGTTTGTGTGTGTACAGAGTGGTGATAAAGTTCGGAACAAAATTTATAATATCGTTATTTAATGTTTTCAAGAAAAACGCTCGGACACTTTTAAATAGTCACCTTATGGCGTAAAAATTTCATCTACCACGTCATTTACTTTGGAGCGATGACGTCACCCATACAACGACATTAACAAGGCGTAACGAACCTTTTAAAGCATATTTTAAGATGAAAGGATCTTTACGTGTATGTCACGACGTTGAGGGTCTTATGAACGAGTTTGATATTCCCCACGATTCTTCTGAATGGTGGCTTTTTATCGATTCATCAAAATACAGCTTGATTTTGTTGTAGTGTTCTCAGTTTTTTAAAGAATTGTGAAAAAAAGTGTGAAGGATATAATACCTTGAAGACATCATGGTCAGATCATAGTAATACATCCTCAAATTATCTTTCTGGTGGAAAAAGTTATGGCTGGCAACAGATAGAAGTGTCAAAAATGTACCAGATGTTGCCGCTAAGATATAACTACGATTTAAAATACTCCAATAAGCAGTGGTTAGATATCCCAATAGCAGAGAATCAGCAATCAATTTTGATTTGACTCGTGATCTAACTGAAACTTTTGCCAATTCTTTCCTGACTCTTCTTTTTAGAGTTTTGTAGAAACCATTTTCGTCGAAAACAAACGGCGAATTTCTTGGTTTTGCAGCTTTTCTAACGAAATAGTCTTGTATGATATTTTCCGGTGTTTTAAATATATGGTGTGCTTCAAAAGTTTCTGTGATATCAGTGCCCTAAAAATGAATAATAGTCGAGCAAATCAGACCAAAATACAACATGTTACTTTCGTGAGTAGCAACCAGTCTTTACCGCCCGGATGTTTGTCTAAAAAAGTGGTAAAATCGTATAAATTATCGTTTATTCTCCAAAGATTTTCGGCGTTGTCATCATTTCGTTTTCCCTGCAGCCATTCTTCAGGTGTATGCAAAGCAGTATCCCTTAGACTTGGATAATTCTTAAAACCAACCGTTGATTTGGGTTTTTCTAATCTATATATGAAATTTTGTATGATCAAATCCATAATACCCATTTCTTTACTCTGAAATAAATTGATTTAAACCTAAAATTTTGGATCAATAAACTGATGTAGTACCTACCTTAGTAAACAAATAATAAGATGACAAAGCTAGATTTCAGGGTAAACCATATGTTAACGTGACTAATCAATATTAATGCTAAATTTGCATTGTTTTATTGATCATTTATTGATTTCAATCCTCCTGTTTTGTTTTTCTTTCTAAGAAAAGAACACCAAAACAAATTTACGTTTGATAGAAATTGAAATCAATTTTTATCTGTACTGAAAGGTGTATTACACTTTTAGAGGTCACTACAATAATGACAATATTAAACAAAGCCAACAACAATCAAGTTATTAATTGCAATTTAATCACTTAATGTGGTCTGCCATCATGACTTTAGATTTAGAAGGTACGATATTGCGCAGGTCGACCGCCATATTGATGAGGTTTGCTCAATTTTTACAAAACCTACACCATTCGATTGCCCTGTCCTTATTCTATAATAATATTGATAGGTCCTATCGAAATTTAGAGAAGTCGATGTAGTATTTTCTCCCGAACATTGATATGTACAGTTTATCGCTGCGGACTGGGGGCTGGAATCCGCCAGTTCGAAATGTTTAGCGCCCTCGTTTATTCGAATAATAAAATCATAAATTGTCACAATAAATTTATTTTTAGCCTAATATATTTATTTACAAGGGTACACCTAACAATATATTAAAGTCCATCTTATCTTAACCTAAAAAATTCATCCATGTTTGACGTACAAAAGAAAGATAAAAGAAAAGAGAGACATTCATAGAGTGCAACAAGGGACAGGTTTTTAAGACATGGCAGTGTCTGTTATATTCTTACAGCTTGTGTACAAAAAAATACGAAAAAAACAATAAATAATTTACATTTTAATAACACAAACATCAAATTTGTGATTATCTCTTAGCTGGTGGTGGTGCTTCTGTATGTTGGCTACAACTTTCTACATTCTCGGGCCAATCACAAACATTCTGGTCAGGGTTGAAGACTAACTTTAGAGGACACGGCATGTGATGTTTTCTGTCCCCTTCGCACATCCAATATCTCGTACAATCGTTTTTGTCAGGGTGGTAACTGATGTGGCCGTCTTCTTCTTCGCAAGTGATCTCATTTGCTGCAAAATATGGTTAAAGTTAGTAGGGTATTATGCCCTGCTCACACTAAGCTGTTTTACTAGCGGGCTATTTGCTACTGGCTGCTAACAGCGTAGTGCGACCACTCAGCAGCGGCCGAAAATGTTCTCAACAAACTAAATAAAGTTAGTTATATATTGATGGTCATGACGGTTAAAAAGAGCAAAATTAGACTCACGATCTTTCGTTGTGTATTGCCCAATGGGTTGAGAACTCTCATAAGGTCCAGTATACTCCAACTTAACCTTATACCCATCCAACTCCTGCTTCATGGCGTTTATCAATGGATATTTCCCACCACCACAAGTCCCTCGGAAGTCATCCATATCTAAAGACCAAATCATAATACCCCCAAAGCCTTCCTCCTTCAACCAAGCGATCTTCGTTTTCAAACTCCTCTCATCATCAAATCCAACCCATTGGTTATCTTTATACGCAAACGGGACTTGTTGTTCATTATCCCAGACCAAAACAGGCTTGTCATCATCATTCAGGAAGTTGCAGACCTCGTAATAACTCATAAACCCAGCCTCGTTAGTGTACTGACCGGGGGTGCCACCACCAGAAGCTGGCGCGCCAATATCAAAGTTGGAAATGTTGACTAACTCGAAGCTTCGACCATACGTCGGCATCCCAATCATCAATTTCTCTTTAGGAGCGCCTTGTTTCACCCATTCCCTCGCCGAGTAATCAACCGTTAGCTTTTTCTGGTAGCTTGTCGCCCCTTCCAGCGGGAATAGCGGTGAGTTATGCCCAACGGTACGTTCCCATTGTCCGTGGAAGTCGTAAGTCATCACGTTGATAAAATCTAAGTATTTAGAGATCTCTGGAACATCATAACCGGCTGCTATCGCCTCAAAAGACGCCGGAACAGCCGCTGTTAACAACAAACGTGGCTGTCCGCTGGTTTTAGCTTCTCCCTCAAAGGCGGTCCTCAACTCCCTTAAGAGATTGACGTAAGCCTCACGATCATCTGCACCTCGTGGATATTCCCAATCCACGTCAAGACCGTTAAATTTGTAATCTCGCAAGAACTCGATGGCGTCGTACACGAATTGATTCATTCTGAACACGTTGCCTGTTAGTTCTTTGAAAGGAGTTGAGCCGAACGCCCAACCACCAATGGCCAAGAGGATTTTAAGTTCTGGGTTCTTCTCGCGAAGGGCAATGACGCGTTCGTACATTTCCTCGTCTTTATCGTCGGCTTCTGCGAGCTTGTGGTCTTTGAGGGTGGCGAAAGCGTAAACTACGTGCGTGCAGAGTTTGGGATCTATGTCTTCTGGGCTGAATTTGCCTGCGCTTGGACGTTTCTGAGACCATTTCGTCATGTAGCACAGCATCTGCGGTTTGCGAACTAAAAGAATTTGTTAGTGCTATGGATTAAATTATATGAGTAGTGAGCACTCACCATTCTTCGGTAATCTTAAGCTGGTCTTCTTCTTTCCCGGTTTCCTAACTCTTTGCAATACCTGGGACACCTTAATCTTGACAGGTGCTGGCTTTTCCTCTTCTTCTTCTTCCTCCTCTTCGTCAGCTTCATTGGCACCGGCAATCGCAGCCCAATCAACATCTTTGGCATCTTTGCCTCTTGAAATACCGCGTAGTTCCTCTCTAAAGTTTAAATACAAAAAAATACACAAGATCAGAAGAGATGTTACGTTGTAAGAACATTATGGCATACCTGATTGCACCAACCAGTGGGTATTTAACATTACCACCACACATGGTACCGGTGAAGTCGTCTTGGTCCAAACTCCAGACCATAGCACCACCAAAACCACTATCTTTGATCCACTTCATCTTATGACGAATTGCCTTCTCGTCGTCAAAACCTACCCATTGGTCGCCTTGGACTGCGTACGGGACCTTCATTTCGTCGTCCCAGATGTACGTGGCACCGTTTAGGAGCATCTCACATACCTGTGGGCATCCAGATAACGTTTAGAATAGAGTAAATAAGATTTGGAATAGAATAAACAAGGTTTTAGAATACTATTTTTCGGATTAAACACAAACGTACCTCGTAATAAGCTAAGAAACCACTCTCCTTCGTGTACGATCCTTCTTTTCCACCACCACTAGCAGGTGAGTTCACCCCATACTTCTTACTGTTGCTCAAGGTAAACGTTCTTCCATAAGTAGGCATCCCTATGATCAATTTATCCTTTGGTGCACCAAGTCTCACCCATAGATTAGCAGCGTGGTCAACGCTAAGCTGTTTCCTCCATTCGCTGTCGGAACTCGGCGCGTACAATGGCGCGTTATGTCCAGTTTCCTTTTCCCATTTCCCATGGAAATCGTAAGCCATTAGGTTGATGAAATCTAGGTACGAAGACACAGCTGGCACATCATAACCACCCTTGATATTGTCAGGTCCTACTGGGACAGCAGCTGTTAGGAGAAGACGTGGTTTCTTCAGTTCTTGAGCCTCGGCTTCGAAGGCTTCTCGTAGCTCTTTCAGGAGGAGGACGTAGTTCTTCTTGTCGTCTTGTCCTTTCGGGTATTCCCAGTCAATGTCTAAACCGTCGAAACCCTTCGCTCTGAGGAATGGTAAAGCGCTGTATATGAAGGTCTGACGTGCGTATCTCGACGAGGACATGTCTTTGAACTTTTGGGTACCAAAAGACCAACCACCTTTATGAGAAATTATGAGAAATTAGAAGACCATATGCAAGCCCAGAGAGAAACCACTCACCAACAGCTAGTAAGGTCTTCAATTTCGGGTTAGCCTTCTTCACCTTGACCATCCTATCGTACAGTCCAAGTTTGCCATCTTTGGTCTCATCATTTGATTCGTACGATGAGAGTTTTCCTTTTTTCAACCATCCAAAGGCAAAAATCACGTGCGTGCAGAGGTCAGGGATGATGTCTTCTGGTGTAAATTTAGCAGTCTTTGGTCTGTACTGGGACCAGTTTGTATAGTAGCAAACAACTTTGTAACCATCTTTGTCTTTCTTGGTGGTTTTTGAAGAGGCGATGGCATTGTCTGAGGTGTTTTTGTTTGGACGTTTCCTCGTTCTGAAAACGCTGACGCTAGCGGCTACTGATTGGTCTTTTGACTTTGACGCAGCTGTTAGTGGTCTTCTACCGGATCTTCTTCTACCTCTAGTAACTGAAATATGTATTGTCGACTTATATAGGGTGTGGTTAATAAAACTACTGTTAAAGTACGAACTATAGTCTATTGCATATAAAGTTATCGCGGCGACTGACTTCTTGCTCGCTTATATGACGTTGCGTTTAGTAGGAGGGGAAGGTAGGGTTAACACGCGGTATTCAAATAGTTTTACCACAAATCTTATGAGGAATGTGTCAAATTTGAACCAAGGTAAGAATTAAAATATTGGGCATTGATTTGTCTTTGTTATGTAGGATCTGCAAACTGTCCTAAATTTGAGCAAAACGTTACTTTGGTTATCCTGTATACGGAGATCTTGTTGATATTTTTTAATTAACGGTGTGTTAAAAGTGTTAATTATATGTAAGTATATTCTAAACTGTGAATAGTTTTCTCTTTCTGTTATCGGTGACATTTGTAGCTATTAAGGAATAATAAACTAACTGGTGAAAGTGGCTTGTAAATAGATTTTTATTGCTCTCAAGAAGTATTCTTACAGCTAGGTAGGTAACTTTTACGTGCTTAGTGACCATGCTTAAACTATTGTTTGACTTCTTGGTTATCTAACTAATAATCAGCCAGTTTATTTCATAAGCTTAACAGTAGTATTTGGTAGTTTTGCTTGGAAAGTTTTCCGGTAGTTTTGAAAATTGGTGATTTTATAGATTTTGGTGTGCTCTTTCCGAATTTCTACTTTGCCACTTTGTATCTTTGCCACTCGCGTCGCCATATTGAAAAAATGGCGCTTAAAAACAGTTTTTCTTTGACAATATTTCCTTTCCGACTCATTTTACGATAAAAAAGTGCCACAAAGTTTACTGCGACATGCGTTTGGCTCATTTCCACACCACCATGAGGTATTAGAGTAACTGGTACGTTTTTTATAGTGGTATTCCCAAGGAAACTGACAAACTTTATATAAAATTAGAAGAAATTAACAAGGTTTGTGGCACTCTTACTCTGAAACTATTCATTTTACAAAAAAAAGGTTATTACATAAATTATAGGAAATTTTCTCTAGTTTAATTTATTATATAAATGTTTTTCTCGTAAAATGAGTCGGAAAGGAGATATTATCAAAATACTGTTTTTAGGCGACATTTTTTTAATATGGCCGAGGGAATAAATTGTCATGGGAGAAGAAATATCGAAGACTAAATTAAACAATACTTACATTGTGCATCAGATAATTGCACTAAAATCAATAATACTAAACATAACACAGCCAGGTGTCGAACTCGAAACCATTTCGAAGGAATCTGAAACAAGAAAAAATGATATAATATATTATTATAGAAAGCACTCTTTGGTTTGTTTGTTTACAACGCATTTACGGTCATTTGGATGTTATAAAGTAACATTTTTAATCTCAACTAGCATTTATAGGTCCAAATTTAATAGGTTTCTAGAAAAAGATGTTTTAGTTTTAAAACGTAATACATATGAGATCTTGACCTTTAAAAATTATTCATGAGATGCAAATGTAGTCGGCGCATCTCTAGAAATTATGTAATTGCTTCAGTCGATGTTAATAACTTCGTTAATAAAAATAGTCTCCATGATTCATTGATTTATGGTAGTACCTACTTTAGCTAACAGGTGTAGAAAATGTGGTTAAATTGACCAGTTATAAGTATTGCATCTCTGTTAATAATAGCTTTAGTGTTATTATATAACCTTCATGAATTATTTATAGGAAGATGAAATTCTGTAGAGAAAAAATGTACCCAAAACTGGAGGTCTGTTTTCAGGAATTTATTTATTTATCCATGTGAAACTGTCAACTATTAAAAAATATAGGACCACGCTCTAACCTTGATTTGTTGATAAATAAACACCGCCTTTTGTTGATCTCATTCCTCAGAATCAAAGAAACGCCATGACAAATTTGACAATTGAAATTGAAATATTGTTCTTATATTTCCTGAGATATTGTTCCCCTTTCCTAAAACGTGTTTATTTTTCCTTTAAGAAATTCATCCTTGAATCAATGTGAATTATTATCCAGGAAAATCGAGAGATCAACATTTTTTCTTCTATCGAGGACAAACATTCAGCTGTACAAACGTAACCTTACTTTTATCATTTGCATAGAAAATCAGTGGCAATTTGGTCATGCATCTTGAACAGTGCAAACACACGAGATGGATAAAAGATAAAGTGTGATCACGCCAAACTGCGTATACAAGGTGATTCATAACGTGTGTCTTTGTAAGTATAACTTACATACATTTTTCTATACTAATAATATTTTATTCTAAAAGAATTTCAATATAGTTATGTTAAGTATATTTTTCTCTGTCGAAGAAAAAATTATTCTTCAACAAAAAGTAGATCTATGAAATATTTTATGGTTGCGACTCCTTCACCTGACAAAAGACAATACATTGTCTCACTGTTGTATGTACCTATCTGGTGACATAAAAATGCACCTAGAAATAGTTGATCTTGTAGTTTGAACTGAGGCTTGCTGGTAATAGCCACCAGTGGTGGTCAACAGTGTAATGTGACCACAAAATAGCCGCTGGCTGCTGTTACTGCTAGCAGCACCAGCATCTAGTGGTTAATAAAACAACCTATTGTGACAATATTGTGTCTATCGGTAATTATCTGCCCCCAATTGAAGTTTGAATAGGAAATACAACGTTCATAATCAATAACTCAGTTTGTCATGAAATTTCAGCTTGTTCCAGATGATTTAACACGATTTGTAACGAAACTTTTCATTGGCCAACAAGCATTTCAACATCTCTTGTTAGGCTGTTATTCTATGAGATATTTTCATGATAGAAAAGCTTTATTCTACTTTAACTACTTTAACTTCACCTTTAAAACGGGAATGATAGTATTGAGTATGTATTATATTTATTCACCAACTGTACCTACCTACTGTAATTACGTAATTTGCAAAATGGGTTCCACAACAGTTAGAACTAGCAGTGGAGAAGGTAATTTATTACTTGTCGGCCTTGTCATTCGCAAAACGATCTAAATATCAGATAGATATGCGGAATGAACTACCTTATAATTATTACAGCTTTAGTTATAGTTATCCAGTGTACAGTCACCGATCTTGTTCATAGTTCATATTGTCTAAGCTGTTTAAACCGTAAAAATTACTTTCCAGGGAATACTGTTACTTTAAGCAATAGTTAGCCAATGTTTTGCGGTTGTTATTAATGGTATTAAGCTCGTGCTGAATGAATTATTCGGAAAGGATTATGATTACTTCAGTAATCATGAATTAGTAATAAAATCTATGGAATTTGGGTCAATTCTATAGTTGATTTGATCATTGACGATTTGACAGATTCTGACTCATTTGTGTTCATGGCGTGGCAATAAAACACCACTAAAGTCCAAAATTTATCAAATTATACTTAATGCAGTTTTCTGTGTTTCTCGGCATTTATTACCCACTGGTCTTTTATTCCTTCAACACGAGGTCACATACGTTATCCAGGTTGTCCATACGTTCACTTTCACTTTGCCAGAACAAAGCAGTAAACTGTACGAGAACCGCAAACTAAATTAATAATCCGCTAAACTGTACACAGAGAGAACTCTATTGTTGGATATCAAGAAAAATTATCTTCGTATATTTTTCTCTGACGAAGAAAAACTTATTCTTCTATTAAAAAGTAGATGTTCGTCTTACAACAAAAATATTTCGGTGGACGAAAAATATATATGCTTCAACGAAAAAACAGTTTCTAGACCCATGATTCCTTACTCTGAGAGATACATAGAAAGTTGTGCAATTACTTTACAGATGGCGTTAACAGTTTCTCGTGTCTTTTGCCACATATTACCTCTATATACGTTTGACGATATTGAGTGCTCGTATATTGTTTACATCTATGCATAAGTGTTTTATTTCATGGGTGGCTTACAAGGATTATAAGGAAAACCAGGATTGTAGTGGAATAGCCTACACAGAGAGAACTCTATTCTTGGATATCAAGAAAAATTGTTCTTGCGTTTATAGTGGATATTTTTGCTATCCAAATAATATTTTATCAACGGCTAGTTATTCTTTCGGTTTAAGAGTTTAGTATGTTTATGTTGAGTATATTTTGGTCTGACGAAGGAAATGTTATTCTTCTACAAATAAAAAGAGTAAGACATTTGTTTTACAATAACAGCAATATTTTGTTGGGTGAAAAATACGTACAAACAGTTTCTTGACCCACAGGTATACTTATGTTCAAAGAGATTTATAATGTACAGTTCTATCTTCTATATCTGCTATTTCACGAATTCAGGTGATTGTAACGACTATACGATAAATAATCTTTCAACCTTCTCTCTATGTTCTACTCTACTTGCCACAAACACGGTAATTTTCAATTCTACTAACACAGTAATTCATTGCACATTAAGAAAATTGTTACCGCGATAGGAATTTTTCGAGCACGTCATTTTAAAAAGTAGACCCGCTATGAGCAAGTAAAAGTTGGTGCTGACAGTTCAAGAAACAACAGATGGTTACTTGAATCTTGTTATTTTTTCGGTTATTATTTATTATAATCGGTTTTTATGTTCATGAAGTCCTACTTTTCTCTACGAGATTGTGGGTCATATCTATAATGATTTGTTGTTAATATAGTGTTTTAAACGTCCGTTCCATAAGAAATTAGCAAATTCCTCAATGGAAGTCGACCAGTCATGGTTGTTGTTTTGTTGGCGATAAATTGTTTAACAAAAAACTGTCACTTTCGCTTGTTTCTAGCATGAACAAGACCGTTTCCAAGGTGATAGAGCCTTGAATAAACTAAACTTGTGCATTGGAGAGTGCTTATAAACTTTTGGGACAAAACGTTTAGCAAAATAAATGGTACACTATGCCACTAAAGAATTAGATAAAATAAAATATAACACAATACTAATCGCCTTGTTTTTCGACTTTTTATTGTCCACTATTTAATTTTATCTGTACTAATGATCTTTGTTGACCTCGGCCTATGTCTCGTATTCTTCTACCATACAAGTTTCCTGTTTAATAGGTGGCTATATGTACATTTAATAGGTGGCTATATGTACATGCAATGTATCAATTTTACACACCAAAGGCTTGTGTAGAACAGAATGAACACACCTAGATATCATGACTATGTTACATGCGAAATAAAACCACACCCAACCCAACGATCTAATTGTCTTGTACTGATCTGTCTAGTTTGTCTTTTGAAAGGTCAATTGAATGGTGAAAATTAATTTTCACCAATAAGTGCAAGTTTAAATAAAAGTGCAAGTTTAATGCTGTAACGGTTGATATAGCCTAGCCAAGTTGAGTTTTTTTTTGCACTGGATACCTGTTGGTAACGTAGATGAAAGCGAAAGTGGATTTTAAAGTGTAGGTAGATCGCGTATTTTTGGCACATTATATCCAACAGGTGTCCCACATTTACCGTAGCTGTTTTTATCATACTATATACTAATTCCTAACTCCATTTTGTTTTGCCTTCAGCGAAAACAGCACCTTTTGCCACTATCTGCGATCGAGTAGCTGCAAAATTGGGTTTTTCGATATTACTTTTGACTCGCGAATTTAATTATGGATACAATTCCACACGGACTAGGCTATATTTTGTAACTTAAATGCGTACATTTTGAGAAATATCACGGTTTTTCGTCTTTTCATCTGAAATCTTATACTAAACGTAATCTGAAAAATTCGAAAACTTGCCAACGAGTAGCCACGTAAACTAAATTGGACCTAATAGGGGTTTGATACAATATAGGCTAGTTGCAACTCTATTATATAAATCTTCTAGCGAATTTAACAAGGTGTTGAACAAATAAGCCTGTAGTAACCAACACAGCCAGTACTATACTTGTATAAAAAGTCATTGCAAGGCTACTAATGGCTAGTGACTACTAATTGGAATAATTAACCAACCAATATGTTTTAAATTGGAGTTAAAATGCGGATGTAAATCAACTTTTTTTTGGTTCTAGGAACTCTTACACGAAAGATAAAAATCGTCTATTTGGCAGGTCATTCTGCATCTGTACAGAAGTAAAAAAGACCTCGAAAAAAAATGAAGGTCGATCTCTTTTGCCACCAACACTGCCCGATAATCTTTCATTTGCCATGTATGTGAAATATCAAGGTAATTGTACCAGTTCCTGTTTTGTCAGCACAAGTTCAGAAGTGATTGTCAAATTAAAAAAAAAGCATATGTTAAAAAAAAATCGACTGAGTTTCTTGTACATATTTAGAATCACAGGAGTGCTATCGAGGTAAACGAATTCGCTATTCGTTTCGCTATCTGAAAGAAAAATTTGTCTTTGATAGTCTGGTTGTATATGAAATATCTCATATTAAATGGTTGTATTGTTAAAATTAATTGTTGATAATGGGGTACAAAAGGATGGTATGGTATTGTTCCTTCAACCATTAATGCATGTTAGCGTCCACTGACAACCATGCAAGCCCCTATTATTGCCATTTATGAATAGTTATCGAGTGATCTATTCCAGTCTATGTATACAGGATGTTTCATTATCATTAACATGGTTTTGCCATAGATTTGTAACAAAAACTTAATAAATTCGAAAGTATATTAAGTGCAATGTCCTTTTGATATATTATACATAATCCATACACAGTGCTACTAACGTGATGAGTATTTTGCATTGGCATGTAGACAATAGTAATTGATTTACCAATAAAGCATTCCGTCACAGTGTGAACTCAAAAAGGATGTTGATTATGTGATAAAGTGAGTTACTTAATTGTTCCTTTTTCGGCTTCAAGTTTGTCGACCTTCGGCCTCAAGCTGTGTTCTATACTATGTATATATACAGGTCTATACATAAGCCGATGTTTTGTTAGGAAATTTTGCAACTACGTCTGTCTGTGTTACGATATAGCTCTATGTAAATGATATAATGTTGTTACGACAACAGATTTTGCAACGTTATTATTGCCTTATAGTTCATTATTTCGCGATTCCTTATTGATATATTATAGTCAAGATATCATTAAATGTTTCTGTATGTAGTACCTATTTTAATATGGTAAAATGGTCACACTAGGCTGTTTTACTAGCGTGCTATTTGCTACTGGCTGCTGACAAAGTGTGACCACTCAGCAGCGTTGTTTTACCAGTTGACTAGTGAGTTTAGCAGCAGATTTTTTTATGAAAATGTATAATTTAATTAATAAAATTAATCTTGTAAATAACTAATTGTAGTAGAACCATTGACTTTTTAATTAAACACTTCTAAAATATAGAATTTCTAATTTTATTGTCATCGTGGTCTTGTTTATGTTATTTACACTCGTGTACAGTTCTTTCCAAATTTATATAGTCAGTTTCAAGGCAGGTAGTCAATAAACCCCCACAAATTGGTATCAAATATGAATATTTTATGGTTCACCTGACAAAAGACAATACATTGTCTCACTATTGTATGTACCTACCTAGTGATATATAAAATGCACCAGAAATAGTTAAGCTTGTAGTTTGAACTGAGGCTTGCTGGTAGTAGCCACCAGCGACAGCAGTACTTTTGTTAAACAGCATAATGTGACCACAAAATAACCGCTGGCTACTGTTACTGTTGGCAGCACCAGCAACTGGCTAATAAAACAAATTTTAAACAAGACTGTATTTCATATCGTTTTTCTTTGTTTCGTTATAATAACGTAAGAAAATCTAATAAATTAGTGAATAATTTTCTATATTAAAACAGCATGCAAGACTCAAGACTAAGTTGGCCAGTCTGGTCAACAATTTCCAACACTTTCTCTTCATGTTCTAGTAATGGTAAGGCACTGTATAAAAATAGGGTTAGGAATTGTTTATTCGAAAGTCGTACGTAAAGTTAGCTGTATAATTTTGTATCTCAAGTAAAGTTTTCCTCGTTTTTAACACTGATACACCCTGTATATAAAACTGACATTACGAAAAGAGTCGTGAAAATTTTATATATTACTATGCTATAAATAATCTATTCCTTTGTGAGCTCTTTTATCTGTGGAACTTGATCGTTTTAGTTCATTGGTTTATAGCTAAATCTCATGTGGATTTATGAACCCTTAATGTTGTAAACTAAAAATTTACGACCCAGTTCTTACATTCTTACGACTCTACGGCTTTTGATATTTTTATGCCAAGTCTGGTCTACAGATAAAGAATTTGCTGTAAATATTTTTGTTTCTGTATGCAAATATAACAACAATATAAAAGGGGAGAATATGTTATAGTTATTTCAACGGCTAGTTATTCTTCCGATTTACCTAAGAGTTTAGTATGTTTATGTTGAGTATATTTTGCTCTGATGAAGAAAATGTTGTTCTTCTACGTATAAAAAGAGTAACACGTTCGTTTTATAATAACAACAATATTTTGTTGAGTGAAAAATATACATTCTTTAACGAACAAACAGATTTTTGACCCATAAGTATACGTACGTATCGCTTAAAACAGACGTAATTCCTTCCAAGCAGTTCTTTCATACTTAAAACAAGAAAACGTAATACTTGGAACATCAAGAAAGTCATATTCTTAGTCTTGGAATTTTATATTTTACTTGAACCAACCAAATTTAAAGATATATAAATTTTTCCCTGTGTGTAAGAAATGAAATATAAAATTAACGATAAAGAAAGTGCAAATCTTTGCAAAGTAGGGCATGGAAATCAGAAATCAGTATAATTTTTAAGCTCCCAGAATAAATATTCACGATTGTGATTCTAGAGCGGTAATTTCTAGGTCACAGAACTGCATTATTGTTCTAAGTAGTTCATTTGTACTGTTTAGCAAAGGTAAGAAAAAAATGTGACTTTCTAAAATTTGTTAAGTAATATTTGAACGGAAAATAGAGGAATTATAGTCGGTGTATATTCACGTTCGCTTATTAAGTTATAGAAAGTTATTGAAATGGGTTATATAAATTTTTAACCTATTTATTTTTTTGTTTATTAATTTTCGTTTTATTTTTTTTTATCGTCACTTACCATATTTTTCGATGATCCCTTTTCCTCTTTATATCCAAAACCAGTTAGTTTATTTTCGCACACAAAATTTTACGAAATAAAAAAAAACACACACACACAAACTTACAACAACACTAAGTGAGCTTAACAACTCCAGTGACTTCTTTAAACTGTTGAGTAAATTTGCTACAAGAATCAAGAAAGAGACCCCCACCGAAATTTTATTTTATAACTAAATATCCTTCTCTCTCTCTCTTTCTCCCTCTCTCTCTCTCTCTCTTCTACACAAGAACCTTCCACTTCTTCACTTCGTTAAGTATCCCGATATAACACAATTGGAAAGTTGTCACAAATTACACTATCTCACTCCAAGACACAATCCATCTTCGTTTAAAAACTGGAAGGACCATACATGAACGTATATGTGTTGCTGTTCCATACAAGAAGTGTTATATCTTGCGTTTTCTATCATTAACTTCACCCAGTGATACGCAACGCCTTAAGACAGCATTAATACGAAGGTAAAATGCCACTCAAACTGTACTATTGCAGTAGAGGTTGACTGAAACCGTTACTCAGGAATGATGGTGTATTTTGTATTCTGTTAGTGTAGCCTATGTGTGCATGGTCAGTGGAAAACGCTTCTTCAACTGTTTTGTTTAATTGTTTGGAATAACAAGAACAACAAGTCAAAACTAACGTCTCTAACTTAATAAGAAAATATACCAAAATGTAGGTTTATATAGCGCATAAACGGTTCCCCAGATAACATAAATTATTATAGAAAATTTTACTGTTTTTTATCGTGAAATTAGTCAGAAAGGAGATATTGTCAAAAAACTGCTTTTAGCCGCAATTTTTCCAATATGGTGGCGCGAGTGGCAAACGTACAAGGTGGAAAAGTAGAAATTCGAAAAGAGCACACCAAAATCTAAAATCAATTTTCACCAAAACTCCCGGAAAACTTTCCAAGAAAACCTACCAAATGACAATATAATTGCAAAAGTGTTTAGACACTACATTGTGCAAAAGATATAGTCGGAAAGTTGGGTGAGGACCACCTCAGATATTTAATTCAGCGTTAAGAGAATCATAATCCAAAATCATCCATATTGGGCCTATAAAATGGTAGTAACAAGTAACCCAGAAACTGCAAACCAGTCTTGACCATTACATAATACCCTATGCTATAACAATCTTATTGTTGGCTAGCCGTTTTTTACTCAAATACTTTCTAACTTATACCCGCTAGCTTTCGGTCAGATCGTCCATATTTCTCCGGTAGTATAGTAATCTATTGAGAATCCTTTGCTCTCAATCCTAAACTCAATGAAAACACCAATACGAAATTTCTCTTTCATGCAGATTGTTAGGTATTATAAAAAAAAGGATCGCCCGGAGTTGTTGTTCCGGTAAAGAGGTAACCTCAGACTAATGAAGTTATAATTAAATGATTTCAACGACGTCTATATCGACCACCTTTCACCGGAATAAAATCCACGACAACAAAGGAGGAAACAAGAGCAAGGTTTTCCGAATTACAATGAACAAAGCATTTATTAACAAATTCTGGCTAATTAATCCTGTTGGACCAACCCTTCTACACAGAGGGAAAGTTTTATTCGATACAACACGAATATCTTTGACTGAAGAATATCACTTCTTTCTATATCCCCAGAGAGATCATTTAGTTGGTTCAAGTAAAATATGAAATACTCAGAGTAAGAATATGATTTTCTTGATGTTCCAAGTATTACGTTCTCTTGTTTTAATTATGAAGGAACTGCTTGAAAGGAATTACGTCTGTTTTAAACGATACCTACGTATATACTTTTCGGTCAAGAAACTGTTAGTTCATTGAAAAATGTATATTTTTCACCCGATGAAATATTGTTGTTGTTTTAGGACGAACGTCTTACTCTTTTTATATGTAGAAGAATAACATTTTCTTCCTCAGAGCAAATTATGCTCAACATAAACATACTAAACTCTTAAACCGGAAGAATAACTATCCGTTGAAATAACTACATATTATATTGAAATTCTTATTACAATAAAATATTATTTGAATAGCAAAAATATCCTCTTCATGCTATACTATATACTCAAGAACATTTTTATTTGATATCCAAGAGTTCTCTCTGTGCAAGCTATTCCACTACAATCCTGATTTCCCTCATAATCCTTGTAAGTCACCCATGCTATAAAACACCACATCCCAATTTCTTCTGTTTTGCTTTCGTTTAGTAACTAAAATACAAAGGAACTCAGTATGTAAAGTTAGAATTAACAATTACATAGTGCTAATTGAGAAAGATAAACATTGCTAGCCTTGAATACGTAAATTCCTATCTATACTAACTGTTTAAAATAGTGTTTCAAGAAAAGAAAAGTACCTAAGCACGAATTTTACAACAATAGATCTGGTCAGGCGTTTCAACAACAATTAATTAAGTACTTCATGAATAACTCGCATAGTTAATTGTTTATTTCAATGCGGTAATCAGGCTGAACAATAACGGAATTATTGACGAGAAATAATTAAATAGATAGCAGATTTTCGATAGGCAGATAACAGGAATGTTCAATACGCAAGACAATGAGCAGTTCGTCTGTTTTATGGCCTGAAACAATGGACAATCGGCAGTTTTCTAAAGGAAAACATAACCGCTAAAACTAGACTAAGGACACAAAATCTTTAAAGCAGCAGCCACCTAACTCTCCGAAAATTACCTACTCGCAATGATTGTACTAAATATTTGATACAACTTTGGACCGTCATAACTTTCGAACCGTTTAAGATAGAGAAAATCCAATTGAACCATTGGAATCAGCGAGAAAAACAACACAAATTTTGCATAGAACCAGGCTCTATCTGTAATAGTTTCCGAGTTATGTTAAAATTTCGTTTTCTAAGAAAATGCATGTAACATTTGTCCTTTTTTCTACAAGGACCACCCAACTTAAGATGACATTGCATGTCTGTTTCAAAAGAACCTAACAGAGGTCAAGAATATATAATTCCTTCCATTCTTTCGGATACAGGTTGGGCCACTCAAGGACACCACTTATCATACAAAAACGCACTAAAAATACATATAAACGACCCACTGTCTCTCAATTTTTTCCATGAAAACCATACCTGTTGGTTTATTAACTCACAAAGGAAAGATTTGCGTACTTTTACAGAGTCCTGTTCTTACCAAGCATACAATGGTACCATAATTATATCGCAAAATGATAATGTTCACATTCGAATTTAAAGTATTGTGTTTGGACAGTGAAAGCTGTAGTGAAAGTACTAGTAGAGGCAAGTAGTGTTCATTGACTGAGTTGTTGGTACACCTGTACGTCTCTTAAGGTTGTTGCCCTGCAAAATATGAACCCAATAGCCTGAAGGTATGGATTGCATGGCCAAATTTTGCCTACTTCATCGCGATTATGTAAAATCAGAGCTTGAGTTCGCGATATACAAATCTCCTGCTTGTAATACTTTAACAGCTGTAAAAATCCATGCGAAATCCATGCGAAACCCATGCAAATCTATGCGAAATTCATGCGAACCCATGCGAATCCATGTGAAATCCATGCGAACCTAAGAAGGCAGCACTGTCAAGACTATGTTGCATGTTTTCTTGCTCTAGATTCATTGACAAAAGTAACATTTTAGACTTTTTTTGGTAACTGTCATCATATTTCCACAAGGACGAGTACACTTCTTAGAAAATGCTAGCGACCTTCGATTAAAAAACAAACACTTGAAAAAAGAGCATGTATCAATATTTGCATATTTACGGCGCTGTTTGTCGACATTTTCCATTAAAAGTTCTTGACGCAAACTAAAACAAATTGTAATTATATAATGCATGTTTATTAATTGGTATACCACTCCTTGAAGCAATTGCAAAATGCCTGCTAAAGTTATGTTACCTGTAAGGCTTAAAGTCTTTAGCAAGTTACGTAATATAATAACATTCATAAATATTAATATTATAACTGTTTGAGTCGTTTTACAAAATGCATACTAGTTGTTGACACGTGAAGGTAATATAATGTATTTTAAAAAATCTAATTTGTTTGAGCACATATTTAACAGATTCTTAATTATAATTTATACCCTCATAGAGCATCATTATCTGCATGTGCAATATTGTATTGACAGTGTTTGACGTTATTTGACGTACCCCTGCAAAAAAACACACACGTCAAAATGATCGCCCGCGGCCGAATTTTGTTTTTGAAGTTGACGTCAGTCAGCTCGCAGTCAAAATTTACGTTCTCTACATCGAAGAGTCACACAAAAATTCCCGTGGTAAGAAATCAAAATGGCCGAAGATGAGGAAGCTGCCGAAATGGAGGAACAGCAGGAAAAGGCGCCTATACAGGGTGGCCAACCTGCGGGACAACAGATCCCACCGAGACGACCATACAAGCCCCAGTGCGTCAGCGTCAGGATCGACGAATTGGCAAGACCCAAGAAATGGATCTTGCTCGCGAATTGGAGAGAGTACCACGAATTTTTCGACGAGGAGAGGATGCAGAGGTTCAAGGAGAGGGTCCAAGAGGAATTCTCGATGACACCCGAAGAGACCGAGGAGTATTTTGCGAAGTTACGCAAGCATATTCAAAGGCATCGTAGCAAGAAAGCAATGGAGAGACAGTTGAGACGGGAGAAGATGCTCGCGAGGAAGGAAGCTTATAAACTCTTTAGGAAACGACTTAGGAAGGCGTTAAAGTACGCTTTCGAGCACCAACCTCCAGCTATTGTGTCGCCAATGTTCAGAGATCTCTCGGATAATATTTTAGAGAAATTGGCTGATCTCCATAATGTTACGACTCCGAATCGCGACTGCACGGACAAGACTTCGATTTTCCTTATAAATATAGCTGATTGGGCTGCGAAATTAGCTAGCAATATTTACTATGAAGTTGAAGTTTTTGAACGCGCAGATACTGAGAGATTCAAGCAAGAGGCTGGGTCACAGTTGTCTTGTCTGGCGGATAAATCTGAAGAACTTCAGGAGGAAGAATTAAGCGAAGGGGAATATGAAGACGAAGAAGAAGGGGAGGAAGAGGAGGAAGAAGAGGAAGAAAGCAGGAGGCAAGGGGGGCAAGGAGACCCCCAAGGGGAGGGAGAAACGGATGGAGGTGAAGCTGAACTGGATGCAGCTGTTGAATAAGTTCTTTTTTCTTTTGGAGAAATCGGGATATTTGATTGAGTCGTTTGTGTTTGTTTTTAAACCTAACTATTCCTGAATAAAGGAGATATTTTTTATTCTATTTGTTTTATTTTACTTTTCATAGATGAAGAGTTGTAAATCAAAAAGGTCCAACTGCCATTTAAAGCGTTAACTCAAGCGTACCTCCATTATATTGATGGTATTGATCAAAAGCGAAGCTAGTGAATTATTGAACAAAAGGATTAGAGCGACTAGAACGTTCGCCACAAAAGAATTATACTTAGTTCTAAAGAATCGTTCGTTGTAAACACAGCACCGTCTCGGTGAAATTATAATCTCATTAAAATTATGTTGTATTGCAATCGAATGTAAGGAAACTTTTACGAATTGAAGGAGGATACGTTCATATATCATCGTACTGTGGGTTACATAATGTCTCCACAAAGAACACTTCATCTCCGGCAATCATTGGCTAAGAAGTGGCGTAAGTTAACAATGAAAAACTAGAATGCACGTTGCAATCGTATCAACAATATGGAACACGAATATTAAGCGCAATATCGATTGTTGTTTTGTCTTCTCTTTGAAATCTTAGCACGGCTTGTTATGTAACAAGAAGTGAAGAAAGAAGATCGACAAACGACATTTTGTCTCGTTTTGTCAGGACCTCCAAACAGTACGTTTTGATTTTAGCACAGTAGCATGTTTTCTAAGGAATTTAGCACAATATAACAGTGTAGATTTACACTTTCGTATATAAGAATTTATTGATATAAAACTGTTGGCACTTCCAATTCTAGCTTTGTGAAACAGTCTGTGACCTTCTTGGTACTGTAATTGCTCTTCTTATACAACCAAATACACACAAAAACGTTCATTCTTCTTCACAGTTGTAACTTGGTGTAACTGTTGGGCTCCCCAGAATCCAAGGTCTTAACTTTGAACTACAGTGTGTTAAAGTTTTAAGAAAAAAGTCGTTTCTTTTTATGATAACTTTGGTATGACACCATATATTTTTTTCAAATGTAGTACACGTTTTCTATGTATCAAATGGCATTTTCTTGTTGTAACTGTTGAGCTCCCCAGAATCCAAGGTCTTAACTTTGAACTACAGTGTGTTAAAGTTTTAAGAAAAAAGTCGTTTCTTTTTATGATAACTTTGCTATGACACCATATATTTTTTTCAAATGTAGTGCACGTTTTCTATGTATCAAATGGCATTTTCTTGTTGTAACTGTTGAGCTCCCCAGAATCCAAGGTCTTAACTTTGAACTACAGTGTGTTAAAGTTTTAAGAAAAAAAGTCGTTTCTTTTTATGATAACTTTGGTATGACACCATATATTTTTTTCAAATGTAGTACACGTTTTCTATGTATCAAATGGCATTTTCTTGTTGTAACTGTTGAGCTCCCCAGAATCCAAGGTCTTAACTTTGAACTACAGTGTGTTAAAGTTTTAAGAAAAAAGTCGTTTCTTTTTATGATAACTTTGGTATGACACCATATATTTTTTTCAAATGTAGTACACGTTTTCTATGTATCAAATGGCATTTTCTTGTTGTAACTGTTGAGCTCCCCAGAATCCAAGGTCTTAACTTTGAACTACAGTGTGTTAAAGTTTTAAGAAAAAAGTCGTTTCTTTTTATGATAACTTTGGTATGACACCATATATTTTTTTCAAATGTAGTACACGTTTTCTATGTATCAAATGGCATTTTCTTGTTGTAACTATTGAGCTCCCCAGAATCCAAGGTCTTAACTTTGAACTACAGTGTGTTAAAGTTTTAAGAAAAAAGTCGTTTCTTTTTATGCAAATGGCATTTTCTTGTTGTAACTATTGAGCTCCCCAGAATCCAAGGTCTTAACTTTGAACTACAGTGTGTTAAAGTTTTAAGAAAAAAGTCGTTTCTTTTTATGCAAATGGCATTTTCTTGTTGTAACTATTGAGCTCCCCAGAATCCAAGGTCTTAACTTTGAACTACAGTGTGTTAAAGTTTTAAGAAAAAAGTCGTTTCTTTTTATGATAACTTTGGTATGACACCATATATTTTTTTCAAATGTAGTACACGTTTTCTATGTATCAAATGGCATTTTCTTGTTGTAACTGTTGAGCTCCCCAGAATCCAAGGTCTTAACTTTGAACTACAGTGTGTTAAAGTTTTAAGAAAAAAGTCGTTTCTTTTTATGATAACTTTGGTTTGACACCATATATTTTTTTCAAATGTAGTACACGTTTTCTATGTATCAAATGGCATTTTCTTGTTGTAACTGTTGAGCTCCCCAGAATCCAAGGTCTTAACTTTGAACTACAGTGTGTTAAAGTTTTAAGAAAAAAGTCGTTTCTTTTTATGATAACTTTGGTATGACACCATATATTTTTTTCAAATGTAGTACACGTTTTCTATGTATCAAATGGCATTTTCTTGTTGTAACTGTTGAGCTCCCCAGAATCCAAGGTCTTAACTTTGAACTACAGTGTGTTAAAGTTTTAAGAAAAAAGTCGTTTCTTTTTATGATAACTTTGGTATGACACCATATATTTTTTTCAAATGTAGTACACGTTTTCTATGTATCAAATGGCATTTTCTTGTTGTAACTGTTGAGCTCCCCAGAATCCAAGGTCTTAACTTTGAACTACAGTGTGTTAAAGTTTTAAGAAAAAAGTCGTTTCTTTTTATGATAACTTTGGTATGACACCATATATTTTTTTCAAATGTAGTACACGTTTTCTATGTATCAAATGGCATTTTCTTGTTGTAACTATTGAGCTCCCCAGAATCCAAGGTCTTAACTTTGAACTACAGTGTGTTAAAGTTTTAAGAAAAAAGTCGTTTCTTTTTATGCAAATGGCATTTTCTTGTTGTAACTATTGAGCTCCCCAGAATCCAAGGTCTTAACTTTGAACTACAGTGTGTTAAAGTTTTAAGAAAAAAGTCGTTTCTTTTTATGCAAATGGCATTTTCTTGTTGTAACTATTGAGCTCCCCAGAATCCAAGGTCTTAACTTTGAACTACAGTGTGTTAAAGTTTTAAGAAAAAAGTCGTTTCTTTTTATGATAACTTTGGTATGACACCATATATTTTTTTCAAATGTAGTACACGTTTTCTATGTATCAAATGGCATTTTCTTGTTGTAACTGTTGAGCTCCCCAGAATCCAAGGTCTTAACTTTGAACTACAGTGTGTTAAAGTTTTAAGAAAAAAGTCGTTTCTTTTTATGATAACTTTGGTTTGACACCATATATTTTTTTCAAATGTAGTACACGTTTTCTATGTATCAAATGGCATTTTCTTGTTGTAACTGTTGAGCTCCCCAGAATCCAAGGTCTTAACTTTGAACTACAGTGTGTTAAAGTTTTAAGAAAAAAGTCGTTTCTTTTTATGATAACTTTGGTATGACACCATATATTTTTTTCAAATGTAGTACACGTTTTCTATGTATCAAATGGCATTTTCTTGTTGTAACTGTTGAGCTCCCCAGAATCCAAGGTCTTAACTTTGAACTACAGTGTGTTAAAGTTTTAAGAAAAAAGTCGTTTCTTTTTATGATAACTTTGGTATGACACCATATATTTTTTTCAAATGTAGTACACGTTTTCTATGTATCAAATGGCATTTTCTTGTTGTAACTGTTGAGCTCCCCAGAATCCAAGGTCTTAACTTTGAACTACAGTGTGTTAAAGTTTTAAGAAAAAAGTCGTTTCTTTTTATGATAACTTTGGTATGACACCATATATTTTTTTCAAATGTAGTACACGTTTTCTATGTATCATATGGCATTTTCTTGTTGTAACTGTTGAGCTCCCCAAAATCCAAGGTCTTAACTTTGAACTACAGTGTGTTAAAGTTTTAAGAAAAAAGTCGTTTCTTTTTATGATAACTTTGATATGACACCATATATTTTTTTCAAATGTAGTACACGTTTTCTATGTATCATATGGCATTTTCTTGTTGTAACTGTTGAGCTCCCCAGAATCCAAGGTCTTAACTTTGAACTACAGTGTGTTAAAGTTTTAAGAAAAAAGTCGTTTCTTTTTATGATAACTTTGATATGACACCATATATTTTTTTCAAATGTAGTACACGTTTTCTATGTATCATATGGCATTTTCTTGTTGTCACTGTTGAGCTCCCCAGAATCCAAGGTCTTAACTTTGAACTACAGTGTGTTAAAGTTTTGAGAAAAAAGTCGTTTCTTTTTATGATAACTTTGGTATGACACCATATATTTTTTCAAATGTAGTACACGTTTTCTATGTATCAAATGGCATTTTCTTGTTGTAACTGTTGAGCTCTCCAGAATCCAAGGTCTTAACTTTGAACTACAGTGTGTTAAAGTTTTAAGAAAAAAGTCGTTTCTTTTTATGATAACTTTGATATGACACCATATATTTTTTTCAAATGTAGTACACGTTTTCTATGTATCAAATGGCATTTTCTTGTTGTAACTGTTGAGCTCCCCAGAATCCAAGGTCTTAACTTTGAACTACAGTGTGTTAAAGTTTTAAGAAAAAAGTCGTTTCTTTTTATGATAACTTTGGTATGACACCATATATTTTTTTCAAATGTAGTACACGTTTTCTATGTATCAAATGGCATTTTCTTGTTGTAACTGTTGAGCTCCCCAGAATCCAAGGTCTTAACTTTGAACTACAGTGTGTTAAAGTTTTAAGAAAAAAGTCGTTTCTTTTTATGATAACTTTGGTATGACACCATATATTTTTTTCAAATGTAGTACACGTTTTCTATGTATCAAATGGCATTTTCTGATGTACGACAATTATTTTTATTCTTGCCAGTGGCGTTCGTGACGGCTTTTCTTAAGGTAAAGATTATTTTTGAAATCCTCATTCCTTTCTGAACAATTGGATTTTTTTGTTGAAGCATATATAGGTTTACACTAATTGTTTCAACGAGGTACTCGGAAATTGGGGGGGAGGAGGATATAAACGCAGAAATATACATACAATTTTAACCTTACAAGTTATGCTGCAATAACTGGATTATTGGGTATAAAAGTTTTTGTATGGTTTCTGGAAGAAAATATAGATGTACACAGAACAGTTATTTTATTTACTGGTAAATACATTTTGGCTGTTGGAGCACTCGATTTTTGCAAATTGAACAGCACAAAGCACGATTTTAAATGAATCAGTTAATTAATCACCGAAATTTGTTCAGGATATTCGTGCAAATATAAATTTTAACCGGAAATTTGAAACGTGCAGTGCGAATTAGAATTGGTTATCTCCATTCAGTAGATTATATGTTATCTATTATCTGGTTTTCTCTATTTAGAATTTTGATAATCCGTATCTGTGTATTGTGTTCGTTGCATATCTAGACAGCAAAATGTTTTGCCATTTTTTAATCTAAAATTCTTTCCTTGTGAACTGTGTAGGCTCAATCTGCTTGCTAATTTCCATGCTTGGCATTTTAGTCTTTAAGTTGTATGTGTAAGAGACAGACCTACTCATATCCTAGTGTGTAACCAATTAACAACAATCAACAGTAAAACCAAATGTGAAGAATTTCGTTACTAGGTAAGAAATGTACAAATAACACTAACTAAGAATTATTTTAAACCACGCTTTTCTTGCAGTATTTTAATATAACATTTTTTTGTATACACAGTGTGACAAACTGACCTCTAAATTTTGGCACCAGATCATTTTATATTTATAATTTATTCCATACAGCATTAGTATAGCCTTTTGACTTCACTGTAACAGCAAGTGTTTATTTTGTTAACTGTGTTAACTTTGTTTTTCTTTTTCATCACATTCCTCTTGTGTAAAGTGTACAGTTTCAACCCAAGAACTTGGTCAGTATCATATATAATATTTGAAATCAACTTGTCATTGCACTCTTAGAAATAAGATTTCATCAAATTCTACCAACTCTGTCTATTTTTGTCCAACATTTGTATTGGGTCGCGATGCACTATGCGATGTGATGTTTTTTTTGTGGTCATTTGGTTCTCCAACCATACAACATCGATTCATATAAAAAAAACGGCAACTGAAGGGTCGTGTTTTATTCCAGCGGATCAGAAGTAGCGTCCTCGACGTCAGTGCCGTGCGCGCTACCTGACGGCGAACGCCCGCACTAAATATCGACGCCTGCGTAATCTCTGAAGCCGACAACCGCGCCCGATGGACGCCAGTACTATAGCGACAATGGACAAGGACGCGTTGAAAAAGCAAATCGAAAACATGAAGTACCAGGCCTCGATGGAACGCTGGCCATTATCGAAAAGCATCGCGGCGTAAGTACAAGTTTTATTTTTAATTTTTTTCTAGTTTTAAACGTGGTCTAAGAGAACAAAAATTGACGTAAATTAGGGTGAAAATCGAAGAAAATGAGTGCGTTTTTTGTTTATATGCAGGATGTCATGTATGGTCTTGGCCCGTCATTTTTTGTGTAGTTCGGGTGTTATAAAAGATAACTATATATACCGTGTTTGTATTCGCAGAAAAGATAATTTTACAATCTGATAAAAAATTGTTCAAAATTATTGGGAAATATAAGAATTGTTTGTATACGATATTTGTCTAAATATTATATTGTTATAAATTAGAACTTATAATATGTAGGACGTATACCGCAATATATATAATTATACACCACAAAAGTACGTAGATAAGGAGTTATTTTCGTTATGCAAATGTTTGGCATACACTTGACTATTTCGAGTATATTATATTGCAAATTTATAGACTATTTTGTGTCAAGAAACTGTTTGTTCGTTGAAGAATGTATATTTTTCACCCAACAAAATATTGTTGTTGTTGTAAAACGAACGTCTTGCTCTTTTTATATGTAGAAGAATAACATTTTCTTCGTCGGAGCAAACTATACTCAACATAAACATACTAAACTCTTAAACCAGAAGAATAACTAGCCGTTGAAATAACTACAGAATATATTGAAATTCTTATTACAATAAAATATTATTTGGATAGCAAAAATATCCTCTTCATACTACATTATATAGGCAAGGACAATTTTTCTTGATATCCAAGAATAGAGTTCTCTCCGTGTAGGCTATTCCACTACAGTCCTGTTTTTCCTCATAATCCTTGTAAGTCACCCATGAAATAAAACACTTATGCATAGATGTAAACAGACAATATACGAACACTCAATATCGTCAAACTTATATAGCGGTAATATGTGGCAAAAGACGCGAGAAACTGTTAGCGCCATCTGTAAAGTAATTGCACAACTTTCTATGTATCTCTCAGTGTAAGAATCTTGGTTTTTTTCGTTGAAGCATATATATTTTTCGTCCAACAAAATATTTTTGTTGTCGTAAGACGAACGTCTACTTTTTTATAGAAGAATAACTTTTTCTTCGTCAGAAAAAAATATACTTAACATAAACATGATAAATTCTTAAATCGTAAGAATAACTAACCATTGAAACAACTATGTTGAAATTCTTATTAGAATAAAATACTAGCTCTGTGTATATGTCAAAATTTTCGATTTTAGTTATTGGGCATTCTAGAAATATGTGGTTAAGGCTTCCCACCTGTCCACATTCGCAATATGGACATTTTAGGATACATTTTAGGTTATCTGCTATCTGTTACTGTTGTTACGAATGTCCGGCAGGGGGCGTTTCGGGTTTGACGTTACTGTGGTAATAGCAGCAAAACACGGGTCGACAAAAATCGATTTTTTGGATCGAAAATTGTTTTTAAGGCCGTTTTTTTGCTCAAAACTCTTTGCGAAGGGTATTTAGAGGGATCTTATCGTAAGACATGAGAGCGAGCGGCTTTTATAAGGTCGGCAGGAACGGATAAAAAATGTAAATTTTTGACGTTCATCGATCCGCTTGTCGGAATTTCTAGACGTCACGTGACATTTTCTCGAGGTTCGCCTTCACACGAAGAGGTGCAAAAACGTGATTTTTTTTTTCAAAATTGACGCATTTAATTTACAAAATATGGCGCAGGCCACGCGGAATTGTGTCCTTTTTTTCAATTCGAGCGTCAAAAGTAATATCGAAAAGCCCAATTTTGCAGCTACTCGATCGCAAATGTCGGCGAAAATGGGCGATTCCGCTGAACGCGCCCTACACTTGAAAGTTCGTAATTAGTATAGGTAGATAGATTATTTGTATAATATTGTTTCATGCTACACTATATAAGCAAGAATAATTTTTCTTGATATCCAAGAATAGAGTTCTCTCTGTGTACTCATAATAAATTTTTACACTGCGATAAAATATTTAACACATTAAATACCGCAAAAAATATCATTTCCGTTATAAAATCGTTGCATAATTTAATATGATAAGGTTCTATTTCACAACTCATTTTATCTATGTAACCGTCATGATGTTTTTCTAACCTAAGTTTGGAACACCCTGTACACAAATTACGCCCTTTGGCCAAGTACCTTAGTCGAGTTTTAAACCCCCAATCAATTAACAATGTACTGGCGCTGATTTCACTTTAATATGTTAATATTCCAAAAAGATACAGTGTTTTTACTGAAATTTAACATTCGTCTCAGATACAGCGATACTTGATAACAAATTGAGAAAACTGCAACAAAATCAGTTAACAAATTATATAAATTCGAAGAATATGCAAAAGTACTGCTTTCAAGCTCTATTTTGATGAATCGATAAAAAGCCACCATTCAGAAGGATCGTGGGGAATATCAAACTCGTTCATAAAACCCTCAACATCGTGACATACACATACAGATCCTTCCATTTTAAAATATGCTTTTTCTACTTTGCATTCACAATGCACACATTGTAACACTGTTTTCGGTGTTACCATTAGCAAATTGTAACACCGTTTTTAGTAACTTTTTTCTAAGATTGGTGACATTGATATCAAATGCATGTCAAACGAAAATACACATAACCACAAAAATAAGCACAAACTGATTTTTTAGAATCGCACAAACTGCGAAGTATGTATATTTTTATACATATTTAAACATGCGTGTTGCATCCTAGGTTTCGTACTACTAGTATATGATGGTATATAATAATTATCAATAATTATTTTTTCACAGATATTTGAATTTAAGTGACAGATGACAGTGTTACCAACGGTTGCACCCATAAATACTCTAGATTGGAATTTTACCTAATATACTTCTAAATTTTTATAAAATTAATGACGCAAAGTAGAAAAAATAGTATATTACACTCGTGTATAAACAACTCATGCGCCAATTTGACGTCTTATAAAACTTGTATAATAATATACTATTAAAAGGCTCGTTGCGCTTTGTAAATGAAGACACTGTCACACCTCGTGGAAAAAGATTCCATTCCTGTAGCCTAGAACCCAATAACTCGTCTTTTTCTTTTGATAAACTTAAGTCTTTAACCAAATCATTCAGTTAAGTAGAAGTTACATGTGCAAGGCTAAAGTTAAACTGCTGCATCTCCTTATTGCTAATATTATTATATATTATTGATAATATTGAGAAGAGAGGCAAAATATAATAAAATATAATAAAAAAATAATATAATTGTGTAATATTGTATATATAAAAATAAATATCTTATTTGAAAATTAACATATATACCTAGAAATAAAAGATATGCTAGTACATTTGTCGTAATTAATTTAAAAGAAGTTTTCTATAATTTTCTGGAAATACATCAAAGTTACAAATATTATTCGAGACCTCGAGTTTTCACTTAGTCCTAATATTTCTTGTGTTGTTTATTTGAAGAAAAAAAATCGTATACAAACCAGAACATCAAACGAAGTTGCGTCATAATCTATTCTGTGAATCTCGCAATATCGGTCGATAATCCAAAAATAATTTGAACTCGTCACATCGTCGTGTTATATTCCAACCGTATTTAGAGAGAAAACAAACTTTGAACGAAACGAATCTTTACTAAAGACTACAGACTTATTCCCAAATGAAGAGTAACCAGAATACCGCTCGCATTCTGTAGCTCAGCTTATATAAAACCCAAAAAGAGCCTGTTAGCGCCATCTCCTCGCCAGTAGACATAGCAATAATTTGTAATGAAACCACTTTTTTTTTATTCAAACCCATAATCTTTTTACTCAAATCTATTATCTTTCTCTTCCAAATAGAATATTTACTTACCTCAAGATCGATCTTTATTTCAAATAAAACCAGATTTATTTCATTCAAACGTATTTCTACTTATTTGTTGGATAAAATACCATATCAAGAAGCAAATATAATATCCTCCATCTGTTGTATAATATCCGCAATTTATATCTCAAATCTCGTCCATTTTCAAGCCAAGTACTTCAGAGATGGCTGTTTACCAAACTTTGACTTGCAAATCTGCCGACCTTTGAATAATTCTCTCGCAAATTCGTAGAATGCTGAAATAGAAGCCTAAATTTGTCGTATTTCTGAGTGGGAATTCGTCGTGCTTAAATTTCACGCTTGGGACCGGCAAAATGCAGACATAATTCGTCTGCAAAGCCGGCAAAATCGATAAACATAATGAATACAGTTAGCGATTCTGCGGTTATAATTTTGGGCTGTTGGCATTACTAATTGATGTGGGTACACTGTCCACACGTTTCCCCATATCAAAGGCGAGTCTAGCACCTAATTAATCCCTTTATCACTCATACCAACCACGAAATGTACTAAATCTAAATATACTAACGATAACTGTACGAGTTAAGTGTCAGGTTTTATTAAATTTTTATTAAATTCAACCAATGATTACTGTGGCAACGAACGATATATAAATCTTTATTCTGTCATCGCACTGAGTGATGCGAGAGTTTTATTCAAAAAATCGTCGATTAACATGACGATCAACCGCTATTTTAAACCAATTTTAATGCGAAGAAAGGTCTCCCTAAACCCCAAAAGAACCTACGTCGATTTAGGTCGAATTCCATTCCACCTAATCGAAATCCCTGATCGGGATAGCCCAACATTTATCGACATGATCCTCTATAACTACCACAAAGCAAGATTAATAATCGAACAGAAACTAGTGTCTGGCCTCCAACCGAAGTGGATGGAGAAAATCCCCGAGAAAGTACGCCAAGAAAAAGCCAAAGCAATCATGAGCGCTTTGGAGGAACCTGACTCAGTTTTAGAGGTTAATTTCCCTGTTAGATTAGAATCTGGGGACTATGAGATCCTAAACGGGTACGCATGCCAACATAAAAACTATATATTACCAGTTCACGTCGCTATCAGGTACGGTATGGATGTCCAAATGAATAAAATCGTAGCTTTGGCTAAACTTATGACGTACAAATGCGGTTTTGCTGAGATTCCCTTCGGCGGAGGATGTGCCGGTTTAGTTTTGGACCGGGAAAGATACTCCACGCAAGATTTACGAAAGATCACCAGGCAATTCGCTTCTGAACTGGTGATTAGAGGTTTTATCGGTCCAAATGTAGGGATTGTATCTCCGGATAAGGGTGTGCAAGCGAAAGAGATGAATTGGATACTGGGGATGTACAAAAGGACGTATGGTTATAGCGATGTTTACGCTGGGACTTTGGTGACTGGTCGAAAATCCGTCGAGTCTTTTAATTCGGTAGCTGGTGGGTTCATAGCGTGTTTGAAATATTTCATAAACAACGAGAGCCTTATGAGTAAGCTAAATGTTACACCTACCTTTGAAGATAAGGCTTACATCATCCAAGGTTGTGGACTTTTGGGACAACACATCATGTTTAGTCTTCAGACCACAAAAGCTAAACTCATTGGTGTTCAAACTACAAAATGCTCGATCTTCAAACCAGAAGGAATCAACATCCAAGAGCTTTTGGATTACAGGCTTAAGAAAGGAAACATTATTGACTTTCCTGGTGCGCCACAATATAAAGGAGAGAACGTTTTATGGGAGAAATGCGATTTTGTCATACTAGCAGCCACACAACTACTCGTCAACAGCAGCATTGCCAAGAAGATGGATACAAAAATCGTGGCTGAATTAGCGAATGGACCGATAACTCCAGGTGCTGATCGTGTCTTTCTACGAAAAAACGTCCTGGTCATACCGGATATCGTAGCAAATGCCGGTGGGATAACAGTTTCTTATATCGAATGGCTCCAAAAGATGCATCCCGTGAACAACATAATATTACGATATAGGCGGAAAACGGATTTCGATGCTTTGAAATCCGTTGAGGAATCGTTGAGGAGGCAACACATCAACGTCAAAATTAACCCGCATCCGGAATTGATTGAACGAGCGAAAGGTATACGAAGAGGTGAAATGGAATACTCGGGGTTATTGGGTATCATGGAGGAAAACTGTACGAAAGTTACGGATATTTCGGAGAAGTATCAGCTGGGTTTTGACATGCGGACGGCTGCGCACATTGGGGCTATTTTTAAGATATTCAACGAGCTTTCGAATCGGTTGTAATGCGATTAGTTTTTATATAAACACGCTTATTGTTTATTGTTTTGGGTATTATTAACGTAGAAGTCTACCCTGTGATACAGCACTCAGATACTTTCACACTAAGATACTTTCACACTAAGATTCGTTTTCCTGGGAAAAGTTGGAAATGTATTACCACGCCGTTGTGACTAGTGTACAAAAAAAGTGTTAGACAGTATTGGAAAGTTATTGACAAGTACCCAATTTTAATTTTTAGCCTTGAATAAATATGTCAAACTTAGGCAATTTTTAGCACTTTTCGTAAGCCTGTATTTTTGTCTGATTTTGGTCTGGGGAAAAGTTGACCACTTTCCGGTATAGACACATTCGTGGGCATTAACGTGATGCCCAACATATACCGTAAATATGTTTTGCATTGGTAGGAAATCGAATGCCGTAGACCCATGATTCATCATGAAACTACAAATATTGCGCTATATAGTGGTGGTATCTCGCGGTGGTTCGGAGAACTGCGATTACCGGCTCTGCAGATTTTGACAAACGTCAGTGCCACTGACATGACATGACATTAAATGTCATTATGTCATAGAAACTAACGTTAGGTAGGGTACAGAATGGCTCTAGCTTCACAAAATAAGCAATAACGACGTATCCTTCGCTATGTTGCTCGAACTGTTCGATCGGGGTTTCTGGTCCATCTGCATGATGCTTGGCTTGCTGGTGAGTCGGTGGTTCTTTAGGAAGGAGTTCACGGAGTCGTCAGAGCTGTAACTGTCTTGTTCCTCGCTTTCTGAAGAGCTATCCTCAAGGTCATTCTGTATGACTGCCTGCAGGTCCTCAATAACTGGAAAAGTGTTCAGACGCTTCATTGTGCCTACGAAGCAGTCGGAAAGTTGGGTGAGGGCCACCCCAGATATTTTGTCAATGCTTTGTGATTGAATATTGAAGCTTTACGATACTGCTAATTCACACTATACATGCAGTGTCGGTCAGTTCAAGCCGCCGCATCAATTTTGTGCAAGTGCGAGAGAGAACGTTTGAAAGACATCTCGTGGTTGGTTCGTGGCGTCTGGAATTGGCCGATACTGTATACGTACACATACAAATCAGCTTAGTTAACATACTAGCTCTGTGTATATGTCAAAATTTTCGACTTTAGTTATTGGGCATTCTAGAAATATGTGGTTAAGGCTTCCCACCTGTCCACATTCGCAATATGGACATTTTAGGATACATTTTAGGTTATCTGTTACTGTTGTTACGAATGTCCGGCAGGGGGCGTTTCGGGTTTGACGTTACTGTGGTAATAGCAGCAAAACACGGGTCGACAAAAATCGATTTTTTGGATCGAAAATTGTTTTTAAGGCCGTTTTTTGCTCAAAACTCTTTGCGAAGGGTATTTAGAGGGATCTTATCGTAAGACATGAGAGCGAGCGGCTTTTATAAGGTCGGCCGGAACGGATAAAAAATGTAAATTTTTGACGTTCATCGATCCGCTTGTCGGAATTTCTAGACGTCACGTGACATTTTCTCGAGGTTCGCCTTCACCCGAAGAGGTGCAAAAACGTGATTTTTTTTTCAAAATTGACGCATTTAATTTACAATATATCGCGCAGTCCACGCGGAATTGTGTCCTTTTTTCAATTCGAGCGTCAAAAGTAATATCGAAAAGCCCAATTTTGCAGCTACTCGATCGGCGAAAATGGGCGATTCCGCTGAACGCGCCCTACACTTGAAAGTTCGTAATTAGTATAGGTAGATAAATTTAAAATTCCCTAAATTCACAATATAATCATTCATTATTTTGTCTGTAAATATTAAATACTATACTAAAACTCGGGATAACAATATTATGATAATATTTTGTAGTAACAAAAGTGAGAGCAATAATTGGTTGTAAAATCTGGACACTCTATATCCTACCTAACGTCAATGTGGCAAAGTAGAAATTGGAAAAGAGAACATCAAAATCTATAAATCACCTATTTTTAAAACTCCCGGAAAACTTTCCAGGTAACCTCTTTTTGAGCACCAAATGACTGTTCGAAAAAAGAAAGTTTCCTTTCCTTCGATAAATGGATAATGTACATTTCCTGGTCTGCGTGGGTTGGAAAATGCGAAGCGTACTATGTCGGGAAAACATTTTAGAGGCGGCTTACATTGCAAATGGGACCATCTCGCTATACGTGGTGGGGAGAGAAAGAAAAGAGATGTAAGGTTCGTACATTGCTGGGAAATTACGAGTGCGCTCGCGGGCATTCATCCCGCCATCCGAGGAAAAATAATCCAGGACGGATTTTTTTATTAATGCCATGCTGACAGAAATAAAGGATTATAAAGCCAGTTTTAATACGAAAGTCTGGTGTGAATTATTATTTATTTAATTAACATAAAAGTCTCAAATAAAAATATACTTATAAATAATTTCCTGAAGTAAGTACAAATAAAAAGTAAAATTCGCTCTCCTATGAATATAAACATGGTATAGTTATGTGCTGATAGCAGCAAGAGCAGCCAGCGGCTATTTTGTGTTTACTATCAATAGTACTGCTGCCACTGGTGGCTACTATCAGCAAGCCTCAGTTCAAACTACAATTATTTAAAATAAAAATTATAAATCACATATTTATATATTTAACAAAAAAATTGTTGCTTTAAATTATTTATTATAATTGCTGGTTTGTATTTTCTACAATTTCTACGCACATTTGCCTTGAGCCAGCAGCACAAACTCTAAATAGCGGCTAATAAAAGTTCAACTTTACAAGCAACAGCCAAAACCATTCGTCGGCATGCAAAAATAGCGGCTGCTGAGTGACCACACCATGCTGGTTAACTAATAATCTACAGCAAGTAGCAAATGCTAAAACAGCGTAAAGCTTGATTTATAGTGCCGTAACCGTAACACTTAACCGTATCCGCAACCGTGCGTTCAACATTGCGCTTGCCTGAACTTAACGTAGAAACGTTACGATCACTATAAACACCATCGAAGAAACGTGCAAGGTCAACTTTTCTACGTTACGGTTAAGTGTTATGGTTACGGTTAAGTGTAACCATTAAATCGGTTAAATCGGCACTATAAATCGACCTTAAGTGTGACCACCCCACCCATTCATTATGTGATCAGTATTTTAACAACTGTATCGCTTAAAGACCTCTTTATATATCGGGAGAATAATACCACGCATAATATTTATAGAAGACATTTCAAAAATTTCCTGAGTTAACATTTACTCTGGTTGCTGTAAAAGTTAAACAAGCGCTGGTGGGCTACTTATTTTAATAGCAGTGTATTTTATAGTGTCATTTGTAGCTGGTATAGTGTATTTTCCCTGGTCGACCCCGGCCCCTTCCGCATATCATTTCTTCCCTTATGTTAAGTGCCGCACGGGGGTTAACAAAATCGATATACGTTATTACACTGCGGAGGGTTGTGTTGGGATTTTGGTGCGAGGGCGGATTGGAAACCCTTCACGCAAAACCCTTGTTTACTTCCCTATACCTCACACATGATAGTCCCCGCAGTCTATTTCATTACGATCAAAAATAGAGTGTATTTTTTTCATACCAAAAGTTATTTGATATAAATAGTAGAGCACAGTTCTTCTATGTTACTAATTTTTTTTTATTTATTTTTTTTTTGTTATAGGATGCGTGAATATGTTGAAGAAAATGAGAAAAACGATCCTTTGATTCACGCCCCGGATAAGAAGAACAATCCTTGGGCAGAGAAGGGAAAATGCATCATTATGTAGTTTTACGACGCAATATTTTACCATTCCAGACGTATTTTACGGTTAATTTTCGTCTATATCAAGAGTTTTCTATTCTTTCGTTGATAATCTTCCATGAAAACTAACAAAAATCTGCATCAAGAGGCGTTATGATTTCCTGTGGGCGAAAAAGAATTTTCGATGTACTTAAACTTAACCTAATCTTAACTCTAGTTAATTATCTATAGGAATTTTTACTTAGACGCTAAGAACATAATTTGACATTTCTAATCTACGTAATTAAATAACCGAGATAAAAATGCGCTTATTAAGCGCGTATTGTTGAAATAAAATCACACAGAAATAAAGTGAAAAAAACATTGTTATGTAGTTTTCAAGTCAGCAGTAAAAAGATTAGTTTTTTTCGGGCTTTTGATATATTCAACCGAAATTTGGTCGAAAATCAAGTGAAAATCTTGATCGAAACCAAAAAAGATAGCTAGTCCTCTAATCTATAAGAAATATATTTATTATAAACAATATTATTTGTTATTTATTTCCATGTTTGTATGTTCTACAGAAACAAATAAAACGACAAGGCAAGAAACGGCAAATTGAAAATCACAACTTGACCACACGGTTTTTTTACGTTATCGATTAATTTGATAAGAACAAGTTTGGCAGGAAGTAATTTATGGAAAAAAATCGAGCAACTTCCGTTTAAGATCAAGAAATAAATCCGGCCAATCTTGTTTCTACTTCTGACAGTTTAAAAAATGTAAATCCCCAATAGTGTGGATTTTAAAAATTGACTAAAACTAAAAAAAAATACGGTGCTAACTTAGAACTTGTAGGTATTAAGTTAACACTTTGAAACAACTAAAGATAAAACGAAATTATAAATAATAAAATTGACTTAAAATGAGAGATGGATGACTGTCAGTTTTTACCACCCAACATGACGTAAGAAAATATGTATTTATCCAAGTAATAAAAATAGCTTTCGCTTTTAAAATATGCATAGTATCCTTATGTCTTCCCGTATAATTAAACAAAAAGTAGACATAGTGTAAACAAAAACACATTTAATAAAACATCGAATAAAAATATTCTAAACAACCTATATAATCTATAACTACTAAAAACTATATTTCTATTATTATAATATTTTTTTGTTAAGTTCGACTTTTTAATATTGATATTTTCGGATATCAATATACAAGTAAATAGTAACACCAGCGAATTAAACAAAAATAAAAGGCTTTTTTAGATATTATGTAATAGTAAACAAGCATATTATAATAGATACTTGCATAATGCATAATAATTATTCACAATCTTCTTCTAAACTAAAAAAAACATAGTTTTTAGATATAACCTATTCTATACTATATCAACTTTAAATAACTCTTTAATCTTAGCTTTAGCTTTAGTCTTAACATTCATATTATGGAACTAATGCGAGAATTAACATCTTTAAAGAAACTTAACAATATTATCGACCTGGACAAACAATCAAATCACGATAATGACAATTTCAAAATAACCCATTATGCGATCTTCTATTTGCTGTTTCTTGCCTGTTAAGTTTTGTAATTTACATATTGTATGGATGCTGATTTTCTTGTATGTAATTCGTTTATTTAAAATAAATTATTATTACTATTTACTTCGTTTTTTTTTTATTACTGGATAGGTAGCAGCAACCAATGCTACACATGTGTTATTTGGGTTCCTTATTGCCTTGATTAATTACAATTATCACATCCATACTAAGTCCCTATCAAAAATCAATGTCCCAAACTTTATTACTTATTTTCTTCTACACCAGAGCATTAACTACCTTAATTCTGTGATTTTTCTAGAGTAGAATAGTCCTACTAACAGAACATGAGTATAAATGCTATTCTTTGATATCATAAAAAAAGAACTGGGACTGATAAAAAGTATAAAGGGGTGTGATGCAAGAGAAAAGCGTATCAGGCAGAAGAAGTGGAGAGTCGCAACAGCAGAAGAAAACAGTTATCACATCCATACTAAGTCCCTATCAAAAATCAATGTCCCAAACCTTATTACTTATTTTCTTCTACACCAGAGCATTAACTACCTTAATTTTGTGATTTTTCTAGAGTAGAATAGTCCTACTAACAGAACATGAGTATAAATGCTATTCTTTGATATCATAAAAAAAGAACTGGGACTGATAAAAAGTATAAAGGGGTGTGATGCAAGAGAAAATCGTATCAGGCAGAAGAAGTGGAGAGTCGCAACAGCAGAAGAAAACATACAGAAGAAAACAGTTATCACATCCATACTAAGTCCCTATCAAAAATCAATGTCCCAAACCTTATTACTTATTTTCTTCTACACCAGAGCATTAACTACCTTAATTTTGTGATTTTTCTAGAGTAGAATAGTCCTACTAACAGAACATGAGTATAAATGCTATTCTTTGATATCATAAAAAGAGAACTGGGACTGATAAAAAGTATAAAGGGGTGTGATGCAAGAGAAAAGCGTATCAGGCAGAAGAAGTGGAGAGTCGCAACAGCAGAAGAAAACATACAGAAGAAAACAGACCTTCGAGGTAGAGACATGAACAATTAACTGGTAGTTCTAGAGGAATGCGTGGCAGAAATAGGCTGATCGAGCAATAAAAATTGAAAATTACAGTATCTATTATGGTTCAGTCAGAAGAATGCTCGAAAGTTTGAATTTGAGAAGAAAAATGACAGTTGAAATATGACTGTTTTTGCTGTATTTATTACCACATTTAAAGTCGTGCGAATCGATAGCGTTACTAGTTCTTTGTTAATGCCAGTAGCGGCCATGTAGTGGGAGACCATGCTGACCCAGTACCGTGACCTCGTGCTCCACTTTACCTTCTACAAGAACCAGGATATCACTTACTTTATAGCTATATAGCCTTTATAGCTATAGGTAATGCTTACGAACAGTCCATAGAAAATATTAGATAAAAGTTTAAATTACATAGGTCAAGAAACTGTTTGTTTGTTGAAGAATATATATTTTTCACCCAACAAAATATTGTTGTGTCGTAAAACGAACGTCTTACTCTTTTTATATGTAGAAGATTTTCTTCGTCGACATATATCGAAATTCTTATTACAATAAAATATTATTTGGATAGCAAAAATATCCTCTTCATGCGCAAGAACATTTTTTCTTGACATCCAAGAATAGAGTTCTCTGTGTGTAGGATATTGCACTACAATCCTGGTTTTTCTCATAATCCTTGTTAGTCACCCATGAAATAAAACACTTATGCATAGATGTAAACAAACAAAGAAGAATACTCAATATCGTTAAACTTATATAGCGGTAATATGTAGCAAAAGACGCGAGAAACTGTTAGCGCCATCTGTAAAGTAATTGCACAACTTTCTATGTATCTCTCAGAGTAAGAATCTTGGGTCAAGAAACTGTTTTTTCGTTGAGGCATATATATTTTTCGTCCAACGAAATATTTTTGTTGTTGTAGGAAGAACGTCTACTTTTTTAAAGAAGAAGTTTTTCTTTGGCAGAAAAAATATACTTAACATAAACATACTAAATACTTGAATCGTAAGAATAACTAACCGTTGAAACAACTATATTGAAATTCTTATTAGAATAAAATACTAGCTCTGTGTATATGTCAAAATTTTCGACTTTAGTTATTGGGCATTCTAGAAATATGTGGCTTCCCACCTGTCCACATTCGCAATATGGACATTTTAGGATACATTTCAGGTTATCTGCTATCTGTTACTGTTGTTACGAATGTCCGGCAGGGGGCGTTTCGGGTTTGACGTTACTGTGGTAATAGCAGCAAAACACGGGTCGACAAAAATCGATTTTTTTGGATCGAAAATTGTTTTTAAGGCCGTTTTTTTGCTCAAAACTCTTTGCGAAGGGTATTTAGAGGGATCTTATCGTAAGACATGAGAGCGAGCGGCTTTTATAAGGTCGGCAGGAACGGATAAAAAATGTAAATTTTTGACGTTCATCGATCCGCTTGTCGGAATTTCTAGACGTCACGTGACATTTTCTCGAGGTTCGCCTTCACCCGAAGAGGTGCAAAAACGTGATTTTTTTTTTCAAAATTGACGCATTTAATTTACAAAATATCGCGCAGTCCACGCGGAATTGTGTCCTTTTTTCAATTCGAGCGTCAAAAGTAATATCGAAAAGCCCAATTTTGCAGCTACTCGATCGCAAATGTCGGCGAAAATGGGCGATTCCGCTGAACGCGCCCTACACTTGAAAGTTCGTAATTAGTATAGGTAGATTATTTGTATAGAAAAAATTCTCTTCGTGCTACAGAGTTCTCTCTGTGCTTAAGACAACTGTATAATATAGGAAGTGTATACAAGCGGAATTATACATTTTTTTATTGCGTAATGCATCCTATATAACACATGCATAGAATTTGCGTGAAAACTACGGTAAATGAAGAAGTTTCAATGTGAATGTTCGTATGAAAAGTTAGTGATCCGAAAGCTGCTGGTAACACGCAAATACGTCGACTTTGTTTTCGAAATTGCTCACCTAAATTGCTGTTATTATCCAGGACGAGGTTCATGTGTGCACGATGGCTATATGTTAGGTAACTTATCTACTTATTTATTACCCTATATGCCAACCTATGATGAGTAAAATTTCTAAATCGTTTTAATGAGGACAGCACAAATCAAGCCATTGAATCGAAAAATTGCTATGTTATTAATTAAAGCGATATTGCTACTAGACTAAATAGAATCAGATTTCTTTTCGACTATCTCTTTGACACATTAAACCTAAACCTGCCATCAGACTGCTTCTTTAAACCCTTATTATTAATTGGTACAAATATTTAACGTCTATAAGTCACAAATTTGTAATTTTATATTACTTATTAGCAAGGCCCGGAAAGTTTAGGCAACTGACTCTCGAATTCCCCCCACTATTTGTTCGGGTGGTGGGGCGTTCGTTGCCTAAACTTTCCGGGCCTTGATTATTAGTTATACATTTAACAAAAGTAATGAATTTTTGCTTTTAATTATTTATTATAATCGATGGTTGATATTTTCTACAATACCCACATTTGTACCGCTTGAAGCCCTCTTTGTATATTGGGAGAATATTACCTCGTATAATATTTATAGAAGACATTTCAAAAATACATAATTTCCTCAGTTAACATTCGAGCTGGTCGCTGCAAAAGTTAAACAAGCGCTGGTGGGCTGGCTGCTGTTAAACTCACTCGGCAACTGGTAATACAGTGCTGCTGAGTGGTCACACTATGCTGTTAGCAGCCAGTAGCAAATAGCACGCTAGTAAAACAGCCTAGTGTGACCATAACATTACATACATACACACCGACAGTGTGAGAACGAAAGTGCGTTGTTTGACGGGTCATTTTCTCAACTGATGAAGAGAAAACAGATGATTGTCCTCATATTTACGCTTCACAACTTTCTTCACTATTCCATTTAGATTTCGTATCAAATTCTCTAACAATATCGTCAAATCGTATATAAAAACGATTTAATCTCGAATTGTGATTTTATCTCGAAAAAGTACGAACTTTGTTTGAGTTGATAGGTAATCGATCAAAAACTCCAATCAGCCTCGTTCTCCTTTTGTTTCAGCGTGATAATGAACGCCGACAGGCTGTCTGAATTAATTAACCCCTCTTTGGACGAGTACTAAATACGACGTAAAGGCGTTTTCAAGTTTTCAGCTTGATTATTACCAGCGGCAAAATCCAATTATGCTGAAACATCAATAATTACTACGCCTTACGCAAATATGGAACAAAATCGAAAAGCTAAACAACAGATTTGTTCTTATTCCAAGCAAAATCAGTAAGGATATTAAATTCTGATTCATTTGAGCCCAAACACGACAGGTCTATCCAGATTTATTCCCGAGATACCAATCAAATTTCCCAAGCACAGCCTACTTAGCTCTGTAATTAGAAAACGTGATATCTCGGAAATGGGTCGAGATATCGCGGTGGAACAACAAGCATATTGAAGCATTTTCAATGCAGATATTAACGAATAAAAACAGATTTTAGAATTAAAAAATTATTATAGTTATAGACAAATCCAAAAAGGTAAAAAAAAACAGATTTTTTGATAGAATAACGAAGGGCTTAAAATTCTGTGTTATTTGAGCCCAAACTCGATGGGTCTATCTTGATTAGTTCCCAAGATAATAAAAAAAATCCAACCACAGCCTACTTGGCTCTAGAATTAAAAACGTGATATCTCGGAAATGGGTCGAGATATCGAGATGGGACAACAAGCATATTGAAGCATTTTCAATGCAGATATTAACGAATAAAAACAGATTTTAGAATTAAAAAATTATTATAGTTATAGACAAATCCAAAAAGGTAAAAAAAACAGATTTTTTGATAGAATAACGAAGGGCTTAAAATTCTGTGTTATTTGAGCCCAAACTCGATGGGTCTATCTTGATTAGTTCCCAAGATAATAAAAAAAATCCAACCACAGCCTACTTGGCTCTAGAATTAAAAACGTGATATCTCGGAAATGGGTCGAGATATCGAGGTGGGACAACAAGTATATTGAAGCATTTTCAATGCAGATATTAACGAATAAAAACAGATTTTAGAATTAAAAAATTATTATAGTTATAGACAAATCCAAAAAGGTAAAAAAAAAACAGATTTTTTGATAGAATAACGAAGGGTTTAAAATTCTGTGTTATTTGAGCCCAAACTCGATGGGTCTATCTTGATTAGTTCCCAAGATAATAAAAAAAATCCAACCACAGCCTACTTGGCTCTAGAATTAAAAACGTGATATCTCGGAAATGGGTCGAGATATCGAGGTGGGACAACAAGCATATTGAAGCATTTTCAATGCAGATATTAACGAATAAAAACAGATTTTAGAATTAAAAAATTATTATAGTTATAGACAAATCCAAAAAGGTAAAAAAACAGATTTTTTGATAGAATAACGAAGGGCTTAAAATTCTGTGTTATTTGAGCCCAAACTCGATGGGTCTATCTTGATTAGTTCCCAAGATAATAAAAAAAATCCAACCACAGCCTACTTGGCTCTAGAATTAAAAACGTGATATCTCGGAAATGGGTCGAGATATCGAGGTGGGACAACAAGCATATTGAAGCATTTTCAATGCAGATATTAACGAATAAAAACAGATTTTAGAATTAAAAAATTATTATAGTTATAGACAAATCCAAAAAGGTAAAAAAAACAGATTTTTTGATAGAATAACGAAGGGCTTAAAATTCTGTGTTATTTGAGCCCAAACTCGATGGGTCTATCTTGATTAGTTCCCAAGATAATAAAAAAAATCCAACCACAGCCTACTTGGCTCTAGAATTAAAAACGTGATATCTCGGAAACGGTTTGAGATATCCTGGTGGGGCAAAAAGCATATTGAAGCGTTTTCAATGTAGAGTTTTAAGCTATAAAAAATAGAAATTAGAGTTTAAAAATATATTTTTGTGGTTATGTAGAATTCGGACAGGTGGATTTTATATACCTCTTCGGATAGATAAACAATGGAAACGTCTCGCGATTTTTTTAACCTTTCACTACAGAATTCCCTCCCAGCCAGTCTAAGGAGAAAGTGTATGGCTCGAAGAAGGTATCCAAGTTGACTAGGCCAACTTGGAGTCATTCAGTTAGTGTGTCGAGGTGCCAGCGAGTTCCTGGTCGCACAACAATTCTTGTTGGTCAGTGAGTGTTTAAAGTACATAAGGAACTGCATCCACAAGAAAAAAACTGTGAAATTTGCAAATTTAGCGAAGATTCCTGCTCAAAAATATGTTTCTTAGCGAATAGAGAAAAGGAACCTAAACAGGTTGGTAGATTATCTTTAAATACTTGTATATTGTAAAGAGATGTAATACGTAAGTAAAAATTGAATTTAAAGAATCAAATTTAACCTAAAAATCTTGTATTTTTTCAGATAATAAACCCCAAAAAAAGAGACACAATCTCCCTCAAGAAAAATGCCGGACAATTGCAAATCATGCACGTTAAGGGACGCGAACAACAACACGTACCCTACAACAATGAGTCAAGGGATTTCAGACAGGCCCGACCCAAATGGAGGAAAATACAGAAGCGTTCAAGTGACAGCAAAAGTGTTGTACGGCTCTGTACATGCGATTACCAGGCTCAAGCAAGAGGAAAAGGCCGCCAGGGAGAACAAAAGGATATGACAGGTGGGTGGCCCCGAATTCTCCCCTTTCCGCTAGGTTGATTCCAGCGCCCTCTACAACAAGCGGCGACGGCCGTAAGCCTTTGTCTCGCCCGCTCTATGTAAACAAACGGGCACGAGGACCGGAACTTAGCGACATCGTAGGGATATTTCCCGTTGCGGCGTTATTCGATTGTTTTAGCTATCGATTTTGTTTGGTTGGGATTCGGTGGGATCGGATAAAGAACGGAATATGCTTTAATTCGGTGTTTGTCTCGCTAAAATCGGACTATCCCTTGCAGAGATATTCGATTTTTTATTTGTGGACTAAGTAGGCCATGACGGTTTTCTTTTTGGGCTGTTCCTCGCTTTTCTCGAAAACCATTGAAGATAGATATGTCGAGTTTGGGCTCTTTCCAAACGATTTTCAAAGGAGAATTATTTTATGCGGTTTACTTGTTTATCAGCGGGGTTGTTCAGTTGTTTGAATTATGGACTTTGTAGATTGGAATGATTTTTAGCGTTATCGGATATAGGAGGGAATATGGTTTAATTCGGTGTTTGTCTTGTTAAAATCTGACAATCCCTTGCAGAGATAATCGATTTTTTATTTGTGGACTAAGTAGGCCATGACTGTTTTCCTTTTGGGCTTTTCCTCGCTTTTCTCGAAAACCATTGAAGATAGATATGTCGAGTTTGGGCTCTTTCCAAACGATTTTCAAAGGAGAATTATTTTAAGCGGATTACTAGTTTCTCAGCGGCGTTTTTCAGTTGTTTGAATTATCGACTTTGTAGATTGGACTGATATCAGCGATATCGGATACAAGAGGGAGTATGCTTTAATTCGGTGTTCGTCTCGTTAAAATCGGACTATCCCTTGCAGAGATATTCGATTTTTTATTTGTGGACTAAGTAGGCCATGACGGTTTTCTTTTTGGGCTGTTCCTCGCTTTTCTCGAAAACCATTGAAGATAGATATGTCGAGTTTGGGCTCTTTCCAAACGATTTTCAAAGGAGAATTATTTTATGCGGTTTACTTGTTTATCAGCGGCGTTGTTCAGTTGTTTGAATTATGGACTTTGTAGATTGGAATGATTTTTAGCGTTATCGGATATAGGAGGGAATATGGTTTAATTCGGTGTTTGTCTTGTTAAAATCTGACAATCCCTTGCAGAGATAATCGATTTTTTATTTGTGGACTAAGTAGGCCATGACGGTTTTCCTTTTGGGCTTTTCCTCGCTTTTCTCGAAAACCATTGAAGATAGATATGTCGAGTTTGGGCTCTTTCCAAACGATTTTCAAAGGAGAATTATTTTAAGCGGATTACTAGTTTCTCAGCGGCGTTTTTCAGTTGTTTGAATTATCGACTTTGTAGATTGGACTGATATCAGCGATATCGGATACAAGAGGGAATATGCTTTAATTCGGTGTTCGTCTCGTTAAAATCGGACTATTCCTTGCCGAGATATATGATTTTTTATTTGTGGACTAAGTAGGCCATGACGGTTTTCTTTTTGGGCTTTTCCTCGCTTTCCTCGAAAACCATTGAAGATAGATATGTCGAGTTTCGGCTCTTTCCAAACGATTTTCAAATGAGAATTATTTTATGCGGATTACTTGTTTATCAGCGGCGTTGTTCAGTTGTTTGAATTATCGACTTTGTAGATTGGAGTGATTTTTAGCCCTATCGGATATAGAAGGGAATATGGTTTAATTCGGTGTTTGTCTTGTTAAAATCTGACAATCCCTTGCAGAGATAATCGATTTTTTATTTGTGGACTAAGTAGGCTATGACGGTTTTCGTTTTGGGCTTTTCCTCGCTTTTCTCGAAAACCATTGACGATATATATGTCGAGTTTGGGCTCTTTCCAAACGATTTTCAAAGGAGAATTATTTTAAGTGGATTACTTGGTTATCAGATTCGAATTAATTTAAAATTATTCCTCGTCTTTTTCACTGATTATAAAAAGAAAACGCTATAACGAGTTTTTAATTGCTTCGGTTCTGGCATAGATGATAATGTATTTATAGAAAGTTAACAAGGCAAAGCCATCAATTTACAGAATTCCAATTAAAATTGCTAAAGAGAGATATATTTGAGTTTGATATTCGATTTTCACAAAAAACGTCGGTTTTTCAATTCGTGCTGTCAGGCGCAATATTGCGGCATCTGGTCAACAATATCGGCTTGATTGCTTTTCAAATTAATGGTTTACCTCTGCATATAAATCCGCACCAAACAAAAAAATCAACGAAACATCAAATTCTAAACATTTTGTGACTGACAGTTCACTAAAAATCAAAGTAGGCCACGGTGGTGCATAGCACGGTCGAACGCACCTATCTTTAACAAATTGAAACTTAACCTATTTGCAGTATAGTTTCACATCACTATCAAGGTCAATTCCGATCGTCAACTGTTCGAAAGAAGAAAGTTGCAAGCGAGGTGAAAGCAAAATAAATTAATCTTAACTTTTCGACCGAGAATTCGAAAACTATAGCAAAAAAATCACTTTCCAAGAGATGATTTTGCCATACCCGAGTATCTTAGGACCGGTTTGATGGTGGAATCGAAGAGTGGCCAAAATGTGCTTTGAAACGAGCCCAAACACGATAGGGTTAACTTTAATGGTTCTCGAGATAACCTAAAATAATTCGTTTACCATGGCCAACTAAGATTGGATCTTTAAAATTAAATATCTCGACAAGCGTTGGAGATAGCGAAATGCGGTTTGTTTTATTGTTATTAGTTTAATGTAAGGAACTGATTAGCAGATTTTTAAACTTTATAGTGAAAAAAAAAATATTTTGTCGATTGCTTGACTAAAAATAGCGGTGAAGAGATGTTGAACTCCGAATACACGCGGTCAGTACCCCTACTCACAATACAAAAACCGGTTAGATTTTTTTTTCTGTATTGCTTTATTTGAGGTAAAAAATCGAATTTTGCTGCGAATGTGTGATTTATGAGGGTTGAGTTGCTTTATAAGGATTCTATGTGATAGGGTGGGTGTATTCACGTTCGAGTATAAGCGTAATCTTGCGGGAAAATGGTACAGTTATTGGATTCTCTACCTCTAAAGAAAAGTTAGGCAAAAACGCTATTGCCTTAGGGAATATAAGATAATTTCATCTTAACTGTTACGCTGTTGACTTCAACATACACACACACGTTTACTAAGGAATATTTTAGTTTGTACACATCACTTGTTTCTTACAGACTTGTGTTTATAAAGCTTGGTATAAAATAAGTAGTGTTGACGTTGTTGTTTAATCAACGACATTATAAAATGAGGTATGTAGTTGAAACTAACAAAAAAATCAATTAGATTCAAAAACGATAAGTAATTAACAAGTTTTCCTTTCATTCCTTATAAACTTTAATTTATATATTCCAATTTAAAACACATACACACATCAGTTTTCCAGAAATCTCTATCTTTTTCGTCGATAATACTTTCCTTCTAGTCTACTAATCGAGAATCAAAAACATGTCCTTGTCAGTTTATATTTCTCTTATCCTTTGTCTGCTTGAAAGTTTTAAAAGTTTTGAACTCAATATAGGCTAATATACAATGGCGAGTCTGTAAGAAGAGCTGCCTTTTGTTTTAAAGTTACGGACAGAAATGCAATTTTCTACACCGCTAACAAACTTACGGAAAGCTCGGAAACCGCTTGAAAAAGTTCTGCTCTGTAAACAGAGCTTAACTTAACCAAAAGTTTTACGTCACTTTTTTAATAAAAATCGATACAGGCGTCCAAACCTTCTACAATTCTTCATTTCTCTACAACTCCCCCTTTTCAATACCCTACAGAATGGATTCCTATCAATTTTCTACCTTTTACACCAGGCGGGTAATGACCGCAGTTAAAAGCTGATTACGCCAGTTTTTGTTCCAAGCGAATATCTCAATCCGTTCCCGAGATATCGACGTTTTAGTTTTCCGACATAGTTGGCCATGGACGAATTCTTTATTAAGAATCTCGAAGGGTATTAAAGATAGATATGCCGTGTTTGTACTCGTTGGAAAGGGAATTTTATTCTTATTTCGATGGTAACTGATATTACCATGAAAATAACGATTTATTAGAAAAATTATTTTTTTATAGTATTTATGATACAGCCACCAAACTTTCTTTTTCTTTCAGATTTAACATAAATCGGATATCAGTGATACTGCTGGTCAGTATCATCGGACAAGCATTACAGACACCACTAGACACAACGAGTACAGACGTACCAACAGACAGAAAACAATTTAATCAGACGAAGACAAATGAAGACGAGACGACCGGAAATGACAAACTAATTATAAGCGAATCGGACGTCGAAAGGGCAACTCAGGCAGATGACTCACACAGGAAACAATCGACGACGCCGTCGACCACGACAGTACGGAATCACTCAAGTGAAAATTTCAGGGAGAAAAGCAACCCTGCTGACGTCGTTCGACAGGACGAGATTGATGGCGCCGTTAGGCACGGCCTGCACCTCATGCACGAATTGAGCGTCATCAAGGAACCGTTACTCTACAAAATGGGTTCGTAGCAATTTTCTACGTTTTACACCGGGTGAGAAATGACTGCACTTAAAAGCTGCGTACGCTAGTTTTTGTCCCAAGCGAATATCTCAATCCGTTCCCGAGATATCGACGTTTTAGTTTTCGGACGTAGTTGGCCATGAACGAATTCTCTATTGAGAATCTCGAAGGGTTTTAGAGATAGATATGCCGTGTTTGTACTCGTTGGAAAGGGAATTTTATTCTTATTTCGATGGTAACTAATATTCTCTACAATTCTTTCTCTTCAATACCCTACACCCTACAGAATGGGTTCGTAGCAACTTTCTACGTTTTAGACCGGGTGGGAAATGACCGCAGTTAAACGCTGCTTACGCTAGTTTTTGTCCCAAGCGAATATCTCAATCCGTTCCCGAGATATCGACGTTTTAGTTTTAGGACGTAGTTGGCCATGAACGAATTCTCTATTGAGAATCTCGAAGGGTTTTAGAGATAGATATGCCGTGTTTGTACTCGTTGGAAAGGGAATTTTATTCTTATTTCGATGGTAACTAATATTCTCTACAATTCTTTCTCTTCAATACCCTACACTCAACAGAATGGGTTTGTAGCAACTTTCTACGTTTTACACCGAGCGGGAAATGACCGCAGTTAAAAGCTGCTTACGCTAGTTTTTATCCCAAGCGAATATCTCAATCCGTTCCCGAGATATCGACGTTTTAGTTTTCGGACGTAGTTGGCCATGGACGAATTCTCTATTGAGAATCTCGAAGGGTTTTAGAGATAGATATGCCGTGTTTGTACTCTTTGGAAAGGGAATTTTATTTTGAGTTCGATGGTAACAGTCAACTGACAATATCATGAATTTTATTAGTGAATTTTTTGGTAGTATTTATGATCATTGATCACAAATATTTAAAATAGATATAAAATGTGGTAGAATCCTTTTTATTTCGCTCGAATACTTCGATTAGTTTACGAGATATGGACGCTTTAAATTCAGGGCGTAGTTGGCCATGAGAAACATCAATATTGCATATCTCGAAAACTACCACGAATAAATATGGCGTGTTTGTACTCAAATGAAAGGGAAATTTATGCACATTTCAGATTTTCCACTTTCAAATACTTATATCGTTTACACAATCAATATTCAAATTTATTCATCCAGTGCTTGTGTTTCCTGCTCATTTAGGACGATTCTTGTTTAATTGTAGTTGGCCATGAAAAATTTCAGAGCAAATTTTGAATACTTTTCGATAGTCACATCTAAAAAGTTGAGAGAATTATTGTAACGCAATAATCGCGACCTACATGCTTAATTAATTCAAAAAACGTATCGCGCCACATTTCCACTGTTCTGTTACCGAACAATCAAATCAACTATGGAACGTACCATGAAAACAAACGAACATTTCAACATTAATTGATTATAGTAAGTGCATTATTTCGACATGGTGGATTATCAAATTATCATCGGGATTGGCTAATTGGGAATTATATTAACGATTCAACGCATGTTTTATAATAACGATTCTACCTGTAACAGTCCGGTCATTTGGTGCTCAAAAAAAGAGGTTTCCTGAAAAGTTTCGCGCCGCCATATTGGAAAAATGGCGCATAAAAACAGATTTTTGACAATATCTCCTTTCCGACTCATTTTACGATAAAAAGATCTATATAATAAATTAAACTAGAGGAAATTTCCTATAATTTATGTAATAACTTTTTTTGGTAAATTACATAAATTATAGGAAATTTTTATCGTAAAATGAGTCTCTTATAAACAATCTTATAAAACAAATGTTTCTGTTTTAGGTTTGTATTTAGATCGCAGTGAAGCAGCTGGTAAAGTAGCTTCATTCAATGAACCAAGTCTACAAGCAAGTTTACAAGCGAAATATGGATATGCAAGTGTACAAGCATCTTTACAATTGGCCCAAAGGTAAGCATTAACAATAAATATACACAAAAATCAAATACAAGAAGCGTATAATGCTGCGAAAAACCAGTCGTTTTGATAATAACTATGAAGAACCTTTCGTTTTGGAATGTTTACACTATTTAAACCAAATAAAACACTTCGTCTAGGTATTTTTTACCACTCTTAAGATCCATACAACCGCGAATACCATGGAGTTATAAGTAATATTCTACAAAAAAAGTGTTCGTTTCGCTTTATACAATTAAAATTAGATTTATATTCAATTGCTTCACGGATATTCGAGTTTTTCCCGCTTGTTTAATCTGTTGAGGATATTGTAATTGCCGATTGACCGGAGTTTCTCGGAAAATATATTCCATAATTGGCATGAGAAAAGAAAGTTATAGTTTGTAAGTGGATATTTCACTTTGCCACTGCGAAGGAAGAATTGACGACAGTGGGGACGACAGTTCTCGCTCCATTTCCTCCCGGCTATATAACAATTGATAGTCGCGTCTAAGCTTAGTCCACACTGAATCACCATACCATTCAACTCTCGATTATAGTGACGGTTATAGTTTTGTTTATAGTATTGTTTACATGGTAAGATTAACACATTTTAAAAACTACACCGAACGGTTTTTGTTTCATTCCGATATCACTAACCGTTCGCGAGTTATATCATTTTTTAACCTCGAGTCTTAGTAGGCCATGATTTATTATTTAAAGCTATATCTCGAGAACTATTAACATTTCACCTATCGTGTTTGTACTCAAATTACAGGAAATTTAATTCTCTATTCAATGAAATTAAAAAAAATTATATAACAGATGCATCGCAGTGTGCCTTGGAAAATTTTGGCATAACTCCAAAACTATTAGAGATAACCCCGTCGTGTTGGGTGTCATTTTAAAGGAAATTTTACGCTGAACCCAATCATAATTACCGTTATCCCGTAGGATATTTCCAAGAAGCGGTAGGCAACGCGGTGGGTTTCCTGAAGACATTCCAGGTGGTATATTAAGCGAACAATGTCCTCTACGAGGTGTACCGAGATGTCCACCAGCCTCCAAGAGGTACCGCACGGCAGATGGCACGTGCAACAATTTAGAAAGGCCATGGAGAGGGGCGGCGTTATCGCCTCTGCAGCGATTTCTTCCGCCGATGTACGAAGATGGTAAGCGCACTGAAGAGAAAGCTCATCCAATAAAGAAAAATCGGTCTTGAAATAGGCTAGCGAAAGTTAAATTGTTTATCGCTAGTTTCCCGTAATTCATTTGACAATCTATTTTACAATAATGCTGTTTTGCACTTAAAATCATCGAGACACTCAAGAAAACTAAATCAACGATTTTCAGGCGTCCAAAGCCCGAAGAGGTCAACATTCGGTGATAACCTCCCATCAGCTAGGAGGATCAGTATCACGGTTCACAAAGACCAAAATAGAGCCATGCCATCCGTCACTCTAATGTTCATGCAATGGGGCCAATTCTTGGACCATGATATCATTTCTACAGCCACCTCGAGAGCTTTTAACAGCTCGATACCAAGATGTTGCCTTCCTGATGGTTCAGCATTCCTCCCTCCGGAATTCACGGTATAACAGTTTTTATTTCACCCCGATATCTCTACCGGTTACCGAGATATTCAATATTTTTTCTTTTGACACATCTTGGAAACTATTAGAGATAACTATGCCGAGTTTGTACTCAAACTGCAGGGAATTTAATCCCGAATTCAAATTTCAGCACCCCGAATGTATGGGAATCCCCGTGCCTCGTGATGATTGGTTTCTGGGTAGATTTGGGGTTAGGTGTATGGAATTTGTGCGTAGCGCGCCGGCGACCAGGATAAATTGCGATTTGGGTTGGCGGGAGCAAATAAACCAAGCAACGTCGTTTATAGACGCTTCGAATATCTATGGAAGCGATGCAAGGAAAGCTGAGAGCTTGAGGAGTTTTAGAAGTGGACAGCTACAGTATGGAAGAAAGAGGTTCAGGACACCTTTGAACCCACCAGACCCACCTGGTGGTGAAATCTGTAGAAGTGGAGCAATAAGCACTTCTTGTTTTACGGGTGGGGACAGTAGATTTGGAGAACAACCGGCTTTAACTGCTATCCACACCATGTGGTTGAGGTTCCATAATAAAATTGCCAGAGGACTCCAAGAGATGAATAGACATTGGAGTGATGAGAAAGTTTATCAAGAAGCTAGGAAGATCATAGGAGCTTTGGTGCAACATATCACCTATAGGGAGTTCTTGCCGATCGTTTTAGGTAATGGTTACGATTTTTTTTGTTTCGTCATGATATCTCTAACGGTCATTTTTTTTTTGTAATCACAGTCTATCAAAATTAATTACACAAACTGATGGCGTAGAAAAAAACAATTGTTACCCTGTGTTATAGTTATTTGTATCGAGAGGTGCCTTGTATTGTTATAATCCCGATATAGTATTATCGTAGTCGTAAAGAATCTAACATCGTTCTTTATTAAACTTAGTTTCTTTGTTCCAGGCCCTGACGTAATCGATCTTTTCGACCTGAAACTCCTGCGAAAAGGCTTCTATGACGGTTACGACCCAAGAGTGGACCCATCAACAGAGAATTCCTTCTCCACTGCTGCCTTTAGATTCGGACACAGTCTAGTTCAAAATTCCTTTATACGAACAACCATAAACCACAGGAGAATCTTTAACAGTAATGCCCCAAAATCAACCAAACAAATTCTAAGTAATAGCCGATCATTTCTTCCAGATGTTTCCATGCACGAGGAACAAGTAAACCCAGAAAATATTTGGTCACCAGGATCGTTAGATCGTCTGATCTTAGGCCTGCTGAATCAACAATCCCAACAAAGAGACGAATTCATCAGCAGAGAATTGACAAATCATCTATTCCAGAGTGATGGTGAACCCTTTGGTATGGATTTAGCTGCTATCAACATCCAAAGAGGAAGAGATCATGGTATACCATCTTATACATCATGGAGGAAACCATGCGGTCTCAGTCCTATTGAGAACTGGAGCGATCTTTTCAAGGTTATGTCTGTCCAAAGCGTGAAAACCTTCCAGAGTTTATACGCCGATGTCGACGATATCGATTTGTATACAGGAGGCTTGGCGGAAAGACCTATTCGTGGAGGAATGGTCGGTCCTGTTTTCGCTTGCATCATAGCCCAGCAATTCTTGAATTATCGAAAAGGGGATCGGTTTTGGTATGAAAATGGAGGATTCAAATCTTCGTTTACTTTCGGGCAACTCCAACAGATCCGAAGGGTGAATTTCGCGGAAATTATCTGTCATAGTTTGACTGAAATCGACACTATCCAACCGTTTGTTTTCCTGATGAGCGACCAATTGAAAAATGATAGACTATCGTGCGGGGAGATTGTTGGTTTTGACTTAAGTCCATGGAAAGAGATCGATTTTAATGATGTAGACCATGAACGACCAACTCTCGTAGAGTTTAAAACTGACGATGACCTGAAACTACCTGAGTTTGGTCTAGAAACACCTGAGTTTAATAATTTGAAAAGACCAGATTTTGAACTCTCGAAAAAAACCGAATTTGACATTTTAAGACCTGAATTTAACATCCTGAACACACCTGAGTTTCAGCCTATATTCGAGGAGATACACGTTGATGAGGATGGTATCAGAATCGATGATAAACTTGAGTTACCAAAGGTCTTGCAGAAAAGAAAAGCTAAAACGTCTAAATCATCAAATATCACACAGAGGCACATAGGTGAATATATTATGGAGACCCTGGATGATTTCTATGACGATTTCGAGGAAGAATCAGCAGAATATCCGCAGGTAACACAAAAGAGGAAGAAGTCGACGACTGTTCGTCCTTACAACCAAAGAAGAACTACTGGCAGACCGATTTCGATAAGAACGACTCGCAAGGCGATTTCGATAAGTCTTCCAACGCGAAACCCACCAGCAAGGGCAACCATGACGTACGAGAACTGGCAACAACTGGTACCAATCACAGAAAAACCTCAACAACCTCAGCTGCTTCTGAACTCAAATAAAGACATCCTCGTGCTACATGATGATTTGCCAACTAGAGAAAAGCAAGAACCAGTACCAAATTACGAGGTGAACATTAATATAAAGTATGTGTTACCTAGTACGACGAAAAGACCTTATGGACTCAACATCCAAGAAGATAAACCGATTGTTTATGTTAATCTTAAGCCTGAGAGTGTTAAACCTGTTAAGACAAGGGCGACAGGCTACCCAATATACGTGACGAAAAGACCGACCGAAGAGACTGACCAACACGTGACTGGATACCAAATTAAGAAAACTACGACCAAGAAGTACCACGACGTTCCTGTTTATGTTTCCCCTTCGTATACGATAAGACCAAACTATCAAACGACCGAGAAGCATTACCACACGACCAAGACGTATTACCACACTGACCAAGAAGTTATTGACGCTGACTATGACCCTGTATATGATGACCAGACGACTAAAAGACCTTCCAGACCTGGGTTTTCTATCATAAAACCAAACTTTTCTCTCATCAGACCGACTTACAGACCGACTAGAACGACTACCACTTCTTTTCCTGGATACCTATATCTCCAAGAAGATAATTACGCAACTGACACTGACAGTAGACCTGTCTTCACTAACACTAGACCTGTCGTCACTAACGCTAGACCTGTCTTCACTAACAATAGACCTATCGTCACTAACACTAGACCTATCTTCACTAACAGTAGACCTTCCACCAGTAACAACGACCCTATCGACGACGTGTACTCTTACCTTTTCGAAAGTAAACCACACAAACCTGACCTGACGGACAAATACGACAACTTTGAGACCCTTTACGTGAAGGAACAGACTTACCAACAACAGCAACAACAACAACAACAACAGACCGTGACCAAGATAGACAATAAACTTGACTTTAAAAGTAGCTTGTTGCCCAACAAACTGAAGACTAAAGATAAGACCTTGGTGAAGATAGCTCTAGTTAAACCGAAAGACGCATGGATTGAAAGTAAAGATGGTGACGGTGAGCTGGTTGATGACGTGGCTCTACCAGAGCTCGATGGTGTGAACGTTGTTCAAATTGACGTTGTTCCAAAGCCTTCGAGGTATAAGGACAAAATCACAGAGGAATCGGATGATTTCTTATCAATGCCAACATTGATTGACCTAAACGTGACCTTGGAGTGTTCGCCAGAGCTACCAAAACCTATCCCAGTTAGGGTTCCCAATCCAATGACCATAATTTGAAAATCTTGTGTTCTTTAGTTGAGTGATTATTTCGTAACTGCTTTTGACTATTTTTTGACCATTCTTGACTGATTTTTGACCATTCTTGACTGATTTTTGACCATTCTTGACTGTTTTTTGACTATTCTTGACTGTTTTTTGACTATTCTTGACTGTTTTTTGTTATTCATGACTGTTTTTGACTATTCTTGACTGTTTTTTTGACTATTCTGGACTATTTTTGTACTATTCTTGACTGTTCTTTGACTTTTTTTGATTATTTTTGACTAATCTTGACTGTTTTTGACTAATCTTGATTGTTTTTTACCATTCTTGACTGTTTTTTGACTATTCTTGACTGTTTTTTGGCTATTCTGGACTATTTTTGTACTATTCTTGACTGTTCTTTGACTTTTTTGATTATTTTTGACTAATCTGGACTGTTTTTGTCTAATCTTGACTGTTTTTGACTAATCTTGACTGTTTTTGACTATTCTTGACTGTTTTTGACTATTCCTGACTGTTTTTTGACTACTCCTGACAGTTTTTGACAATTTGTGACTATTTTGACCATGTTGACTATGACCCAGACTAAGATTGATGATACATGACAATAAACTTAGCTTATATATTCGTTATATTTATTTATATATTGTATTTATAAATCATTTGTTTATATCCAGCTAAAATGCTGCCAAGGTGATATGTTTATTATGTTTATAACGTGTACGTAATTTATTTTTTGTACTATTTTATTCTATTGTACACATTTGTATAGTTTTTTTTTTTTTATAAAATACATAATAAATAATTCATAAGTTTTATTATAGTCCAGTCATTTGGTGCTGTTTTGAAAATTGGTAATTTTATAGATTTTGATGTGCTCTCAAAACTTTCCAAGCAAAACTGCCCAATGACTGGACTATTATGCAGTTCTACAAAGATAACCTCAAAAAAAGAACTTCAAAAATCATCGTCGCTGTTGTCCTGGATTTGACTGGTTTTGCGGCCGGATGGTGCCCTTCTTTCAACATTAGACAGCTCCAAACCCATGGAATCATCGTCGGAATGTTGCAACTCAGGCTCATCCTTGTCCAGAAAAATATCAGTGTCAGATTCAGAACTCAAATCTAATGATGATCCACTCAGTGAAGCCTCCATACCACCAAAAATGTTGGTGTGTGGGCGTTCAGAACGCATACGACCTAAACGAGAAGATTTAGTGAACAATTTTCGCAAAAAATCGCATTGTTGACTAGTCTGGCTTTATACTTACCACCAGTTCTTGCGCGTGGTCTTTCCTGTCTGGACGTCAAAGTTTCATCTTTTCTTTCGGGATGGATATCATCCAGACTTAATTTCTCAAGTTCTGATTCTGGGTCTCCAGTTTCAAGAGGAACTGTGGTCACTATTCTGCGATTGGCAACCAATTGTTGCTTTTCTATATGCGCCCTTTCTGCCTCGGCCGCTGCCTTCTCCAGCTGATTGAGACATCTCTGTCTAACTGAATATTGCACGAAAAGACCTTCCAGTTCACCCTCGAGACTATTAAATTCCTCAAGAAATGCAGGTCTGAAATTTACACTTGTCTTTAGAAGTTCGTGTACTGCCGCCAGTTGCTGTTAACAGCACCAGCAACTGGCGGATAATAAAACATTCGTTCCCTGGTAATTCCAAATATTTATACCAAATCCCAGCTCGATTCGTTGTACCCTTTCGGCGTTATCATGTTCACACACATACACACACAAACCAGAACTATTACCTGACTTTCTTCAAAGTCTGCAAACGCTTCTCGTATCTGTCGATTTCGACTTTTCTTCGTTCTATCTTCGAGTCCAAACTTTGCTCAGTGGCAGACACGTTGTCTATGAGCTGTTTGGTGTCTGAAATTTCGCCCTTTATGGCCTCTATGGCCTTCCTGATGTCGCCCTCGACCTCGGCGACTTCGTACTGCTTCCCAGCGCTGGCATTTCGGGCATTCTACATCAAATGGGTATTACCAAAGTTTGTAAATTACTTATCCCATATAGAAAGTCTGTACAATTTTTAGGTGGCCAGTTTCAATTTAACGTTTATACTCACTCTCAAGTCTGAGGATTCTTTGCCCAATAGATCAAACAGACTGGCACCAGATGTTGTTATTTCACTAGCTAGTTGTCTGCTCTGCTTTAAGTCATGCAACTGCAATAATTATGTGAAAGAAACGTTCCGTTGTGTCTACTATACACTTAAATAGTTCACTACCAAATGACTGACTTAGAAGTTCTTTTATAACGCACAAACCTTGTCGGTTATATCGAAGTCCTTTAAATTAACATCGTCCATGTCATCATCATTTCGTTCCTCAAAATCGTTCACTTTTAGAGCAGCGTACAGTAAACTTGCCACTTTAAGGAGTTCTTTTACAGCATAGCCATCAGCCTGATACAATCTTTTAGTGTTAAATTTTATGTTGGCTTTCATTGCCTGGAATTACAACAATAAACGGGTTTCTCATTTCTACTTTGTATAATAATACCATTGATTAAACAACTAATAGTTATTCAAACAAAAGAGACATAATAGTGTAATAGTGTATGTATAATTAATATAGTTCGTCCAAAATCAAACAATGATAATACTCACCATAAATTGTGAGGCATTTCTGATCAAAGCGACCCTTTGATCTTCTGTGGCGTATTCAGTCGGTATATCAGCATCTGGATCAAATCTTTTCGCCAGCCAGATCAACAACTCAGCCACCAGTGAAAAATTCGGTTGCCTAAAGCTTTCCATTGAGACTAGAGACGGATAACCTAATGCCCTGAGCATCTCAGTAAAGTCTACAAAAAGTCATGATGGTCCCATTTGTAAAATCAAAGATACCTTATGCTAAACGTGTCAAAAAGTCAAAATTGGGAATGATATATGGACAGTAATGATAGAAGTGAATAGAAAACGTAAACTTATGTAAATCTTATGGGCTCTAAAAATCTTGGGGTTCAAAATTTACGAGTGGAGGAATAAAATTGAGATTGTACGAGATGACCACACCTTTGCAAGCCACTCCTCAAGTGGAGGCAGATAAACGCCTAGCACAATTTGCTAACTATGAGGAATATCTCGACTCTCTCCTAAGCAAAAACGACTACTGCTTCTTGCAAAGTGAGTATGTCTCTAGGATGCTAGCGGAACTAGGGTATAGAAACAATGGTGAAACCTTAACAAGGGAGCAATTTGAGACGAGACTAGCAGCAGTCCTAGACTACCTATACCCAAAATTCATCCCGTACATTATGGTGAGCGAAAACACCTTATGCCCGGATCTCCTCCACAAAGAGCTAGCTCTTCGAGAGCGCTCAAATCGCCTGGGTATTATGGCAACCATTTTATTCGTAAGATTATTCACCAAGACTGGTTTCGAAGTTTCTGGGTACATAGATTTTGGGGATCGATTATTCAACCACGATTTGACAGGGTTTTTTAATGGAACAAATCTCCTCGTACCAAGAACATCCGATTTAGGCTATTTTCGCTGGAGAACGAACAAGAGCCACTGTAATGACTCCTTGAACTTCAAGGCTGTTATACACCCCACCAGAGGGTTGCTGTTCCAGAACAGATACGACAGGAAGGTGATATGTGTTGATCCCAATCAAGTTCCTGGGAATAACAGTGTCAGGGCAAGGGTGACAACGGCGCTGTACGAAACTGCTATCATCTATGACCATTTGGTTATGCGGAGGATATAGAATGATGGAATTTTTGTGTTAATTTTGCTTGTATATAAATAAAACATGGAAGGTTATGCTGTATTGTAGTCTACTGCGCTTGCGTGGTTATGTATGCATCTACTTTGACTATCTACGCATATGGGACGTATTTCTTAGATAGGGTTTGGCGTCAAGCTTGAGACACAGAAGAGGTACAACGCCGATATTTTTACACAGTTTGCAATAGTTACACGTTATGTAGTTCTGTGGGACTGCCCAAATGAACGAGGACTTTACTAGGAGAATATTTGTATAAAAATACCAAATAAACATAAATATATCTTCAATAATTTTTATTGTCAGAATAACGAAAAATGCATCTTGCCTTAGAAACGCATGTAGGTACGCACTGACATATTATTCTGACACTTTTGTAAGACGTCAAACGCAGGGAAGACGTATGCAAGACGAAGTGGGAATGATAATTAAAAGACCCAAACCCATCATTACATGAGACCCCATACCCAACCATATATTTTTTTTTCATTTTAAAAAAATTATCAAGTAAAATCAAGACGAAATGGTAACTCCTTTACAAGCTACACCACAAATCGAGGCAGACAAACGCTTGGCACAATATGCTACTTACGAGGACTACCTGGATTCGCTGTTAACAAAAGCCGATTACTGCTTTCTGCAAAGTGTGACCATTTCCAGAACAATCGCAGAGTTAGGTTATAGAAATTCGGGTGAGACCTTAACGAGGCAACAGTTTGAGACCAGAGTTGCAGCGGTTCTCGAGTATTTATACCCGAAATTTAAACCTTACGTTATGGTTAGCGAGCACGCTGCTTGTCCAGACTTGTTCCATAAAGAGCTAGCCATTCGAGAACGTCCAAATCGTTTAGGTATAATGGCCACTATAGTATTCTTGAGGCTGTACACCAAAAAAGGCTTCGAAGTTTCTGGTTACATTGACTTTGGTGAACGACTGTTCAACACAAACTTGGAACCTGTATTCAATGGGGAATCTCTACTGCAACCGAAACGTGGGGACTTGGGATTTTTCCATTGGAGAACCGACAAAAGTCTCTATAATGATTCGCTGAATTTTAAAGCTGTTATACACCCTACAAGGGGGTTACTGTTTCAGAACAGGTACGACAGGAAAGTGATATGCGTTGATCCCGCACAAACACCCGGGAACAACAGCGTCAGCGTCAGGGTGCAGACGCGTTTATACGAAAATGCGATTATCTACGATCATCTTGTCATGCAGAGGATGTAAATGATTGAAATTTATATAAACATAATAAAGCGCTAAAACACTTCTATCTGGTTTTTGATCGTGCAAAATTTAGGTTAGGTTTTTTGATTTGGATTATTTAAGAAGTATAAAACATTTGCGGGGAGATATAAAGTATAAAATATAAATAAATAATGACTGACTAGCACTTACTTCTTACGTCACGATACGACATAATTCTTAAATTGTCTTCAGAACAGTACGATATTGAACAATTCACTGGTAGAAAACACTTCGGCAAGTATTTATTTGTATTGACATTGCCATAGCAACACGCCACAAATTCGAACATGTCCGCATTTGCCTGGCATTTATGAATGGTGTACAATTGGCTAGGACTATCTCTATCTCTACCTATACTAATTACGAACTTTCAAGTGTAGGGCGCGTTCAGCGGAATCGCCCATTTTCGCCGACATTTGCGATCGAGTAGCTGCAAAATTGGGTTTTTCGATATTACTTTTGACGCTCGAATTGAAAAAAGGACACAATTCCGCGTGGACTGCGCGATATATTGTAAAATAAATGCGTCAATTTTGAAAAAAAAATCACGTTTTTGCACCTCTTCGGGTGAAGGCAAACCTCGAGAAAATGTCACGTGACGTCTAGAAATTCCGACAAGCGGATCGATGAACGTCAAAAATTTACATTTTTTATCCGTTCCTGCCGACCTTATAAAAGCCGCTCGCTCTCATGTCTTACGATAAGATCCCTCTAAATACCCTTCGCAAAGAGTTTTGAGCAAAAAAACGGCCTTAAAAACAATTTTCGATCCAAAAAATCGATTTTTGTCGACCCGTGTTTTGCTGCTATTACCACAGTAACGTCAAACCCGAAACCCCCTGCCGGACATTCGTAACAACAGTAACAGATAGCAGATAACCTAAAATGTATCCTGAAATGTCCATATTGCGAATGTGGACAGGTGGGAAGCCTTAACCACATATTTCTAGAATGCCCAATAACTAAAATCGAAAATTTTGACTTATACACAGAGCTAGTCTCTACCTATACTAATTACGAACTTTCAAGTGTAGGGCGCGTTCAGCGGAATCGCCCATTTTCGCCGACATTTGCGATCGAGTAGCTGCAAAATTGGGTTTTTCGATATTACTTTTGACGCTCGAATTGAAAAAAGGACACAATTCCGCGTGGACTGCGCGATATTTTGTAAATTAAATGCGTCAATTTTGAAAAAAAAAAATCACGTTTTTGCACCTCTTCGGGTGAAGGCAAACCTCGAGAAAATGTCACGTGACGTCTAGAAATTCCGACAAGCGGATCGATGAACGTCAAAAATTTACATTTTTTATCCGTTCCTGCCGACCTTATAAAAGCCGCTCGCTCTCATGTCTTACGATAAGATCCCTCTAAATACCCTTCGCAAAGAGTTTTGAGCAAAAAAACGGCCTTAAAAACAATTTTCGATCCAAAAAATCGATTTTTGTCGACCCGTGTTTTGCTGCTATTACCACAGTAACGTCAAACCCGAAACGCCCCCTGCCGGACATTCGTAACAACAGTAACAGATAGCAGATAACCTAAAATGTATCCTAAAATGTCCATATTGCGAATGTGGACAGGTGGGAAGCCTTAACCACATATTTCTAGAATGCCCAATAACTAAAGTCGAAAATTTTGACTTATACACAGAGCTAGTTATTCTACTAAATCACAAAATTAAGATAGTTAATGCTCAGGTGTAGAAGAAAATAAATAATAATACGTAATAAATGAGGTATGAAACTCTAATATTTGTGTGAACTACATGTACAAGAGCAAACGTGTTTGGCTAAACTTTACATTAATTTTTGACAGAAGAGGTGCCTGTTTTGATCACAGCATGGGACTTACATTCTTCCAATACCACTTACCCTATACCTAATGTTCAAGACATTGCAATTCTAAATATGTACACCAAATTTTATCTTGATAAATCAATAAACTGACAGTTCTAAAAATCACCACCTAATTTGGAACATGATATGACACCAAACTAGTTTGTCCTGCGGCTAAATTTCGCCAATATTTTGCCCATTCGTTTTTCGTACACTAAATATATAACCCAAATACATAAATTAACGAAGTGAAATAGCGATACAATAGCAAAAAAAGAAACAAAAAAAATCTTCTTTACAAATAAAAATAAAAATAAAACGGATGTGACACAACACAGTAACAGAGATCGTTTATTGTTCAATGTTTTTGTATAGTTTGAGGATTGGTTCACAATCAACAAATAAATCAATGACAATTGATGTTGATGAGTGATGACAATGTTTTTAAAGACAATCTTGTGGTAAAAACTAACCGAGTACCTAAAATTTCATGCTTTATATCGCTTTGATTGGTGACTGGTATTTGGATAAGTTATGTCACTCTTCTCAATTAATTTGTTGCTAAAACTTTCAATTCATTCGAGAGACAGACAGTCTGCGTCCGAAGCAGATCGAAGTGGCAGTGAAAAGTGATATGCAGAAGTGAAATTCTATCTATATTATACTAAAAGCAAACTTACGGTAATGTAATGGCAATATTTTTCTTGTATTTCCAAAATAATAATTATATAAGGTGACCTTTCTTAAAAAAAGTAGTTAGTACTCAATTTTTTTAACACCACAAACAAAATAGGAACATATTAATCACCTGATGCAGTCACTTATCTGAAAAATTGGTCAAAATAAAACAATCGTGAATCGAATAATCAATTGTTTCGTGCAGCCAAGTGTGCAAGGAACAAGTTACTAATCGGAAGTCTGTTTCTTAACACGTGTAAAAATTAGTAAGGTATATTAATTCTGTTTCCTGTTCTAAAATGATTCTTTATTTTGTAGATGCAAAGTTCCGGTGCGGATTAGAAATTATTGCAAGATTGATTTATTATTATTAGGAGAAAATGACGAAGTACAAACTAAAATCCGATGATGGTGGTAACGCGAACAATGCACCAGTAACCTTGACTTCGTTTATTGTGAAAAATTCCAATTTTGATCTACGTGATAAGGACCCGAGTGATAAAAGTAAGTACATGTCACGATATTGATGGTCTTATGAAAAAGTCTTATGAAAATAATTTTTTCTACTTTGCATTCACAATGCACACATTGTAACACTGTTTTCGGTGTTACAATTAGCAAATTGTAACACCGTTTTTAGTAACTTTTTTCTAAGATTGGTGACATTAATATCAAATGCATGTCAAACGAAAATACACATAACCACAAAAGTAAGCACAAACTGATTTTTTAGAATCGCACAAACTGCGAAGTATGTATATTTTTATACATATTTAAACATGCGTGTTGCATCCTAGGTTTCGTACTACTAGTATATGATGGTATATAATAATTATCAATAATTACTTTTTCACAGATATTTGAATTTAAGTGACAGATGACAGTGTTACCAACGGTTGCACCCATAAATACTCTAGATTGGAATTTTACCTAATATACTTCTAAATTTTTATAAAATTAATGACGCAAAGTAGAAAAAATAGTATATTACACTCGTTTTATAAGACATATTGGCGCATTCGTTCATTTGGGGCACGAGGAGCGCCAGCGACGAAACAACTCATGCGCCAATTTGACGTCTTATAAAACTTGTATAATAATATACTATTTTCTACTTTGCATTCACAATGCACACATTGTAACACTGTTTTCGGTGTTACAATTAGCAAATTGTAACACCGATTTTAGTAACTTTTTTCTAAGATTGGTGATATTGATATCAAATGCATGTCAAACGAAAATACACATAACCACAAAAGTAAGCACAAACTGATTTTTTAGAATCGCACAAACTGCGAAGTATGTTTATTTTTATACATATTTAAACATGCGTGTTGCATCCTAGGTTTCGTACTACTAGTATATGATGGTATATAATAATTATCAATAATTACTTTTTCACAGATATTTGAATTTAAGTGACAGATGACAGTGTTACCAACGGTTGCACCCATAAATACTCTAGATTGGAATTTTACCTAATATACTTCTAAATTTTTATAAAATTAATGACGCAAAGTAGAAAAAATAGTATATTACACTCGTTTTATAAGACATATTGGCGCATTCGTTCATTTGGGGCACTCGTCGCTGGCGCTCCTCGTTCCCCAAACAACTCATGCGCCAATTTGACGTCTTATAAAACTTGTATAATAATATACTATTTTCTACTTTGCATTCACAATGCACACATTGTAACACTGTTTTCGGTGTTACAATTAGCAAATTGTAACACCGTTTTTAGTAACTTTTTTCTAAGATTGGTGACATTGATATCAAATGCATGTCAAACGAAAATACACATAACCACAAAAGTAAGCACAAACTGATTTTTTAGAATCGCACAAACTGCGAAGTATGTATATTTTTATACATATTTAAACATGCGTGTTGCATCCTAGGTTTCGTACTACTAGTATATGATGGTATATAATAATTATCAATAATTACTTTTTCACAGATATTTGAATTTAAGTGACAGATGACAGTGTTACCAACGGTTGCACCCATAAATACTCTAGATTGGAATTTTACCTAATATACTTCTAAATTTTTATAAAATTAATGACGCTAAGTAGAAAAAATAGTATATTACACTCGTTTTATAAGACATATTGGCGCATTTGTTCATTTGGGGCACGAGGAGCGCCAGCGACGAGTGCCCCAAATGAACGAATGCGCCAAAACAACTCATGCGCCAATTTGACGTCTTATAAAACTTGTATAATAATATACTATTATTTTTTGAATAATTTCAGCCACGTTATCAACTGCAAACAACGACAAGTCAATAAAACCAACCATAAAACAATATCTGAAAGAAAGAACCCAAAAAACCTGCACGCCAAAACTACTAAAGAAACGTCTACCAATCTTAACATGGTTGCCAAAGTATAGCACCAATTTTGCCCTGTCTGACCTAGTGGCAGGTATGACAGTTGGTTTGACAGTTATACCACAAGGCATTGCGTATTCAAACGTAGCAGGGTTGCCACCACAGATAGGTCTTTATTCCTCGTTCATGGCCTGTTTTGTCTACACGATCTTTGGAAGTAGCAAAGATTCAGCTATTGGTCCAACAGCAATTGCTGCTTTGCTAACAAGAGAAAACAACCACGGTTTAGGGATAGATGGCGCTGTTTTACTATGTTTTTTATCCGGATGTGTCGAGTTACTGATGGGATTGCTGCAATTAGGTGAGGTTATGAACGTGTAACCGAAGGCGAGTGTACAATTTTTTTTTTAGGATTTTTGATTGATTTTATATCTGGTCCCGTGTCTATGGGATTCACGTCAGCTGCTGCTATAATAATCGCCACCACGCAGATAAAGCATATATTGGGTTTGAGTTTTGAGGGTGGGAAATTCTTTCAGACTTGGGGGTTGATTTTTCAGAGGATATCCGAGGCGAAATTATGGGACGCCATCTTGGGTATATCAAGCATGGTCGTCATCTTATTTTTGAGGGTAAGTCTGACACAAAACAAATCATTTAGAAAGTGTTTAGAATTCTTTCTTTCTTTATTTTATCCCTTCTTTTCTCTCTTAGAAACTCAAAGATTTCGACTCAAACTCTGAAGAAAAAGACGGAAAGATCCTGGGGAAGATAGCCTGGTTTTTGTGCACATCCAGAAATATAATAGTCGTTGTCGCCGGCGGACTTTTGGGGTTAGGTTTTGAGAAGCAAGGTATGCAACCCTTCACATTGACAGGTAAGCATCGTCGGTCCAATAAAACAAAACGTATTCCACAAACAATTCTTCTCCTCTTTAGGTTATGTTAAACCAGGCTTACCAACGTTCTCCCCACCACCTTTCACCACATCAGTCAACCAAACAGTGCTCACCTTTACCGAGATGTCAACGACTTTAGGCTCCGCCATTTTGGTTGTCCCACTACTGTCAATACTAGAAAATATCGCTCTAGCTAAAGTATTCTGTATAGTTCTAAACACCACAGATAAAAACACAAAACTCTACATATTATAATTTTTCAGCCGAAGGAAAAACGATCGACGCAACGCAAGAAATGATCGCTCTAGGTTTGTGCAATATAGCGTCTTCTTTTGTTTCCTCCATGCCCGTAAGCGGAGCGCTGTCAAGAGGAGCTGTCAATAACGCCAGCGGAGTCAAAACAACATTTGGAGGAGTTTACACAGGAATTATAGTCTTGATCTCACTGTATATGTTCACCCCGTACTTTAGATTCATCCCAAAAGCAGCTTTAGCAGCTGTCATCATAGCTGCCGTTGTCTTTATGGTTGAGCTACATGTCATAAAACCAATATGGCGGACGAAAAGTTAGTGGTTTATTAGACTTGTTCGCAGAGCTTAGAAATTAGTCACAAATGTAGGGATTTTTCATCTTATAGGGTGCTTGTCTATATGGTGTTGCCATATAGCTGTGTATTATAAGTGTGTATTGTATATTCTAAGTAATAACTGTAACATGTGTACACAAGTACAGTGTTTCTTCTGATTTGCTGTCGCAATCAGGCACACAACAATGTTTAGATTTGTTCATGATTGATGTTGCCGGACTTAACCTCAATTCAACTACGTGAAGTATGCGCGTGCTACCAACCCTGCAGCATAAAATAACTATGAGCAATGTTGTCAAGCTTCCCCTTACATTTCCTGCTTGTGACGTCACAGGGGGAATTTTTATTCAAATTCCAATCGGCGTTTTCTCTTGAATTAAAGCGTTCTTTCGAATTTTATTGGTCAAAGGGTGAACAAGAGGTAGCCTACTTTGTACCAAAACAACGTTCAGAATATGCTCTGCGAACAAGCATTGTTAATATTGATAGTTGATTTCGATTGTTCGATTGAAAATACTTTTTTTTGTAGAGTCTGACCTGATACCGGCATTCGCAACGTTTATTGCTTGTTTATTCCTTAGGCTTGAGCTTGGAATCGTTGTTGGTATTGCTATAAACGTTGTTTTTCTATTGTATGGATCAGCAAGACCATACGTCTCAGTGGAAAAGAGAGTTGTAAGCTTTTGGATCATTATTTTTTTTTATGACCATTTCTTATATTGACATTTTCAGAGTACATCCGGTGTTGAGTACATTCTGGTAACACCGGACAGAAGTTTGACATTTCCATCTGTTGAGTATGTCCGATCTGTCATTTGGAAAGCAGCCTTGAAAGAGAGCTCAAGCGTTACTCCAGTTGTCATTGATGCGAACCATATTCAAATAGCCGACTTTACAACAGCAAATGTAAATTATGTTGTTGATATATTGTTGCTTTATTCTGTAACCTACACTAGCTCTGTGTATATGTCAAAATTTTCGATTTTAATTATTGGGCATTCTAGAAATATGTGGTTTAGGCTTCCCACCTGTCCACATTCGCAATATGAACATTTTAGGATACATTTTAGGTTATCTGCTATATGTTACTGTTGTTACGAATGTCCGGCAGGGGGCGTTTCGGGTTTGACGTTACTGTGGTCATAGCAGCAAAACACGGGTCGACAAAAATCGATTTTTTGGATCGAAAATTGTTTTTAAGGCCGTTTTTTTGCTCAAAACTCTTTGCGAAGGGTATTTAGAGGGATCTTATCGTAAGACATGAGAGCGAGCGGCTTTTATAAGGTCGGCAGGAACGGATAAAAAATGTAAATTTTTGACGTTCGTCGATCCGCTTGTCGGAATTTCTAGACGTCACGTGACATTTTCTCGAGGTTCGCCGTCACCCGAAGAGGTGCAAAAACGTGATTTTTTTTTCAAAATTGACGCATTTAATTTACAAAATATCGCGCAGTCCACGCGGAATTGTGTCCTTTTTTCAATTCGAGCGTCAAAAGTAATATCGAAAAATGTCGGCGAAAATGGGCGATTCCGCTGAACGCGCCCCACACTTGAAAGTTCGTAATTAGTATAGGTAGACTATGATTGGTTGGTATGCCTGACGTTTGACGTTTGATAAATGTCAAACGCTATTCGTCTGAACGAGAGAATCCTTATTGAAAAAATATGTGCACAGATTATAAGGGACAAACCCTTGCAGCAGGAAAATGTGACTATATGTTGATATCTTAATAAAAACGTTTCATTTTGAGGTTAGATTCGCAATATATCGAACTTAAAAACAATATGATTCCTTTACTGTACACTCAACATGATTTATTCGTGTACAAATCTTCTTTTAGAAAATGCTTTGAACACACTAGCATGTGTCTTGAGATATTTTTGCCAATTTTTAGTACACGTCGCCACTCACTGTGTAACTTTTCCCTTTAGGAACTTGTGAAATGACAAGCCCTCGCTGTGATATGAATTACATTGTGGAACCCAAAAATAGATCTTACTTCTTCTGATTCTTTTTTTGTCGTTTTTTCATCTTGTGATTTAAATACCTACCAACATTTAAATACTCAACTTAGTTCATACTTTCACCACCAGAGCGGAGACTCTTTCGCTCGTCGAGGCGATTCAAATTAAAATCTAGAGTTTAACAATATTTACGGAATTCTTCTTGGGTTTTGTCGATTATATTTCAATCATTTTTTTTTTTTTTTTAGGTTATGAAAGCATTAATTGACGATTTTTCAAAACGCGGCCAACCCATCATATTTTTTAACCTGAAGTCGACGATATTGAATATTTTCCAAGGTGTGCAACCTATTGACTTCACCTATTGCGAAACGTTAGTGGAATTGAACGAATTGCTGAAACAATTGCAGAATAAACAATTGAAATTATCGGAAATTAAAACGACAAGCAACACTAAAATTTAGCTTGTAAGTTTATTATATACATAATGTAGTTGTGAATTGCAAGAATATTTTTTTAAGTGTAAAGAAAATGTATATTTGTAATATATTATAGAGAAGCAAGTACATATTCCTTTTTATTTTGTAATAATTTTTTACTTTCCGACTCCTAGAAGGAAATATGCGTTCACACAAATACTTTGTTCCGGTAGTTGCGCTCAAAACTTTAGTCCCAGTTATAGCGCCAGTGAATTTAAAATGCTTGGAGCGTTTTTATTGGTCCAACTTTTAGTAAACAGTGTGAAGTTGGACCTAGTTATTTTTTTTTATTTCATTGTTCCTTAGTAACATAGACTATTTACAATCTCACAGTTTTACGATTCTAATTCTAATTTCTAACCTTTTTTATTAACATCCAACGTCGACAAACACAACAAGTGATCGTAAAATGAACAAGTGCCAATCAAAAATTTACTATTTCCCTCGAATTCGCTAACTTGGTTTTCATCCAAGTGACACCAGTCAACCCCATACACCAAATTCTCGTGTTCTTTATAACTAGAGATGACATCGACTCGGTTATTTTCAACTTTTAAGACGTGGGCTCCACCCAGCATGCAACCTGCTAGAAGATAATTTGCATCAAAAGGGTCCCATTTCAGACGCCACAGGGTGCCAGGGAGATGTAACTCAATGAGGGGGAATTTTAATTTTCTGGCATCCCATAACCTCAAACAAGTATCATAACTTCCAGTGGCCAGCAGATGTTCGCGTTTTACATTCGAATGTATAGATGTCACCCCTGCTTGGTGTACTTTATTTTTGACAATGGGGTTATCATCCATTCTTGTGTCATATTTAAGAAATAAACAATCATCACCACCTAAAATTAAACATACTTATATAAATTTCAAACTATGTAGTTTTAAACTAATTAGAGCACAGTGACATATGCAACCAATTATACCCGTATATTTGGTTGCATACACAACTAACCTACCAGAAAAAAAAGTTTGCGTGTCCCAATAATCATAAGCAGCAATCCAAGCCTCAAATTTATGCCCTGAATATTCCTTAACCTTCCTTAACTTATCATCCTCGAAAATCAACCGATGAAGACAACCGTTAGAATCACTACATACAATTTCGGGAACATTTGACTCCAGTTTTCCGGTTGAAAAATCCAAAGACAAAATCAAAGCATTCGGGTCAGCACTAACAGCAAATTTAGTCACAATCGCCAACCTGACTTTTCGTAATTCCTCGTCGAAAATTAGCTTGTAAATTTCGATCGATCTCTCAGCATTTGCAACACCAAGAACTGAAGCTCCGTTTACTTGATTGTGACACCATTTCTGGTCTAGAACGCCGGCTGTTTCGATTGTTTGGAGTAATTCAAGACCATCCTGTTTAGTTAGGGAGAATAACAAAATTCGCCCAGCCCTACTTGCACTTTGACTCTCTGTAATTGAAAGAAATGATTTAGTATGGTAATTGTTTGGTTTTTAATTAGGACAAACCTTTCGTTTCTTCTACTAGTTCGTAATTTCCGCATACGAATATGTTTTGGTGCGGAACATGTGGGCAAAATTCCACAGAATCCGCATGTCTTACCGTGTCGTATTTATGCAGTGTCTTCATTTTGTGATCTCAAACGCATATTATCGATCTGACCGGTTATTTTTAGGTTAGAATCTATAAACTACCGAAATCGACCAAAATATGCAATATTTATGTCATAAATTCTTTATTCGTTCTTAAAATACAACCTGATCGTTCAAAAACGTAGCAAACATCAATTTGAAAGTAATCACAATTTAAAAACTCCCCCAGTGCGACATCTATGTCACAATTTTGCAGTTGGAACTAGATTTCCGCGGGAATTTCGAACGATATGTTGTTTCAACGCGTGTTCTTTAGCGAATTGGCACGCCCAATAGTGCTTTTATATTGATAGTAACCGATTTTATAGTAACGAGCTTTTATATTGATAAACCGTGATTAATTCTAGGAAAGTGGTATCCCACCGGTTGATATACGAAAAAGTAATGGAGGGAGGTTGTTCCTAACCTAAAAAGTCTGGATTGTTTACCTTAGCGCTTAGCATGTTCAGGGCATTCTAAATAATACAGAAGGAATAAGAAATAGTCAGGTGGGTTTTTTTTTTTTAAAGCTAGTTTTTAGTTTTAATTAAGCTAATCAGTTATTTTTAGAGTAAACGATATTTAGATGGAAATGGAAGAGAGTAGAGAAATTTTGCCTGAACATGATCAAGAGGAGGCACAAACGTCTGCAGAACAGTCGGAACCTACAGCGATGGACTTTGAAGACGGTCAGCAACAAAATGAGGAGGACCAAGCGGAGACAGCGATGGATATCGACAAACCTGTCGAACCTGTAGAAAAACCTGCGGAATCTGCTTTACCAGAAATCCCAAACGAGGGCGAGTCTGAAAACAACGTAACTGAACCAGAATCAGAACCTGAAATCAAAAGTGAAATTGACGAAGAGCCCCCAGTTGTACGTTCGGAAGGCTCCCAAATCGAAATGAATAACGAAAACATTGCCGAAGCAAACGACACAAAGGCTACAATTTTACCAAAACAAGAAGACGCGTTATCCGCGTTGGCATCAGCCGCGATGGACCATATGAAAGAATCGGAGTCGTCGGCCCCCACAGTGGGGCTTGCCCCCGAGGGCCCCACAGTGGGGCTCACCCCCGAGGGCCCCACAGTGGGGCCCACCCCAGAAGCCCCCACGGTGGGGCTCAGCCCCGAGGGCCCCACGGTGGGGCCCACCCCCGAGGGCCCCACGGTGGGGCCCACCCCCGAGGGCCCCACAGTGGGGCCCCCGAAGGAGATCTGGCATACCGTCGGATTTATAAAAGGGACAAGTTGCAACGTCCAAAATTACTTTTTTATGGACGACTCAAAGCTGGATTTTACCGACGATAATGAACCGGATATTTCCGGATTTGTTAAGATTCCGTTGGAACCGGGGACTGCGTATAAATTCCGGGTTGCGGCGGTGAATTCGGTGGGGCGTAGCGATTGGAGCGATGTGTCCGCTTTTAAAACGTGCGTCCCCGGTTTCCCGAGCGCACCTTCGGCTATTAAGATTGCAAAGTCGACTGACGGGGCTCATATATCGTGGGAGCCCCCCAAGGGGCAGATCACGGAGTATTCGGTGTATTTAGCCGTGAAGAATGCCAAGGAGAATTTAGCGACGGCTTCGATGGCTTTCGTACGTGTTTATGCGGGACCTAGTAACTCGTGCGTGGTGCCCCATTCTTCGTTAGCGACTGCTCACGTCGATACCACTACTAAGTCTGCGATCATCTTCCGAATCGCTGCTAGAAACGAAAAGGGGTATGGACCGGCGACTCAAGTTAGGTGGTTGCAAGAATCTATGAATAAAGCTGTTAAAAGAGCCCCAGATGATGCGCAGTCCAGCTTGAAGAAAACAAAAACTGACTAGTTTTATTTTTTATGTTTACTTACAATTATTACTAGCACATATTATAAATATTATTATTAGTTTTAGTGACAGGAAAGATTTTTTATTTACCTGATATTTGTCCGTAAGTTGTGTAGCCAAAAATATTTGTTCTCAAATTATGTAGTTGAATGTAAACACAGAGGAAATTGTACAAAAAATAAAGTTTTATATCTGGAAAAGTTAATTATAGTTGAAACTTGAATGTAATACAGTGTTTTTGTTTTTTAGGTAGTTTAGATAGAAATAAATAAACATTTCTGATATTGTTTATTCTTTCGAGTTAGTTCATTAGTCATTATTGGTGGTCATCACAAAATTGACAAGATTGTAACAAAATAGCACACTTGTCTTTCAGAACAATCATAACACAAAGGAACAAATTTCCAACTTATTCTGATACAAACAAAAAAAATATTTGTTTCAGAAAATATTTGCCTAAAAAGCTGAGAATACTGCAACAAAATCAGTTAACAAATTATATAAATTCAAAGAATATACAAAAGTACTGTTTTCAAGCTGTATTTTGGCGAATCGATAAAAAGCCAAAAGTAGTACCACGAACCAACAAAACTTGTTGGTTCGTAATTTTTCAACATATTTGACTTCTTAGACCTGTCACAACTGAAATAAAACACATACATTTTAAATAATTGATATATTTTTAAAAATAAAACCTGTATTCATCGCATACTAATTAATAATAAGTACAATACAATCTTAGTCGATTATGCCAACAAAAAAAAAACTGAACAGGAAAAATAATACAAGAGTATCTCTATATAATAACAACAGCGGTAAAAGTTCTTAAGTAATAAAAAACAAAAATATAAAAAATACAATGCAAAAAATTAAGTATAATAAAAAAAACTCGATCTTGAAAAACAATCAACAAGTTTGGAACACGTTTCTTTTAAGATAGTTAACCTCATAGTTCCCTCCTGCAGTAAAATCCAAGCTCTTTGCACTTCTGACACAGATGCTGAGGATGCACTTTCGATTGGTCCGAAACGTCCAAGCCATCTGGTTTATCCAATGGCCTCTGCAACAGGAAAACAAACTTTTATCAGATTTTCTATCACAAAAAACAACCAATAGGTAAATTACCTGTCTATGTGGATAAACATTAATCCTACATTTTATACATTCTTGCCCCATATTTGCCCAAGAATTTCCAGACATCCACTTTCTCTTGCATTTTGGGCACTTGTATTCACCGAAACATCGTTTCCTACCCTGGTACGGAGTTTTTCCCTCACCTTTTGGGCGTGCCTACACATAAAACACATATTTACGACAATATCTGTCAGTTGCGATGGTGGTGTAATGGTCAGCATAGTTGCCTTCCAAGCAGTTGATCCGGGTTCGATTCCCGGCCATCGCACTTTTTTTTTTAATTTCATTAATTATAATATTGACTCAGCTTTCAAAAAAATGATTGTCTGACTGTCATCGCTCATTAAAACCATTTTTGTCCCAAGAAGCGATATGGTAGGACAAAAATTGCAAAAAATAGAATAAATACTCTTTTATATACTTCTGACTCTTTAATATCTTCAATTTCAAAAAGCAACACTCACAGTTATAGATGTTTCAAACTAAGAAGAGCACAGTTGTGTATGCAACCAAATATACACAGGCAATTTATAAACCATACACTGGGTATGATTGGTTGCATATACAACTGTGCTCTTCTTAATTTGAAACTACTCTACTCGCTCTTTGCTCGACCAAAGCTATTATGTTAATTATCATTTAATAACTCACTTGTGGACAATCTTTTATGTAATGTCCCTTCTGGAAGCACAAATGGCACATGTACGTCGGTGGAGGTCGTTTTGTTGATCTGCGATCAGCTAAGCTAAGATCAGCTAGTTGTTCGCTAATTTCGCAGATGTCGCTGCCATAGTTGTTGTAAATTGAGTAACCGAATTGTGTCGATGGAAATGGGCTCCACCCAGGACTTGGTGACAGCAATTTGGACTGTAATTTACAAGATAACATGTATTTCATATATTTTCTAGTATATCCTTCAAAGTTGACATCATACCTGAACTTGGTATGTCTCTAAACCTTGGTCCAACGGCAAATATTGGTACCAACTTGGCGATTGTGTATACGAAGACTGATAAATGGAATTATTTGTGTTGCCATTATAATCGGGTTGTCGCTTTACAATTGTCAAACTTGTTGGTTGGGAAATCATTGTAGCTGTAGGCGCCATACCAAAATTCCCAGTTAATGCGTTCCTTTCCACTGAAAATATAGTTACAAGGTAATATGTACAAACAACGGTATAATACAATGCTTGACAACGTTGTTCATAGTTTTTATGCTGCTGGGTTGGCAGCACGCGCATACTTCACGTTGTCTACGGTAGTTGAATTTAAGTTAAGTGAGGTAAAAGACAACATCAATCATGGACAAATCTAAACAACAATATCGAGTTTGTTGTGTGCCTGATTGCAATAGCAAATGAACAGAAACACATGACTGTAGGTACTTATAATACTTATTACAATGTTGACAATTGTACACTTAGCCAACTTAACTTATTAAAATCGGTTGAGAAAAAATGTCAACTGTTGTTGCTAACTTCTCACCGGTTAATTAAAAAGGCGTATATTTTGGCAACATTCCAAGCATTACGTTTTTCAGTGATGCTGAATTAATATGGAAACAGGTGCTGTCACTTATATCTGTGCCAAGATACTACTACACTATTGAAACCAAAGTTATAATCGTATATTACTGTAGGTAGAACATAAATCCCTTTTTTGTTAGTGGGTAATAAAAGTTGTTAGGTATAGTATAAAGTACTAGCCCTGTGTATAAGTCAAAATTTTCGATTTTAGTTATTGGGCATTCTAGAAATATGTGGTTAAGGCTTCCCACCTGTCCACATTCGCAATATGGACATTTTAGGATACATTTTAGGTTATCTGCTATCTGTTACTGTTGTTACGAATGTCCGGTAGGGGGCGTTTCGGGTTTGACGTTACTGTGGTAATAGCAGCAAAACACGGGTCGACAAAAATCGATTTTTTTGGATCGAAAATTGCTTTTAAGGCCGTTTTTTTACTCAAAACTCTTTGCGAAGGGTATTTAGAGGGATCTTATCGTAAGACATGAGAGCGAGCGGCTTTTATACGGTCGGCAGGAACGGATAAAAAATGTAAATTTTTGACGTTCATCGATCCGCTTGTCGGAATTTCTAGACGTCACGTGACATTTTCTCGAGGTTCGCCTTCACCCGAAGAGGTGCAAAAACGTGATTTTTTTTTCAAAATTGACGCATTTAATTTACAATATATCGCGCAGTCCACGCGGAATTGTGTCCTTTTTTCAATTCGAGCGTCAAAAGTAATATCGAAAAACACAATTTTGCAGCTACTCGATCGCAAATGTCGGCGAAAATGGGCGATTCCGCTGAACGCGCCCTACACTTGAAAGTTCGTAATTAGTATAGGTAGATAGATAAAGTCTTGTGATTATTATATAAGGCGAGCACTCATGGTTCTGTTTTGATTATTCTGCACTCTGGACACTTGGGTATAAACATCACGAGTATATACAAATGGACAAAGCTGTGACACATTACGAAGCAACTGCGTTTTTATTAAACTATTAATATACGTTCGTGCAGCTACAGAGCCAAAAAGTCGACAACGTATGGACACTGCATTGCAAGAATATTAATTAATATTTTTTATAAAATATTTCTAATTAACTATTTATCATGTTCATTTTATTATTTATTTCTTATAAAGCAGTCAGCAATAATTATTATGTTTCTATTATTACAATCTGCAAGTTGGGGATAATATTAATTGTTAAAAGATAAACACGGCACTTGCAGTAAAAAAAAAAAAATAATGACTAATAACTGCAAATGTTAACATTTGCTGAAAAAATACCTATTGAGGAATATATTTGCATATTATTTGATAATTAACATTTCTTTTGCTCATGGTTCATTGTCTTATATACAGGTGTCCCGAAACTCAACGTCAAACGGATGCCAGGAGAGAGGGTGGTACATGTACGTTCTGGTAAAAAATTTTATTTGAAATTATTGCAAGAAAGTCAACCTAGCCCAGAAAATAAATTGAAAACTAAAACGAAAAGTATGAGAGTATCTTTTTAATGCCTTGGCCACGAAATCGGACGCATCGGCGTTGTCGCTCATAGCGTCAAGGTCGAACGGCTGATAGCCTGTTCCAAATGCACCAGTAGCAGAGAGAAAGGAGCTCTACTTTTGTAGCGTTTCGCCAGCAACGAGCATTTCGTGGCCGAGGCATAAAAATAGTTGAAAAAATAGAGTTGCATTGATCTCTTCTGCTGGTTGAGTGCCGCAGCTCGGCAATATTTTGAATAGCGTTGGAATAAACTTTTCCTTTCCGTAGCCCCAGTAAAAATTCAATTGACACCACATTAGCAAAAAAAACTGCAAGAGAATTAAGAAATTTGTTGCCACAGTAACTAAACTTTTTCCTTTCGTCAATTTATTCTGTAGATATTACAGATCACAATACGGGAAGACGTGTATTTTTATATCTCGTCTGACCTCAAATTGGCACAGATTCTTTTACTACAAACTATTAATAACGTAGAGTAAGTTGTATTAGAGATATAAGATAAAATGATCTTTTAGTTTTAATTTTCTTTTTTCCTTCTAAACTATTTTTTTTTAGTTTTAGTTTACAGAATATAGCAGATAATTAGGGAAACTGACGTAATGTTTAGTTTATTTATGGTTTAATTTATCTGCACTATACTATAAGGACGTTTGTGGCATGTTTATGTCAGTATTTTTTTTTTTTTAGTTTTTGATAACCATTAACGTATTGTTTAAATTTAAACTAATCAATAAGTCTTACCTCTTCTTTCCGAAAAGAAAACATACAATATGTACCACAAAATCGGTCAAAATGAACACGAACAGGAACAACAGCACACACAAAATCCGGGATTTTTTACACTTCTAACTATTTCTAAAAATACGACGGACAATACTTGTGTTAGGTATAGTACAGAATCTCACAGCACTAAAGAAACAAATCAAATCTTCTTCGCCAGAGAAAACCGACTTCATCAGTTCATCTTATGATGTTATAATATATTTTACATTGGGATTTCGTCTCGTCTTTGCGACATGTGTTAAACCATTTCATATCAATTAATATAACGATTTCGTTTACAAACGCCGAACTGCCTCAAGTGTTGGAAATAGCAGTCGACGCTAGGAGGCGAGGCGATCACAGGAAAACCATAAGTAAGGAGTGGGGACACGGGCTAAAATCCTAAAAATAATTCTGGAACATCGGTCTTAAACTTATGTATACAGTTTACATTATGATGACTGTTGTACTAGCATGCTATTTGCTACTCTTTTAGTATTTGCTGCTTGCTGTAGATTATTAGTCACACTAGGCTGTTAGATCTTGCTAGTGGCTACTACCAGCAAGCCTCAGTTCAAACTACATGCAAGCCTCAGTTCAAACTACAAGCTCAACTATTTCTGGTGCATTTTATGTCACCAGAAGGCGTCCCAACCATATATTGGGAGAATATTACCTTGCATAATATTATTTTATAAAAACACATTTTAAAAATACATAATTTCCTGAGTTAACATCCATGCTGGTTGCTGTAAAAGTTAAACAGGCGCTGGTGGGCTGGTTGCTGCTAAACTCACTCGCCAATTGATAAAACAGTGAGTGGTCACACTATAAGCAGCCAGTAGTAAATAGCACGCTGGTAAAACAGCCTAGTGTGATCGCGGTGTAACACTAGGGTTTGACAACAAGCAGGAATCAAGAATCATGTCAAAACTGTCAAATACTATGTCAGATCGTTAAGACAAGCTGAACGTGCAAGCAAAGTAAAAGAAAATTACCGTTTTACAAGTTTTTACAAGTGTTTAACGCCAAACAAGATATCGGAGACTTTGTGGCATCAAATGATTCAAGGTAAACATTTAATTTGGTAATTCTAATTGAAATTAGCTCGAAGAAAGAAGTTTTCTTAGAAAAAAAAACATACCTTAAGGCAGCCTAAAAGTGTGAATAATCCATTTATCAAGAATGATTTACACTAACCGTCATCATCACAGTTTATAGCACTGATGGTTGGGTATGAACACTCAGCAAAGTGTTATAATCTGCAGAGTTTATATACCAGACCTACACAGTACAAGAGTGACGTAATGGAGCTTTTATCTGCAGAGAAATATAGAAGATAACAACTCAAATTACGTTACCTACAGATTGACAGTTGTTTAATTTTAAAATATTTCTAAAGTCTAATCTCAGCGCAAGTGAGGTGTACAATTTCAAAAATAATCTTAACGTAATGGAGAGATATGATGCAGGTGTTATTGCCAAACATTGCCAAGGTAAAAACGTTAAGAAATGTGTGTTTTTAATTGTTTTTTAATACTTCATTCCATCATTGAAACATCATCAAAACGTCATTGAAATAATTTATTAAATATAAGAAAGAAGTCATTATTCATTGTCCGATGATGGTGGTGTATTTCGATTCAATAAGGCTCTTGTCTCTACCTCTAAGGTCTGTTTTCTTCTGCTGTTGCCACTCTCCACTTCTTCAGCCTAATACGATTTTCACTTACATCACACTCCTTTATACTTTTTATCAGTCCCAGTTCTTTTTTCTTATGGTATCGTTCTCGGTCTTTTCACCGTTATTACTCTAAATCAGTTTCAGACATTTTCTTCAGAAATTTTCTTTAATCTTGCTATTTTGGTAATACTTTAGAATGAAAGTGAGATGACTTTCTTCATTGTCCGATGATGGTGATTATTTCGATCCAATAAGACTCTTGTCTCTATCTCTAAGGTCTGTTTTCTTCTGTATGTTTTCTTTTGCTGTTACGACTCCCCACTTCTTCAGCCTAATATGCTTTTCTCTTGCATCACACTTCTTTATACTTTTTATCAGTCCCAGTTCTTTTTTCTTATGGTATCGTTCTCGGTCTTTTCACCGTTATTACTCTAAATCAGTTTCAGACATTTTCTTCAGAAATTTTCTTTAATCTTGCTATTTTGGTAATACTTCAGAATAAAAGTGAGATGACTTTCTTCATTGTCCGATGATGGTGATTATTTCGATCCAATAAGACTCTTGTCTCTATCTCTAAGGTCTGTTTTCTTCTGTATGTTTTCTTTTGCTGTTGCGACTCTCCACTTCTTCCGCCTAATACGCTTTTATCTTACATCACACTCCTTTATACTTTTTATCAGTCCCAGTTCCTTTTTCTTATAATATCGTCTTTTCTCCGTTTTTTCTCTAAATCAGACATTTTCTTCAGAAATTTTCTTTAATCTTGCTATTTTGGTAATACTTCAGAATAAAAGTGAGATGACTTTCTTCATTGTCCGATGATGGTGATTATTTCGATCCAATAAGACTCTTGTCTCTATCTCTAAGGTCTGTTTTCTTCTGTATGTTTTCTTTTGCTGTTGCGACTCTCCACTTCTTCCGCCTAATACGCTTTTATCTTACATCACACTCCTTTATACTTTTTATCAGTCCCAGTTCCTTTTTCTTATAATATCGTCTTTTCTCCGTTTTTTCTCTAAATCAGACATTTTCTTCAGAAATTTTCTTTAATCTTGCTATTTTGGTAATACTTCAGAATAAAAGTGAGATGACTTTCTTCATTGTCCGATGATGGTGATTATTTCGATCCAATGAGACTCTTGTCTCTACCTCTAGGGTCTGTTTTCTACTGTATGTTTTCTTTTGCTGTTGCGACTCTCCACTTCTTCCGCCTAATACGCTTTTCTCTTACATCACACTCCTTTATACTTTTTATCAGTCCCAGTTCCCTTTTCTTATAATATCGTCTTTTCTCCGTTTTTTCTCTAAATCAGACATTTTCTTCAGAAATTTTCTTTAATCTTGCTATTTTGGTAATACTTCAGAATAAAAGTGAGATGACTTTCTTCATTGTCCGATGATGGTGATTATTTCGATCCAATAAGACTCTTGTCTCTATCTCTAAGGTCTGTTTTCTTCTGTATGCTTTCTTCTGCCGTTGTGACTCTCCACTTCTTCCGCCTAATACGCTTTTCTCTTACATCACACTCCTTTATACTTTTTATCAGTCCCAGTTCTTTTTTCTTATGGTGTCGTTCTCGGTCTTTTCACCGTTATTACTCTAAATCAGTTTCAGACATTTTCTTCAGAAATTTTCTTTAATCTTGCTATTTTGATAATACTTCAGAATAAAAGTGAGATGACTTTCTTCATTGTCCGATGATGGTGATTATTTCGATCCAATAAGACTCTTGTCTCTATCTCTAAGGTCTGTTTTCTTCTGTATGCTTTCTTCTGCCGTTGTGACTCTCCACTTCTTCCGCCTAATACGCTTTTCTCTTACATCACACTCCTTTATACTTTTTATCAGTCCCAATTCTTTTTTCTTATAATATCATCTTTTCTCCGTTTTTTCTCTAAATCAGACATTTTCTTCCGAAATTTTCTTTAGTAGTTTCATTTTTTTGACATTAACGAAATCGTATACAATGGTCATTTAATCTTGATATATTTGTAAAGAAACTGAGCTTTTAACCATTCGTTATGTGATACGTATACGTACACAGCGAATGTCTCAAGAATAGGAGTCCTGTCCGTTGTAGAAAATCGAATTTATTGGAAGAAATTGTAGAATTTTCCGTCGGATTTGGCTGTACTTTTACCAGCGGCAATTGCGTTTCGACATTTTCGATCGATATCAAAATTACCTTCTGCACGGAACAGTTTTCCTCACAGACTGTTTGTTGTGGTGGAAAGCGATAGAAAATTCAGTCGACAAGTAGAGCTTTCCACGGTACGCGCGCCCGAGACATCGTTGTGTCGTAAAGTTTAAATACCAGTGCAAAACTTTTTGACAATTCTAGGTTAAGCATCAGGTTAAGGTTAAATTCTAATAGAGACAACGAAATAAGGTGAGCCAAACTTATTAATCATTTAATCTTATGTTTATTCTTTATTAAAACACGGGTATATATATATATATACTTACAATACATACATAGAATTATGCATTCATTCTATAAATGAGTATTAATCTTTTTTAGTCTTCGTTTTTGATGAATATTATTGAGCAGAATGGCAGGTATATTGACCGTAGTCCAGTTTTTCAAAGGGTTGAATGACCTGTGGAAAGCTGACCATTAGGAAAAGAGCTTTGGCCGGAAAACTGGAACATGCAACATTACCCACTTCGTTATTAGAAAGTTACGATAATATGGTACTGATACCAGAACTTTTATATTGAAAATAGGACATTCTACAACAGTGTTTTAAATGTGATTTTTTTATTGGAAAAATATGGCGCCAAAAACAATTTTTAGACAATATTTCCTTTCTGACTCATTTTACGATCAAAACGGTTATATAATAAATTAAACTAGAGAAAATTTCCTATAATCTCTTGCAAATTCTCTGACGATGAAAAACTGATTCTTCTATAAAAAAAAGTAGACGTTCGTCTTACAACAACAAACACATTTCGTTGGACGAAAAATATGTATGCTTCAACAAAAAAACAGTTTCTTGACCCAAGATTCTGACTCTGAGAGATATATAGAAAGTTGTGCAATTACTTTACAGATGGCGCTAACAGTTTCTCGCGTCTTTTGCCACATATCACCGCTATATAAGTTCGACGATATTGAGTGTTCGTATATTGTTTGTTTACATCTATGCATAAGTGTTTTATATCATGGATGACTTACAAGGATTATGAGGAACGCCAGGATTGTAGTGGAATAGCCTACACAGAGACAACTCTATTGTTGGATATCAAGAAAAATTGTCGTTACGAATATAGGGTATTTTTGCTATCCAAATAATATTTTATTGTAATAAGAATTTTTCAATAATATGTAGTTATTTCAACGGCTAGTTATCCTTCCAGTTTAAGACTTTAGTATGTTTAAGTTGAGTATATTTTGCTCTGGCGAAAAAAATTTTATTCTTCTACATATAAAAAGAGTAAGAGGTTCGTCCTACAACAACAGACGCAATGTGTGGCACTCTTTCGCTGAAACTACTCATTTTACCAAAAGAAGGGTTATTACATAAATTATAGGAAATTTTCTCTAGTTTCATTTGTTTTATAACTGTTTTTATCGTAAAATGAGTCGGAAAGTAGATATTGTCAAAAAAAAAACTGTTTTTAAGCGACATTTTTCCAAGCAGTCTGATAGTAGTTGCAGGTTTAGTCGTTATGATTGCGAATGGACAAATTTTGATAATGGTCAATGAAATCATAGAATAGGGTAGTAATAATAAATTTTTTCTACTTTGCATTCACAATGCACACATTGTAACACTGTTTTCGGTGTTACAATTAGCAAATTGTAACACCGTTTTTAGTAACTTTTTTCTAAGATTGGTGACATTGATTTCAAATGCATGTCAAACGAAAATACACATAACCACAAAAGTAAGCACAAACTGATTTTTTAGAATCGCACAAACTGCGAAGTATGTATATTTTTATACATATTTAAACATGCGTGTTGCATCCTAGGTTTCGTACTACTAGTATATGATGGTATATAATAATTATCAATAATTACTTTTTCACAGATATTTGAATTTAAGTGACAGATGACAGTGTTACCAACGGTTGCACCCATAAATACTCTAGATTGGAATTTTACCTAATATACTTCTAAATTTTTATAAAATTAATGACGCAAAGTAGAAAAAATAGTATATTACACTCGTTTTATAAGACATATTGGCGCATTCGTTCATTTGGGGCACTCGTCGCTAGCGCTCCTCGTGCCCCAAACAACTCATGCGCCAATTTGACGTCTTATAAAACTTGTATAATAATATACTATTTTTCTACTTTGCATTCACAATGCACACATTGTAACACTGTTTTCGGTGTTACAATTAGCAAATTGTAACACCGTTTTTAGTAACTTTTTTCTAAGATTGGTGACATTGATATCAAATGCATGTCAAACGAAAATACACATAACCACAAAAGTAAGCACAAACTGATTTTTTAGAATCGCACAAACTGCGAAGTATGTATATTTTTATACATATTTAAACATGCGTGTTGCATCCTAGGTTTCGTACTACTAGTATATGATGGTATATAATAATTATCAATAATTACTTTTTCACAGATATTTGAATTTAAGTGACAGATGACAGTGTTACCAACGGTTGCACCCATAAATACTCTAGATTGGAATTTTACCTAATATACTTCTAAATTTTTATCAAATTAATGACGCAAAGTAGAAAAAATAGTATATTACACTCGTTTTATAAGACATATTGGCGCATTCGTTCATTTCACAACTCATGCGCCAATTTGACGTCTTATAAAACTTGTATAATAATATACTATTGTGGTTTTCCTAAATGTCAAGTTTACTTCATAATGTTGGTCGATAATTGGCATGATAGTCCGCGTTTTCCAGCGCACGAGTTAATCTACAAAATTAAATGTCACGCAATGCCGTTTTTCCAAGCTCGTGGACTGTCATGGTTTTGTAATTACCATCAAACAGTAAGGAGCGTTGACATTTCCAATATACCAAAGGAACATTCACCAGAAACTTGTTTACTGTGCTTATTTATGGTAGGTCTCATTTTGAATACAATTTTTATTATTATATAACAAAAAATAACTAGTTGCAATGTACGAGCAAAATACATTATTGATACACGCTTCAAAACTGTATAATAAACCGCATATTAAGGGGGCGGCTGGAGGATAATTTTTCCCTTATTTATATAGATGTCGTGACGGTTCTCAATGACATATTTCTTCGTACACATAAATAACAAGGCGGCTCGCAAAGACAGAACAGTGACGTCCCGTAGTAACTATGTATAGGGAGAATGCGGTCGATTTTTCTTTGCTTGGCTTATTCCGCCCCGATGCCGTCGATATTTACCGTCTACAACCCCATCCGTACAATCCTCGATCACCCCTGCATCATACCTACTTCAAATTGAATACGGAAGCGCATAGATCAACTTTTTACGCGAACTTTTTCCGTATGTTAAGTGTTTCTTTGAAAATTTGAGCGCTAAAATTCAGAATATATTAGAATTACCATACAGAGGTAAGAATATGACTTTCTTGATGTTCCAAGTATCACGTTTTCTTGTTTTAAGTATGAAGGAACTGCTTGAAAGGAATTACGTCTGTTTTAAGCGATACGTACGTATACTTTTGGGTCAAGAAACTGTTTGTTCGTTGAAGCATGTATATTTTTCACCCAACAAAATAGTTGTTGTTGTAGGACGAACCTCTTACTCTTTTTATATGTAGAAGAATAACATTTCCACATATCACCGCTATATATGTGGCAAAAGACGCGAGAAAATGTTAGCGCCATCTTTAAAGTAATTGCACAACTTTCTATGTATCTCTCGGAGTAAGAATCTTGGGTCAAGAAACTGTTTTTTCGTCGAAGCATGTATATTTTTCACCCAACAAAATAGTTGTTGTTGTAGGACGAACCTCTTACTCTTTTTATATGTAGAAGAATAACATTTCCACATATCACAGCTATATATGTGGCAAAAGACGCGAGAAAATGTTAGCGCCATCTGTAAAGTAATTGCACAACTTTCTATGTATCTCTCAGAGTAAGAATCTTGGGTCAAGAAACTGTTTTTTCGTTGAAGCATGTATATTTTTCACCTAACAAACTAGTTGTTGTTGTAGGACGAACCTCTTACTCTTTTTATATGTAGAAGAATAACATTTCCACATATCACCGCTATATATGTGGCAAAAGACGCGAGAAAATGTTAGCGCCATCTTTAAAGTAATTGCACAACTTTCTATGTATCTCTCGGAGTAAGAATCTTGGGTCAAGAAACTGTTTTTTCGTCGAAGCATGTATATTTTTCACCCAACAAAATAGTTGTTGTTGTAGGACGAACCTCTTACTCTTTTTATATGTAGAAGAATAACATTTCCACATATCACCGCTATATATGTGACAAAAGACGCGAGAAACTGTTAGCGCCATCTGTAAAGTAATTGCACAACTTTCTATGTATCTCTCAGAGTAAGAATCTTGGGTCAAGAAACTGTTTTTTCGTCGAAGCATGTATATTTTTCACCCAACAAACTTTTTTTATACGTAGAAGAATAACATTTCCACATATCACCGCTATATATGTGGCAAAAGACGCGAGAAACTGTTAGCGCCATCTGTAAAGTAATTGCACAACTTTCTATGTATCTCTCAGAGTAAGAATCTTGGGTCAAGAAACAACTATATTGAAATTCTTATTAGAATAAAATATTATTTGTATAGAAAATAAATCCTCTTCATGCTACACTATATACGCAGGAATAACTTTTCTTGATATCCAAGAATAGAGTTCTCTCTGTGCAGAGGAGGCAGACAAGCTGGATTGTTTTTCTTTTTATAGATGTCTACTTTGACAACTTAAATAATTACTGACGGCGATTAGCAGACATACTATTGACCGTGGTATGCATTAAACACAATGGAAAATCGATTGTTTTTCCGTTACAAAGCGGCCGCTAATCGCCGATTCGGTACGCGCCACGCACATGGTTTGGCTGAACGACGTCACTTCTTACGTCGCGATCGTAACTACGAATTTGTACCTGTTGGTGTTTGATACAACGAACTATGAACTTTATTAACCATACCTTGTACCATACCTTGTATGTACTATAGAATGGAATAGTAATCTACAATCTACAATAAACAAATTGACGATAAACCGATACTACAAATCAAATTCAGAATCAGTTCGTAACAGGAACGACATGGTGTACTATAAATTTTGACATAGTATTATCGATAGGACATTAAAAAACGATCTTAGCAAATCCAGACCAATCGACCCATGCAATGTATATATTATACTGCGTCCGCGTTAAGAACGAAATATTGTAACTATATCCCGTAGCAGTGTGCCTAAACACGTTTGCAATAATTACACTAGTCAACAAAATAATAAAAAAAAATGTACATTAGATGCCACTATTTTTTTCTTAGATACCATGGCCCGCTAAACTCAAAAATTGCATTAAAATTTTTTTGAATGGATACGTTTTCGAGTTATGAATTTTTCTTTTTTTTGTTAATTTTTTTGGAGGTAGTTCGACTATTTGGAGCATATCTCGAGTTCGGAACATCAAATCTTGTCGTTCGGTACATCAAATTAAAGCCAATTGAATCACCAATAAATGTTATTAATATTGTTTTACAATCGCTTCAGTGGTTTCAGTGCAATTGACCATAATTTGAATTTTTTTTAGTATAAATGAAAATCGAACATTCATTTAACCACCAGGGAAAGGTAGAAATAGTAAAAATATGCTCAGTTTCTTATTTTTTACGTAGAGTTTGCCCTTTTACGTAGAGAACAAGGTATTTACGATGAAAATCTATGAAAAAATACCGAAGTTATGATCAATTATGACCAATGGGTACGAAACTACCAAAATTCGGCCTTTTCTCTATTTTGTATTTTTCGTCATTTATAGCAGTTTAAATGCATGGTAGAGGTCGGATCCATTCGGAAGACGAGTACGTCACGTGATTCGCACCAAGATGCGCATCTTTTAGTCAACGTTTCGCACTCTGTTGCAAGAGGCATCTTCAGGACGGAGAGAATGAACATGTGTGGAAGGGTGAGGGTATTTATCGTCGCTCAAAACACGTAGTGGCATATCTCACCAAAAAATGATATTCAGATATGTCAGTACGTGTTTCGATCGACGTTATATGTACCTGGCGCAGGTGCCTGCGCAGGTAGTCAAACAACTATTGGTTGGGAGGGCGGTTTGGGGTAGCTGTGATTGGCTGTGGTGGTCGTAAAAGTGGTTTCCAGCTATGATGCAAATGCCAACCGTCATCTCGATTGAGATTGGAGGGATCTTTAAAGATTTCGATCGCTTCGCGGATTCTACGAGGATCATAACGTGATTCCCGGGAGATGATTTTTGTTTGGTCGAGAAGAATTGTTGTGTCTGTGCTCAGCAAGCGCTGAACTGGTGATCTGGCGCAGCCTTGTACAACGTTCATGTTCTGAAACCCCAACGCTGACAGAGCGCTTTATCTCATCAATGTAGACACTGCCACAAGCACATGGGATACGGTATACACCTGGAGCTAGCAGTTGAGAAGATTTCATCCTGAGAATCTTGGTGACGTCAGTGACGAGCATGGTGAGAGGTTTCACTAGGAAATGAAGACTATTGAGCGGCGCTACCAGGGATTTTGGATTGAAAAAATGATGGGCAACTATATCTGGTTTCTCATAAGAAAAACAGATTTCGACAAGAATATAAGGCGAAGCAGCAATCAAACTCACTTCTAATCTCCTTTATATTGAAAACATCACATTAAAACTAAGCACAATGAATTAAACTTGTAAACAGAGAAAAAGTAGAATTTTGGTAGTTTGGTACCTATCAATCTTAAATGACCATAACTTCGCTATTTTTGCATAGATTTTAATCGTAGTTACCTTGTTCTCTTCGTAAAAGTTCAAACTCTACGCAAAAAATATTAAACTAACTATATTTCCACGATTTCTACTTTTCACAGGTGATAGAGTAAATGTTCCATTTTCATTTTGGCCAAATTTTTATAATATCGTGGCCTATTGCGCTAAAACTACTGAAGCGATTGAAAAACTATATGAGTGACAATTGTTGGTGATACAATTAGCTTCAATTTTATGTGCCGGGCGACCAGATTGGACGTTCCTAACTCGAGATATGCTCCAAATAGTCGAACTACCTCCGCAAAAAAACAAAAAAAAGAAAAAAAATTGTAACTCGAAAACGTATCCATTAAAAATTTTTTTATGCGATTTTTGAGTTTAGAGGGCCTTAGTATATATTAAAAAAATAGTCGCATCCAATGTACATTTTGACTGTTGACTAGTGTTATTTAAGTCAGTTTCTATGACAGAATTACATTTGTCATACTGACATTTAATGTCATGTAATGTCAGTGACACTGACGTTTGTCAAAATCTGACAATTTGCAATACAACCACGAAGGGTGTCAAATTGCTTCTAGAAACCCACATAGCGCATAAACCGTTCATCCCACTGATCTGCAAATTTGTATACAAATTTAAGATGGTGAGCTGATATCAGTTTGGCCAAAATCGGATAAATCCCTAAGAAGACGCTTGTAACACTTCCAGATGTCAGATGGTCACCAAAAACAGTTCGTCCCCCGGTTATCCTAAATATGCATACCATATTTCAGCCCGATCTGTTGTTTCGTTTGGGTGCAATCGTGTTCACGGCCATACATACATCGATTCAGGGGACCTCAAAACGCGTATTTCTGCGGAAATCTACTTAATACGCTTTTTGGACACCCCCCCTGATAAAGGAAAGTAAAAGTGATTGTCAAAGTAATTGTTAAAGTATATAGAGTATATAATAGGTAATAGAGAGATAAGAGTTTAGCTCACACAATGTTATGGTATATTCTGTTCTCACAAATTCAGATAACAACAGTCGAAGTTATGGATATGTTGCTAAAAATACTCAAATTGTTTTGAAAGTGATACCAACAGCGTATGTATACATATATAGTTTACCAACAAATAACAGCAACTGAACCTTTGTTTGTGCAGCTGCAAAAGCTAGTTTGGTTCAGATTATAATATTAATATATAAGATTATAATACCTGCATGTGTTTATTGTACATTTTTGCGGTTGTTTTTCTGTTAGTTCTTAATTCTTTCTCGTCTCGCCTTTTCTTGAATTTGCGCGTCTATTATGTCGGTGGAAATCGATGCAAATTTTCTGTTGTCGCAAATTACCGAACTAAAAATAACCGCGAGTCCTCTAAAAATAGAATAGTACCTGTAGTTCTTTATGCCCACTAAACAGCGAACGCCGACTGACGAATTTTCCGTTTCGTGGAAAACTCACTTTTCATTGCTTTCGCGAACTTTCATGAAATATTTCGTGCGGCTCGTGTAGGTACAGCAACCACGAAAAGATCGTCATAATTCAGCTAATATTAGACTTCTTTTTAATGCCAAAAAGCATTATTTTTCTGATGTATTCTAATAAAAGTACCAGTAGTTGTGTTGTTATAATCAAACTATGAAAAGAATCTAACAATGATCCACGTATTTCTAACCAGATCATATTTTTTTGTTTTCAGATGTCCTTCCGTAGAACGGTCACCACTAGTGGATGACACATGCTCCTCAAGAGGCAATACAATGGACCGATACGAGCAGCTATCTATGGTAGGGGAGGGTTCTTATGGGCTAGTGATGAAATGCAGACACAAGGAGACGGACCAAATCGTTGCAATCAAGAAGTTTTTGGAGACCGAGGAAGACGCTGCTGTCAGACGGATGGCATTACGCGAAATCAGGATGCTGAAGGTATTTGGAGGTCATCAGTTCGTTGGGCAATAGATGACGTCACTCTTTCCAAGAAAAAAATCACTATTTACAACAAAAAATTACTCTTTTCAAAAAAACATACACACATACATTACGATACTTTCCTTCTAGGGACTAGCCGGAAAGTAAAAAGTCACCATTTCCAACAAAAAGTCACTCTGTTAAACAAAAGGTCACCATTTCCAAGAAAAATACAGAATTTTCAAGAAAACGTCACCCTTTTCAAGAAAAAATCACTCTTTACCAAAAAAAGGCACCCCTTTTCCAACAAAAAGTCATCTTCAACAGCAGGCCACAACAATACAACAAACACTCTTTCTTACTAAAATACAACAGTCACTCTTTCCAAGAAAAAATCACTATTTACAACAAAAAATTACTCTTTTCAAAAAAACATACACACATACATTACGATACTTTCCTTCTAGGGACTAGTCGGAAAGTAAAATGTCACCATTTCCAACAAAAAGTCACTCTGTTAAACAAAAGGTCACAATTTCCAAGAAAAATACAGAATTTTCAAGAAAACGTCACCATTTTCAAGAAAAAAATCACTCTTTACCAGAAAAAGTCACCCCTTTTCCAACAAAAAGTCATTTTCAACAGCAGGCCACAACAATACAACAAACACTCTTTCTTACTAAAATACAACAGTCACTCTTTCCAAGAAAAAATCACTATTTACAACAAAAAATTACTCTTTTCAAAAAAAACATACACACGTACATTACGATACTTTCCTTCTAGGGACTAGTCGGAAAGTAAAAAGTCACCATTTCCAACAAAAAGTCACTCTGTTAAACAAAAAGTCACAATTTCCAAGAAAAATACAGAATTTTCAAGAAAACGTCACCATTTTCAAGAAAAAAATCACTCTTTACCAGAAAAAGTCACCCCTTTTCCAACAAAAAGTCATTTTCAACAGCAGGCCACAACAATACAACAAACACTCTTTCTTACTAAAATACAACAGTCACTCTTTCCAAGAAAAAATCACTATTTTCAACAAAAAATTACTCTTTTCAAAAAAAAACATACACACATACATTACGATACTTTCCTTCTAGTCGGAACTAGTCGGGGACTAGTCTGGGACTAGTCGGAAAGTAAAAAGTCACCATTTCCAACAAAAAGTCACTCTGTTAAACAAAAAGTCACAATTTCCAAGAAAAATACAGAATTTTCAAGAAAACGTCACCATTTTCAAGAAAAAAATCACTCTTTACCAGAAAAAGTCACCCCTTTTCCAACAAAAAGTCATTTTCAACAGCAGGCCACAACAATACAACAAACACTCTTTCTTACTAAAATACAACAGTCACTCTTTCCAAGAAAAAAATCACTATTTACAACAAAAAATTACTCTTTTCAAAAAAACATACACACATACATTACGATACTTTCCTTCTAGGGACTAGTCGGAAAGTAAAAAGTCACCATTTCCAACAAAAAGTCACTCTGTTAAACAAAAAGTCACAATTTCCAAGAAAAATACAGAATTTTCAAGAAAACGTCACCATTTTCAAGAAAAAAATCACTCTTTACCAGAAAAAGTCACCCCTTTTCCAACCAAAAGTCATTTTCAACAGCAGGCCACAACAATACAACAAACACTCTTTCTTACTAAAATACAACAGTCACTCTTTCCAACAAAAATAACTCCAATCACAAGTCAGCCTTTGCAACAAAAGATCACTCTTTACAACAAAAAGTCATTCCTTTCAACAGAAGTCCACATCAGTGCAACAGACACTCTTTCTCATTTCAGAAATTAAGACACGAAAACTTGGTGACCATGATAGAAGTCTTCAGGCATCGGAAGAGGTTCTATCTGGTCTTCGAGTACCTCGAGGGTACTGTACTTGATGAGTTGGAAAAAATGCCTGGCGGACTTGGCGACGAGAGGGCTAGAGAGAGGATATACCAAGTAGCCAGAGCGATACACTTTTGTCATTCAAATCACGTAAGTATGGATTTACCGCCGTCTGAGAAAGACCAGTAGTTAGATGAAGTAGTTAGATAGAAGACCAAAGGTGTGCTAATTGGTCCACATCTCCAAGGGAAGTAACCAGTCTTTCTCATTCTTCCAGATAATCCATAGAGACGTCAAACCAGAAAACGTCCTAGTCTCCTCGTTAGGCGTCGTAAAACTCTGCGATTTCGGCTTTGCCCGGCTAGTCTCCGTCAACGGCGAGCCATGTACTGAATACGTAGCCACTAGGTGGTACAGAGCACCGGAATTGCTAGTCGGGGAGCAACAATATGGCGCCCCTGTTGACATTTGGGCCATAGGTTGCCTCTTCGCCGAAATGATGACCGGTGACCCATTATTCCCAGGAGATAGCGACATAGACCAACTATATCTCATAGTGAAACTCATCGGGAAGCCATGTTCCAGGCATCAATTGATAATGTCAAAAAGCACCCACCTAAGAAGCATGATAAAATCAGCAGCTAACGAAACCAACGGACTTTATAAGGCCTTTTCAAATTGGTCCCTCCTGACTTTGGATTTCTTGGTTTCTTGTATGAAGATGGATCCGCAGTCTCGACCAAGTTCTGACGAACTATTGAGGCATAATTACTTTACCCATGATAGATTCCCCCAAAAGTTTTTACCCGCGTTGCGCGAAAAAGTCTTGATTGAATTCAATGCTAATCCTCTACTTCGGAAATACAAAGCTGATGTGTTGTTGTCCACTGATAGAAGAGAAGAAATCAGGCAGAGACGGTCTTTACAAGTTGAACCACCGAAATGGAAGCTTTCGTTGACTGAGGGGAGTATCAAACGCAAGTTTAGTTGCGATGCAGTCACCAGCGACACTTACAGCGAGAAATCATCGAGCATCTCGTCAAAATCAGGGCAGAAATCGAAAAGCAACTCCCAAGTTTGTTTCATCAAGTCCAAAGCTTCCTTAACACCGAAGACATCGCAAACGACCTTTGATAGCAAACAAAGTGATATCCAACGCTTGGAAAAGTCGATAGAAAACCTTGCGAAGATGGCGAACCAGAAATCAGACGCCATCACTCCGAAAAAAGAAGATAAATCGTCTTCTCCCCTAGAACCGTCATCACCAAGGATTGACTACGCAAAATCGCCGAGTCAGCAGATTTTGCATCCCAGTATCAATAACATCAGCTTCTGTAAGGAAGTGCCGAAAAAGTCGCCGAATTTTCTTCAGTGCATCCACGGGTCTTCGATAAGGCAGACGTTCAGTCAAGTGCCTTTGCTGAACCCTCCCAAGGGTCAGATGTTGAAGAAACTGGATCGAAATGCCATCTTGGATTCGATGTTTATGAGCGTCGAACCTGTGGGTTCGTTGAACAGGAGAAGCAATGGCAAGAAGAGTGATGGGTTTACGTTACCGAATCTGCCTGGAGGTAAGTGAATATTTTTGCTCGAACGCCAAATTTACACAGCACATGCGCGGTGGAATACATTACTTTTTGGACTGCTGCTCGAACAAAGCTAATGAATTCTTAATTGCGTGTTTCAGCTAGTCCCAACAGAACGAAGAAGAAGCCAGACCACAGTCCAGAAACAAATACAGTAAGCCCGGTAAATATTTAGAAGCATTACACCTACTACACGAAAAAAATCAAAAACTAATGTACATACATTCATAACCTCTATTTTATTTGTATGTACTTTGGTTCCCTATCCAGTATCGTCGTTTGATATATCAAATTAAAGATAACTGAATCACCTATAATGCCAGTTTGCAAATTTTCTTTAATCTTGCTATTTTGTAGTTTTTTTTGTGCGCAGTTCTATCTTTTTTTTTGTTTGGGGCATTACCGATATCATCGTGTTTGGCCAAACTTTACATTGATTTTTGACAGAATTTGTTTGTAACATTTATCAAATTTTCAGAGAGCAAGATCATCAAATTCACAACTTTCATCCAAATTCAGCAGTAATTTTCCATCTATGTAGCAAAAATTGCCAACGAGATCTAACAACAAAAAGTATAAGTGATACTGTATATTTGCTATCTTGACTAAGATAAAAGCTAATTGAAGAGTTGTAAATCAAAAGGGTCTAAGTACCATCAGCCGAGATAATAAAAACGGTCCAACTGACATCAGAACCTACCCACGGCCTATGGGCCACATCGTATTATTTCAAACATAAATCAGGTATATTTAGATTGGAGACTTCCGCGGTCCGAATCACTAAGTCCTAGATTTCCGGGAGGAAACCGCGTCAAGGACGATAAAGTTGTCAAAGTTTGGCACACATGTTGCAACAGACATCTTCAGGACGTAACAGTACGAGAGCTACGAAGAGAATCTCTTCTCGTCGTAGCTCTCTTACTGCTACGTCCTGAAGATGCCTCTTGCAACAGAGTGAGAAACGTTACAAGGTATTTGTTTATTTGTTATGCAAATAAAAACTTAATTAAGACACTTAATTTACGACACTTTATTAAGCAAACTCTCGGATAAGGTCCGAATTAAAGTGTTTAGCTTCGTCTGGCAAGTACTCCATCGTGTTCTTTAGGTCTTCTAGCTTATCTCTTGCTTTGATGAATACTATGAACTGGTGGGTGGGTGTGTTAAAGACATAGTTAAAGACGACACATGGCACTTTCTGCCATGCCATGCCATCTTTTGACTGTTGTACGGACTAAACCCGAACTGATATTGACATAGATCCGTTTGATTGTTACTGAGGTGGCCCATAGAAATGGCTCTTTTGCAAGACCATTTTAATTTACAACTCTTCAATTCTTGTTATCAACAAAAGCTGTTGTAGTGTACTCACAAAAAGCTTATCCGTACTGTATATATTGTATAATTTTTGTAATTATTGTACATAACTATGTAGCTATGAAATAAGGATTTGTACATAGTTAATATAAGCAAAGTATATTTAATTTTGAATCTGTATTTATATAATAGTTCCTTGTAGGTTTTCGTTTAGAAAATTTGCTCAAGATTTCTTGTTATAAAATGCACTGACAGGCAGGAAGAAAAAAATTTAGATTTGTCTTTGTCTGTCGGTACAAAAAAATAACAATTTTTATTTACTTTTTAATTCTAGGATTTTAGATACAAAAGGGCAAAGAGAAAGTACAACAATGTCGAATTGGTCATGAGTTTCGATGGAAGAGCTGCATAATTTTCTTTACTCTGTATTTCTTTATATTTATAAGGTATTGTTGCTGTTATATTCAATAAACGAACGCTTAATTCTTGTTTCTTGGGAATATATGTATATTCTGTAATTATTTTTGTAAATAAACGAGTTACCATTTATTAAAAATGATTTTTGAAAATTGCATCTGAACACGATAGCATCCAAACTGATACCAACAAAGCCTCAAGATTTTTAATTTAAATAAAACGAAACGCAAGAAAATAATAAAAAAATTTGATCTATTGATTTGATTGACTATATGAAAATATAATAATATAAAATATCTCAACTACATATATGTAATAGATATAGTTGATGAGAAATAATAAATCTTAAAATTATTATTTATGATTTATTTATGACTACAAAAAGTACATAGTTCAGTCATTTGGCGCTCAAAAAAGAGGTCAACACGTTTTTATCGTAAAATGAGTCGGAAAGAAGATATTGCAAAAAAACTGTTTTTAGGCGCCATTTTTCCAATATGGTGGCGCGAGGGGCAAAGGTACGAGGTGGAAAAGTTGAAATTCAGAAAGAGCACACCAAAATCTATAAAATCGCCAATTTTCACCAAAACTCCCGGAAAACTTTCCAAGCAAAGCTACCAAATGACTGAACTAAACATTAAAATAAAACAAATACAAACACGTATCGCAAAATTTCGAGGTTACACATCAATAATAATCGATAATTAATAAAATATAAAATGTAAGATCACAGAAAATACACTTAGTTGCCTAATAATTCAGTCAAGTAAGCTTCGTTCTTCTTGGGGCAGGGGTTTTTTAGTTTCTCCCCACCGGTCAGTGGATACTGGAAATGATGCGATATCAGATCACCTAAAACAAAAAAAAATCACACCACATTTCATACTTTTGTAATTTTATCACAAAATAACCTAACTGACCACCCTTTTACAAATAAAATTCGAAAAAAAAAACGTCTTAATTTAAGCTTGCGAAGCTTGACAACGTTGCTCATAGTTATTTTATGCTGCTGGGTTGGCAGCACTTATTTACGGTAGTCGAATTGAGGTTAAGTACGGCAAAAGACGACATTAATCATGAACAAATCTGAACAGCAATATAGAGCTTGTTGTGTGCCTGATTGCAACAGCAAATCAGCAGAAGCACATGACTGTACTTATAACATTTATTACAGTTATTACTTTAATATAAAACTAACATAACCTCCGAAATGTCAAATTAAACTAGCGAAGATGGAATGGCAACTTATAAGAACAAAAATCCCTAGAAGAAAACTTACCTAAACTTTTGTGTTCTATTTGATTAGGACCTAAGAAGCAATAGTTTTGTGTGGCATTAACCAAATAATGCTTGCATTTTTCTTTAGCCCTATACGATATAGCATAACCCCATATTTTCTCTGATAACCTAACCAAAAAGCTTCCATCTTGTTGGTCAAGCAGTAAAGATTCAGCCTCTCTCCTGGTTATAAATCCTGCCCAAAAAAAAGGTATTTTAATTATCACAGAAAACTTCTGCGATCATTAAAACTTACCATGAAACCATGAGGTGGGTTTATTATTTGAATCAAGTCCAGCATTTCTAGATATCTCTTTTGTTTTATACCAGTCTACCACAGCCTGTCTGCCAGGGGGAACCCCAGGCATTGTGTTACAGTATGTGGTGTCTACAATTTCTAATGTGGTAGAACTAAGTCTGTGTTCTTCCCGAGCTCTTCTAGCTATTTCCCTGATCTGTTGTTCAGCTTTCTTCGCTTTCCTTTCTGCAATAATAAAAGAAAGGTATGAACATACATCGAGGACATTATTTGAAGGTTTTGTAATGTCTGAGACTAGCTGAGACTGTCATCGTATCTATACATTTGTATTTCAACTTTATTTGATGTCAGATAAATCAAATTTATTTCCAAGGCATTTCATTAAACAGTTTTTTGACAATATCTCCTTTCCGACTTATTTTATGATAAAAACAGTTACCTATATAATAAATTCAACTGGAGACTAGTTCTGTAGTTTAATTTATTATATAATTGCAGTTAACAAAGCTATAGTCACATTTTCTTGCTGCAAATAACTTTTCTCCTTCTCCAAGGGATTGTCCCTTATCATTCAACTCAAAGTATCACTCATGCCAATAAATATGTGGACTGTGATTTATACATCTTTATTCATAATCATAATCTATATTATAAGTACACTATTAGAGGTTAGTACAGAAGATAAACCACCAAAACCGTTAGCCAATACCTTGTTCAATCCATAAATGTTCATGTTTCTTTTCTGCCTCTTCAGCTTCTTTGGCAGCTTCTAACTTCTTCCTCTGCATGGTGTTAAAAATCTCACAGGTTCTCTCCTCGGTCATTTCTGTCATCTTTTTCTCCCACAATGCGATTCTCTGAGCCACTTTGTTCTTGTTTATTGATAATTCGCTCAAGGCGTCTCTTCTATCAAAGATGTTAAGTTTATTTTTATTCTGGTAGTGACAAAAGGTATAATTATTGATGTTCTTCATTGGTTTGTTCATTTTCTCTCGAATTTCATCGACGGAACAATATATATCCATATCGTCGTCGATTTTCTCATTGACGTCCAACTCTTCTATCTTTGGGGTCAGTTCTATCAATTCTAGTTCTATTTTAGCTTCGACTTCTTTCCTTAAAGCATCTGCTTCCTTCTCGGCGATTTTCCGAGCCTTTTCTCTGGCTTCTTCTCTCAAAATTTCTTCTATGGATTTGTCGTTTTTATGCTCCCCCATAACCCACACCCATGGTTCACCATCAATACCTTTTAGAAAGGAAACTGCCTTCTTGTTTTTACCATTGTGTCGTTTGGAATTCCTGCTTTGGTCCTTACCGAGTTTCTCATCCCATAACGTCCATCTTCTCACTTGTTCCTCGCGCATCTTGCAGAATAAAGTTTGTTTTTGTTGATCGTCCAGTTCTGCCAGAATTTCTGGATCGACGTAGAGGTCCCTCAATATCTGTTGGAGCATCTTTGCGAGCTGGAACAAAAAAAAAGTCAATGTCAATGTATGTATCAAATATCTTGCTTGACATTTGAATTTAGGATAACAATAAGAATATTTCGTTGGACGGTAGATAATAAAATTATAGACAATATCGGTGTCATGGTTATAGAAACATTTCTTTTTTATGTCTTCGTTCGAATGAAATAGCGTAACAGCTGTTCATTGTAGCGTAAAGTGAACGACAATGCAAATGTGCATATTTAACAAGACACGAGCATCTACTTTATGACAATTTAGATGAAAGTTTTGTCCGTTTTTTTTCTTGTTATTATATAAAAAAAGGTCCCAACAGTGCATATAACTATCACGAATATTGCAGAAATATAATGCACAGAGAGAACTCTATTCTTGTATATCAAGAAAACTTGATCTTGCGTATATAGTGTAGCACTAGCTCTGTGTATATGTCAAAATTTTCGATTTTAGTTATTGGGCATTCTAGAAATATGTGGTTAAGGCTTCCCACCTGTCCACATTCGCAATATGGACATTTTGGGATACATTTTAGGTTATCTGCTATCTGTTACTGTTGTTACGAATGTCCGTCAGGGGGCGTTTCGGGTTTGACGTTACTGTGGTAATAGCAGCAAAACACGGGTCGACAAAAATCGATTTTTTTTTATCGAAAATTGTTTTTAAGGCCGTTTTTTTGCTCAAAACTCTTTGCGAAGGGTATTTAGAGAGATCTTATCGTAAGACATGAGAGCGAGCGGCTTTTATAAGGTCGGCAGGAACGGATAAAAAATGTAAATTTTTGACGTTCATCGATCCGCTTGTCGGAATTTCTAGACGTCACGTGACATTTTCTCGAGGTTCGCCTTCACCCGAAGAGGTGCAAAAACGTGATTTTTTTTTTTCAAAATTGACGCATTTAATTTACAAAATATCGCGCAGTCCACGCGGAATTGTGTCCTTTTTTCAATTCGAGCGTCAAAAGTAATATCGAAAAGCCCAATTTTGCAGCTACTCGATCGCGAATGTCGGCGAAAATGGGCGATTCCGCTGAACGCACCCTACACTTGAAAGTTCGTAATTAGTATAGGTAGATAGATAAAGAGGATTTTTTTCTACTTTATGTCAAGTATATTTTTCCCTGACGAAGAAGAAGTTATTCTTCAATAAAAATGTAGATGTTCGTCTTTCGACAACAACAAAAATATTTCGTTGGATGAAAAATACATTTGCTTCAAGGAACAAACAGTTTCTTGACCCAAAAGTATACGTACGTATCGCTTAAAACAGACGTAATTCCTTTCAAGCAGTTCCTTCATACTTAAAACAAGAAAACGTAATATTTGGAACATCAAGAAAATCATATTTTCACTCTGAGAAGTGATATTCTTCACTGAATCAAAGTATTGTATCGAATACATTTTTCCCTCTGAAGGTTTTTTTCAGCAGCACAAGAAACAAACAGAAATGTCCCCTTGTGTGTAAGGAATTGTATTTTTAGCCTTCACAGATTTGGTCTAGACACTTACGACTTGAGCCACTAATATAAACCCAAGAGCTAACGATGTGTGGGCGTGAAATAAATACAGTGACTCATACTGTTGGGTAGACCTTCCCCTGCCTCCCCTATGCGTTTGTCGGTTGTCATAGTGAATCATCAAGACATTTTCTACGTCCCATACCAACTTATCTCAACTATTACAAGAAAATTTATTACAAATTGCCCAAAATTTGGGAATACGTGATGACTTTATATCTATGCACGACAATGATCCGAAATACACAATATCTCGAATAGTGAAGGGTTTCTTCTATATAGGACCAAAGTAACACTGAATCACCCTCCTGAATCACCAGATCTGAACCCCATAGAAGATTTGTGTGAAGAATTGGAGAGAAGAATCCATAAAACACATAAAATAAGTAACAAAGATGACTTGAAAGAAAAGCTCCAAGAAGAGTGGAATAAAATTGAACTTTGGCTATCTTTTCACGGGTGTACAAGATTTGGCCAAATCTTTAGACACTTTTTAATATTCTGTTGATAAAAAATAAGACACGTCAGCGTAGATTTCGTAACATGTTTCCGCTGTTTCTGCAAGTAACAATTAACACTTTTTTTTCTTCTTTTTCTGTGCTCGTTGTACCGAAATTTCTATTGTCAACTGTCGACAAACTTTACAATTAAGCTATACGAATTATTTTCGTAATAAGAACGACAACCAGAGACATAAAATTATCATGTTAAACAAGCACAATGCGTACGTGACTATAAACCAGGAGTTTTTCGTTTTACTTTTCTGTTATTTGTACCAATAGGTCAGTGGAACTCTATAACATCGTTTCAAATTCATTCTTTCTTGGAAATTGCCTAGTACGCTATGTCAAAGTTTCAAACATTTGAACTTTTACTAGCGCAGTATTTTAGTGTGAATTCTATACATCTGATATCAAGTTGTTAAACGTAAATACGTTTAGTGAAAGGTACAAAATAACCTTCTTGCGGCTAGCCTTGAGTAACAGTTCAGATATGTGAAGTACTTTATATCTTGTTTTCATTGTCTCCATAGCAATAACCTTACTTCCGGTTCAATTAACACATGCTAGACTTAAAAAATTGCAGAATTTCAATATAGTTGTTTCAACGGTTAGTTATTCTTACGATTTAAGAATTTAGTATGTTTATGTTAAAATATATTTTTCTCTAACAAAGAAAAAGTTATTCTTCTATAAAAAAGTAGACGTTCGTCTTACAACACCAAAAATATTTCGTTGGACGAAAAATATATATGCTTCAACGAAAAAACAGTAGCGACTACACTGATTGTTATATTTCTCCAATAAATAATAGGAATAGTTACCCTAACGACAAATTTAGTGAAATTTAACTATTTTACGTTCGACGAACGGGTATGGCAACCCTGCGTGACACTAGTATTGACGTTTGTTGACGTTTGCTCCTAACCTATAAATTGCTTAACAAAGTTGCTTTTAAGAGTGATATTGCGTGCAAATTTTGTCATCTGAAACTAATGTGGAATGGCAATAGTATATTATTATACAAGTTTTATAAGACATCAAATTGGCGCATGAGTTGTTTGGGGCACGAGGAGCGCCAGCGACGAGTGCCCCAAATGAACGAATGCGCCAATATGTCTTATAAAACGAGTGTAATATACTATTTTTTCTACTTTGCGTCATTAATTTTATAAAAATTTAGAAGTATATTAGATAAAATTCCAATCTAGAGTATTTATGGGTGCAACCGTTGGTAACACTGTCATCTGTCACTTAAATTCAAATATCTGTGAAAAAGTAATTATTGATAATTATTATATACCATCATATACTAGTAGTACGAAACCTAGGATGCAACACGCATGTTTAAATATGTATAAAATATTTACAGTTTGTGCTTACTTTTGTGGTTATGTGTATTTTCGTTTGACATGCATTTGATATCAATGATACCAATCTTAGAAAAAAGTTACTAAAAACGGTGTTACAATTTGCTAATTGTAACACCGAAAATAGTGTTACAATGTGTGCATTGTGAATGCAAAGTAGAAAAAAGATATTTACGGAATAGGTTATACATATATTGTGCTGTATTATCGTTTTATATTAATTTGCGGTAAAAACCCTCGTAATATAATGATAGAAACTGAAGCAAATCAAAAAACAATTCTTGACTCAAGATTCTTACTCTGAGAGATACATAGGAAGTTGTGCAATTACTTTACAGATGGCGCTAACAGTTTCTCGCGTCTTTTGCCACATATCACCGCTATATAAGTTCGACGATATTGAGTGTTCGTATATTGTTTGTTTACATCTATGCATAAGTGTTTTATTTCATGGATGACTTACAAGGATTATGAGAAAAAAAAACAGGATTGTAGTGGAATAGCCTACACAGAGAGAACTGTATTCTTGGATATCAAGAAAAATCAACGAAAAAGATATTCGTGTTGTATCGAATACATTTTTCCCTCTGTGTGCGTTTTCTTAGGGATCCAAGCAATTTTGAACAAACTGACACCAGCTCAATTCTCCAGTGACCAAAACAAGGTTATACAAATATTATGCAAGGACGAATTGAGACACAAAGGATTCCTGGTGTTTAGATAAAAAAGAACTAATCTGTTGATTCAGATGTATGTACATCTGCAGCGATTCCATTGGTGATGAAATAATATGTATACCGTTAAAAACACGTAGTTGTTATAAACAATTAAACAATACTATAAATATTATAAACATGTGCAGGTGAATATTCAATGAGACGTTTATAATTATCGCATTGTTGAATAGGTCTATTATCACAGAATGCGTTAGTGCTAATTCTGCAGATAAGATAGTTTTGTGTGCACTTGTGGCATCCAGTATTTCTATAAGCACATATTTCTTTTACACCAAATGGTTTTCCATGATTTCCGTAATGTAGAAATTGTTTGGGATTAATTGCAGGAAGACGTTTGAATGGAATAAATCTTGTTCTAGTTGAAATAAAGATCGGCCTTGAAGCAAGTAAATATTCTATTTGAAATTATTTGGAAGAGAAATGGCTATGGCTATGTCTACTGGCGGGGAGATGGCGCTGGCAATCTCTAGGCACGCGTTGGCTTAGTTTGAGCTTTATACAAGCTGAGCTACAGAACGCGAGCGGTATTCTGATTACTAGTATGTTTATGTTGAGTATATTTTGCACTGACGAAGAAAATGTTATTCTTCTACATATAAAAAGAGTAAGACGTTCGTTTTACAACAATAACAACATTCTGTCGGGTGAAAATATACATTCTTCAACGATCAAACTGTTTCTTGACCCAAAAGTATACGTACTTATCGCTTAAAACAGACGTAATTCCTTTCCAGCAAGAAAATCATATTCTTACTTTGAGAATTTAATATTTTACTTGAACCAACCAAATGATCTTTCTGCGGATATAGAAACCAGTGATATTCTTCCACATACGATCTAATGACAACATAACAAATATAATCCACCAATGTATTATGTATATTATGCACTACTACGTACCTATTTTTATTTATAAATATGTATAACTCAACAATTCCGAATATGCCACCAAAATAAAACAACTGTCGTAACAAAAATATCGCATTCACGCACAGTGTAGGTATTTTATGTTATTCATTGAACTGATTGGTAATTTTGAACATTATGCTTTTATATGTGTTTTGTTTACATGTCAGACGTCACTAAGGTATTAATTTCTGATGTCTATTAATGAAAAAATGACTCACCTCAGGTATGATTGTGAAATAATAACTATAACAGTGCGGCTCGGTATCAGCAAAAAATCATAAAACGAATTACCAATATGATTCACAACAGCTTAGGGCGTTGATATGTTTACTAACGATAAAAAAAAACGTAGTCGTTACATAAAAAAATATTATCTCTAGACAGAGGGCAAAATTTATTCGATACAACACGAATATCTTTGAGTGAAGCATATCACTTGTTTCTATATCCGCAGAAAGATCATTTGGTTGGTTTAAGTAAAATATAAAATTCTCAGAGTAAGAATATGATTTTTTTTGATGTTCCAAGTACATATTACATTTTCTTGTTTTAAGTATGAAGGAACTGCTTGAAAGAAATTACGCCTGTTTTAAGTGATACGTACGTATATTTTTGGGTCAAGAAACTTGATATCCAAGAATAGAGTTCTTTCTGTGTATGGTAAAGACACCAATCAACATTTATTAACCAAATGGTACCCAAAAGTATTCACATAACATCGATTTTTCTTTGACTTTTAGCAAAGTCGTTTCATTCAATATTTTTCTCTTGCAAGTTAATTAGATTTCTCTAATAGACAATTAAGCTGTGCGCTTCCTTCATAATTGCACCGGAAAAGAAGAACACGCGCCTTTCTAAACGTTCAAATTAACGAAATAGAAACAAAACAGCGGACCACATATTTATGACAGGATAAAGGAAGTTATAAACTAAATCTCGATTTCTTCTAATTGTCGATGTTAATAGAGCTGCTCATTGATTAATTTTAACTTAATTTCGTCTTTATTTGGCAGGCTTTTCTATTATTACTCATTTAATTAATACCTGAGTAACTTGATTGTGCAAAATATCTTTGAGGGAAGAATATCACTTGTTTCTATATCCGCTCAGATCATTTGGTTTGTTCAAGTAAAATATAAAATTCTTAGAGTAAGAATATGATTTTCTTGATGTTCCAAGTATTACGTTTTCTTGTTTTAAGTATGAAGGAACTGCTTGAAAGGAATTACGTCTGTTTTAAGCGATACGTACGTATACTTTTGGGTCAAGAAACTGTTTGTTCGTTGAAGCATGTATATTTTTCACCCAATTGATGTAAAACGAACGTCTTACTCTTTTTATATGTAGAAGAATAACATTTTCTTCCTCAGAGCAAAATATATTCAATATCTACCTATACTAATTACGAACTTTCAAGTGTAGGGCGCGTTCCGCGGAATCGCCCATTTTCGCCGACATTTGCGATCGAGTAGCTGCAAAATTGGGCTTTTTGATATTACTTTTGACGCTCGAATTGAAAAAAGGACACAATTCCGCGTGGACTTCGCGATATTTTGTAAATTAAATGCGTCAATTTTGAAAAAAAAATCACGTTTTTGCACCTCTTCGAGTGAAGGCGAACCTCGAGAAAATATCACGTGACGTCTAGAAATTCCGACAAGCGGATCGATGAACGTCAAAAATTTACATTTTGTATGCGTTCCTGCCGACCTTATAAAAGCCGCTCGCTCTCATGTCTTACGATAAGATCCCTCTAAATACCCTTCGCAAAGAGTTTTGAGCAAAAAAACGGCCTTAAAAACAATTTTCGATCCAAAAAATCGATTTTTGTCGACCCGTGTTTTGTTGCTATTACCACAGTAACGTCAAACCCGAAACGCCCCCTGCCGGACATTCGTAACAACAGTAACAGATAGCAGATAACCTAAAATGTATCCTAAAACGTCCATATTGCGAATGTGGACAGGTGGGAAGCCTTAACCACATATTTCTAGAATGCCCAATAACTAAAATCGAAATTTTTGACTTATACACAGAGCTAGTAAACATACTAAACTCTTAAAACGATTGAAATTCTTATTACAATAAAACATTATTTGGATAGAAAAAAAAAACGCAAGAATAATTTTTTCTTGTTATCCAAGTATAGAGTTCTCTCTGTGTATGACAAAATTAAGTTAGTTCTTTAAAAATCCTATCGAATGGAATGCATATAAGAAGTATCTAGATCAAATATACGGTTATTTCGTACACTTAGAACATTACTGTGCAGGCCATATGTTTCAATCTAACTGTTCACATAAGAACATACCGTGGACAAAAATACAGTTCATCTCGTACATTGAATAGCCTGTACTGTTATTGGAAAGCAATCAATCTATTCAAGACCTAATAGCAAAAAAAAAATAGGATACCTACATCTAGCTGATGGCATATTGTAACAAAAACCTAATTTTTTTACTCCATGTTGCCAGAAACGTCATTTTGCGTTGTTTGTATGGTAAGTTACAAATTTTCTTTATCTACCTGTACTAATTACAAACTTTCAAGTGTAGGGCGCGTTCAGCGGAATCGCCCATTTTCGCCGACATTTGCGATCGAGTAGCTGCAAAATTGGGCTTTTCGATATTACTTTTGACGCTCGAATTGAAAAAAGGACACGATTCCGCGTGGACTGCGCGATATTTTGTCAATTAAATGCGTCAATTTTGAAAAAAAATCACGTTTTTGCACCTCTTCGGGTGAAGGCGAACCTCGAGAAAATGTCACGTGACGTCTAGCGGTTCCGTTCAAGCCGATTGATAAACGTCAAAAAAGTACATTTTTCGTCGCTTCCTGCTGACCTTATAATCGACGTTTCCCTTTATGTCTTACGACAAAATCCCTCCAAATACCCTTCGGACCGAGTATTGAGCAAAAAATCGCGTCGAAAACGCATTTTCGGCCCGCAATCTTGTAATTTGTCAAGGTGTGTTTTGCCTCGATAAAGTGGGCGTGGCCTGTTTAGGGGAAAATCTGGTGATATCACTAGACCGTATACCGGGTGATTTTTCGTTTATACTATTCAAGCAATTCCGACAAATTGCTTATGAACGATAAGACAAGTATTTTTTGTTTTTTTGAAAATATTTCCTGCCCCATAGAAATCTTTCCATGTTTGCGTTTGCACTCAACTAATATAAGCACAAACTAAACCAAACTGTGACTAGAGGCTCGTTTGCCACTAAAAAATACAAGAAAACAATGTGTGGGAATTGAAAACAGTGGTGGATGTGGTAACTAAAAATCTTTGGATTGTATCTTCTGAGAAATGGTGTACGGAAAGCGTAAAGATTATGATTAATATTTTTTTTGAATTTTACCACCATTTGATAGCAGCACGAACGAGAGGCCCAACTTTCAGATGCAAAATGAGCTTCATTTGTGTTTTGCTTACATTGAAGTGGTTTATGGGTTGCAATGCAATTTATTCACGTATTCAAGTGAAGTTACTATTATAATTCTTTAACGTATCGATAAAATTACCAGATTAAGTCTGCCACAAGTGAGTAATTTATACCTTATTCTTGGGGAAGACGCAGAGCAAAGTTATATAGTTATATGCCTGATTAAGAACGCAGTGGAGAGATACTTTTCGTTCATGGTGTGCATAATTCATAGCATACGTTGTGGAAAGTGTATGTATGTATAACCATTGTTGTTTAGTATCGCAAACACAATGGTCAATTAATGCAATTGCTAATGATGATGTCACCACTCTGCGCTGAAAATGCGTTTTATATTAGAAATTATGAATAATGCGGGCCATTTTTTGCACTTGTGTCAGACAAAGACATCAATTCATAACAATGTACAATAGCGACTACACTGCTCGTTATATTTCTCCAATAAATAATAGGAATAGCTACCTTAACGACAAATTTAGTGACATTTAACTATTTTACGTTTGACGAACGGGTATGGCAGCCCTGCGTGAGACTAGTATTGACGTTTGTTGACGTTTGCTCCTAACCTATAAATTGCTTAACAAAGTTGCTTGTAAGCGTGATATTGCGTGCAAATGTTGTCATCTGAAACTTATGTGGAATGGCAAAAGGTATTTACGGAATAGGTTATACATATATTGTGCTGTATTATCGTTTTATATTAATTTGTGGTAAAAACCCTCGTATATAATGATAGAAACTGAAGCAAATCAAAAAACAGTTCTTGACCCAAGATTCTTACTCTGAGAGATACATAGAAAGTTGTACAATTACTTTACAGATGGCGCTAACAGTTTCTCGCGTCTTTTGCCACATATCACCGCTATATAAGTTCGACGATATTGAGTGTTCGTATATTGCTTGTTTACATCTATGCATAAGTGTTTTATTTCATGGATGATTTACAAGGATTATGAGAAAAAAAACAGGATTGTAGTGGAATAGCCTACACAGAGAGAACTGTATTCTTGGATATCAAGAAAAATCAACGAAAAAGATATTCGTGCTGTATCGAATACATTTTTCCCTCTGTGTGCGTTTTCTTAGGGATCCAAGCAATTTTGAACAAACTGACACCAGCTCAATTCTCCAGTGACCAAAACAAGGTTATAAAAATATTATGCAAGGACGAATTGAGACACAAAGGATTCCTGGTGTTTAGATAAAAAGGAACTAATCTGTTGATTCAGATGTACGTACATCTGCAGCGTTTCCATTGGTGATGAAATAATATGTATACCGCTAAAAACACGTAGTTGTTATAAACAATTAAACAATACTATAAATATTATAAACATGTGCACGTGAATATTCAATGAGACGTTTATAATTATTGCATTGTTGAATAGGTCTATTATCACAGAATGCGTTAGTGCTAATTCTGCAGATAAGATAGTTTTTGTGGCATCCAGTATTTCTATAAGCACATATTTCTTTTACGATTGTTTTACATCAAATGGTTTTCCATGATTTCCGTAATGTAGAAATTGTTTGGATTTAATTGCAGAAAGACGTTTGAATGGAATAAATCTTGTTCTAGTTGAAATAAAGATCGGCCTTGAAGCAAGTAAATATTCTATTTGAAATTATTTGGAAGAGAAATGGCTATGGCTATGTCTACTGGCGGGGAGATGGCGCTGGCAATCTCTAGGCACGCGTTGGCTTGGTTTGAGCTTTATACAAGCTGAGCTACAGAACGCGAACGGTATTCTGATTACTAGTATGTTTTATGTTGAGTATATTTTGCACTGACGAAGAAAATGTTATTCATCTACATATAAAAAGAGTAAGACGTTCGTTTTACAACAATAACAACATTTTGTCTGGTGAAAATATACATTCTTCAACGATCAAACTGTTTTTTGACCCAAAAGTATACGTACGTATCGCTTAAAACAGAGAAACACATATTTTACTTGAACCAACCAAATGATCTTTCTGCGGATATAGAAACCAGTGATATTCTTCGCTCAAAGATATTCGTGTTGTATCGAATAAATTTTTCCCTCTGTGTGTCAGCTACCTTTCATTGTCTGAAGAGTACACGACATTCTTGACCTTTGAAATTTGTATTCAGTCAACGAATCAAGGTTTTAAGATGGCAAAGCGAAGATAAAAGGTATGCGACATTCATCTCAAAGCATCTCAGCGTAAAAAAAAAGCGAAAGTAACCAGAAAAAAGGATTTTAAAATGCCCACAATGTGTTCTATTAATAGCGAAATATTTCGCGATGTTTTCGTATGCAAATTAATTAACACATTTATATTTAATTCATTCACAATTCACATAAGGCTAAACACGCAATGGTGTTTATGTGTAAGTAAGTATGTATAATGAATAAATTCAACTTTTACTTTCGTTAGTTCGACCGTTAGTTCCACATTAGAGGTAAATAAAATTCGTGGCGAGGGAAATACATTTCGTCAACTAAACGGAAGGAACGAAAGAAATTGAATAAAGTTACTTTCACCCACACAGTAAGGATTATTTATCTTTGTTTCATTGACTTTTTGTTTATTTTATTGTTGGTATTAACATAGGCTATTTAATAAAATAACGTATGTTACCGAAATGTTGTTATACATTACCAAAATGGTATAAAAACGGATGTACTTCTTAAATGTGCGCTGTATAACATAGTGTATAACACTATAGAACTTAAGTAGTTGGTCTCACTGCCTTTGTTTTGGATAGAAAGAAGCGAAGAGGTCTTAATGTGGGTACTAAGTGAATCAAATTAACTTTTACTTTTTCCCAAGTAACTCATTACGCGTTTGAGTAATTGGACTTAAGACAGCGTGAAAATGAAATAAACATTAGAAGTGTAAATTGGCTATGTTTTATCTAAATCTCACTCGTGTATTAGGTACGGCTTATTAAAGTTAAGAATGACTTCGCCTACAAGAATTATTGTGTTAAGGCTATACAATAAGTGTGGATAGCATACCCAAAATTGCAAAGTTATCTTCGTGGAATCAACAGCCTCAAAGCAAGCTAGGGAACAACACATACTAGCTATTGTATAAAATTGCTCTTGAAAGCTTTTAATGTTGTTGTTCGATTGGTAGATACAACCACATACATTAGCCAGCGTTCAATGATTTAATCCCATCCCATATTATGTTACGGTCACACTAGGCTGATTTATTAGTTGCTGGTCCTGCTAGCAGCAACAGCAGCCAGCGGCTATTTTGTGGTCACATTACGCTGTTTACCACCGCTGATGGCTACTACCAACAAGCCTCAGTTCAAACTACAAGGACAACTATTTCTGGTACATTTTATATGTCACCAGGTAAGTACATACAACAGTGAGACAATGTATTGTCTTTTGTCAGCCTACATAAATTTTAAAAGCACTGTAGACATTGTACAATTATATAATTATAGAATTTAATATACAATTGATATACCTAATTAAAATTCAACATATTATTGAACCTTTCCTGGTGTAAATATGTCTTCTGTCATTGACAAAACGTTCGTACTGTTCAAAAACAGACCACGCTTTAGCAATAACTATTTCATCGCACGTACATTAACATCATATTAAATATTAACATATTCAAGCGATAAAGACGAGGAAATTAACGATAAATAAACATGAAACAGTTTCCTGCTGTACCTGCTTGATAATTCTTGGCATCGATTATGTCTTTCAAAACTACATACTGAACCTATCTTTTATAACGAACATGGTATACACTTTTAAGTTACCAGATTTATATCGATTGGTTTGTGACGTAATGGACAACTGAGGTCATCATATCCCCCGGCCCGCGATTGAAGAATAAATAACCAAGAAGTAAAGAAATAAACCTCGTAGGAAAACACACGGATACGTGACAGTGTATTACAGTTATTTGTATCGAGAGGTCAGTCAGTCGTATTGTTATAATCCCGATATAGTATTACATACTACCTCTGTGTATAAGTCAAAATTTTCGATTTTAGTTATTGGGCATTCTAGAAATATGTGGTTAAGGCTTCCCACCTGTCCACATTCGCAATATGGACATTTTAGGATACATTTTAGGTTATCTGCTATCTGTTACTGTTGTTACGAATGTCCGGCAGGGGGCGTTTCGGGTTTGACGTTACTGTGGTAATAGCAGCAAAACACGGGTCGACAAAAATCGATTTTTTGGATCGAAAGTTGTTTTTAAGGCCGTTTTTTTGCTCAAAACTCTTTGCGAAGGGTATTTAGAGGGATCTTATCGTAAGACATGAGAACGAGCGGCTTTTATAAGGTCGGCAGGAACGGATAAAAAATGTAAATTTTTGACGTTCATCGATCCGCTTGTCGGAATTTCTAGACGTCACGTGACATTTTCTCGAGGTTCGCCTTCACCCGAAGAGGTGCAAAAACGTGATTTTTTTTTTCAAAATTGACGCATTTAATTTACAAAATATCGCGCAGTCCACGCGGAATTGTGTCCTTTTTTCAATTCGAGCGTCAAAAGTAATATCGAAAAGCCCAATTTTGCAGCTACTCGATCGCAAATGTCGGCGAAAATGGGCGATTCTGCTGAACGCGCCCTACACTTGAAAGTTCGTAATTAGTATAGGTAGATTATTGTCTTACGGACATTCGCTTTTGATGTTTCACTCTCTATATAGTCCATACGTTTAGAGAGTTTATAAATGTGTAAACAGTGTGTCAATGTAGTCAGAAAGTTGGGTGAGGGCCACACCAGATATTTTTTTATTGTTGTGAGAATTCAAGATTCTTGGAGGTAACGTGATTAGAGATGGTAAAAAAGTCGGTCGTGTCTTTGACTATATAAGATAATGCTTTGTCTACATAGTCTAGTAGAGTCTAGATACTGTTCTAGATGATCTAGAATCTCTCGATGAAACGAGATCTCGGGAAAGTATATATGACCTGCGATCAGCATTCTTAGAAACCTGTGTTGTGGCTTATTGTGTGCGATTTTGCAAAAACCGGGCACGTTACTTTGTAGAAAACGTACGCATTTGCTATGCGGATTCTCACTGAGTCGCAATCTTCCAATATAACCAGTGTTTTGTCGTCGCTAGGTGGGTACCTTTGTCAAGTTGGCACAGCCAAGTTTAAACACAGAAAATTGGCGGGTGATTTAAAATAGACCAACAGCTAGCTCTGTGTATATGTCAAAATTTTCGATTTTAGTTATTGGGCATTCTAGAAATATGTGGTTAAGGCTTCCCACCTGTCCACATTCGCAATATGGACATTTTAGGATACATTTTAGGTTATCTGCTATCTGTTACTGTTGTTACGAATGTCCGGCAGGGGGCGTTTCGGGTTTGACGTTACTGTGGTAATAGCAGCAAAACACGGGTCGACAAAAATCGATTTTTTGGATCGAAAATTGTTTTTAAGGCCGTTTTTTTGCTCAAAACTCTGCGAAGGGTATTTAGAGGGATCTTATCGTAAGACATGAGAGCAAGCGGCTTTTATAAGGTCGGCAGGAACGGATAAAAATTGTAAATTTTTGACGTTCATCGATCCGCTTGTCGGAATTTCTAGACGTCACGTGACATTTTCTCGAGGTTCGCCTTCACCCGAAGAGGTGCAAAAACGTGATTTTTTTTCAAAATTGACGCATTTAATTTACAAAATATCGCGCAGTCCACGCGGAATTGTGTCCTTTTTTCAATTCGAGCGTCAAAAGTAATATCGAAAAGCCCAATTTTGCAGCTACTCGATCGCAAATGTCGGCGAAAATGGGCGATTCCGCTGAACGCGCCCTACACTTGAAAGTTCGTAATTAGTATAGGTAGAGACGAAATTAGTTCATCGCCAATTTTCGTAAATTTTCTATCAAGTAATCAAGTGATTGTAGAAATCATGACACATGTAATAATTTACTTTCTGTGAATAAATTATATGTAAAGCGGGTGTATTTTTTTTATTGTTTCCACCTCAATAAGGTTCACATTGTGTTCTACCTGCTGACAAATTAATATTTCTATTGTTGAACTCGAAGTGAAAGTAATAATAATCTAATGAAAGATATGGTAAGGTATTATTATACATTTTTCCACTGCCAATGTTGCTCTTGTTGCTTTGCAATAGGCAACAGCAAGGCATGACCTAGTTATGCCGCTTTACTGTGGAATATTTTTCAATATCATGTCAGTACGTATTCTTTGTTAAACAACAGAATACAGTTTTATTTGGAAGAATTAAGTTCCATGTTATACTGTGATCAAAACAGGCATCTCTTCTGTCAAAAATCAATGTAAAGTTGGGCCAAACACGTTGAAGTAAAACATACAGAAGGAAACAGACAGACCTTAGAGGTAGACTAGCTCTGTGTATATGTCAAAATTTTCGACTTTAGTCATTGGGCATTCTAGAAATATGTGGTTAAGGCTTCCCACCTGTCCACATTCGCAATATGGACATTTTAGGATACATTTTAGGTTATCTGCTATCTGTTACTGTTGTTACGAATGTCCGGCAGGGGGCGTTTCGGGTTTGACGTTACTGTGGTAATAGCAGCAAAACACGGATCGACAAAAATCGATTTTTTGGATCGAAAATTGTTTTTAAGGCCGTTTTTTTGCTCAAAACCCTTTGCGAAGGGTATTTAGAGGGATCTTATCGTAAGACATGAGAGCGAGCGGCTTTTATAAGGTCGGCAGGAACGGATAAAAAATGTAAATTTTTGACGTTCATCGATCCGCTTGTCGGAATTTCTAGACGTCACGTGACATTTTCTCGAGGTTCGCCTTCACCCGAAGAGGTGCAAAAACGTGATTTTTTTTTCAAAATTGACGCATTTAATTTACAAAATATCGCGCAGTCCACGCGGAATTGTGTCCTTTTTTCAATTCGAGCGTCAAAAGTAATATCGAAAAGCCCAATTTTGCAGCTACTCGATCGCAAATGTCGGCGAAAATGGGCGATTCCGCTGAACGCGCCCTACACTTGAAAGTTCGTAATTAGTATAGGTAGATAGACAAATAAGGAAACTCATATAAGTGTGGAACAATTACCCCAATACCTGACACTTACCCATAACATAACGCTGTGTAAAAATGAAATATCTTACACCTTCTTTTTGTTCATATAATATGTTCAGCAAATATGCTAACAGCATTAGATAACCAACGGGCATGAATATTTATTATTACAATCGTAAAAGTGAGACGTAGTATGGAGATATGTATGTATGTATATGTTGAGTAAAATCAGAATATTATTACACTTTATAGCACTCGTTTCATAAACATAAAGCGGAGAAATGTCAAGCAATGAGTTGAACGCAAATTTCTTTGCCACAAAAGAACTTTTCTAGATGGTTATAACTTATAAAACAAAACAAAAAAAAAGAAATTAAGTAAGTACCTACATATAAAAAATGTTATATCTTTGTCCTCGAGAAACAAACGAGTTAAACATATGTCCTGAACGGATACAATCGCATAAGAAACAAAAGGAACGACACACAAAGTCAAGATTCTTCTTCATTGTAAATGCATGTGTCTGACTTGAATACATATTGTGGCACTACGCATATGCTTACGTATGTAAGTGTGTATGCGTATGTCTGCTACTGGCATGGCATTGAAATAAGAAGAGAAGAAATATCGGCGCCTTAATGTCGTCTGGGAAAATTACACGAAAATCGACGATGTTATACCATTTTATACCAAGTACAAGTTATTTTAAAAAATGGGCCATTTCAACAAGTTTTTTTTATCAAGTTCAGTTATACAGATATTTTCTGTGCATTAAAATATGCGAAGTGATCAAAGAAGATCACCAAATATAATAATATAGTAAAAACCAGGAGAGCTGCAAATGACTAAGCGATTTCTGCTGTTATTTATGACGTACGCGACAGATCTTGTTTGACCGATCACGCGTGTTAGAATGAAACAGCCTTCTTTTTGTATATCTGTTTCGTAACCTTGTAAGCGATTAGTCACTTGCAGCTCTCGTGGTTTGTAGTATATATGCTGTATTTCCTGTTAGATCGGACTTTTAAAGTAGATGAAAGAAAAGCAAAAGAAAATGGCGTTTGCAGCTTCCATGTTGTGGCGAGAGCCTTCCAATCATATAGTTGATTGCTATTTTGCACGATAAGCGTCTCCGGATATTCGAAGAAGGATAAGCATAAAATAAAATACCCAAATTTGCAATCAGCATCGCGACCTATCCCCCATAGAGAGAACCATCCTCTCGCAAGTGCGCCATCCACTTCATCATCTTCGATTTTTGACACAGAAGAAATATCGCCTGTTTGAAGAAACTGATTTGTTTTGATTGTCTGATTGATTTGAGAGTCTAAAATTACTCTGTCAAATCAGGCAAGTCGTGAAGATTTACCATTTGAAGTTTTAGGAACACCTCACCTTATAAACCAGCGCGAACTGAATGATTTAGTTAACGATTTAGGTTTATCAAAGAAAAAGTCGAGTTATTGGGTTCTAGGCTACAGGAATGGAATCTTTTCGCACGAGGTGTGACAGTGTCTTCGTTTACAAAGCGAAACCTAGTAAGAAAAGCTGACATTTCAAATAATTGGAATGCCTTGGAAGTGATGATGTGTTAAAATTTATGTAAACAATGCATGCCATTGAATGTTTGTGCACACCATAGGTGAACAGGTTATTAGGCGTGTCTTCGGCTCATTTATGATAGTTACCTAACACTTACATGACCTATGAAGACTTATAAGCATTTAGAAACACTAAACTTTGATTTTGCACGAGAAATCGAACATAACAGAACCCTGAAATTTCAATCAGTTCGCGCAAAATGCATGCATCTGCTGCTCAATACAAAAAAAACACATTAACAACAAAAGATTGTTACGGTTATTGCACGTAACTGTTAACAGAAGAATCAGCGCAAATTGGCAAAAATAATTGAACAACAGTTCATTCATTGTTTACTACAAATAGTATGATAACGGTATAAATACAATGCAAAAACAAAGGCTGGGCACAAAACTAACACTAAAATATTCTCTATGAGATTTTGATGAGTTGTGAAATGAACGAATGCGCCAATATGTCTTATAAAACGAATTTTATAAAAATTTAGAAGTATATTAGGTAAAATTCCAATCTAGAGTATTTATGGGTGCAACCGTTGGTAATACTGTCATCTGTCACTTAAATTCAAATATCTGTGAAAAAGTAATTATTGATAATTATTATATACCATCATATACTAGTAGTACGAAACCTAGTATGCAACACGCATGTTTAAATATGTATAAAAATATACATACTTTGCAGTTTATGCGATTCTAAAAAATCAGTTTGTGCTTACTTTTGTGGTTATGTGTATTTTCGTTTGACATGCATTTGATATCAGTGTCACCAATCTTAGAAAAAAGTTTCTAAGATTGGTGACACTGTTACTAAAAACGGTGTTACAATTTGCTAATTGTAACACCGAAAACAGTGTTACAATGTGTGCATTGTGAATGCAAAGTAGAAAAAATGATTTTCTTGGAAAAAACTGTTCGTAATTATACAAACAGAGAGATGTAGTTGCGTCAAAAACCTAAAGTAAAGAGTAATAATGACATAAACAGCTTTGTGTAATATTTATTCTATGATTAGATATCAAAAAAATGAAAAGTACTGTGACCGTGCAACTTTAGGTTAAAGTTAGAAGTATTAATTTTTACTTTCCGACTTATAGTACCCTAGAAGGAAAGTATTGTAATCGACGGACAAAAAAAAACGGGATTTTAGTGGAAACACGCATTTCTGGAAAATGTATATCTGTGACACGATAGCGTCCAAACGGTACAACAGATCGGATTTTGGTCGAACTAATATCAGTTCATCCTCCAGTGATTTTAAATAAGTATACTAATTTACAGATCAATGGGATGAACGGTTTAGGCGCTATTAGCTTTTATAGAAGCGGCTTGACATAATCACAGCTTTCGTTGCTGTGTTGCAAACTGTCAGATTTTGACAAACGTCAGTGCCACTGACACGACATGACATTAAATGTCACGATGATAAATGTCATTATGTCATAGAAACTGATGTTAGTTAGTATCCAGACTAGCTCTGTGTATATGTCAAAAGTTTCGATTTTAGTTATTGGGCATTGTAGAAATACATATGTGGTTAAGGCTTCCCACATGTCCACATTCGCAATATGGACGTTTTAGGATACATTTTAGGTTATCTGCTATCTGTTACTGTTGTTACGAATGTCCGGCAGGGGGCGTTTCGGGTTTGACGTTACTGTGGTAATAGCAGCAAAACACGGGTCGACAAAAATCGATTTTTTGGATCGAAAATTGTTTTTAAGGCCGTTTTTTTGCTCAAAACTCTTTGCGAAGGGTATTTAGAGGGATCTTATCGTAAGACATGAGAGCGAGCGGCTTTTATAAGGTCGGCAGGAACGGATAAAAAATGTAAATTTTTGACGTTCATCGATCCGCTTGTCGGAATTTCTAGACGTCACGTGACATTTTCTCGAGGTTCGCCTTCACCCGAAGAGGTGCAAAAACGTGATTTTTTTTCAAAATTGACGCATTTAATTTACAATATATCGCGCAGTCCACGCGGAATTGTGTCCTTTTTTCAATTCGAGCGTCAAAAGTAATATCGAAAAGCCCAATTTTGCAGCTACTCGACCGCAAATGTCGGCGAAAATGGGCGATTCCGCTGAACGTGCCCTACACTTGAAAGTTCGTAATTAGTATAGGTAGACTAGCTCTGTGTATAAGTCAAAATTTTCGATTTTAGTTATTGGGCATTCTAGAAATATGTGGTTAAGGCTTCCCACCTGTCCACATTCGCAATATGGACATTTTAGGATACATTTTAGGTTATCTGCTATCTGTTACTGTTGTTACGAATGTCCGGCAGGGGGCGTTTCGGGTTTGACGTTACTGTGGTAATAGCAGCAAAACACGGGTCGACAAAAATCGATTTTTTGGATCGAAAATTGTTTTTAAGGCCGTTTTTTTGCTCAAAACTCTTTGCGAAGGGTATTTAGAGGGATCTTATCGTAAGACATGAGAGCGAGCGGCTTTTATAAGGTCGGCAGGAACGGATAAAAAATGTAAATTTTTGACGTTCATCGATCCGCTTGTCGGAATTTCTAGACGTCACGTGACATTTTCTCGAGGTTCGCCTTCACCCGAAGAGGTGCAAAAACGTGATTTGTTTTTTTCAAAATTGACGCATTTAATTTACAAAATATCGCGCAGTCCACGCGGAATTGTGTCCTTTTTTCAATTCGAGCGTCAAAAGTAATATCGAAAAGCCCAATTTTGCAGCTACTCGATCGCAAATGTCGGCGAAAATGGGCGATTCCGCTGAACGCGCCCTACACTTGAAAGTTCGTAATTAGTATAGGTAGATAGATAAACTGTGGTTTTACAAAATTGAATAATTGCAACAAAAGTGTTTAGATATTTCATTGTACCTACGATATAGTCGGAAAGTTGAGTGAGGGCCACCCCAGATATTTTTTAATCAAGTTTTCGATCTATATATTTCCTAATCAGCAAGACACAAAGGTGGTCAACGGTATTCAAGAATGCATACTGAGTGCTATTTTGAAATAAGCAATATAGTGTTGAAATAGCGAAATTTGCAATAAGGTTATTACAAATATGAATCGAATAATTATATGGTTCCTTGTTTTTGCGGATACCCGAAATAAATTCACCAAAGACCCAATAATGTCCGGCAGTCAAATCAATAATAACACGCACAATAAATCTGTATTAAAAAAATAATTTTCACTAACGTAACAGGATTAACCTATATATTCGAATCTCGCATCGACATATACCGTTAATCGCCCGCCAGATGGCAGGACATGCAATCTACCGGACCGACATTCCTAAGCATTCAAAAATTCCAATTCATACCAACCTATATATATCTCGAATCTTCCGATGCAGTATTGTAATCCCGCCAAAACCAAAACGTCAGATGTCAAAAAAAATCCGCTCGAGCACAAACGCACGAAAAACTAACCAAACTATTTGGAATTGAACCACAACGCGCGCGACTTTATTCGTCTCCGCTAGTGGCGCCACCGTGCTACACCGCTGACGGCCAAGACGCGACTGGAACTCAACGTAGGCGATTCCAGCACGATTTCAGCTGCATTACTTCTCACCGCAAACTCTACTATTCATTGGTCTGGTTGTAAACTCGCACTCCCACTTTGTGTCTGGAGATCAGAATGGTTCGAGTGTAAGTAAAAAAAGGACGGAGGGTCGTAACAGATGTTTTTGATTGTTTTTTAACTTTATTTCCTAGTAAAAAGTATTATGTTAGAATAATTAATTAGGTTCGTCTATTAAAACAGATTCTACACTAAACAATTTATTACATACATACAATAAAACAATATGGCACGATGGAAAGAAACAGTTAAGATTTAAGATCGCGATGCGTACTGATATGTCGCTTAAAATTAGAACTCATGCTAGCAGTATGATCACACATTGTACACTTAAACGGTCTATGTCCCGTGTGAGTACGAACATGGAGTTTTAGCGAATAAGAGTCCCCTGTCGCATACTCGCATATCTTACACTTATACGGCCTATCATCCGTATGGCAACACCGTATATGCCTCACCAGAGCAAAACGTCTTGCAGAAGCATAATCACACAAGTTACACTTATACGGTCTTTCTTTCGTATGACTCCGTATATGTTCTTTCAGTGTACTACGTTTCGCACTAGCATAGTCACACAAATCGCACTTGAACGGTTTGGCGCCTGTGTGAGTTCGAATATGATCGTTAAGGTGACAAAGGTTTCTATAAACACAACCGCACGTCGCGCACAGAAACGATCGTTCTTTTGTATGAGTACGCATATGAATCTTCAGGGTATTCGAGCATGCACCAGCATAGTCACAAACGCCGCACTTATACGGTCGTTCGCCCGTGTGACTTCGAATGTGTCGCCGAAGTTGCCTGTCATATCCCGTAGCAAAGTCACAAAACGTACATTTAAACGGGCGTTCGTTTGTGTGCGTCCGCTTATGCTCGATAAGTGACGCGCGTCGAGTGTAAGCACACCCACAAATATCACATTTAAACGGTCTAAAACCCGTGTGAACACGAATATGGTAGTTCAGATTACGCTTGTTTGTAGTAACATAGTCACAGTCGTCGCACTTGAACGTTTTTTCTGACTTATGAGTTTGCATGTGTGAATTGAGGCTGTTATACTTTGCAGAAGCATAGTCACAACTGGTGCATTTGTACGGTTTCTCTATCGAATGCGTCGCGATATGCGCGGTCAGGTGAAAACGGTGCGCGCTAGCATAGTCACAGATGGGGCACTTGTACCGTAAGTCTCGTTTGTGAGTACGAACGTGAGTTTTAAGCGCACTTGTGTAGAGAGTTGTGTACTCGCAAAAGTTACATTTGAGTATTTCTGGAGTTGCAAGCTGCCACACTCGTCCCTCAAAGTGGATTTCTTGGGTAGGATGTGTAGAATTTGTGGACGGTGAACTGGTCAGGGTGGTCTCACCAATTTCAATGTCCTCAATTTTTATGTCCAACCTAGAATACAACACCTGTCACTACGTTTTAGGTTAGGACTGCATAGGTTATGTTTCTTAATCTGACAGGTGTCAATTCGTTTTAGGTTACGATTGTATAGGTTATGCTTGTTAATTTGACAGTTGTCAAGTCGTTTTAGGTTATGTATGTATAGGTTATGTTTGTTAATCTGACAGCTGTCAATTCGTTTTAGGTTACGAATCTATAGGATATGTTTGTTATTTTGACAGGTGTCAATTCGTTTTAGGTTAGGATTGTATAGGTTATGTTTCTTAATCTGACAGATGTCAATTTGTTTTAGGTTACAATTGTATAGGTTATGTTTGTTAATCTGACAGCTGTCAAGTAGTTTTAGGTTACCACTGCATAGGTTATGTTTGTTAATCTGACAGCTGTCAATTCGTTTTAGGTTACGAATCTATAGGATATGTTTGTTATTTTGACAGGTGTCAATTCGTTTTAGGTTAGGATTGTATAGGTTATGTTTCTTAATCTGACAGATGTCAATTTGTTTTAGGTTACAATTGTATAGGTTATGTTTGTTAATCTGACAGCTGTCAAGTAGTTTTAGGTTACCACTGCATGCATAGGTTATGTTTGTTAATCTGACAAATGTCAATTCGTTTTAGGTTACGAATCTGTAGGTTATGTTTGTTATTTTGACAAGTGTCAATTCGTTTTAGGTTAGGATTGTATAGGTTATGTTTCTTAATCTGACAGGTGTCAATTTGTTTTAGGTTACAATTGTATAGGTTATGTTTGTTAATCTGACAACTGTCAAGTAGTTTTAGGTTACCACTGCATAGGTTATGTTTGTTAATCTGACAGCTGTCAATTCGTTTTAGGTTACGAATCTAGAGGTTATGTTTGTTATTTTGACAGGTGTCAATTCGTTTTAGGTTAGGATTGTATATGTTATGTTTCTTAATCTAACAGGTGTCAATTTGTTTTAGGTTACAATTGTATAGGTTATGTTTGTTAATCTGACAAATGTCAATTCGTTTTAGGTTACGAATCTATAGGTTATGTTTGTTATTTTGACAGGTGTCAATTCGTTTTAGGTTAGGATTGTATAGGTTATGTTTCTTAATCTGACAGGTGTCAATTTGTTTTAGGTTAGGACTGTATAGGTTATGTTTGTTATTTTAGGACGGATGACTGTAGTTGGAGTATTACGGACCTCTACATCATTACTTCTACATTGGAATATACAATTTGGGGCCGAAACGTACTTTTGCTAATTTATAGAAGAGGAATATTTAAGGTTAATTTATAAGTATAAGCATTGTTTATTTGGCAATACGAAGAAAATAACGTAGCAAACCACACAAAACAAAGACATAGGAAGTAAATTGAGGTTATGTACGAAAAAACGACTATGTATATACTTACATTGGTTCAGTTTTAGGTACAGTATCAATAATATCCATTTTTTCATCGCATGGTTCTTCTTTAATCATTGCTAAATAAGAAAAGCAAACAGTAAGAGCAAAATAATACCAAAGGAGCATTAAATATAAAGAACAAAACTCAGCCACCCCAAAACTTACTTGCTTCCGGCACCAACCTCTCAGCTGGATTTTCAACCTCCTTGCTAAACTTAAAATGAGTTTCCACAACTGTCTCCTTGCTAAGCATGAATTTGTGCATTTCTTCTTTCTTTACACAGATGATATTTGTATGTTAGATTAGACGAGGCAACAAATAGTACCACTAGCGGAGCCATTGTGAGCAAATGGAACTAAACGGTATTGGCGGTAAAATTCGAACCGGATCATATGAATTACTTTTATGCATTTTGTTCAAATTAATGACGTATATTTTCCTTTCTGATATACATACTATCATTTTTGTTAATATGAGAAAACTGATAATAAAGTATAATTTAGAAACTTCCTTTATTAAAGAAATTATGTAATTGTTTGAAAATTCATAATTTAGTATGTATATAGTTTTAACAAATCAAATGTCTAGCTAAAAACAGTGCGAGGTAGTTTGATACAGTAGAAATAAGTATTTTTTTTTAATAAAACAAAATTTATTTCTATTAAATCATATAATATAGGTATCAAAACTTACAAGGTAAAAATAAATAACACAAATTACATTAATATAGAAATGGCTACTAGTGACCAGAGTTAATCAAATAGAAAATAGATTCATGTTTCGAGGAATGTTATAACAAGTATTGATGATAAATTCATCAACATGTTAGCAGTTTTTAACTATTTCCTGTTTCCCCTTTTCAAATTTTCTTTATTATTTTCTCTAGCTTCCATTTGCTTGTATAATTCAGAACGATCGAGCAGTTGTTCAAGTTCCTTGTTAGAATAAATTTTCCCGGTGGCAGAAATGGCTTCCGGTGAAGTGATAGCCTTTAACATTGCCTGCAACTCTTTCAGTTCGGCGGCTTTATTGTCGCCGAATTTGAATTTTCCGTTTTTCATAACAAGTTTTTCCAGACGACGTTTCATAGTGGATAACTCGACGATTCTTTCGTCTATTGTATTTTTTGTGATCAGAGAAAAAATCATCACCGGTCGTGTTTGTCCAATCCGGTGGCAACGATCTTGAGCCTGCAGATCAACTTGCGGATTCTAAAAAATTGCATAAAAGGTAAAATAGATTCAACAAAAGAATATTATTAACTTACCCAATCACGATCAAAAAGGATCACCGTGTCAGCTGCTGTCAAATTTATTCCGAGCCCTCCCGCTCTTGTCGAGATTAAAAACAAAAATATATCCGAGTTATTGTTGAAGTTGTCTATCTGTCTTTGTCTCTCGTCTAGAGATTTCCTTCCGTCCAATCGGGAAAATTTATAACCATTCATATCGACATATTCTTCTATTAAATCTAACATCATACATAATGTGGAGAATATTAACACCTGCAAGAAAAGTTAATTTGTATAAATTTACACGTAACACAGTCATTGTCAAAAATAACAGAGGGGACATTTAGGTTAGGATTGTATAGGTTGTGTTTGTTAATTTGACAGCTGTCAATTCGTTTTAGGTTAGGACTGTACAGGTTATGTTTGTTAATTTGACAGCTGTCAATTCGTTTTAGGTTAGGACTGTACAGGTTATGTTTGTTAATTTGACAGCTGTCAATTCGTTTTAGGTTAGGACTGTACAGGTTATGTTTGTTAATTTGACAGCTGTCAATTCGTTTTAGGTTAGGATTGTATAGGTTATGTTTGTTAATTTGACAGCTGTCAATTCGTTTTAGGTTAGGATTGTATAGGTTATGTTTGTTAATTTGACAGCTGTCAATTCGTTTTAGGTTAGGACTGTACAGGTTATGTTTGTTAATTTGACAGCTGTCAATTCGTTTTAGGTTAGGACTGTACAGGTTATGTTTGTTAATTTGACAGCTGTCAATTCGTTTTAGGTTAGGACTATATAGGTTATGTTTGTTAATTTGACAGCTGTCAATTCGTTTTAGGTTAGGATTGTATAGGTTATGTTTGTTAATTTGACAGCTGTCAATTCGTTTTAGGTTAGGATTGTATAGGTTATGTTTGTTAATTTGACAGCTGTCAATTCGTTTTAGGTTAGGATTGTATAGGTTATGTTTGTTAATTTGACAGCTGTCAATTCGTTTTAGGTTAGGACTGTACAGGTTATGTTTGTTAATTTGACAGCTGTCAATTCGTTTTAGGTTAGGACTGTACAGGTTATGTTTGTTAATTTGACAGCTGTCAATTCGTTTTAGGTTAGGATTGTATAGGTTGTTTGTTAATTTGACAGCTGTCAATTCGTTTTAGGTTAGGATTGCATAGGTTATGTTTGTGAATTTGACAGCTGTCAATTCGTTTTAGGTTATGTATGTATAGGTTATGTTTGTTAATTTGACAGCTGTCAATTCGTTTTAGGTTATGTATGTATAGGTTATGTTTGTTAATTTGACAGCTGTCAATTCGTTTTAGGTTAGGATTGTATAGGTTATGTTTGTTAATTTGACAGCTGTCAATTCGTTTTAGGTTAGGATTGCATAGGTTATGTTTGTGAATTTGACAGCTGTCAATTCGTTTTAGGTTATGTATGTATAGGTTATGTTTGTTAATTTGACAGCTGTCAATTCGTTTTAGGTTATGTATGTATAGGTTATGTTTGTTAATTTGACAGCTGTCAATTCGTTTTAGGTTATGTATGTATAGGTTATGTTTGTTAATTTGACAGCTGTCAATTCGTTTTAGGTTATGTATGTATAGGTTATGTTTGTTAATTTGACAGCTGTCAATTCGTTTTAGGTTATGTATGTATAGGTTATGTTTGTTAATTTGACAGCTGTCAATTCGTTTTAGGTTATGTATGTATAGGTTATGTTTGTTAATTTGACAGCTGTCAATTCGTTTTAGGTTATGTATGTATAGGTTATGTTTGTTAATTTGACAGCTGTCAATTCGTTTTAGGTTAGGATTGCATAGGTTATGTTTGTGAATTTGACAGCTGTCAATTCGTTTTAGGTTATGATTGTACAGGTTATGTTTGATAGTTTGTTATTTTAGAGCGGATGACTGTGGTTGGAGTATAAAACTTACTTTGTGTTTTCCTTTCTTTAACTTCTTGAGCATAGCATCCAGAACTAACATCTTGCCGCTCTCGGTGAGAACACGCTCATCTATCATAACGTTAGTGCCATCCCGTGTGACAGGTATATGCACCAGGAACGGGTGATTTACGATCTTTTTAAACACCATCATCGTATTGCTCAACGATATCTTTGCGATAAACTGTTGATTGGTCTCCGCATTGGTGAACATTTGTTTCGATAAATGTCTGACACAAGAGGTTTCCTCCGATGCGGCTGCCGTTGCGGCTGCCACCTCGGCCGCACGGTAATGCGACATTGCCCAGTTCTTATACGATACATCAATGGTACATTTTCTTCGCTTCCTAGGTTGCTCCACGTCAATCTTGAAATTAAAGAACTTAAGTCCAGAACACAGAAGACTACAGATGATGTTGCTAATAATCAGACCAATAACAGTAATTTGATAGAATTCGACGTAGAAATATCTGGGTTGTAACTCCAACATTATTATCAACTTACCTCTTCGACTTCTTTGATACCTTGTAAAGCAGCAATATTTTTCTTTAATACATGCGTGTATAGCTCTCTTTGCAACTTGGTTAAAGGGCAGTAGACTAGGACCTCCTTTTTCGGTACAAGATCGCCCAAAACATCCGTCTTCAGTCTTCGCAACATGAATGGAGCCAACACTTTATGGATGGAAGATATTACATTATTCGAGACTTCCTCTTCGACAATTTTGTTGTCATTCTAGAAACATAACAACACTTATTTGATAAAATAACACACAAAAAAGTTAAACAAAGGAAACTCACCTTCAAATCCTCCAAATTCAGCAGTGATGAAAATGTGTTCATATTTTGAAACATATGTGGCATGAGGAAATTTAGAAGAGCCCACAATTCGGTTAAATCATTTTGTAGAGGCGTTCCGGTTAGCATTATTTTGTTAACACATTGCAGTTGACGCATTTCCCTACACAAACACAACATACATAATTATTACATATACAAAAAACTATGTATAGATGTTTCAAACAAAGTAGAGCACACTTGTATATACAACCAAATATACGCAGGTCATTTATAAACCACACACTGCGTATAATTGGTTGCATATGTCACTGTGCTCAACTACACTATGTATTACATTGAGACTCGTGCTTTATGGTTCTTCATACTGTGTGCCTCATCAATAACAAGATATTTCCAAACAATCCTTTTAAGTACGGTAAGTTCTTTATTTAGCATGTGAATTGTCGTGAGAACGACGGGACGTACTTTCTCGCCATTCATCTCGTAGACGTTGAGAACGTCGTAGGACAGTTCACGTCGTTGGTATTTATCACCCCAAAAGGAGACAACCGGAATTGACGGGGCAAATCTTTTAAATTCCGCATTCCAATTGGGTAGGGTCGAAAGTGGCACAACTATTAAAAATGGGCCTTTCACCCCTTGCTCTAATAAATTACAGAGTAATGCAATCACTTGTATGGTCTTTCCTAAACCCATCTCGTCTGCCAATATACCATTCACTCCGTGCTCGAATAAAGTCTAAAACAACGGGAATTTTTATAACAAGTTTTATAATTTTTTACTTCAAATCCTGGCATTATAATAATTTATAAATAAAATATTAACGAAACTCACCTTTAACCATAGTACTCCGTCAACTTGATAGTCGTGCAAAGTGCCGTGAAAGAAGTTCAGTTCTTTTAATATACTCTCTTTGGTACCTAAATTTACAATAAGATAAAAATGAGGAAATATGGTTAGATCCAACATAATAAAATACTTACTAGAGTTAGTTGAATCCATCATAGCTTTAAATCTTCCTTCCTCACTATAATAAAAAAATAATAGTAGAAGAAAAGAGCCAACCATGTGGCATGTGCCGTAATTTATTATTGGTTAAACTTACGTAGTGTGTAAAGAACTATTCAACTTCTGATCGCAGAGGGATGAAACTTGCATACACATGTCTAGTAAATTTTTCATTCCTTTAAGGGCGGCCTTCTTCCTTATTTCTTGATGTTTTTCTGCTTCTATTTTTCTATTCGATTTTGCCTTTTCCTCTATTTCTTCTTTTACATATGCCAAATCACCCAATCCATCTTCACTTCGCAGATCAATAGATCTGGTTTTTAAGTCGACCATCTAAACATACACGAGGGTAAAGTTTTTTACTAATTATATTCGTAAGTACAGAAAAAATGTTATAAAAGTCATATACCGCCAACGATAACCTAAATTGTAACAATGGATAGTCGACATTATATCAATTATTCGAATACGACACGGTATAGAAGTTGTCGGAATACATTCACGTCTTACCTTTGGAATGGACTGTTATAACCTGTATGATTTAGATAAGTTTGAACCATACAATTTCACACAAGAAACCGAAAAAAGACCCGTTCCAATCTCCACAACCGCTCTGTGAACCGCTCTATACAGTGCAGAACGTGAAGCCAGCTGCTTTCATAGAATACGCGCCAATTTGTAGGGACATTTTAGTTTTCCACTATGCCTCCCTCTGTATCCGACAATTGCGAGGGAATTTCAAAATAACTTCATTTGAAACCAAAAACATTTGATTTTACTTGTAGAAACTTTTGAGTAGTGTGGTATAGAACGTTGAATATAACTTTACTGAGCCATAACCACTTGTCAACGAAATATTTGTTTTTATCGCAAAGAAGATTCAAAATCAAATACAGCGTCTTCTCCGCTAAATGTTTGTGGTGTGCGCCACCTGTACGCGAATACTGTAAACTGGTGAAAATTAAATCCATCATTCGTACGAATAGTTCCTTTATTAGCTGCACAGATGGCACTGGTGACCAATCCCTTTATTGTTTATAAACATAAAACACGCTGGAGTTTAATACAGAATGCAGAGGGTAAATGGAGCCTTAACCATAAAATATAAAAACCTATTAATTAATCAAGCAATAAAGTTTAATTATTTTCTTCATAGGATCAATTATTACTAATGGCAACAAAACATGGAAAATTTATGTTCGTAAATTTTAAACAATCACCTGTGACTAAACTCATTATAACGAGATAATTGTTATCAAAGCATTCTTATTGATATGCCAGGGCAGCTAAGTACCTTTAGAAGTTGCAATAACACGTTATCAAACAATTTATTAACTATATTTTGTAACATAAGATTTGATAATTACGGTATGCGTATTCTACCTGGAACCTTCTATAAAAAGACAACAAAAACAATCTACACCCCACTCTGCCTAGTGCCTATGACTCTGCCCACTTCCACTTGCAGGGTTAAGATTTCACTGCACAAGCAGGAAATTGATAAAACTCAACAGTTTATAAGTTAAAACAATTAAACTATATAGTGGCCAGTTACAAACATTGCAAATACAGAGTAAACAATGTCTAAAAGGTAAGTGAAACAATTCTGATTGATTTGGGTCTAATGTTAGGTTATAAAACAGAAAACTTAAATAAAACATTCGCCGATCGACTGCGTGAATTGTTTTATGCGCACGTGGTAGCGTGCCAATCTTAAAACGATAAAATTCCTAAACAATACCTCATTCCGTGGTTCTTGCGAATTTATTACAATCGAGTTTATTACAATTTCGAATATATCGATCAGTATGCGTTTTAAAATCACCGAAAATGGGTTTTCTTACGCTTGCTCGAGTCGTTATTACATCATCTAGGAAATTACATCATATAAACCGATTATACCTGAAAAGGTATTTTTTACTTTTTGTTTTGTGATTCCCCAATTGTTCTTATGTTAATTATTATTTATTACATAATCAGCGCAAAGTTAATCGATGGGAGGGCAATTGCCGACGAAATCCAAAACAATTTAAAGAAGGATATCGAAAAATGGGTTGAAAACGGTAACAGGGCCCCGTGCTTGAAAGCCATAATCGTAGGAGAAGACCCTGCAAGCGTTACCTACGTACGCAAAAAGATGGAAGCTGCCGAAATAGTAGGCAAGTATTCGGACATAACCTCAAAATTTTCAGGTTATGTTTTTTTTTAAATTTTACGTTTTGATTATTATTATTTTAGGTATTAAAAGTGATCGAATTGAATTGCCGGTGACCACAACCGAGTCGGAAATAATAGCCAAGATCGAACAACTGAATAAAGATCCTGCCGTAGACGGAATCTTAGTGCAGCTCCCTCTACCTGAAAAAGTCGGAGAGAGGAACGTTTGCAACGCCGTTGACCCAAGAAAAGACGTCGACGGTTTCCATATTCTGAATGTTGGAAAGTTAGTCTTGAATATGGATTGCTACATACCAGCTACCGCCTTAGCAGTCGTTGAATTGGTCAAATGGTATTGCAAAATGTAAGTATTTTGCTAATTTTAGAGGTTATAGTTACAGTAGTGACATCTGTAAACTAATCTATCAACTTTGGTGACAGATAACCTAACCTATTTTTATGATGTTTGCATTTTAGTGAGAACATAAGTTCTTTTGGGAAAAATGTTGTGGTCTGCGGGCGTTCTAAGAACGTTGGCCTTCCGATCTTAAATTTGCTGAGTTCCGACGCGAAATATGACGTTCCTGGATTGGAAATGACCGTCACACTTTGTCACAGACATACACCCCCAGAACAGCTGGAAATCTTCACTAAAACAGCAGATATTGTCATAAGTGCAACAGGTATTAAACATCATTTATTATCTTCATGAGTTATTGGACATTAAAACACATACTTCCTGTTGTATAGATGTTTCAAATTAAGGAGAGCATAGTTGTGTATGCAACCAAATATACGCGGGTCAATTATAAACCATACACTGGGTATAATTGGTTGCATATGTCACTGTGTTCTACTTAGTTTAAAACTACTCTACATAAAATTTTTTTGCCTTAGGTGTTGTAGGTCTAATAAAACCTCACATGATTAAACCAGGCGCTTGTGTTATCGATGTTGGTATAAATCGTATAAAAACAGCAGAGGGAAAGTCAAAATTGGTGGGAGACGTTGATTTTGAAGGTACAAAGAAGACTTATACTTTTTATTTGTGCAAAAAATTTCTGTGAGTCTTTTTCTTTTAAGGTGTAAAAGAAGTTGCCGGGTATATAACACCTGTGCCGGGAGGTGTTGGTCCGATGACCGTAGCAATGCTAATGAGAAATACTTTTGATGCCGCTCGGAAATTAGCAGCGAAAACAGAAGGAAATAATAATTTATGCTAAACAGTATGGAAGTGTACTTATTTTATTTTTTATCATGACAATATGTGTCTACAATTTCAGTAAGTATTAACTATTTATTATCAAGTATTGAAATTATAAAATTATGTTTATTATTTGTCTATTACAAGGGCACTTGTACTTAATATTACTAATAATTTACGGTGTTAAAATGATCTAATCAAAGTATTATATCAAAATTATTATTTATAAAGGTGTTGTGATTTGTGATTATACAAATTTTTGAATATATTTCTACACAAACATTTGTTATTTTTTTATTTTATAATAAATTTTGTTCCTATAAATTTTATTACAAATAGATGGCGTAAAGTATTAACTAGTGTCTTTGGGACAATTTTCATCATTTTTATGGTGTGGTATAGGACTTTGAGTATAATTTCGCCGGTATTTAAATCTAAAAAATAAAAAACGACAAAAAAGAAGCAGCAGAAGTAAGACCTATTGTTGCGTTCCACAATGCAATTCATATCACAGCGAGGGCTTGTCATTTCACATATTTCCTAAAGGGACAAAGTTCACAATGAGTGGCGACATATTTTTTCAATAAGGGTTCCTAAAATTCTTGTAAATACTCGTCAAAGTAATTAAAGTCATACAGCTGACAGTTAATTTAAATTTTATCACGACTCGAAGTTAGCGCCCTCTACATTAGCCCGTTCAAACGGATAGAGTAGGAACTAAAATTGATTTGTCGTGCACGGGGTAGATGGCGCCAAGCGGAGTAATCAATTGGTAGATAAAACCTGACCGCACTATTAACCTTCAGAAGTGATTGTTTAATTATTGTTTATTGCAAAACTTTGTATGAAAAGTGCGTAATTTTTCCTGTCGAGTCATTCAGAAGCTTTCGTTGCATATAAAATGGCCGATACCGGAGATTCTTGGTGAGTGAAACGTATTTTTTTACTTAAATATGTTGACTGATGTTGACTGATGAGCGTTTATTTATTTATAATCAGTTAGCGACGTAAATAAAAATTTCGGTTACCACATTCCTGTCATTTTGATTAGTCAAATAAAGATCCGGCTAATAGGTCATTTCATACTCAAAATTTGTCATCAAAAAACTTCAAAATTTTCGTCAAATATCTAATCATACTTCTGGTTTTCACGTAAGTACTATTTTATTCGGAACTTTGGATATACTATACCAATGCAGTATGGGGGTTTTCAGTTCAAAAGCCGTGTCATCGATGTCCAACACCACCGCCACTCTTGTGAAGGACTGGATCAAAAGCGACACAGTTGTTATATTCTCAAAAACTTACTGTCCATACTGCAGGCTTGCAAAAGACGTATGACAACCTAACCTATTTTTAGCAGCATCAAAAATAATGTACCATACACTTTTAGGTTTTTGAGAAAATTAACAAACCCTACACCTCGATCGAATTGGATAGTAGAAACGATGCCAACGACATACAGAACGTCCTCGAAGAAATCACAGGCGCTAGAACTGTAAGTGATTTTGAAAAAGTGAGGTTATGATTTAATAAAAGTAAGGTTAGATTGCCTTATTTCGTTAATATTTATTGTAAAATTGCTGGTAATTATAATTTATTTTCTTAGGTTCCTCGTGTATTTGTGAATGGCGAATGCCTTGGCGGTGGTAGTGATGTTAAGCAACTCTACGAGAATGGAAAACTCGAAAGATATTTTGGAAAATAGGCATTATCCACCTTTCTAGACCGTAACGTAAGAAGTACCATCTTTATATATTACTTATGTACCTCTCCACCTGCAAATTTTTAAACATTACAGTAAACAAAATCTTATATATCGATTTTTAAGCGAATAAAACTATGTTTATTATTTGAGATTGGGTACCTTTTTCGAATTTGACTCTTCCTGTTCCGGGCTGTACTTTTGACCACGTCCTTTGAATATCACAAAAATTTTGCTTCTATTGCTCACTATATTCGTCTCTTTAGTTTGCTTTTTCTTGTCCATGATCGGTTCTGGTTTTTTTTCCCCGCAACCAAATAAACAACCGGCCACTGCTGTGGTTTTTAAAGCTCTCCGGAATTTCTCATTTGTCAATCCGTAAATCACAGGATTAATCGCAGCGTTGACGAAAATCAGGTATTTTGATGTGAACCAAAGCGTCGTGTATGTTCCATTTACCTAAATGGAAAGGGATATAGTCAAATGCCCTGGTCACACTACACTGTTTTACTAGCCTGCTACTTGCTACTGTATAATATGCATTTTATGCATACAATGCAAATATTATGTAATATTTATAAGTTGCTGTGACGTGTTGAGCCTTATTTGAAGTAGAAATGCATATATACTAAGATCTTTTGTAAAATATATCGGATTTTAATTATATCAATTGTATCTTAAATCCTGTAAATTCTATAATTGTATATTATATTTTAATTAATAAATTAGACGGAAAACTGATTGAATTACTTTTGTGTTTGAAGTTAATATAAATAAAACATTTAGTATAAAGTAGAAATTAAATTACAGATGAAAGCAGTGATTTTTGAACAATTTGTTATTTAGAAATGTACTGGGAAACAATTGAAGACTTGAAAGAGATTGTTTTTTCATGAAAATATATAATTTAATGCATAATAATTGAAAAAATGATTCAATAAATAATTTTGTAAATAAGTAATTGTAGTAGGGCCATTGACTTTTCAACTAAATCCTTCTAAAATATCGAATTTCTAATTTTATTGTCATCGTGGCCTTGCTTATGTTATTTACACTCGTGTACAGTTCTTTCCAAATTTATGTAGTCAGGTTCAAGGCAGGTACTCAATAAAACTCCACAAATTAGTATCAAATATGAAATATTTTATGGATGTAACGCCTTCACCTGACAAAAGATAATACATTGTTGTCTCATTGTTGTATGTATCTACCTGGTGACTTATAAAATGCACCAGAAATAGTTGACCTTGTAGTTTGAACTGAGGTTTATTGGTAGTGGCCACCAGCAACAAGCGGCTAATAAAACAGGCTAGTGAGACTGTGGCATCAAAAGAAAAAAGAAATACCTGATTTTGTACTTGATTTGATGTTGAAATATTTTCGTTCTTTAGCAGTTCATTCCTGTAGAAAATAAACGTTGTAAAAGGTAATCGACATATCATAAAAGCAATGACTACGATAAACATTGTTCTGGCGACTTTTGCTCTGTAGTTGGTGTGAATTGGTTTAGGCTGTTTTTTGACAACCTTCTCATAGTTATTCAGCTGTTAAAAATAGTGTTTTATTAGCATATTTTATCGTCCCCATCGAGCTGTATGTCAAAACTTACTTTTATAAATATCCCTACATAGCAAATAAGCATGATTATTAAGGGGAACCAGACCATCATTGTTATAATAACATGCCAGTAGATATTTATAACTACTGTGTTTTCAGTGCAGTACTTTTCCAAAAAATCCAACCATTGTCGTTCCTAAACGAAAAAAAAGGTGCTCAAAAAAGAGGTTACTGGGAGTTTTGAAAATTAGGGATTTTATAGATTTTGGTATGCCTATTCCGAATAACTTTGCTGCCAAAACTCCCAGAAAACGTTCCAAACAAAACTATTAAATGACTGGACTACTTGTACAATTCTTACTTTGTATGTCCTGTAAAAAAACAAAGGTGACGCTATGATCAAACCGGCCACCCACGTCAGTACCATCAAAATCTTGGTCCCTTTTCTTGTGAGTCTGGTCTCTTTCGGTAAAACAATAGCTGTCAGCCTGTCATAACTAATAGCAGACAGATTCATAACGCTGGTCAGCAGGAGAGCACCTATTAAAACAAAATAAACAAATACCAAAAGAAAAATAATTTAATAACAAAAAATTAAAACAATAATCTTCTAACATACATTCAATGGCACCTTCCACTTTGCATCCAAATTCACCCAGTTGATAGTTTTGGAAGAAATGGTAGACCAAGAACACCCATGGGTGTATAAGTAATGAAGCTAAATCTGCAGCAGCCATATTTGCTATTAACAAGTTCGTAGGCGATCGAAGATGTCGAAATTTTAATATGATGTATAATAGCATTATGTTGCCGAAAATGCCCCATAAGACAACGGGTAAGAACGCCGATGTTTTTATGATTATTTCACGAGCGTCTGCGACAATCCATATGTCGTTTATAAATGGACAATTGGATATATCAATCTGAAAAAAATCTATGGTTGGTTTTGTCATTTTTATGCGGAATTTTTTGTGGAACTGCGGGAAGGTAAGAATTATTGTGTTGACCGTTATCTATGGTGTGTGCTATCGCCGATTTCGAGAGCTTTTCCTGGCTTGGTTTGCGGTTATAATGAGAATCGTAAATTATCTGTGACGTTTTGTTGTGTTGGTCCCTGTGTTGGTCGTATTTTATCAGTACATTGACAGTTGTGAGTCTCCGTTCTGACCGTGAAAGTATTTGGCGTTTTATAGATGTTTCAAACTAAGAAGAGCACAGTTGTATATGCAACCAAATATACATAGGCAATTTATAAACCATACACTGGGTATGATTGGTTGCATATACAACTGTGCTCTTCTTAGTTTGAAACTACTCTACTAGCGTGCCATTTACTACTGGCTGTTAACAGCATCGTGTGACCAGTCAGTTTTGCCAGTTTGCGAATGGGTTTAGCAGCAGCCTGCCCCCCAGCGCCTGTTTAACCTTTACAGCAATCAGCATAAATGTTAACTCAGGAAATTTTTGAAATGTCTTCTATAAATATTATACGAGGTAATATTCTCCCAATATATAAAGAGGGCTTTAAGTGATATAGTTGTTAAAATACTGATCACATAATGAAGTCGCAGGCCGAAAAGTTATGCTGCAACGTTGATTGGAATGCATTTGTGGTCATACTTACGCTGTTTTAGTATTTGCTACTTGCTGTAGATTATTAGTTAACCAACATGGTGTGGTCACTCAGAAGCCGCTACTTGTGCATACCGACGAACGATTTTGGCTGTTGCTTTAGAGCTTGCACTGCTGGCTCAGGACAAATTTGGGTATTGTAGAAAATACCAACCATCGATTATAATAAATAGTTTAAAGTAACAATTCATTACTTTTGTTAAATGTATAACTAATACTAAAATTATAAATATGTGATTTATAATTTTTTATCTTTATATAGTTTTTCATCTTTTGATTTAAATACCAGCAAAATTATACTCAACGTTCTACCATATAGAAAAAATATACAACCATATAAATTTGTCAGAGTTATTCCGACGAAACTTTTAGTTCATACTTTCCTCACCAGAGCGGAGACTCTTTCGCTCGTTGAGGCAATCCCTAATTACAATTATGTATGTTTTACTTACAGTTTCATTTTGAGCTGTTCTGGTCGTAGATAATGGCGACGATTTTAACGTTGCGACATTCAGAAAAGTATATTCTTCAAAACTGTTAGTATTTTCTGTTGAATTATCGTCATCTTCCCAATAAACGCAAGTATTTGTGCTTTTGAAATTCATCGGTCGGCTTACTTTCTACGTTGCAAAATGTTTTTGCACCTCTACATTTACCCACTTCTATAGGTAAACTGATTTATCCATCTATCTGAAGAGCTGTTCATGCTGTTGCATTATCATTTTAATTTATGAACACGCCACTACTGTATCTCGGTATATACACGTGTATAATAATAATCACGACTTTGTGTGTCAGGCTTTTACTACCTAATGGAACCATATGTTATTTTGCTGGCTGTTTATTAATGATGTAATAAATTATCATTGATATATATATATATATATATATATATATATATATATATATATATATATATATATATATATATATATATATATATATATATATATATAGAGTTCGATAAATGTACAGAATAGAATAATTATGTAAATATTAACTTTAAAATACCTCAAAAAAAAACATGTTTTAAATCATGTTTTTTTTTGTTTTTTTTTATATTTCAAGACAAGGTGTCAGAAAAAAATAAATTATTGTTTTCGAATATAAAGGGATGCTCATGGAGATTTAAGAATAATATAAAATCTATCCTTTTACAAATGTTGGCTCTCTTGAGTTGATAGTAGGTTCTCTGTTTCACCATTTGGTGTTGTAATGGGATTCCCTGACGGTTAGGGGAATACCTCACTGGTAGTTAGTTGGATTTAATACAAAACAATTATTTATATATATATAAATATATATAATTATATATATATATATATATATATATATATATAGAGTTCGATAAATGTACAGAATAGAATAATTATGTAAATATTAACTTTAAAATACCTCAAAAAAAAAAAACATGTTTTAAATCATGTTTTTTTTTTTGTTTTTTTTTATATTTCAAGACAAGATGTCAGAAAAAAATAAATTATTGTTTTCGAATATAAAGGGATGCTCATGGAGATTTAAGAATAATATAAAATCTATCCTTTTACAAATGTTGGCTCTCTTGAGTTGATAGTAGGTTCTCTGTTTCACCATTTGGCGTTGTAATGGGATTCCCTGACGGTTAGGGGAATACCTCACTGGTAGTTAGTTGGATTTAATACAAAACAATTATTTACTATTATTTATTTTAAAAGATTTTTAACACTTATTTTTAAACAACACTTAAGGTAAGTAGTCTCTAAATGATTCTATATTGAATGTAGTTCGGAAATAAACAATAACAGTAGAAAAAAACAATGTTTTAAAACTTTTTAAAACATAATAACCGTTGAAAACCAGCGGCATATAAGAATTTTTATAAGCCTCACGGGGTACGAAATAAAACAAACCTTTCCATACTCAACAACCTATACTCGACGAAATAAAACACTTTAATTAAGAAATCATACAATTCGATAAGACAAAATATGTACACAAGCAATCCTAATATATAACACACACATAACAAAAAAACAAAATACTAATATATAAACCTACAAAAAAAAAATAATTAAAACTCCCCTATTTTAACAAAACATCTAACCAGCCACTTCCTCGACCATCTCAACATTCTCAACATTCGCATCGAGAACAACAAACACATCATCCTCAACATCCCCATCCTTCAAAATCATACTACTCGCATTCAGACCCTCCGCCACCATCTCATAATCATTCTCCGTCTCGATCAATTCCCCCCCCACAATCTCAACCCCTTCCACGTTTTCCCCCTCATGCTGCTCCCTAATATGATCCTTCAAAGCAAACGCTCTCGCGTACGAAGCCCCGCACAACCTACACTTATATTTTAAGTTATTATCACGCTTGTGAGTCTCCATGTGAGCCCTAACCGCGTATAACGAAGCAAACGGACGGTTACACTCGGTACAAGTGAACGGTTTGATGTGGCTATTCTTATGCCCTGCAAGTTGAACCCCAGTTTTGAAGGCTTTAGGGCAATACGGACATTTGTAATTCCTTGCAGTGGAATGCGTTAATAAATGGTGATTGTAGACACTGTGCGCTTTAAAACGTTTCCCGCAATGATTGCATTGATAAGGACGTGTACCGGAATGAGTCCGCATGTGCAAAGTTAGGCAATAGGATACGCGGAATGCCTTACCACAAATTTCGCAGACGTGCGGTTTTTCGCCGGTGTGTATCCGTTCGTGTTTGACTTTTTCGTGGGGACGCATGAACCGCCTGCCGCAGTATTGACATTCGTAGGGACGGCTCTGGCATAGATGCTTGACGTGGTTCTGTAACGAGTCGTAGTTGAGGAAGGCTTTCTTGCAGTAGGAGCAGGTGAATTTTTTGCCGTTTGAGTGGACTCGCATGTGCATCTCGAGGTTGGTCTCGGTGAAGAACTTACGGTTGCAGATCTCGCAGTCGTAGTTCTTCTCGTCGGTGTGCGATCGCATGTGGACCTCCTCGTACTGTTTGTCGTAGGATTTGTTGCAAACCTGGGAATGGAGATTACGACGGTTATCTCTATTTTAGTGCTGAGCGCTGGGAGAAAATAATAGTAGAGTAGTTTTAAACTAAGTAGAGCACAGTAACATATGCAACCAATTATACCCGTATATTTGGTTGCATACATAAAACGGATAACCGAAAATACGCCTGTCGTAGGATTTGTTGCAAACCTGAGAACGGAGATTACAACGGTTACTGAAGGTCGAAGTATGTTAAATTTTAGGTGTGCGATACAACAAAAGTATACAAAACAGAAGAATTTGTTAATTTGAATTTTAGGTGTGCGATTTTCTATGGAAATACATACCTGACAGACGAACATAACTCGAACATTCCCTTTCTCCGTGTTGTCTTCACCGGACAGTCCATAGCTAACGGGGGCCTCAATTTCCTTTGTCTTGACAGGATCGTGCATCCTCCTGTGCAATCTCAGAGACTTAAAAGTCGGAAATTCCGTGGAACATATCTCGCAAATAAACGGACCCGTGTGATCCGTCGACGACTTCTCACTCTTGTGACTCTTCATATGGGCACTCAACGCCCGTACCGTATAAAAAGTAGCGTTACACTTGCTACATTTATAATCGTTAGCGAAATTTTTCGGATTACATTTATGATTGTAGTACTGCTCTAATTTACAGAAGTTTAGAGTGCAAGAACGACATTGATGGATGCATAAGATGTCTTTTTCGTCTATACCGGATGCGTCGCCTTCAATTTTTGTCGCTTTATTGTTTTCGAGGAGATATCTTTGAGTAATCGGTGGATTTCGTACCTTTTTCTGGTCGTTTTCCGACCAGAATTTCTCGATTTGGACCACTTTACGCGTGTAAACCCGTCCGTCTTTATCGAGAATGTCTTCTTGTTGAATCGTGTTGAGGACGTCCGACGGTGACGCCTCCATGTTTTCGTCGAGGTTGTCGTCTGTATCGTCATCTTGGTCCTTTTCCACAACGAGGAACGGTTTGTTCTCCTCCGGTTGTTGGGACTGCACTTCTTCATCAGCCTATTTGCAAGAAATAAATATTAAAATTTTCTTTGTCGCAGCAAAATATACTAATAATAACAATGACAATGTTAATAATAATAATAATAATTCGCTGTTTATTGCCCAACAGCGAATCAAAAAAAAAAACATAAACAATACGATACCTCTACGTAAACTTCTTGGCCAACGTGATATTTTTCCAAATGTTCTTCGACGGACGTAAAGCTGATAGCGCAGCTTGAGCAATAAAAACATTCCTCCTGGGCTGCTGCCTCCGATGTCTCTTCCGTCTCGTTTTCCAATTCAATATGTTCTATTTCTGCACCGTCGTCTTGGTGAACATCAACGTCATCTACGCCTTTCATCAACGCTTTGGCTAATATACTTTGCGAATAATCCATGGAATTCTGATCAGGCTCCATTTTAACCTGTATTTGTTCCAAGTTTTTATTATCGACTTGTTGAGGCTCATCATTATCACGGCACTCTCTACCGACGTGCTCAGCCAGTTCCAAAATGGTATCGAATCTTTTCGAACAGACTGTACATTGCAAGTTGTCACTAATGCTGAGCAAGTGGTATTTCAGGCTGCTGAACGAGTTGAACGTCTCGTTACAGCACAGAGGACAGCGTATTCCTAAATCGCCCTCCATTTGTGATGTTTCTCGCGCGTAAATAGCCGTCAAAACGCCGGGGCCGTTCAAATCTTGGGCCCGTTGCTAATATCCTTGGTGTGAGTGCGGCGGTATAATAAATAACTTCATATCAAACTCTGCCGGCTTCACTAAACACTGAAGTTTGCTGATATTCGAGCCCAAAGGAAAACGAAAACGTTATGGCGTCACTTCATGTCGGACTGTTTCTATCTCACTTCACATCACGCCCGGTCACCTCAGCGCCCTCACCCGTTCAATAACCGTAATTAACAACAACGGCGTTTCCCAGCTTGCAAAGAAAATCCCTAAATTTAAAAACTTCAACTCAAAAAAAAAGCTTTATTCATCACAAATAAATAATAATAATAATAATAATACATATTCTATTAACAAACAAATTAATTAATCATTGTGTTCGTGTTGCGCTTCTGATTCCCTCCAATTGCTCTGAATGGTGTCGACAATCCATTTCCACATGCTCGACTTGGTGAAATAATAAACCCCACAGATTATAATAAAAAACCAGGATAACCCTAGAAATATATCGGTTTCTTTAGCGGGTACACTCGAAATAGGCCCTGCAAAATCAGCGGAGGTCACGAAAGACTTCTCCGCTGCGTTTATTCGCGTATGCTTGCTAATAAACTTAATAAACATGTCTAAATTATAATCGGAATAATTGAATTTCGCGACGCCACGTCCGCTGTGAAATAATAAAACCGAAGGCACCCCGACAATTCCATTCTGCGTATTAAATAAATGGTACATCATAGCATTTATAGCAACCATTTTAATATCAGGGAAGGCCCTAGGCAACGCGTTAAATTGGGGCGCCGCCATACTGGAGAAGGGACAGTATTTAGAGTAGAAAAGTACGACCACACAATTTCCGGGGGTTTCCCGACTAGTTACGTTCGCATCGGGGAGTAATAATTGCAATAGTTCTGTGTCGTTGACCAGTTGGACTTCGGAACTTCCAAAATTTGGTGTGCAGGTTACGTATTTCTGTGTGGAATTAGTTTGTGAGGTTATGTTCGCCAGAGTTGAATTTTCGAGTGGTATATCGGTTAGATTTAGGTAGCTGGGGAGTAGCTGTTTCTCTTGGGCTTCCTCGGTGGTTGCTTCATTGCTTACGGGAACGATGGGAATGTTGTCGACGAAAATTGGGTCGGTGTCATCCGCGAGAGATGTTTTGAGGTTAACTAGAATGTATCAGTCGAATGAGTGCTTATTTTAAATTTGTCTTTCAATCTCCAAAATTAAATGACTTACATGATAACCACAGAAGAAGTATTAGTATTTTCTGCGTTCGAAACATCGTCGGTGGACATAACCTAAAAGGGTCGGTGTTTTTCAAACGTCAAATGTCAAAACGTATCCGACAGGGTTGGCTTCAGTAAAAATGTAGGCCAATTTTTACGGTTACCAATGGCTGTAACCGGAACTGTAAGTGAATAACAGGCAATAAAAAGGCATGAATTAGAATCCTGCGGTTCTCATATGAGGACGATGATATACAGCAATCTATCTACAGAACACTAAGAAGTTTACATTCGAAAAGCATGAATATACAATACCCGGTCAAATTTCCCGCTTCCTACTAGGTGTGCGATCAATCAACAGATGGCGCCTCTTATGCTTATACGTCAATTTATCAACAGATTCACTGTTTTTATTTGTTATTCTGTTTAGTGTTTTAAATTGTGCGATAATAATTAATTTGTGTGCAAGGAGAGATAATTTTAGTCATTTTGGTGGCACTTATATATTAAGAATCATTGTAAGTATTTTATTTTCTGTTTAATTAAGAGAAATATACGTATACATATTCTATAATTCTGAAAATAGGTTATGTTGTAGAAAACATATTAAATTATATTTTAGATAACAACGGGCCAAAAAATGCCTGGAACACGTTGTGCAGTATCCACCTGCAATAACAGCTTACAACAAGCGAAGAAACTTGGTAAAAATATATCATTCCACCGTTTCCCAAAGGACAAAGATGTCTCCAAAATGTGGATTGAGAATTGTCAACGAAGCGGAAACTGGAATCCAAGGAGTTGTCACGTTTGTTCGGAACACTTCACAACAGATGACTTCGAACGCGACTTACAAGCCGAACTTTTAAGCTTACCACCGAAAAAAATATTAAAACCTAACGGTTCGTTTTTCCTGCTTCTCGAACAAAACTAATATTAATAATAATAAAAATATATTTTAGCGGTTCCATCATTAAAACTAACCACTGAAAAATGTGGTACTTCATCAGAAGGTTCAGAAGCAAAAATACATGAAATTCACTTTGTTGATGTAGCTTCAATTGAAAGTGAAAGTGAAGTGAAAAATGAAAAAGAAAGTTCAAATTATTTGAAAAGACAAATTGAGAACTTAAAAAGGGAAAATTCACAAGGAGAAATACGTGAACTTCACTTTGTTGATGTAGCTTCGATTGTTCATAATGAAAGTCAAGTGAAAAATGAAAAAGAAACTTCAAATAATTTGGAAAGACAAATTGAGAACTTAAAAAGGGAAAATTCACAAGGAGAAATACGTGAACTTCACTTTGTTGATGTAGCTTCGATTCATAATGAAAGTCAAGTGAAAAATGAAAATATTTTTTCCGTATCAGGTGCTGCATTCGAAGAAACTTCAAATAATTTGGAGAAACAAATTGAGATCTTAAAAAGGGAGAATGCATCCTTAAATTATCAGCTACAAGAAAAAGATAAGACCATATCGGAAAATAGATCTAACATCAAACATTTACAAAATCAATATGAGAAGGTGAAGTCTGAATTGTTAAAAGAAAATGTATATAGATGCAATATGGAAGAGTCATTGAAACACTTCCTAAGTAAAAGTCAACGAGATTTACTCTTTAAAAGGAAGAAAAAAGTAGTATGGAGTTCGGAAGATATGTTAAACGCATTTGCCATAAGACACTTTAGTAAAAGATGCTATGTCTATTTGAGAGAACAAAAGAAATATCCGTTACCCGGGATATCGTCCTTACAGCGATGGGCGTCAAAATTAAAACAACGTCAAATACCACCCCAAGCTTCGATCTTTCAAAATTGCACTTATCTGATGAAAATTGCAAGCAATAAATATCCGTCTATTCCAAATGATGTAGCTAAAGCAGATTTATTACAAAGATGTTTGATTAGGATAAAATATTTAAATAATAAAAAACTAATTACAGAATTGGAAAGAAAATCGACAAGAAAAATTAAAAAGATTACTAGTATAAACACCTAAGTTTTACATGTGTATTGTATAACAAAAACAAAATAGTTTTATTAAAAAAGGTTTATTTTAGATCTTACGTAATTGTAGGGTTACCAGATGCCTTCGACCGAAATGCCGGAGATCTGGCCGGAGGCAGGGGTTGGGTTGGGTTGGGTTTTACATTCATAAAACAATTCCAAATAAACATTTTCTTCTTAATCGCGTTTAAGGATAAAAAACAACAAAGCATATACATAAATACATACTACAATCATATAAAACATTAAAAAAACTTGTGCAGTGATGTTGGAATCAACATTACTGGCCTCGTCTGCTTGGTTTGCAATAAAGCTTTAATTGGAGCTAAACAAAGAACTACACGGCCATAATAACTGTGTAAAGACAGCCACCTAGTATGGTCAAGGCGTAGCATTTATTTAAATGCCACAAATTCATCAAAAAAGGATTTTCATAGGTCAATCTTTTTTTTAAGAAATTGAAAACTCTGCTTAAACCAATATTAATACTTCTAAATCATATTTTAGTACTGTATTGGCATGGTGAGCGCAGTTGTGCAAAATATGGCAGAGGTAGGTTCCAAACATAAATGTCGATATCAGTGTATTGTTTTGCATCTGCTCTCTTTATTGACGCTCGAAGATTGATTTTGCCGGAGATGTTCAAATGCCTGCCGGAGGCCTGAGATGGACCTCAAATGCCGCAGACTCCGGCCCAATGCCAGAGATCTGGTAACCCTACGTAATTGTTTTATTTTCCAGATTATTTGCTATATCCCTTGAATAATTCTATTTGAAGTACCTAACACTACAGGGTGTCCCAAATCTCAACGTCAAGCGGAAGCCAGGAGAGAGGGTGGTTTATGTACGTTGTGGCAAAAGTGGTAAAAAAATTTTCAATCACTCAATTGAGTGGTAATTGGCATTTTTTCAAATAAGTAAAAAATCTAATATGTTCTTAAATAACTGTACCGTTAATCATTTCAGTTTAACATTTCAGCAATTTAAACATAACTAATCAACTGAAAAAGCAAAAATAAAAGTATAGCTACATTGAGTAAAATATTGTATTGTGATGTATTGTTAATAAAAAATTCTGTTTTTATTACTTTTTTTTTTTATTCATCAAAACAAAATGTTAGAATGTGTTGTTTTTAATAATTTAACGAATTTTCTGTTTTTGTTGCTTGTTGTCGATTGTTTTTTTGTTTTTTTTCTGTTGTCAGTTATCAAAATGAAATGTTAGGATGTGTTGCTTAATCAATTTCTGTTTTTTTCTAAGTTTATAAAATAAAAACCTTCTAATCTTTCTATACCTTTTTCAAATAAAATTTTATCAATTCAAGATGGCGGCTGCGCCCACTAGCGGCCATCTTAGAAACCTGAAAATAATTTCATTGTTTTTACCGCAATAAATGAGTTGTTTCCGAGATGCGTACTTTGTACGCTTATTTGGCCACTGGCGATTACATCGCCATCTGTATCGAATTGAAGAAAACGTTTGAACAACAAATTTATTTCTGCAAACTGAGTCTGGTGTACCACATGTTTTGGGGCAAACGATAAGATGACCAAAAACATCTAATCACATCTTATCATGAACAAACATAAATACAACAGTTATTAATTGGTTCTAAAGTCCCCGAAAAATTGCGTAATTATCATTGAAATTCTGCAGAAAAATGAGTGGGTCAGTTATAGGAAAACTAGCATTTGTAACAGGTACTAATCGAATGAAAATTTATATTTTATGTAAACTTAAAACTTCTGTTGTTTTTTTTTCTTAGGTGCTGCGAGTGGGATAGGCCGTGCTACTTGCCAAATTTTGGCTCGAGAAGGAGCAAGAGTTATAGCAGCTGATCGTAACTTAAACGGTGCAAAAGAAATTGTCGAATCGATGAACAAAAACAACAAGACCGATCACCTAAGCGTATTATTGAACGTAAACGAAAGCCAAAGCGTCAAGGAGGCTTTGGAAACAACCGTGGAAAAATACAGCCAGCCTCCCAGTATAATCGTAAACTGCGCTGGAATAACCCGCGATAACTTCTTGTTGAAGTTATCTGAAGCCGATTTCGAAGAAGTTATCAACGTTAATTTAAAAGTAACACTTGTAATACTTACATCATATTTTCTATGTTCAATTTAGGGTACATTTTTAGTCGTACAAACATTCGCCAATGCCTTAATTCAACACGGAATCAGAGACGCCTCGATCGTGAACATTTCTAGTATCGTCGGAAAACACGGCAACATAGGGCAAGCAAATTACGCGGCAAGCAAGGCTGGCGTGGAACTACTTACAAAAACCGCCGCCAAAGAATTCGGAAAGTTTGGAATACGCTGCAACACCGTCTTGCCCGGGTTTATCAAAACACCCATGACTGAGATTATTCCAGATAAGGTGAAAACTAAAGTGATGAGCGCCATTGCCATGGCAAGGTTCGGAAATGTTGAAGGTATTTACGATTTGAGGTTATGTTTGTAATATTTGAGATTGTGATTTTGAGGTTATCTACCTATACTAATTACGAACTTTCAAGTGTAGGGCGCGTTCAGCGGAATCGCCCATTTTCGCCGACATTTGCGATCGAGTAGCTGCAAAATTGGGCTTTTCGATATTACTTTTGACGCTCGAATTGAAAAAAGAACACAATTCCGCGTGGACTGCGCGATATTTTGTAAATTAAATGCGTCAATTTTGAAAAAAAATCACGTTTTTGCACCTCTTCGGGTGAAGGCGAACCTCGAGAAAATGTCACGTGACGTCTAGAAATTCCGACAAGCGGATCGATGAACGTCAAAAATTTACATTTTTTATCCGTTCCTGCCGACCTTATAAAAGCCGCTCGCTCTCATGTCTTACGATAAGATCCCTCTAAATACCCTTCGCAAAGAGTTTTGAGCAAAAAACGGCCTTAAAAACAATTTTCGATCCAAAAAATCGATTTTTGTCGACCCGTGTTCTGCTGCTATTACCACAGTAACGTCAAACCCGAAACGCCCCCTGCCGGACATTCGTAACAACAGTAACAGATAGCAGATAACCTAAAATGTATCCTAAAATGTCCATATTGCGAATGTGGACAGGTGGGAAGCCTTAACCACATATTTCTAGAATGCCCAATAACTAAAATCGAAAATTTTGACTTATACACAGAGCTAGTGTTTGTACTATTTGAGAATTGAGATCCGCCTCAACGAACGAAAGAGTCTCGCGCTCTGGTGGTAGAAATTTGAATTAAACAATCCGCCTGAACGGGCGAATGTAGATGGCGCTTTTTTACTCCGAATTGTTTAATTCAAATTTCTACCACCAGAGTGGCACTCTTTCGCTCGTTGAGGCGAATAGCCAATGAAATGCGTCATTCGCCTGAACAAACGAATGTAGATGGCGCTATTTACCCCGAACTGTATAATTCAAATTTCGGGGTAAAAAGCGCCATCTACATTCGACCGTTCTGGCGGATTGTGATTTTGAGGTTATGTTTGCTTGTTTTTTTTTTTTTTTTAATTGTAGAAGTTGCTGAGGTGATCACTTTTCTGGCTTCCGATAAGAGTTCTTTTGTCACCGGGGCTTCCATCGAAGTTACCGGAGGGATGTGATTTTTTTCTTTTGAGGTTAGGTGTGGTTTTGTGTATATCTTGATTCTTTTTAATGATTGCCTCTGTTAAATATTTTGAACAGATTGTATTTTAATAAAAACAAATATTGTTTTATTTGTTGGAACTGTTGGAAATTTGTTCCTTATTTAATATTAACCTTCACCCAAAAAAAAAAAAAAAAAAAAAAAATTATACAAATATCCCCATACAAATTTGAGGTAAAACATATATTATTCCATTTAAAATAGCAAAGTTGATGTCGACTGTTGTTATAGATGTTTCAAACCAAGGAGAGTACTGTTGTGTATGCAACCAAATATACGGGTATAATTGGTTGCATATGTCACTGTGCTCTACTTAGTTTAAAACTACTCTAACAAAAAATTGACAAACACTTACTTTATAATATTCATATTTATTCTCCAATTACATTATTACTAACTAATAGAACTAGTAGAACATCTAATATTCAATTATTACCCTTACAGAAGTTAAAAGTTGTTTTCAGCATAATCAGTAATAAATTAAGAAACAACCGAATTAGAATCATCCGACTTTGTCGGTGACGAATCCTTAAACCTATTCTTCGAATAACTCGTCGGTGATTTCTGCCTTGACGGTTGAAAAGTTCGTTTCGGTGACCCCGACTTCGACCGACTGCGTCTCCTCTTCCTCCTAGGATTCTGCTTCTTCATGCTCTTGGCAATCACTCGCTTCTGATGATCCAGTTGCGGGAACAGATCTGCAATATTTCCCCTCGTTAACATAACCTACTATTCGAGGTTATAATCTTTTGACGTTTTTAGGTAATACCGTGCGAAATTTCAAGAGCATTCTTCGCAGCGTTCATCTCAGCCTGCTGGATACTGTGCCCGACAGCACTCGCCAATCTGGACCCGCGGAAATACACGGCTACCGTATAAACGCGCGTATTTGTCGGCCCCTTGCATTCGATAACCCTGAAAATATATTAAATTAGATAAGTTATAATCCCAAAATCAAGCAAAAAAAAATAAAAATCTAACCTCAAAATGAGGTTATACATACTTATAGACGGGTATATCGGGTTCTCCACCATCCATGGTTCTTAAAGTCAGACAACACTGTTGCAACTTCGATTTTGGATCGTTCCAATCTTGGTTCATGATGAAATCTTGCAGGCGAGGGAATAACGTTACCTGACAGAAGACTTCACAGTACGGCAGGCCCTGAAAGTTATAATCAGACTTGGTTTATAATTAGGGTATTTGTTATAAGAGACGGAAAAGTCAACGAAGTATACCTTGTCGACATATAAAGCACCAATAAAAGCTTCTAAAAGGTCAGCACGATCTTTGGTCTTCAGTTCGGCCTTGGGGTTGTTGTAAACTGCATAGCCTGACATTCCTAGATCATCACAGACTACGGCCTGTGTTCTGTTATTGACCAAAGAACTTCTTAATAACTAAAATGTTAAAAAGAGAATTTTAATACTTACAAGACATAAGCATTGTCCCTCTAAATAAATGTACAATTTGACTGATTTGTAACATTGGATATGGTGATGCTAAATCCTCAAAATACATTTTATTTTATAGCTTGACCTTCCCTCTACGAGTATTATTCATTTCATATCCCTACCCAGCTCAGAAATATTTTAATTTTAAATTTTATTGAAGTGTTTACAATCTCGATTTACCACGATTGTTGTCGTTAAACTTTGAATGTTTGTAACTTTGGTTAGAATCGTGCTAAACCCTCAACATAAATGTCGTGTTGTAGCTTGATCGTCCCTCTACGAGTACTGTTCATTTCATATCCCCACCTAACTCAGAAATATTTGAATTTTGAATTTTTCCGAAGTATTCACTTTTCGATCTCAATTTACCACAATTGTCGTCGTCAAGCTTTGAACGTCTGCAACTTTGGTTAGAATCGTGCTAAACCCTCAACATAAATGTCGTGTTGTAGCTTGATCGTCCCTCTACGAGTACTGTTCATTTCATATCCCCACCTAACTCAGAAATATTTGAATTTTGAATTTTTCCGAAGTATTCACTTTTCGATCTCAATTTACCACAATTGTCGTCGTCAAGCTTTGAACGTCTGCAACTTTGGTTAGAATCGTGCTAAACTCTCGAAATAAATTTAGCCTTGTAGCTTGATCCTCCCTCTATGAGTATTATTCATTTCATATCTCCACCCAGCTCAGAAGTATTTTAATTTTGAATTTTACTGAAGTGTTTACGATCTCGATTTACCACGATTTTTGTTGTCAAACTTTGAACATTTGCAACTTTGATTAGAATCGTGCTAAACCTTCAAAATAAATTTTGTTTTGTAGCTTGATCCTCCCTCTACGAGTACTGTTCATTTCATATCCCCACCCAGTCCGGAAATATTTTAATTTTGAAATTTAACCGAAAGCTTACTTACTGATAAATGACCTTCGTGATGTTCTGGGAAATACTTGTACAAGTACTCAGACGCGATCAGCTGCAGAACAGTGTCACCTAGAAATTCTAACCTCTGATTCGACCCCAGGGTCAAATTCGTGTACCCGACGCTGCGATCGGTAAACGCCCTCGCCAACAGTCGTATATGCGTAAATTCCACGCCGATTGTCTCCTCAAACTTCGTCAGTTTTTGCAGCAACTCAAACTTGGGGATCCACTGACGGTCTCCAAGCGGTTCCCTCTCTTGGAGGGGATGCGGGGGCAAATTCACCCACACATCTAACAGATTCGGGTTCTCCTTGAACAGTGTATTCGAAAAAACACGATCGACAATCTACAAACAAACGTGTCAAATGTTTATTTTTCAGGTTATGTTTTTTGAGGTTATGTTATGTTATATTAAATAGAATCTAGGATCTAAGAAAGTGGATTTTCAATTAAACAAACTTGGATTTTCTCTTGGCCACTTTAGTCATTAATTTTTTTAAGTCTATATAATGGGTTGTTCCCGAAAAAAATCTAACCTCAATGCCACCGTCTAGGAAAAGGGCCCCCATTAGTGCTTCGAAGCAGTTTGCCATGGCGTGTCTCAGCTCTAGGTCGTGACACAAGTCTGAACCGTGAGCATACAGCATAAACTGGTCCAGATGTAAAGTTTTCGCTAAAACGGCGAGGTGTTGATTTTGGACGATTGCAGCCCTATAGGTGGCTAGGCCCCCTTCTTCAAGATCGGGGAACGTGTAGAACAGATGGATCGACGATAAAAACTCAACAACGGCGTCTCCCAAAAATTCTAACCTCTCGTTATGCGTGATGTTAGACTCTGTCTCGTGATGCTTGCCAAAGCGCGACATGATATTGATGAGGGTATTAATCCCTGCAATAAAAAGTATAAATAGTATATTGAGTGTAATACACCAACATACTGGCATAATATTCATTTATTTATAGTGAAAAAAATTTTTTTTTTAATTTTTCTATCATTTTGTTATAATATTTGAGATATTGAGATATTTGTACAGAAACTCTAATATTTGTGTAAACTACATGTAACAGTACATTCTTGACAGATGAGATCCCTGAATTGTAAAAAAAAAAACTAACCTCTTTTTCGAGTGTTCATGTAATGTATACGTCTATCGCCGTATTCTGGCTGTCTTATGCCGCAATTCGTCAAACTGTTCCTGGCGTGGTCCGGATTTGTACCGAAATTTTCCCGGTACGAAGGGTGCGTTAGCGCCAATTGTAAAAGAGCCCTGTTCTTAAACTTGTACTCCATCGTCTGCTCTAAGATATTCAGCGAGTGGTGAAAACGCAGATGGCAAACCAACACGGGAATCAACATGGCGTGCTGCAACAAAAACATACGATTTTCGAAGTTATAAATATGAATTTTTTTTCCTCTGACAAACAAAAGTTTGTCAAAAATATATATATATATATATATATATATATATATATTTTTTTTTTTTTGACAAACTTCTGTACAAAACGAAATAAATTCTATTCTAAATTCTATTCTATCCACCTGTATCATATCGCACATTATCCCCGTCCTGTAAAAACCCTCCGCGGAGACAGCAACGGTAACGTCCCTCTTCATCTTGCTCTGCGTCCGCATTTCTTGCAATTTATTTTCTTTAACCTCCAATTTTCGACGGTCTTCGAAGGTGGGTTTGGACATATTCGCTAATAAATGTCTAAATTTGACGTATTCCCTCCAAGCTTTTTGATACCTAGGAATTAGATAGAAGAAAAAAAAACATTTTTTTAGGTTATCCTTAATTTTTAAGGTTATATTTCGTGTTATTTGAGGTTATGTCTTACTCGGGGTTTCCGGCGTAGCTCAGCTGCGGCGGTCTGATCCCGAAGTGAACGATTTCGGGGAATTTGTAGCCGTCGGATGTTTGGAGGTCGATGTTTCTGTCCAATTGGTCCACACGAACGGAACACGGTTTTTTGCCGGGGTAAGTGACAACCATACCCTGGAAATGGAATGGTTTTTGAGATTGCTGTTGTCAAGATTGCATATCTAATGAAATTTCACAAAAAAAGCTGACTTCTACCAAAATTAAAAAAAAAAAAAAGTTGATGTTTTTTCCCGAAATTATGTACCTTAATTTCGTCGGCGTACGACTGCCACTCGTACTGTGTCATCTTCACCATTTCCTCGAGTTGTTCGTGCTTAATCAAAGGTACAGCACTGTCCAAGAGGTACTGCAACACCTCTTTCATAGACAGGATTTCCTTTCCATTATCAGGCAATTCCCGTACGAATCTGGGCAGAAAATGAAACTGGGAGCAACCGCCATCGTCACCGGCTGCCTTAAAATCCAAATCGACCAATTCCAGGATCTCCCCAAAGAGGTAATCGTCTAAAAGCGGGGAAAAGGATAATCAAACTTTTCTAACTTAAAAAATAGCTATCCAATCCTAATGAAACTAACCAGAATTATTGCCAAGAGTCTAATGAATAATAAAAAGTGGAGAATAGTAGTTGAAACTACCGTAAATGTCAGAGAAAACAATATAACGTCAAGGGAACAAGTATTGTCAAGGGTCTAATGAACAATACAAAGTCAAAAGTATGGTTTAAACCACCATAAACATCAGGCAAAACAATATAAAGTGAAGAAAACAACATCAAACTTACGAAATGTCAGAGAAAACAATAAAACGTCAAGGGAACAAGTATTGTCAAGGGTCTAATGAACAATACAAAGTCAAAAGTATGGTTTAAACCACCATAAACATCAGGCAAAACAATATAAAGTGAAGAAACCAACATCAAACTCACGAAATGTCAGAGAAAACAATATAACGTCAAGGGAACAAGTATTGTCAAGGGTCTAATGAACAATACAAAGTCAAAAGTATGGTTGAAACCACCATAAACGTCAGGCAAAACAATATAAAGTGAAGAAAACAACATAAAACTTACGAAATGTCAGAGAAAACAATAAAACGTCAAGGGAACAAGTATTGTAAAGGGTCTAATGAACAGTACAAAGTCAAAAGTATGGTTTAAACCACCATAAACATCAGGCAAAACAATATAAAGTGAAGAAAACAACATCAAACTTACAAAATATCAGAGAAAACAATAAAACGTCAAGGGAACAAGTATTGTCAAGGGTCTAATGAACAATACAAAGTCAAAAGTATGGTTTAAACCACCATAAACATCAGGCAAAACAATATAAAGTGAAGAAACCAACATCAAACTCACGAAATGTCAGAGAAAACAATATAACGTCAAGGGAACAAGTATTGTCAAGGGTCTAATGAACAATACAAAGTCAAAAGTATGGTTGAAACCACCATAAACGTCAGGCAAAACAATATAAAGTGAAGAAAACAACATAAAACTTACGAAATGTCAGAGAAAACAATAAAACGTCAAGGGAACAAGTATTGTCAAGGGTATAATGAACAATACAAAGTCAAAAGTATGGTTTAAACCACCATAAACATCAGGCAAAACAATATAAAGTGAAGAAAACAACATCAAACTTACGAAATGTCAGAGAAAACAATAAAACGTCAAGGGAACAAGTATTGTCAAGGGTTTAATGAACAATACAAAGTCAAAAGTATGGTTTAAACCACCATAAACATCAGGCAAAACAATATAAAGTGAAGAAACCAACATCAAACTCACGAAATGTCAGAGAAAACAATAAAACGTCAAGGGAACAAGTATTGTCAAGGGTCTAATGAACAATACAAAGTCAAAAGTATGGTTTAAACCACCATAAACATCAGGCAAAACAATATAAAGTGAAGAAAACAACATCAAACTTACGAAATGTCAGAGAAAACAATAAAACGTCAAGGGAACAAGTATTGTCAAGGGTCTAATGAACAATACAAAGTCAAAAGTATGGTTTAAACCACCATAAACATCAGGCAAAACAATATAAAGTGAAGAAAACAACATCAAACTTACGAAATGTCAGAGAAAACAATAAAACGTCAAGGGAACAAGTATTGTCAAGGGTATAATGAACAATACAAAGTCAAAAGTATGGTTTAAACCACCATAAACATCAGGCAAAACAATATAAAGTGAAGAAAACAACATCAAACTTACGAAATGTCAGAGAAAACAATAAAACGTCAAGGGAACAAGTATTGTCAAGGGTATAATGAAAATACAAAGTCAAAAGTATGGTTTAAACCACCATAAACATCAGGCAAAACAATATAAAGTGAAGAAAACAACATCAAACTTACGAAACAAGTCCAGCTCGCGTATTGTGAAGTTATCGGGGACTTTTTCTTCGATGTACAGGATCGTGTACTCTATATTGAACCGTATTACCTTACAGGTGGGCAATTCGATCAGTGGAAAATGCGAAAGCATAGAGAATCCCTCAAAAATAAATTCGTGCTCATCGTGATTGATTATGGTCGGGGTTTTGGTAAGAAAATTTGTCGGCGGCGAAATAGTTATGCGATAGTGATACAATTTATCGGCGTTATTCGTTGTCTTATCGCAGAGTTGAAGGAACTTCTCTCCCGGATAAATTCCGTGACGGATGCCGGATTTTCGTGATTTTTTCGAACAACGACACAAAGGTCCGTCGTTCATCTCTCCAGGGTCGTTATACCTAATCAAAAAGTAGAAAAATTTTACTAGAAAACATTATTTTTACATCAAAATTTGTTGGGATTGTTTATAATTGATTAAAATTTACTTCAGAAAAAAAAAAAAAAAAAACTTACCACATTTCCGGATGTAACCGGTCTGGATGTTGTTGCTTCCTTGTTAATTCTTCCATCGTGCAGTCCTCTTCATCTGTCAAATCTTCCTCAGAGCTGTCGGAACTGCTTGATAACTCGGCTATGCAAAAAAAATCATAAACTTCAAAAAATCATAACTTCAGTTAGAGACAAGATAATCCAACAAACTAAAATCCATTTTATACTTGAATCCTTCTTATATAATCCTGGAAACTTTCAATAGTCTCCCAGACTTACTTATATTTTCTTTTTAATTAAAACCAAAACCTGCATTTTTACATTTTCGAACGTTCTACGGTCAACGAAACTTACTTTTATGTTTGCAAATCCTTGCCCTGTTCTTTCTTGGAGGGGGCACATACTTTGGTTTGTCCTCGTTGATCCTTCGAGCCCTATAGACCAAATTTTCCTTAAACTTGTCGCACAGAACAAACAACTTTTCGGTGCCTTGTAAAATTTTCGCATTTTTATCGTCTCGTTGATAGAACAAATCGGCGGGTGTTGTTCGTGTCCAAAAAGTCTTCTCCTGTTCAATTACTTCCTTAGGTTCTTCGTTGAGTTCTTCAATTTTCTTTGAAATTTCTTCCTGAGTTGCGCAAAAATTTCTCCGCCATTTCGACAAGAGAATGTCTCTTTCCGATGTTGAAGATTCGCTCTTTGACGTTGTTGTTGTTGCTGTGGTTGATTTTGACGAACTTTTTGATCTGGAGTGCCTAGCAGGACTTTTGGAGCCCCTATAGTTGGTATAATGTCGATTACGATGCTCATTCGGGGATTTTGAACGAGATCTATGACAAATATGTTAGAGTGATGATAGATTCTTGGATTTTTTATTTTATTTTATAGCTAGATCTTTCCTATATAAACATGGCAGGTTTCAAAATTCTACAAGACCTGTTAGTATTTTTTTTTTACTGAAGTCCTATACTTTGAAACCATGATAATATTTAACAAAAACCATTACAACATAGTAAAAATAACTAAAAATTATTACTAACCGTCGCTTGCCTGATCGGCTACGTTGACTCGCCAATTTCCTATAGTCGTCCTTCAGGCTGTGTCTATCGTTTTTATCGTAACTTCTATTCCGCGTCTTTGGTTCGTCATTTCTATCGCTGTCGTCTTTCTCGTGATAATTTTTGCGGTTCTTGTAGTTCTCTAGCTCTTTAGCGTAGTCATATGCCACGGGTGCAGCTGCAGACGTTCCGGGGGCTTGTACCACAGGATAGTTGTAATACTGATACGTACTGTTGTAATTAACATAACCGTAATTGTATGTTGGACCGCATTGGACCATCGGAGGCGGATATTGGTAATTTTGCGGCACTACAATGTTTGGTGGAGGCACTGAAAAGTTTTGAACGGGGTACACTTCGTTATTTTGGCCTGGAAATTGAGGACAATCATAATATGGTTGATTAGGTTGACCATAAGGCCAGTTCTCGCTCATCTTGATGGATTTATGCTTGAATAACTACTTAAAGCCGTTTATATGTGATTTAAAGTTTTAAATTCAGCGTAATATTATAAATAACGTTGTTGTTTTCACTTTTTTATTTGTAGGTTATGACGAAATCATCTGTCACTAGCGCCACCTAGCGTACCAAATTAGAAAATCGTCGGCGCTTCTCAACCTAACCTGTAACCAAACGGTGTTGGCGGTTTATTTCTTCGATAATTTCTACAGAAAATTCAAACAAAATCGTTAATTTAACAATCCCGAGTGCGAAAATTTGGTACGATGACAAACGTGGAGCCCCTGCAAGCGTTAAACATGGGTAATTATTATTTAAATATATAAATTTAATCTGCGTTATAACAAGTTGTACCATTTTATAACTTGCATATCAATTTGATACCTATTTTCATCCTACTTTAGATTCAAGCCAACAACAGGCCTTTGTGCGTTTTTATAGGAATTTACCTGAGGTGAGTGAGAAAATTTGGTAATAATAAACAAGGTAAGAATAATAATAATAATAATCAGGGGCGGACTGGTCATAAAAGCTACCGGGGCTCACTCATAAATAATATTTGATTTCATATGCCTAGGTTGTATCTTTATGTCTCTACAGCTCTGAATTCGCTTATTTTTTGCTTATAAATGAAATTTTAACATTACTCGGAAACTATTAGAGATAGACACTTGTTCTGTACAAATTTGTAATCAGCGCGGCCGTTTTAGTAGGATAGCGAAGGTTTCATGTCAACTCGAGCCCTAGTTTTCGAGATAAGTAGTCGAACTTGAAATTTTAGTTTCAAAATTGCGATTTTATACAAAATTTTTGCTAGTCGAAAAAACTCAACCACTGCCAATTTAATAAATATTATGGTCCCTAATGCAGTTTTTCACCCTGATTCCAGTGGTGCTATTGAATTTTCTCTATCTCGAACGGTTAAGAAGTTATGCCGTTCAAAAGTTGGAAAAATGTACAAAAATAGCTATTTTACTGCATTTTCTACTTTCGGAGCAAACTGTGTCCAAACTAATGGCGCGATATAGATGATTCCAACGGTATTGGGAGGGCAATTGTCCCAGGAATTCATTTCTGATAACCTCGTTGCTCTAAGACGGACGGTTCTCGAGTAAAACGCGAAAAACCTTGATACATTTTCGAGCGCTGATCACAAAAAATTGCAATAGAATTTGAAGAAGTTCCAATAAAGTCGATCCGCCCCGTGCTTAAAAAGAAAGAACTTCCAAAAAATATACATGAAAAACTTTATTCCGAGTATCACTTAAATAAAACACGGGAAGTACTTGAAAAACTTAACCTATGGCTTGTACTTTGTCCTTTGCCTTCTTGAACGAATCGCTGATTTTACCACCCAATTTTGTCCAAAAACCGGGCTTCGTGGTCACTTCCGGTACCTCCGTTGACCCCCGTTGGCCCATGTTGACCTGTTGACCCACCGTCACCTCGTCACGGTCAACGTTCTGCAAGTCCGGCTTGCGAATTATTTGTTCTTGATTTTCGACGTTTTGCACAAAGCTCGCATGGTGTACAGGCACGTGTTTTTGCAAAAACTCTTCAGCTATTTCAGTCTGTTGCTCTTCTTGATCAGCCGTATTTTCCTGCTGAACAAGATCGCTGGAAAGCGGTTTTTTAGTGGGCGCGGTTTCTTGAATTTGGACACGTTGTGGTCTAAAGAGGGAAAAACTCTGTTGTCTGTAACTGTCCATGTTATCTTCTGTTAGTTGAGAGTCGAAATATGAGCTTTGATCCGCAAAACTGGTGCTTTCTTGAGCAAAACTTGCGGTTTCTTGGACAAAACTCGATGGTTCTTGATCGAAATTTGTGGTTTCTTGGGCAAAACTTGGGTTTTGAGCAAAACTCATCGGTTCTTGTGCAAAACTTTCCGGTTTTTGAGCAAAACTCGCTGTTTGTTGGGCTAAACTCGATTGTTTATGACCAATATCGGTCGTTTGATGTTCAAAACTTGAAGTTTGAGGTTCAAAATTCGCTATTTGAGGTTGAAAATGTGTAGATGGTTCGTCCTCTTCAGTTCTACGGTCAAAATGTGGATTTACCACCAACCTCCGCGGCGGGTGATAAGTTAGTACTTCCTCTGTCTGTTGACTCAAATCTTTTTGATCAAAATCGTTTTGATCCAAATCTTTTCGTCCTAAACCTTCCTCTTCTTGGGTGTACAGAGCAAAATCTTCAGTTTCTTGCGTCAAACTCGAGGTTTCATCAGGAAATTGTTCCATAACAGTGTGCTGGTTAAAGTCCTCTTGGTTTTGGCTATGGTTTTGCCCGTTTAGCCCATGGTTTTGCTCATATTTACCAAACCTCTCCAATTTTTGCGTCAAATCCATGTCCATCTCGCTAAAATCTGCATTCGTTGTCCCATCTATCTCAGGATCTCTGTTTTGAGTTGGTTGGTCGCCCTGCATACAATCTTCTGTCTGTTGTGACATATCAGAAACATATTGTGATCCGCTATAGCCAGCGTTGGCTGTATACCGTCTACCATGGGTTGAACCATCTAAAGATGTGCTAGAACCATACGGATTAGAGGCAAAATTTGATGGATTCTGGGCAAAACTTGTGGATTCTTGAGCAAAACTTGATTGTTTTTGAGCATAATTTAAGCTGGAGCTCGATAATCCTTCTCTCAGCTGTCGCAAGAGGTCGTCTTGCAATTTATTGGTCAACTCGAGCAATCTTTCGTTGTTCTGGCCATTCTGCAAGTTCCCGCTGGTGGACACACTAAAGGAATATCCACCTCTCACCCCGTGCTGGTTCAAGACGTCTTCCACCTTCCGACTGAAGTTCCTCTTGAATTCTTCTGAGAGGTCATTGACAACTTGGCTAGATGCTGCTTCGTTGGAGCTTCTAGTGTATCCAGATTGTTTCTTTTGCTGATAGATGGCGTTTGCGACTTGCTGTGATAGATCCGCTTGTATTTGATTGCGTATATTCGCTAGTTCTTCCGTGCTGACGTGATGGGTTGATGTTGAAGGTTGGTATTCGACCCCTGAGTTACGTTGTGCTGCCACATATCGGTACGAGGACTCAGAAGCTTGAGATCGATGTCCAGTTCCGGCCGGTTGTGAGTACACTCCTAGAAATAATAGATAAATCGTTAGGCGATCGTGAAGCATTGAATTAAAGAATTTTTGAGAGGGTTACGTTGACCTAATGACATAATGACATACCTGCATGAATGTTGTGTCGATTTTTGACAGTTTTGGGTGGTTTTAATGACAGGTTTTCATCAATTTTGACGTGAGTTTGATGTGGTTTTCATGGCAATTTCAGTGATTTTTGTGAAAGAGATAAAATTTGTTTCCGAATTTTTATTTTCCGACTAGTAATTGGCAATTTTTATAGATTTTGGTGTGCACTTTTTGTGTAATTGTGTAATTTATTCACAAATCTACACAATTTTAGACAATTTTTTGTTAACTTACCTTGGTTTAAAGAATCAGAACTCGGCCTGTACCCTGAAACTGTCCTCTGATCATTTGTCGGACTGTACTGATAGTCAAACTCTTCAACTTGTTGCGTATCACCTCGTCCAGCAGTGGAGCCACTCGTGTATCTCCCAGTGTCCCTTCCAGTGTTTGAATAAGCACTTTGACTATCATATTGCGAACGCCCACTGTAATCAGCACTTTGGCCATAAGCTGGTTGATGATGTGGTTGATGACTTGCTTGATAATTTGGTTGATACCCAAAACTAGTCGCCGTTTGGGATCCAGAAACATGACCTGAAGAAGAACTATACTGGTTACTTGATGGCAGCGTAACCGGTTCTTGTCTCTGCACAGAATAGTAATTTTGACTTCCAGCATAACTTTGACTTGCAGCGTAAGATTGTCGCGATTCATAGCTCCTCTTCTCAGCTACATATCTGATCCTTTGGTCCTGGATGGTGTCAGTGATCTTCTTGTTCAAGTTCCTCTCAACTTGCGCCATCAAATCGTCCAACTGCTCCTTCTTATAATTCGCTATGTTCGAATTGACATTCCACGTGCTGAAGTAATACCCATCTTTAGATTCTTGGTACCCATACGTGTTCCTAAGAGCCATCGACATATCATCAGTTAAATTTTTCTTGATCTCGCTCAGAACATTAGCTAAGATCACATCATAGTCCGGTTGTTGCCTGCTTTTATAGGTAGCATCGTTAAAATACAAACTTTGCAGCTCCATGAGTCTGACGTTGAGTTTTTTATCCAGATCATTTTGAACCTGCGTGGTAACATCAAGAAGCGGTGTGCTAGGTTGTATGGTTGGCTCCACCTTTGCAGGAACGGTCACATACGCAGTTGGACGAACATAAACCACTGGTTGGGTATTTCCTAGTCCTGGTCGAGAAACTGATTTAGTACCCGATGTATACCCAGAATTGTAGGCACTCTCGCTAGAATGACTCGAATACGTTTGATACTCATTCCTCAACTGGTTGAGAAGATTATTCTGCACTTGTTGCGTGAGATCATCCAACTCTTGCGTGGCATAGTTGGCTTGTGGTTGCTGGTAAGTCGTAGAAATCGGATACGAGTAACCACCTCTTCTGGTCTGGCCACCATATTGCTTATTGAGTTCTTCTTGCGTTTTCCTGGTGATGTTGGCAATCAACTCGGTTTCCAAAGCTTGAATCTCGCTACCTTGAGATGTACCATAGCTGTGTGTCCTGTGCTGATCATAACTTGTCCTGTGTTGATCATGACTTGTTCTCTGCTGATCAACACTTGTTCTCCGTTGATCCATAATGGCTTGAGATAACTGCCTTGATAATTCCTCTTGTAACCTTTGACTCATCTCGTAAAGATTCGATTGTGTGTCATAATGACCACGGTTTAGGCTTTGCGATGATCTTTGACCAGTTGCTGATGATGTGGAGTAGGACGTGTCTTCATTTTGGCTTGAGGAGCTTTGAGAGAGTGGATACTGTCCCCCTATCATGGCAGTAGACCCATACGAGCTACTTCTTTCGTACGATGAGCTCTTCTGGTAACCAGAATTACCTGAGTAACCTGTTCCTCCTTGAGGGCCTGGCACACCTTGCGAACCTGTTAGTCCTTGCGAACCTGTTAGTCCTTGCGAACCTGTTAGCCCTTGCGAACCTGTTAGCCCTTGAAGACCTATTACTCCTTGTGAACCTGTTACCCCCTGAAGTCCAGAAGCCCCATGAAGACCCATATAACCCGCATTTGTCCCATAACCTGAACTTCCGTAGTTATTAGCATGGGTGTCCTCGTGCTCCGCGTTGGGATTTTTGTATTCGGTGTGTTGGCTGTACTGGTCGACCTTAGGGTCCTGCCTGCCAGCTAAATCGCCGTGTATCGACGAGAATTCTTCGTCGTCTTTCTTGTGCTGAAGTTGGTTGTTTTTGTACGACGACGACGAGCTCTTGTATTGGTATTGGTTGTGGTAATATCCGTCTTGGTTGGGGAAAGCTGCCACGACGGCCACCGCCAGGATCACCGCTAGGATCAGCGTGGATTTGAGCATCTGAAATTGAAGAGTTCTAAATCAAAAGGGTCTAAGTGACATTTTTATGTTTTTTGGGGTTTTTGTGTCAATGGGTTCCTACAACTAGAACAGTGATCACATATTTTTTGTTGACTTAACATCACTTTTCATAGATCAAGTCATCAAAGTGTTGTGACAGGTCTAAGATCCATTTAATTTGAATATTTCTGAATGATACTGAATGATTTGGTTAAAGACTTAGGTTTATCAAAAGAAAATTTATTGGGTTCTAGGCTATAGGAATATCATTTACAAAGCATAACGAGCCATTTAAAGTTGTTGTTATTAGATGCAGAATTCCATGTGGATTACGAATTTGTTATATACTACTTAAACAGCTCTAGCAATTCACATATCTTACATTAAGAAATTCGAACAAAAAAAGTTATGGATATCTTTTATGGTTATCTTTTCCCCGGTTCGGAGTACATACAGAATGTTCTTAATCAAACTTGCAATAAATGTTGGTGTCACAACCTTTTGTGAACCGAAATAAAGAAAAATAAATGTAATCTGCTATTACGAAAAGATTCGAAATAAATATGACGTTACATGCCAGATAATTTGCGTAATCCTCATGATGTAAATATCCAAAGATGTTTTATTTATTATACGTATGTATGTAGTACTTGTGTGTCATACAATGACATCGAGATACAAGTAAAGAATTAAAAAAGTTATGCCTATTTGTATTTTGATTATTTTGCATTATATTTTTCAGTATTAGTTTTTTATGCAGTGTTTTTTTGTAAAGTAAAAAAAAAATTAACTGAAAAGTATTTCTATTAAAATATGAGCGAACCAAAGAATATTGTAAAGATAATAAAAGATATGTACTTACTGTTTTTATGTTAGCAACACACTAATAATACAAAACTTATAAGCTAACCAATGTATACTAATACGAAGCGGTCCAGTCTATATGTATTTAAACACCTAAGCTATCTTATGTCATTCCATCAGCCCCCACCACACAAATCTGCCATCTTGAGCAAAAAAAGAATATTGTCTTATTGTACAGTGTGTCCAGGAATGTCCGCACCATATGGTCTATTTCTCAGAAAATTTTATGAAAGTTGGCGGTAGGTCTGAAATTAAAAATACCATCATAAGATCTTAAAAATATCGCACCATATACTGGGTGTTTAAAAAAATGTGAAACGCGTATCGGAGTAAAGTACCTGAAATATTAATATTATAGAAAAATTTTATTTGGGAATGTTGCTTAGAATTAATAACTACGCTCAGGTTTGAAATCACAACCACCATAGGTGCACTTATAATTTTTCACTCAGTAAATATGAAACCATTCCAACTTTCATAAAGAATAAAATTTTCTGAGAAATGGATAATAAAAGGTTTTCCCATATGATAAGGATTTTCCTGGACACACAGTATATCATAATATATTGTATATCATTTTATTGCAAAATTAAGATCTGTGTTTTTTTTTTGTGTACCGAATAGTTGTTTAGTTTCCTGTAGGATATGGTATCTTTTGATTCCCAGAAAATTCTCAAAAAATATTATGATAATTATGTACGTACATCGGTTTTGCCATTTCTCCGAATAGAGGTCAGTCTTATTAACTGGAACAGTTCTTATCTCCTCTTGTAGCCGTTAGGTCATAGAGCAGGACGAGAATTTAGACCGTAGCGTGTTTATTGAAAATATGATCGTTTATTGTTGTTATTTGTTATTAATGATATGTTCTCAGTGGATGTACAAGTAATAAAAACAGAAATTTTTAATTAACAACATATCACAATACGAGTCAATGTGGCCAATGTGGTTAAATTCCGAGAATATTTTTTTTATTTATGTCGCTGACGCTTTTTTTGTGTGGCTACCGTTGTTGTCTTGGGTTGTTGCGTTCTTGATCTTTTTAAAGAATTTGTGTCATCAACTGACCAATGTGATAAAAGGAGTCACCATTTAAACGATTATCATTGTTATTTTTAGTACATATATATTGTTCTATAACACCTAATTGGTTAGCATCGAAACGCATTAAAGATAATCTGCTTGTTGATTCTGCAAATGACTTAATTCTAAACAATAATTTGCACAAATGACACAATTTTAGACAGAATTTGACAAAAATCAAAGAATTATTAAGAATATTTGGCAAAATTTACAATATTATAGATAATATTCGACATAAATAGCTGAACTATATGAAGATGCATAGATTTTTGTCAGGTTTACCTATAATGTATGCAAGTGTCACCGTTATTATTTTGACTTTTCTATAATTTTGATCCTTGTTTTCTTCATAATCGTTGTAAGACACTCATGAAATAAAACACTTATGCATAGCTGTAAACAAACAATATACAAACATTCAATATCGTCAAACTTAGTAAGGGAAATATGTGGCAAAAGACGCGAGAAGATGTTAGCGCCATCTGTAAAGTAATAGCACAACTTCCTATGTATCTCTCAGAGTAAGACTCTTGCGTCAAGAAACTGACGTCTGATTTGTAATATCCAAACAATTTTTTATACTTCATCATTGGTGGTCAACATTAGACTAATCGATGTTTCTCACTTCCTTACAGAAAACCTCCGCTACTGTCAGATTCTTCAACCACTCAGAATACTATACAGTTCACGCAGAAGATTCTCAACTAGCTTCCGAAGTAATTTTCGATACAAAACTCATAAAATTCATGGGTTTAGAACCGAAATTGGCCTATATCGTGTTAAGTCGTTCAAACTTCGAGAAATTTGTGAAGGAACTGCTACTCGTGCGACAGTATAGAGTAGAAGTTTACGTCAAGGCATCACAAGGACGAAACAACGACTGGAATCTGGAATACAAAGGTTCTCCTGGCAACTTAACCCAATTTGAGGAAATACTGTTTGATAATAATACAGATACAGTTATTAACTCGTTCGTAATGGGCGTAAAACACATAAAAAACCAAATGTTGGCCGTTTCTTGCGTTAACACTACCGAATCGAAAATCTACCTGACAGAATTTAGCGATAACGAGTTCTATACGCAATTGGACGCACTGATAGCGCAAATAGGACCGAAAGAATGCGTGATACCGCACGGGGAAACCCCGGAATTGATACGGTTAAATGCCCTGTTGAAACGATGCAATATTTTAGTCGTGAAAATGAAAAAAACTGATTTTTCGCTTGAGGCAATCGAGCAAGACTTGAATCGTTTGCTATACTTTCCCGATGGGCAACAAAGGAACGCCATGGCTTTACCCGAGGCCAAAATGACCGAGGCCCTCTCCACTTTACAAGCAGTGATCAAATATTTGAATCTAACCGCCGATTCTAGCAATTTCAACCAGTTCAAACTCGATACAACTGACTTAAAAAGGTATGATTCAATTTTACTCGCATTTTCATCACTCTTATCCCTAGAAATCAGCATCATAGTAATAAAACAATCCCTTACTGTCTTTAAACTACGATTGCCACCAACACCCAATCAAAAATACACCCCAAAAGCATGCAAAATCAGACAGAAATTGTGTATTTTTGTCATCGAAATTGATCAAGATGTAATTCAATTTTTCTCGAGTTTTCACCACTCTTGCCCCTAGAAATCAGCATTGTAATAATAAAACAATCCTTTACTGCCTTTAAACAACGATTGCCACCAACACCCAATCAAAAATACACCCCAAAAACATGCAAAATCAGACAGAAATTGTGTATTTTTGCCATCGAAATTGATCAAGATATAATTCAATTTTTCTCGAGTTTTCACCACTCTTGCCCCTAGAAATCAGCATTGTAATAATAAAACAATCCTTTACTGCCTTTAAACAACGATTGCCACCAACACCCAATCAAAAATACACCCTAAAAGCATGCAAAATCAGACAGAAATTGTGTATTTTTGTCATCGAAATTGATCAAGATATAATTCAATTTTTCTAGAGTTTTCACCACTCTTGCCCCTAGAAATCAGCATTGTAATAATAAAACAATCCTTTACTGCCTTTAAACAACGATTGCCACCAACACCCAATCAAAAATACACCCTAAAAGCATGCAAAATCAGACAGAAATTGTGTATTTTTGTCATCGAAATTGATCAAGATATAATTCAATTTTTCTTGAGTTTTCACCACTCTTGCCCCTAGAAATCAGCATTGTAATAATAAAGCAATCCTTTACTGCCTTTAAACAACGATTGCCACCAGCACCCAATCAAAAATACACCCTAAAAACATGCAAAATCAGACAGAAATTGTGTATTTTTGCCATCGAAATTGATCAAGATATAATTCAATTTTTCTCGAGTTTTCACCACTCTTGCCCCTAGAAATCAGCATTGTAATAATAAAACAATCCTTTACTGCCTTTAAACAACGATTGCCACCAACACCCAATCAAAAATACACCCTAAAAGCATGCAAAATCAGACAGAAATTGTGTATTTTTGTCATCGAAATTGATCAAGATATAATTCAATTTTTCTAGAGTTTTCACCACTCTTGCCCCTAGAAATCAGCATTGTAATAATAAAACAATCCTTTACTGCCTTTAAACAACGATTGCCACCAACACCCAATCAAAAATACACCCTAAAAGCATGCAAAATCAGACAGAAATTGTGTATTTTTGTCATCGAAATTGATCAAGATATAATTCAATTTTTCTTGAGTTTTCACCACTCTTGCCCCTAGAAATCAGCATTGTAATAATAAAGCAATCCTTTACTGCCTTTAAACAACGATTGCCACCAGCACCCAATCAAAAATACACCCTAAAAACATGCAAAATCAGACAGAAATTGTGTATTTTTGCCATCGAAATTGATCAAGACATAATTCAATTTTTTTCGTATTTTCGCCACTCTTGCCCCTAGAAATCAGCATTGTAATAATAAAACAATCCTTTACTACCTTTAAACAACGATTGCCACCAACACCCAATCAAAAATACACCCTAAAAGCATGCAAAATCAGACAGAAATTGTGTATTTTTGTCATCGAAATTGATCAAGATATAATTCAATTTTTCTCGAGTTTTCACCACTCTTGCCCCTAGAAATCAGCATTGTAATAATAAAACAATCCTTTACTGCCTTTAAACAACGATTGCCACCAACACCCAATCAAAAATACACCCTAAAAGCATGCAAAATCAGACAGAAATTGTGTATTTTTGTCATCGAAATTGATCAAGATATAATTCAATTTTTCTTGAGTTTTCACCACTCTTGCCCCTAGAAATCAGCATTGTAATAATAAAGCAATCCTTTACTGCCTTTAAACAACGATTGCCACCAGCACCCAATCAAAAATACACCCTAAAAACATGCAAAATCAGACAGAAATTGTGTATTTTTGCCATCGAAATTGATCAAGACATAATTCAATTTTTTTCGTATTTTCGCCACTCTTGCCCCTAGAAATCAGCATTGTAATAATAAAACAATCCTTTACTGCCTTTAAACAACGATTGCCACCAACACCCAATCAAAAATACACCCCAAAAGCATGCAAAATCAGACAGAAATTGTGTATTTTTGTCATCGAAATTGATCAAGATATAATTCAATTTTTCTCGAGTTTTCACCACTCTTGCCCCTAGAAATCAACATTGTAATAATAAAACAATCCTTTACTGCCTTTAAACAACGATTACCACCAACACCCAATCAAAAATACACCCCAAAAACATGCAAAATCAGATAGAAATTGTGTATTTTTGCCATCGAAATTGATCAAGGCACAATTCAATTTTTTTCGTATTTTCACCACTCTTGACCCTAGAAATCAACATTGTAATAATAAAACAATCCTTTACTGCCTTTAAACAACGATTGCCACCAGCACCCAATCAAAAATACACCCCAAAAACATGCAAAATCAGACAGAAATTGTGTATTTTTGCCATCGAAATTGATCAAGGCACAATTCAATTTTTTTCGTATTTTCACCACTCTTGACCCTAGAAATCAACATTGTAATAATAAAACAATCCTTTACTGCCTTTAAACAACGATTGCCACCAGCACCCAATCAAAAATACACCCCAAAAACATGCAAAATCAGACAGAAATTGTGTATTTTTGCCATCGAAATTGATCAAGGCACAATTCAATTTTTTTCGTATTTTCACCACTCTTGACCCTAGAAATCAACATTGTAATAATAAAACAATCCTTTACTGCCTTTAAACAACGATTGCCACCAGCACCCAATCAAAAATACACTCCAAAAGCATCCAAAATCAGACAGATATTGTGTATTTTTGCCATCGAAATTGATCAAGACATAATTCAATTTTTTTCGTATTTTCACCACTCTTGCCCCTAGAAATCAGCATTGTAATAATAAAACAATCCTTTACTGCCTTTAAACAACGATTGCCACCAACACCCAATCAAAAATACACCCCAAAAACATGCAAAATCAGACAGAAATTGTGTATTTTTGCCATCGAAATTGATCAAGGCACAATTCAATTTTTTTCGTATTTTCACCACTCTTGACCCTAGAAATCAACATTGTAATAATAAAACAATCCTTTACTGCCTTTAAACAACGATTGCCACCAGCACCCAATCAAAAATACACTCCAAAAGCATCCAAAATCAGACAGATATTGTGTATTTTTGCCATCGAAATTGATCAAGACATAATTCAATTTTTTTCGTATTTTCACCACTCTTGCCCCTAGAAATCAGCATTGTAATAATAAAACAATCCTTTACTGCCTTTAAACAACGATTGCCACCAGCACCCAATCAAAAATACACCCTAAAAACATGCAAAATCAGACAGAAATTGTGTATTTTTGCCATCGAAATTGATCAAGACATAATTCAATTTTTTTCGTATTTTCGCCACTCTTGCCCCTAGAAATCAGCATTGTAATAATAAAACAATCCTTTACTGCCTTTAAACAACGATTGCCACCAACACCCAATCAAAAATACACCCCAAAAGCATGCAAAATCAGACAGAAATTGTGTATTTTTGTCATCGAAATTGATCAAGATATAATTCAATTTTTCTCGAGTTTTCACCACTCTTGCCCCTAGAAATCAACATTGTAATAATAAAACAATCCTTTACTGCCTTTAAACAACGATTACCACCAACACCCAATCAAAAATACACCCCAAAAACATGCAAAATCAGATAGAAATTGTGTATTTTTGCCATCGAAATTGATCAAGGCACAATTCAATTTTTTTCGTATTTTCACCACTCTTGACCCTAGAAATCAACATTGTAATAATAAAACAATCCTTTACTGCCTTTAAACAACGATTGCCACCAGCACCCAATCAAAAATACACCCCAAAAACATGCAAAATCAGACAGAAATTGTGTATTTTTGCCATCGAAATTGATCAAGGCACAATTCAATTTTTTTCGTATTTTCACCACTCTTGACCCTAGAAATCAACATTGTAATAATAAAACAATCCTTTACTGCCTTTAAACAACGATTGCCACCAGCACCCAATCAAAAATACACCCCAAAAACATGCAAAATCAGACAGAAATTGTGTATTTTTGCCATCGAAATTGATCAAGGCACAATTCAATTTTTTTCGTATTTTCACCACTCTTGACCCTAGAAATCAACATTGTAATAATAAAACAATCCTTTACTGCCTTTAAACAACGATTGCCACCAGCACCCAATCAAAAATACACTCCAAAAGCATCCAAAATCAGACAGATATTGTGTATTTTTGCCATCGAAATTGATCAAGACATAATTCAATTTTTTTCGTATTTTCACCACTCTTGCCCCTAGAAATCAGCATTGTAATAATAAAACAATCCTTTACTGCCTTTAAACAACGATTGCCACCAGCACCCAATCAAAAATACACCCCAAAAACACCAAGACGTGGAAATGGGTGTTATGGAAAACAGTGCTAAAACAAGTATTTTTGGCAGGTATGTTAGAGTGGATACAGCAGCTCTTAACGCACTGAACGTTTTTGCGAAACCAGGACAAATTGTCCGCAATAAGTACGAGAGCCTTTTCGGCGTTTTGGATCATTGCGTGACCGCCCAGGGACGTAGGCTTTTGGAACAGTGGATTAAGCACCCCTTACGTGATATTAATTTGATAAATGAACGTTTGGAAGTTGTTGAGGCACTAGTAAAAGATCCCGAAGCTAGGTCAACGTTGACAACGGGTTGCCTAACTAGAGTACCGGATATGTTGATGTTAGCAAAGAAATTGTCCAATCAAAAAGCTAATTTACAAGACTGTTATAAGGTTTACCAAGTGGTGGACTCTGTTCCCGGGATGTTGTCGGTTTTACGGGGTATGGAGAATAAATTTGTTAGGGGAACAATCGTCGATGCCCTTGCTGATGCCCTCGTCGATCTAGAAAAGTACCAAGCGATGATAGAACAGACCCTTGACATGAATTTAGTCGATCGCGGGGAATTTTTGGTGAAACCGACATTTGACGACGAATTGAAAGGTAAAACATATAATTGAAACATGTATAAACCATGTTTCGAAAACTACGTTCCTGATAGTATCAAAATTTAGACAAGCTATACTTTTCTTTAAAACACATTTTCAGAGATCCACGCCAAGAAAGCACTGATCGAGGAAAAAATGCAGAAGGCGTTACGACACGCCGCGTCAGACTTGGGCGTGGATTCCGGAAAAACGCTGAAATTGGAATGCAACGATCAACACGGGTATTTTTACCGTTTAACTTTAAAGGACGAATCGCTGATAAGGAACAACAAGAACTATAAGGTTCTCGACGCGATCAAGGGAGGCGTTCGGTTTACCAATGACAAGCTGTCAAGTTTGAATGACAGCTACCGAGCCTACTGTGACTCCTACGAAAAACAACAGAAGAACGTCGTCCAAGAGATTTTAGCAATCGCTTGTAGGTATTTTATGTTTGCATTGCTTTGACTAAACAAAAAACTAAAAAAATTACTAAACTAGACTAGATAGAAAATTGTAATTTTCAAAACTTGTTCTTTGGTTTATCTATTATCCAGGGAGGCATCAACTCGCTTCTATCCCGTCAACTTGTCTAGTAATCACCCACTTTCTAGTAATCGACCAAAGAGCAAAAATTGTCAAAATTGTAATATCTTGAATAGACTTGAAGTTTAAAAAATTCCCCTGGCTAAACTAGAGGAGATGAAAAGTTGTAATTTACAGGAATGATTCTCTGATTTATCTGTAATCCAGGGAGGCATAAAACTCGCTTCTATCCCGTCAACTTGTCTAGTAATCACCCACTTTCTATTAATCGACCAAAGAGCAAAAATTGTCAAAATTGCAATATCTTAAATAGACGCGATGTTTAAAAAATTCCCCTGGCTAAACTAGAGTAGATGGAAAGTTGTAATTTACAGGAATGATTCTCTGGTTTATCTGTAATCCAGGGAGGCATAAAACTCGCTTCTATCCCGTCAACTTGTCTAGTAATCACCCACTTTCTATTAATCGACCAAAGAGCAAAAATTGTCAAAATTGCAATATCTTGAATAGACGCGATGTTTAAAAAATTCCCCTGGCTAAACTAGAGTAGATGGAAAGTTGTAATGTACAAGAATGATTCTCTGGTTTATCTGTAATCCAGGGAGGCATAAAACTCGCTTCTATCCCGTCAACTTGTCTAGTAATCACCCACTTTCTATTAATCGACCAAAGAGCAAAAATTGTCAAAATTGCAATATCTTGAATAGACGCGATGTTTAAAAAATTCCCCTGGCTAAACTAGAGTAGATGGAAAGTTGTAATGTACAAGAATGATTCTCTGGTTTATCTGTAATCCAGGGAGGCATAAAACTCGCTTCTATCCCGTCAACTTGTCTAGTAATCACCCACTTTCTATTAATCGACCAAAGAGCAAAAATTGTCAAAATTGCAATATCTTGAATAGACGCGATGTTTAAAAAATTCCCCTGGCTAAACTAGAGTAGATGGAAAGTTGTAATGTACAAGAATGATTCTCTGGTTTATCTGTAATCCAGGGAGGCATAAAACTCGCTTCTATCCCGTCAACTTGTCTAGTAATCACCCACTTTCTAGTAATCGACCAAAGAGCAAAAATTGTCAAAATTGCAATATCTTGAATAGACGCGATGTTTAAAAAATTCCCCTGGCTAAACTAGAGTAGATGGAAAGTTGTAATTTACAGGAATGATTCTCTGGTTTATCTGTTATCCAGGGAGGCATAAAACTCGCTTCTATCCCGTCAACTTGTCTAGTAATCACCCACTTTCTATTAATCGACCAAAGAGCAAAAATTGTCAAAATTGCAATATCTTGAATAGACGCGATGTTTAAAAAATTCCCCTGGCTAAACTAGAGTAGATGGAAAGTTGTAATGTACAAGAATGATTCTCTGGTTTATCTGTAATCCAGGGAGGCATAAAACTCGCTTCTATCCCGTCAACTTGTCTAGTAATCACCCACTTTCTATTAATCGACCAAAGAGCAAAAATTGTCAAAATTGCAATATCTTAAATAGACGCGATGTTTAAAAAATTCCCCTGGCTAAACTAGAGTAGATGGAAAGTTGTAATTTACAGGAATGATTCTCTGGTTTATCTGTAATCCAGGGAGGCATAAAACTCGCTTCTATCCCGTCAACTTGTCTAGTAATCACCCACTTTCTATTAATCGACCAAAGAGCAAAAATTGTCAAATTTGTAATATCTTGAATAGACGCGATGTTTAAAAAATTCCCCTGGCTAAACTAGAGTAGATGGAAAGTTGTAATTTACAGGAATGATTCTCTGGTTTATCTGTTATCCAGGGAGGCATAAAACTCGCTTCTATCACGTCGACTTGTCTAGTAATCACCCACTTTCTATTAATCGACCAAAGAGCAAAAATTGTCAAAATTGCAATATCTTAAATAGACGCGATGTTTAAAAAATTCCCCTGGCTAAACTAGAGTAGATGGAAAGTTGTAATTTACAGGAATGATTCTCTGGTTTATCTGTAATCCAGGGAGGCATAAAACTCGCTTCTATCCCGTCAACTTGTCTAGTAATCACCCACTTTCTATTAATCGACCAAAGAGCAAAAATTGTCAAATTTGTAATATCTTGAATAGACGCGATGTTTAAAAAATTCCCCTGGCTAAACTAGAGTAGATGGAAAGTTGTAATTTACAGGAATGATTCTCTGGTTTATCTGTTATCCAGGGAGGCATAAAACTCGCTTCTATCACGTCGACTTGTCTAGTAATCACCCACTTTCTATTAACCGACCAAAGAGCAAAAATTGTCAAAATTGCAATATCTTGAATAGACGCGATGTTTAAAAAATTCCTCTGGCTAAACTAGAGTAGATGGAAAGTTGTAATTTACAGGAATGATTCTCTGGTTTATCTGTTATCCAGGGAGGCATAAAACTCGCTTCTATCACGTCGACTTGTCTAGTAATCACCCACTTTCTATTAATCGACCAAAGAGCAAAAATTGTCAAAATTGCAATATCTTGAATAGACGCGATGTTTAAAAAATTCCCCTGGCTAAACTAGAGTAGATGGAAAGTTGTAATTTACAGGAATGATTCTCTGGTTTATCTGTTATCCAGGGGGGGCATAAAATTTGCTTCTATCACGTCAACTTGTCTAGTAATCACCCACTTTCTATTAACCGACCAAAGAGCAAAAATTGTCAAAATTGCAATATCTTGAATAGACGCGATGTTTAAAAAATTCCCCTGGCTAAACTAGAGTAGATGGAAAGTTGTAATTGACAGGAATGATTCTCTGGTTTATCTGTTATCCAGGGAGGCATAAAACTCGCTTCTATCACGTCAACTTGTCTAGTAATCACCCACTTTCTATTAACCGACCAAAGAGCAAAAATTGTGAAAATGGCAATATCTTGAATAGACGCGATGTTTAAAAAATTCCCCTGGCTAAACTAGAGTAGATGGAAAGTTGTAATTTACAGGAATGATTCTCTGGTTTATCTGTTATCCAGGGGGGGGGGGCATAAAATTTGCTTCTATCACGTCAACTTGTCTAGTAATCACCCACTTTCTATTAACCGACCAAAGAGCAAAAATTGTCAAAATTGCAATATCTTGAATAGACGCGATGTTTAAAAAATTCCCCTGGCTAAACTAGAGTAGATGGAAAGTTGTAATTTACAGGAATGATTCTCTGGTTTATCTGTAATCCAGGGAGGCATAAAACTCGCTTCTATCCCGTCAACTTGTCTAGTAATCACCCACTTTCTAGTAATCGACCAAAGAGCAAAAATTGTCAAAATTGCAATATCTTGAATAGACGCGATGTTTAAAAAATTCCCCTGGCTAAACTAGAGTAGATGGAAAGTTGTAATTTACAGGAATGATTCTCTGGTTTATCTGTTATCCAGGGAGGCATAAAACTCGCTTCTATCCCGTCAACTTGTCTAGTAATCACCCACTTTCTATTAATCGACCAAAGAGCAAAAATTGTCAAAATTGCAATATCTTGAATAGACGCGATGTTTAAAAAATTCCCCTGGCTAAACTAGAGTAGATGGAAAGTTGTAATGTACAAGAATGATTCTCTGGTTTATCTGTAATCCAGGGAGGCATAAAACTCGCTTCTATCCCGTCAACTTGTCTAGTAATCACCCACTTTCTATTAATCGACCAAAGAGCAAAAATTGTCAAAATTGCAATATCTTGAATAGACGCGATGTTTAAAAAATTCCCCTGGCTAAACTAGAGTAGATGGAAAGTTGTAATGTACAAGAATGATTCTCTGGTTTATCTGTAATCCAGGGAGGCATAAAACTCGCTTCTATCCCGTCAACTTGTCTAGTAATCACCCACTTTCTAGTAATCGACCAAAGAGCAAAAATTGTCAAAATTGCAATATCTTGAATAGACGCGATGTTTAAAAAATTCCCCTGGCTAAACTAGAGTAGATGGAAAGTTGTAATTTACAGGAATGATTCTCTGGTTTATCTGTTATCCAGGGAGGCATAAAACTCGCTTCTATCCCGTCAACTTGTCTAGTAATCACCCACTTTCTATTAATCGACCAAAGAGCAAAAATTGTCAAAATTGCAATATCTTGAATAGACGCGATGTTTAAAAAATTCCCCTGGCTAAACTAGAGTAGATGGAAAGTTGTAATGTACAAGAATGATTCTCTGGTTTATCTGTAATCCAGGGAGGCATAAAACTCGCTTCTATCCCGTCAACTTGTCTAGTAATCACCCACTTTCTATTAATCGACCAAAGAGCAAAAATTGTCAAAATTGCAATATCTTGAATAGACGCGATGTTTAAAAAATTCCCCTGGCTAAACTAGAGTAGATGGAAAGTTGTAATGTACAAGAATGATTCTCTGGTTTATCTGTTATCCAGGGAGGCATAAAACTCGCTTCTATCCCGTCAACTTGTCTAGTAATCACCCACATTCTAGTAATCGACAAAAGAGCAAAAATTGTCAAAGTTGTAATACCTTGAATAGACGCGATGTTTAAAAAATTCCCCTGGCTAAACTAGAGTAGATGGAAAGTTGTAATTTACAGGAATGATTCTCTGGTTTATCTGTAATCCAGGGAGGCATAAAACTCGTTTCTATCCCGTCAACTTGTCTAATAATCGCCCATTTATATCTTATACTCTATTCCGTAAAATCTAGGTGGATACGCCGATTCCTTAAGAAATCTGAACCAGACGACCGCCAAACTAGACGTTCTGGTGTCGTTTGCGAACGCAGCAACGTCAGCGCCGTCTACATTCGTCAAACCGAAGCTTCGACCGGAAGGTACGGGTATTTTGCGATTGATCAAGGCCAGGCATCCTTGTTTGGAGCGACAGGATAATTCCATATACATCCCGAATGATATCGACTTGCAGAAAGACTTTAAATGTACATTAAACATAATAACAGGGCCAAACATGGGAGGGAAAAGTACTTATATGAGAAGTGTCGCCCTCTGCGTTTTAATGGCGCAAGTTGGGAGTTTTGTGCCATGCGAGGAGGCTGAGATTTCATTGGTTGATAGTGTTTTTGCCAGAGTGGGGGCGGATGATTGCGAACTGAAGGGTTTGAGCACATTTATGATGGAAATGGTTGAGACGTGCGGAATTGTGAGGGTGAGTGACGTATAGCGGATATTTTTGGACGCAGGCAGACAAAAATTGTCTGTAATTGTCTAAAATTAGCAAGAAATTGTGATAAATTGTCTAAAATTGCTACAAAATTGTCAAGAATTGTCTAAGATGGCCAAAGAATTGAAATTATCAAGAAGTGTCTAAAATTGCCGAAAAATTGATTTTCTTTAATTTTTTTTTTAGTGCGCAACGAACAATTCATTAGTGATAATCGACGAATTGGGACGAGGGACTTCAACCTACGATGGTTGCGGAATAGCCTGGTCCATCGCCGAGTGAGTCCCACGCATTCTAACCTCAAATTTCAGAACCTAACCTCGAATTTGTTTGTCAGGCACCTAGCAAACGAGACCAAGTGTTTTGCTTTCTTTGCCACGCACTATCACGAAATAACGCAACTGGCTGAAAGCATAAGCAACGTTCAAAATCTGCATGCTTCTGCAGTTGTCACAGAGAAAACCATAACTCCCCTTTATCAGATCGTAGAGGGGCCCTGCGACAAAAGTTATGGCATCCACTGCGCTAGGATGGCCGACTTTCCAGAAGACGTCATAGAGGTTTGATTTTTCTTACAAGATAGTTTTTTAATTTGAGGTTATGTTTTTTATTTATGGTTGTTTTGTTCAACACTGTCAAGAACTGTCTAAGATTAGCAAAAAATTTTGAAAAATCGAAAAATTGCCAAAAATCTAATTAAAAATTTAAATTGTGATAAATTGTCTAAAATTGTAAGATTCTTTTTGGAAATTTCAGTCTAAGAATGTCAAAAAATGTGGAAAATTGTCTAAAATTGACCAAAATTGCCAAAAAGACTTCTGAAGTTGTAGAAATTGTCTAAAATTGTTTTTTTTTTTAATTTGAGGTTATGGTTTTAGTATGCGACAAAACATCAGCAGAGGTTAGAATTTGCCGAGGGGATGAAGTACATCAGCGAATACGAACCTGCGTTAAAACGCAAAGTCATAGGTGTAAGTTTTTTATCGTCGTATAATACTGTTATTTGGTCGTTGATTTTTTTTTTTTTTTAGGATGGTGATAAGCTAATTTCGGATACTTTGAATAAGTTGAAGAAAGCGTCAGAAAATTTAAGTGGAGAAAAATTGTTGTCGGAACTTGACATTTTGAAATCTCAATTGTCAGGAGAGAATTTATTTTTGAAAGGACTTCTGGAATTCTGCTGATTTCTCCAATTGGATTTGCAGGTTATGTTACGTGATAAGATTAAATCTGTTTGTCGGTTGTGTTAAAACAGTAAAAGCTTGTTGTCTTGTTTTTTTTTTACCTGTTTCTATTCCAGCATAATAAAGTGCCATTTTTTATGTTTAAGAATAATCTTTTTTTCTACCCAGTGAGTTAGCTGGGTAGCTTAACCGATATGTTTGAAACTGTATGGGCAAAATTTATTCGTTGTGACCTCTTTTATTATTTTTTTTTTTCATCTTGACCGCCACTTCCGGTAACCGGTAGTCGACATCAACTTTCGTATTTTAAATGGAACGGCAGATGTTACAAGCGTCTTTTTAGTGATTTATCCGATTTTGGCCAAACTGATGTCTACTCACCATCCAGTAACTTTAAATATGTATGTAGATGTTTCAAACTAAGAAGAGCACAGTTGTGTATACAACCAAATATACGAGGGTCAATTATAAACCATACACTGGGTATAATTGGTTGCATATGTCACGGTGATCTTAGTTTAAAACTACTCTACCAATTTACAGATCTATCCCGTCAACTTGTTTAGTAATCACCCACTTTCTAGTAATCGACCAAAGAGCAAAAATTGTCAAAGTTGTAATACCTTGAATAGACGCGATGTTTAAAAAATTCCCCTGGCTAAACTAGAGTAGATGGAAAGTTGTAATTTACAGGAATGATTCTCTGGTTTATCTGTTATCCAGGGAGGCATAAAACTCGCTTCTATCCCGTCAACTTGTCTAGTAATCACCCACTTTCTAGTAATCGACCAAAGAGCAAAAATTGTCAAAGTTGTAATACCTTGAATAGACGCGATGTTTAAAAAATTCCCCTGGCTCAACTAGAGTAGATGGAAAGTTGTAATTTACAGAAACTGATGTCTACTCACCATCCAGTAACTTTAAATATGTATGTAGATGTTTCAAACTAAGAAGAGCACAGTTGTGTATACAACCAAATATACGAGGGTCAATTATAAACCATACACTGGGTATAATTGGTTGCATATGTCACGGTGATCTTCTTGTTTAAAACTACTCTACCAATTTACAGATCAATGGGATGAACGGTTTAGGCGCTATAAGTTTTTATAGACACAGTTTGACTGAATCCACAGCCTTCGTCGCCATGTTGCAAATTGTCAGATTTTGACAAACGTCAATGCCACTGACATGACATTAAATGTCAGGATGACAAATGTAATTCTGTCATAGAAATTGAGGTTACGTAGCGCCCAGAGATGGCTCTGGCTTTACTAAATTAAATAATTGCAAAAATGTTTAGGCACTTCATTGTGCCAATGATGTAGTAGGAAAGTTGGGTGAGGGCCACCCCAGATAGTTTTTCTTGAGCTTTAAAGTTCTTTCCATGAAGAAGCGAGTATTGAGCTTGTTGAGAATCTCTACTATCAGTACACAGATGGCGACACAGTCTCCCTAGATGAAAAAATTAGCACTAAGATGTCATTACTTCTACACGCAAGATGGCACTATGAGAAAGAAATAGCGACACAAACAAAGATGGAGACACTAACTCAAAGCAAGTGGTTGTTTAATTTTCAAAATTAATTTTAGGTACTTATTTTAAAATTTCCGATTTCTTTCTACTTACCATCCGATTGAATTTAGTGCGTATTTTAAAGCCTTGTGCTAATGAGTAATAAAAAACACCGTATTGTTTGTAAATAAAATTTATTGTTATAAAACGATTTGGACAATTCTAAAACTAATTGCACTTAGATAAGACACATATTACACAATATTTATTTTTTTTTGGAACGCAGCGTTGGTTGTCAGATTCTACATATAAACAAACTCTTCACGAATAAACTAAACTATCTATAACTTCCGAATAAATCCACACTAACTCCCTTGCACTACTTCACTAGTTTTATAAAACAAATTCGCTCCTTGGAACACCATAACCCTTAATTTTTGGACCAAATCTTCATCCATATCTCCATCGTTCGAAACTTTCAAAAATTCCCCATACGCAGACCCCTTATCTAACAGAATAGCAAAACTGGGATCTTCTTTCACTGCCTTCAACACCATCTCTCGATAACTGGCAAATTTCACGTCGTCTTTTATACTTTGAGTTTCACAGATTGTCGCTTTTTCTCTTATTATTTCCATGTTTGGGTTTTCTTTGATTTTTGGACACTTTGACGACTAGATTTGTTAGATATTGCACTTATATTTTTAAAGGAGAGAAACCCGTTTAGCTGGTAAGGGATGCTCTAGTGTTATGAGCACGTGTTTCGGTAAAATTTGAATAGGTTTAGGTACTCTCTAGTTTGATCTACTACCAAGTTTGACCATTCGTTGTCGGTCGCTTTACACCCCTGTTTGTAACGAGTGAATGAATCACGTAGCATCTGGAGTCCCTTCTGTACTGTTTTTAGGACCAGCTGTCGAGCACTCTAGGACAATATGGCACTATATATGGAACGTGCTTGCCAGCGGTTCATCAATATTAGTGGGACTGTACCACATACAGACATTGATTGTGGGGGTAGAAATATAACGGTCGCTCTATTAACTGCTTTATTGGTTCAAGTGATTTTATTGAGTGAGTTAAACTTTGTTAGATCTACGTTTATTTAGATATTAAATAACTTGTGTATTTGATGGTTTTTTGAGGATATAATAGTCAAATTTTTGTGGTTTTACCTCACTGGTGTGATTTTGAAAATAATTACTTCTTCAATCCTTTCTATTGGCCTGATATCAGAGATTTCTTTAACAATTCTGATGTTAAAGAAATGTACTAAAACCAAAAATAACAAATAAAAAGCATTGTGTTTTCTTTAAATATGTTTTATTTCATACATTCTCAATATAAGTGACTAGATTTTGCTTTATATTCATACAAAATTAACACTATTCTGACTAGAATATTTATATAGGTATACTTAGCACAAAAGAGACGCCTACGAAGGAATTTGATAAATTTTGTTCTCCAAAACCTTCAAAATGCACGAAAAATTAAAGAAGAGATCAAAATTTGTCAAATTTTTTGCAATATAAATATAAGTACAACATTACTGTACATATTTACTCAATGACTTCAACTACCAACAATTCAAATATTGTCAAATAGAAAAAAAAAACATTATATAAACAGCGAAAGCCGAAAAGCGTAATAAGTTTTTACATTTCGCATTCATTAATTTGGGTACTAGCCTTTGAATGACTCGTCCAAAACATAGACAAGCTCATACTAAACCTAAAACTTACACAACTACATACAACCTAAAACTACACATCGAACGATAAAATTACTCGAAAAAAAAAAAAATGACTAGAAATCTTACACACACATACAGTGAAACCTCGATATAACGAATCTCCGTACGGATTCGTATGATCGAGGTGTTACTGTACTTAATAAATATGGAATGGAGGCACAGGTGATAGGAAACAACTGTTGTAAGTAAAGTTAAACTTGGGGATCTTGGACCAGTTTCTCGGTTAAAGTTTGAACGACTGGGTGGTCATTTGGCAAACCTTGGGCTGCTAGGAAACGAAGGGCTTCGGTGGCGCAGGCTGCATAACCTGCTGCCTGGGGGTCATTCTCGAAGTCTTCGGACCTTTGCAGGTCCTCCTGAAGTTGACAAACTTTTAGGAGGCACATCTTGAGCAGTTCTGTCACGTGTTCGTCCTTTGCCTTGCGAACCTGCAACAATATGATGAATCGTTTAATAATGATGACCGGAAAATTGTCTCTATCAATTTTAAAATTCACTTTGATCTTCTATTTCAATCCCCAAACATGACACATACCATCGACGTGTTTTTTTTTCTCTCTGCGATGGTATAAGATGATGTGATTTGAATTCGCGAATATAAAAAATCCCGATTTCCATGCGAAATCTCGCGAATTTCTGGGCAATATCATATTCCGGCACGCATTCCACTTCTGCGTAGGATTGAAAAGCCTTTTGCCAACGTTTCGGGTTAGCAATGTTAACATAATTCGATCCAGAGATGAGGGTGGAAGTGTTCGCTCGGTACGGCAGGAAAGACACGTGATTTTCAGTTTCAGCAATAACTCACGTCAGGGTAATGCGCAACGTGATACTTTAAATTACATGTCGAAGGCGGTACGGTATAAAAGTGCTCGGGTAAACAAAATCGCTGTATAGAAAAGTTATTTGAAACATTACAAACTGATGGATTTGCTTGTTGAATGGGTAGAGGGTACAAAAGGATTTCAATAATAGTTTGGTACAAAATAATAAAAAGGTAAATTAACAAAAAATCTGTCTTTTATCCTTAATGATATCCTTTGATCCTGTCTATGCTTTGACATTCAATATGGGTTGCTTGGACTTGCTATTAAGCTGCGTATTATGATGATCAAAGCTTAACGTTATTGTGAGATGGCTACGAAATATGATAAAAAAATAAGACCAACAACACTTCTTTATAACTCTGTATCATAAATAACAACCTAAAACAACCATACGGCCAGAAAAACCGGCACATAGAAAAAAATATTATTCATTTCTCAGATAATGATGTTCTTTATAAAAGTTGAAGTTAGATCTAAAAGAATGATCTTGAAAATGTGGCACCATTTTTCTCCTTAGATTACAAATTTCACAGAACTTTCACTGCCTTTGAAAGCAAGATCAATACACGCAATAACTTTTTATGTTTCACTTCAGCTTCTTCTTATTATAAGCATTCCCATAATATAATAATAAGTCAATGAAAGGTAATTTATTTACCTGTATTAAGTATTGCTTGATATTTTGATATCTACTGGGTGAAAATGTATGTATGTATGTATGTATGTATGTATGTATGTATGTCTGTGAACACGATAGCGTCCAAACGGAACAACGGACCGGGCTGAAATTTGGTATACATATTTAGAATTACTGGGAGATGAACTGGAGTGTTTTTGGTGACAATCTGACAGCCGGAAGTGGCAGATGTTACAAGCGTCTTCTTAAGGATTTATCCGATTTTGGTCAAACTGATATCAGCTCACTATCCAGTGACATATGTCATTGTCATAGAAACTGACGTTAGTTAGGGTCCAGATTAGGTATTAAAATTAATTTCTGTAGGATTTTCACAAACAAACCATGAATTTTATCGAGAAATATTTTTATAAAAGTTACCAATACGTGAAGTGTATGCTTTGCGCGCTGTGTTGTTTTTTTATGCATTTCATGTGTTGTTGTTAGATATTCGGTTCAGTTAGCGACAAGCGCTGTAAGCGGTGTAATGTGGGTACGTATTTAACCATATATTTCAACAATATTAATATAATAATAACATATCTCTTGTAGCTAAGTTCGATCAGCGCAATAACTATGTGTTTTCTGACCATAGAAGCTGTGATAGAAGATTGAAGCAAAGAATAAAACGTATGTAAGTAATACTAAATTATTGTCTTATGCATTATTATCGGCTAGTAAAACCGAATTATCTAACATTGCGAAATAGTAAGAACCGACAAAAGCTAGATGTATTAGTCTCGTAACCCAGGCAACGACAATACCTGTTCACCACAACCGAGCTAATTTGCATTTTTCGGCCATCTTGCCAAACATTTTCTGGGCGTCTGCGCGTTTTTTTTTTTTTTGACAGAATTTCACGGCGTCGCGTGTGTTGCAAACAGATATACCAGCAAATATTCGCAACAGGTAATTTGTGATATTTTGAGTGGTGTTTTAAGTGATTTTGACCTAACCTATTACCCCATGTGTATAAAAATCATGTTCCGTATTCATTTCAGCGCCATTAATCAAATTTTGTTGAGTAATAACTGGTACTGGTAGCGTTTGGATCATAATAAACATTGTGGATGAATATTTGGTTATATTTGGTTATGTTATTGTTGCAGATGGACAACGACGGTGATGTAGTGAAGTGTTGGACATTTAGTTGTGCGCGTTTTTAAATCTTGCGTGTGTAGTGTTGAATAGCAGCCGTAGATGCCCAAGGGAGAAGAAGGACTGACTTGGAGGAGGATTTTACCGGAGTGGCAGCTTCCAAGGACGAAGACATCTAAAGGTAGGTTCAAGGAGATGTCATCCTTCGTTGGAGCGGAAGAAGACGTAATAAGGTAGGATTTTTGGACTTCTCTAGGTTCGCGGCGCGTTATCGGTCTTTTTGACTCTCTACGGGTTCTGTAGAGTCGTCAAAAGCAGTGGTAGTGCTAATAATCTGAACTTGTTTGGTGGTATTATTGAAAAATTCCGGTAAGTGGGTATTTCTTTGTACGTCTTGCGATACTTGGCAGAAGCGAGCGAGAGGGACGAAGATGTCGCTGCAGGTTAGCGGGGTGGTGGTTTGGGATCTTCCCCCTTGCTCGTTTCTGCTTCAAAAAGGTTAAAATCTGTGTGTTTTTTTGTTTCAGATGGACCAGGAGTGGGTTTCCTTTGTCCAATAGGCGCTACAAAAGTGTTCAATGTTTATAAGTAGAATTAATTTTTTTTTTAGTTTTAGGAGCATGTTGGAAGTGATTTAAGGCCCCCAGTCCCCATTGTTTATACTCTTTATCCATGGATTAACTGCAATGATCAGGGTTATGGTTTTTTTAAGTAAGTAACTTTGTAGATGAATGAAGTACTTATTATTTTAACAACACTAAGTTTATTGATACGTTTCTTGTTGCAGATTAGGAAGGAAGAACCTAACCGATCTAGATCAGATCTAGGAGTCACAAAACTGACGTTTTCCAATGCCAGACACACAGGTAATAGATGCCTTTTATAATGCCTTATTTGTATGATAAATTTGTATGCAAATCTTATGATGTTTGATTACAATCATGCAGTGGTTATACTTAGGTACTTTTTACTTTCCGACTAGTATCCTAGAAGGAAAGTATTGTAATCGACGGAAATTTTTTTTCGCTCCGAAACAGGTTACGTCGTAGATGAAATTTTTACGTCACAAGGTGGCTATTTAAAAGTTAAAATCGACATGTCCAAGCGTTTGTCTTGAAAACACTAAATAACGATATTATGAATTTTGTTCCGAACTTTAGCACCACTCTGTATCTGTGTGTGTGTCTGTGCACACGATAGCGTCCAAACGGTACAACGGACCCGTCTGAAATTTTGCATACATATTTAGAATTGCCAGGGGATGCACTGAATTGTTTTTGCTGACAATCCGACAAGCGGAAGTAGCAAATGCGTCTTCTTCGGGATTTATCCGATTTTGGCCAAACTAATATCAGCTCATCATCCAGTGATTATAAATAAGTGTAGTAATTTACAGGACAATGAACGGTTTAGGCGTTATTTGTTTTTATAGAAGCAGCCTGACAGAATCCACAGCTTTTGCCGATGTGTTGCAAATTGTCATATTTTGACAAACGTCAGTGCCACTGACATGACATGACATTAAATGTCAGTGTGACAATAGTATATTATTATACAAGTTTTATAAGACGTCAAATTGGCGCATGAGTTGTTTGGGGCACGAGGAGCGCCAGCGACGAGTGCCCCAAATGAACGAATGCGCCAATATGTCTTATAAAACGAGTGTAATATACTATTTTTTCTACTTTGCGTCATTAATTTTATAAAAATTTAGAAGTATATTAGGTAAAATTCCAATCTAGAGTATTTATGGGTGCAACCGTTGGTAACACTGTCATCTGTCACTTAAATTCAAATATCTGTGAAAAAGTAATTATTGATAATTATTATATACCATCATATACTAGTAGTACGAAACCTAGGATGCAACACGCATGTTTAAATATGTATAAAAATATACATACTTCGCAGTTTGTGCGATTCTAAGAAATCAGTTTGTGCTTACTTTTGTGGTTATGTGTATTTTCGTTTGACATGCATTTGATATCAATGTCACCAATCTTAGAAAAAAGTTACTAAAAACGGTGTTACAATTTGCTAATTGTAACACCGGAAACAGTGTTACAATGTGTGCATTGTGAATGCAAAGTAGAAAAATGTTATTATGTTAGAGAGACTGACGTTAGGTAGGGTACAGAGTGGCTCTTGCTTCACAAAATTGAATAATTACAAAAGTGTTCAGACACTTCATTGTGCCAACGGTGTAGTCTCTATACATTTTGAACCACCAAAACTCGATTTTTTTTTCAGTCGAAAAATAGTTTAGTCCTTAATCCTGTTGTGCTCGATTTTTCCTGCGATTTTTGTTGTTTTAGCTCAATGGAAAATATTGACAAACAATTATCACATGCGAAAATATTGATCAATTTATTCCAATATTTTGAATTTATTCCAATACTTTCTATACACATGGCTATAAATAATAACAATATACGTTTAATAAACAACGAAATGTTTACCTAAAAATTAATCTCCAATAACTATTGTAAGCTTCGACGAATATTGATGGATTTTTACGAAAATAAAAAAAAAACAAATTCTACTCTGTTGCAATTTAGAAAATAATTATTTCTACTAGTCGGAAAGTAAAAAAGAGATATTTACCCTCTGTCCATTACGCTGTCTTCGACTCGAACATCCCTTATTATCTCCACCGTGATTGCTACCCCCTTTTGGCACTTTCATCTCTCAAAAAGTCTCTCCAAGGCGCCCCAAAACCAAACCACTGACTCACAAAAATCCAAAATACACCCGAACACACCTACGCGCGTCCAAACTCAGAATGACTCAAAAAATCATCGCTCAGCAATGATTTTCAGTACGCGTTCGGTACATCTGTCCCTGCCTTCTGTTTATCACCTGTCTCTCTCCAACCAACGCTTAAAACCGATCCAAAAATAGTGGAACCCCCGACTTTGACAAAATCCGAGGTGAGCGGTTCACGCAGATCGTATGTTATTGCCATGTGGGGTATGTTGTATTTGGTGTGCCGCTCTGATTTGATTGCTATAGGGGCAGATGTTATTGGAGCAGATGTACCGGTCTGGTGTTTCGATTTCAAGGTGGGGACGTATTGCCAGTCAGCTGTTAAGGTAGTCGAGTCCTCCGGTAGGTTACTTCTTGAGATCGTGACAGGTGTTGACCATATTTTAAGGTGTACAACACGTGGCGTCTACCTTATGTTGATAATTCAGAGGACAGGAACTTTGGATTTGATGGTGCATCCCTTTTTATACGATCCATCCCTTAATTAGATATGGACCAGTCGAATCGTTGATTAAATTCCTCGATAAGGACGAAACCAAAACTCAGACCCTTTTCTCTCATTGTTTCCTTGTTTACGAGTTTTCCAATTGTTTTGTTTCAATTGTACGCCATGCCTTGTTGCCATGCCTAATCTAAATTATAACTTGCCTACCTCTAATAGGAACATGAAAACTTTTGGACCCTCTAGGGTCTGGCAAATCCGTAACTGGTTTAATTAGGCTTTATTACGGCACTTTAGGAGAACGTTGTAGCTTACAGTGAATTATTTCCAGCACTTGTTTTGTTATTGTGGTGTGGAAATAACGTAGAAGTTGGTATTAGTTGTGCTTGCTAAAATTTGATGTTCTATGCCTTCATCATGATGATTTGGTCTAACTTTAGAACACTCTTCAGAGCAATTAAGTACCTTACAGTTTCGAAGAAAACACTGAGAGATAAATGTGGAGGAGTACATTAAATAGACAAATCGACAGAAAACAGAAATTGACAGAAATTGAAACTGAAGTAATTAATAAAATCAACCCAGAGGGCTATTATAAGGACCCACGGTGAATATATATCAACAGTCCGACAGCTGGTTCTGAGATACAAGGTTCGGTGGATTATGGAGGGGTTAGATATAGAGGGGGATGCAACCCGACGACGAGCGACTCGTGTCAGCTGTCAGGGGGAGGATTTACAAGAAAATAACTACCGGATCAGTTAGCCAATTTGGCAACGTTACAAGCGAAAATTAACTTTAAGGTGTTGGGGGCTTGTGTTTTAATGCATTTTATTTTTAAGGTTTAAAAGAATCTATTATATATATATATATATATATATATATATATATATATATATATAGATATATATATATATATATATATATATATATATATATATATATATATATATATATATATATATATATATATATATATATAGATATATATATATATATATATATATATATATATATATATATATATATATATAATAAATAGATTAATAGATCGTTTGTAAACAATATTGAATGTGGAAATGCACGATCATAGCAAGAGTGGGTGATGAATTGGTGCTCGTTTGATTGTAACTGTTCAGTTATTAATCTTTCAACTATGGACGGATTCCAGCGCTTTTCGTGCAATTTATAGTCCGTATTTTGACGATTTTTGTCACTATCGATGATTGATGATGCCGATTTCTTGTGAGACGAAAAATAGTTACGAGTGTTATGTTTTTTTTTTATTGGAAAAACATTTTGTAACCAAATGTCTAACATACATTTTGGGTGCATAATGTCCCAAAATTAGACAAACAATAACTCAATTATGTCATATAAAGTCAGTCTTCCGCAGCTGGGTTGCATGTTAATTATTTGATTTTGTATTCACTTCACCCTGGCATGTTTTTGCACAGTGTTAAATATCGTAGTACTGGAGAACATAAGAAATCCCTTCGTTAGCGATGTGGATACGGTGTCTTGATGTCAAATCAATTTCTTGTTGATGGTCAAGTTGTCCCAGTCCTTACTAAAGAGAGTATTTCCTATAGCATAGTAATTTCATAATTCCTAGTACAACTCGAAGAGTATTAGTAAGATATAACAATTAATAACACAAGTTGATATACAAGTTGTCGCTACAGCTCAGTAACATAGATATTACGTCTTTCTAATCAGAAAATATCCTTAGGGAACACAGTCGATGATGCAAAATCTACTCAAACGAAAAGTTTAATTAACAGTATCGATTCTACGCCTGTCATGTGTCAACTAGATACCCTACTTTTACGAGAAAAGTTTGACCACTGTTTCTGAACTCTCGATGCATGCAACCGTATTGCAACCAATGCACCAGCACTTTTTGTTTTTGCTTGACAGCCACCACAGTTGCATTATGGTCGCATTACAATAAGAACTTCACTTGACCAACAGAACTAAAGGCTACTTTTTGATGTACACAACATGTGTGACATAAAATTTGACTATAAACAACATAACTAATCTACTCTTCTTAGCCCGGATCGTAAGATCAAGAATCAATGGAAATTTTGAATATTTCCGATCAATAATAGTGGTATTAGATGCAACGCCGGATGGAATAGTTTGTGGAGTCCCACATACTGGTATTTGCGAGATATATTCCGGTGTTAAGCGACCGGAAACCGTCGAGAATCTTATTTGGTAGTTGTCCCGGAGCTAGAACATAGAAATGTCCGGAATATTAATGATTGCCGACCGCCTAGCTCCATCATCCCAGCGGGTGTGTTGTTTACTTCGATAATGCGGTCAAGCAAGTGGAATAAGTGATTTATTCAGCAATTGAATGCAAGTCAGATTCACGTCAATGCACACTTTTCACTCCACGTGTCAACAAACATAACGGAGTATGGATTTCTTGAATTGTAGAACTATTTATAATAAGAGATTTTTTATAATAAGAAATCTCATATATACTAAGCCAATAAAATATTATTCTTTTGAGAGAGAATGGACGTTTCACTTGTGGATAGAATTCTAAGTAGATGTGGACTGTACGAGTCTTCTTAATCGATATGACTACGAACTTAAAAGATCGTGATGAAATTTTTAAGCAATTTCGTCGTACGATGTACAAATTTGATATTTCTAATCTTAACTGTACCTTTCGTACTTTATTTCCGGTTTATAAATAAACATACGGGGGAGGGAGACTTTGGAATAGCTGTGTGTTAAAAGCTTAAGGTATTTACTTCCCGAAATCCTGACGCCAAAGTAAGGATCAATATCGCTCATATTATATCCGTAAGGCATTAAGAACGGCACATTTCGCATTGTCCTTATAGCCTCTTGTTCGCACAATAAGTCGAGACGAGAAAAACAAACACATATTTCACAGCAGGTGTGTTTTGGTTGTTTTATATATGTACTCTCTCCTGAGTAATCTCAACTTGATTTAGTGCATATTTTTTTGTGAGATTAGGTTGAATTCTTTGGGGGTATATGTACTAACAAATATTTACACAAATTCTCTAAAAAAAACAGGAAATTTGATAGTATACATTTTGGCGGAGGAGCCGGGGTATTAATTCTCTATAGTAAAAACTAAGTGATAACTGAAAAAAATATTAATACGCACCGTACAAATTTGATATTTCTAATCTTAACTGTACCTTTCGTACTTTATTTCCGGTTTATAAATAAACATACTGGGGAGACTTTGGAATAGCTGTGTGTTAAAAGCTTAAGGTATTTACTTCCCGAAATCCTGACGCCAAAATAAGGATCAATATCGCTCATATTATATCCGTAAGGGATTAAGAACGGCACATTTTGCATTGTCCTTATAGCCTCTTGTTCGCACAATAAGTCGAGACGAGAAAAACAAACACATATTTCACACCAGGTGTGTTTTGGTTGTTTTATATATGTACTCTCTCCTGAGTAATCTCAACTTGATTTAGTGCATATTTTTTTGTGAGATTAGGTTGAATTCTTTGGGGGTATATGTACTAACAAATATTTACACAAATTCTCTAAAAAAAAACAGGAAATTTGATAGTATACATTTTGGCGGAGGAGCCGGGGTATTAATTCTCTATAGTAAAAACTAAGTGATAACTGAAAAAAATATTAATACGCACCGTACAAATTTGATATTTCTAATCTTAACTGTACCTTTCGTACTTTATTTCCAGTTTATAAATAAGCATACTGGGGAGACTTTGGAATAGCTGTGTGTTAAAAGCTTAAGGTATTTACTTCCCGAAATTCTGACGCCAAAATAAGGATCAATATCGCTCATATTATATCCGTAAGGCATTAAGAACGGCACATTTCGCATTGTCCTTATAGCCTCTTGTTCGCACAATAAGTCGAGACGAGAAAAATAAACACATATTTCACAGCAGGTGTGTTTTGGTTGTTTTATATATGTACTCTCTCCTGAGTAATCTCAACTTGATTTAGTGCATATTTTTTTGTGAGATTAGGTTGAACTCTTTGGGGGTATATGTACTAACAAATATTTACACAAATTCTCTAAAAAAAAACAGGAAATTTGATAGTATACATTTTGGCGGAGGAGCCGGGGTATTAATTCTCTATAGTAAAAACTAAGTGATAACTGAAAAAAATATTAATACGCACCGTACAAATTTGATATTTCTAATCTTAACTGTACCTTTCGTACTTTATTTCCAGTTTATAAATAAACATACTGGGGAGACTTTGGAATAGCTGTGTGTTAAAAGCTTAAGGTATTTACTTCCCGAAATCCTGACGCCAAAATAAGGATCAATATCGCTCATATTATATCCGTAAGGCATTAAGAACTGCACATTTCGCATTGTCCTTATAGCCTCTTGTTCGCACAATAAGTCGAGACGAGAAAAACAAACACATATTTCACAGCAGGTGTATTTTGGTTGTTTTATATATGTACTCTCTCCTGAGTAATCTCAACTTGATTTAGTGCATATTTTTTTGTAAGATTAGGTTGAATTCTTTGGGGGTATATGTACTAACAAATATTTACACAAATTCTCTAAAAAAAACAGGAAATTTGATAGTATACATTTTGGCGGAGGAGCCGGGGTATTAATTCTCTATAGTAAAAACTAAGTGATAACTGAAAAAAATATTAATACGCACCGTACTAATTTGATATTTCTAATCTTAACTGTACCTTTCGTACTTTATTTCCGGTTTATAAATAAACATACGGGGGAGACTTTGGAATAGCTGTGTGTTAAAAGCTTAAGGTATTTACTTCCCGAAATCCTGATGCCAAAATAAGGATCAATATCGCTCATATTATATCCGTAAGGCATTAAGAACTGCACATTTCGCATTGTCCTTATAGCCTCTTGTTCGCACAATAAGTCGAGACGAGAAAAACAAACACATATTTCACAGCAGGTGTGTTTTGGTTGTTTTATATATGTACTCTCTCCTGAGTAATCTCAACTTGATTTAGTGCATATTTTTTTGTGAGATTAGGTTGAATTCTTTGGGGGTATATGTACTAACAAATATTTACACAAATTCTCTAAAAAAAAACAGGAAATTTGATAGTATACATTTTGGCGGAGGAGCCGGGGTATTAATTCTCTATAGTAAAAACTAAGTGATAACTGAAAAAAATATTAATACGCACCGTACAAATTTGATATTTCTAATCTTAACTGTACCTTTCGTACTTTATTTCCAGTTTATAAATAAGCATACTGGGGAGACTTTGGAATAGCTGTGTGTTAAAAGCTTAAGGTATTTACTTCCCGAAATTCTGACGCCAAAATAAGGATCAATATCGCTCATATTATATCCGTAAGGCATTAAGAACGGCACATTTCGCATTGTCCTTATAGCCTCTTGTTCGCACAATAAGTCGAGACGAGAAAAATAAACACATATTTCACAGCAGGTGTGTTTTGGTTGTTTTATATATGTACTCTCTCCTGAGTAATCTCAACTTGATTTAGTGCATATTTTTTTGTAAGATTAGGTTGAATTCTTTGGGGGTATATGTACTAACAAATATTTACACAAATTCTCTAAAAAAAACAGGAAATTTGATAGTATACATTTTGGCGGAGGAGCCGGGGTATTAATTCTCTATAGTAAAAACTAAGTGATAACTGAAAAAAATATTAATACGCACCGTACTAATTTGATATTTCTAATCTTAACTGTACCTTTCGTACTTTATTTCCGGTTTATAAATAAACATACGGGGGAGACTTTGGAATAGCTGTGTGTTAAAAGCTTAAGGTATTTACTTCCCGAAATCCTGATGCCAAAATAAGGATCAATATCGCTCATATTATATCCGTAAGGCATTAAGAACTGCACATTTCGCATTGTCCTTATAGCCTCTTGTTCGCACAATAAGTCGAGACGAGAAAAACAAACACATATTTCACAGCAGGTGTGTTTTGGTTGTTTTATATATGTACTCTCTCCTGAGTAATCTCAACTTGATTTAGTGCATATTTTTTTGTGAGATTAGGTTGAATTCTTTGGGGGTATATGTACTAACAAATATTTACACAAATTCTCTAAAAAAAAACAGGAAATTTGATAGTATACATTTTGGCGGAGGAGCCGGGGTATTAATTCTCTATAGTAAAAACTAAGTGATAACTGAAAAAAATATTAATACGCACCGTACAAATTTGATATTTCTAATCTTAACTGTACCTTTCGTACTTTATTTCCGGTTTATAAATAAACATACAGGGGAGACTTTGGAATAGCTGTGTGTTAAAAGCTTAAGGTATTTACTTCCCGAAATCCTGACGCCAAAATAAGAATCAATATCGCTCATATTATATCCGTAAGGCATTTAGAACGGCACATTTCGCATTGTCCTTATAGCCTCTTGTTCGCACAATAAGTCGAGACGAGAAAACCAAACACATATTTCACAGCAGGTGTGTTTTGGTTGTTTTATATATGTACTCTCTCCTGAGTAATCTCAACTTGATTTAGTGCATATTTTTTTGTGAGATTAGGTTGAATTCTTTGGGGGTATATGTACTAAAAAAAACTTATTATATTTTCTATCCAAGTCAAGTACCGAATTGTCAAACAGTAAAGAAATTAATTCATTTCTTTCAGTATAAGAATCAACACATTCTGATCTATACATAAATTCGATCTAAATCTGTTACCTAATTCGCATTAAAAATTTCCCAATACCTATTATCCGATGATCTGATTCCGAGTGGGTTGTTTGGAATTCAGGTTTCGCCGTGATCCCAAATATTGGATACGTATTTTGACCGTACATAGGTAGCGTCGAATTCATGGCGTATGATATTCACGTGATCGGGATTCATTGCTCGATTGGAAAAGTCACGCACTAATGATCAAAATCTGGGGCACGATATGCATACCAAAGGGCGTCCCTGATTACCGATGGGAACCCACCTTGCTTGGTTGCTCAACCGCGAGCGTACATTTTGTCAAATCCGATCACGTAAAAATATATATCCAGATTCGTTTCATATATCCCTTCCTTTCATGGATGGATCTGTACGTTGTGGTTTATCGTCTGTAATGGCATTTATAAAATTCAATTTAACGAATGGGGGCGGCATATTTTCGGATTTGATTGACTGACATTCGCTTTAGATTAGGTTTTCTTTGATAATCGTGTTGCAAACAATGGCAGGCAATTCTTATTGCTGTATCTGTGAAAAGAACACTAATACATCATAAAATGTATCTAATTATTTTTAGTGTATAGTTTTTTGTTGCAGAGTATATAAATCTCTACTTTATGGCTACGGTTTATAATCAGTTTACAACCACCCATTTAATAATGTATTCCCGTCGAAAGCACGCGTCCTTCTCGATCCGTACTGATCGATTTGCTAAATTGGTTTATACGACAGGAAACAAGACAGGATGTAAATTGCGATTTGATCACATTTCATACGCAGACACGATGATACGTCTAAAATATCAACAAATATTTACACAAATTCTCTAAAAAAAAACAGGAAATTTGATAGTATACATTTTGGCGGAGGAGCCGGGGTATTAATTCTCTATAGTAAAAGCTAAGTGATAACTGAAAAAAATATTAATACGCACCGTACAAATTTGATATTTCTAATCTTAACTGTACCTTTCGTTCTTTATTTCCGGTTTATAAATAAACATACGGGGGAGACTTTGGAATAGCTGTGTGTTAAAAGCTTAAGGTATTTACTTCCCGAAATCCTGACGCCAAAATAAGGATCAATATCGCTCATATTATATCCGTAAGGCATTAAGAACGGCACATTTCGCATTGTCCTTATAGCCTCTTGTTCGCACAATAAGTGGAGACGGCAAAAACAAACACATATTTCACAGCAGGTGTGTTTTGGTTGTTTTATATATGTACTCTCTCCTGAGTAATCTCAACTTGATTTAGTGCATATTTTTTTGTGAGATTAGGTTGAATTCTTTGGGGGTATATGTACTAACAAATATTTACACAAATTCTCTAAAAAAAAAAAACAGGAAATTTGATAGTATACATTTTGGCGGAGGAGCCGGGGTATTAATTCTCTATAGTAAAAACTAATTGATAACTGATATTAATACGCAAAACAGCTAATAATGAAAACAAAACGGCTGAAAAGAAAGTTCCTCTGGCGGTGATTTAATGAAGGTGATCCTTTAAGAAATACGGATTCGCTAATGTTCGCTTTCGGGGAAAGAGGGGAAGCTTTTTAGTAAATATGATTCGATTAATGGGCTTAAGGGTGAAGCTTTCTGTTTTTTATTAGGAAGAATGGGGGGTTGAAATCGACCGTTGGAAAAGAAGAGAGATTTGCATGTCTTAAATTGAGAGAAATGCTGAAATCGGGAATATAAAAATGCCTATTTGCAGTAGTAATCCAATAAATTATTTTAAAACTGATGATAATTGAAATAATTATTTTTACAACTCATTTGATCTGTGTAATAGACATGCTTTTGTGGAGAGCTTAATAATGATAATAATAATAATAATAATTATTATTATTATTATTATTATTACAAAGAAGATTGTCCGGATCCCTAAAATGCCATAATTAACACCGTACATTACAGCTGGTAAAAACCATTTGAACATGACTGCTTTTTTCGATACATTTTCATTATCTAAAACGTTACAACGTATGTTTTTGCGAACATCGCATGCCATGTCAAGCCAGCCCACCTTGGCGTAGCGAAAGCTGTCCAGTCGCCGAACATCCAGTTAGTTCGGCGTTAGCCACCAGGGCGCGCTGCTGAAATGCTGAGACGACGCGCTAGCGATGTTTTGATCTCGCAACGTGTGACGAAAATTAGTTTTTTCGGTGTTTTTTTCGGGTAAAGTTTTTCGACGAAGTTTGCCACCTGCGCTTGTTAAGAAGAAGTATTTTAATCAGAATTTCGAATCGGTAAGTTTTAAACTAAGTTGATATAGATTTGAAAACTTTAAATGTGACTTGGGGCGGTTTTTTAGTTCGGTGGTTATTATCGGGGTAAGTTTTAATTTGGTCGTGGTCGGTTTTTAATTTAATTCTAGATCTGGTGTCAAAGTTTAGTTCTGTGAAATTAAGTAATTACAGGGCAGCCCGGTTAATTGTCAAATAAAGTGACATTTTTAGTATTCTACGAATAAATCGGATATACAATGTTTCAATTTCACGTTAAATTTGTGTTGTGTTAAATTCTGTTTGAAATACGCTGGATTCCTTTTGTTGGTAACAATGTTAATTAAAATTCAGTAGAGTGTTGCTGTACGAACTCGTAACTTATTAATAATAATATAATTATTCCCGATTTATACCATTTTAATCAAAACACTATATATTATTGAAAATTTACATACTGAACTGAATCATAGGATTAATACAGCGCTAATTAATTGTATAAATAACTATTCCAATAATTTAACCGCAACCCAGGGCCATAAATATTAACTTAACACTGAAAAGGAAAATCACTAGGAAGCCAATCAAAATCTAACTTAATTAGCAAGACCCTTGTCGTGCGGGTTTTTCAAATCTGCCGAAAAGTGTTCGGCTAACACAATTAACATGTCGGGGAGGAAAATCGACGCCCAACTCAATTTCCCAACCAATTAACAAATTATTAACCTCTTTTCCATCAAACCCAGTCATGTTTATCAAAGGAAGCCTGCCTGACAGGCTAATTGCATACGAACTGCCCAACCCTCTACAATTAAACATAAAATATGAAAACTATTATTATTAGGTGGAATTTGGAATCAATTACGTAGGATATGGTTAATGATGATAAAGAGGATAATTCTCAAACTACGTAAACCAACGGAAAAAATGACCTGTTATGGTAGGATCCGAACCCACGACCTTCTGCTTGCCGGGCAGGTGCTCTACCAACTGAGCTACACAACAAGACATGAATTGCACACCTGCTGTGTAGCTCAGTTGGAAGAGCACCTGCCCGGCAAGCAGAAGGTCGTGGGTTCGGATCCTACCATAACAGGTTATTTTTTCCGTTGGTTTACGTAGTTTGAGAATTATCCTCTTTATCATCATGCAAACTATTGATGAATTTTCGGTGAATTGTGAACATGTAAAATCTATACTCGACGACCAAGCATAAAATTTTTGTTAGCAAATTTACGGTAAAAACTGGGCTCTGTTGAGATTTATGGGATATTAAAACGATTTTGACAAGGGAAAAAATACCGTAACATTGACACAGGCATTATACATTGTCCCAGCTATGCTTTTGTTTGAAGTTTACCCGGTTTGTCCACGAGGTACCGCTCACGAACTGAAGAGAAAATTTAAGAATGGATAAACTTTTAGCATTTCTTCATTGACTCCTGTACTTTTTCCTAGTATTGTTCAACAGGCCTTTGTCTGCTTATTTCAATTAAAATTTTAATGCTTTCGTTATTCTGGAACTGTTTTGGGAGGCGACCCAAAGTTAATAAGTACTGATGAATATGGTAGATTTTTTCGGAGAAGTAATTTCGAAATTTGGTTTGTACAAAGAAAAACATTAGTACCTACAAAAATTTGTAAACTGTCTTTGTTTGTGATGATGGTGAGGATGGTCCTGTATATGCTACCATACAACACGACGAAAAAAAAAAAAAAACAAGCCAAGTTAAAAGTGTGAAAGTGGTGTGAACTTCTTGTTTCGCTGAACTGTTTACATTATATAGCTTTAAAAGTGTTTCCAACACTCAAAAATTTTCCAACCCGTTGCTCTTAGGAAAACAACTTGAAAGCTGTACAGCACTTCGCACTTTACCGCCCTCTGTCGGCGAGTTAGGGAGTAATTACAACTCCCTCTGTGCAAATGGTATAATGAGGCGACGTACCCAAACACAGTGTCTTAACCTGACAAATCCTGTATGGGTTAATACTAGCTAATAATATTATTGTGTCGCTATAATAATAATACTATGATAATGATTTTCTACATAGGCAACCCAAAAATCAACTGTTAAAATAGGAAAACTACGACTTCGACTGCATCTATTCTCTGTTAGTTCAACCGAAAACTTAAACGGACACAACTAATCCAACGAATTCATCTATCCCTAACTGTCGACTGCAAATTCGGCATTTTGTGCAGTTGAGCGCAGTGTTGACTAATGCTCGAATTGATTCTATGCCCGTTCGGTCGAAAGAGGCAAAGAATGGAAACGTTCCTTGGGATAAATGGGTTAGGCGGGACAGTTTTTCTTTTTCCCGTGCATTTTCTTCAAGTTGCGATGGTCACAGGCACAAGAAACCCATAATCTTGTTATATCCCAGTTGTGCTCTTAAAGTCGACGAACGTCTCAATTTAATCCAGGGTGCAATTTATGTTTAGTACGTACGACTGCTATAAACAGAAATACGGGCAGCACAAACGGCACTAACTAAGCGAATGTCCCGTTGTTGCATCCACGATAGAAATGCGCATCTTGCATAGGAATACTTGACCGTAAACACTACCATAACTTTTATACTTCTAACAGCTATGTGACAATTGTGTATTTAGAATAGAAAACTAGCTCTGTGTATATGTCAAAATTTTCGACTTTAGTTATTGGGCATTCTAGAAATATGTGGTTAAGGCTTCCCACCTGTCCACATTCGCAATATGGACATTTTAGGATACATTTTAGGTTATCTGCTATCTGTTACTGTTGTTACGAATGTCCGGCAGGGGGCGTTTCGGGTTTGACGTTACTGTGGTAATAGCAGCAAAACACGGGTCGACAAAAATCGATTTTTTGGATCGAAAATTGTTTTTAAGGCCGTTTTTTTGCTCAAAACTCTTTGGGAAGGGTATTTAGAGGGATCTTATCGTAAGACATGAGAGCGAGCGGCTTTTATAAGGTCGGCAGGAACGGATAAAAAATGTAAATTTTTGACGTTCATCGATCCGCTTGTCGGAATTTCTAGACGTCACGTGACATTTTCTCGAGGTTCGCCTTCACCCGAAGAGGTGCAAAAACGTGATTTTTTTTTCAAAATTGACGCATTTAATTTACAAAATATCGCGCAGTCCACGCGGAATTGTGTCCTTTTTTCAATTCGAGCGTCAAAAGTAATATCGAAAAGCCCAATTTTGCAGCTACTCGATCGCAAATGTTGGCGAAAATGGGCGATTCCGCTGAACGCGCCCTACACTTGAAAGTTCGTAATTAGTATAGGTAGATAGAATGTCAGAAAAAGATATCTTGCTTGGAGCTTAGCTACTAATAATTTCGAAGAGTTTAGTATAATTTATCTCAGCTAGTTGTTTATTTAAGGAATTTTTCGTATTGCCCTGTAAATTCCATGGTCCTTAACACGTATGTACAATACTGCTAAAATGTGCCGAAATGTTTGAAATGATAGGTATGCATAGGTCCATTAGGGTTAATATACTCCGCATATAAATCCTAATTCCATCCCGTTACGCGTGCTTTGTTAATACGAGGACCAGCGAAGTTGTTCTGCAATTACCTACTGTTTAATTAAATACCTTCAATGTTGAAATTCGCCATGTATAATATGTAGTTTCGTCTGTGTATAGTAACTTCGTAATAGGCAAGAAATTATGTTGTAGAATAAACAAAAAAATATTATAATTTAATAGTTTTATGGGTGACAGTACACATTTCTGCACAACATTTTTATACGTAGAGGAAACCCATATACCGGAAAACAATCTGCATGAATTCCATGCAAATATTAGATATTTACATACTAAAACTTTGCGCGCAGTAACCACCGTTGTAACAAAGAAACGCGGATATATATAAAACCGACCAAACGGGAATCTTTTCCAGAAAAATCGCGACAATATATATATAGGAAACCAACGAAGCGTATTACCAGTACAAATGGTTTTCTTCACTGTGCCAACAATGTGGATTTTAAAGATGCCGCGGAAAATCTATCAATCTCTTACAACTCATGTATTTTCTCTTAGGGTGCATCCATAAATACACGGTAGAAGAATGTCACTTGGAAATAACACTAAGAGCCACTTTATTTATTAAAAAATAAAAATCAACGACGACAGTTCCAGATAAAATATGATATAGGATAACTTCTTCAATACTTCTATACCAATGGTTCCCAACCTGCTGGTAATTACACACTGAGGGGTAAAAAACGATTTCTGAGGGGTAAACAGGAGAAAGATAGCACAGGGCAACAACAAGTTCTTTTTTCTGCGGCATCAGTTTGTGTAATTAATTTTGATAGACTATGATTATGAAGTACTCGTTGTATAATTAGTTTGTTTGAATTGTCTCCAGTCCTAATGATAAACAATGCAATCAAAGTATAGTATAAGTTAAATTATTTTAATTTAAACCTCAATAAAGAATATTTTTGCTTTTCGTATGGCTAGCAAGTCTTTATTTATCAAAACCAATCTTTGAACTAACTTTTTGAAATATAACATCTTACTCTACAACTTGCTGCTGCTTTTTTATTGGGTCAGCAAAATGGATACACTAAATATCCCTGTTTTCTTTGTCTGTGGGACAGTCGTGAAAAAAATGAACATTGGGATAGGAAAAACTGACCGTCGAGGATAAATATGACCGTACGAAAAGCTAACATCGGCCATGAACCATTGATAAGTCGAGAACAAATAATTCTTCCACCACTACATATTAAATTTGGGCTAATTATACAATTTGTGGAAGCTTTATATAAGAATGATGTTTGTTCCAAATATATTTGATAATCATTTGCTGGGGCCAGGAAATTTAGAAGCCGGTATCTTTGATGGACCACAAATGACTTAGGTTGAAGCATGGACATGTATCAGTTATCAAAAATTTTTTGGGAAATCACCAAGCTGAACAATATTAACAACACAAATCGTTGACAAAATGCTTCAAAATTTTGAAGAACTACTATGAGTACCAAGTTACATTATTTTCATAGTCATTTAGATAAATTTTCTGACAATCTGAGTGATTACAATGAAGAACAAGAGCAATGGTTTCAGCAGTATATCAAGATAATGGAGGAAAGATCGATGGTATTGCCATATAATGGCAGACTACTGCTCGACCTTATAAAGGGACTGTTCTGAACAAAAATACAATAGAAAACGTAACACAAAACGTTTTCTTAATTTAAATTTGTGGTTTTTTAATTCTTTTATTATTAATTTCGTATTATTTTCATATTTAGTAGACTAGATAGACTTACCTAAAATTGACTAATAAATTCCATGCTGCAAAATCATTGTTTCCCTGTGTAATCATTGTTGATCAGTTATTGTTGTTCACTGTATGCCCAAAATATTTTTTGGTGGGTAATTGCTAATATCTAACCTGCTTTGTGGGTATATGCCTGAAGAAGGTTAGGAACTGCCGTTCTATATGTATGTAGGTACATAAGTAGGCTGTCAAATAATCACATAGGTAAACAGTACACGTTGCGGAAGTCTAGATTGTCTTTTGGGTTGAGACGGCTGTGATTGAGTGCGCAGTTCGGTAACACTGCAAATAAAAACTGGGTAAATTCAATTATTGAGAAAAGTTTTCCTTGTCGACGTAGTGCTGCTCAAACCACTGAAGGGATGGCTTAGTCAAATAAAGAAATCACTCTTGTTTCCTTCGGGGATGCAGTCCTGAATAACGATATGACTAAAGGTCTTTCCAGGTTTTTTTTTGTCTGTAGGTATATATCCACAATGTTTATTAGATATGAACACTTATCAGCCTGGTCTAAATCAGTTAAATACCTGAGCAAATGCATGCGATGTTCTTGAGGATTTAGAATACGATATTCTAAAATATGATATTCTGAACCCTCAAGACATTGTCAATAAAAGACGAAGATGTGTTTCTATGACGCTTTGAAACACCTCCACCACTAAACGTAAATAGTTATCGTCATTTTAATAACGTTATTCTCAGTGTAAAGATGCATAACACTTCTACTTTAGTGTGTCATTTCCCGTCAGTTCGCGAGAAGGGTAACGATACCATCAGGGACAAAGTGATGCCTAAACCTTCCTGGTCTGTACGTGGCTTTATTCGCGATTCATTTACTGAATTTAGATTAGGTTATTAGCATATTATACTATCATGGACTACGTTCCTTTAAGCAATCAAACTGATAATATAAGCTGCGTTAAATATTCAAACTTTAAAAATAGATAAAACTGTTATGTGCAAACAAATTATCTCCAATAACTTCCCTGTATATTTTCTATTATTAACCTTTCTATTATCAAATGCAGTTGAGTAGCGGAAATTAGTTTCAATCAATAATAGCATCTCTACCAATTGTCGGTATAGACAATTCTGATGGATTTATGGTGCTAATTAGTTTCAAATGCCTGCCTATTAGTTTCCTATAGTTTCCCACAATCACCTAACTGCTGTAAACCAGCAACAATGTACATTCTACAACGAGGTACCTCTCATTATTACCTCAACTATTTCCAAGTGCTTTTGTCTCTTATCTGAGGGTTATCTTGTTGTCAAAACATGATTAATGCCTTTGCTCAAGAGGTGCTATTAGGGATAATATTATACGGAGGATATAATACGAAAATTTTCTTCAGTCAAGTCTATGGAAATCTTAACGTAATTAATTTCTCCTAAGGTATTGTTCTGAATCTCCAAGCGTGATACATACGTAAATAGGTATTGTAATTAATATTTTGAAGTAGTTTAATTACTTCAGTACTTTGTATAATATTGTCTAAACAAATTTAATTAACCATTCGAAGAAATAAACGAAATCGACAAAAATAACCCCTCACGAGATTTGCAAAAAATGATTCTCAAATTACTGTTGAGAGGGCAAATTAACGAGGTTTTTCTATATCCTCTCCACGCGCCCGTCTTAATTGAATTCCTCCAAAGCGAGCAAAGCAGTCGTTCTGCATGCCATCGATTTCGAGCAGTGTTAAATTTAACGCGCCTTCTTATACCCTTAAAGGAATCTGCGGGGGTGGCGAAAAATAGCCCACGTACCGAAAGAGGACAGCAGTAAGAAATATATTTAACTTGTCCTACTGAGTTTCGTATTCCTTACGTCAGGCGACAGGATAATAGGACATTTTTGTCTTTGGGTTTAGGGTCGACTGCATAATGAATCCATCTGAATGACTTGGTGGCTTTTTTACTAGACCGAAACTTAATTTATGATGCACGAATATCTAAGGTCCCTGTCTAATACTAACTATGCCCAAACTTTAAGTTAACTTGGAATTGGCGGCAATAGAATGAGAGAAAAATCAAGATCTTCCCGGGATTCTTGAAGGGTCCTCCCACGACGGAAACGGTCCCTTATAATGAGGTGAACGGTTCGTTTCCTACGTCCCTTAATTTAATGAGTCCGGACCTGAGAAGGGTGGCTGTAAAACCGGCCACCACAGAGCAAATTGTTCGAGACAGCGACATGATTTCAGGACACCCGATACGTTATGTTTTAGTACAATATTAATTGGGTTTAAGATTACTAAGAAATAAAATGTTTATTAGCGAACTATATTTGTAATCTTTGGCACGAAGTTAGCTTGTTTAGATTTAGTTTTAAGTTCAAATTGTGACGCTTCTAAATATCTAGTGTAGTTGCATTCAGAAATATCTGTAGCAAAATTCATAGAACTTTGTCTGTGTTGGGATGTGATTACATGTCCTTTTGAAATCCTTTGAGTAGCCACAAGTTTACAGAGATATGCTGGTGTATCCTTTGAGATAAAATCCGACAGGAAACTTTGACACCGACCATCTATTCCAAGTGCTCTGATTAAATTTTCGCAGTATTAAACTTTGTAGACGTACAGGACTTATATATACACATATTCCAAACAAGTTTATTCAATAATTTAACATATCTCTCTCCAAATATAGACTACATAAGATTACATAAATGTATGTTGTTTCAGATATGAATACAACATTTTTAAGCGACGATCAACTGGAATACATTCCCTACTATGCAAGACCGGAAACCTACATTATTCCAGTTGTTTTCCTAATCATATTTATTGTCGGGGTACTTGGAAATGGAACATTAGTGATCATTTTCTTAAGGCATAGAGCTATGAGGAATGTACCAAACACGTAAGTGAGACTTTCCTTAATTTATTTAATTTAAGTTAGTTTCATAGCATAAGGAATTTTGAATACGTGTTCTATGTGTAAGAAACGCCATATTTTATGACACAGCATAAATAATGTTGTGCCATAAAGATATTATTAAGACACCACTTAACTTTCCCACCCAACAGGATATTTAAATATCAAACATTCTACGCCAAATGGAATTTTCTTTGGAATGCTACGTATAAATCTAAGACATCTGTGTGTAAATAAATATCCGTTGTGTACCAAAGAACGGATATTTATTGCCAGTCTAGTAGGGTTTCGGGAACAACTGATTTTCGATTTTTACTGTATCATATATCACGCATTATAGGCATAATCTTGCAATATTTCGGGGCAGCTTGTATCCAATTTTGACCATTTTTGTGTTGTTGAACACAATGAAGTGTCTTCAATTTTGTAAAGCCAGAGCCACTCTGTACCCTACCTAACATCTATGTGACATAATAACATTTGTCACACTGACATTTAATGTAATATCAGTGGCATTGACGTTTGTCAAAATCTGATAATTTGCAACACAGCGACGAAGATTGTGGGTTCTGTCAAACCGCTTCTATAAAAGCTAATAGCGCCTAAACCAGTGTTTCCCAACGTGGGGCGTACGCCCCACTGGGGGGCAATATGATTCTCAAGGGGGGCAATTGGAATATAGAAAAATTAAAAAAAAAAACCTACCTTAACGTCTCTTTGTACCGTTCATACTGCAACCGTTAATCATATCCTTGAGGCTAATTATTAAATATCTCTACACAATTCTAAATATGAAAAAAAAAAAACACACAATAGGGAAAAATTTAATTAAGCCATCAATATTTGTAAAAACGTTTTTAGAAAAATATGTCAAAGATGTGATAGCTATGCCACTTAAGATACATTGTTGAGGAACATTTTGTTGAAGGTATGTTATTCTGTAAATTAGAAAGCATCACAACCTCCGAAGATATTCTTCATAAGCAAAAAAATTACTTCAATGTCTTTAATGTTCCAATACAGAACATAACATCCTGTACTGCAGACTGTGCTCCTAACATGATGGACAAGAAAAGCGGCTGTTTAAAGATAAGAATCCAGAAATGCTTCTTGTGCATTGTCTAATATAGCTCCATAGGGAAAACTTGGTAACCAAAAATGTTTGTCCAGTTCTCAATGAAGATTAAATTCGGTTATAAAATATGTCAATTGTATCAAAGCTAATGCCGAATGTGACATTTCAAGTTAATTTGTGAAGTACAAAATAATTCATACTTTTTATAACTAAATTTAATACTTCATTGAACAAATATTTTTGGCTACCAAGTGTTCCCTGTGAATTACACAATGCACAAGAAGCATTTCTGGATTTTCATCTTTAAACAGCCACTTTTCTTGTCCATCATGCTAGGAGCACGATTGGCAGCACAAGATGTTATGTTCTGTATTGGAATATTATCGACATAATTAATAACATAGTTTTTTAGCTTAGAAAAAATATCTCTGGAGGTCGTGGTGCTTTCTTATGATTTGCAGAATAACATTTCCTCAAAAAAATGTTCCTTATTAATGTACCTTACATAAGTTATCAACAAGGCCTCAGTGCCTCTCACTCTTGCTCATTTTAACCATTCTTTTTCTGACAGTGTTGTTACTAAGGGGCACAGCTATCACATCTTTGTCATCTTTTTCTAAAACCGTTTTTACAAATGTTGATATTGACAGTTTAATTAAATGTTCCCCTATTTTGTGCTTTTTCCAAATTTAGCAATGAGCACGAATATTTGATAACTAGACTCAAGGGTACGATTAACACTTGCAGTGACAATTTCAGTTTTAGAGTAAATGTTTAACTTTGTGTTGTTATAATAAAATATGGCAGATTTGTGTTGTATTAGTTTTTAAGTGAATGTTTATTTCTATTTTGTTATAATAGAATATGTAGCAAATTTTGTTTCTGCTAAAATGCTTAGTATTTATTTCAATAATCAAATAAATTATTGTTTTATGTTATTATTTTTATACCCCCAATGGCGCAAGTTTTTCATTACGTCACAGAGAGGAAATCAGTCAAAGTTTGTTGGGCAGAATGTGTACCAATGACGAAATGAGAAACGTACACCGTTCAGAGTAAGGTTCATTTCCAACTCTGTTATAGGTATAAAAAAAGACAATATGAAGTGGGGCATGAGATTTTTAGACCAGCTTCGGTGGGGCATAGCTCAAAAAAGGTTGGGAAACACTGGCCTAAACCGTTCATCCCATTGTTCAGTAAATTAGTATACTTATTTAAAACTGGAGGATGAGGTGATATTAGTAACATTTGCCACTTCCGATTGTCATATTGTGGCAAAAAAACAATCCAGTTCGTCCCCCGGCAATTCTAAATAAGTATGCAAAATTTCAGCCCGATCAGTTGTACTGCTTGGACGCTATCGTGTTCACAGACACACATAGGTAGATTTCTATATTATACACACACGTATAGTAAAAACCAGGAGAGCTGCAAATGACTAAGCGATTTCTGCTGTTATTTTTGACGTGCGCAACAGATCTTGTTTGACCGATTACCCATGTTAGAATGAAACAGCCTTCGTTTTGTATGTCTGTTTCGTAACCTTGTAAGCGATGAGTCATTTGCAGCTCTCCAGGTTTGTACTATATACATAAAACATGATTTTATTTCTATTTCTTTACTTAGCCCTTGGAAACTCCAATAAACAACACGAGTATTCGTATATTGATGATGTAATTGAGAATCGTAAACATGAAATTAAGAACCGCAAACAAAATATTAATTGCGGGGAAATTTCAGTACAAAGTACACATGTATTAACATACGTACATACTCATCCAATATTTGAACTGGTAACTCGGACGTAAACCAATCGACAGTCGACTACAACCGTCGTCTCTTTAGAGAAAAGTAAATACGTACAAACCAGAAACAAAATGCTTATTTATAAATAAATACTGGAGTAATTTCCAATTTGGGCGTGAGAACAAATAATGTTGCTGGAAACCCCAAATATTTCGCCTTAATTAAACGATGGACGCCAGAATTTGATTTTATTACGTGACCCTAATTGGTTTTCGTATATTACGTCAATAAAATTAATTTGGTAACAAATAAAACGTTTACAATTGTGTTTTTCTTGTAATTTACAGATACATTCTATCGTTAGCTCTAGCAGATCTACTTCTGATACTAACTTGCGTACCATTCAGCTCCATAATCTACACATTCGAGAATTACCCATTTGGGGAGACGGTCTGCAAGATATCTCAAATTGTCAAGGACATTTCCACCGGCGTGTCTGTATTCACACTGACAGCTTTATCGGCAGAAAGATATTGCGCTATAGTGAATCCATTACGACGATTACAGGTCAGTTTTATTGTGGTAATATTATGTGTTGAAAATTTACTTCTTGTAATTGAGTTAGTGAATTCCAGTTGTTAGTCCCATCTATAAAACTTTATAGAACTATATTTTAGTTTAAAAATAAAACTAATAATCGTTGAGTTTAATTAGTCACTAATGAACAGCTTCAACGCTTCCTACAAACATCCAATTAAAGTCGTCGGAAAAGTTGAAATTAAATTTTCCAGCATTCTTCTGAGAAAAACTGATATAATGCCGTGTCATTCCATCGGGCTCCGGTACAGGATAGTGGGGTCTCTGTCTCATGGAGTGACCGTAGTTCCAAATAAAACAAACCAATGGCTTTACATCAGCTGGTAGAAACTTCTAATATAAGATCTCAAGATATATGGAGAATTCTCCAGCGAGACTGGTACGATACATAAATAATAGGTTTTATAGAAAGTAAATATGATATGATTCTCCCACTTGAACATAGAGCTTTTCTATCTGGATACAGATTTCAGCGGAAATACGCGTTTTAAGGTCCCCTGAATTGATTGCGATGATTTCTAGAATATGTCTGTATGTATGTAGAGTAGTTTTAAACTAAGTAGAGCACAGTGACATATGCAACCAATTATACCCGTATATTTGGTTGCATACACAACTGTGCTCTCCTTGGTTTGAAACATCTCTATGTCTGTGAACACGATTGCGCCCAAACGCAACAACGGATCGGGCTGAAATTTGGTATTTGGAAATGTCTGTGCGTATGTATGTTTTTTTCTGAACTTTTGTTTGTTTTTTTTGTGGGGGTTAGATACCCCGTCCGTATACAATCCCTCTTAATTACAAACAACAAATTCGACGTCAGGATCTCAATAAAAATGTCGAGACTGAATGCAATTGAGTATACCGTAGCCCGAAAGTGCCCAATAAAACTTTACAGGCAACAACTTTGTAATTGAACAGACCTGTAAGCAGGTTACAGTAAGCTGATGACGACACCAGGGGTCGCTAACGTCGCCACAGAAGCCTTTTCGCAGTACCGTATCTCCGACGTCTTAAAACTTTAATTCATGTAATTGGGATGCTACATCAAACGTTATTTTGGTCCACTAGAAGCTTAAATAATCATCATCGAGTCTTCAAAGAGACTATACAATCTTACAACATTCACTCTTGGGTTTTCACTATACGTATTTGTTCAGAAGGAATTGAATCTTATAACATGAGAGCTGTATATATATATATAGTGTCTTTGGTGGAATTTGAAACTCTTTCAGCATATGTAGACAAATTCTGTATAAATGTACATAATGTGATCTGATTTGTTTAGATATTTAGTATAATTAGGAATTTAGTTCCTATTTTGCAATGTAATATGCAATGCATATTACATTGCAAAATAAATAACTAGGTTGAAGGAAATTACTACGTTAAATTATTAAAGAAATGTTCGACTTAGCAAAAATTGAGGTACAGCATTTCTACTAAAAGAAATTTATCTTTGAAGTTATCTTTTGTTACAGGCTAAACCACTGACAGTCTTGAGTGCCCTTCTAATATGGCTACTAGCCATTCTTCTTTCAGTACCGGACGGGATATTTTCGCAAGTCGTAGAGAAGACCACAATAAATGGCACAATAATTTTCTGTACACCATTTCCAGAGCATACAACATCACCAACCTATAGGCAGTACAACGTCGCGACAAAAGCTTTAGTTTTTTATATTGTACCGTTATCTATCATAGCTATGTTCTACGTGCTCATGGCAAAGCGACTACAGGCTAGTGCCAACGAAATGCCAGGGGAAGTCCAGGGACAGAGTGTTGCACAAGTTAAAGCGAGGAGGCATGTTGCTAGGATGGTGCTATGTTTCGTTTTTTGTAAGTAAAATCTTTCAAGCATTCTTTCAGCGAAAATAGGGGTATAATAGGTTTTTGATTGACGGTTATAGTTGGTCTGCATAATGTTTATAATGTAATGCATAATGTTCATAATGTTCCATTCTTTGTGGCTCTTTAATACTAAAAAGGCTGACATACCGCTGTCCCGTGCAGGTAAACTTGTCCACAATAAAAGGAAATTCCAAATTCTGTACAGAATTGCGGGGCAACATGTCACCTCTATCTTTATTTATGGAGATCCGTTTTACGAAAGGCGGCTTTCCTGTAAAAGCCGTTTTTTTACGATCCCGGGCCAGATTTATGTGGAAAGGAGTAGTATGTATAGTGTATACCCGCTACATAAAAATGTGTACTGCATATTCCACGTACGCTGTGAGCTTTGTTAATCCAATTAGTTAAACCGCAAGTGTTGAATTTTGTCGAATTAAAAAGCCTAATTATTCCAACGGAAAAATAAAAATTAGAGAACTTTTTCAACGCGTTTTATAGATGAAATAATTTTATGGGGAAAGGTTCAGAAATTATGACGTTCCAGAAATTTTCCTGCATGTGATGTAATTCATATGCGCGATGGGTAATTTATCACCCAATGCAGACAATTTGAACGACTTCCTGTGTCGTATCGATAGGATGTAGTATGATGCATCAAAGGTCATCATCGATCTTCCCATTGTAAGCTATCTAACAGTAATTCAACGAATATACCTTACCATACCTTACCATACCAAAAAACTTTTATTTCCGCCTTTAAAAAAAGTTGGGAAGGGCTGAATTAATGATATAAACGAGTTTGGACATTCGTAGGTGTTAAATTTGTCGAAGAAGTTGATTGATGTTTATCCAAAAGATTGCTTGAGCCTCTTGAGGAAATTTCTTCCGGTGTATAACCCTTTGGACATTTATTGGTGCAGTATTTGCTTTAAAAAATTGAGTTTGCCCGATAAGTTTGCCTAAAAGCTTCCTTTAGCCTCTTGAGGATTTTTTTAATGACTTGAATGAGTTTGGACACTCGTAGGTCTTAAATTTGTCGAAGAAGTTGATTGATGTTTATCCAAAAGATTGCTTCAGCCTCTTGAGGAAATTTCTTCCGGTGTATAACCCTTTGGACATTTATTGGTGCAGTATTTGCTTTAAAAAATTGAGTTTGCCCGATAAGTTTGTCTAAAAGCTTCCTTTATCTTCTTAAGGAATTTTTTAATGACTTGAATGAGTTTGGACACTCGTAGGTGTTAAATTTGTCGAAGAAGTTGATTGATGTTTATCCAAAAGATTGCTTCAGCCTCTTGAGGAAATTTGTTTCCAAAGGGTTATTTCCAAAGGGTTATACCCTTTGGAATTTATTGGTGCAGTATTTGCTTTAAAAAATTGAGTTTGCCCGATAAGTTTGTCTAAAAGCTTCCTTTAGCCTCTTGAGGAATTTTTTAATGACTTGAATGAGTTTGGACACTCGTAGGTGTTAAATTTGTCGAAGAAGTTGATTGATGTTTATCCAAAAGATTGCTTCAACCTCTTGAGGAAATTTCCTCCGGTGTATAACCCTTTGGACATTTATTGTTGCAGTATTTGCTTTAAAAAATTGAGTTTGCCCGATAAGTTTGTCTAAAAGCTTCCTTTAGCCTCTTGAGGAATTTTTTAATGACTTGAATGAGTTTGGACACTCGTGGGTGTTAAATTTGTCGAAGAAGTTGATTGATGTTTATCCAAAAGATTGCTTCAACCTCTTGAGGAAATTTCCTCCGGTGTATAACCCTTTGGACATTTATTGGTGCAGTATTTGCTTTAAAAAATTGAGTTTGCCCGATAAGTTTGTCTAAAAGCTTCCTTTAGCCTCTTGAGGAATTTTTTAATGACTTGAATGAGTTTGGACACTCGTAGGTGTTAAATTTGTCGAAGAAGTTGATTGATGTTTATCCAAAAGATTGCTTCAACCTCTTGAGAAAATTTCCTCCGGTGTATAAGCCTTTGGACATTTATTGGTGCAGTATTTGCTTTAAAAAATTGAGTTTGCCCGATAAGTTTGTCTAAAAGCTTCCTTTAGCCTATTGAGGAATTTTTTAATGACTTAAATTAGTTTGGATACTCGTAGGTGCTAAATTTGCCGAGGAAGTTGATTGGTGTTTGTCCAAAAGGTTGTTTCAGCCTGTTGAGGAGTTTTTTTTTCTGGTGTACAACCCTTTGGATATTTATTGGTGCAATATTTCATTCAAAAGGTTGAGTTTGCCTGATAAGTTTGATTGGTGTTTGTCCAAAAGCTTCCTTCAGCCTCTTGAGCAATTTTTTAATGACTTAGATGATTTTGGACATTCGTAGGTGCTAAATTTGTCCAAGTGGAGTTGGTGGAGTAGTATTGCTGCTCCATAGGTCTATTATCCGTTGCGTTTTATCCGCGGACGCCCTGGGTTAGACACACGGACCCCCAGAGGTCCGCGGACCACAGATTGGGAAATACTGTGAAAATTTATGTTCATATCTAGAACATAAATTAACATGGTCATTTTTGCAATTGTTCTCGCAAAACTCGCCCAGATTTTGATGTATTGTTCCCATAATATTATAATTATCAACTCAATATTCAAACTAGTCAAGTACCTACCCTATAATAATTCAAGATATTTGCATACATTATACAACAATCCTTTTTGAAATTGTTCTGTCCATAAATAAATAATTAATCACCGGCTTCATTATACTACATTGCATAAATTAATAATGAATTAAAACGTACAATTTCAGTGTTTTTCATCTGCTTCCTGCCGTATCACGTCTTTGCTCTGTGGTTTGTCTTCAACCCAAATGTCGAAGATGACTACAACATCTACTGGCACACGTTAAAAATGATAGGATTTTGCTTTAGGTATCTGTTATTATTTGGTTTCAGTTCCAGAGATAGTCCGTGATTCTGCGACTTTAGTTTCAGTAATTCTTGCGTGAATCCGGTGGCTCTTTATTGCGTCAGCGGTGTCTTCAGACAATACTTCAACAAGTATCTATTCTGTCGGACATCCAGGCGATTACGAAGGACGATTCCCTCTTCCATGGGTAACTGCGAGACCAGTTTTAATTCCACAATTAGAAGACACACTCAAGTAAGTATTACTGTTTTAATTGTTTAGGTTATGTCTTTGTGTACGTTCAAATAAATATGGTTTCAGTTCCTGGAATAAACTCAGAACTAGTTTAACCTCTGAAAAAGGCATTTAATTTTTTATTTGGCTTCCCTTTCTAAACACTTTTCTGTTCTCTTGTTCGTAGTAAATTGGCCATCTATTGAACTGCAATGTTTCTTTGTCTTTTTTTTTCATCTTTTCTACAATAGAAATTTGGCCGTATGGTTTTTAAATGTTTTATTCTTGTTTAGAATACAATGTTGGATTCACAGAGTCTACATAAAGGTACAATAATCTTGCGACAAAATACTCAAGACTCATCATACCATGTTATAGACACGCCAAAGAAAACTGTAATTTAAAGTTAATTTTAAATTAATGGTGTTGACCAAACGGTGTTATTTTGTATCTAGATCGAGACTTCCGCTGTCCGAATCATTAAGTTGTAGATTTCCGGAAGGAAACCGCGTCAAAGACGATAAAGTTGAGAAGAGATTATCTTCGTAGCTCTCTTAAAGATGCTACTTGCAACAAAGTGCGAAACGTTGACAACTTTATCGTCTTCGACACCGTTTCCTCCCGGAAATCTAAAACTTAATGTTATTTTATATATGATGTATTTCTAAATGTAATATCATTGTTCTAAAAATAAGTATAGTTAATAAATTATTAATAAACAACATAATATGCTAAATAGATAGTATATTAGACCCTCAAAAACTGTTCAAAATGTACATAAAGAAACAAAAAAAAATTATATTTCCCTTCATATATGTAATAAAACTTAATAAAAATTAATTTTTATTTTAACAAACACGCATTTGTTTCATTCACCACTCCTCTTATTATGGGATAAAAATCACAAGGGTAAAATTTCGTATTCAAGCCGCGTTTTTGCTGCAAATTAAAACTTTTACTGCGAAGCTAACAAATCCGGATCAAAATACATAGTATTCGTTATCCTGGATATATACACAACACATATAAACTCTATCCGGCGGAAAGATAACGAAATTACAACTCAATAACTATATCTATAAAACTGCGTTATATGGTTGGCTAAACATTTTACGCCAATAAAACAGAAGCGAATGAGATAAAAGATCACACCATAAAAGTTTCCCTCGTCTTTTCTATATCTATATATTTGTAGTAAATAAGTTATATGCCATTATTTACTTTGATAAAGACTAGTTTCTTATTTATAGTAAAAACCAGGAGAGCTGCAAATGACTAAGCGATTTCTGCTGTTGTTTTCGACATACGCGACAGAACTTGTCTGACCGATCACGCGTGTTAGAATGAAACAGCCTTCTTTTCGTATATCTCTTTCGTAACCTTGTAAACGATGAGTCATTTGCAGCTCTCCTGGTTTGTACTATAGGAATATGTTAGCAAGTGACTGTCTGTCCTTGCTTGTCTGTTTTTGTAGATGAAAAATGAGGTAAGTTCCTAAAACGCGCCTTTAGATTTGTCTGTCTGGAACAGTGGTTTCCAACCTGGGGGTAATTTCTGCGGCATCAGTTTGTGTAATCAATTTTGATAGACTATGATTATGAAGTACTCGTTGTATAATTAGTTTGTTTGAATTGACTCCGGTTCTTGTGATAAACGAATTTAAACCGCAATAAAAAATATTTTTCCTTTTCGTCTGGCATAACTAAAATTCCTTTATAGATTTTGAAGTTATAACAACTGCTTTTGGACTAAACTACTGAAGTTTTCTTCTGTTCTTTCATATGTTTGTTTACAATACTCATCAAGTTGAAAACTTGAAGGCCGCTAAATTTATTCAAGGTCAATACGCGTAAAGTGCTAGAGAATTGAGATATCCGATAGAACGATCTGCTTTCCCACTTTCCAATTTCCTAAAACAAGGGTCTTAGGGCACATTCGATAGATCAATTTCTCGAGAAACTCGTCGTCAAGACAGCAGACCACTTGTGATCGATGGTAACGAAATGAACGTGAATAAATTTCAAGAACTCTTATTGAAGCTTTCCTGTGCACTTTCTTTGTTCCATCAATGGGATGAACGATTTATGTAGGCCCTATAAATGTTCATAGAAGCTATGGTTGCAAGTTTTGATAAACGACAGTGGCTACTGATATTACATTGGGATCCAGAGTGGCGGCTATAGCTTCAGTAAACTTCAGTAAACTTCTAAAGCTTCAGTAAGATTTGCAGACAGTTTAGACGTCACTCCAGATATTTATTTTAACAAGAAAATGTTTATATATTCATTTTAACCCCTATAGATTAAATTGGATCTAGATCTGCCTGGAAAAATATAAATATTGTGTATTTTTTTTACTTTCCGATTAGTACCTAGAAGGAAAGTATTGTAATTGACGGAAAAACATTTTTTGTCATCCCAGGGGGTTCGCGGATAAAACGCAACAGATAATAGACCTATAGAGTAGCAATACTACTCCACCAACTACCGCACCAGCTACTTAGACAAATTTAGCATCTACGAATGTCCAAACTCATCTACGTCATTAACAATTTCCTCAAAAGGCTGAAGAATGATTTTGGACAAACACCAATCAAACTTATCAGCTAAACTCAACTTCTTGGATGAAATATTGAACCAATGAATGTCCAAAGGGTTGTACACCAGAAGAAATTGGACGGCCTTTCCCAACTTTTTTCAAGGGCGGAAATATAAGTTTTTTGGGGGTTCGTCCTACCAACTACCGCACCAACTACTTGGACAAATTTAGCATCTACGAATGTCCAAACTCATCTCCGTCATTAACAATTTCCTCAAGAGGCTGAAGAATGATTTTGGACAAACACCAATCAAACTTATCAGCTAAACTCAACTTCTTGGATGAAATATTGAACCAATGAATGTCCAAAGGGTTGTACACCAGAAGAAATTGGACGGCCTTTCCCAACTTTTTTCAAGGGCGGAAATATAAGTTTTTGGGGGTTCGTCCTACCAACTACCGCACCAACTACTTGGACAAATTTAGCATCTACGAATGTCCAAACTCATCTCCGTCATTAACAATTTCCTCAAGAGGCTGAAGAATGATTTTGAACAAACACCAATCAAACTTATCAGCTAAACTCAACTTCTTGGATGAAATACTGAACCAATGAATGTCCAAAGTGTTGTACACCAGAAGAAATTGGACGGCCTTTCCCAACTTTTTTCAAGGGCGGAAATATAAGTTTTTTGGGGGTTCGTCCTACCAACTACCGCACCAACTACTTGGACAAATTTAGCATCTACGAATGTCCAAACTCATCTCCGTCATTAACAATTTCCTCAAGAGGCTGAAGAATGATTTTGGACAAACACCAATCAAACTTATCAGCTAAACTCAACTTCTTGGATGAAATATTGAACCAATGAATGTCCAAAGGGTTGTACACTAGAAGAAATTGGACGGCCTTTCCCAACTTTTTTCAAGGGCGGAAATATAAGTTTTTTGGGGGTTCGTCCTACCAACTACCGCACCAACTACTTGGACAAATTTAGCATCTACGAATGTCCAAATTCATCTCCGTCATTAACAATTTCCTCAAGAGGCTGAAGAATGATTTTGGACAAACACCAATCAAACTTATCAGCTAAACTCAACTTCTTGGATGAAATATTGAACCAATGAATGTCCAAAGGGTTGTACACCAAAAGAAATTGGACGTCCTTTCCCAACGTTTTTCAAGGGCGGAAATATAAGTTTTTTGGGGGTTCGTCCTACCAACTACCGCACCAACTACTTGGACAAATTTAGCATCTACGAATGTCCAAACTCATCTCCGTCATTAACAATTTCCTCAAGAGGCTGAAGAATGATTTTGGACAAACACCAATCAAACTTATCAGGCAAACTCAACTTCTTGGATGAAATATTGAACCAATGAATGTCCAAAGGGTTGTACACCAGAAGAAATTGGACGGCCTTTTCCAACGTTTTTCAAGGGCGGAAATATAAGTTTTTTGGGGGTTCGTCCTTGAAAAAGGTTGGGAAACGCTGGTCCAAAGTATAACGATATATTTTTAGACGCTTGAAAATAGGTAAAAATCTACATACCTATTTCCCATCCTTCCGCATAAGTCCGACCTATGTATACCAGAAAAGTATGATGGGCATGCATATTATAAAGAGTTTTACGAATAGTAAACTAAATTCAAAGTAAACTGCATCCGCTTCTGGACAGAAGTGATGACAAATTGTGATGTAGAATTGCCCGTCAGCTGAAGGACTGCTGGCCCAGAGCACGCAGTACCTTGCTAGATAGAAAGTGCACGAATGGCAGTGTCGAGACTTGAGAGTGGTAAATATTAAGAAGTTAGAAACCCGAGGGCACTCCACCCCGTGCTCAGCGAACCGTATCTTATCGCTAAAAATGCAATTTGTTGCAGTAATGTTTGAGAAAACTAGTTGTGGATGATTTACTGCCAGCATTTGAGGTTAGATTGGAAGGGAAATGGTCCTGAACAATGTGGATTGGTCTTTTACAGTCTCAAGACAAAAGAGTGTCCTAAACCTTAGGATTTTATCACCAATTTACTAGTTAATTTTTAATTCAATTTTTAATTCAATCCAACCATCAAATACAATAAAGTCACGTGCACCCAACACGAATATATCACGTACCAGTAGCAGCATATGACTTTGTTACTGCCGCCATATAGACCATAGTGTGTGAAGGGCTCGTATTGAGTTATAGATGAAATGCAACCGCAGACACGAGAAGAGTTGAGGACATGTCCCATTGAAGCCGCCTGATGCCACCACGCATCGGAAATTGGGTATCGACAAAAGAGTTTGCCGGTTTCCGGCGCTATTCGAACTTTCAAGCGACGCCCATACCGACGCAATGATATACCGAACACTAGCAACTTTTACGACGCGTCTCGAGTTTTGCTACCGAGTCGCGTCGGTGTGGGCCATCCTTAAGACGTGTCGGATTCACATCGCGTGGCTGAAATGTAGTGCAGATGGTATTATGTGCGTTACATATTATGTGAAAATGTTGTTTTCCGACACAATTTGTCTGTAACTTGCTGAAAATCTCATTAAAATCCATGAAACATAAAGATTATGAGAAATTACTTGTGTGGTAAGTGGTAAGAAGTATAAAATTTCAAGTAAAGTTAGTTCTACGTCAATTATAGCTAGGGGAACAGAGCGGTAAAAGTAAACTTTGCTTTAGCTTAAACTAATTTGGACGCTTTTCTCCATTTAAGCACTGCCAGAACGGATTTACTGTCTTTTCTCTGTAATACGTGTCTGTCTGCTTGCACACGTCTGTCTGTCAGCGAGGAGTAGGATTGACTTTGGTTGTATGCGTTTCTACCACTAGATCATTACAAGCTTTCAGCCGCAGCAATGATTTGTGAAAAATGTTATTGTGTGGATGGGACGTGGGGCTATTTGAAGATTTATTTGAAAGCTGTTATTAATACATATTTTACGTAACACATTTTCTGTTAAATAGGAATACTCCTCCCGTATTTGTCTTTATTAATCTGCTTATATTCATAATAACGACGCAAGCTGAAATCATTTCTAAATGGGTGTTATTGATTTCAGTTAAACTTTGAAACTACCGAACTTTCTCCACGAGTACGGAGTTATACAGTTAACTTTCTCGACAGCAGACATATTACGGTTTGTTTGCGAAAGCCGATTTGCTAGCATTAATTTTTATAGCCGCCATCACTCACGTTAAGTATCCTATTAGTAACATTTACTAGCTCGGTGTATATGTTAAAATTTTCGACTTTAGTTATTGGGCATTCTAGAAATATGTGGTTAAGGCTTCCCACCTGTCCACATTCGCAATATGGACATTTTAGGATACATTTTAGGTTATCTGCTATCTGTTACTGTTGTTACGAATGTCCGGCAGGGGGCGTTTCGGGTTTGACGTTACTGTGGTAATAGCAGCAAAACACGGGTCGACAAAAATCGATTTTTTGGATCAAAAATTGTTTTTAAGGCCGTTTTTTTGCTCAAAACTCTTTGCGAAGGGTATTTAGAGGGATCTTATCGTAAGACATGAGAGCGAGCGGCTTTTATAAGGTCGACAGGAACGGATAAAGAATGTAAATTTTTGACGTTCATCGATCCGCTTGTCGGAATTTCTAGACGTCACGTGACATTTTCTCGAGGTTCGCCTTCACCCGAAGAGGTGCAAAAACGTGATTTTTTTTCAAAATTGACGCATTTAATTTACAAAATATCGCGAAGTCCACGCGGAATTGTGTCCTTTTTTCAATTCGAGCGTCAAAAGTAATATCGAAAAGCCCAATTTTGCAGCTACTCGATCGCAAATGTCGGCGAAAATGGGCGATTCCGCTGAACGCGCCCTACACTTGAAAGTTCGTAATTAGTATAGGTAGACTAGCTCTGTGTATATGTCAAAATTTTCGATTTTAGTTATTGGGCATTCTAGAAATATGTGGTTAAGGCTTCCCACCTGTCCACATTCGCAATATCGACATTTTAGAATACATTTTAGGTTATCTGCTATCTGTTACTGTTGTTACGAATGTCCGGCAGGGGGCGTTTCGGGTTTGACGTTACTGTGGTAATAGCAGCAAAACACGGGTCGACAAAAATCGATTTTTTGGATCAAAAATTGTTTTTTAGGCCGTTTTTTTGCTCAAAACTCTTTGCGAAGGGTATTTAGAGGGATTTTATCGTAAGACATGAGAGCGAGCGGCTTTTATAAGGTCGGCAGGAACGGATAAAGAATGTAAATTTTTGACGTTCATCGATCCGCTTGTCGGAATTTCTAGACGTCACGTGACATTTTCTCGAGGTTCGCCTTCACCCGAAGAGGTGCAAAAACGTGATTTTTTTTTCAAAATTGACGCATTTAATTTACAAAATATCGCGCAGTCCACGCGTAATTGTGTCCTTTTTTCAATTCGAGCGTCAAAAGTAATATCGAAAAGCCCAATTTTTGCAGCTACTCGATCGCAAATGTCGGCGAAAATGGGCGATTCCGCTGAACGCGCCCTACACTTGAAAGTTCGTAATTAGTATAGGTAGATAGATAGATAGACAAGCCGTAGTACAAGTTGTTTTCTTGAGCGATATCTTATTTAGATTAACAGAAAATCCCTGAAAAGAGACAACCTCCATATTTTACGCAAATTTACGTTGTTTTATTATTACTACTTACCATTTTTCTACACCATGGACGAAGCCACAGCTACTCTGGATCCCAACATAATGTCAGTAGTCACTGATTCAACTGTCTTAAGTTTGACCAAAAGAGCTACTTTGGTTTTTTGATTATTAAAATCGTAAAAAATTCTTTAGTTAAATGTTATTTTTGCACTTCCTGTTTGCGAAGTACTTTGTAAGCAGTCGGAAATCCTGCGACAGGCCAAATAAAAGATAAACGTCCTTAAAGATTTAATTAAAACTCTGTGAGTTTCGTCTGCAAAATTACGATTGCAAAGTAAGTGGGACAGCATTTCAAGAGCTTACCTGCATTCATTTGCAACAGTGTCTCATTTTTTTTAAAACCTTAGGAGCAGCTTATATTTTATTCTTTCCTGAATACACATAATGTGAAATTGAGAAATAATAAAGGCAGTTTTTATAAGAGATTTTTTTATTCAAAACATATAGAAACACTTTATATATAGGATCAATAACATAACGTTTTTCTTTCGATGTAACTTAAATTTATGAACATTCAGTGGATACTACTATTTCCTACATACATTTGTTTCAAAATTATCGTATGGAATGTTGAGTGTGATGTTTTGGCGAACACAAAGTTTGGAATGTAATTTATAAAAAAATAAAGTTAGGGTTTTAATTCAATTATCTATATAATTTCTAATATGCACATTTCAGACAACTATACATTAAATACTATATGTGCTCTTTGATATTGAATTTGTGCTTGATTATGGTGATATTATTTCATATACTATTCATATATATTTTATGCAAAAGCTTATGAGTTTTCCCCTTTAACACGAACAAAAATAGAATAAATATTATCCTACTTTTAAACACCATAACATTTAGGAATCACATCTAATATGTATGCACTTATACTAACATTACTCTACTTTTCGTTTACATTTAGTTAAATCAACTAAATAAACTTTGGAAATGTCAATCAGTCAAATAAATTTGAATTGATAAATTATGTTTGAGCTATAATAATATCAAAATTAATATCATCTTTATATAAATTACAAAATAGTATGTTGATATATTGTAGAGAAATTTTAAATAAATAAATACATAGAGAACAAATATACATATTATACATAATTATTTACAAACCTTATTTCGCACTCCTTCAACTTTCGCTGAAGTTAATGGTATCTGTAATATCCTCCCTACGGATCAGTAAACTCTTGCTTTGAGTGTCCTTGAACTCCTTCTTGTTCAAAGGTTCTATTGTAATTTTTGGAGCAGTACTGTGTTTTTTGTTTGTCAGCACTGTGTTTTTACGTTGAACACAAAGCGATTCCACTGTTGTATTCTGAAAAAAAAGAAAGATTTATCATTACAAAACCACTCTTTACGCACTAGTGTTCTAAAATAGCCATTAGATGAGTCACAGACTGTAATAACATAACCAATCAAACTTCTAAGCACCTTAATCGAAATCTGTCCACATAATTACAAATTCCGCCACCAAAATACATATAGATGTAGGTTAGCCGGTTTATCCGATTATGCAAATACGTACACGACGACTTTTCGTAAAATAATTAATGCCGAAAATAGTTCGATAAATCGGCGTTAGACGGAGGCACAACTCGTCGGTTGCGATTTAATTTTAGCGTTCTCCTCGGGCTAGGTTGCCAGTAAAATTACTTTGACGTCCATTTATCACAGCATATATTAAGGGAGAGTTGTTTGGCGGCGCCACCGTCGCCGTCGGGTTCCACCCGAAAATTTCACTAGCGCCCTCTCTAATCTACTTTGCATACATTACTTAGACACACTTTAAACAGTTGCGGATGCAAAAGATTTTAATATAAAGATCAAAGTGTGTCGTATGTAATTTTTTAGATAATTTCATAAATTAATTTGCATGAAAATATAACTTTTAATGAGGTGTAGATAGAAATTTTCCACCTGCATGACTTCCATAGGTACGCTGAAGCCTAGCAACTATGAATTAGTTCGAACAAGTTCCTGCTATTGCCGGGAATTTAACATTTAGGCTTCAGTGGCACCACTCTGTCACATAACTTCTCTTTTGTGTCGCACATCTGGCGCTGATGTACCAAGGCGTATAATGCGGACACATATGCGCATGATTTGCTTGCATGGTGGTGCAAATAGAGGCGTAAGGCGTCCGTCCATTGATTTTGCGGTTGTTTTGTCACTGCACGCCACAAAGGGAACTGCCACTAATACAGAACCGGGCGTTAACTGATGAAACAGTTAAACTTGATGTAATAGGTAGCGGTGCCCTTTGACTTGTTCCATCAGCGACATCTATACTATTAAACCCTAACCACAATACTATCGGTACTATATACATTTAATATCTATCTGTCACGTAGTTAGATATTATAAAGATTAATTGCATGAAAGATCCATGAAAATAATTAGAACTGATTAGTTGCGAACGATTAGAATAAAGTGTTACTTACAGTATTATTTCTGCGGAATGTCGAATTGAAACTGGTTTCGCAATTGCCCATGGAAGAAGGCGTATTCCTTCGAAGTCTCCTAGAATCCTTGCAGAACAGATACCTGTTGAAGTACTGCCTGAAGACGCCGCTGACGCAATACAGAGCGACCGGATTCACACAAGAATTGGTGAAACTGAAAAGAAAAGAAACTTTCATTTTCCAAATTACCGGATTCGAATTTCTTAATGAAACATATGTCAATCGATAGAGCTACTCAAGTAGTACACCCCAAAGTTCTACCCACAAAAAAATTTCGAACGGTTTACCAAAAAAAATTATTTAATTACCAGCGCGTCATCTAAAACAGCTCATGGTGTCCTCAAATGGAATTGCAAATAACGCCATCCGCCGATACCGTAGAACATCGGGGATAACAAATTCGGAATCTACATGAAATTCTACATCTAGTAATGGTATCAATACGACACTACCCTTATGGTTACAACCCCTCTTACATAAGTAAAGCGGTAAATTGGTGTGCTGCTTATCAAATGGATTACATAAATATTTATTTAACAATTTTGAAAGTTGATGCATAACTTTGATTAGTACGTCAAATTGTAGGTAATTAATAGGGGTAACTACCCTGAAAAGGTCGGAGTTTTGCCCACTCATCAACACCCCTTCAATGATAATAATGTTGACCTACCCCATAACAAGGAATACGACGGCAGACAGATAAAATAATTAATAACTTTTGTAAATATTCTTGCATAACTTTGATTCATACGTCAAATTGTAGATAATTAATAGGGGTAACTACCCTGAAAAGGTCGGAGTTTTGCCCACTCAATAACATCCCTTAAATGGTAATAACGTTGACCTTCCCCATAACAAGGAATACGACGGTAGACAGATAAAATAATTAATACCTTTTGTAAATATTCTTGCATAACTTTGATTCATACGTCAAATTGTAGGTAATTAATAGGGGTAACTACCCTGAAAAGGTCGGAGTTTTGCCCACTCAATAACATCCCTGAAATGGTAATAACGTTGAGCTACCCCATAACAAGGAATACGACGGCAGACAGATAAAATAATTAATAACTTTTGTAAATATTCTTGCATAACTTTGATTCATACGTCAAATTGTAGGTAATTAATAGGGGTAACTACCCTGAAAAGGTCGGAGTTTTGCCCACTCAATAACATCCCTTAAATGGTAATAACGTTGACCTTCCCCATAACAAGGAATACGACGGCAGACAGATAAAATAATTAATAACTTTTGTAAATATTCTTGCATAACTTTGATTCATACGTCAAATTGTAGGTAATTAATAGGGGTAACTACCCTGAAAAGGTCGGAGTTTTGCCCACTCAATAACATCCCTTAAATGGTAATAACGTTGACCTTCCCCATAACAAGGAATACGACGGCAGACAGATAAAATAATTAATAACTTTTGTAAATATTCTTGCATAACTTTGATTTATACGTCAAATTGTAGGTAATTAATAGGGGTAACTACCCTGAAAAGGTCGGAGTTTTGCCCACTCAATAACATCCCTTAAATGGTAATAACGTTGACCTTCCCCATAACAAGGAATACGACGGCAGACAGATAAAATAATTAATAACTTTTGTAAATATTCTTGCATAACTTTGATTTATACGTCAAATTGTAGGTAATTAATAGGGGTAACTATCCTGAAAAGGTCGGAGTTTTGTCTGTTCAATAACACCCCTTAAATGATAATAATGTTGACCTACCCCATAACAAGGAATACGACGGCAGACAGTACAATAATTAATAACTTTTTTAAATATTCTTGCATAACTTTGATTTATACGTCAAATTGTAGGTAATTAATAGGAGTAACTACCCTGAAAAGATCGGAGTTTTGCCCACTCAATAACATCCCTTAAATGGTAATAACGTTGACCTTCCCCATAACAAGGAATACGACGGCAGACAGATAAAATAATTAATAACTTTTGTAAATATTCCTGCATAACTTTGATTTATACGTCAAATTGTAGGTAATTAATAGAGGTAACTACCCTGGAAAGCTCGAAGTTATGGTCACTCGATAACACACCTTAAATGATCATAATGTGGAACTATTGCATAACAAAGAAGCCACCGTGACACTAATAAAAACATTAATAAGTTCTGTAAATGTTCTTGCATAACTTTAAGTCATACGTCAAATTGTAGGTAATTAATAGAGCTAGCCATCCTGGTATGCTCAGAGTTATGCTCACTAGACAACACCCTTTCAATGACTCTGATGTGCACTAAAATGCCATATGCCGGTCGGGATGACGCGCTGGTAATTAAATCAATTTTTTTCCTAAATCGTTCGATATTTTTTTGTGGGCAAAACTACTTGAATAGCTCTATCGATTGACATATTATGTTTCATTAAGAAATTCGAACAAAAAAGTTATGGATATCTCTGCACAATGATCGAAATTTTATTTCAGTTCTTTGTTGACTAATTGGTAAAATGTCGTGCATAGAGATATCAAAGTTCAAATCCGTATTGGGGATTATCCCTTTCCAGCTTAGACGTTCAATTTTGCAGCCATAGCATTTATTGGTTCGCAAATTATACGGTAAAATTGATAGCCTATTACACAGACTAACAGAAAAGTGCTGAGCAAATCAAATCTGATACTGATCAGGCCTGATTTTATGCAATTCCTTGAGACTCCTAATACATTCTCTCCAATAACTCTTATACCTAATCTGTAAACTTCGAACTACAAGTTTTCACTCTTACCTTAAACAAAATCCGATAATTTTCAATGCATGCCAAAAATCGTCATATTCCTTTTCCATATCCGGATTCAAATAGAACCACAACGAGAAGATGTAGTACGGCAGGAAGCATATGAAGAACACTGCAACAAAGAAATATCGAATTTTACAAACATTTTATCAAGATTTACACAATATTGTAATGAAAGTCCCATCTTTTCTATATTATGGAAAAATTGTAATTTGAACTTTTGGTGGTTAATGAAAACTTTAGTGGTATTTTACGAGCCTCTGCAAACGCATAAATGTTTACGTAAAAATTTTCATCCCTCCCGACAGTTCATAAAACACAAATGTTGCCCGACCAACGTTTATAACCGCGACCGTAAATTTCGCGCGATTTTAATGATTTAGGATTTGAGATACATAAATTAAAATTGAATACGGAAATTGTTTAATAAAGCATATAGAACTAAACACTAAATTCCGTATTGAAAGTTGTTAATAAAATAAGTAAGTAAAATCTTTAAATTATTCAATTTGTATTAATGATGATCTTTATTATAAAATTTATTAAACGATTTGAGAGCAGTGTAAAATTATGGTTATTACTTTTTGTTATAGCTAATAATGTACCTTATAGCCTTATATCCCCTTTTATCAAACATAATATAGCAGCCGTTTATGTACAAGGGGTGGTAAGTTAATACCGTAATATTAGTCTCCAGCGATCCCTTAAAAAAAGATTTACGATAAAAGAAAGTATGAGATACGAGAATTTTGTTTGCATACGAAAATTTAGGGCGAACAAAATTTCAAAAGCATAACGTCCGTCGCTACGATTAAAGTGGTTGAAGAAGATTTTTTTATATACGTTGAAACCTTAAAATTTTAATGCACAAAAACTGAGGGATTAAAATTATTAATCATTTTTATTTTTGTTCATTTGGAAGTAATGAAATATTCAAACGGAGTCTGATTGAATGTCTTAATTCACGACGTGAGTACTTAGAGTCAAAAGAACATTTAGTGAAACGAAACAACTGGCCAAAAGTATATTCTACAGTTTGTTTACTTTTGACTAGAAATAAACTTTAAAGATAATAAATCCCTTGGTACGCGTTGGCGAAACATACACCTTATAATCAAATTTTGCACTATTTATTATGTTCTGAATGCGATGGCTAATACTGTGCACTGTTACAGTCAAAAGCAAGCTTCACAGAGAGAACTCTATTCTTGGATATCAAGAAAAATTGTTCTTACGTATATAATGTAGCATGAAGAGGATATTTTTGCTATCCAAATAATATTTTATTGCGTTTAAGAGTTTAGTAGTTCTGACGAAGAAAATGTTATTCTTCTACATATAAAAAGAGTAAGACGTTCGTTTTACAACAACAACAATATCTTGACCCAAAACAACAACAACAATATCTTGACCCAAAAGTATACGTACGTATCGCTTAAAACAGACGTAATTCCTTTCAAGCAGTTCCTTCATACTTAAAACAAGAAAATGTAATACTTGGAACATCAAGAAAATCATATTCTTATTCTAAGAATTTTGTATTTTACTTGAACCAACCAAATGATATTTCTACGGATATAGAAACAAGTGGATATAGAACAAGAAATATATTTTTCACTCAAAGATATTCGTGTTGTATCGAATAAATTTTTCCCTCTGTGTTGAGACTAGATGTGAAACCAGATTAGCATTGAAGGGCAATCTACCTTTCATTTAAAGAACAAAAACTAATGAGCAAATAAAAAATAAACTGAGGATATACTTCAGTTTCATATTACGAAGTTTAATGAACTACGAAGAACATGAGGAACCTTGGAACCCTGTATGGCACCATTCATTGTTGCCAACTAAACTTTTATATCGTACATGATCCCCGAGGGTAGTAATATCTTAGCCAAGATAGTTAAAGGCCCTTAAAATTGCCTCCTACAATATATTGTTGTAGTTCGACAAAATGGACAGTTTTAAGGACTATGCAAGGACATTCCTGCAATTAATGTAATTGGGAGTAGTCAACTGATGCGTACAATTACAATTATTTCTCTTGGATGGACCTGTTCAAAGGTACTGAGTAGTTGGAAGGACACACATTAAGGTAACTAAAACTTAACAATATAAGGAACAATTTTTCGTCTTCCTAAAGTGCAACTCTATCAGATCACTCACAGATCTGCTCTCAAGCATATTCTAAACCTATAATACGCTCAGTACAATTTCTTCGGAGCACTGTAAATTCATTTCGCCGCAGTAAAGCGAATGTTTATGAGATTTTCGCCGAAATCGTAAATTTAAACCGTCTAGCTATCGCTCCTAAGAGCCTAGGAACGTTTCATGGGATTTTCTGGAGCGCGTAGTTGTACGTCCTAGATGCAAATTTTTAAATTACCTCGTCGTTCTAGGCACTTACTTGAGTTGCTCTCTTCTCGTCGTCGAGTTCCCTTTCAGTTATCAAATTATTGCCGAGAAAACTGATTCTGTCTTTGTGTGTGTGTGTATGTGATAATAGTGATAGAGCTTAATTATTATCGTGACATTTTCTCTGAAGGAGCTTTTTGTTTTAATTTTTGAATAATTTCCAATCTCTCACGGTTGTCACTTACAATACGTGCGTGGTAGATGACGTGACTACCTACAGATTCTCTGTATCCCTGCAGTTTCCCTACATTTTCCCTTATCTAAAGCCAAAGCTTTGAAGGAGCAGACGGTTAAAAGTTTTCTCTAGAGACAAGCGCACCATAGAGGATATTACTACTTACGAAAGACAAAACAGAGAACCATCCTTGCTACGTGTCTTCTAGCTCGAACTTGTGCCATACTCTGACCTTGCAACTCTCCGGGCATCTCGTTGGCGCTAGCGTGTAGTTTTTTCGCCATCAAGATGTAAAACGTCGCTATGATCGATAATGGAACGATGTAGTATATCAACGCCTTTATAGAGACGTTGTACTTCTTGTAGGTCTGCGTTACAGTGTCGTCGGGGAAGGGGGTACATATCACATACTTCTTGGTGGCATTCGAAGGACCAATATGAGTGACATCGGTGAAGATCCCATCCGGTATGGAAAGGATTATCGCCAGGATCCATATGCAAACGGCGCTCACCACCGTTAGTGGTTTTGTCTGAAATGATGTAAAAAAAAAATGAATTGTCCACCAGTTTGTCGAGTTTTTCTTTGCAATTATTCTCTGGGCTAGATTCTTTAGATCAGATCAACATTTCTTATTTCATTTTTACTATTAGACAGCACATGATGGAAAAATTTTTATAACAAACTTTGTCTGTAACTCAGCGCAATCTGGTATTGTTTTTGACAGGAACAGGAGTTCTGCGAAGAAAATGATAAGTGAATTAGAAGCCGAGGTACGTTTTAAAATTATTGTTCGGAAGTTTTAGAATCGAGTCAAGTTTTTATGACGCCGAGTGTAAGTTTGTTGGAAAGTTTTGTTGGAACCGACCGTTCTGATTTTTTCAATTAACTTTTTAACTGTTAGTCAAGTACATCTGGGTCTTCTAAACAAGAAAACGTGGATGACAGGAGTATAATTTGTTGAAAGAACTACCAGAATCCTTTTTATCGTAGGCTATTTTTGATCTCTATCCTTTCATACCGAGTGTAAGTTTGTTTGAAAGTTTTGTTGGAACCGACCGTTCTGATTTTTTCAATTAACTTTTTAACTGTTAGTCAAGTACTTCTGGGTCTTCTAAACAAAAAAACGTGGACGACAGGAGTATAATTTGTTGAAAGAACTACCAGAATCCTTTTTATCGTAGGCTATTTTTGATCTCTATCCTTTCATACCGAGTGTAAGTTTGTTTGAAAGTTTTGTTGGAACCGACCGTTCTGATTTTTTCAATTAACTTTTTAACTATTAGTCAAGTACTTTTGGGTCTTCTAAACAAGAAAACGTGGACGACAGGAGTATAATTTGTTGAAAGAACTACCAGAATCCTTTTTATCGTAGGCTATTTTTGATCTCTATCCTTTCATGCCGAGTGTAAGTTTGTTTGAAAGTTTTGTTGGAACCGAGCGTTCTGATTTTTTCAATTAACTTTTTAACTGTTAGTCAAGTACTTCTGGGTCTTCTAAACAAGAAAACGTGGACGACAGGAGTATAATTTGTTGAAAGAACTACCAGAATCCTTTTTATCGTAGGCTATTTTTGATCTCTATCCTTTCATACCGAGTGTAAGTTTGTTTGAAAGTGTTGTTGGAACCGACCGTTCTGATTTTTTCAATTAACTTTTTAACTATGAGTCAAGTACTTCTGGGTCTTCTAAACAAGAAAACGTGGACGACAGGAGTATAATTTGTTGAAAGAACTACCAGAATCCTTTTTATCGTAGGCTATTTTTGATCTCTATCCTTTCATACCGAGTGTAAGTTTGTTTGAAAGTGTTGTTGGAACCGACCGTTCTGATTTTTTCAATTAACTTTTTAACTGTTAGTCAAGTACTTCTGGGTCTTCTAAACAAGAAAACGTGGACGACAGGAGTATAATTTGTTGAAAGAACTACCAGAATCCTTTTTATCGTAGGCTATTTTTGATCTCTATCCTTTCACACCGAGTGTAAGTTTGTTTGAAAGTTTTGTTGGAACCGAGCGTTCTGATTTTTTCAATTAACTTTTTAACTGTTAGTCAAGTACTTCTGGGTCTTCTAAACAAGAAAACGTGGACGACAGGAGTATAATTTGTTGAAAGAACTACCAGAATCCTTTTTATCGTAGGCTATTTTTGATCTCTATCCTTTCATACCGAGTGTAAGTTTGTTTGAAAGTTTTGTTGGAACCGAGCGTTCTGATTTTTTCAATTAACTTTTTAACTGTTAGTCAAGTACTTCTGGGTCTTCTAAACAAGAAAACGTGGACGACAGGAGTATAATTTGTTGAAAGAACTACCAGAATCCTTTTTATCGTAGGCTATTTTTGATCTCTATCCTTTCACACCGAGTGTAAGTTTGTTTGAAAGTTTTGTTGGAACCGAGCGTTCTGATTTTTTCAATTAACTTTTTAACTGTTAGTCAAGTACTTCTGGGTCTTCTAAACAAGAAAACGTGGACGACAGGAGTATAATTTGTTGAAAGAACTACCAGAATCCTTTTTATCGTAGGCTATTTTTGATCTCTATCCTTTCATACCGAGTGTAAGTTTGTTTGAAAGTTTTGTTGGAACCGAGCGTTCTGATTTTTTCAATTAACTTTTTAACTGTTAGTCAAGTACTTCTGGGTCTTCTAAACAAGAAAACGTGGACGACAGGAGTATAATTTGTTGAAAGAACTACCAGAATCCTTTTTATCGTAGGCTATTTTTGATCTCTATCCTTTCACACCGAGTGTAAGTTTGTTTGAAAGTTTTGTTGGAACCGAGCGTTCTGATTTTTTCAATTAACTTTTTAACTGTTAGTCAAGTACTTCTGGGTCTTCTAAACAAAAAAACGTGGACGACAGGAGTATAATTTGTTGAAAGAACTACCAGAATCCTTTTTATCGTAGGCTATTTTTGATCTCTATCCTTTCATACCGAGTGTAAGTTTGTTTGAAAGTTTTGTTGGAACCGACCGTTCTGATTTTTTCAATTAACTTTTTAACTATTAGTCAAGTACTTTTGGGTCTTCTAAACAAGAAAACGTGGACGACAGGAGTATAATTTGTTGAAAGAACTACCAGAATCCTTTTTATCGTAGGCTATTTTTGATCTCTATCCTTTCATGCCGAGTGTAAGTTTGTTTGAAAGTTTTGTTGGAACCGAGCGTTCTGATTTTTTCAATTAACTTTTTAACTGTTAGTCAAGTACTTCTGGGTCTTCTAAACAAGAAAACGTGGACGACAGGAGTATAATTTGTTGAAAGAACTACCAGAATCCTTTTTATCGTAGGCTATTTTTGATCTCTATCCTTTCATACCGAGTGTAAGTTTGTTTGAAAGTTTTGTTGGAACCGAGCGTTCTGATTTTTTCAATTAACTTTTTAACTGTTAGTCAAGTACTTCTGGGTCTTCTAAACAAGAAAACGTGGACGACAGGAGTATAATTTGTTGAAAGAACTACCAGAATCCTTTTTATCGTAGGCTATTTTTGATCTCTATCCTTTCACACCGAGTGTAAGTTTGTTTGAAAGTTTTGTTGGAACCGAGCGTTCTGATTTTTTCAATTAACTTTTTAACTGTTAGTCAAGTACTTCTGGGTCTTCTAAACAAGAAAACGTGGACGACAGGAGTATAATTTGTTGAAAGAACTACCAGAATCCTTTTTATCGTAGGCTATTTTTGATCTCTATCCTTTCATACCGAGTGTAAGTTTGTTTGAAAGTTTTGTTGGAACCGAGCGTTCTGATTTTTTCAATTAACTTTTTAACTGTTAGTCAAGTACTTCTGGGTCTTCTAAACAAGAAAACGTGGACGACAGGAGTATAATTTGTTGAAAGAACTACCAGAATCCTTTTTATCGTAGGCTATTTTTGATCTCTATCCTTTCACACCGAGTGTAAGTTTGTTTGAAAGTTTTGTTGGAACCGAGCGTTCTGATTTTTTCAATTAACTTTTTAACTGTTAGTCAAGTACTTCTGGGTCTTCTAAACAAAAAAACGTGGACGACAGGAGTATAATTTGTTGAAAGAACTACCAGAATCCTTTTTATCGTAGGCTATTTTTGATCTCTATCCTTTCATACCGAGTGTAAGTTTGTTTGAAAGTTTTGTTGGAACCGACCGTTCTGATTTTTTCAATTAACTTTTTAACTATTAGTCAAGTACTTTTGGGTCTTCTAAACAAGAAAACGTGGACGACAGGAGTATAATTTGTTGAAAGAACTACCAGAATCCTTTTTATCGTAGGCTATTTTTGATCTCTATCCTTTCATGCCGAGTGTAAGTTTGTTTGAAAGTTTTGTTGGAACCGAGCGTTCTGATTTTTTCAATTAACTTTTTAACTGTTAGTCAAGTACTTCTGGGTCTTCTAAACAAGAAAACGTGGACGACAGGAGTATAATTTGTTGAAAGAACTACCAGAATCCTTTTTATCGTAGGCTATTTTTGATCTCTATCCTTTCATACCGAGTGTAAGTTTGTTTGAAAGTGTTGTTGGAACCGACCGTTCTGATTTTTTCAATTAACTTTTTAACTATGAGTCAAGTACTTCTGGGTCTTCTAAACAAGAAAACGTGGACGACAGGAGTATAATTTGTTGAAAGAACTACCAGAATCCTTTTTATCGTAGGCTATTTTTGATCTCTATCCTTTCATACCGAGTGTAAGTTTGTTTGAAAGTGTTGTTGGAACCGACCGTTCTGATTTTTTCAATTAACTTTTTAACTGTTAGTCAAGTACTTCTGGGTCTTCTAAACAAGAAAACGTGGACGACAGGAGTATAATTTGTTGAAAGAACTACCAGAATCCTTTTTATCGTAGGCTATTTTTGATCTCTATCCTTTCATACCGAGTGTAAGTTTGTTTGAAAGTTTTGTTGGAACCAACCGTTCTGATTTTTTCAATTAACTTTTTAACTGTTAGTCAAGTACTTCTGGGTCTTCTAAACAAGAAAACGTGGACGACAGGAGTATAATTTGTTGAAAGAACTACCAGAATCCTTTTTATCGTAGGCTATTTTTGAATAATCTCTATCCTTTCATACGAATTCATTGAATTCGTTTTTTTTGCGTTATAAAAGCTCCCCGTTCGGTTTTTATTGGATTGGGTAGCATAAATAGGGTGTGAAATTATGTCAGCCCTTTTCTCTAACATGTCACGTAAGTGATTGATAAAGGGTGAACGGGTTGTAAATTGTTTTTGTACTACTTGCCCTGAGGATTCGTTCTAGAGCTACGCTTTCTTTTTACACCCTTTTGTTTGTTTGGTCGCTCTGAAACTTTTCAGCATTTTACGCCCAAGTGGTTCACAGGAACAGCCTCAGGGCAGTCACTTCAACAGCTTGTAACGACACGGTAAAAGGATATTCTGAACCAAGGTAAAATGGTATATTAATAAAAAAAGTTTTCACTTTGTTATTTCTGGTTTAATTTCGTCCTTCTTTATGAAAGTATAGATTATGAGACTTTCATATTCAGTAGACAATTCCTGCTCAAAAGTGTTCTCTATTGTGCTTTTGACAATCAACCAATTAGCAAACAGAGTGAAAGGGATGGAATTATTTTTGAAAAATACGTTTCATAGTTACCTGTAATCGACGTAATGGGTTGACAATAGCGCAGTACCTCTCGGCCGATAATGCAGTCAGTGTGAAGACCGATACACCTGTTGATATGTCCTTAACGATCTCTGACGTCTTGCATAAAACTACACCCCAGGGCCAATTCTCCACCGTGTATATCGTAGACGTGAAAGGAACACACGTCAGTATTAAAAGTAGATCAGCAAGCGATAGTGACAATATGTATCTGAAATTATAAAATAGAAATTGTTAAATTATTGAAAATTTTATCAATTTTGTATAACTGTATAAGGCTACGCACATAGTCGAGAGTAAAGCAATTGTACAACTCTTCACTACGTTCGTAGCTTGATCTTGATGTGGCAACTTACGTATTAGGGACATTCCGCATGGGTTTGTGTCGCAAAAATATTACGACAAGCGTCCCATTTCCTAAGACGCCCACCACAAATATAAGGAAAAACAGAACTGGAACGATGTATGTTTCCGGCCTTTCGCCATACGGGGTGTATTCGTCGATTTCTGGGGTAGATTCTATTGTTGCGCTGAAATTTGTTGCCATTCCTGTAAAGAAAGAAACACAACATTTTATTATAGTTGTATTCATTTTATGTTTTTAGCTGATGGGTGATTGCAGGGACGATAATGTTGTATTACTGATTTATAATACCACAAAACTGCCAATATTATATTTGTGTGAATTGTAGACGAGTGTTTGTAATAATTAATAGCACTGACTGGACGAGCTGCATGGAGCAACTAATGCAATGGGAGATGTTACAAGTACTTCCATATTATATTATAAGTACCTTGAGCATACCATAAATGAATGTTTGTTATATGCAGTCTCAGAAAGGGAAAACATACGTTACATCATACAAAAAAAAATATTTTGCATCTCTGTGGAGGCGCAATATGACTGTAATATTACACAATTTGATTGACAGTTACCAAAAATCAGATTTCGTACAAAAATATTTGCTTAATTACGGCTCTGATGCAATTTTATAATGGTTGACGTTGATTTATGAAAAGATGTGATTCATGAACACAGAAGTGAAGATTTAGGGTAATCTGATAAGGGTTATAACCCCTTTCCCCAAGGGAATTAAAAGAACAATTTATTAACCTTAATCATTTTTTGAGAAGAGAAGTTAAATTGCCAAAAAAAGTTCTGTGATCATTATTTGCGATTAACAAGTCTTAAGACAACTGACATATTGACACTAATCAAACAGATAAAATATCTGTGGTGACCTTCACCCTACTTTATAAGTACCTTGAGCATACCATAAATAAATGTTTGTTATATGCAGTCTCAGAAAGGGAAAACATACGTTACATCATACAAAAAAAATATTTTGCATCTCTGAAGTTAAATTGCCAAAAAAAGTTCTGTGATCATTATTTGCGATTAACGAGTCGTAAGACAACTGACATATTGACACTAATCAAACAGATAAAATATCTGTGGTGACCCTCACCCTACTTTATAAGTACCTTGAGCATACCATAAATGAATGTTTGTTATATGCAGTCTCAGAACTCCATGATGTAATTACAAAGTCAATTAATATGTTCTTATTACATTAAATAATGTTGTGTCCTAAAAACTTCTTAGAGAGTAATAAAAAAAATCGATATCTAGAAATAAATCATCTGTCATCAGTAGAGTTGTAATGAGAATTCTCCTACTTCACATTATTATAAAATTAGTTCAATATCGAGATAGAGTTGTGATCTAGGATAGTTCCCAAAAGGCTTATACAGTAACCAATCTCAAAACCAATCTACAGAAACACCCAAGAACACATCTATGACAGCGTACGTAAGATAAATCCTTCTACCATAAAAGCAATTTATTTTAATTGACTTGTCTTGTTTTGACAAATAAATAGCCTTGTCATGGATAAAAAAACATAGACCACAAAACATGTCGGTTCCACAGATCAATCAAGTAATATTTATTTTAAAAATTGTGTTAACCAGGAAGAATTTTGCAGAATTTCTCTACAATTTGCCGAAAGGTTCACCAAATCCTCAGCTTTAAAGTGTCATATCACAAAATCCACCTTATACCGACCGTATATTAAATAAAAATACGCGATATTCGCCTCAAAATGATAAAAGTCTGTCCCTTATTAAACCACGTATATGAGGGGGTACATTGTGCAAAATCGCCTGTAATTTTGTAAAGAATTGCGCCGCAATTGCTCGCATAGAACAAGTTGGTACTCGACGGATTCATCAGTGGCGCCCTCTGTGGCGACTGCGTGCTTCAATTTTTTCGCTTAACCAGGCGAGAAATACCGCATCCTGCTGTTCGTCTGCAGACGACGGAAAAAGGGGTTGAAAACGCGCGACTTTTTGCTGTCATGCCGCATTTACACCGTGACGGTGTTTTTACAGAAGATATCTTCATCTCAAAGGGTTGCTAGGGTTGAAATTAACCCTGAAATTGTGGAGGGAGTAGGTACATAAATTCTCAATTAAGCACCAGAGTGATCAGGAGAAATATTGTTTTTTTGTAAGTGATCTCTATCCTCAAAATGCCTAATATACTCGGTGATACAAAAGAACGTACCTACGTTGTATATAGCTTGTCGAAAATGGCGAAATAATAGCTAGTGGTACAAATTTTACGAATGAAAGTAATTTAAGATTCGGTAATAAAAAAGGAATGCTTCAATTCTGAAATAGCTTCAGGCCAAAGTAATTTATCTTAGGACCAAATCGAAAGTGATACCCTGCTGAATGACAAAAGAATCGACTTTAAGGGTCGGACGAAGAGAGAGATATTAAAAAATATTTACTTAGCCCTATTTTTAGCCTCAACGCAGCAGTCTTGTTAATGTTGAAATTCCTCACATTTTCACTTTTATATATAACTTCAAATAAGACATTTCTTTATAACCGTAGGACAAAATAAATACTACAGAAGGAAACATGTTTTTTACCACAACCGTTTAAAAACGTCAATATTTGCCAATAGAGGGAAAACATACGTTACATCATACGAAAAAAAATATTTTGCATCTCTGTGGAGGCGCAATATGACTGTAATATTGCACAGTTTGGTTGACAGTTACTAAAAATCAGATTTTCTACAAAAATATTTGCTTAATTACAGCTCTGATACAATTTTATAATGGTTGACGTTGATTTATGAAAAGATGTGATTCATGAACACAGAAGTGAAGATTTAGGGTAATCTGATAAGGGTTATAACCCCTTTCCCCAAGGGAATTAAAAGGACAATTTATTAACATTAATCATTTTTTTGAGAAGAGAAGTTAAATTGCCAAAAAAAGTTCTGTGATCATTATTTTCGATTAACGAGTCTTAAGACAACTGACATATTGACACTAATCGAACAGATACAATATCTAGGGTGGCCCTCACCCTACTTTCCGACTATATCTTTGGTACAATGAAATATCTAAACACTTTTGAAATTATTCAATTTTGTAAAACCACAGCCAATCTGGACCCTAACTAACGTCAGTTTCTATGACATAATGACATCTGTCATGTGATGTGATGGTACTGACGTTTGTCAAAATCTAACAATTCGTAACACAGCGACGAGGGCTGTGGATTCTATCAAACCACTTCTGTAAACGCATATAATATAACAAGAGAATTATTTCAAATAACTTTATAACGATGTAAGGAATAATAACATTAAAGCGACGTCTACAAGCCATAAAATCGAAATTGTGAACTTACCAAAGAATTGGTGATCTATAGCGATATATCTATAGAGAATCCCATTTATATTAGCGATGGCAATTTAATTTTACAACGTCAGTTATATGGGCGACCTTTAATAGTAAATATAAGTGTATATAAGTTTCGCATGAAGGTGAGGTAACGTCGTGGAAAACGCATTGTTGCATTTTTATCGGTCTCGCAGTATTTTACAACCTTTCAACGGTGATTATTTTCATAAATGGACACGTCCGAATATTGCACGAATATAATTGCATTTGTACAAATGAAAAAAAGTCAATTTGTCTATGACAGATTCAAACATAAATGCTTGTCATGTATGATAAATGGTTTTTCTGGAATCAACAATTTTGTCGAAAATTTGCAATCAGGGAAATTATATATATATATATAGTTTTTAATTAGAGTTGGACGCTATTTCAAGTACCATCACAGATTTGGGATGTGTTGTTTGTTTAATTTAATTGTTAAAATTTAGTTTTATTGTTATTAAACGAAACGAAAAATATTCCTAACTAATAGAATTGTAAAAATAATCAAATTTAAAAACAACACAATTTTAACCTGACACATGAACGACCAGAACTATGATTTGCACGAGTCTGTGCTTCGCGAATTAGAACGCTGTCGAAGTTAGTAGCATTTGTCTGAAACCATCCGCATTGAGGCAAGGCCACAGATAAAACATGAAACCTAATTACCATATTCGGAGAACAGTGAAACAAAAGGACCATATCCCACTTTAAAATCCTCTCAGCACCGCTGAAAGCAAATCTGAAATGAAACCACACCGTGTAACGTATCTTTTCAATTAGTTTTGTGAAAGTCAATCTACATACAGTACAACTTCGATAGATCGGACACTCTCTAGTACGGACACTCCAGTAATCCGAACGCTCTTGTCAACCGGACATTTTAGAAATTTTACCTCCCTAGTTCGGACACAAAATATAATTTGCAGTTAAAACCAGGTAGAAAATACCAAAGTATTGTTTAACATTAATGTCTTACTGTGAAGCAACCGGATCACATAAATTGCCACTTAATATTAGCAATAGCGGCAAATCTAGATGCTTTTAAATGCAGATTGAGCTCAATACCAGTTGTGTGCAGGGCGTCTGATAAAGGACGGATGAGTAGAACATTGCTTACTGAATGTTTCGAAAAATATTTTAAGCCTGAGGTTAAGACATTTTTAACAGGGGTTAACAGGCCCCAAAAAGCTCTAATGTCGATGCTGCCAACGCGTTTTCTTTGGGCATCAGGTGGTCTGCAGAAAACAATTTTCCCATGGAAATCCTGCTTCTCAAAAGGCCCAGAGAAAAATTTACTAATGTAGCTGTATCCAAAAGAATATAAACAAAGATTGATATATTTTTAAAAAATAACTTAAATCTTTTGCTTATTTTATCCATTTATGTTCAGAATTTAGTTTTTAATTTTATGTTTTGGTTATATGTGACCTCGGATGCGAAAAGGAACCTATCGTGCGAACATAACGTGCAGCATAACGGTACATATCGGAAGAGACCTTACCTGCGAAAATATTGTGCAAGATAACGTTACGACAGGTCGCTTTTTGCGTCCGGGCTCACATATATTCAAATATTCCCTGTTGTTTTCATCTTCATCATAAAAAAATGACCCTTTCCAACAAAAGAAAAAAACCTACAGTGATCCGGATACCTCAATAGTCCGGACATGGTCAGGAACGATATATGTCCGGATTAGCGAAGTTATACTGTAGTTGCAAAAACCGGGAGCACAGCTAAGAAGTTTACTGACAAGTTAGTTCTTTTTTTACATAAACCGTCGACTTGAACTCGGCTTGGTCAGTACTGAATGTGAATAATTATTTAAATTAGCATTTTCCATAATTTCGCCTCTCGGCAACGATGTTTTTCCTCGAACATCACCGACAATTAGGGTAATAAATATTCGGGAGATACTAAGTGAGGATAACCCATGGGACAAACATTAACTTGATTAAGGCTTATATTTGAACTCTTTTCCTTTCAAGAGTAATTTGGTATTTTTGGTACCCGAGAAATCTACATCACAATATTTATTAAATAATTATTTTAAAAACTGTATTTTTACACACATTTTTAGGTTAAATGTAATGCAAATCATAGTTTCAGGTAGGTAGAGTTTAAATCTTTAAAAGACCTAACCTAACCTACCAAAATCCTTCGTTGTTCGCATCCTTAATTATGCTCGTCGTCAGTAACGATAATTAGTGAAAGGACGAAGAAGGGACAGTTCAGTTCACAGCAGCGGCCTCTTATTTGTCGCGTAATATGAGACGGTGGTGGCGCCCTCGTCGGCGGTCCTCCGAAGTTGTATTTATATATCACAGGATAACGGAGACTGCGAGGAGGAGCGAGGAAAAGGACCAAACCAGGAAGGAGGTAATTGGGGATGGAGACATGACAGCGGAAATTAATCCCAGCTTTTTTAATCCTTTCCAACAAAAAGGATGCCTCGATGAATTTCAGGAAAGAAGGACCAATATTTTTTAATTGGAGTTTGCAACAATTGATTTTTTGGTACCTACATAAAAGTGTAGTGCCGGGAACAATCCAAAAACAATTTTGGGACGTTGTGGACTTCGGTAAATCAGATTTTACTTGGAGTTTTTGTTTTGTTTTTCGTTTTGTTTTTGTTTTTCGTCTCACCCATTAACTGAACTACTGTTTTGTAACTGAAGAATATACGGTAGTTTGAACTAAACTGAAAGTAGTGAAGTACTGTACTCGATAAGGATAAATGACCAAAGTTCGTGCAGAGATTTCTTAGCGGGCTAAAAGCTGTTAAGTGTAATAATGACTCCCCCTAGTATTGTTCTACGTGAGGGCACTATTTAAAAGCTCAGCATTTATCCTTTTGAAGTTGTAATGGACCTAAGATGAAAGCAAAAAAAAATATCGTATGATATGGTAATAATATGTTCCTTAGTCTAGCACCACTTAGAGTGTGTAGAAAATGGTAACTCTAGCTTTCGTTATCAAATAAGAAACTGACAATATCGATAACAGTATTCAGGATGTCTATCTATCCTTGCATTGTGTCAGATCGTTTTACAAAATCTTTTCGATTTGCGAACTCGACAAGCAGTGAGAATGAAACTGAAAACAAAATCATAGAATGATCTTGTTGTATTGAAAGTATATAATATAATTTGAATAGTATTTCTTGGAACAAAATTAGTTACCTAAGAGCAAGGTGTAATAATTCATTGCATTGAAGATAACAATCAATTTGCTTGGGATTAATTCGACATTGATTAATAGAAATGAGGGTTCTGTTCTTGTCAGCCCGGACTATAGGTATCGACAAATAAGATCACTCGAAGAAAGGGTATACAATGTAAAAGTTGGTTTTCTTTTCTTGAATAATCATTGCTACATATTAAGATTTTTACTGTGTGATTTTAATGAAGGTGGTTCTTTTCAAATTTGATGATTAAGGCATATTTTCTGAACCTGTAAGTTATTTTGGTATGAGTTTTTTTTTTATTAATTGATCTGTATTCATAAGAATTTCGTATGTAATCACATCTATGTAGACTATCTAGGAAACTTCTATAATTATTGTGACATTCGCGTGAAACTTGAAGATGGTTGATGGTTTAGAAGTAACGTCGTTTATGTATGAACCCATTTAACACAATATAGAACATTTACGTGATTATGTCAGACAAGTTCGATATCCATTAAATGTTTATAAAATTAACGTCAACTATGGAGAGTAATGGGCACAAATTACCCTACTGCCCGTCAATTTCAAACTTTGTTTATGCGATATGTTCATCATAATATACACCTCAACTATCTTGAATGTTTTTAGTGAAATCCTTACTTTGTATCGTAGAAATAAAAGCTATTATAAAAGGTTTCATTTCATTAAAGAACATGCCTGACAAGGGCCTCGCTTTTTTTACGTATCTAAATATCTGTCGTGAAAAAGAATTGAATATGAACGTAATACGGACAAAGGAAAACCCAGTGAAGGATTTCCTGATTACCTGTGAAGCCAAAGCCGTGGGCTAGATACTACATATACATGTAATATTACATTTACATGTAAGATATCGTTACGGTGTCAGGCATAGTGGTATTAGTGGTGCTTCAGCACAAAAGCACAATTGCAAATTAAAATTCATTAAAAAGATAGAGAAAGAGAGAAAAAGACAGTTTTTAATGAACAAAGCTTCGAATGAATAAGGTTTGGTTAAAACTACGATAAACAGACATTCTGTAAAAAATTTCTCGACCTTTTCAAGTGTAATCAAATTATAATTGAATTGTTCATTGTTAATAGGGGTCTAATTATGTTTGTTGATTCCAAATTAACTCTATAATTGACAAAGGTACATACAGTTGTATAAACTCAATTATCAGGTGCAATATGCACCAGCAACTCTATAAGAAAGAAAATTTGGTGTTTATAAACTATATTCTTCTAAATTCTGCGTTGAAACCTTCTGCAGTTCCTCAATTTTGTGAATCCCACAGCTAGGCAATTTCTGTTAATCGAACAGTGGACATCAACATTTGTCACGTGATAAATTTGTTAAAGTTGAACATTGCTGACTTAATAGAAAATCCAGGAAATCCCAAAGGAAATTAACCTGTATTTCCGCGTAGGATAAACCTTTCGAGACATGTACTTTTTGACCAATTGGGATTTTCTTTTGTTTCTGTAAACTAAACTTGTTAAATAAATTATTTTTTGATATTTGTCGGTATATAAGCAACACCAGTTGTATAAATCCATACAGATAATATACCACTTGCTAGAAAGGATCTAAATATAGCCTCACATAATTTTCATTGAGAAAAATAGGGGTTTGTTATCAAATTTTTCCGGCCTCCAATTTCAGTAGGTGAGGGCTTTTATTAACATTGGTACTATTGTGAAATGTAAGATAATTTTAAGGGAACTGTATTTCTTTAAGGGAACACTCAGGGTGCATAATAACATAATATCAGCAATACTTCAAAATTATTAAAAGAAATGGTATGATTTTTGCCACACTTTTCATTACACAACTTTTTCAGATCAATTTCTTTGAGTATTAAAGGTGAAACCATGGTTAAGTCATCAAGAATTCATCATCTGATTGTAAAATGATAACTTGTAAACCAAACACTGAAATAGCATTTCGAAGGACAACACAAATGTATAGAAAAATGCAATTTTTTTACGGTTTATTGATTGCGATCGTTACAAATTTACGTGCATTTTATCATTTTGCAAACTCTGCACGTAGTTTATACGTGTAAAGAATCAACTCAACATTCAAACATAGATTGTAATCCAGTAAATCTGATTTTAATTCCCATACGTGCTTTATTCGATATATGGTTCGCATACATATATCTAACAATAAAATATTGTTCACTGTAATTTTTTGTATTTTGTGGAGCCACAGTTACTCTAGATACCAACCTACTGTCAGTTTTTGTCACCAAAAACAATCCAGTTCGTCCCCTAATCATTCTAAATAAGTATACCAAATTTTATATATGTATTTCAATCCACTAAAGCAATTTCTGTAAATTTTCAAAGCACTAACAAAGAATAAAATTAATGTTATGTTAGTTACGTAATGACAGACTTATTATAACAAACATTGCTCGGTACAAAAATACCCCCATTAAGCAGATTTATTGAATCATAAATACTTGCTTGTTTAACATACTGTACTAAATAAACTAAAATGTAATTCGTAAACTCTTTTAATAGTCTATTTGTAGTGTCTAATAATTTTATGTATTTTTTAAGTTAAAGCACCACTAAAAAATTCAATACGGAATGTTAAAATAAACAATATCTGCTCTTAGTAATAATATTCAAACATAAACTCATCAAAATAAATGATGCAAAACACACTGAATTTATTTACTTTGGGAATGAATCGTATAACAAGGTGTAGAGCTGAAAGATTCGAGACATGGAATAGTTGCAAAACTTCATGACAGACATTCTAAATATACAAGACACACTAACTGATGGAACCAAACAAGAAATGGACACAAAGCACACTTTTTCTCTTTAATCGCTTATTAGTTGCCGAAAAGCAGATACAAACAAACAGATAAGAATTACAACAACTTTATCTTGATTTAAAACACTGATTTTCATTGTTTTGCGTACATAAAAGAATAATAAAAACTCACCGTTTTATATTAAAAAAAAAAAAAACTGCAACAACTCACACAAAACTAACAACACCACAAAGTTTCTTCAAGTACATAGCACTGCAAATAAATCATATAATAACCGCCCGCCGAAAATATAATCCGATTACAATATATTTTTTTATCAGTTCACAAAGTGTGGCGATAACTTCGGGCGATAGTTCGTAAATGCGCCGCTAGGGAGAGCCACGATATCGGCATCCAGCCAGCGCAAGGGTTCAACAGATACTAAAGCTGGAGGCGCTGGACTTGCTGATCATCCATAAAGTGCACATACATAAACGGGTCTTCCAGGATATTTCACCCTGATGGGGTGATATCTGCATTTTTCCGAGATATCGAAAACATTATTTTCTCGTTTGGTTGTAATTTATAACGTACAGGGATTTTTTGCACACGAAAATTTGCTTGACCTGTTTCATGGTCAAGAAAACAAATCAGGACGGTTTAAGGACATTTTTATTCACACCCCTTGGATTTTGATGGTTAGGATGCCAGAAAGTTTTGGGATATATTGAGTAAAGAATAAAAGTATAATTGTTATAATCTTTCTAATAAAGAACATTCTTTTTATGACTCATTGAACTATAAAGAAAAATCGAGTATAACCACTCCCAGAATTGACGAAGTTTTCACATAAACCTGATGAAGGACATCTGTTCAGAATTGTCCTTATGCAGGGCAAAAGAAGTAGCTATAATCGAGAATACACCAATATCTCGTGTAGAAGAGTCTGACTCGTTCGACTTTTTCTTCTTAAATGCTTACCACGACACACAATATTTTTTTATCCATATTTTATACCTTCCGACTAGTCCCTAGAAGGAAAGTATTGTAATCGACGGAAAAGAAATCGAGAAAATGTTGGTGAAAACAGTACACTATTTCTCGATATCTGCAGAAAAAAGATGTTTTTCTACTTTGCATTCACAATGCACACATTGTAACACTGTTTTCGGTGTTACAATTAGCAAATTGTAACACCGTTTTTAGTAACTTTTTTCTAAGATTGGTGATATTGATTTCAAGTGCATGTCAAACGAAAATACACATAACCACAAAAGTAAGCACAAACTGATTTTTTAGAATCGCACAAACTGCGAAGTATGTATATTTTTATACATATTTAAACATGCGTGTTGCATCCTAGGTTTCGTACTACTAGTATATGATGGTATATAATAATTATCAATAATTACTTTTTCACAGATATTTGAATTTAAGTGACAGATGACAGTGTTAGCAACGGTTGCACCCATAAATACTCTAGATTGGAATTTTACCTAATATACTTCTAAATTTTTATAAAATTAATGACGCAAAGTAGAAAAAATAGTATATTACACTCGTTTTATAAGACATATTGGCGCATTTGTTCATTTGGGGCACTCGTCGCTGGCGCTCCTCGTGCCCCAAACAACTCATGCGCAAATTTGACGTCTTATAAAACTTGTATAATAATATACTATTTTCTACTTTGCATTCACAATGCACACATTGTAACACTGTTTTCGGTGTTACAATTAGCAAATTGTAACACCGTTTTTAGTAACTTTTTTCTAAGATTGGTGACATTGATATCAAATGCGTGTCAAACGAAAATACACATAACCACAAAAGTAAGCACAAACTGATTTTTTAGAATCGCACAAACTGCGAAGTATGTATATTTTTATACATATTTAAACATGCGTGTTGCATCCTAGGTTTCGTACTACTAGTATATGATGGTATATAATAATTATCAATAATTACTTCTTCACAGATATTTGAATTTAAGTGACAGATGACAGTGTTACCAACGGTTGCACCCATAAATACTCTAGATTGGAATTTTACCTAATATACTTCTAAATTTTTATAAAATTAATGACGCAAAGTAGAAAAAATAGTATATTACACTCGTTTTATAAGACATATTGGCGCATTCGATCATTTGGGGCACTCGTCGTTGGCGCTCCTCGTGCCCCAAACAACTCATGCGCCAATTTGACGTCTTATAAAACTTGTATAATAATATACTATTACTTAGTCACAGTTTTATAAATAAAAAGCCAGTTTCCAACAATAACACTGTTCAATAAAATTCATTACTTCGCAAAGAGAAATTAATAATACACTTACATTTACCATCGAGATAAATCACACGAATTATGTACTCAAATCGCAAATATAAACATTAACAGGTTACATAAAACGACCAATTTTAATTGCGTGTCATGTAGACCAATTCAGTAGAAGCGGTGGCAATATTCGTGCCATTTGCAGCGCGCCCTGTAATTTTGCGCCAGTGCGGGCGGTGATTTTTTATTTTGTCGCCGTTTTGTTCAGCAGAGTGCACAATGATTTCGCTTAATGTTTGGTTTCAAATTTTCTACGCGTAGTATGATGGTGGTAAAAGTTGCAGAACACTAACACGGGAAAATCACTCGCGTTTTAATCACTAACGCAAATTGCACTAACCTAAAATTAATCTTTATAAAGACTGACCAATTCGCAACCATAGCGACCATGGATTCTGTCAGACTGGTTCTATGAACGGTTTAGGCCCTGTCTAAACCGTTCACCTCATTGATCTGAAAACTGGCATACATGTTTAGTCAAAATTGCTTCAAGAACATTACTTCCGGTTGTCAGATTGTCACTAAAAGCAATCAAGTTTGTCCCCTGGTAATTCTAAATAAGTATACCAAATTTCAGCCCAATCCGCTGTATCGTTTGACCGCTGTCGTGTTCACGACATACCCTCATATAAACCAAACCAGACATTTTTCAGAAATAATTGCACTTGATATAAGTTAGAATGAGTAAATATATCATAATTAACAAGGAGTATGACTTCATATCCTCTCCTGTAAAATTGACCCGGGTCATGTTGAACAAGAGCAGCAGTCAGTACGCGTTACGTAGAAAATCTGTCTATCAGCAAAGTTTGTCGTGCAGTCGCCTGAATTTACAGCGTTCAGTAATAATCTGCAGCGGTTATTAATAAACGGGAATGTCGGCCGTGATTCCTGTGGGAGTTCTGGCGCGTTCCTGATAACGTGGCGTTGTCCAGTGGCGTACGCACACAGAAAAAAACCCAACCCAACCCAACCCAACTGTTTCTCGCAACTAATTGATAATTTGCGTTTCCTGGACCGTCCATCGGGTCAGCCGTACTACCATCAAATGAAGCGTACATGAATATATTCAGATTTGGCTGCTACATTATGCAGCAAGCAAGAAAACTAGAGACGATGGGCGCATTCAGCAAACTCAACAGTTGATCACACAGTGAATAAACCAGTTCTGAATGTTATGTTTACTTTTATTGTTGTAGTTGTTTTGGGTGCGGTTTACTCCGCTGCACCTAGGCCAATTCTTGGCCCTTTGTGCTTACCCATTTTTACATACTGTTTGATAACGACAACCAGAGGTGTTCAACTGGTTGCCGGCATCCACGGTTTTACGCCTCTTGCGAAAGGCGGTGGGACGAGGATCTTCAGGAACCCAAAACTTCCTAGCAGAAGAGCAGCACTCCACCGCTAGAGCCACTCGCCCCACAATGTTTACTTTTATTTTAATACATTTGTAGAAACCTAGGATTATGTCGCATCTTTCCAGCGAAAATTTTAAATAATCTGTTTCGGCTTTCAACTTTGCATCAGAGAAACTGAGCGTCATTCAGTCCTCTTGTCTGCGTATAATGAGGAATTTAATTTTTAGACGTCAGATGGCGAGCGCGTTCTAATGAAGAGATATCGTGCGAAAGTGGCGCGCCCTGGATGTTTTATGGTCGTATTATCCTCCGGTTAAAAGATTTTCGCTTAGGCTGCAAGCTAAGCTATTATAAATTTGTTCTCTCTTTTTTGTGTGGATATATCACCGTAATATCGTTTCTGAGTTCGAATTCTCGTTGAACTTCTGGAGTAACCCAACTTTTCGACTACCTCAATACATAAAAAGCTTTTTTCTACTTTGCATTCACAATGTACACTTTGTAACACTGTTTTCGGTGTTACAATTAGCAAATTGTAACACCGTTTTTAGTAACTTTTTTCTAAGATTGGTGACATTGATATCAAATGCATGTCAAACGAAAATACACATAACCACAAAAGTAAACACACACTGATTTTTTAGAATCGCACAAACTGCGAAGTATGTATATTTTTATACATATTTAAACATGCGTGTTGCATCCTAGGTTTCGTACTACTAGTATATGATGGTATATAATAATTATCAATAATTACTTTTTCACAGATATTTGAATTTAAGTGACAGATGACAGTGTTACCAACTGTTGCACCCATAAATACTCTAGATTGGAATTTTGCCTAATATACTTCTAAATTTTTATAAAATTAATGACGCAAAGTAGAAAAAATAGTATATTACACTCGTTTTATAAGACATATTGGCGCATTCGTTCATTTGGGCCAATTTGACGTTTTATAAAACTTGTATAATAATATACTATTTTCTACTTTGCATTCACAATGCACACATTGTAATACTGTTTTCGGTGTTACAATTAGCAAATTGTAACACCGTTTTTAGTAACTTTTTTCTAAGATTGGTGACATTGATATCAAATGCATGTCAAACGAAAATACACATAACCACAAAAGTAAGCACAAACTGATTTTTTAGAATCGCACAAACTGCGAAGTATGTATATTTTTATCCATATTTAAACATGCGTGTTGCATCCTAGGTTTCGTACTACTAGTATATGATGGTATATAATAATTATCAATAATTACTTTTTCACAGATATTTGAATTTAAGTGACAGATGACAGTGTTACCAACTGTTGCACCCATAAATACTCTAGATTGGAATTTTGCCTAATATACTTCTAAATTTTTATAAAATTAATGACGCAAAGTAGAAAAAATAGTATATTACACTCGTTTTATAAGACATATTGGCGCATTCGTTCATTTGGGCCAATTTGACGTTTTATAAAACTTGTATAATAATATACTATTTTCTACTTTGCATTCACAATGCACACATTGTAATACTGTTTTCGGTGTTACAATTAGCAAATTGTAACACCGTTTTTAGTAACTTTTTTCTAAGATTGGTGACATTGATTTTAAATGCATGTCAAACGAAAATACACATAACCACAAAAGTAAGCACAAACTGATTTTTTAGAATCGCACAAACTGCGAAGTATGTATATTTTTATACATATTTAAACATGAGTGTTGCATCCTAGGTTTCGTACTACTAGTATATGATGGTATATAATAATTATCAATAATTACTTTTTCACAGATATTTGAATTTAAGTGACAGATGACAGTGTTACCAACGGTTGCACCCATAAATACTCTAGATTGGAATTTTACCTAATATACTTCTAAATTTTTATAAAATTAATGACGCAAAGTAGAAAAAATAGTATATTACACTCGTTTTATAAGACATATTGGCGCATTCGTTCATTTGGGGCACTCGTCGTTGGCGCTCCTCGTGCCCCAAACAACTCATGCGCCAATTTGACGTCTTATAAAACTTGTATAATAATATACTATTACAATAGTCGTTGAAATTTTAAAACATAGCGTTAAGCGTAATTAGGATTTATCATTAATATCAACATTCTTTCTTTTCATGCTTAAAATGTTACCGAGAGCTAAAATTAAGAGAAAAATTTGACGTTTATATTACGGACGGTTCAAGTTTTAGGAATTCTGCTCTTCTGTGCCCACATTCGAGCTTTCACGAGGCTATTTTGATTCTAACTACAATGCCAATACAGTTATTATTAGTTTTCTGCACAAAACCAACGCGTAACGGTGTCGTCCTACACACGTACGGGATGTATTTAATCATATTTTCCGTGTCACTAATTACACCATTCTGTATCACCGACTTTGCTTGTGGATTCTTATATTTCATTCCTTGTTGTTGTAGTTGTTTTGGGTGCGGTTTATTCCGCTGCACCTAGGCCAATTCTTGGCCCTTTATGCTTACCCATTTTTACATACTGTTTGATAACGACAACCAGAGGTGTTCAACTGGTTGCCGGCATCCACGGTTTTACGCCTCTTGCGAAAGGCGGTGGGACGAGGATCTTCAGCTGATGCCTGGATTTGAACCCAAGACTTCCTAGCAGGAGAGCAGCACTCTACCACTAGAGCCACTCGCCCCACAATTCCTTATTTTTGCAATAAATCCAAGACAACTTGAGACTAATCTCAAATTCATTTAATCTTATTTCATTTACGACTTTAGGAAAATACAATTTTGCAACGATTAGCGGCATTCGGCAATTGTCGAAATGCCGGGCGAGCTGGCAAACCATTTTGGCCGAATTAAATCCATTAAAGTCGACCTCAAGAGTACCGCCATCCACGGTACAATTGTCGGTCGAGCTCTCCTTTGAAACGCGAACCTCCGCAACCATTAGCGAACTTTGAAATTCAATAGCACGCCCTCTAGCGTCCAAACCTCTAGAAGTAATGCGGAAGATGCCACTTAAGTTTATACGCCATTGCATTGTTTCGTTGCTTAATTGCTAACTTGGATTCGTGGAGATAAACATAACAACAAAATTGTTCTTTTTTAACACCTAAAATAAGATTTTTATCTTTAGGCCTCTTGTAGTACGCTTGGAAACAAACTGTCTGTCCAGTCTTTTATTTCAAGTGTTGTTTGCAACAGTGTTTACTAGCTGTAGCACAGAAGTAATCAAAACATATACCTATAACGTATCGCAAGAACGACACAAGTGTATGTAAAGACAACCCGGGTGGAAAGGTAAGGATTTGTCTGTTTGCAAACCCTTATTTGTATTCGCGACATAGACGTAGGCATTGTTTGCGCGTCCTGGCAGTTTATATTGTCTTACGCGTCTTATCCTTCTAGCTGGATACTTAAAGCTATAGTGGATTTATCATGCTGTCTGTCTGTCTCATGCCAAACCACACTTAGGTTCGATTGCACATCAAACAAAGCGTTAAACACCACGTACGACACTGGGCAAATCAAAAACAAGTGGATTCTACGTACTATGAAATAGATACTATGCATATTATTAATCCACAATCAACCATACTCATGCCATTTTTTAAATAGCAGATGTGCAGTTCGTGCAATTCTTAGAGCAGTGGTTTCCAACTTGGGGGGGGGGGTAATTACACACTGAGGGGTAAAAAACGATTTTCTGAGGGGTAAAGACGAGAAAGGGCAACAAAATAATTTTTTTCTGCGGCATCAGTTTGTGTAATCAATTTTGATAGACTATGATTATGAAGTACTCGTTGTATAATTAGTTTTTGCTTTTCGTGTGGCTAGCAAGTCTTTTTTTCTCAAAATTTATCAAAATCAATCTTTGAAATAACTTTTTGAAATGTAACATCTTACTCTACAATTTGCTGCTGCTTTTTTATTGGGTCAGAAAAATGGATACACAAAATATCCCTGTTTTCTTTGTCTGTGGGACAGTCGTGAAAAAAATGAACATTGGGATAGGAAAAACTGACCGTCGAGGATTGATAAGTCGAGAACAAATAATTCTTCCACCACTACATATTAAATTTGGGCTAATTAAACAGTTTGTGGAAGCTTTATATAAGAATGATGTTTGTTCCAAATATATTTAATAATCATTTCCTGGGGCCAGGAAAATTAGAGGCCGGTATCTTTGATGGACCACAAATCACATGACTTAGGTTGAACTAGAAGCATGGACAAGCTTTGTATCAGTTATCAAATTTGTTTTGGGAAATCACCAAGCTGAACAATATTAACAACACAAATCGTTGAGAAAATGCTTCAAAATTATAAAAAACTACTATGAGTACCAAGTTACATTATTTTCATAGTCATTTAGATACATTTTCTGACAATCTAAGTGATTACAATGAAGAACAAGAGCAACGGTTTCAGCAGTATATCAAGATAACGGAGGAAAGATATGAAGGCCGATGGTATTACCATATAATGGCAGACTACTGCTGGACTACTGCTGCCATTATCTCAAAAGGTGGAGTCAATTTAATAAATATTTTGTTATTGAACAAACAAAGTAGAGCACAGTTATTTTCATATTTAGTAGACCAGAATTACCTAAAATTGACTAATAAATTGCATGCTGCAAAATCACTGTTTCCCTGTGTAATCATTGTAGATCATTTATTGTTGTTCATTGATTGCTCAAAATATTTTTTTGTGGGTAATTGCTAATAGCTAACCCGCTTTGTGGGTATGTGCCTCAAGAAGGTTGGGGAACCGCTGCCTTAGAGGAACCCTAAATACCCATTTAGAGTCTGCATAGGTACATATGTGCTCTGCACGGTTAACAAACGAAGTAGAACATAACTTACATCTGATTATATGAACCTTATACCAATGCGTCGATATTTCATATGATGCTAAAAAGCACCTAGAATTTCCACCTTTCCGTACGCTAATGCACCACTATCATACGTGCAGCTAGATTTCATATGATTAAATTTGTAACTTATAGCCTTCCAGAGGCTGCAAGGGTCTGAATGGATCATAAATTTTAAATCTGCATTCCCTAAACCCGAATATAGCCCCACATAACAATTTTTAGCATGCACGTGTCGAACACGATATGTTTGCACAATGTGTTGGCACGCAGAAAACATAGCGTAAACACAACCGTGTAATTTGCATAGTGCCCGCTCTGTGTTTGCACGTCATGCCAGCACAGCGTGCAGACGTTGTGAGGACTCGGTCTGTTTGCAAAGTGTCACCCCGTTTGAAAGGTGAGCAAGGTGCCCACCCACCGTGTTGGACTGTTTACGTTTGTTTACGGACTCTACGCTCTTCACGCGTGCAAGCACGCGTCAGAAGCACAACGTGATGACATATTGCTCTCATATGCGGTCGCACTGCGACAGCAAGGCGCCAACACGCGTGCAAAATTTAGCACGACGTGTTGGCACCATGCTGGGAAGGTGTCTCTAAATTGTTATGTGGGTACTGTTCCCGAACATTGCAATATCTGTGTGTATAATGTATATATGTCTGAAAAATCGATAGCGCCTAAACGGTACAACGGATCGGGCTGAAATTTCGTACACAGATTACCGTAAATCACAAATTTATATGCATTTTCTTAGGTATTCAACCGATTTTATTAAATTAAAACCAGCTCATCCTTCAGTGACTTCGAAAACGTATACAAATTTTCAGATCAATCTAACAATTAACCTATTTTGAGAAACGTAAGTGTTTACTGACATTAGGTTTGTATCCAGAGACGGCCTTTACGAAATTGACGAATTGCAGACGCTTTAGACGCTTTTATGTGTCAACGAAATTTTGTTACACTTAACCCCACTGATAGATGATTGGCACTGTATTTATTCAAGCTTATCAAATCATATATCGTATTTCGGTATGTTATCATAATCGATATGTACGCATTACCGTGTAGTACAATGAAAACATTTGTCTATCATTGTCACTATATAATGGGAGCAAAGCCTAATGTGGTATTTCGCCATTTCGCTCTCCCAATAGTGCATATACGCATCCAGCCTTCCCGGACGTACGCCACTGTCGCTGTCAGATAAAGTGAAATTGTATTACATTATCCTGTTTGTCGCAAACGACAGGCGTAAACTGTATCGCCCCACAGATGTTTCTTTGACGCAAATTAATCCGACTACATTCCGATATCTCGGCTACTGTAACACGTTGCGTCAGTATTTTTCTACTGTCCAACCAGTAACGTCGATGATTAGACGCTTAGTGCATACGTACTGATATTTTGGGAGATAATCAGAGATTTATGGCTTTGGACAAATTACTATCAAACAGCACTAGAGTTCACTTATTCCCACTTAACAATTTTTAGCACGCACGTGTCGAACACGATATGTTTGCACAATGTGTTGGCACGAAGAAAACACAGTGTAAACACAACCGTGTAATTTGCATAGTGCCCGCACTGTGTTTGCACGTCATGCCAGCACAGCGTGCAGACGCTGTGAGGACTCGGTCTGTTCGCGAGACCCCGTTTGCGAGGCGAACAAGGTGCCCACTCACCGTGTAGGACTGTTTACCCACATAACAATTTTTAGCATGCACGTGTCGAACACGATATGTTTGCACAATGTGTTGGCACGCAGAAAACATAGCGTAAACACAACCGTGTAATTTGCATAGTGCCAGCACTGTGTTTGCACGTCACGTTGTGAGGACTCGGTCTGTTTGCAAAGTGTGACCCCGTTTGAAAGGTGAGCAAGGTGCCCACCCACCGTGTTGGACTGTTTACGTTTGTTTACGGACTCTACGCTCTCTAGAAGCACAACGTGTTGACATATTGCTCTCATATGCGGACTCACTGCGCCAGCAAGGCACCAACACGCGTGCAAAATTTAGCACGACGTGTTAGCACCATGCTGGGAACGTGTCTCTAAATTGTTATGTGGGTTGAGTTAAGAGTTTGATATGTTATTTTTTCACAAATTAACTTAAAACCATAGACACGTTACGATGAAGAAAAAGAGTCCAACAAACATCGTCCTGGATATTTTCCTGTGGCAAACTATCGTCAATGTATTTCAACTGTAGGTATGTATATAGTTTCTGTTTGGGATGTTTATTCAGTGAGCACTTTGCTGCTTTGTCTCTACCATCTGCCAGCGGCGGACTGGTATAATGAAAGTTGGAGCTTTAATGAGTTTTGTGGTGGGTGCATCCATAAAGTTCGTGTAAACGTTCAAAGAAAGTACTCCAGATTAGTTGTCCTTGCTGTGCTGAACGCATAATTAGCAATAATTCACAGTTTATGGTCTTTTTAAAGTGATCCGTCTCTTGAGTTTGTTCTAAGAAACGGTTTCCTATTACTTCTGCTTCTATGAAATTAGAACATAATATGCTGTCGTGCAACATGTTTTATTTTGCTTCTGATACTACATAGTTTAAGTCATATTTGGGTTTCTTTTTGTGCATAAGGTCATCATCCTGTAGACTCTATAGATTGTAGACTACATACATTACTGGATTTCGTTTGTACTTCTCAAAACCATATAATAAGAATAAGACACCCTCAAAATCTAAAACAATTATACAATGGCAAAAACAATACATTCCAAAATCTATTTACGAAACTTACACTAACAAACGTCATCAGAGACAAAGTCGTAAACTTTCCAGCTGTCACAACAACTGGTCTTTGGCTCCTCATCATAATGATGGCCAAAGCCTTTTGGAAACCGATATCGGTGCCGGCAAAATCAACATCGTAACAAGCCATTGCAACACTCTGACTTTCTGTACTCAATTCGTTTCCCCAGTAACAGTACAGAAAAACTTGAGTGCTTATTGTTACTATATAAGAGAAATCTTGCAAGGATCTTCTGTCACTTAAAGGGTACTAAAAATAATAAAGCGTTGCGTTTTTTTTATATTGAGTTAGGTAGAACTCACCAAAGAAGCGTGGTACATAGTAAAACACAATATCAAAGTGTTGATAACAAAAACAGCCAGGATAAGGTAACTAAACAAGTCTTCAAACTGTTGTGATAATTTTATGATAGACTGGTGATAGATTATCACCCTTTTCACTGTTTCTCGTAGATTTTCACGGGGTATAGCAGCGTTATCCAATGCAGAAACCATACCAGACTAGAAAAATACAAAATTGAAAGAAAAACATATCACGAAACCTCAACAAAAATCCCACCATGTTTCGGGCGTCAACAATCACCCTACTTATAGAATTTTTCAATATCTGAAACTGTGTCTTCATATGGGCTATGACACCAACAATAATCAAATCTGTGGAGCTGATTATGTAAGAGAATAATGTCAGGCAGACTCCTTGGGCGAACGCTGCTATTTCAAAGTCGGGACTTTTCTTGAGTGCAAAAGCGAACGGTACTGGAGTTTTCCAATCTTTGTAATCACTGCTTGTCGTTCTTGTTATGATTGGCATTGCTATTACGAAGGCCCATACTGTTGTTGCTGGTGTCCAATACACAAAACACTAACATAAGATTTTCTAAGTATAATGGAGCATTATATTTAGTGAGAAAAAAAAAACATACATGTTTCTGTGTTGTTGCGATACACTCCTTGATCTTTTGCAACTCAAAATCCCCCCCACGCTTGTAATTAGGAGCAAAAATACCTTCTTCAAGGTTCTTCAGAGTTTGTTGGATCTGCTTCTTATGTTTCATCAAAACAAACACTTTAATCATACCTGAAAGCACGAAATCTTTGAATTCTCGTATATTTAAACCAATCAAAGGACAAACTTGACCAAAAACTTACCCAGAATATGGGTAGCAGCCAATCCAAGAATAGACGCAAAAATGTCCAAATCATCATAATAAACATACATACCATACGATTCAACAAAAGTATAGATGCATATAACGCATACAATACTGCATGCCGAATAAAATTTATATAATTTGCTGTTTCCTTCGTACAAAGATATACCCATTGCTTTCATTACTGTTTTCTGCAACTTAAAATAGTCAGTAATCTTATCGTCAGACATTTTGGTGTGATATTGTCGCATATGCAGTCTGGATGTATCAGATATACAGTATATATAATATATATAGTACATATTAATGATAGGTTTACTGTTCGTATCATGAAATATGGAATTTTATGTGGAACACCGATTGGGAAAACTATTAAAGTATTGGAAAAGTTGTGTTGAATATGCATAGAATCCAATGTTAAATCATAACTGTTGTACAATTCTTTATAAATATTAATACGTCCATATGTTGGGGCATCCAGTCGTTCGAAAAAATCTAAACTTAGCTATTACATAATTCATTGATAGAAATCTGTTATTTGCATATCATAAATTCGATTTTGTAAAATGTAGCTAGCAAATATTAATTAGTATAATGTTGAATGTTGAAGATGGGAGTCCATTTTGCCTACCAATAAATGAAAGCCTCCTCTATTGAGCAGAACGAGAGCAGCTGATGCTAATTTCAGTCGATCAGACCTAATTTCTGCTTGAATGCATCTAATCAGTAAACTGAGTAGCCTATGCTGCTGCACTACTAACTAAAATTGATAGATGACGACATGAAAGATCATTACCAACACATGAAACGCATCTTCATAACACTGTGATAATGGAGGACCTCTCTTTATAGATAATGAGTCATTATTAATGATCTAATGCCCGTTAGTTAACTAATTTTAGAACATTTTAGACAACAAAATGCGATGCTTCTAAGACTTTATTATTAAACTATTCTATTAACACAACACATATCTACTTATAAACTGGAGAATAAACACATTTCGCTTGTTAATTATTTTGTTTCAATGTTGTTCGTCTGCTTCAACACGACAAAGAATGAATACGACGCCCTCAGGATCTGAAAAACCCAATAATAATATTAATACAACTTCCTCATGAAAAAAAAAACTCCATAATTTATATTAAAAAAAAAACGTACCCCTAAAAATGTCATCAGAGTCAAATTAGTGAACTTCCCTGCTGTTATAACAACGGGTTTTTGGCTTCGCATAATAACCATTGACAAGTCCCTCTGAAAAGAGGCACAAGTCCCCACGAAATCGATATTATAGCAAGCCATAGCGACATTTTGACTTTCCAAACTCAACTCGTTTCCCCAATAACAGTATAAGAACACTTGCACTGATATCGTGGCGATATAAAGCAAATGTTGTATCACTTTTGGATCAGTTATAGCGTACTAGAAGAAAAAGAAAAACATTAATAGTATATTATTATACAAGTTTTATAAGACGTCAAATTGGCGCATGAGTTGTTCATGAGTGGCCCAAATGAACGAATGCGCCAATATGTCTTATAAAACGAGTGTAATATACTATTTTTTCTACTTTGCGTCATTAATTTTATAAAAATTTAGAAACCTATATTAGGTAAAATTCCAATCTAGAGTATTTATGGGTGCAACCGTTGGTAACACTGTCATCTGTCACTTAAATTCAAATATCTGTGAAAAAGTAATTATTGATAATTATTATATACCATCATATACTAGTAGTACGAAACCTAGGATGCAACACGCATGTTTAAATATGTATAAAAATATACATACTTCGCAGTTTGTGCGATTCTAAAAAATCAGTTTGTGCTTACTTTTGTGGTTATGTGTATTTTCGTTTGACATGCATTTGATATCAATGTCACCAATCTTAGAAAAAAGTTACTAAAAACGGTGTTACAATTTGCTAATTGTAACACCGAAAACAGTGTTACAATGTGTGCATTGTGAATGCAAAGTAGAAAAAATTAATTAAAGATCGGTCTTCTTTTTGTTACATCTATTCTTACCATTGATGCGTGGTACATTGAAAAGCACAGAATCAGAGTGTTGATGACAAACATGCTAAGAATTAAGTAGTTGAATAAATCTTCAAATTGATCCGCCAGATTTATAATGGACTGATGGTAGATGACAATTTTTCTTAAGATATTATGTAGAATAATTGGTGAAATTGACGTGTTGTCACCAGTACCTATAACCTAAGTTAACACAACTAATTAGTGTCTTTAATTTTTAATAAAAAGATGTTTCTACAACAAATTTTAAAACTCATACCTCGGAATTGCTACGAGCATCATACATTAACCTTTCGATAGTATTTCTCAGTATGATAAATTGAGTCTTCAGGTGTGCTATAACGCTGACAATGATGAGATCAGATGCACTAATGATAAACGCGTAATCTATCAAGCAGAACGCTTGGATGAAAGAGACTATCTCAAAATCTGGACTCTTCTTCAATTCGAAGAGAGAAAACTTTACGAATGGTGGTTTCCAGTCATGGTAATCATTACTGCTCAATCTTGACAACGTTGGCGTAAGAACTGTATTAAAACCCACTATAACGATAGGTGTCCAATAAGCTATACTCTGGAAAGAAAAAACGAACGACTTGTTAATTTCTGTAATGTTAAACAAAGGCATAATAACATACGTGCTTCTTTGTTGTTGTAATACATTCAGAAATTTTTTCAAACTCAAAATTTCCTCCTCTCTTCATGTTCGGTGCAAAAACACCGTTTTCCAATAAATGCAGGGTTTTCATGATCTGAGGTCTGTTTCTCAGCAGTACATACACTTTGATAACACCTAAAATTTAACAGTTGTGCTAATTAGTACTACTTAATTAGTTGTTTATCACGATTTACCTAATATATGAGTTGCTGATATGCCAAAAATCGAGGCAAAAACATCCAGATCATCATAGAACTTATACAATCCATAAGATTCGGTGAACGTGGAAATGATGACGACAAGAACAATTGCAGAATATGAATAGTACTTGTACAGTACGCTGTCATTTTCGTATAGAGATATACCCATGATTTTAAGTATGACTTTTTGAAATTTGAAGTAGTCCTTAAGTTGTGGTTTAAACATCTTGACTCTTCAGACATACAAATAAAATATATTTATAACTTACGTGGTCTTTGATTGATTTGATTTGAAATGATGTCGCTTATGCCCTGGTCACACAAGGCTGTTTTACTAGCTGGCTAGTGTTACAGCCAGCCCACCAGCGCTTGTTTAACATTTACAGCAACCAGCATAAATGTTAACTAACTGGTGTAATTGTGTATTTTCGGTGTTGTCCTCTAGACAGATCTTGGGGAAATTGTGTAATCCCGAAGGGTTTACAGACAAAGAAAACCACCCTACCTTGAGATTTATTACTGACTTATATTGTTACGTAGGCAAAGTAATAAATTAAAGTACAACATATACACTCATGGGCAATCTTATGTAATAAATAAAGTATTGAATACTGTAATGAATAATGATAAATGTCTCCCCTTTTCTAGGGTGTAAATAAATCAGCCTGTAAACTCCTTAAAAACCCGTAACAACACTTTTACTTACCCCTGAAATTTCCCTATTCAATAGCATTAACAGTAATCGACTTTTTCTGTTTTTTTTTTTTACGAAAAGGTACGTAGATACGTCTGTCACAAGGGAATACTCTTGCTGACCTGTGCACTCTCATTTTACAACCTTTTTTACACTTATATAGACCGTTAAAACCAGCCCGCATTAAAGTTTCAAAGGTCGCGGCATCCTTTTTCAAAAGTCTATTTGGACCCGGTTAAAATAGGCAAATGGCAGTGTATAAATTGACGAATTATGTCTTTGTCTCTTCTTAATATTCATGGGTTTCAATCAAGATCAAAATTACTGCGATTAATGCGTAATCATTAGGGGTAGTTACGAAAATCGGTCTGTTCTATTATGTATTTATGTAAAACGAAAGGAGAGTAAATTTCAAATCAAAACTGATAATTTTTTTTTATTGGGTAGTGATGTAATTTTATTTTCAATTCAGAAAATAGCGAGTAAAGTTAGGTAATAATTCCAATGCGGTGGTGATTTCTCTAGAGCGGCTGTGGCTTCTCGAAATTGAATATTTGCAAATTGGTTTCGACACTTGTGTCAACGGTTTAGTCGGAAAGTACGCGTTTTGAGGTCCCCTGAATCGATTGCGATGATTTTTGGAAAATGTCTGTATGTATGTATGTGTATATGTATGTATGTATGTGTATATGTATGTATGTGTGTATGTATGTATGTATGTACGTCTGTGAACACGATGGCGCTCAAACAGAACAACGGATTGGGCTGAAATTTGGTATACGTATTTAGAATTACCGGGGGACGAACTGGATTGTTTTTGGTGACAATCTGACAACCGGAAGTGGCAATGTTACATGCATCTTCTGAGGAATTTATCCGATTAAGATCAAACTCATACCAACTCATCCTGCAGTGACTTTAAATAAAGTATACAAATTTGCAGATCAGTGGGATGAACGGTTTAGGCGCTATATGCTTTTTTCTACTTTGCATTCACAATGCACACATTGTAACACTGTTTTCGGTGTTACAATTGGCAAATTGTAACACCGTTTTTAGTAACTTTTTTCTAAGATTGGTGACATTGATATCAAATGCATGTCAAACGAAAATACACATAACCACAAAAGTAAGCACAAACTGATTTTTTAGAATCGCACAAACTGCGAAGTATGTATATTTTTATACATATTTAAACATGCGTGTTGCATCCTAGGTTTCGTACTACTAGTATATGATGGTATATAATAATTATCAATAATTACTTTTTCACAGATATTTGAATTTAAGTGACAGATGACAGTGTTACCAACGGTTGCACCCATAAATACTCTAGATTGGAATTTTACCTAATATACTTCTAAATTTGTATAAAATTAATGACGTAAAGTAGAAAAAATAGTATATTACACTCGTTTTATAAGACATATTGGCGCATTCGTTCATTTGGGGCACTCGTCACTGGCGCTCCTCGTGCCCCAAACAACTCATGCGCCAATTTGACGTCTTATAAAACTTGTATAATAATATACTATTATAGAATTGTTAGATTTTGACAAACGTCAGTGCCATCACATGACATCACATTAAATGACATTAAATGTCAGGATGACAAATGTCATTATGTCATAAAATCTGACGTTAGTTAGGGTCCAGATTAGCTGTGGTTTTACAAAATTGAATAATTTCAAAAGTGTTTAGGTATTTCATTGTACCAACGATATAGTGGAAAAATAGGGTGAGGGCCACACCAGATATTTGAGGATATGTGTTTTCACCAATTTCCATGGTACTGTTATTTTAATTAAACGGTTTTAGGTATTGAAATTAATTTCTGTAGGATTTTCACAAACAAACCATGAATTTTATCGAGAAATATTTTTATAAAAGTTACCAATACGTGAAGTGTATGCTTTGCGCGCTGTGTTGGTTCGAATTGAACGAGTTTTTTTGGTATGCCGGATGTGTGGTCGTATATATGCTTCGTGTTCGCAGGTAATTTTTTTATGCATTTCATATGTTGTTGTTGGATATTCGGTTTAGTTAGCGACAAGCGTTGTAAGCGGTGTATGGGTATATATTTAACCATATATTTCAACAATATTAATATAATAATAACATATCTCCTGTAGCTAAGTTTGTTCAGCGCAATAACTATGTATTTTCTGATCATAGAAGCTGTGATAGAAGTTTGAAGCAAAGAATAAAACGTATGTAAGTAATACTAAATTATTGTCTTACACATTATTATCGGCTAGTAAAACCGAATTATCTAACATTGCAAAATAGTTAAGAACCGACAAAAGCTATACCTGTTCACCACAACCGAGCTTATTTGAATTTTTTGGCAATCTTTCCAAACATTTTCTGCGCTTCTGCGCATTTTTTTTGACAGAACTTCACGGCGTACGCGTGTGTTGCAAACAGATATACCAGCAAATATTCGCAACAGGTAATTTGTGATATTTTGAGTGGTGTTTTAAGTGATTTTGACCTAACCTATTACCCCGTGTGTATAAAAATCATGTTCCGTACTCATTTCAGCGCCGTTAATCAAATTTTGTTGAGTAATAGCTGGTACTGGTAGCGTTTGGATCATAATAAACATTGTGGATGAATATTTGGTTATATATGGTTATATTATTGTTGCAGATGGATAACGACGGTGGTGTTGTGAAGTGTTGGACATTTAGTTGTGCGCGTTTTTAAATCTTTCGTGTGTAGTGTTGAATAGCAGCCGTAGATGCCCAAGGGAGAAGAAGGACTGACTTGGAGGAGGATTTTACCGGAGTGGCAGCTTCCAAGGACGAAGACATCTAAAGGTAGGTTCAAGGAGATGTCATCCTTCGTTGGAGGGGAAGAAGACGAAATAAGGTAGGATTTTTGGACTTCTCTAGGTTCGCGGCGCCTTATCGGTCTTTTTGACTCTCTACGGAGTTCTGCAGAGTCGTCAAAAGCAGTGGTACTGCTAATCATCTGACCTTGATTGGTAGTATTATTGAAAAATTCCGGTAAGTGGGTATTTCTTTGTAATTCTTGCGATACCTGGCAGAAACGAGCGAGAGGACGAAGATGTCGCTGCAGGTTAGCGGGGTGGTGGTTTGGGATCTTCCCCCTTGCTCGTTTCTGCTTCAAAAAAGTTAAAATCTATGTGTTTTTTTTTTTTTTTTGTTTCAGATAGACGAGGAGTGGGTTACCTTTTTCCAATAGGCACTACAAAAATGTTCAATGTTTATAAGTAGAATTAATATATTTTTTGTTTGTTTTAGGAGAATGTTGGAAGTGATTTAAGGCCCCCACTCCCCATTGTTTATATACTCTTTATCCATGGATTGACTGCAATGATCAGAGTTATGGTTTTTTAAGTAAGTAACTTTATAGATGAATGAAGTAGTTATTATTTTAACAACACTGAGTTTATTTATACGTTTCTTGTTGCAGATTAGGAAGGAAGAACCTAACCGATCTAGTTCAGATCTAGGAGTCACAAAACTGATGTTTTCCAATGCCAAACACACAGGTACCTAATAGATGCCTTTTATAATGCCTTATTTGTATGATAAATGTGTATGCAAATGTCATTATGTCATAGAAACTGACGTTAGGTAGGGTCCAGATTGGCTGTGGTTTTACAAAACTGTGTATTTTACCAACAATTTTGTCGGAAAGTTGGGTGAGGGCCACAAATAAATAAAAGCACTGTATTCTAACATTTTATTGAAACGACCAAAAAATAATATAAACATAACATTTTATTCTTGGAACAAAACTAATGTTTTACCTAAAATATGTACAATTCTATTTACAAAATATCACTGGTTTTCTTTATAATGAATCATTCATAGTACCTCAACAAATTCAACAGCCATACTCTCTCCTTCTTCAAGTTTTTCATATTCAACTTTTTTTTCAAGTTGTTCCCCAATAATATATTCTTTACGATGACCATCACACAAAATTCTGCAATTTTTAAACTTTTTACATAAATTACACTTGAAATCCTTCTGGAGATGAGTATCAATCAAATGGCTGCTTAGAATTTTCTCATTAGAAACAATTTCTTTGCATAAAGAGCACATCCTCATTTGTTGAGAATGCCCAGTCTCATCTTTATGTCTGAAGTACTGCGCTTGAGTTTCATACTTATATTGGCAAGCAATACAAATCCCTGGCACCATAACACAATCTCGCATAATTCTTCTAGTAGTACATTCCATTTCCTGTTTTTCCATCATTGCAAATACCTTTCTTAATGCCTTAACATGCGTCAATCTATTTTGAATTGTAATCGACACACATTCTATTAAATATTCACATCCTATTGTGAAAACGGATAATTTAAGAACTCCTCCAATATGGTATTGTTCGATCAGAGGTTTAGATTTTAAAATATTATTTGTTCTAATATCCTTTGTTGAATGTGATACTAAACTGTACTCGTGAAAATTTGAATTGATCGGTTTGCAGTTTATCCGATAATAAGTTTTTATAAACTGTGTTTTCCCTAAGATATGATTGACTATTATTTTATGGAAGTCTTTTAGGTTCTGCATTAATACATTTTGATGTGTCGGGTAGGTGAATTGAAATATGTAAGTCCGTTTTTCCCGGAAGTGTTTGGAACGGTTTAAAATATTTTTTGGGTATGCTATCGGATGGACGAAAACATTAAATTTTTTATATTTGTGTTCCGTAGGCTTTGGGTAATTATTACTTGTCAAAATTTCAAAAGCTTTTGTAGTATGTATCTCTTCTAAATCATCCTCATCCAGTAAATAATATATCTTTATATCAGTGTTTGTAATTTTATACTGACAAATCTTATTAATAAAATCAATATAAACTTTTTTATCAACTTCCTCTTTATAGGTTTCCTCACTAAACATAACCAGAAACCTAGATTCATGCAATTTATGAACAGTAATTTCGCAAGAATCATTAAAAGTTTTTAAAACTATAGGATCAGCAATTGTTTTGTAATCATCTAAAGAAATACCAGTCGCTTCGTTAACAAAATGTTTCTGACCGTCTTTCCTCAAAGCAAATAAAGTCTTAAAGCAGTTCATCTTCTTTGGTTCCAGACTAGATAGCTTTTGTTGTTCAAGGATGTCGGTAAGACAAATCTCTGAAATATCGATACCGTGTAACAAATTCTCATCTGTCATTGTTTGGGGTTCCCCTGCCGTATCTTCATCATCACTTGCCCAAATTATGGAATCCTCTTCAATTTTAACATCTGCTGAGACATCGACAAAAATTGCACCTGACTTATTACCCAGTGCATTTTTCTTAGGTACATAAACCCTTGGTGTTGATGCTCTTTCCAGTGTTTGTTGTACTTCTGGTCTTAGTGGGTTCTCTTCTATTTGTTCTTTTGGTGGTGAATTTATTGTTTTTGATATTGTTGACACTTTTTTATTCTTAATTTGCAATTTGCATTTGTCTGTACCACTTTTATTTACCAATTTCATGCGTTTTGCAGCATTTGGGTTGCTAAAAGCACAATAACTATGCTCTCTAAAAGTATCCAGTGAAATTTTTGACCTTGATGGAATTTCAGTATAAAGTTCATTTATTTCACCTACAAAGTAATCGTATTGAACAAATGTACATTGTGGTTCCCCCCCAAAAAAAAACTCACCTTTTTCAAATTCGGACATAATGATTATTCAAAGTATTCAGATCGAATCCAAAATATACCCACGGCGCAGTTATACTGATTACCAGTGCTAAAGTATTCTATAAATTAAGCAAAAAACACTTTTGTCAAGTTATTTTATAAAACGAAATTACTTTTTATAGGTTAACTTCGCAGTTAGATATCTGCAACGCGCTGTGACGTTTTCTAAATGATTTTTGAAAGCGCCTCCATCTTTTGATTTACGTTCGAAGCTGTGGTTCGGCCCTCCACACACAGATGTCGCCGGCAATAACCTATATCGCTTCGGTCATCATCCGCCATGATGCGGATTAGAATACGGATTTTAGTTTGAGGTTTTGTAATTTATTGTAATTACAGTTACATATTCCAAATAGCTGTGTCTCGTAAGAACAGTATAGTAAAAGCATCATAATTATGTATAAAGGTGTTTTCCTAATGCCGTTTGGTTAAATTTCTATAAGGAAAATTATATTTTGTGTTAGACGTTCGAACTACAGATGGCACTGAGCATGGCACTGAGCGTGCAAATGTTGGCATATAGAGCATAGAGAAACAATGAGCGCGTTCAGCGAACTAAACGGTTGCCAACTGTTGTCAATAACATAAAACAATATATTTTTCTACTTTGCATTCACAATGCACACATTGTAACACTGTTTTCGGTGTTACAATTAGCAAATTGTAACACCGTTTTTAGTAACTTTTTTTTAAGATTGGTGACATTGATATCAAATGCATGTCAAACGAAAATATACATAACCACAAAAGTAAGCACAAACTGATTTTTTAGAATCGCACAAACTGCGAAGTATGTATATTTTTATACATATTTAAACATGCGTGTTGCATCCTAGGTTTCGTACTACTAGTATATGATGGTATATAATAATTATCAATAATTACTTTTTCACAGATATTTGAATTTAAGTGACAGATGACAGTGTTACCAACGGTTGCACCCATAAATACTCTAGATTGGAATTTTACCTAATATACTTCTAAATTTTTATAAAATTAATGACGCAAAGTAGAAAAAATAGTATATTACACTCGTTTTATAAGACATATGGGCGCATTCGTTCATTTGGGGCACGAGGAGCGCCAGCGACGAGTGCCCCAAACAACTCATGCGCCAATTTGACGTCTTATAAAACTTGTATAATAATATACTATTATTTACGTATCGTTTATTATATGTATAACAAATATGTAAGTAAGGAGTGTATAATACAGACTAATTCAAATGACTGAAACCACCAAACACAAAAAAACTGTTATTTATCTGTACACAACATTACATTAAACAACGTATTATCAAATATGTAAAATAAATAAATATCTATGAACTGTACCAAAAACTTTACATATAAAAATAATATTCAAAACTCAATATAAAAAAAATCAACGCATATTCTTAATTACAAACCGAGTAAATGTATCTTCAATTCCGTGGACGTTCTGAACCCTGAAACCAACAAAACACACGTTAGAAAGAGAAACACGTAAACAAAAAAAAAACACTTACTTCTCGGACAGTCGTAGCATTTGAATTTTTTCATCACGCATGAATGCATCAACTCCAAGTGTTCCTTGGCCAAGGTAAAACTGCGCAAAGTTCTACCGCACCTACGGCAGTTTAAACTCTTCGATTGCTTGTCGTGGTGCTCTTCAAATCCATGCCTCACCAACGCTTGGTAACTCAAAAACTTCTTTTTGCATCTCAAACAACAAATCCTAACTTTAACATGTTTACGCCTTATATGTTTCAATAAGTATTTCGCAGATTTAAAGGTTTTCAAGCATCTTTTACACTTGTAGCTCTGAGGCAGAGTATCAACAGATTTCAGTTTTTCTTGCACTGCTTTCATGTCAGATTTTCGAATTTCTACAATTAGGTGATGTGTTATGGGGTTAAGACTTATATCTTGTTGTTCATTGGAAGAGATGCATGTTCTTTTAGATGTTTCGACCATTTCTGCTAACTGAACCTCTTGACCATTAGATGGTGCAATCATTTCTTTGTTTTCTATCGTATCTTCATTTTTCTGTCGTTTTTGAGATTGAACACTGTCTCGATAATCCAATATTGTTGGTTTTTTAGTTGAACTTGGTGTTGTCTTAGCTGGGCTTTTTTGTCGTCCAGCAATTAGAACATCGGATTGTGTGGTAAATATTTGTCCTCCATCTGTCTCTTTTGGGTTTTGCATTGTAATATCTGTTGCTGCCTGAGCTGGTCTTCTATGAACCTCTTGACCATTAGATGGTGAAATCATTTCTTTGTTTTCTATCATATCTTCATTTTTCTGTCGTTTTTGAGATTGAACACTGTCTCGATAATCCAATATTGTTGGTTTTTTAGTTGAACTTGGTGTTGTCTTAGCTGGGCTTTTTTGTCGTCCAGCAATTAGAACATCGGATTGTGTGGTAAATATTTGTCCTCCATCTGTCTCTTTTGGGTTTTGCATTGTAATATCTGTTGCTGCCTGAGCTGGTCTTCTATGAACCTCTTGACCATTAGATGGTGAAATCATTTCTTTGTTTTCTATCATATCTTCATTTTTCTGTCGTTTTTGAGATTGAACACTGTCTCGATAATCCAATATTGTTGGTTTTTTAGTTGAACTTGGTGTTGTCTTAGCTGGGCTTTTTTGTCGTCCAGCAATTAGAACATTGGATTGTGTGGTTAATATTTGTCCTCCATCTGTCTCTTTTGGGTTTTGCATTGTAATATCTGTTGCTGCCTTAGCTGGTCTTCTATTCCTCTTAACACTGTTGCCTCTTGCTAACTGTTCTTCTTGTCGTCCATCAATTTGAACTAGAACATTGGATTGTATGGTAAATATTTGTCCTCCATGTTTTGCCTCTTTTTGGTTTTGTGTTACAACATCTCTTGCTGCCTTAGCTGGGTTTCTAGTCCTTTTAACACGTTTGCCCTTTGTTAACTGCTCTTCCTGTTGTCTATCAATTTGAACATTAGTTTGTCTAGTAAATACTTGTCTTCCATGTTCAATCACCTCTTGGTTTTGTGTTACAATCTCTGGCATTGACTTAGCTGAACTTCTATGCTTTTTAACACTTCTGCTTTTTGTTACATGTTGCTCTTGTTGTTCAGATGCTGTCAATATGCCTTTCTTCAGGGAACGCTTTTTAAGAGTCTTATTTTTCTCAGAGCTTTTGGATAATGCTTTTATCTGATCCGAATCTATACTGCTATTAGTCTTCTTAGATTCTTGCGTAAACCATTCTTTAGGCTGTATCTGTTCGGCTGTTGTTGGAATCTCCAAATTTTCGGAGGTTTCCGTCTTAGATAATTCTGTTATAGTCACAACCGTGTCTTGTTTTACAAATTCGGGTGACAACCTGAGGAAGAATGACTTATTAATTTCGGTACCGTCTATCTTTGAGTCGTCGTCGTCAAATTCCTTGGTCGCTTGGGTAGTTAAAGAACTGATCACTTGGTTAGTTGAAGTATTGGCCACTTGTGTAGTTGGAGAAACAATTTCGATATCAGCGTCTTTTTCTTTGGCTTCGGTGACAGAATCCGAGAACTTTTGTAAGATATCAGCCAGTATATTACTAATATCCGATCGTGTTTCTTGATCTTTAGGATTTTGATCCATCAAACGCTGCTTCTTCGCACTTTCGTCTCCAGACGCTGAAAGACCTCGTTTTCGTTTCTTTTCTGGACGCCTTGCTTGCTCATCAACACCCTTTTCGGCTTTGGTTTTGTTAGCACTGCTTCTGGTATTCGGCCTATGAGGCTCAACGACCTTGGGGGCACTTTTGCGACATGGCTTTGGTTGGAGAAGTACAGCATCTAATATGGCGGGGATTCCCGTCTGTTCCAATGGGCTAAATCCACGAAATACCTCATTATCATCAACTTCAGTTGTCACATCGTCGCTTTCAACTTGGGGTACGTTATTGATAGCTTTTTCAACCTCTTTATCATTGAACCGCAAGAACTCTGTAAGTTCTTTGCTAATAGTTTTTGATACACTCGGAACATCTGCTTCTGCACTCATTGTGTCTAATTTTACAAGTCTAACAGATGCTCTTTTTATCGAACGGCATTGTGACAATTCACTTAGTGCTAAAGCAGCGTCTCTCGTCTTGTCATTCATTTCTTTTTGCATATTCCTCTCCTCGTCTTGTGTAAGACTGTCTTTTGGTGTTTCCTCCAATTGCGATACTACTTTCACATTCGATAAATTCTTGGTTATCTTGCTATCTTGCGTTGGAACTCTCCTATCCATTGGCAAATTTGAAGAGCTTTGAGTATTGGATAATTCACTTCCTACCACCGTCTTTTCTTTGGTTTCTATAACATCCGAGTTCTTGTGAGAGGAACCCCTTCTAGCAACCTTAACTTTCACTGGATGCACATCTACTCCACCGAGATGGGTTTCTGTTTTAAAATTTGAACTCTTTGCAAGATGTTGTTCTTCTGGTTGGACGATTGTTTGCGTTTTGGAAATCGGAACCTTTGCAATGTCTCTTGTCAATGCCAGGGTTGGACACCTTTTTGTCTTTTGGGTCTGATCTTTGCAGAATGGATTTTTTTCTAGAACATCTGCTTGCTTGTGAGTAGAACGCCTTTTAGTTGATTTGATTTTCACTGGATGTGCGTCTACAACATTAGGCTGTACAACGGATCGTGTTTTAGTTGCAAGATGTGTTTCGGAACTTGTACTCTCAAGATGGATATCTTGTCCACCAGGATGGACAGTGCTTTGAGTTTTGGGTAATTCACTCCCAAGTACAGTATTTTCTTTAGTTTCTATAATATCTGCTTGCTTGTGAGAAGAACGCCTTTTAGATACTTCGCCTTTCACTGGGTGTACGTCTGTAAGATTAGGCTGCGCAATGCATTGTGTTCTAGAACTCGTCCTCTTAGCAAGATGGATATCTTGTATGTCTGGTTTGACCATTGCATGTGTTTTGGAACTTGTACTCGTTACAACGTGTATACCTTGTCCATCAGGTTGGGCAATGTTTTGTGTTTCTGAACTTGTGCTCTTTGCAAGATGGATATCTTGTCCACCAGGATGGACAGTGCTTTGAGTTTTGGGTAATTCACTCCCAAGTACAGTATTTTCTTTAGTTTCTATAATATCTGCTTGCTTGTGAGAAGAACGCCTTTTAGATACTTCGCCTTTCACTGGGTGTACGTCTGTAAGATTAGGCTGCGCAATGCATTGTGTTCTAGAACTCGTCCTCTTAGCGAGATGGATATCTTGTATGTCTGGTTTGACCATTGCATGTGTTTTGGAACTTGTACTCGTTGCAAGGTGTATACCTTGTCCATCTGATTGGGCAATGTTTTGTGTTTCTGAACTTGTGCTCTTTGCAAGATGGATATCTTGTCCACCAGGATGGATAGTGCTTTGAGTTTTGGGTAATTCACTCCCAAGTACAGTATTTTCTTTAGTTTCTATAATATCTGCTTGCTTGTGAGAAGAACGCCTTTTAGATACTTCGCCTTTCACTGGGTGTACGTCTGTAAGATTAGGCTGCGCAATGCATTGTGTTCTAGAACTCGTCCTCTTAGCGAGATGGATATCTTGTATGTCTGGTTTGACCATTGCATGTGTTTTGGAACTTGTACTCGTTGCAAGGTGTATACCTTGTCCATCTGATTGGGCAATGTTTTGTGTTTCTGAACTTGTGCTCTTTGCAAGATGGATATCTTGTCCACCAGGATGGATAGTGCTTTGAGTTTTGGGTAATTCACTCCCAAGTACAGTATTTTCTTTAGTTTCTATAATATCTGCTTGCTTGTGAGAAGAACGCCTTTTAGATACTTCGCCTTTCACTGGGTGTACGTCTGTAAGATTAGGCTGCGCAATGCATTGTGTTCTAGAACTCGTCCTCTTAGCAAGATGGATATCTTGTATGTCTGGTTTGACCATTGCATGTGTTTTGGAACTTGTACTCGTTACAACGTGTATACCTTGTCCATCAGGTTGGGCAATGTTTTGTGTTTCTGAACTTGTGCTCTTTGCAAGATGGATATCTTGTCCACCAGGATGGACAGTGCTTTGAGTTTTGGGTAATTCACTCCCAAGTACAGTATTTTCTTTAGTTTCTATAATATCTGCTTGCTTGTGAGAAGAACGCCTTTTAGATACTTCGCCTTTCACTGGGTGTACGTCTGTAAGATTAGGCTGCGCAATGCATTGTGTTCTAGAACTCGTCCTCTTAGCGAGATGGATATCTTGTATGTCTGGTTTGACCATTGCATGTGTTTTGGAACTTGTACTCGTTGCAAGGTGTATACCTTGTCCATCTGATTGGGCAATGTTTTGTGTTTCTGAACTTGTGCTCTTTGCAAGATGGATATCTTGTCCACCAGGATGGATAGTGCTTTGAGTTTTTGATAATTCAGTCCCAAGTACAGTATTTTCTTTAGTTTCTATAACATCTGCTTGCTTGTGAGAAGAACGCTTTAGAGTTGCTTTACTTTTCACTGGATGTATGTCTGTAAGAGTAGGCTGGACAATGCATTGTGTTTTAGAACTAGTCCTCTTAGTAAGATGGATATCTTGTAGGTCTGGTTTGACCATTGCATGTGTTTTGGAACTTGTACTCGTTGCAAGGTGTATACCTTGTCCATCTGGTTGGGCAATGTTTTGTGTTTCTAAACTTGTGCTCTTTGCAAGATGGACATCTTGTCCACCAGGATGGACAGTGCAGTGAGTTGTGGATAATTCTTTCCCAAGTACAGTATTTTCTTTAGTTTCTATAACATCTGCTTGCTTGTGAGAAGAACGCCTTTTAGATACTTCGACTTTCACTGGGTGTACGTCTGTAAGATTAGGCTGCGCAATGCATTGTGTTCTAGAACTCGTCCTCTTAGCGAGATGGATATCTTGTATGTCTGGTTTGACCATTGCATGTGTTTTGGAACTTGTACTCGTTACAACGTGTATACCTTGTCGATCAGGTTGGGCAATGTTTTGTGTTTCTAAACTTGTGCTCTTTGCAAGATGGACATCTTGTCCACCAGGATGGACAGTGCAGTGAGTTGTGGATAATTCTTTCCCAAGTACAGTATTTTCTTTAGTTTCTATAACATCTGCTTGCTTGTGAGAAGAACGCCTTTTAGATACTTCGACTTTCACTGGGTGTACGTCTGTAAGATTAGGCTGCGCAATGCATTGTGTTCTAGAACTCGTCCTCTTAGCGAGATGGATATCTTGTATGTCTGGTTTGACCATTGCATGTGTTTTGGAACTTGTATTCGTTACAACGTGTATACCCTGCCCATCAGGTTGGGCAATGTTTTGTGTTTCTAAACTTGTGCTCTTTGCAAGATGGACATCTTGTCCACCAGGATGGATAGTGCTTTGAGTTTTTGATAATTCACTCCCAAGTACAGTATTTTCTTTAGTTTCTATAACATCTGCTTGCTTGTGAGAAGAACGCCTTAGAGTTGCTTTACTTTTCACTGGATGTATGTCTGTAAGAGTAGGCTGGACAATGCATTGTGTTTTAGAACTAGTCCTCTTAGCAAGATGGATATCTTGTAGGTCTGGTTTGACCATTGCATGTGTTTTGGAACTTGTACTCGTTACAGCGTGTATACCTTGTCGATCAGGTTGGGCAATGTTTTGTGTTTCTAAACTTGTGCTCTTTGCAAGATGGACATCTTGTCCACCAGGATGGACAGTGCAGTGAGTTGTGGATAATTCTTTCCCAAGTACAGTATTTTCTTTAGTTTCTATAACATCTGCTTCCTTGTGAGAAGAACTCCTTCTAGATCCTTTCACTTTCACCGGCTGTACGACTACTACATCAGGCTGGACAATAGGTCGTGTTTTAGAATACTTCGCACCTTGTGCATCAGGCTGAACAACGTTTTGTGTTTTGGACCTAGTACTTTTTGCAGGCTGGATTCTACAGTTTTTGACAGTGCTTAGTGGTTCCGATATAGAACCTCCACTTGTTGTAAGATGGATATTTGGTGAACTCTTACTTCTTGAAAGATTGCCTCCGATAGGTTGAACAACATTTTGTGGCTTGGATACCAAAGGTTTGTTCTTTGCGTCTTTGCGTCCAGATCGAACTGTAACCTCACCTTTGGTTACAGAAGTCTTTGCAGGGTCTTGTCCATCAGCATGGACCATCTTCAATTGCCTGGCTTCTTCCTTCCTATGTACAGAAGACATCTTCTTTAATTTTTCCACCAACAATTCGTTTTCTTTCCTTATAGTAGCGACGTCGATGTCTGCCATTTCGTCCAGTTTAGACGCGTCAGTCGGATTTTCCTTTGGAATCGGCGGTAGGTTTTCAGTATTTTCGGGAGTATCAACTTTCGCTCTTTCGACATTTTCTTCTTCCGCTTTGGATTTGCTTTTTTCAACTTTCCTAACCAGATCGACATATTTGCTGTTGAGAACGCGTTTGCGGTCCGATTTCCGTATTTTCTGCGATTCCGGTTCGGATTTTTTAGGTAGACTCAAATGGATACCGGCAATTTCCGATTTCTTAATCGGGGTAAGAACAATAGTCTCCCTGGGTAATGCAGAGACGATCTCCAACTTCCGGCTGATATCATTCGTTTTTAGCACGACCATCTTCGGTTTCTGAAGCACGATTTTTGCGGTGTTTTTAGGTGGGGAGGAGAGATGATCATCGTTTGTTATTAAAATCTGGCCTGTTAACGGACTTTCAGTTTTCGGTGATTTATTGATTTTCGTCGGGCTTTCGTAATGTTCCGGTTTCAAAATTACATGATCAAGGATGACGCATTTTCCCGGCGAAGAACCAGACGAAGCACTTTCTTGTACTCTTTTCTTTGACGTTTCCACGATTTGTTTGTCAGATACGTCAGAGTTATGGAAATACTTGAGTAATATCTGTTTTGTGTCTAACCAATGTCTGGTATGCCATGAGACTTTCCTGTTGAACACCGCCAAGTCCTCTTTGAACCGGATTAGTGCTCTTGAGATAAGTTCGGTTGAAATATCGTAAACGGCGACGCGTAGATAGATATCGAATTCGGCCAAATCTAGGAGAGGTTTTTTGAATAATTCTATCTTAATAGCAGCTTTTTCCACGGGTATTAATTCCTCCTCCTGGAAATTCTCGACGAAATCCTTAGTGTTGTAATTGCTGATGAAGTAATAAGAATTGACGATCTTCTCCGTCGCGAACATATGCTTGATGATTTTATGGTGGTATTCCTTGAGATGCGGGATCAAAACATCGCTATAATCATTATAGGTTAACTGGAACAAGTAGTACGATATTTCGTCGAACGGATTAACGATTTTATACTTGTAGATTTGGAATTTCGAATAGCAGCGTTTGTCGACAGACGGCGGAAAATTGTTCTTACCCAAGACGGATAATCCCAAATTTTCGTCCATTTCCAAGAGATCGGAGACAACGAACCCCGTTTTATCCGTCTTGAGTTTATAATAGATCTTGATCGGTTTAGATTTACGTATACACGAAGGCACGTCATATTTAAACACCGACGTTAAAATATCAACGTAATTCTTCTTCACGAAATCCGCGGCCGTAATTTTCTGTTCGATCGTGATGTAAACCTTCCCGATCCTAGGGTCGTATAAAGTGATCTTGCAGATATCCCCATGACTGAAAATCACCGTCGGATCGTCGTCGATCTCTTGCGCCAACTTCCGTTTCGTCACCCCGAAGATCTCTTGAAGTTGCCCGGTGTTAGAGTTCCCGTTTTTCTGGAGCGCGTAAAACCTTATATTCGCCTCTACATCTTCTTGTATAAACTTGTACTTCTGCAAGATTTCCTCGAGGTAGACCTGAGCTATATCGATATTTTCGTTCTCGATCAGTTGCAGTTTCCTTTCTTCTTCCAATAGATTACTTAACACCTTAAGTTTCCATTCTTTTGTCTTGGACTTGCGACGCCTTCGTTTTTTGGTTGTGCCTTCTTTCGGAGACTCGGAGCAGTCTTTCGGGGAATCACAACAGTCCTCTGCAGATTCACAGCAATCAGAGATGTCTTCTTCAGGTACTTCCAGCAAGGGTGTCGAAGCAATCACTTCTACCTCTTGCCCAATGTGCATATCGTCCGAAATAAAGTCGTTCTGCGCTTGTTCGGACGAGTGAAGACTTTGAAGGACGTGTTCCTTGATTTCAAGGTCGTAGTCTATCTTGGTGGTTATTTCGCGTAGTTCTTTCTCAATATCATGGTCTTCATCAAGAGTTTTCTCGACTTCTCGCTCATCATTCACCACCGAATCATGGTTCTGATCATTTTCTTCTACCACGTCTACGGCGTTCTTTGCTTTATCATTAACGTCTTCGTCGGTGATGTCCTCGTAAAGATTTTGGTTGTTAATTGTTTGTAGAGGTTTGTCGACGTACTCGATGATGACAGGTGGGTTTTTTATGTCTGCATTTCGGTCAGTTAAGTGCATTTTCTCTCTGATGCTTTGTATTGTAGACTGTGACGATTGCACCTGTCTGGTGAAATTGTAGAAAAGTTGTATTTTGTTCATGCAATTGTTGCATATATTTGAAGAGATTCCGTCGCATTGTTTTATCTGGAAATTAATGGAGTATCGTGATCACCAACTCGACAAAATTAAGTTGCGCAGTAGGATTATTTTGAGTAGGTTTGAGATCGTATACCAGCGTATGTGAAGTTATACAGTAGAACGTCAAAAATCCGAACATTTGCTGATCGAAAGTCCCAAAACGCGATATTATTAAATCAAGTGGAGGGGGTAGCGGTGGTACATAATTAACAATTTTTAAATAGACTTGATAGAAATATATTGCTCGATTTTTGTATCCAGGGTAAAATTTTTGTCGTAACAAAAATGAGAGCAATAATTGGTTGTAAAATCTGGACTTTAAATTGGGCGGTCATGAGTGGCGCCACCTAGAGCCAGTAGATGCTTGAAAAACTAGAACTTTTGGTTCTAACCTTATCTAGTGACATCAGCTCGTAACTACCAGTAGTTACTAACTGAGGGTAAACTTCCACGTTAATATGTATACACTTCAATTCACAAAAATAAATAAATAGACAAATAAATAAATATTATGCAAAATATCTTCAGAAATTGATGGAAACTATCAGGGTACAGGAGAGTCTATTTTCTTCCTATATTTTCAGTCCCAATTAGTTTGGATTATCGATGTTCTACTGTATTTACGTTGTTTACTTTTTTGACAGCTGTTGTTCTATAAAGCGCATTTACAACCGTAGTCATACAGTTATACGGTTTTATACAGTTCGAACAAATCATTTTCTTGTGTATTTAGGCAAATTTATGTCATCTTGTTATTAGAACTGAGAACTCTTAAAGTGCGCCCCAAAACATGTTATATAGCAATTTCTTTTATAACATATGTTTGTCAGTTGATTTTGTAAAATATTGATAACATTTTTTCTAACAAAATTAAACTAATAAAATATACATACCTTGATATTTAAATAGTCCTCCATGAGATAAATTAAACTATACCCATTGTACATCGACGAAAACAAATTATATTCAGCGTTCTCGCCAAGACAAGTTCTACAGACGTTATCTATGGCAATGTTCTGTTCCCTGGATTGTTTCTGCCGTTCTCCAGGTAACTCCTCATCTGATTCTTCACGCAGCCTCACATCTCGTAAAGGTGTTTCTGGCATTTTCTCTTGTATAAGTTCTGTTTGCTTCCTCTGTACAACTTCAGCTATAAAATTTAAACTTTAGACTGTAAACATGCCACAATTTCAAGCAACTTACGTGTTAAATGTAATGTCGGTACAGCTTTATCTAATTTTCTTCTAGACTGTCGGTTAAAATGAGTGTGACAGATACGTTTATCTTTGTGTACTGCTGAGGGGTCGTGCTTGTTCAGTTCTTCATCCCCAAGCACTTCAAGCCACTTATGAAAGACGGAACTCGCCGGGTGTGGGAATCTAATAAACGCGTCGTTTTTACAATGTTTCACCACGCATTTAACCATAATTTGGTTTCACTTTGTATATTATTAACAAATCCTATTGGATTTATTCAAGCTTTTAGGTTAACTAGAAACGTCCAGAAAGATGTCGCTTGTACGATTACAGCGACATCTACACTCCGGAATGTCCTCGCGTCCCGGATTCGCCGGATATTTCCTTGAAAGCCCAAATTCCTTAGTATTAGGTTTTAGTGATGTCGATTTGAACTATTAAATCAATAATTACCTTATTAACTACTAATTTAATGTACTCTGCATGTTTGTGACATCAAATGAGTTGTAAAGTGTTATCACCTTCTTGTCAATCTCGACCCAAAAAATCAATGTAATTATTGTTAAGAAGCAAAAAAAACTATAATAAATTACCATATTTATATACAACCCCACCGCTTTGAGTTAAATTCAATATGTAATATAATATTTTTTATATTTAAACAGGGATTTAAACACACACAGCTGCAGGTGGCAACACTCATTCTGCTACCCAGCGACATCTCTTGGTAAGCGCGCACACAGCGAGGTAGGGCCTGCTCAATATTCAAATACAACTTTAGAATTAGAAAAGAGAGCTCAAAAATTAGCCACAATTATACCAAAAAATATATACAGATTAAAAAAATAACCTCAAATTTGTAAGAGAAAAATAATCTTACATGGCAAAAAATAGAACCTAAAAACTCCTTTAGAGAATTACATACAGAAAATAAAGATATCAGAAGAAAAACGAAGCTGGTTCCACGCCAAAACGGTAAGAATTTTTTGTTTTGAAAGTTTGCATTCTTCTTCTTACTGTCGCCCTCTAGTGTCAGTTAGTTTTCGCCTCAACAAGTGGTGCTACACGTCTTTTTGTGTCCGAGATTTATTCAAATAACTAGACGTTATCGCCATCGCTCGGGTGCTTAATCGTGTGAATCATGTAACTTACAATCCCGTACATCGTTCGCAACGCGAGATTTCGCTTCTCAACGCCGCAATTCCGAAGGATCGCTTCGCGAAAATGAGTTTGAGTTTGCGATAACAGCGCCACCAGTCGTAGTTGCGCGGATCGGGTTTTTGACGTTTACGGTCGTCTCGTCTCTTCAACGCAAATTAAACGATTAATTAATATTTTCCGTGCACGTTTGTGTATAGAAATAAGATCTTTGGGTGCTTTTGTGCAGAATTTCACTACGTCACAAACTCTCCCGCGCTAGAGCGGTAAGATTTTCTGTTCTTAACGTTTTATTTTGTTTGTTTGTCGTGTAGTGTGAGTGTAGTGCTGTGAGGACTTTAAGTAGTGCGCGATATAAAATCTGCGTGTGTTTGTGGATGGTGACTTTGGATGACCAAGGACGAAGGACAACGCGGGGCAGGATGGACAGCTTACTGTTATTAAGACATCGTGTGCAAGGTAGGTTCAATAGATGATTTCCAGCGCTGGAGGGAAGACAATATACGGTAGGATTTCACTTGTACTTATTTAGGCGATTGACAATAAATAAAAAAAATATATGTTATTTGAAAAGTATTAACGCTGTCCCTTATAGTCCTTTTGGGTGTTTGATGTTGTAAAAAATAAAAATGAATTTCTATCTACCGGTCTACCCAATCGGCGGTCTACCCACACTAGTCTACCTATACTAATTACGAACTTTCAAGTGTAGGGTGCTTTCAGCGGAATCGCCCATTTTCGCCGACATTTGCGATCGAGTAGCTGCAAAATTGGGCTTTTCGATATTACTTTTGACGCTCGAATTGAAAAAAGGACACAATTCCGCGTGGACTGTGCGATATTTTGTAAATTAAATGCGTCAATTTTGAAAAAAAATCACGTTTTTGCACCTCTTCGGGCGAAGGCGAACCTCGAGAAAATGTCACGTGACGTCTAGAAATTCCGACAAGCGAATCGATGAACGTCAAAAATTTACATTTTTTATCCGTTCCTGCCGACCTTATAAAAGCCGCTCGCTCTCATGTCTTACGATAAGATCCCTCTAAATACCCTTCGCAAAGAGTTTTGAGCAAAAAAACGGCCTTAAAAACAATTTTCGATCCAAAAAATCGATTTTTGTCGACCCGTGTTTTGCTGCTATTACCACAGTAACGTCAAACCCGAAACGCCCCCTGCCGGACATTCGTAACAACAGTAACAGATAGCAGATAACCTAAAATGTATCCTAAAATGTCCATATTGCGAATGTGAACAGGTGGGAAGCCTTAACCACATATTTCTAGAATGCCCAATAACTAAAATCGAAAATTTTGACATATACACAGAGCTAGTAATATATACTAAATAAAAAGTTCTATTTGTTCAACGTAAGTATAAATTTAAAGAATAGACGGGTTGTATCTATCCAGTGTCTTGTGTGTACCGGAACAATAGTATTAAACAGTTTCGGATCTTCTTTAAAATGAATTAAGGCTTTGTGTCCTTCCTGTTCCGAAATATGGTATACCGTAATGCGTACGTACTTCCCAAAATCATTTATATCACAAATTGGCTTATTATAAAAGAAGTCGGTCTTAAGCAGTGACCTGGCAACAGGGATTAATTTCTCTTGTCCAAAATCCTTGATGAATCCCGAAGCTTCGTAGTCCTCGACAAAGTAATAAGTATTAACGACGATTTCCGTGTCGAATATGTTTTGGATTATTGTGCAATGAAATTCTTTCAAATGCGGGATTAAAATATCAGAGTAATGCTTGTAGATCAACTGGAATAAGTAGAATGGCTTTTTGTCCGAGTGATTTTCAAGTTTAAACATGTTGATGTGGAATTTCGCAGAATCTCTCTCGCAAACAGGCGACGGATTATCGTTTTCTACAAGGAGGCAAAGTCCCGAATACGCCCTAATCTCCTGTAGATCCGATTCGGCAACGACCCATTTTTCCGTTTCTAATCTATAGTAGATCTCGATCGGTTTCGATTGCCGTATCATAAAAGGTAAGTCGTATTTGAAAATCGAGGTTAGAAACTGGATGTAATCCTGATTCATCTTTTGTCTTGGTTTAATTTTTTGCTCGACCGTAATATAAACCCTGCCTAACTTCAAGCCGTAGATCGTCATCTTGTAGATATCCCCATAACTAAAAAGAACGATCGGATTTTGGTCAATTTCCTTTGCCAACATCTGTTTGGTCATTCCGGAAAGAGGTCTAAACTCGATCGCCCTCGATTTACCAGTTCTTTCCAACGCGAGATAAGTAATTACGATTACGCCCTTCTCTGGCTCAAAAAATTGATATTTCTTTAGAATTTGTTGGAGATATGCTTCCGCAATATCAACGTTCCCATATTCTATGAGCCGCATTTCTCGTTCAAAGTCGGAGTTGTCATTTTGTAATGGTTTACGTTTTTTTGCCTTTGAGGTTCCAGCATCAGAATTGCAGCCGTTCGTATCTTGATTGGTTTCTTGTCGATCGTACGAATTAATAAACTCGTTCTGTTGGTCTTCGGTTGTAACGGCTGTGATTACCGTTTCCTCACACTCAACTTTTGTAATAACCCCTGTTGTATCAGTCGCGATGTCATCATCAAATCCACACACCAGATTTTGGTTATCGTTGCCAACTAACGCGGTATTGTCTTCACCACGAACTTTCACCACCGTTTCACTTTTAACACTTGAAGTACCTTCTTCGCGTGAGTGGTGAATATTCTTTGCTGTGGTAATCATGTCCTGTATTATCTTGCAGTGAAATTCTTTTAATTGTGGGATTAAAACGTCACGGTAATCCTTGTAGGTGAATTTGAATAGATGGCACTCCTTCGCCGAAACGATTTTATACATGCAGATATGGAATTTCGAATAGGACCTCTCGTACACCGTTGACGGGAAAACGGTCTTCTCAAGCAAGGAAATAGCAACACTCCGGTCGATATCGAGCAGAACATGTTCAGACACCTCTGATTGACCCGCTTCAAATTTGTAGTAGATATTGATGGGTTTCGACAGCTGTACCAAACTGGGGATGTCGTATTTAAAGAGCGGTCTTAAGATTTTGACGCAATTGTCTTTCAAACTTCGTCCCCGTTTTATTTTCTGTTCTACAGTGATGTAGACATCGTCGTTATTTGGCCTATAAATCGATATCTTGCAGATATTCCCATAACTGTAAAGCACCGTTGGATTACCATCGATTTTCTTAGCCAACTGTTGTTTGGTCATCCCGAAAACTTGTGTTAACTGATGTTTGTTAGACTTCAACAAGGCCAGATACGCAATCCCATTTATTCCTTCGTTTAATTGCACAAAATCACACCTTGTTAGGATTTCGTTGAGGTACATATTCGCGATATCGTTTTCTGTGGACTGAATGTTTTTCTCTTTGTCACTGTTCGGATTTTTCTTCTCTGCTACATAAGATACTTCTCCAGTAACAACTTTTGCTGCATCAGGCATTGTATTGTTATCATTATTTGTCTGAGTTTGTTTATTAACATCAATAACAAGGTCTGATGACAGATTAGTATTGCAAGCTTCTGTGGTGCATTCAGTAAGTCCTTCTGGTATTAGAGCTATGCCAGACACCGCTTCAGTAACTACTGCGGCATCAGATTTTGTACAGTTATCAAGTGTAGATTTGTTTGCCTGAATTTCTTTATTAGTTATAAAGCAAACTTCTGGAGTATCATTATCACTGCTTGTATCAGAAATGGGTATAATGCGATCGGATTTATCAGTTTGAAGTAAACTTTCATTTAAAGTTTTTTTCTCAATTTTATTTTTTACTGGTGGTAACCACCTCTGTATGGTCAATTCAGCTGACTCTACTTGCAGTATGAATTTGTAGAAATCTTGGATTCTCTTCATACAAATATCACATATATTCGTGGAGATGCCATCATATTGCTTTACCTGGAACAGTTATATTGACAGTTATCACTCCACACTATACTCTATATAGAAGCATTTACAACAACTGACAACAGCTGTAAAATGTTTAAGTTAAATTTTAGTAAGTAGTAGTAAGGTCTGGCTATGATTATCTGTCCAATTCTGTATCAAAGTTACTAACGTTAGCAACCACAAAAGTTGTTAACTGACAGTGACAGTCTGTGTTTTGAATATTTTACAACTGATTGGATATGTAACAACTGTCAATCTGACAGTTATTAAATGACACTTTCAGTTCTTGAATAACAACTTTGCGGAAAAATGTGTATTCTGTATGTACCTATTAGTCACCAAGTGTTTAAAATATTTAGTAACTGAGTTGATAAGTAACAACTGGGGATCTGACAGTTCCAAAATATTTTCCACTTGTCAGCGCAATGGAACTGTTGAATGTGATGTCGAATTTCAATGCAATAAATGCAATTATCGATGTGAAAATTAAGTACGACTTCAATTAAATGTTTCTATTTTGTTACAATTAAAACTGTAGGAGAAAAAGAAGTATTTTTTAGGGAAATTTACAAGATTATTCCCCATTCGTAGTTCCAGACTTCTTTATAAAACAGTACAGATTGTCGAACGATCTCGTGATAAATCTAATAGAAGAAATGGGAGAGTTTGTTCAAGGCAGTACCCAAAGAACAAAACTTCCACTCCACCTAAAGGTTTCTTGTAAATTTTTATATGTATTTATTGTCGGCTGTTACCAAACCAGCATATGACAAGATATTTCTTTGTCTCTAAGCCAACCGGTAGTGAGCAGACTTATCAAAGATATAAGTAGATATTACTTTTCCTATCATTTACTGAACAGATACATTAAATATTCAACAGTACATGCTTTTTTATAAGTGTTAAAAGAGGGTTTGCATGCTAAACTCATTTATTACCATTTTGATTGTATACAAGAATAAATAATCGTATTTTATGTTTATGGACAAGCCGAACTTTAACAACTTTGCTGACAACTCTTGTCAGTCTTGTCACAATAAAAAATAGTAACGTTTGAATCATTACACACATACAGATTTGGCAAATGTAGTCAATTTACTATCTCTACCTACACTAATTACGAAATTTCAAGTGTGGGGCGCGTTCAGCGGAATCGCCCATTTTCCCCGACATTTGCAATCGAGTAGCTGCAAAATTGGGCTTTTCGATATTATTTTTGACGCTCGAATTGAAAAAAGGCCACAATTCCGCGTGCACTGCGCGATATTTTGTAAATTAAATGCGTCAATTTTGAACAAAACTCACGTTTTTGCACCTCTTCGGGTGAAGGCGAACCTCGAGAAAATGTCACGTGACGTCTAGAAATTCCGACAAGCGGATCGATGAACGTCAAAAATTTACATTTTTTATCCGTTCCTGCCGACCTTATAAAAGCCGCTCGCTCTCATGTCTTACGATAAGATCCCTCTAAATACCCTTCGCAAAGAGTTTTGAGCAAAAAAACGGCCTTAAAAACAATTTTCGATCCAAAAAATCGATTTTTGTCGACCCGTGTTTTGCCGCTATTACCACAGTAACGTCAAACCCGAAATGCCCCCTGCCGGACATTCGTAACAACAGTAACAGATAGCACATAACCTAAAATATATCCTAAAATGTCCATATTGCGAATGTGGACAGGTGGGAAGCCTTAACCACATATTTCTAGAATGCCCAATAACTAAAATCGAAAATTTTGACATATACACAGAGCTAGTCAAAGTTACTAAAACTTAACCTTTAACAACTTCACTTTTTTAGCAAGTGAATAGTAACTTTCATACAGAATTGGACTGAATAATTGTTAACAGCTATCAACTTTGACTAAATTTTGACGCTCACGGAATATTTTATTTAAAAAAAGGAAAAGTTTGGGAACCACTGCCATACAGACCATAGAATTACAAACAAAAAAATAACAAACATAAAATAAAGAAATACCTACTTTTATATTCAAATAAGTCTCCAAGATGTAGATCAGTTTGTATCCAACGTACGTTGATGAGAACAAGTTATTTTTGGCATATGTTGCCAAACATGTCCTACACACGTATTTACCTTTTGCTTCAAATTTTCGCCTCTTCGCTGTCTGGAATGCATATTCTAGTTTCTTTCGTTTCGGCGCTACACTACTTGGAATCATTTTAGCGACAATTACCACTTAATTTACCAAGATTCTTTACAAATGTGCAGATTCTATAACTTGTTATTTCTGTACTGATATTATAGGTTAGAATGATCACCGATAAAATCCGCCATGAGATGTCGCTAGTTTTGGAGCGACATCTGTTGGCACGGCCACAGCTGAGTAGCCAGTTAAGGTTGCTATATTGATCGAAGACGATAGGAAATAAAAAAAAAAACAAACATTTTATGAAATAACTTTTATTGTTATCACATTACACTTTCATGCAAAGTTCAGTTTTCGGTAAAATTCGAATTGCTCATGTTTCAACATTCTTAATGAAGAAGTAACACAATTTGTGATACTAGTAGAAACCAGGAAGTTTTCGGCTTGAAAAAGTGTATTTAATCAAATTCTAGCTTCTTCTCATTTCATCTTTAAGTGGCGGTTTTTTCCAATACATTTTTTTGACCCCTCTGGTTGCCTCGCATGCTCGCATATCGAATTGACCAGCTGCTCTGAAGGAACGAACTTTCGTGAAAGAATTTTATACTGTTCCAAAGTAATAGCGTCAATTCCTTTCGACATTGTCTTATTTTGAAGTTGGTTCCTTAGATAAACAACTTCAGCTTGAAGTTCTTTTATTGTATGCCAAAGTTCTTCTTTTGTAGGCGAGTCAACAGACATGCTGGACACAGTTTCATTGTCGCTATCGCTCTCGCTGATTGACGATGTATGCGGCGGTGATGGTTCTTTTTTAATTTGAAGAATATCCTCATCAACGTTTTCGGAATGCGAAGGAGTAGAAATTTTTTGTTTGTGTGGTAGAACAACGTCCATGTCTTCAAGATAGTCCACAGTGGATAATGGCATTAGCAATGGCGACAAAGAATGTTCTCTGGTGAGAAAAGGTGGCGATTGGAAATCTCTTTGTGGTGTGTTTATATCTCGTGAAGTGTTTATGGGAGAAATTGGTGATAGTAAAGGTGGAGAATCTGTTTCTCTTGAAATTAGGTTCATATCTAATTCTTTCAGGGGATCTACAGTTGGCAAAACTGATTTTTTTGGGGTTATGTTCAAATCTAGTTCTTGTAGAGGGTCTAAAGTTGGCGAAACTGATTCTTTTGAGGTTATGTTTATATCTAATTCTTGCAAAGGTTCTACAATAAAAAAAAATATAAATCATAAAGAAAAAAGCCATATAATAATAATAAGTTAATACAATACCTTTAGTGCCATTGTTTGTTTCAATTACAGGCACATTAAATACAGCATAATTATGATCCACAAATTCTTTGGAGGATTGCTCTACCTTAGGAAATATTGTAGGCATAGCTTTTGGAAAGAGTCTGTTTTTATAGTGATTGGCAAACATAGATTTCTCAAAATGTCCTGCACATAACCTATGACTTTTATAAAGAGTATCAGCCCTTTCAAGCAAATCAAATCGACCACAAACTTCAGCCCAACTTTTAGCTCTGGAAATTGAAAAAAAAAAAACTCTGTATAGATAAAGACATAAAACAATTGTTATAAAACAACAATTACCGGTCAACATCCTTCGGAAACGCGAAGAAACTAGTCCTAATAGTTTTCTCTCTGTGGTGCACGCTTCTGCACCCGGTTACAGCACATACCTGCCCTGTCATAATCAGTTATTCAAATCTGCTAGGATAAAAGAGCAACTAGCAACACTGTGAACAGTCTCATAAAAAAGCGAATGCCGAGTTTTGTTTTGATCGCTACCACGGTACGTTCGTTACACATCGTGTACAATGGCATGATTCTCATCAGATAAATCGCAATGCAAAAATTCGTTCACCCCAATAGGGCTATCCTGTATGCAGAGTGCTCCTCGTTTCCTTTGGCCTGGCAAGTCGGCAGTATTTCAAAATGGCTGACAACACAACGCGCTCTCACAAAAAAATAGGTTAGGTGATATATCAGATGATATCGCCTGAACAATCGAATGTAGATGGCGCTATTTATCCCGAATTAAAAGCGCGGAGACTCTTTCGAGACATATAGATACGCACATAACCTCAAAAATTCGACAAACACCTCGCATTCCAGCAAAAAAAGCGATTGTTTTTAGGTTAGATCCCGTAACATTTACTTGTCAGTCCTTATAATATGTGAAATGTGACTTTATTTGTTTTTTTTTTTTTTGACTAATCTTTTATTCAAACTGTATTAAATTAAAAAAAATCGATATTTTTTTCTCATTGAATGTCTGAAATTTAGGTAATAACTAGTAGACCATTGTGTTATTATGTGGGCCGCCTAATAGGTAGACCGCCTAGTGGGTAGACCGCCTAGTGGGTAGACCGCCTAGGTCCATAGACCTCCTAGACTCACGCACCGCCTATTGGGTAGACCGCCTAAGCCAACGCACCGATTAGCGGGTAGTTTTCTCATTGAATGTCTGAAATTTAGGTAATAACTAGTAGACCATTGTGTTAATATGTGGGCCGCCTAATAGGTAGACCGCCTAGGGGGTAGACCGCCTAGTGGGTAGACCGCCTAGGTCCATAGATCTCCTAGACTCACGCACCGCCTATTGGGTAGACCGCCTAAGCCAACGCACCGCCTAGCGGGTAGTTTTCTCATTGAATGTCTGAAATTTAGGTAATAACTAGTAGACCATTGTGTTAATATGTGGGCCGCCTAATAGGTAGACCGCCTAGTGGGTAGACCGCTTAGGTCCATAGACCTCCTAGACTCACGCACCGCCTATTGGGTAGACCGCCTAAGCCAACGCACCGCCTAGCGGGTAGTTTTCTCATTGAATGTCTGAAATTTAGGTAATAACTAGTAGACCATTGTGTTAATATGTGGGCCGCCTAATAGGTAGACCGCCTAGTGGGTAGACCGCCTAGTGGGTAGACCGCCTAGGTCCATAGACCTCCTAGACTCACGCACCGCCTATTGGGTAGACCGCCTAAGCCAACGCACCGCCTAGCGGGTAGTTTTCTCATTGAATGTCTGAAATTTAGGTAATAACTAGTAGACCATTGTGTTAATATGTGGGCCGCCTAATAGGTAGACCGCCTAGTGGGTAGACCGCCTAGGTCCATAGACCTCCTAGACTCACGCACCGCCTATTGGGTAGACCGCCTAAGCCAACGCACCGCCTAGCGGGTAGTTTTCTCATTGAATGTCTGAAATTTAGGTAATAACTAGTAGACCATTGTGTTAATATGTGGGCCGCCTAATAGGTAGACCGCCTAGTGGGTAGACCGCCTAGTGGGTAGACCGCCTAGGTCCATAGACCTCCTAGACTCACGCACCGCCTATTGGGTAGACCGCCTAAGCCAACGCACCGCCTAGCGGGTAGTTTTCTCATTGAATGTCTGAAATTTAGGTAATAACTAGTAGACCATTGTGTTAATATGTGGGCCGCCTAATAGGTAGACCGCCTAGTGGGTAGACCGCCTAGTGGGTAGACCGCCTAGTGGGTAGACCGCCTAGGTCCATAGACCTCTTAGACTCACGCACCGCCTATTGGGTAGACCGCCTAAGCCAACGCACCGCCTAGCGGGTAGTTTTCTCATTGAATGTCTGAAATTTAGGTAATAACTAGTAGACCATTGTGTTAATATGTGGGCCGCCTAATAGGTAGACCGCCTAGTGGGTAGACCGCCTAGCGGGTAGTTTTCTCATTGAATGTCTGAAATTTAGGTAATAATAAATAAAACACCACAATTCAGTATAAATACATAATTTTATCGTATCAACAATACAAACGAACGAGAGGCTTATAGATATCGTCTGCAAACGGAAGAAAAAAGAAAGAAAAAACATGATAACAATGTTGTATCTTAATTACTAGATCAGGCTTAACAAATCCTCTTAACCTCAAAAACACATCTGGCGTGGTATCGAAAAAAAAAAACAACAGCAGTAAGTCAATCTTCGCCCTACATAACCTCACCAGAACGGGCACCAACCGATATAACACTGACACAGATTCTCATTATCGGTCGCCTGCTGTATTAACAGATCGACCTGTTTCTCAATTGTCAGCGTCTCGTTAACGTCAAAATCATTCCCCGTCAATTTATCCTTAACCCTATTAATAATTGCAACAGCCTTCTTGTTCTTCACGATCTCCGGCTCGGAACCGTCGCCGACAATTTCCGGCGAGGTCACGCCCTTCTTACCAACCGTAGCGCTTAGGGAATTCACCAGATCTTGCTCTTGCGAGAAACCAGTGGAGATCGAACCGACGTCGTTCGTGTTCGACCTATTCAGTCTTGCCGCCGTGTCCATCAGCCTCCAGTTGAGCAGAGGATCGTACACGAACGCTTCCAAAACGGCCATCACGCTGTCTTTATTGCGACGCATCACCGACATCACGCTCTCGCACGTCCTTCGGTAGGTTCCTTCTATACCGGTAACCTCCATCGCGTTTATGAGCATTCGCGTTAACCGGAATGGAATTTTTTCGGGGAATTTCTCCCGGGTCATTGCGACTTCAAAGCAATCGCCGAAATCGATGTGCAGGATTTTGCCGCTTAGACGGTCCAGCATTAGATTGGACGGGTGGCGGTCACCTAAACCTAGGATGTATCTGTGAAAGAAAAAGTTTAGGCATTGACAAAGGAAACAACCATTTTCAAACTAGACAGTATTGGAAAGTTAATGACAAGTACCCAATTTTAATTGGTAGCCTTGCATGAATATGTCAAAATTAAAAATACTAAAATTCCCTAAATTCATTATTTTGTCTATCAATATTAAATACTATACTAAAACTCTAGATAATTCATAATTTCCATTTAGTAACCAAAGTGAGAGCAATCTAGTCACATCAGTGCCTAACTAGCGGCCACCAGTAGGTATTAACTGACGGTAGCCTTCCACGTTAGTAGTGTAGATTCGCCGATTCTAGAACGAGGAGCTTCTGAGGTTGAGGTTCTGAGGTTCTGAGATTCTGAGGTTCTAACATTTTTTTGTACATATGGAGGTTTTGAAAGTTTTTTGACCAACATTCACATATTCTACTTTCTATGAGGTTCTTATAGCAAAACAAAAGGTTTTGAGGTTTTTGAGGGTTTTGAGGTTTCTTTTATAGTTGGTTTGAGGTTTGAGGTTTTATAAGAACCTCCCCCCACCATATAGCATTGCTATATAAAGTGAAAGCGGAAGGGTACCGGTAACGCTACTCTTCGCTAGAAAACATGACCTCAACTTACCCGACCATAGACATGACGGCAAGCGACCGCGTGTAATTCGTCCTCCTGTCGAACCACACCTCCGAGGAAGGGCTCTTCAACCATAACAATCGCGCCAAATCGTCGCCGTGCGTATGCTCCAAAGCCTGCTCGAAGACCTCCACTTTCTGGATGACTGTCAGATGGTCGTATTCCCCAGCCATCCTGATCATGATCCGATGTTCGATGTTAAGTAGAATCCGCTTTTTGTCGCGATAGTCCCTGATTAGCGTGTGCAGAGTGTCGCAATGCGGTACCCAACCGATAAGGCCAGAGTTCGTGCTGAGCGGTATGACGGCGTACCGCTGGATGGTCAGATTGCAACGGATCGTGTTCGGGTCCTTGAGGAGAAGCGTGTTGACCAGACCGAAGATCTGCATCACGCGTTCGTCCTGACGCAGGTCCTCGTGACCCTTCAGGAGGAACATGTAGTCTTTGCCGTTGCTGCCGCGGATCTGCAGTTTTCGTGGTCGCTGTTTTGAGGTTATCACCTGAAATTTTGAGGATTATGTTGTGGAACGTGTTTCACAATTCACTGATTGATTTTGTGATGTTTCATAGAATAAGGATCGTTTGTATCATATTAGCAGAATTGTTTTGAAGTTGTTTGACAGAATTATTATTTGCAGAATGGTTTGACAAATTCATTCGGTCGCATTTGACAGTCTTAATCATTTGAGTGGATTGACTTGGTTACTGATCATCCACAACTTTTGGAACTTCTTTTTATCTGTTCTTATTCCAATTTAAAATCGTTTTGACCACCGACTATATTTCTGACTTTGAAAATTTGACTTCCTGTGAAAATTGTTAGTAGTAATATTTGGTGAAATCATTTTGATAAGTTTGAATCACAATTTAAACTGTACACTATTTTATTTTAACAATAACCGACCTTTAGAGACAAAAAGTAACGAACTAACCTCTAACGACGGATGTATATAAGCGATAGTGACCGGCTCCTGTCCGGGACTATAGCTGCCCGGTATCGCCAATTCAAGATCCTTACACTCGAGCAAATTCGGCGAGACATACTGCAACTCCAAGGACGTCAGCTGTGGCAACTGCCGTGTAATTCTACGGAAAACGTGGTAATATAGGTCCCACGCGTTCGTTAAGTCACGCTTGTCTTTCGAAACCTACAATTTTGCACATTTAATATCAAGTTATCTCCATTCAATCAGTTCGATCCGATCAAAAGTTTGAAAACTTACCTTATATTGATTGCACCAGTCGTGGGCCTCGGTCAGATCTTTTGCATACGCCTGACAAAAACTGGTCTCCTTCATGGTTTGTGCTCCTCTCTCCAGTTTGGTGTGCAGGGGGTCTAGGATTTTGAACATTCCCTCCACGTCATTCTCGCCAAAGTATAATCTGCAATAGTTTTAGCTTTTACAAATCAAAGTAGTTAACTTTTCGAAATAACTTTTTATTTGGCTAACTAATTCAAATGAATGGATGGAGAGATAAATACAATGGCTACCTTGATGCCTCCTCTAAGCCCTCGTGCCACATTTCATGCCAGAGAATTGCGACGCGGATCAGTTCGTCCGATACTAATTTGGCCTGGTTAACCAACTTTGGCCAGAGATCGCCCATCGAGTCTAAGATCTTATTTGCGGCGTTTCTTCTAGCTAGTGATTGGCTCTTTGTTGCCACTGTTAACGGGTATATTAAGGCCTGCAGGAAGAAATGGACGACAAACAGAATAATCAATCATCAAGAATAATCATCAAAAATCGCTAATTCACGAAAAGTCGAAATAAAAAAAAACCTACCTGTGGGTGAGATTTTCCGATAACGATCAGCAGCTGGTGGATCAGACTTGACACAAGGGCCCTAGGCGAGTCGATTCTCGCGATTAACTGCGGGATAACTTGCAGCCAAGTGTTCTTCTCGATCTCGTGCAGGCCCTCGCTGACGGCCTTGTATACCTCTTGGTGTTGGCCGTACTCAAACCATAGCGTCAAAAGACGCAGCGTGTCCTGCAGCGAACTCTCGCCTTTTGACAAGTTAATCGATTTGAAGAAGCCGTTCACCGCGTTCACGGTGTACTTTATGCAGTTTCCGGTTCTGTCCTGTCTGACGTTCGCCTGCTGACCGGCCGACTCTTGCTTGTAGAACAGGACCGTCTCAAAGTTCATGTACGCCCACGAGTGCCACGCTTTGTACCTATATTTTATTGTGGAGATAAATTGGAGAAATTACGATGAGTTGTGAATAATGGATGGTAGTTTTAACGCAAATTCTACGGTTAAGCAATGCTAACTCAAAACATCTCTTGACAGAATCATCTGACATTTGACAGAATCATCTGACATGTGACAGAATCATTTGATATTTGACAGAATCATTTGACATTTAACAGAATCTTTTGATATTTGACAGAATCATTTCATATTTGACAGAATCATTTGATATTTGACAGAATCTTTTGATATTTGACAGAATCATTTGATATTTGACAGAATCTTTTGATATTTGACAGAATCATTTGATATTTGACAGAATCATTTGATATTTGACAGAATAATTTGATATTTGACAGAATCATTTGATATTTGAAAGAATCATTTGATACTTGACAGAATCATTTGATATTTGACAGAATCTTTTGATATTTAACAGAATAATTTGATATTTGACAGAATCATTTGATATTTGAAAGAATCATTTGATACTTGACAGAATCATTTGATATTTGACAGAATCTTTTGATATTTGACAGAATAATTTGATATTTGACAGAATCATGTGATATTTGACAGAATCACTTGATATTTGACAGAATCTTTTGATATTTGACAGAATCATTTGATATTTGAAAGAATCATTTGATGCTTGACAGAATCATTTGATATTTGACAGAATTTTTTGATATTTGACAGAATCATTTGATATTTGACAGAATCATTTGATATTTGAAAGAATCATTTGATATTTGACAGAATCTTTTGATATTTGACAGAATAATTTGATATTTGACAGAATCATTTGATATTTGACAGAATCATGTGATATTTGGCAGAATCACTTGTTATTTGACAGAATCTTTTGATATTTGACAGAATCATTTTATATTTGACAGAATCATTTGATATTTAACAGAATCATTTGATATTCGACAGAATGATGTGATATTTGACCGAATCATTTGATATTTAACAGAACCATTTGACATTCGACAGAATGATGTGATATTTGACTGAATCATTTGATATTTGACAGTATTATTTGATATTTGACAGAATCATTTTATATTTGACAGAACCATTTGATATTCGACAGAATGATGTGATATTTGACTGAATCATTTGATATTTGACAGTATTATTTGATATTTGACAGAATCATTTGATATTTAACAGAACCATTTGATATTCGACAGAATGATGTGATATTTGACTGAATCATTTGATATTTGACAGTATTATTTGATATTTGACAGAATCATTTGATATTTAACAGAACCATTTGATATTCGACAGAATGATGTGATATTTGACTGAATCATTTGATATTTGAAAGAATCATTTGATACTTGACAGAATCATTGGATATTTGACAGAATCTTTTGATATTTGACAGAATAATTTGATATTTGACAGAATCATGTGATATTTGGCAGAATCACTTGATATTTGACAGAATCACTTGATATTTGACAGAATCATTTGATATTTGACAGAATCATTTGATATTTAACAGAATCATTTGATATTCGACAGAATCATGTGATATTTGACCGAATCATTTGATATTTAACAGAACCATTTGATATTTGACAGAATGATGTGATATTTGACTGAATCATTTGATATTTGACAGTATTATTTTATATTTGACAGAATCATTTGATATTTGACAGAATCATTTGATATTTGACAGAATCATTTGATATTTGACAGAATCATTTCAACATTTGACAAAATCATTTTAACATTTGACAGAATCATTTAACATTAGACAAAATCAACTGATTTTTGAAAACAAAAACGCCAAATTTCCTCAAAAGATACATACCAGTTAGGGTCGTGCTCTGTGGCCTGTTGATACCTCTGTAGAATAACGGGAATTGATGATTCCTGTATTCCTTCGAGCGACTGCATCCAAGACCCCAATTTTAGGTAGCATCGCGCAAGAAGGCGTCGTCTGTCCTCAGAGTTGATGTGCTCGTCCTGTGGGCCCTGTTGATTGAACACAGTCACAAAATTCTCCAACCTAACGTACGCTTCTCCCTGTTTCTCCGCCATCCAGAGGTGCTTCGTGTAGGCGAACGTCACTTCCGGTAAATTGTAAGGAAGCACCACATCCGGATGCTCCGTGGGATCGTAATTCAGCAGCATCACAAGAGTTTTATGCGAGAGCATCTGAAAAACAAACGATTCAAACTAGTAAGAATCTTATTATTTGGCAAAAAAAACACAACTCACCAATGAACCACTCTTTCTGCACAAGGAAGCGTACTTGAGCCAAGTGTGGATGTCCTCGTGCGGTGTTAGGACCAAAGAATGAATCTGGATGATTCTCTGCCAATCTTCGACAATGCGTTGGCCAGCCTGCAGCCGTTGCCACCACATCGTCCTCAAGGTATTTCTGCGCTCAGGAACGAGTTTATACTGGATAACCTCCTCCAGTTCTGAAAGCATCTGCACCAAAATCATAGCGCCGTAGGCGCGTTGATAGGATTCCCCCGCCATGGCTGTCAACTCATTATCAAGGAGGTCTCTCGCCATGTCTATAAACTTTTGCGCCTGAAAAAAAATCCAAAGATATTTGTTTGCTATTTTATGTAAAGTCAGATGAGGTTTACCTCGTCATAGTGCTTATTGTGGATAGCAAGTATCGCCCGGTAAAAGGAGCCATCTTGGGTGTCACGCGGGATAACTTTGACATACCTAAAAATCAGAATAATAATAGCAAATACATCATAAGATATTTAAAAAAAACGTCACTTTTCCATTGATGTCCAGTGATGTATTCCCCAAGCAGATGCTGCTGCTAAACGACCACCTTTCTGTCTATTCTCGTTCGAAAGATCGTCAAATTTCAATTCGGCGATGTTGTGAAGATCCTCCCACTCTCCAAGTGCCTCCAAACACCTAACGGAATCATAGTAAAAACAATAATCGAGAATTCGTTGATATTTCTAACCTCATCTGTCCTAGGAGTGCCTCTTCATCTGTATCATTGTCCATCAATTTTTCGGTGTATAGGTTGTAGGCTTTGTCCCAGTTGTGTAGTTTCTCGTACCATCGAACCTGTATTTGCATCTCGTCACCGCGCTGTATTACGTACTGAAGTAGCCCCTCTGCGGCCTCTTTCTGCTGCAGCTTGTTGTTTATAGATATGAGCGCCTCGACGACCTGGCTCGTCGCGCCGCGCTGGAATTCTTCTTCTTTGTAGTGCAGTGCTTTTGCGTAAGCTCTGCAATACAATGCGTTACGTGGTTACCGGAATCATTTTGACAGATGTTTGATATTTGTTGGATGTCAGGATTACTTGACATTTGCCTGAATCATTTGGAATGAGTCGCATTTTAAATCGTTTGGCAAATTTATTTGACAGGATCACTTGACATTTGCCAGAACTATTTCGACAGTTACATTTTGAGTCGTTTGGTAGATTTATATGACAAGATCACTTGATATACAATGGTAGAAAACTCATTTTGACGGTCACATTTTGAGTTGCTTGAGTGATTTGACAGGATCACTTGACGTTTGCCAAAAAAAAGCTCATTTTGACACGTTTGATAGATTTATTTGACAGGATCATTTGACATTTGCCAGAACCATTTTGACAGTTACATTTTGAGTCGTTTGGTAGATTTATATGACAAGATCACTTGATATACAATGGTAGAAAACTCATTTTGACGGTCACATTTTGGGTCGCTTGGGTGATTTGACAGGAACACTTGACGTTTGCCAAAAAAAGCTCATTTTGACGGTCACATTTTGAGTCGTTTGGTAGATTTATTTGACAGAATCATTTGACATTTGGCAGAATCATTTGGACTGAGTTGCATTTTAAATCGTTTGGCAAATTTGACAGGGTAACGTGACATTTGCCAGAATCATTTTGACAGTCACATTTTGAGTCGTTTGGTAGATTTATTTGACAGGATTACTTGATATTTGCTTGAATAATTTTGACAGTCACATTTTGAGTCGTTTGCTAGATTTATTTGACAGGATCACTTGACCTTTTCCAGAATCATGTTGACAGTCACATTTTGCGTCATTTGGTTGATTTATCTGAGAGAATCACTTGACATTTGCCAGAATGAAAATGATTCTGTCACATTTTGAGTCATTTGGTAGATTTATTTGACAGGATCACTTGACATTTGCCATAATCATTTTGACAGTCAAATTTTGAGTCGTTTTCTATATTTATTTGACAGGATCATTTGACATTTGCCAGAAGCATTTGGACTGAGTTGCATTTTAAATCGTTTGGCGAATTTGACAGGGTCACTTGACATTTGCCAGAATAATTTTGACAGTCACAATTTGAGTTGTTTCATAGATTTATTTGACAGGATGACTCCAGCATCATTTTGACAGTCACATTTTGCGTCTTTTGGATTTAATTGCCAGGATCATTTGACATTTGCCAGAATCATTTGGACTGAGTTGCATTTTAAATCGTTTGGCGAATTTGACAGGGTCACTTGACATTTGCCAGAATAATTTTGACAGTCACAATTTGAGTTGTTTCATAGATTTATTGGACAGGATGACTCCAGAATCATTTTGGCAGTCACATTTTGCGTCTTTTGGTAGATTTATTTGATAGGATCATTTGACATTTGCCAGAATAATTTTGACAGTCACAATTTGAATTGTTTCATAGATTTATTGGACAGAATGACTCCAGAATCATTTTGACAGTCACATTTTGCGTCTTTTGGTAGATTTATTTGACAGGATCATTTGACATTTGCCAGAATCATTTGGACTGAATTGCATTTTAAATCGTTTGGCGAATTTGACAGGGTCACTTGACATTTGCCAGAATAATTTTGACAGTCACAATTTGAGTTGTTTCATAGATTTATTGGACAGGATGACTCCAGAATCATTTTGGCAGTCACATTTTGCGTCTTTTGGTAGATTTATTTGATAGGATCATTTGACATTTGCCAGAATCATTTTGACAGTCACATTTTGAGTCGTTTCATTGATTCATTTGACAGGATTACTTGACATTTGCCAGAATCATTTTGAGTCGTTTGCTAGATTGATTTGACAGGATCATTTAACATTTACCAGAATCATTTTGACAGTCATATTTTGAATCGTTTTGTAGATTTATTTGAATGTAAAGTAATCCTTTACATTTGCCAGAATAATATTGACAGTCACATTTTGAGTCGTTTGCTAGATTTACTTGACATTTGCCAGAATCATTTAGACAGTCACATTTTGAATTGTTTGCTAGATTTATTTGACAAGATCACTTGACATTTGCCTGAATAATTTTGACAGTCACATTTTGAGTCGTTTGCTAGATTTATTTGACAGGATCATTTGACATTTGCCTGAATCATTTGGACTGGATTTGTCAGAAAACTGATTTTGAACAGAACCTAATTTTAAATCGTTTCACTTAACAGAAACCTTTAGATTCATTATTTGACAAAATCTTTATAAACATGGCAAAACCTACCTGCAATCCATAGCCCTCTCTCCTAGTAACTGCGGATCCAACGGCAACGGACCCTTGTCACAATGCTCCATAAATTCAGCCAAATTCAAAATGGTCTGCGTGATTTCCGGAATGTCAGGAACCATGAGCGCTTCCCGCAAACTATTAATAAGTTCCTTCTGCATAAGTTCGGGCAGCTCCGTCCAGCAACTGACGAATGACGCATTGAAAAGATCCTAAAATAATAAATTTAGAGAAAAAAATTAATTAAATAGAAGGAAAAAGAAAAATCAAATCAAATCAAAACAAAAACTAAACACTCACCTTCGGTAGTTGCGAATAGGTCTGCGCTAAAGATAGACAAGATCTTAACGCAGGAATAGGCGATTGTTTAAGCAGCTCGATGCTGAGACGTCGCAACCACTCCAGCCAGTCATCCCGTGAGACACGACGGTTAATTGTCCACGCTTGCTGCAAGTTTCCGGCGGCCACTTTCAACCGTTGGATTACCGTGTCCGAGGGAGGGTTGAACTCGCGATTTTTAGCCTTGGCGCGATCCCTCGATATCTTGAAGTCACTATCGTCGGCAAGCGTCGACTCATTAGCTAGTTTGCCGATTAGAAAGGCGTACCTCGAGCAGTGGATCTTATGCTTCACCATTACCTGAAAATATGGTTTTAGTTTCACTATTTGAGAATTTTTTTACAATTTTTTTGATATTAATACCTTTTGAACTAATGGTATAAAAATAATATATTTCCGACCGAGTTGGTACACCAGTGATACCAGGGTGTCCATAGCTGTAGGTCGAAGTTCCGGATTGTTGTCAAAAGTTCGTACCAATGGGTGAATAATCCTTGAAATAAAATCAGAGAAGTCTAGGATATCTGCTAGGTAGTCGATTGTCTCCAGGGCTTGTTTGGATACAGCAGTAGGGCAATCAGGGGCGTCAAAAAGTTTCACAATCGGAGGCAATATCAGATGCATGTAATCGTCCAGATTATTTCCGAACTTCTTCAGGGCTTCTAGGAGTTTTACTGTGACCTGGCGATCTTTGGATGTGTCATGGTTGAGCACTCGAAGGATTTGAGGCATCAATTTTGGAAGGTAAACCTGAGAACAACCAATTTTGACAATGTTTGAGTAATGTCTTAAGAATTAAACAGTATGTACTTTAATTTGCTAACGTTCTGGTAAATACCTTAAACTCTGCTCCTAGGGCAACAGCAATATGCTCAATTAGAAAGATCAGAGTAGGTTGAATAGTGCTGCTGGGAGTCCAAAATTCCTTGATAAGCGAGCATATGTCATCTAAATAATTCCTGATATGTTGCTTGACGATGGCGATAAGTTGTGCCAACTGTTGGAATAAGTACTCCCTAAAGTTGACGTCAGCTTGTCTAACAACATTTAGGAGACTGGGCAGGACTTGAGAGATGTATGTGACGCATTTTATACCTGAAACCAGGTCAATGTTAGTGATTTGGTCATTATGCTGCTAACATTGCAAAATAACATTTATACAATCTTTTGTCGATCTTTGAATCATCTTCTGGAGATCTTTTGTCAATCTTTCAGTATACAGCAGTATAAAAAACTCTAAAATCTTACCTAAACTTTTGAAGATGAACGTCACCGCTTGTACGACCATAGTATGATGTTGCGATAGAGTGGGATCTTTGATGATCTTCATCAACGTCGCGATCGACATAGCCAAATAGTATTCCTCAAGCGTGGATGAGCTCATATTGACCAGCATCTCGCTGGACGTCAAATCGGCGTTGGCGTCGTCGTCTTTATTCCACATTGCAATTAGAACAGGTGCCTCAGGTTGATAGTCGATTTGGCCGCGGTTTATTTTATGCCTGTAAGGATCCAAGGCGCCCAGCAAACCTAGAACTCTGATGGTCTCCCTTCTGATATCAGGATGCTGTTCAACTTTTAAGAAGTTGATGAGCACGTCTAATAAAATAGGGTATTTCGTGTAGGGTTTGACCACGTGACCCGTGGCTCCTACTAGTTTTCCTAGGGTTATTAAAGCGGCTCCGCGTTTCTCCCATGCGGACGAATCGCCCAACATCTCGAGGAGAATTGTCATCAATTCGGGCATCCATTCTTGGAGTTCAACACCACCGCCAGTCACGCTGGCCAAGTCGCCGATCGTGAACAAGACAGAGAGGATTACGCCCGGGTTTGATTCGGATTCGCGAAGTTTTGGAACGAGAACCTGAAATAATGGTTACTTTGACACTAAAGTGTTCGAGAGGATTGGCCTTACTTTGTTATACTGCATCTGGATAGTCCGGGCATACATGCTGATCAGATTATGATGGAGACAAATGGGGACAAAATTCGAGAGTGTATATGAAAAATTTGTACTCATAGAAAAATCTCTCCTTGGATAATTATTATTAAAATCCTCGGTAATTTTCACTAGTCATAAAATACAACATTCCTGATCTAAAATACTACTAAGACTATACTTTTTCTTACTATTTAGACAGCTATTTCAATTAATTTGCTTTTCGGGAATTAAATCCTTGCTATTTAAATACAATGCAACATTCCTAACCTAGGACAAGTTTATTATTTAGATCACCTGCTCTTTTGACCTAAGTCAAGTTTACGTATTATTGGGACTACCTGTTGCTTCATTGCATCTGGTTTTTACGAATTAAATTCTTTCTAGTCATAAAATACAACAGTCCTGACCTAAGACAAGTTTAATGATTATTGGGACAACCTGTTGTTTTATTGCATCTGGTTTTTACGAATTAAATTCTTTCTGGTCGTAAAATACAACATTCCTGACCCAAGACAAGTTTATTTATTATTGGGACAACCTGCTGTTTTATTGCATCTGGTTTTTGGGAATTAAATTCTTTCTAGTCATAAAATACAACATTCCTGACCTAAGACAAGTTTGCTTATTATTGGGACCACCTGTTGTTTTATTGTCTCTGGTTTTTACGAATTAAATTCTTTCTGGTCGTAAAATACAACATTCCTGACCCAAGACAAGTTTATTTATTATTGGGACAACCTGCTGTTTTATTGCATCTGGTTTTTGAGAATTAAATTCTTTGTAGTCATAAAATACAACATTCCTGACCTATGACAAGTTTACGTATTATTGGGACTACCTGTTGTTTTATTGTCTCTGGTTTTTACGAATTAAATTCTTTCTGGTCGTAAAATACAACATTCCTGACCCAAGACAAGTTTATTTATTATTGGGACAACCTGCTGTTTTATTGCATCTGCTTTTTGGGAATTAAATTCTTTCTAGTCATAAAATACAACATTCCTGACCTAAGACAAGTTTATTTATTATTGGGACAACCTGCTGTTTTATTGCATCTGGTTTTTGAGAATTAAATTCTTTCTAGTCATAAAATACAACATTCCTGACCTAAGACAAGTTTACGTATTATTGGGACTACCTGTTGTTTTATTGTTTCTGGATTTTACGAATTAAATTCTTTCTGGTCGTAAAATACAACATTCCTGACCCAAGACAAGTTTATTTATTATTGGGACAATCTGCTGTTTTATTGCATCTGGTTTTTGAGAATTAAACTCTTCCAAGTCATAAAATAGAACATTCCTGACCTAAGTCAAGTTTACGAATTATTGGGACTACCTGTTGTTTTATTGCTTCTTGTTTTTACGAATTAAATTCTTTCTGGTCGTAAAATACAACATTCATGACCCAAGACAAGTTTATTTATTATTGGGACAACCTGCTGTTTTATTGCATCTGGTTTTTGGGAATTAAATTCTTTCTAGTCATAAAATACAACATTCCTGACCTAAGACAAGTTTATTAGGGACTACCTGATGTTTTATTGCATCTGGTTTTTACGAATTAAATTCTTTCTAGTCATAAAATACAACATTCCTGACCTAAGACAAGTTTATTAGGGATTACCTGCTGTTTTATTGCATCTGGTTTTTGGGAATTAAATTCTTTCTAGTCATAAAATACAACATTCCTGACCTAAGACAAGTTTATTAGGGACTACCTGCTGTTTTATTGCATCTGGTTTTTGGGAATTAAATTCTTTCTAGTCATAAAATACAACATTCCTGACCTAAGACAAGTTTATTAGGGACTACCTGCTGTTTTATTGCATCTGGTTTTTGGGAATTAAATTCTTTCTAGTCATAAAATACAACATTCCTGACCTAAGACAAGTTTATTAGGGACTACCTGCTGTTTTATTGCATCTGGTTTTTGGGAATTAAATTCTTTCTAGTCATAAAATACAACATTCCTGACCTAAGACAAGTTTATTAGGGACTACCTGCTGTTTTATTGCATCTGGTTTTTGGGAATTAAATTCTTTCTAGTCATAAAATACAACATTCCTGACCTAAGACAAGTTTATTAGGGACTACCTGCTGTTTTATTGCATCTGCTTTTTGGGAATTAAATTCTTTCTAGTCATAAAATACAACATTCCTGACCTAAGACAAGTTTATTAGGGACTACCTGCTGTTTTATTGCATCTGGTTTTTGGGAATTAAATTCTTTCTAGTCATAAAATACAACATTCCTGACCTAAGACAAGTTTATTAGGGACTACCTGCTGTTTTATTGCATCTGGTTTTTGGGAATTAAATTCTTTCTAGTCATAAAATACAACATTCCTGACCTAAGACAAGTTTATTAGGGACTACCTGCTGTTTTATTGCATCTGGTTTTTGGGAATTAAATTCTTTCTAGTCATAAAATACAACATTCCTGACCTAAGACAAGTTTATTAGGGACTACCTGCTGTTTTATTGCATCTGGTTTTTGGGAATTAAATTATTTCTAGTCATAAAATACAACATTCCTTGACCTAAGACAAGTTTATTAGGGACTACCTGCTGTTTTATTGCATCTGGTTTTTGGGAATTAAATTCTTTCTAGTCATAAAATACAACATTCCTGACCTAAGACAAGTTTATTAGGGACTACCTGCTGTTTTATTGCATCTGCTTTTTGGGAATTAAATTCTTTCTAGTCATAAAATACAACATTCCTGACCTAAGACAAGTTTATTAGGGACTACCTGCTGTTTTATTGCATCTGGTTTTTGGGAATTAAATTATTTCTAGTCATAAAATACAACATTCCTTGACCTAAGACAAGTTTATTAGGGATTACCTGCTGTTTTATTGCATCTGGTTTTTGGGAATTAAATTCTTTCTAGTCATAAAATACAACATTCCTTGACCTAAGACAAGTTTATTAGGGATTACCTGCTGTTTTATTGCATCTGGTTTTTGGGAATTAAATTATTTCTAGTCATAAAATACAACATTCCTTGACCTAAGACAAGTTTATTAGGGATTACCTGCTGTTTTAATGCATCTGGTTTTTGGGAATTAAATTATTTCTAGTCATAAAATACAACATTCCTTGACCTAAGACAAGTTTATTAGGGATTACCTGCTGTTTTATTGCATCTGGTTTTTGGGAATTAAATTCTTTCTAGTCATAAAATACAACATTCCTTGACCTAAGACAAGTTTATTAGGGACTACCTGATGTTTTATTGCATCTGGTTTTTGGGAATTAAATTCTTTCTAGTCATAAAATACAACATTCCTGACCTAAGACAAGTTTATTAGGGACTACCTGCTGTTTTATTGCATCTGGTTTTTGGGAATTAAATTCTTTCTAGTCATAAAATACAACATTCCTGACCTAAGACAAGTTTATTAGGGACTACCTGCTGTTTTATTGCATCTGGTTTTTGGGAATTAAATTCTTTCTAGTCATAAAATACAACATTCCTGACCTAAGACAAGTTTATTAGGGACTACCTGATGTTTTATTGCATCTGGTTTTTGGGAATTAAATTCTTTCTAGTCATAAAATACAACATTCCTGACCTAAGACAAGTTTATTAGGGACTACCTGCTGTTTTATTGCATCTGGTTTTTGCAAATTAAATTCTTTCTAGTCATAAAGTACAACATTCCTGACCTAAGACAGGGAATTTAGGTTGCTTACAATAAATCATGATGTCAACCTCTAGACATTTTAAATCGTAATTTTCAAGTTACACCTCTATTTTAAAAACTCGTACATTCACAATCTTACTAAAACAATTAAAAAATACAACACTCACCTTCAAAATAGGTTCTATATACGGCCTAATCAACCTAGGGGCAGCGACGACCAACCTATCCAACATCCTAGCTCCCTGTTCTTTATTCCGTCCAATTCCGCTATGCTCCAGCTCCGTCAACAATTGCACCAGCGTCTTCCGCAGAGACGGCATAACATAAGCCGGATTCATTCCGCTAACTCTTCCAATGGTACACAACGCGACCTCCCTAATCTCAAAGACCTCATCGTGCAGCGCGACAAATAGCGAACTCAAAGACTCAACCTGCGCCAAATGATTATCAAAAGTCGAATCGAAAGAATAGAAGACTCCGAGACGCACTGCCGGATCCGTATCCGTCATTCCAACCACCAATAGTTTATTCAGGACATCAGCAACTGTTTTCGTTACAGTTTCCGATTTGTCTGTCGAGTACATGCTTTGTTTTAGCAGGCGGGAGCAAGTCTTTACCGCTTCTAGACGGATTTCGTTTTGCTCGTGAACCACGTATTCATCGGCGCATTTCTGTACGAGTTGCAGGATGGAAGGACCAAGGAAATCAAACGTCCCTAACGTGTGTAAAGCTAAGACGATTATAGCGGTGTCTGAGGTGTCACTGGAGCCTGTTTGCGGGAGATGTCGTGGCATTCCTGGATGTCGATATTGCCGATTCATTAGGATTTTGTAAATCATCGAGAATAACCCGTGGCTGATTTGTTTTTTCAGTTCGGGCACGTCTAAGGCTAGGTCTCGTAGGCAAATTGTTAACGACGCTGTTAACCCAGTTGCAAACATTGATTCTAACAAGTTTTGTATGTCTTTGGTAACATAACTTTTAACCGCATGCGCCAGGAACGTAATACACTTAAAAACGCTCGAATCCATGGATAACCGCTTCTTGGTTGGGGTTTCCCTGTTGGGTAAGGACGACGTAATAACGTCCATGACTTTAGGGATGTACGGTTTTATATCGTCGCCGACGGCAACGGCGATTAGCCCAATTGTTATAAACGCTGTTGCTCGATCTTTCTCGCGTCCCCGAATGGTATTTAATAAATATTGCATGGTTATCGGGAGATGAGTTTTAACAAACTCCGTGCGGTTAAAAGCGGCCAAACGGGGTAAAATCACTAATAAAGCTTGCTGAACGTAACCTAACCTTGAAATTCTCGTTGCTAGGACGTCCAAACAAATATAGGAATATTTCTCGGTTATTAAGTGTCGACATACCGGCGATTCTAAGGTCACGGCGTGCACAAAATTCGAGGTAATCCTACGATACGCGGCCGATTTCTGGGTAAAATTTAAGAAATTCGGTCGACCGAAATTAATTTCTTCTTGCGTTTTCTCATCACTTTCCATCAACAATGTATATTTGCTTTCCCAATCTGCATTTGCACATCTCACTAATTCGTTGAGGACCAAAAGGGCGCCGTGAATTTTATCGTCGCGAGTTTTATCCACTTTCTCGTTTAATAATTTTACAGTTTCATCGTAGCACTGTTTATACCATAGCAATCGGTCACGTTGTTTTGCTGATTCTCTTTGTGCGGTTACGACTAAAGCAGCACGTAAGGCTTCGACAGCAGCTTCCCGAATTTGCGCCTTTGGGTCTTGAACACCATTGAAGATAACCTCAAAAAATCCGGATACTTGTTGGTAGAAATAAGTGGGCATTGTTGTTGCTAATTCCCTTAGGATTAAAACAGCAGCGTGGCGTTTACTCTCGACGCGATCACCTCCCAACCACTCAAAAGCACGTTTAACCTCAAATTCTACGTATTCTGATGCTTTTGATCCGGAAACTAAAGCGATCTTTCCCATGGAACGGGTTACTAATTCGAGCAAACTTACATCGCTTGTCGGTAGTAAATTTCTTAGATAATTCGCAAATCTAGTGACTCTATTTGGTACATTACCTATATCCGTGTTTATCAAGCATAATATGGCTAGAATTCCACCTTTTTTCTCGTTGATATCGCTAGCGGAGACCATTTCAAAGATATGATGGTTGAAGTCATCTAGAAATGAGTTTATTTCTTCGGGGGAGGCCTCGCGGAGTTCGCCTTTTAGGTAATGGGTGAGTTCTGCGGCTGTTTTGAGACGCACGTCGTGGTGCCGGGATTTTAGCCCCGGCACAAATTGCATCGTCGCCGCTGAGGTCATTTTTCTTTGGAGGATCTTATCGCTACATGCTCCAAATTCTTGTTTTTGTAGTAAGATTTGTTTTTATTTGCGTCGTGTGTTTTGCTGCAGGTTTTGCCACTCACGTCAAACGTTTTCTAACCAAGCGACGATCGCTGTCAGTTTTGATGACACGTCGTGGTTGATGAAAACGCCGCTTGAGGCGCGCGAAACGGTTTATTTTAAAAGTTTGCTGTGGTTGTTTGGTTGCATAGCATTCAGGGTGATCTTATAATTTATCCATTTTCGATTTTTTGAACTAAATTTTTTTAAGTTTGTACGTGACTTATTTATGTTTAATTCTGTTCAAGTGTCAAGAAATCCAAAAAAATACACAATGGCAACATAATTTTATCTATTTTCGATCGAAGATAAAACCAATGCAATTTGAGTACCAATATTTTGTAGATAAACCGCAAAGTCATTGATAACGTAACACTTATAAATTGCATCACGAATACTGCCAAAATTACACAGGTATATAATTTTAAATAGTTTAGCCCCGCATTACGTTTCTATGCGCACATCAGAGGGCGCTACAGTACGCCTCAATCAATACGAAAACGGAAAATCAATATAATATAAAAGTTTTATAATTGTATATTTAAAAAAACTGTTACACTGACACAAAAGCCATCGGTAAAAGGGCATCTAATGTGGTGACAAGAACTTCCTCTAGGTTCGGTTTCGCACAATAGATGTCGACTGGTCCAAATTCGCGCAAAAATTGGCGACACGCCCCACAAGGTGTTGTGAAACATTTCTCTTGTCGAGCTATAACAGCCACAGCTCTAAATTGCTTATGACCGTCGCTTATTGCTTTCGCATAAGCTGTCCTCTCAGCGCACAAACCAACCGTGTAAGAACCATTCTCTATGTTGCATCCTTTGTAAACTTTACCGTCGTTGCATAAAACCGCAGCACCGACTTTGAATTTACTGTACGGGCAATAGGCTTTTAGTCTCGCATCCACCGCATCTTGGAGTAATTTTTGAATGTGCGGTTCTGAAAGGTAAAACGTCAAATTTGAACTTTTTTGGGGCTGAGCAGATTTAAAAAAAATTACCTAGAACGTCTATTGAGACAATATTTTCCGATCCAGGGGATTTCTCCTTACCACAGGAGCAAATCGCACAGCTGGTCATTTTGTAGAAATTGCACTGAGGATTTTTGATAGACTTGACGGAACTGACGACGCGAAGTAAAATGTTTGAAGTGTATGTTTAACTTTGGTATTTAAAGGTTTAGTATAACGAAAAATTCCTTTGTAATTGTTGTTCGAACAATAGTGGGGGAAAGAAAGTTGTTGCTGTATGTATATCGTCTAAAATTTGATGCAAATCTCCGTAATATAATAATCACCACAATCGCAGCTAAACTGCAAAATGCGATAAAGATTAGATAATTATTTTGTTTATCGTTATAATATAAAAATAAACAATACGTCCAAGGTGATTGCAAATAGTAAAGTTTTCAATACATTCGAAGGGTCCAATATCAAACACTTCGAGTGTAGCCAATGTTTGTTATCTGTCAAAAAAAGTGGGGTTAAGTAATCATAATCACCTAATTTTTAGGTTAACGCCGACGCAACAATAAACTATAATTTCAACTTCCTTTAGGAATATGAACAATGGGATAATATATCATCTTGAATTCCATTAAATTTATTACACTAAAGTCAAAAATGGAACAGTCGTTATGTACGTTGCCCTTGGACAAAAACAAACTGAAAGAATTGAAACTTTTGGGTTTTGAACACTTTAAGAGGAACGATGAGAACGACGAATTGAGGACTTTATTCGATGATGGTCAATTTTCTAAAATCACTAAAGCTCCGAGGACACAAAACGCATTGGAGATGTATCGTGCATGTTGTCTTTCGGGGGGCATTTGTACGTTTATCAGAAGTTTGGATAGCATTCTAGAGGATGAAATTGTTTCTGGGAATATAGTTGAGTTGTGTGGGGAGGCTGGATCTGCAAAAACACAAATTTGGTACAAATTTGATGACATATTTGATTATACCCATATTTTAGTGCATTTTCAAGCATTAAATATGTACTGAGAATATGATTTAGTTTTCAGTTATGTGTTAATGTTCAGTTACCTGTAATATTGGGTGGTCGTGATGGAAAGGCATTGTATTTATGTAGTAATTATAATTTCTCAATGCGACGTATCAGAGGTAATTATTTTGAAATATTTAATTACGTCAGATTTTATTTTATGCAATTTTTATTATTTGTAATTCACCAAAGTATACCATATTTTAAAATATGTTGTTTTTACTAATTTATGAATGAAACCTTTTAATAATGTAGTATAACGTGTAAAGGTTGCTGTTACATCATTTGTTTGTAGAACTTTTGTACCATTGTTGTGTATTGTATTGTCTTTTAATGTAATTTTTAGAGATTGCTACAAACACTGTTAACAAATTATCAAAAACTGAGGCAACCGCAAAGATTTTTAAATTGACAATAAATGATATTTTATCAAATATATACCACGTTCCCATTACAAAATATGAAGAATTATTAGCAACTACTGCCTATTTAAAGAAGTTCCTACAAAATAATTCAGTAAGAAAACATTTCTTAGTTTAAAATTTTATCCTAAACATAATTTTTGTAGATCCGTTTGATAATTATAGATAGTATCACAATATTAGCTCAACAGATAGATAGTAAGGACCGTAAACATATACTTTATACATGTTTTAGTGATTTGCAAGCCTTAGCAAGGGAACACGATTTTGTGGTATGAGAAAGCAACGTATATACTAGAGAAACTAGAGAAAATTTTAATTTTTATCTTTTTCAGATAATTATAACAAATACTGTAACACTCAGGAATAAATCAATAACAGAAATCGAGGCAACTCCAGCGTTAGGAGAAAACTTCTACCATCGAGTTAATTCTAGGATATTATTACAAAAAGTATCAAGAAATAACTATAAAGCCAGTCTGGTCAAAAGCTTGTGTCACCCAAACAAATCTGTTTATTTTAATTTTTAATATAGAACAAATAAATAATCAAATATTACTGCTTTATTACTGTTTCTCACTTGTATTTGATAAAAACTACTCATGTTGAAAAGAAATAACCTTTATTAATAAAAATAACAAGAAATATTAAACAGACTTCATGAGATTTATAATATTTTGTGCTTGTCTCATGGTGGGCATGTCTATCATGGTCCCTTCGAGATTGAAGGCCCCCTTGCCAGTCTTCTGGTGTTCTTCGAAGGCATTGAGTACAGCCATCGCCCAGTCCACCTGCTTTTGACTTGGTAGAAATGCTTCATGGACTATAGGTACTTGAGCTGGGTGAATCACCTGCTTTCCTGTATAACCCATTCTGGCACCTTCTTCACTTTGACGTTTTAAACCAGCCAGATCTGTCAAAAAAAATTTTAGGTTAGGTTTTGTAAACTCTACACACATGCAACCAAATATACGGGTATAATTGGTTGCATATGTCACTGTGCTCTACTTAGTTTAAAACTACTCTACCTTTGTATTGGATGTAGACCATATCTATTGCTTGTAAACCAAAAGCTTTGGCAACCATGACTAACTTCTGCCTTGCATATAAAATTTCCGAGGCATCTTCACTTCTGGAAATACCAATGCTCGCGCAAAAATCATCGCTGCCGAAAATAAGCGAGGTTAATGTAAACCGGCCTTTTTTTGATATTTCAAAGGCGCCTTTACAGATGTCAGGCAAGTTGATCATTGCCATGGCATCTTCAATGTAAATGACCAAATTAACTTTACCGTCGCGTTTTGTGTGTTTGTCCATTTGTTCTGAAAACTATTCATACTTATTTTACTTATAGATTATTTTCGCATTTTCTCTTACAAATTTAATATGGTCGACCGTGTTCACTTTAGGAAGTAGAATTGTGTCCGGCAAGAAGTCTCCACCCAAAATCTTTTCTAGATCTGCCTCGCAGAGCCCACTGTCTGTTGCGTTGACGCGTACGGCCCAATCAAAATCTCTGGGTTTCACAGGTTTTCCACTGTCCAGTAACATTCGTATTGTTTCTCTGGCATTTTCCTGTAATTTTATAAAAGAAATACATTCAAAACACCCCATTATTCTACGGCTTCGTAATTCCTACTTTTCTGTTCATTGCCACCCCATCTTCGCAGTCCATTACGATACAGTCCACATCGATCTTAAACGCTTTCTGCAATTTTCTTGTGTCGTCGCCTGGCACGTACATAAGGGCCCTCCGTGGCTTGTACCATCTTACAGAAACCTACGGAAAGTATCAAACCATAACAGCTGTGTATTTAAGTACGTTACCCTTGTATCTACCTTATTGTGTATTAATCTACCATTGAAAATGGATCTGGCCAAATGTAAACAATTCTTGATTGTCATTCTCTCCTAATCAAAATATTTTTTTCGGCGCCTGATGTATTATGCAACACACCTCTCAAGGTCTAAGGTCTAATTATTTTCAAGGGCCCAGTTACACGATTTTCCGCTTATCAGTAATAATAAAACAAGATCTAAAGGGTATTGTGTTCTTTTATGTTAAGAAATTTAAAAAAACTAAATTTTTTTTAAATAGATCATAATAATTAAATTATAGCATGTTTCCTTGTAAATAACTTACGACTATTGAAATAAGTCAACGTGTGAACACACCTTGACGAAAATCTCAATTATTTTAATAGAGATTTATTATTACCCTACAGTATTAGGGACATTTCATTTCGAATTTATAAATAAATACGAAATAAACACTGATTGGATTATTCCATTTTGTCAATAAGTTCCATAACTTTTTATATAGGTAGATAAAATCGCTTTCTTTTAGGTTATATATAAAAACGTTCAAACTAATCGGGCTTAGTTCAGATCATTGCCGTCTTACGTACTTGGACAACCATGTATGTATGAACCCTGAACAAAAACAGCCATTTTGTATGTTGGTAATGAGGAAGTTGTCAAACATCCGTGGATACGTTTATTATCATAAGTAGGTAAATCGTCTTTTTAACGGTAAATGAATATCCAGTTTTAACTGATACGTGCGCCACCCGTTCGTTTATTATAAACGTATGTATCTATTGTAATAATTAAGCATTTGATGCAGTAGTGTTTGTGAGTCACCGTTTTGACATTTCCAACTAAAAACAAATCAAGATTTCAACTATTTCTCGCAGTGTGCCATTTGTTTCGCTTGTTTTTTTGTTTTTATCGCATTGATCGCATTGCAGGCGATATTATGATACACTGATAAGGGATTTCTGAAGTTTTTGCATACCGTACCGAGCCCGAAGATGGATCGAGGTGATCAACCTAGTTTTAAGAGCCACGATGAAGAAATCCTCTACCTGAAGGGTCTGGTCAGTCAGCTCTTATCAGAGTACGTACTCAACAAAACAGTTTGACATAAAACATAACCTATAAATCATAACCTTTCAGGAAAGAAACCGTACAGAGGGATTTTGACGATTACATGACGGAATCGCAGCAACTCGAGAAGGAATACGAAGTAACGATCGAACAAAACGAGAAAAAAATTAGCGAACTGAAGAGCACCGGTAACCGAAATCAAAACGAAATAGACTCTCTAAAAGCGCGGTTAGAAGAATTTATAAAAGAGAAGGATACCTTGGAGCTGGAAGTCTGTAGTTTAAGGAAAGAAAAGGTGGATTTTCAGAAGAAAATTCGGGAATTGGAACAGAAAAATGACGATTTGGAAAGGGCGCAACGCATGATTTCCGAGAGCGTTTCCGCCGTGGAGTCCGCTCTGAATAGTGCTATCGAACGAAATGCCTTTTTGGAATCCGAAGTCGACGAGAAGGAAACACTCATGGAGAAAGTTCAGAGGTTAACTGATGAAGCTAGAGGTACCTGTAGATGTTTCAAACCAAGGAGAGCACGGTTGTGTATGCAACCTAATATACGGGTATGATTGGTTGCATATGTCACTGTGCTCTACTTAGTTTAAAACTACTCTAAACAACTTTTCTTGTTGAAGCTTAATTGTTGAATTTCGGGAATTCTTTTTAGATTTAAAACAAGAATTACACGTAAGGGAAAGGTGTCCCGACAACGAGAGGGTCATGAATGGTCACACCGACTCCAATAGACTGAAAGTTGAGCACGAGACCCAGACAACTCCGTTAAAACGTAAGCCATCGAAAACTTTTCAACAGATACTTGCCTTGCTCAAGTTCAAAAAAATTTTTATAAATAAATAAATATTTTAGTTTTCTATGTTTTTTTTTATCAAATAAATGTGACGTTAGGATACAAAAATCTAGTTTTTTAACCATTTGTTACGTGTTTGTGGTTGTTTTGTTTAACCCAGTGCTTGTTTTTTTTTTTTTTTACAATACAATATTGTAATTTTTATACGGTGGAAAATTTTTGATATTTAGGTGATCCGAATGCGCACTTGGAGCCGAATTTTTCGCCGTCTTCGAGGATTTTGGCCTTGAATATTGTAGGCGATTTACTACGTAAAGTTGGGGTGAGATTTTTTACGTTTTACCTCTTTGTGTAGGTTTTGTGTAGATGTTTCGAAGTAAAAAGAGCACAGTTGTGTATGCAACCAAATATACGGGTATAATTGGTTGCATATGTCACGGTGCTCTTCTCAGTTCAAAACTACTCTACCTTAGATTGGGTTTGGTTAACTGTTTATTTATTTATGTTTTTCTTTGTTTTATTGTTGAAATTAGTTATTTGTTTATAGTTCTACATTCTAATTGCCTTATATCAATTGTAGTCACGATATAGAACTTACCTTATACCATAATTAATTTTTATTTATTTGGGATTAGTATATTTTTGGTTTGTCGGCATGTTGCATGGGTTTTGCTTTTGCAGTTGTCTCGATTTCTGTGCGATCAGTGTGGACGCGTCAAATGTACAGTTTGCACCCCGAAAGAGATAAGTCCCATAAGCGACGCTACACAAAGGTAATCGCTTTGACGGCGTCACCCTTTATTATTTCTACCCCGTCCGCACCCACATTTTCGTTCCTTTAAACGCTTACGTAGTGATTTTCGGTCAAAACAAATGTGAAATTCAATGTTTTGTTGACGATAAATTATGTCTGTAATCGTTTTGTTTTGTCTGATAACGGTCCCGAGCACTAACACACTGGCGTCCTCTATAGTGCGTAGCACCTAACCAGGCAATTGTTTTTCTTTCCTTCCAGAATCTTGAAGCTCAGCTAGGTCACTGCCGTAACGGATATAGTAGGGACACAGGGGAACTACGCAGGTAACTACACTAGAGTAGTTTTAAACTAAGTAGAGCACACTGACATATGCAACCAATTATACCCGTATATTTGGTTGCATACACAACTGTGCTCTCCTTGGTTTGAAACATCTATAACAACAGTTTTGTTTGTTTTATTTTATAGTTTGTTACAGTTTTTTTTTTGTTTTTTGAATAAATGATCATCAAAAAATGAATTTTGAATATTTTTTTAAATACGACATATTTTGCTACAAGTTTTTCAGATCTAAATGCCGTATCTTGAGTTCTGTAACTCAAAAATTACAAGGAGTCTATAAGGAAGTGTAACCTTCAAAATGATCTACTGTTTTCTTGTATTTCAGAAGTCGGCACGCCACGAGAGGAAGGACGTCTCCATCCGTCCAAAACTGTACTAAATAAGCGACGGGGACTTTACGAGGTGGGATAATTAATATTCGAAAAAACTATAAAGAAACTGCAGATTCTCTACTATATATTGTCACACACTCATACATCGTATTTATATGATTTTTAAAGTGGTCTATTTGCCTTGTAAAGCTACTCTTAACTGTTTATATTCCATTACTATAATTATTTTTGTAAATAAACTACTATAACGGTAATGGTAATGTTTTTCGAATGGCGACTCTCGTGGACTTTCCGAGATCACTATTTGTGATCGAAAATACAAGTTCACGAGAGATTTATCAGAGACAGTGCCTGGGATTCTCTATGTTAGTTGTGTTAAGAATTTTTTTTATTATGTGTAGTCAATTTTTCTTTGGTAAAATAAGTATCTCCTGTGTTTTTTACTTTTCCGGTAAAAATCTGGTTCGTTTTAACGTTAGCTTTGCGTGAAACTTAATTTATTCGATAATTTATGCTGTAACAGCTCAGTTTTTAAAGTGTTAGTCTGATACGAGTTTAATGTATTTCATATGGTATTTGTATATAAAACTAAAAATTCCACTATGCTTTATTAGTTTTTAATAGAACAATAAACAGTATATCGATAAATATTATATATATATTTAGGAATTATTTGTGTTTTATTCCTATCCTGTATTGAGACTGGCTTAAAATGCTATAAAAGTTGTGGCATTTTTAAAATTTTCGCTGAACATTTAGTTCCATCTGGTATACAGATGGCGCACCGATCGCGTCGCGTTCTTGCTAGATGGCGCTAGGTGTATTTAATTGAATTATCCTCCAATTCTGTTTTATACGTTTATTGCACCAAAAATAAAAGAAAACAGGATGTTATTTAGCGTTTTTTAATAAAATCAACACCGCTCTGCTGTTTTTCCCGCTTATTTAAGTTAATTCCGGCGGATTTTATTCTAAAATTAATCCAAATCCAATCAAATCCGAACTCTAATAATAATCTGACCGAAGTCGTTGTACCGTAACTGGTAACTGTGTTTATTAATTGGTCCATCTGCTTCCTGTTTTGACTGCTAGCCTGTCTGGACTAAAATCATCATTGTATTTAATTTATTTATTTTGAACGCCCTTTTTTAGAGACCCTAATTTAACCTATTTAGCGATGAAGAAGCCTAAAGAAGGATGTACATATTATTAGAGTATTGTCCTTTCGGCAATTTAGCAAAGCAGGACGTATCAAATCTTGCCAAATTTCACGCACAGGCCCGAAATCATCTTTAATTGAGTATTTTTTTTATTAAATAAGGTACGTAGTAGTGATGGATGAATCCGAATGAAAGAATATGTTTGATATTGTTGTATGATATTTTGTGGCACATCCCATTATGGTCTAACCTCTCAACAGTAAAAAAAAACATGGTCATTCATCCATGGTGTCAGACGAACTCATTAGGGGCTCGACTTTACACTCATGTCTGCATTTCAGTCTTAAATATGTCTGCTGTTTCTTCAGTACTTCATTAGGTTGTTCACATTTAGCAATATAATCGTACATGTGTCTTGGTTGAGTGCTAATCACAGCAAACAACACAGTTTAAGCGGCTTTTTATTGACCGTGTAACAATGAACGATATGTTGAAATTATAAACAGTACAAATGTGTTTGTGTTATTTTACCATGGGGGATAAATCTTCTCGTTCTAATTGACTTGTCGCGTTTTATTTTATAGGCATTTATTCAGATGTTGACCTTTTATACAAAGAGTTAGAATTAAATTTGTTTTAGTTAACTATAACATAACGTTTTATACAATATAATGCAATAATAATTTCTATTAATCAAATTCTCAGTAGTAGATTTACTGACACATGTACTAAACGGAAGTTATTATAAGGTATTTCCTATTGGCTAAGATTAACCAACGGTAACCGAATGACAATGTCTTTATTTCCCGTTCTTGCTTAACAATGGACCCAAGTTACAGTATAGCCAGAGTGACGTAGTAATGTGTGACTCATGCTAGGAACAAATGATCGGTACCGCCATGTGTTTTTTCTTCTTTCCTTTGCTCACAAATGCCATTTGCGTTTCAAAACGCAAGTCGGAAGAAATTATTATTTAAGGACAGCTTAAACCGTACTTTATTACCATTCGTATGGAAATATAGCTATTAATCTTACACCCCGTAGCTGTGTTAAGCTTTTAGTTCCTTATTGCAAACGCAATGTGTCAGATGAGTAATAAATTCTTGTGTTCTATTCGCTCTTTCAGGCGATATGTTTGTAACCACTGTGGCAATAGAAAGTTTATGAAATGCCTAAAAGGAAAGTATTGTAATCAACGGATTTTTTTCCGGGATTTCAGCGGAAATAACCGTTTTGGGGTCCCCCTGAATCGATTACAATGATTTCTGGAAAATGTAGTTTGATTGGTGTTTGTCCAAAAGTTTCCTTCAGCCTCTTGAGGAATTTTTTAATGATTTAGATGAGTTTGGACACTCGTAGGTGCTAAATTTGCCGAGGAAGTTGATTGGTATTTGTCCAAAAGGTTGCTTCAGCCTGTTGAGGAAATTTCTTCTGGTGTACAACCTTTTGGACATTCATTGGTGCTATATTTTATTCAAGAAGTTGAGTTTACTTGATAAGTTTGATTGGTGTTTGTCCAAAAGTTTCCTTCAGCCTCTTGAGGATTTTTTTAATGATTTAGATGAGTTTGGACACTCGTAGGTGCTAAATTTGCCGAGGAAGTTGATTGGTATTTGTCCAAAAGGTTGCTTCAACCTGTTGAGGAAATTTCTTCTGGTGTACAACCCTTTGGACATTCATTGGTGCTATATTTTATTCAAGAAGTTGAGTTTGCTTGATAAGTTTGATTGGTGTTTGTCCAAAAGTTTCCTTCAGCCTCTTGAGGAATTTTTTAATGATTTAGATGAGTTTGGACACTCGTAGGTGCTAAATTTGCCGAAGAAGTTGATTGGTATTTGTCCAAAAGGTTGCTTCAGCCTGTTGAGGAAATTTCTCCTGGTGTACAACCCTTTGGACATTCATTTTTGCTATATTTCATTCAAGAAGTTGAGTTTGCTTGATAAGTTTGATTGGTGTTTGTCCAAAAGTTTCCTTCAGCCTCTTGAGGAATTTTTTAATGATTTAGATGAGTTTGGACACTCGTAGGTGCCAAATTTGCCGAAGAAGTTGATTGGTATTTGTCCAAAAGGTTGCTTCAGCCTGTTGAGGAAATTTCTTCTGGTGTACAACCTTTTGGACATTCATTGGTGCTATATTTTATTCAAGAAGTTGAGTTTACTTGATAAGTTTGATTGGTGTTTGTCCAAAAGTTTCCTTCAGCCTCTTGAGGAATTTTTTAATGATTTAGATGAGTTTGGACACTCGTAGGTGCTAAATTTGCCGAGGAAGTTGATTGGTATTTGTCCAAAAGGTTGCTTCAGCCTGTTGAGGAAATTTCTTCTGATGTACAACCCTTTGGACATTCATTGGTGCTATATTTTATTCAAGAAGTTGAGTTTGCTTGATAAGTTTGATTGGTGTTTGTCCAAAAGTTTCCCTCAGCCTCTTGAGGAATTTTTTAATGATTTAGACGAGTTTGGACACTCGTAGGTGCTAAATTTGCCGAAGAAGTTGATTGGTGTTTGTCCAAAAGGTTGCTTCAGACTGTTGAGGAAATTTCTTTTGGTGTACAACCCTTTGGACATTCATTGGTGCAGTATTTGCTTAAAAAAATTGAATTTGCCCGATAAGTTTGATTGGTGTTTGTCCAAAAGTTTCCTTCCGCCTCTTGAGGATTTTTTTTAATGACTGATGAGTTTGGACACTCGTAGGTGCTAAATTTACCGAGGAAGTTGATTGGTGTTTGTCCAAAAGGTTGCTTCAGCCTGTTGAGGAAATTTCTTCTGGTGTACAACCCTTTGAACATTCATTGGTGCTATATTTCATTCAAGAAGGTGAGTTTGCCTGATAACTTTGATTGGTATTTGTCCAAAAACTTCCTTCAGCCTCTTGAGGAATATTTTAATGACTTTGATGAGTTTGGACACTCATAGATGCTAAATTTGCCGAAGAAGTTGATTGGTGTTTGTCCAAAAGGTTGCTTCAGCCTGTTGAGGAAATTTCTTCTGGTGTACAACCCTTTGGACATTCATTGGTGCTATATTTTATTCAAGAAGTTGAGTTTGCTTGATAAGTTTGATTGGTGTTTGTCCAAAAGTTTCCTTCAGCCTCTTGAGGAATTTTTTAATGATTTAGATGAGTTTGGACACTCGTAGGTGCTAAATTTGCCGAGGAAGTTGATTGGTATTTGTCCAAAAGGTTGCTTCAGTCTGTTGAGGAAATTTCTTCTGGTGTACAACCCTTTGGACATTCATTGGTGCTATATTTTATTCAAGAAGTTGAGTTTGCTTGATAAGTTTGATTGGTGTTTGTCCAAAAGTTTCCTTCGGCCTCTTGAGGAATTTTTTAATGATTTAGATGAGTTTGGACACTCGTAGGTGCTAAATTTGCCGAGGAAGTTGATTGGTGTTTGTCCAAAAGGTTGCTTCAGCCTGTTGAGGAAATTTCTTCTGGTGTACAACCCTTTGAACATTCATTGGTGCTATATTTCATTCAAGAAGTTGAGTTTGCTTGATAAGTTTGATTGGTGTTTGTCCAAAAGATTCCTTCAGCCTCTTGAGGATTTTTTTTAATGACTGATGAGTTTGGACACTCGTAGGTGCTAAATTTGCCGAAGAAGTTGATTGGTATTTGTCCAAAAGGTTGCTTCAGCCTGTTGAGGAAATTTCTTCTGGTGTACAACCTTTTGGACATTCATTGGTGCTATATTTTATTCAAGAAGTTGAGTTTACTTGATAAGTTTGATTGGTGTTTGTCCAAAAGTTTCCTTCAGCCTCTTGAGGAATTTTTTAATGATTTAGATGAGTTTGGACACTCGTAGGTGCTAAATTTGCCGAGGAAGTTGATTGGTATTTGTCCAAAAGGTTGCTTCAGCCTGTTGAGGAAATTTCTTCTGATGTACAACCCTTTGGACATTCATTGGTGCTATATTTTATTCAAGAAGTTGAGTTTGCTTGATAAGTTTGATTGGTGTTTGTCCAAAAGTTTCCCTCAGCCTCTTGAGGAATTTTTTAATGATTTAGACGAGTTTGGACACTCGTAGGTGCTAAATTTGCCGAAGAAGTTGATTGGTGTTTGTCCAAAAGGTTGCTTCAGACTGTTGAGGAAATTTCTTTTGGTGTACAACCCTTTGGACATTCATTGGTGCAGTATTTGCTTAAAAAAATTGAATTTGCCCGATAAGTTTGATTGGTGTTTGTCCAAAAGTTTCCTTCCGCCTCTTGAGGATTTTTTTTAATGACTGATGAGTTTGGACACTCGTAGGTGCTAAATTTACCGAGGAAGTTGATTGGTGTTTGTCCAAAAGGTTGCTTCAGCCTGTTGAGGAAATTTCTTCTGGTGTACAACCCTTTGAACATTCATTGGTGCTATATTTCATTCAAGAAGGTGAGTTTGCCTGATAACTTTGATTGGTATTTGTCCAAAAACTTCCTTCAGCCTCTTGAGGAATATTTTAATGACTTTGATGAGTTTGGACACTCATAGATGCTAAATTTGCCGAAGAAGTTGATTGGTGTTTGTCCAAAAGGTTGCTTCAGCCTGTTGAGGAAATTTCTTCTGGTGTACAACCCTTTGGACATTCATTGGTGCTATATTTTATTCAAGAAGTTGAGTTTGCTTGATAAGTTTGATTGGTGTTTGTCCAAAAGTTTCCTTCAGCCTCTTGAGGAATTTTTTAATGATTTAGATGAGTTTGGACACTCGTAGGTGCTAAATTTGCCGAGGAAGTTGATTGGTATTTGTCCAAAAGGTTGCTTCAGTCTGTTGAGGAAATTTCTTCTGGTGTACAACCCTTTGGACATTCATTGGTGCTATATTTTATTCAAGAAGTTGAGTTTGCTTGATAAGTTTGATTGGTGTTTGTCCAAAAGTTTCCTTCGGCCTCTTGAGGAATTTTTTAATGATTTAGATGAGTTTGGACACTCGTAGGTGCTAAATTTGCCGAGGAAGTTGATTGGTGTTTGTCCAAAAGGTTGCTTCAGCCTGTTGAGGAAATTTCTTCTGGTGTACAACCCTTTGAACATTCATTGGTGCTATATTTCATTCAAGAAGTTGAGTTTGCTTGATAAGTTTGATTGGTGTTTGTCCAAAAGATTCCTTCAGCCTCTTGAGGATTTTTTTTAATGACTGATGAGTTTGGACACTCGTAGGTGCTAAATTTGCCGAAGAAGTTGATTCGTGTATGTCCAAAAGGTTGCTTCAGCCTGTTGAGGAAATTTCTTCTGGTGTACAACCCTTTGGACATTCATTGGTGCTATATTTTATTCAAGAAGTTGAGTTTGCTTGATAAGTTTGATTGGTGTTTGTCCAAAAGTTTCCTTCAGCCTCTTGAGGAATTTTTTAATGATTTAGATGAGTTTGGACACTCGTAGGTGCTAAATTTGCCGAAGAAGTTGATTGGTATTTGTCCAAAACGTTGCTTCAGCCTGTTGAGGAAATTTCTTCTGGTGTACAACCCTTTGGACATTCATTGGTGCTATATTTTATTCAAGAAGTTAAGTTTGCCTGATAAGTTTGGTTAGTGTTTGTCCAAAATCTTTCTTCAGCCACTTGAGGAGATTTTTAATGACGTAGATGAGTTTGGACATTCGTAGGTGCTAAATTTGTCCAAGTAGTTGGTGGAGTAGTATTGCTACTCCATAGGTCTATTATCTGTTGCGTTTTATCCGCGGACCCCCTGGGATAGACCCACGGTCCCCCAGGGGTCCGCGGACCACAGGTTGGAAAACACTGATCTATTAAATGTAGATGGCGTTTGAGACGATTAAATTAATTAGGGTTATTATTGCATTGGGTATACAACTGAAATACATTGAATGATTGATGTAAAATGTGAGCTGAAAATGTCTGGAAGGCAACTTTAGGTCTTGCTCATGCAGACTTAGCGGGCGGGTATGAGTTATTTCCGGTGGTCGGTGCACTAACCTTTTAAAAGATTGAATGAGGGAGTTTGTAAGTGGCCCTAAACATTTTCGACTGATTGTCACAAACCTACACTTATTTAATTATAAATTGGTACAACGTAGGTATAGCTTATTTCTTTGTTGTGCATGGAATTCTATGATATTCTGATAACAGCAATTAATATAAAAGTTTTTTCGCTGTACTGGAAGTGATGTTAACAGACAGCAAAACATAACTGAAGTCGTCGACATTCTGCCTAATCATAAGGCTTTGGGTAAAAAACTTAAGTTTTATGAAAAAAAAAAAAAACCTTTATCTTCATCCTTACGAAGTACGAAAAACGTGAATGATTTTGTCTTGCCGGGGGGTGAATGTCTGCTCACCCCTCCCTCGACCACAGTTGGCACACACACACATACGATCAGCTGTCTCGCGGCGACTTGGCGCCGCGTTGAGATGCCATGCACATTCAGTACGGTACGGCCGAACAAAGTTGTCGGTCGCTCGATACTTTTTCCTCGACATCACGTCGCGATCTCCCAGAAAACCCTCCTCAAAAACTAACACGAAAGGAACGTCCTATGTCGCGCTAAGTCGAAAACGATGCACGGATTTCGTCAAGCGTGAGCAGGCTTGAGCGTTCGTCGACGAGAAACGTAGAAAATTAGTGTTTAATGTTGTTTATTTATTGTTATAAGTTGCCATGTCGACGAAGCACTGGAAGAGTTGTGTGAAGTGTTCATCTTCGCGAGCGATTGTTGTGATCTGTTGTGTGCTTGTTCAGTTCTTGTTCGTATGTGTGATTGCTGATGAAGATATTGCCCAGAAAGAGACCATTGAGTTGGTGGATGACGACACGGTAAGACGACACCCCTCCTTTGTTTGTTTGTTTCAAACACCATTAAAACCTAAAACCGTATTTGTTTTGAGAGACGAAAACCCTAAACTAAACATGTGCGTATCAAACAAGGAAAACAAACATCAAAACTGGGACTGGATTGAATTTAAAGATTTGTTGTTCTGATCGGAATGAAATGCAGGAAGTTAGAACTTTCGGCTTTATCTTTTGGAAGAGTCGTTGCCACCAAACTAGAGATTTAAAATTGTGTAAATAAAAGCTTGTCAGCGCCAACATTTGTCATCAATGCTGTCTCCAAGGCAACGAGTCGACGCAGACTCGTGAACATGATATCGGGGTAATGTCAGTTCAAACCTCAAGTTAACAGTAGTAAATTTCGATTTCCTTGATAAATTTAAGCTTGAAATTAGGAACTGAATTTAGAGCCTTTGCTTTAAAACTACGAATTGGCAGATTGTTTTCATATTCTATGACTGACGTTATGTCGGGGTGTAGAGTAGCTGTGGCTGCACGAAATTGAATAATGATAAAATTATTTATACACTTATATTTTTACTGTTTTGTAGACGTACCTAAAATAATTTTTAGATACGGCACAAAAATCAGGTACGTCATATGAAAATCCGTGTTGGTTTTTCGCAAAACTGAATACTTTATCAACACAAAGGATATGAACAAATTTGTGGTAAATAAACACAGTTTTCATAAACTTCTGTTTCACCTAACCACAGTTCCTCCATATCTACTACTACCAAATTTTAATAATTTAATATGTATGTAAGTATTTTAATTAACTGCTATACAGCCCAGTATTGTAAAACACGTGTTTAACATGGCAATATTATATTGCCAAGCAAAGTACTGTAGAACCATTTAAAAATACATACCAAAATTGACATTTGAAAAATTTAAAATTGCTAATCTACCTATACTAATTACGAACTTTCAAGTGTAGGGCGCGTTCAGCGGAATCGCAAATTTTCGCCGACATTTGCGATCGAGTAGCTGCAAAATTGGGCTTTTCGATATTACTTTTGACGCTCGAATTGAAAAAAGGACACAATTCCGCGTGGACTGCGCGATATATTGTAAATTAAATGTCAATTTTGAAAAAAAATCACGTTTTTGCACCTCTTCGGGTGAAGGCGAACCTCGAGAAAATGTCACGTGACGTCTAGAAATTCCGACAAGCGGATCGATGAACGTCAAAAATTTACATTTTTTATCCGTTCCTGCCGACCTTATAAAAGCCGCTCGCTCTCATGTCTTACGATAAGATCCCTCTAAATACCCTTCGCAAAGAGTTTTGAGCAAAAAAAACGGCCTTAAAAACAATTTTCGATCCAAAAAATCGATTTTTTGTCGACCCGTGTTTTGCTGCTATTACCACAGTAACGTCAAACCCGAAACGCCCCCTGCCGGACATTCGTAACAACAGTAACAGATAGCAGATAACCTAAAATGTATCCTAAAATGTCCATATTGCGAATGTGGACAGGTGGGAAGCCTTAACCACATATTTCTAGAATGCCCAATAACTAAAATCGAAAATTTTGACTTATACACAGAGCTAGTCTATCTACCTATACTAATTACGAACTTTCAAGTGTAGGGCGCGTTCAGCGGAATCGCCCATTTTCGCCGACATTTGCGATCGAGCAGCTGCAAAATTGGGCTTTTCGATATTACTTTTGACGCTCGAATTGAAAAAAGGACACAATTCCGCGTGGACTGCGCGATATTTTGTAAATTAAATGCGTCAATTTTGAAAAAAATCACGATTTTGCACCTCTTCGGGTGAAGTCGAACCTCGAGAAAATGTCACGTGACGTCTAGAAATTCCAACAAGCGGATCGATGAACGTCAAAAATTTACATTTTTTATCCGTTCCTGCCGACCTTATAAAAGCCGCTCGCTCTCATGTCTTACGATAAGATCCCTCTAAATACCCTTCGCAAAGAGTTTTGAGCAAAAAAACGGCCTTAAAAACAATTTTCGATCCAAAAAATCGATTTTTGTCGACCCGTATTTTGCTGTTATTACCACAGTAACGTCAAACCCGAAACGCCCCCCTGCCGGACATTCGTAACAACAGTAACAGATAGCAGATAACCTAAAATGTATCCTAAAATGTCCATATTGCGAATGTGGACAGGTGGGAAGCCTTAACCACATATTTCTAGAATGCCCAATAACTAAAGTCGAAAATTTTGACATATACACAGAGCTAGTGGTTTATACTTAAAGACAAAAGAAATTATAGACATTTGATTCAGGTGGTAATTTTATGGTAATAATTCATTTAGAAAATCCTTGAGCAGCACTGTATATGGAAGTCAATACCTTTCGAATTACATCAAGAATCTTGGCTGAAAGCATGTTATTTCTCCAAAACTGCTTTTCATACTACACGATTAAATAAACAAACATTTCTTATGTCTTCTTTCTACGAAAATAACATTTCACATACAAAAAAAAATCAATAATATTTACCCATATTTTTTTTATAAACATATGCGTTATTTAAGACAAAACCTCACAAAATTTCATTAAAATTGTTCCACATTTCATCTTTTCGTAGAAAGTCTTGTCGATCCTTTCATTTTTGCACCTGTAGTAGACCTCAACAATGCTCTCGACTCGTAAATATTTGTTAAGCTGTGGTTTTCTTTTCAACTCTCGAGCATATATGTTGACCAGTGAATCTTGTTTTGACGTCTCAGTAGCAAGGCCAAAACGAAACATTGAGCCCTGAGCCTATATAACCCATGGAACAGTAATACGAACATTACGAACGCTTCTTTTTGTTGTTTTTGACTGCATTGCAAATCGGACAATGCATGAAGCCATCGTCTTTTGTGATAACGGTTGTCAAACTATCCAAACATTCTCAGCCTTGTTCAAAAATTGACGTTACTGACTGGATAAAATACTTGTGGGGAAATCGTACTATAGATTTTGTTTGTTGCAGTCTGTAGAGTTAATAACGCCTTTGCAATGCATGTGTTACCTTGACAATGTACTTTTAATTGTATTCGACTTGCGTGGGGTCAAACTTGCAAAGACAAGTCACGTAGTTTTCAGTGCAGAATGGAATACACGATCTACAACTTTATTTTCTTGCGTTCGTTAATTTAAATCACATTTTTTTGAGTTATTGGATAATTGTGGAAGTTATTGGAAAAACGTTATATCTCTATCTACCTATACTAATTACGAACTTTCAAGTGTAGGGCGCGTTCAGCGGAATCGCCCATTTTCGCCGACATTTGCGATCGAGTAGCTGCAAAATTGGGCTTTTCGATATTACTTTTGACGCTCGAATTGAAAAAAGGACACAATTCCGCGTGGACTGCGCGATATTTTGTAAATTAAATGCGTCAATTTTGAAAAAAAATCACGTTTTTGCACCTCTTCGGGTGAAGGCGAACCTCGAGAAAATGTCACGTGACGTCTAGAAATTCCGTCGATGAACGTCAAAAATTTACATTTTTTATCCGTTCCTGCCGACCTTATAAAAGCCGCTCGCTCTCATGTCTTACGATAAGATCCCTCTAAATACCCTTCGCAAAGAGTTTTGAGCAAAAAAACGGCCTTAAAAACAATTTTCGATCCAAAAAATCGATTTTTGTCGACCCGTGTTTTGCTGCTATTACCACAGTAACGTCAAACCCGAAACGCCCCCTGCCGGACATTCGTAACAACAGTAACAGATAGCAGATAACCTAAAATGTATCCTAAAATGTCCATATTGCGAATGTGGACAGGTGGGAAGCCTTAACCACATATTTCTAGAATGCCCAATAACTAAAATTGAAAATTTTGACATATACACAGAGCTAGTAAACAATACTATTAGGAAAAACGTAATTAACACAGAATGACTAGGTAAATTTCTGAGGTACAGTTCAGCGGGGGTTTCCATAAATTAAACGAAAAGAATATAGGGGGAGATATATAACCCTCTTTACTAATTAACGCCAATGAAATGGAAACACGTAATGGTCGTCATAGATTAACATTCTCGAAAAACCGCACCCTATGGTTCTTTCCACGAAGCCGAAAATAAACGGTTGGCATGCGTACTTTCGCTACATTTTATATTTTTATACAGTGGCTTGTGTCTTGCGGCTATACGATACTGTATACTGTACCAGCGACCTGGTCATGTTGCCCATATTTGTACAATCCACAATCAGTGAGGTTGCTCACTTATTGCCTCAAGTAGATACCTTGTACGACTTCGATATAGTTTCGGTTGCAATAAAAAGTACGTAGCAGTAGGTAAAGTAATATTTTTTTAATTTAACTTGGATATAACATGCTCAAAAATAGTTATATTGAAACTGCATCATCAATTTTTGGAGACAATATTTCAACACCTAACTATATCCACAACATATTCTCGCTCCATCAAACCAGTATGTCAATTTATGCACCATATGGTCACCGAAAACATGGTATTGAGATGACTGGTGCATCGGTCGTACTGCACCAGTCCGGTCTTCAGAATGACAATGACCCTCTTCATGGTTTTGTAAACTCGGTAATGGTCTGTTTGTATACAGAAACCCACTGAGAGGGACTGGTCTGGGCGTGTGCCATTGTAGGCAATTGAAAAGACACGCTACAGATAAGAAAAGTGCTTCACCGTGTGCCGTACCTACGTCTCAACAAGTCCTGATCATTTCTACCACCTGCCATTCGATTTATTAAACACTTCTTTACTTCCTACACGTGTGTCTGGGTTTGGTCTGGTCCTACTGGACATGGTATGGTGTATGCGTGTCTCTAAGCGATAAATTGTGATTTGGATCGGAGGTTGTTTGTGTTGGTGATATGGGGGCTGTGATTTTTATTAAGGGGATGTGTATAACAAGGTCCAGTGAGTGACAAGGTCTAGAAAAATAATTCTAATGCAGATGTTCAGGATTTTTGGGACGATATATAAAAGAAACGTTCATTTCTATCGTCATTTGGTGATTTGGGATCGTGCTGCAATTCCTTCAAGTTATTTCAATAACCCAGACTGAAAAAACAACACAGTTGCGCAAAAATTGGCGCTGACTCCCAAAATATCGGCTGTAGACTCGTATAAACCTTTTTCGCAATTTATTTCACAGGAAAAGTCTTGACAAGTGTCTAGAGAAGCGGTTCCCAACCTTCTTGAGGCATATACCCACAAATTGGATTAGATATTAGATATTTATTAGTCAATTTTAGGTAATTCTGGTCTACTAAATATGAAAATAACAAAATATTTGACTCCATATTATGAGATAATGGCAATCCATTATTATGTTAAATAACTTTAACTAAAAGTGCCCAATATATTTATTGTATTTTTGTTCAGGACAGTCCTCCCTTTCTAAGGTCCAGCAGTAGTCTGCCATTATATGGCAATACCATCGATCTTTCCTTCATTATCTTGATATACTGCTGAAACTCTTGTTCTTCATTGTAATCACTAAGGTTATCAGAAAATTTATCTAAATTTCTATGAAAATAATGTAACTTGGTACTCATAGTAGTTTTTCAAAATGTTGAAGCATTTTGTCAACGATTTGTGTTGTTAATATTGTTTACCTTGGTGACTTCCAAAAAAAATTACGATAAGTAATACAAAGCTTGTCCATGCTTCCAGTTCAACCTAAGTTATGTGATTTGTGGTCCATCAAAGATGTCGGCTTCTAATTTTCCTGTATTGAGGCCAAGAAACGATTAACAAATATATTTGGAACAAACATCATTCTTATATAAATCTTTCACAAACTGTTTAATTAGACCAAATTTAATTTGTAGTGGTGGAAGAATTATTTGTTCTCGACTTATCAATGGTTCATGGCCGATGTTAGCTTTTCGCACTGTTATATTTATTCTCGACGGTCAGTTTTTCCTATCCCAATGTTCATTTTTTGCAGGACTGTCCCACAGACAAAGAGAACAGGGATATTTAGTGTATCCATTTTGTTGACCCAATAAAAAAGCAGCAGCAAGTTGTAGAGTAACATGTTATATATCAAAAGGTTAGTTCAAAGATTGGTTTTGATAAATAAAGACTTGCTAGCCACACAAAAAGCAAAAATAGTCTTTATTGAGGTTTAAATTAAAATAATTTAACTTATACTGTACTTTGATTGCATCGTTTATCACAAGAATCGGAGTCAATTCAAACAAACTAATTATACAACAAACTTTCTCGTTTTCATCCCTCTTTTTTTTACCCCTCAGTGGTAATTCCCCCCCAGGTTGGGAACTACTGGTCTAGATCGACTTTTCTTACCACAACTCTGATACAATATCAACAAAGCCCACAATGACTAATTCAAATAGACACTGATCAGGTTTTAATTGTAGTGTTTAATCATCAATTATTAATTAGGATACAACCTTGGATTTCTTATTATAGTTTAGATATAAATCATACTGATAAATTGTTGAATGAATGGATGCACTAATACTAAAACGAAGGACAAAAAATTATTGTTTGATGCAGAAGTCACAGCGTGTTTGTAATCGATAAGAAAACGATGGGCCCTTTCAGACAGTCCGTCCGGCAACAGTCCGGATTGATTCATCTGACTGATTTTGACACATGGTTAGTGCTCGTCACTATTCATTATCAAACTTTATTATGGCGACCGAATTTTTCCGATGTTTTGTGATAGAAGTACCATCGAATAGTGGAAATGTCATATAGGTATTATACGTTGTCACTTCATGAACTGATTCATCCGTATCGACTAATCCGCACTGTGTGAAAGGGACCATTGTTTTTTTAATTCATCTCACGATTGCGTAACAGTTCGGTTCTTCGCAGCCTATACTGCGACCAGTCGATATTTATAGAGTTACATAAACTTGCAGCTCCTAGATCACGTCTCTAAAACGAAAATAATCCCTGTTCGAGCCGACCGAACGCCAGATTGTCACGTAAATCGTATTTGTCGATATGCACTTTGCACGAGAGTGAGAAAAATGAAGCACTAAGCCGCATTTACAGCACGATTTATTGCTGGCAGAAGAAACTATGAGAAATCGAACAAATTTTTGCAATATGTAATTTGTTTGTTTTTAAGTTTTTAATTCCGAGGTAGTCGGAAATTTGGGGGACACCCCAGGTCCACCGAACGAAATGTCACCTGTAACTTAATGCACGTTCTTCAGCTTGTCATTGTTTACTGATATAATTAACATCCTCATGAATTATTAATAGTAAATTCACTAGCTCTGTGTATATGTCAAAATTTTCGACTTTAGTTATTGGGCATTCTAGAAATATGTGGTTAAGGCTTCCCACCTGTCCACATTCGCAATATGGACATTTTAGGATACATTTTAGGTTATCTGCTATCTGTTACTGTTGTTACGAATGTCCGGCAGGGGGCGTTTCGGGTTTGACGTTACTGTGGTGATAGCAGCAAAACACGGGTCGACAAAAATCGATTTTTTGGATCGAAAATTGTTTTTAAGGCCGTTTTTTTGCTCAAAACTCTTTGCGAAGGGTATTTAGAGGGATCTTATCGTAAGACATGAGAGCGAGCGGCTTTTATAAGGTCGGCAGGAACGGATAAAAAATGTAAATTTTTGACGTTCATCGATCCGCTTGTCGGAATTTCTAGACGTCACGTGACATTTTCTCGAGGTTCGCCTTCACCCGAAGAGGTGCAAAAACGTGATTTTTTTTCAAAATTGACGCATTTAATTTACGAAATATCGCGCAGTCCACGCGAAATTGTGTCCTTTTTTCAATTCGAGCGTCAAAAGTAATATCGAAAAGCCCAATTTTGCAGCTACTCGATCGCAAATGTCGGCGAAAATGGGCGATTCCGCTGAACGCGCCCTACACTTGAAAGTTCGTAATTAGTATAGGTAGATAAGTAGATAAGTAGATAACAAAAATAGATTGTAAATCTTCATTTGATGTTTGCTTAAGCCAAACCTTAGCAAATTAAATTTTGTGATTAGTCAGTCACTGATGATTCAAATAAAAATGTGGCGTCCATAGTTACAGATGTAACAGCTCAGGTATTTCCTGTGTATATAAAAAACCTCAAATGTGCATCTTCGTTATTAATAGTTGTTGTACGCACGTATGAAAAATACATCGACAAGACCATTCAGCCATTCATTGACTTGCACAATTGTCAGTACACACTATTATCTATTGCAAATAAGGACGCAAAGATCGAAAGGAGTTAGCTAAATATGTGAAACAATAGAAATTAAATAAATACTTACGTTATTACACTGTTCGTGGAATAGGTTCGTAACCTTTCTAAGACCTTTCTAATTTTTCTCGTCGTCATAATGGTGACGAGGTGCGGAAATTGTGTTCAAAATTACTACCAGATGTGTTTTGTTTAGCTTTAATTCTATTTGTTTTATGCAAGGAATATTTTGTGAGTGATTTTTTGATGACTCAAAAATTACTAAATCTTAGAGATGAATAAAACTGCAAGTATTGAGGGCTTTCTGTTTTGTTTACCACAAGGACGAAAGTTAAGGTCGCTGTTAATTTTTACTCATTTATATTTATAGCTTATTGCGCCTTTTTTTGGAGATTATAAATAAACAGCACATGGCTGAAAATTCATGAGAAAGTTTACATATTATGAACATTAAAAAGTACACTTATAATATAATATAATTACATACCTTTAATTATACTATAAAATTCCTTGACTGTGGTAGAATCTCTTGAATGTGGTAGAATCTCTTGGATGTGGTAGAATCTCTTGACTGTGGTAGAATCCAGACTTATAGACGAAAAGAAAATAAGACAAGAAATATATTTCAAGAGCAACGAAGTGATTGCTTAATTGCCATTAAGCAAGTGACATCTGACGCCGTTTTGAGCAAACTGTGATGTATTTGAGACTACAACATCTATCATTTCTAATTGAAGACAGAAATTTGCGGTCTCTTCACACGTCAGGACTCCCTAGTTTGCATCATGTTTGAAAAAAATTGCGGTCTGATTCTCAGAATAGGTGAGAATAGGTCAAGACATGATCATATCCTTGGATAGAAAGATGTGCAAACAAAAATTGTTTACTTAATTTATTTTTTTATGGTCAGTGCTCAAAATCTAATAATTCAATAAATAAAATTACCAAATAGATCTAATTCTTGTTCTCAAACAAAATACACAAAAGTTACCACGAAGTTGCATATGTAGTGTAATTCGGGCATTTCTGTGGGATAAGTTTAGCGATATTGTAGTTGTTTTGTGGGTGAAAGAAACATCTGTCTGCGTAGTCTATAATTAGAAGCTTTTGATAAGATGATGGGTCGTTCTAGCCAGTCAGTGTACAGTGCGTTTGTCATTTTGATATAGCGTGGGGCAGGAAATAGCAGTGGGCAAAAAAATCACCTTCAACTTCCACTGACCTCGAGGCAAAGAATCCCTATCGAAAACTGTTCACTCTTGCTTGACTGATCATCTAATCTCTCTTTTCCTAATCGGTTAGGAAATGAGTCGCATTCAGGCGCCACTGTGCTTATATACATGTTTGTTTAATAAATGCATCACAACAAATCATGTAATTTTGTGTGCAATACATAGTTAAACCGTTTTGAAATTCTAGCTATAATAAAATCCAAAAATTGCTTAACGAAAATGTTTATTATTTTTAGACTATTATTCTTGTTCCATGTTGATCGTTGTTAGTGTAGTTTCTGTTGGTTTCTTTGTACAGTATGTCAGTATGACACTATACAAAGAAACCAACAATAGGTGTTAAACTTCTGGTAGTGCTTCGTTGTTTCTTTGTTTGTACCGTTTCCATTGTCCATAATACGACTGGAACCATCGTACGGGTGACTAACTGATTGTTAAACAATTTTCTTTCATATATATCTGTAGGAATTGTATTGTTTCTGATTTTTGATGTCTTTTTGACAAATTTTGATCTATTAATAACTTCTGTGATCTTAGATGGATTTTGATGATTCTTTTAGCAAATTATAGACAAAATTCTTCTCAAAATTCTTTATGGGTATCGGTATATTTCTGTCGATGAGTGTTTCAGACATAATTCATTGCGAGTAGCTCATATGCATAATTCTTCTCTAAGTGGTGGTCTAGTTTTTCATCTCTCCGCCCACACTTTACAAAATCTACCATTAGTCTGGCGCCCTGTCTCGTCTCAATCAACAGAAGGGCCCTCTTCAGGCCACCCAGTCCAGTATACTGCAAAATCATCCCCATTTGTGTACGCCCCTGATTGATTGATATGACAGAGACATAAAAAGAACATGATTTTTAAATTATACAGGGGTATATGAGGAACAATATCTCGGATGCTGCCAACCCAACGTTTCGGCTGTCTCTGTTTTGGCTCAACCTCTCAATAGGTAATGAATTTGCGACATGTGGGAGGAGATTAAATAGGCTGCTGGGATGATATTTTCTTCCATAATCCGAGCACACACCAAAATTGGTAGGGTCTCTGTTCCTTAAATGGTAGGCCTAAAGTTTAATGGCCCTCATATAAAGTCGCCGTATAGGTTCTCGTAAAGTGAATATGCGTTTACTGCTGTCTGCGTGCGCCATAATCCGAACGACCAACTCCAAGAGCTACTTCTTGATGTTGTGCTGCTCCCAGTTGGCACAAAAGAGGGTACTGTGCGTGTATATGAGTAGAAGTAAGTGTATAAGTATAACATGGAGACTTAACGACTAAAGAGACGTAAATTTTCCATTAGAAAAATGCCTGAATTATATACGATGGTCGTGAAAATATTTTTTTAATATAGTAACGAGTCAGATAAATTATGGACTTATACGTTGACTACATAGCCTGGAATGATAACATGGAAGTAATATGAATACATTTTCAAAATATTTCGTATGGTAAAGAGTTTTCGCTGCGTTGGTGTTGGCAACAAAAATAACCTTGTCTCATACGTGCATACAACCGAAACGTTTCGCTATTTATGAAGGCAAGAAGAAGGTGATGTGAAGCCGCATCTGCTATTATAAAGTTTCTGTACGCGGACAGGTCCGTCTTAAACCAAGGAAAATAAATCGGAATGCACCGCGCGGCAAACACGCGTTGCGTTGCTCTTTCCATCGGACATTCACTCGCAAGAACCAAGATTAGACGAACGAAGTGATTTCGTAACGTGCAGTGATTGCACGGTTGGCATTGGACAATGTGTGCGTTTGGTGCAGTGTATTTGCTTCGAGATGATATTCTTTGTTTGGATGCTTGTCGGATGATTCAGAGTATATGTATACAACACCATCCGACAATAGTGGTGAATGTTAGAAAATAAACAAAGGTCTAAAGTGGGAATGAACCTTGTTCTTAACTGGAGGCTTTCAAATTTCGTTGGTGTATTACAACTCATTCAAGTATAGAGTATTAATCATGGTGTACAATTTTTTTATTGATTCTTTTATTCACGTTCTACAGACTGCCACTAACATATTTCTGTGTTAATTGCAAATAAATGGGGCAACAAAATCGACTTAATCTGTCCAATTCTGTATGAAAGCTACTATTCAGTTGCTAAAAAAGTTAAGTAGTAACTTTGATAGCAACTTGACTACATTCGCTGACAAAAACGATGGTTACTATGGCTTCGTAGCATAAAATCGCGAAATAAAATCGGAAGAAAGGTTTTAATAACCACAACTATATTGCACGTTTACGGCCATTTTAATTTTTATTGCACCACAATGATTGGATGATCACCGTTTGGCATAATACAGGAAGAAAAATCGGGATCAATAGGTCGACTGCGAATTCTGTGACAGTGGTTAAAATGTGGTGCAGACTGGCTGTGACCAAAAACGTGAAGTTGTTAAAGGTTAAGTTTTAGTAACTTTGATAGCAACTTGACTACATTCGCCAATAGGCGATAATAAAATCGCCGTCTACGACGACGTAAAATTCCCTAATATAGATAACTTCAGTTCCTCTCCCTGCAAAGTCTGAGACAGCTTGACAGCCTAGCAAAAACGAAGCTTACTATAGCTTCGTAGCATAAAATCGCGAAATAAAATCGGAACAAAGGTTTTAATAACCACAACTATATTGCACGTTTACGGCCATTTTAATTTTTATTGCACCACAATGATTGGATGATCACCGTTTGGCATAATACAGGAAGAAAAATCGGGATCAATAGATTGACTGCGAATTCTGTGACAGTGGTTAAAATGTGGTGCAGACTGGCTGTGACTAAAAACGTGAAGTTGTTAAAGGTTAAGTTTTAGTAACTTTGATAGTAACTCGACTACATTTGCCAATTCTGTACGTGTGAATTATTCAAACGTTACTATTTTTTATTTTGACAAGAGTTGTCAGCAAAGTTGTTAAATTCCGACCTGTGGGTATCTTAATTTCTATTTTTTTGCTTGAATGTGATTGAAATTGGTGTTGCAATCGGAATTACATTAGGGAAGTTCGGCTTGTCCATAAACCTAAAATACGATTATTTTATTCTTGTATACAATCAGAATGGTAACAAATGAGTTTAGCATGCAAGCCCTCTTTTAACACTTATAAAATCATGTACTGTTGAATATTTAATACATCTGGGCAGGAAATGATGTGAAATAGTAATACCTAATTATTTCTTTGATAAGTATGCTCACTACCGGTTGGCTTACAAACAAAGAAATATCTTGTCCTATGCTGGTTTGGTAACAGCCGACAGTAAATACATAATATATAAATTTACAAGAAACCTTTAGGTGGAGTGGAATTTTTGTTCTTTGGGTACTGCCTTGAACAAATTCTCCCATTTCTTCTATAAGATTTATCAGGAGATCTTTCGACAGTATGTACGTTTCATAAAGAAGTCTGGAACTTCGAATGGGGAATAATCTTGTAAATTTCCCTAAAAAATACTTCTTTTTCTCTTACAGTTTTAATGGTAAGAAATAGAAATATTTAATTGAAGTCATACTTAATTTTCACATCGTTAATTGCATTTATTGCATTCAAATTCGACATCACATCCAACAGATCCATTGCAGTGACAAGTGGAAAATATTTTGGAACTGTCAGATCCACAGTTGTTACTTATCAACTCAGTTACTAAATATTTTAAACACTTGGTTACTAAAAGGTACATACAGAATACATATTTTTCCACAAAGTTGTTATTTAAGAACTGAAAGTGTCATTTAATAACTGTCAGATTGACAGTTGTTACATATCCACTCAGTTGTATAACACTCAGTTCTGTGACTCAGTTACTAAAGGGCACATACAGAATACCAAACATCGGAAAAGTTCATATTTAGGAACTGTCACTGTCAGTTAACAATTTTTGTGGTTGCTAACGTTAGTAAATTTTATAAAAAATTGGACAGAATGACACGTAGCTATGTTAGCTACGTTAATCAGTAGTAAAATGGTCACGGTTTGTTAAATTGATCATTTCACTAAATAGATTCGGATTTTGTGTCCGGAAATGTCAATTTAACGTCAGGTTGACGGCCACAGCAGCAGTTTATTGGTTTACATTCTGTAGGCACTAACAGACAACAGTGAGGCATGACTGTCCAAACACAAAAATCAATATCAGTGATGGTTTGTGGTTTCTTGTTTTGATAGGGGAGATATATTATGATGACATATTGTTGGAGATATAAATCTTCCTTTCCTTATCAATTTATCAATGTACATTGTACCTACTTCTGTTTTATTTCATGTCGTTGGTCTAATATTCAAATTGCCCTTAGACCAAGATCCTTAATTGTACCACAGGACAAAAAACACATCATATCAATTACACATATCAAAAGAGATGTAGAAATAATTATTTGATCGTTGAAAATAGGTACTAAGCAATATTTTCGCTTATGGTGTTTGTGTCAATGAATAAAGGTCTCATATAACCAATTAATGGGTATATAATGGTCTGTGCTGTGCTGTGGCAGCATTGAAATCGAAATAAATGGCAGAGCAACAACAGGAAGGAAACGACCGACGATTTTATCTGTTCCCTTTATTGTTCGCTTTCATTATTGTCTGCTGCTGTTTTAACTGGTCACTATGACGCTGGTTTTTAATCGCAAGACCACAAGAATTTACCAAATAAGTAAAATTATAACTCTTCCTTGAGTTGTCGATGTTCTATCTAAAATAAATATCTAAGGTGGTCCTCACCCAACTTTCCCAAAAATGTATGTAACATTTGTCACTTCCTGTTTTCAGATTGTGACCAAAAACAATTCAGTTCGTCTCCTGGCAATTCTAAATAAGTATGCAAAATTTTAGAAATCATTGCAATCGATTCAGGGGACCCCAAAACTCGTATTTCTAGGGTACCACTCGGAAAGTAAAAACTGTCTCTCTACTAAATTCTGATTGGTTCTTAGTCCTCTATACTAAGAACTATGCACTGTACGATACATCTATTTGTGTAACGTGTGAATGAAGAAAATAATTACTGTACATTATGTTGTACATTGTGTTATTATCAGACACATAATTCATATCTAACTAGACCAGATCAAACATTCAATTAGACATACCATTGTTGAGATATAACGGTACTGTATACGTCTTAACCTTGTATTGGTTGAAGCCAATACGAAAAACAAGTATAAATTACGAATTGACAGCTTTGATTGCTTTGAATGTCGATGTCGAAAGAGAATTGAACATCTGCCGGGATGTAAAGTACGAAAAATTGATGTTCTAACGATTTTAATGAACTATTTGGCAATGGTCGTGTGTTGGCACCGTTACACTAATACATTTGCTTTGCTAAGTAACATTTTATCACCCTGCGTCTTGGAAACCAAAGAGCAAAATTTCTTTGTTATTTAAGGCCCTTTTAGAGACCTAATTCAGAGGAATCAACGCAAAGAATAATTGAAGCATTACCTATGGATATACATTTGCCCATCCCTGTATGTGTTTTTCCTGTGTGTCATTATAAACAGTTCTTTGAACTGTTCAGTATGTGGGACCTATTGATTTAGTGGAGTTAATATTTCACCTGTTGGTACTATATCTACCTATACTAATTAGGAACTTTCAAGTGTAGGGCGCGTTCAGCGGAATCGCCCATTTTCGCCGACATTTGCAATCGAGTAGCTGCAAAATTGGGCTTTTCGATATTACTTTTGACGCTCGAATTGAAAAAAGGACACAATTCCGCGTGGACTGCGCGATATTTTGTAAATTAAAAGCGTCAATTTTGAAAAAAAATCACGTTTTTGCACCTCTTCGGGTGAAGGCGAACCTCGAGAAAATGTCACGTGACGTCTAGAAATTCCGACAAGCGGATCGACGAACGTCAAAAATTTACATTTTTTATCCGTTCCTGCCGACCTTATGAAAGCCGCTCGCTCTCATGTCTTACGATAAGATCCCTCTAAATACCCTTCGCAAAGAGTTTTGAGCAAAAAAAAAACGGCCTTAAAACCAATTTTCGATCCAAAAAATCGATTTTTGTCGACCCATGTTTTGCTGCTATTACTACAGTAACGTCAAACCCGAAACGCCCCCTGCCGGACATTCGTAACAACAGTAACAGATAGCAGATAACCTAAAATGTATCCTAAAATGTCCATATTGCGAATGTGGACAGGTGGGAAGCCTTAACCACATATTTCTAGAATGCCCAATAACTAAAATCAAAAATTTTGACATATACACAGAGCTAGTTGTGCAGACTATAGACCATTCACCTTAAATTTATGCTGAAGAAAAGTTTCAGTTTATTTCATACTCACACAAGTTTTGTTCGGCACAGTGTCTTTTTGAGAACAATTTCGAATAATTCTTGTACAATTTGCTGAAAGAATCATAGAAATCTACCAAAAGTTTTTGGTGGTCACATTTTATGAAATAAAATCATTATAATGGTCACACCCTTGTACCTCGTCATGCTTTCTCCTGTTTAATGTGCTCGGTTTGCACTCAGGGTATTGTATACGGTGCGTGACGCGTTATTATCGACCCAGACAATACACAATTTATCATGAACTAGCAAAATATTGACTCAAATGGTATTATAATTGTGTTTTCCCACAAGGGTTGTCCATTGTTGAAATTAGGGACTGTAAACTCAAAAAAATTGAACCATATCAAATGAACAAATTTATTATGAGTTGTTATTAAATATTTATAGTTTTATTTCATATAAGGACTACAACCATTGACATCTATATTCCACACACACACAGAACAAACACAACTGCACTTTCCAGTTACTATCCTTGTAACTGATTATAATTAAAATTAATTAGAACCATTTAATGGTGTGACGCCAATATAATCAAGACTCACTCGCATTATATCTTATTTTTTAAACTCTGAAATACACATTCTACACAAAATACACAACAGCCAAGTAATCTAAAGACCCTGAACAAACATATCCCATATCTATCCAAATTTTTCTACGACCCACAGAACAATCAATTACAACTATTTATCCGTTTACTGTTTATCGGGAGAAACAGTACGCTGCATTGTACTCGGGTTAATCTAAATGATCGTAATTTATGCTGGGGCTTCCGTTCACTTCAGTCTGTTGGAAGAAGACATAATTACAGCTCAGATAGATACGTTGAATGTGCCCTTTTGATAGTAAACACTACCGTTGCTCTCTTATCTTAGATAAACATTATCACCGTATACATTTAGTAGTTTTGTTTCGTTAGTTTTGCTTTTCGATTAGGCCCCCTAGAAGGAAAGCATTGTAATCTTCTGTGTGTCTCTCTATGTGGCTTCACAAAATTCAAGAATTGTACAAGGTGGTGCTGAATGATGAATTGATGGCGCCAGTTGATGTCGTCAATTGGTAAGCGTCACTTGAGCGTGCGCCGAATTTGAGTTCCCCATAAATGAATACGATTGACCCGCAATGAGCGTCAAGCGGCAATGAATCATGGTTTTTAATGGCAAGTAATTTAATTTTGCGGTGTCGGTACCGTGGATAGAGCATGGCATATGTTAAAACCACGTCCGGTGACAGCCGTTGTCCATCGGTCGGTCCGACAGAAAACCTTTGATGAATCGCTGCCCTAATTGATTGAATAACGACCAATTGGTGCACAATTGAGCCGTCCACATCCTAATGGACCTACATTCACTTCTTCATGTTTAACTAGACACTAAACATCTTTACCCTATCTTGACGTACGATGTAATTGATTGTACCCAAATTCTCTATATGAAAGATAAAGTTATTTTACTCAAAAAAATAAAAGATGAAGATATGAAATTTTACTACTCGTGGCGTTGCAGAAAAGGCGGAGAGTACTGTTGATAATTCAATTCTTTCAGACAGTCTCTATAAAAAAAAAATTAGCATACATGATTAAAGTTACTGGAGAATGAGCTGATATCAGTTTGGTCAAAATCAGTTCAATTCCTAACAGAATACTTGTAACATTTGCCACTTCCAGTTGTCTGATTGTCACCAAAAACAATCCAGTTCGTCCCCTGGTAATTCTAAATGTGTATACCAAATTTCAGCCTGATCCGTTGTACCGTTTGGGCGTTATCGTGTTCATAGACACATACAACCATTTTTCAGGATAGATTCAGGAGATCTCGGCGTTCACTAGTAAAGCAATGTAAACAGAAATCAAGACATATAAATAATGAAGTTAACGCACTTTAGATCGGTGAACTGTGCAATAAACCGACGTATATCAGCCGTAATAAAAGTGATAGTAACCTCTTAACATTAAGTTAAATATTAATCGTCAATAATTGCTAGATAGCTTTTAATGTAAACGTTGTTCAAGTGTCCACACGTGCGTCTGTACACAGTTAACAGAGTGCAATACTCAGTCTTTCGAACGACTCAAGGTTTTCCCTTGCATTACCAGAGAAACATTATTCGATCGGCGAGAACAAGTTGCAATTGCACAGTAATTAGCTTACGATAAAAAGCAATTTGTCGGCCTTTTAAAGCGTACACAGACGGGTTATCGGAAATCGCTTTATGTAAGTTCACTGTCAAGCGGAGTGTTCCATGTATTTCACACTGCATGCCGCTGAAAGCAATTGCGGCAACCACTAGACTTGTATCTTGCCAGATACGCACATTTATCTAACCTAATTAGAGGCCATATCCTCTTTGTCAGTTGTATTGCACAAGAAGAGGTGCAAGCATGAAGCAAACTTATCGAGCTGCCTGTCGGTCCTAAGGCATTAAATTAACATTGTGTTATTGTTTGGTAATTGGTACAGTCGTGTATATTTTTTCTGCATTTGACAGAATCTACCGTTCGAGGAAACATACTGTACAATATTCGAAAATTAATGCCGTTATTTGTAGTCGAACACGATATGTTGGCCCACATTGGGCCACACATGTGGCAACACATTGTTGCCACGAAGAAAGCATAGCGTAAACACAACCGTGTAGTTTGCATAGTGCCCGCACTGTGGTTGCACGTCATGCCGGCACAGCGTGCAGACGCTGTGAGGACTCGGTCTGTCTGCGAGGTGTCACACTCCGTTTGCGAGGTGAGCAAGGTGCCCACCCACCGTGTTGGACTGTTTACGTTTGTTTACGGACTTTACCTTGCAAGCACGCGTGAGAAGCACAACGTGCTGACATATTGCTCTCATATGAGGACTCACTGCGCCTGCAAGGCGTCAACACGCGTGCAAAATTTAGCACAACGTGTGGGTTATTGCATGCCTCACTAATAACACTAGTCAACAGTCAAAATGTACATTGGATGCGACTATTTTTTTTATATATACTAAGGCCCTCTAAACACAAAAATCGCATAAAAAAAATTTTAATGGATACGTTTTCGAGTTACAATTTTTTTTTTGTTTTTTTTGCGGAGGTAGTTCGTCATATAGTTTTTCAATCGCTTCAGTAGTTTTAGCGCAATAGGCCACGATTTATAAAAATTTGGCCAAAATGAAAATGGAACATTTACTCTATCACCTGTGAAAAGTAGAAATCGTGGAAATATAGTTAGTTTAATATTTTTTGCGTAGAGTTTGAACTTTTACGAAGAGAACAAGGTATTTACGATTAAAATCTATGCAAAAATAGCGAAGTTATGGTCATTTAAGATTGATAGGTACCAAACTACCAAAATTCTACTTTTTCTCTGTTTACAAGTTTAATTCATTGTGCTTAGTTTTAATGTGATGTTTTCAATATAAAGGAGATTAGAAGTGAGTTTGATTGCTGCTTCGCCTTATATTCTTGTCGAAATCTGCTTTTCTTATGAGGAACCAGATATAGTTGCCCATCATTTTTTCAATCCAAAATCCCTGGTAGCGCCGCTCAATAGTGTTCATTTCCTAGTGAAACCTCTCACCATGCTCGTCACTGACGTCACCAAGATTCTCAGGATGAAATCTTCTCAACTGCTAGCTCCAGGTGTATACCGTATCCCATGTGCTTGTGGCAGTGTCTACATTGATGAGATAAAGCGCTCTATCAGCGTTGGGGTTTCAGAACATGAACGTTGTACAAGGCTGCGCCAGATCACCAGTTCAGCGCTTGCTGAGCACAGACACAACAATTCTTCTCGACCAAACAAAAATCATCTCCCGGGAATCACGTTATTATCCTCGTAGAATCCGCGAAGCGATCGAAATCTTTAAAGATCCCTCCAATCGCAATAGAGATGACGGTTGGCATTTGCATCATAGCTGGAAACCACTTTTACGACAACCACAGCCAATCACAGCTACCCCAAACCGCCCTCCCAACCAATAGTTGTTTGACTACCTGCGCAGGCACCTGCGCCAGGTACATATAACGTCGATCGAAACACGTACTGACATATCTGAATATCATTTTTTGGTGAGATATGCCACTACGTGTTTTGAGCGACGATAAATACCCTCACCCTTCCACACACGTTCATTCTCTCCGTCCTGAAGATGCCTCTTGCAACAGAGTGCGAAACGTTGACTAAAAGATGCGCATCTTGGTGCGAATCACGTGACGTACTCGTCTTCCGAATGGATCCGACCTCTACCATGCATTTAAACTGCTATAAATGACTAAAAATACAAAAGGCCGAATTTTGGTAGTTTCGTACCCATTGGTCATAATTGATCATAACTTCGGTATTTTTTCATAGATTTTCATCGTAAATACCTTGTTCTCTTCGTAAAAGGGCAAACTCTAAGTAAAAAATAAGAAACTGAGCATATTTTTACTATTTCTACCTTTCCCTGGCGGTTAAATGAAGGTTCGATTTTCATTTATACTAAAAAAATTTCAAATTATGGTCAATTGCACTGAAACCACTGAAGCGATTGTAAAACAATATTAATAACATTTATTGGTGATTCAATTGGCTTTAATTTGATGTACCGAACGACAAGATTTGATGTTCCGAACTCGAGATATGCTCCAAATAGTCGAACTACCTCCAAAAAAATAAACAAAAAAAAAGAAAAATTCATAACTCGAAAACGTATCCATTCAAAAAATTTTTAATGCGATTTTTGAGTTTAGCGGGCCATGGTATCTAAGAAAAAAAATAGTGGCATCTAATGTACATTTTTTTTATTATTTTGTTGACTAGTGTAACACATACATATATAAAGGAACACAAAATACAAAAAAAAATCAATTTTGTGTGTGAATCACAGGTGATGCGAACTTTCTATCACCACGTACCTACTCGCGCATACAAACGTGAATCCTCCTACACAGGCATCGGGAATATACACACATAGAGGTCTGTATAGTTTTAAACTCTATACCTATAAATGCAAAGGATAGATAGACCAGGCAGGTTAAAAATACACACAGCACGGTCGACGGATCATTGATGATACCTACTTTGAATTCGACTAATTGGACACACCATAAAATTCGTCACGATGATTTGCATATTTTCACTGTCAACCTTGGTGGTCACTATCCTGTTTGCTATGTGTATGTACTGCAAAATGATGTACAAAGGTAACGGCAATACTGCGTCATATTCGACCATAAAACAGTTTAGTCAAAACTAGCTCTGTGTATATGTCAAAATTTTCGATTTTAGTTATTGGGCATTCTAGAAATATGTGGTTAAGGCTTCCCACCTGTCCACATTCGCAATATGGACATTTTACGATACATTTTAGGTTATCTGCTATCTGTTACTGTTGTTACGAATGTCCGGCAGGTGGCGTTTCGGGTTTGACGTTACTGTGGTAATAGCAGCAAAACACGGGTCGACAAAAATCGATTTTTTGGATCGAAAATTGTTTTTAAGGCCGTTTTTTTGCTCAAAACTCTTTGCGAAGGGTATTGTGAGGGATCTTATCGTAAGACATGAGAGCGAGCGGCTTTTATAAGGTCGGCAGGAACGGATAAAAATTGTAAATTTTTGACGTTCATCGAGCCGCTTGACGGAATTTCTAGACGTCACGTGATATTTTCTCGAGGTTGGCCTTCACCCGAAGAGGTGCAAAAACGTGATTTTTTTTTTCAAAATTGACGCATTTAATTTACAAAATATCGCGCAGTCCACGCGGAATCGTGTCCTTTTTTCAATTCGAGCGTCAAAAGTAATATCGAAAAGCCGAATTTTGCAGCTACTCGATCGAAAATGTCGGCGAAAATGGGCGATTCCGCTGAACGCGCCCTACACTTGCAAGTTCGTAATTAGTATAGGTAGACTAGACCCAATTTCAACCCGATCCGTTGCACCGTTTGGGCGCTATCGTGTTCATAGTCATAGATACATCAACATCTTAACATTGGTGATGACACTGATGACTATAAGCAATCAAGAGAGGGAGATTTTTACAGACTCATGCGGCTTAAAGTCGGCTTTACTTTATTGCAAATTTACCAGAAACAAAATAGATTACTTCGAAATACAGTAGCTGTTATCCATCGCGGTTCTCAAACACTGGGATTTTTATTTCTTATCTTTGTTCCTTACCGTTTCCCTTCCTTCTGACGTCACGACCGGATATTAACCAATTTATATGAGCTGTACAGTATACATATATGCATCATACCTAACAAAATTTCGCCAAAAACCCAACCGATCTTTCCGGTACGATTCTCAGACAAAGACGTATCAATTTTCAATTTGGGCGGCGAGATTTTTTTTCTAAGAATGCTGATCTTATCCTTGGAGCGGAACTCCTGTTGTGTTGCTTGTGTCCGTCTCTTGCTAATCCTTCGGTAGGGGGAAGGGTTTAACGTGACACTTCCGTTTTAGCTCTTGTGGGACTCGACTGACCTGACTTGAATATTAAAAAGTATCACCCATGACAAATTGCTTCTCTGGCCAGACCTACAGTAGTAAACATTTTTGGTTATTTTTGGTACATATTCAACATATTTGCATACTCGCTAAATGATAGTATGTATACTAGCTCTGTGTATATGTCAAAATTTTCGATTTTAGTTATTGGGCATTCTAGAAATATGTGGTTAAGGCTTCCCACCTGTCCACATTCGCAATATGGACATTTTAGGATACATTTTAGGTTATCTGCTATCTGTTACTGTTGTTGCGAATGTCCGGCAGGGGGCGTTTCGGGTTTGACGTTACTGTGGTAATGCAGCAAAACACGGGTCGACAAAAATCGATTTTTTGGATCGAAAATTGTTTTTAAGGCCGTTTTTTTGCTCAAAACTCTTTGCGAAGAGTATTTAGAGGGATCTTATCGTAAGACATGAGAGCGAGCGGCTTTTATGAGGTCGGCAGGAACGGATAAAAAATGTAAATTTTTGACGTTCATCGATCCGCTTGTCGGAATTTCTAGACGTCACGTGACATTTTCTCGAGGTTCGCCTTCACCCGAAGAGGTGCAAAAACGTGATTTTTTTTTCAAAATTGACGCATTTAATTTACAAAATATCGCGCAGTCCACGCGGAATTGTATCCTTTTTTCAATTCGAGCGTCAAAAGTAATATCGAAAAGCCCAATTTTGCAGCTACTCGATCGCAAATGTCGGCGAAAATGGGCGATTCCGCTGAACGCGCCCCACACTTGAAAGTTCGTAATTAGTATAGGTAGATAAATATTAGAAGCAATTAACTCGATAGTCAGCAAATAGATTTTATTTTTCTTTCAGATTAATATGCAAGTTTTAAAACAGTAGAGAGTCGCCCATTCATAGAACAAAAGTGGAAATCGCGTGTTGTTTTGGACGCCTCTGGCCTTGAAATGTCAACGTCCTTACGTCTCTGTACTAACGGCCTTTTATTTTTAACGCAAGGATAAAAGTGCAGATTAATCTTTATTGCCGCTAAACGAGAGCCTTCCCGCCAATTTACGACTCCGCATCTGCAAATATAGCTGATGGTCAAATGACCATTTTCAAATCCCCACAAAGATTTTCTCTCTAATTTTTTTTTATCAAACCATAAGTAATTGGCAAATATACATAACCGATTTAGTACGCTTTCACATGCATATACAAACAAACTGAAAACTGAAACTGACCCACATAATTATAATATAATCCACCGACTTGCTTCCTTGTTGTCTCAAAGCCACATTGCGTGGAAAATAAATAATCATCCTATTTATATGTTTAACGCACATAAACCAACCAATAAGGCCATTCTACATCAATTATTCCTCAGATTTCTTATAAAAAATTCAAATCCCGCTCATTTTTATCCGACAAACAGTAACGCCATCTGTTTTCCGTTACAGCAATCGTACCTAATGCGGTTCGGGTACCTCAGTCCGATGATAGATGGCGTGGCGGCGCTGAGGACGGAGGATTCCCTGCGCGAAGCCATCAGGAAAATGCAAAAGTTCGGGAATATCCCGGTGACCGGAAAGTTAGACGAAAGGACTAAACATTTAATGAGGACGCCTAGGTGCGGGGTTCCCGATTATGACGCGTCGACGGGAGGGGGGAGATCAAAAAGATACATTCTACACAACGGGCAACCCTGGCGACACCACAACCTCACATGGCAGTAAGTATGGTTGCATAGTTTTCAGCATTTTCGATGTCAACTTTGAAACTTCTTTCCATTTAGGTTGATTTTGACCTAATTGACTATACGCAGGACATAATTCGATTGGTACCTGCTTACTTATGACTTTGTAATTTAATTGTTAAATAACCTAATCAAGAAGACCTTTACCGACTCGTGTCTTTGTTATAATTTCCATTATTGAAGGTATGGAGGGTAGATTGACTGACTAAATGGCTCCTCTATGCTATATTCAGAAGACAGGCGTGATATGATCAGCGTAAATTGGGTGCTAAGTTAATTATAATGACAAGTGCTAAGAGGCTTCAGTGTCGAAGCGCAGCAAAGGTGCGAAGTTAAGTGGCCATCTACAGGATTTTCTACCTTAGCATAGGGACTTTTTCATAATTTATTACGATTTTATTGAACGTCTCTTTCAAAAGAACGTAGATGTCGCTGTTAAGTAACATTTAATGACATTTGCAGCTGCCTCCGTCCTTATACTTTTGACAGTTCTAAAGCAACTAAAAATATCGTTTTGCACTCTTTTGCAAGAGGCATCTTCAAGACGTAATAGTAAGAGAGCTACGAAGAGAATGTTACGCCCTGAAGATGCCTTTTGCAACAGAGTGCGAAACGTTCACTACTTTATAGTCATTGACGCGGTTTCCTCCCGGAAATCTAGAACTTATTAAAAGGGGTTCGAATTAAGTAAATGGGAATCGATTAAGTATTGTGTTAACCTGGTTTGTGATCATGCTTACCTATATATGTATGCCTTGTCGTGCTTCCAGAGCTCTGTTCCCTCGGGATTTCGACGTCCTTTCCAGTCTCTACCCACTTCTACCCCGATATTTCTCAAATGTCAATTACTGCACTATAAGGTTATAAAACCCTTCCGTTCCAGATCCGGGTTTGCGAGTGTATTATTTCCTGTCATCTGGATATATTACATGCATTTTATTTGAAAACGATCCGACTATATTCTCTTACATAGCATTGTTAACCATTCTGTGGTAAATGTTACGTACATATAACGAAAAAAGCAATTTTACATGTTTGATGTATAAGATATTGAGTTTAGACTCACAACCCTTATTCCGGATACAACCCTAACGCAGACAACGCCACTTCCACATACGTTCAACGAGGAGTGAGTAATTTCGAAAAACAAAAGATTGCGAAAACAATAGTCAGCTCGACGAACGGAAGGGGTCGCTTGCGTCTCCACTGAGGCAGGAGCCGATGGGGCCGACGTAGACGTGGTAACAGAATTAAAAATCCGCGTGATCTTCCATCTACTTGCCCTGTCTCATAGCATCTCATCTCAGCTCCCTTCAAAAAAAAAAAAAAAAAACACACAAGCGTGCTGAGTAGCGCCACTCCATCGCCCGGATTTTATACCTCTTGTACTGAGCTGTCACTCGACATGTACGAGACACCTATGACGTAAACCCCATGTAACATGGAGAAGTGTACTGTACGTCAGACTAGTGTGGTAAATTCTTTTTTTAGATTAAAATGAGTTTTTTTGTGTTTATTAATATTCCTATAACGTTGATGAGACCTACATCATCAGTAATACAATGGTCATTTTCTGTTAAATAACAACGCAAGACACATGTTTTCTTAGGAAATTATTAACAAAGAGTAAATATTGGAATTACAGTGAAACCTCAGTACGCGACCTTAATCATATATGTTGGATCTTCATTCTTTTTTGTCCTTTCGTCCTTTTTCGTTCTTTCGTCCTTATTCGTCCTTTCGTCCTTTTTCATATTTTGATCCTTTTTCATCTTTTGGTTCTTTTCGCCCTTTTGTCCTTTCGTCTTTTTTCGTCATTCTTCGTCCTTTCTTTTCATCCTTTTTCGCCCTTTCGTCCTTTTTTCGTTCTTTCGTCTTTTTTTCGTTCTCTCGTCATTTTCGTCCTTTCGTCCTTTCGTCCTTTTTCGTCATTTTGACATTTTTCGCCCTTTTGTCATTTTTCGTCCTTTCGTCTTTGTCGTTCTTTTTATCCTGTTTCGTCCTTTCGTCCTTTTTCGCCCTTTCGTTCTTTCGTCCTTTTTCGTTATTTCGACCGTTTTCGCCCTTTTGTCATTTTTGTCCTTTCGTCTCTGTCGTCCTTTTTATTCTTTTTCGTCCTTTTTCGTCCTTCCGCCCTTTCATCCTTTTTCACCCTTTGGTCCTTTTTCGTGCTTTCGTCCTTTCGTCCTTTTTCGTGCTTTCGTCCTTTTTCGTGCTTTCGTCCTTTTTCGTGCTTTTGTCCTTTCGTCCTTTTTCGTTCTTTCGTTTTTTTTCGTTCTCTCCTCCTTTTTCGTCCTTTCGTCCTTTTTCGCCCTTTCGTCCTTTTCGTCCTTTTTCGTCATTTCGACTTTTTTCGCCCTTTTGTCATTTTTCGTCCTTTCGTCTTTGTCGTTCTTTTTATCCTTTTTCGTCCTTTCGTCCTTTTTCGCCCTTTCGTCCTTTCGTCCTCTTTCGCCCTTTTGTCATTTTTCGTCCTTTCGTCTCTGTCGTCCTTTTTATTCTTTTTCGTCCTTCCGCCCTTTCATCCTTTTTCACCCTTTGGTCTTTTTCGTGCTTTCGTGCTTTCGTCCTTTCGTCCTTTTTCGTGCTTTCGTCCTTTTTCGTGCTTTCGTCCTTTTGTCCTTTTTCGTTCTTTCGTCTTTTTTTCGTTCTCTCGTCCTTTTTCGTCATTTCGACTTTTTTTCGCCCTTTTGTCATTTTTCGTCCTTTCGTCTTTGTCATTCTTTTTATCCTTTTTCGTCCTTTCGTCCTTTTTCGCCCTTTTGTCATTTTTCGTCCTTTCGTCTCTGTCGTCCTTTTTATTATTTTTCGTCCTTTTTCGTCCTTCCGCCCTTTCCTTTTTCACCCTTTGGTCCTTTTTTGTGCTTTCGTTCTTTTTCGTGCTTTCGTCCTTTCGTCCTTTTTCGAGCTTTCGTCCTTTTTCGTGCTTTCGTCCTTTTTCGTTCTTTCGTCTTTTTTTCGTTCTCTCGTCCTTTTTCGTCCTTTCGTCCTTTTTGGCCCTTTCGTCCTTTTCGTCCTTTTTCGTCATTTCGACTTTTTTCGCCCTTTTGTCATTTTTCGTCCTTTCGTCTTTGTCGTTCTATTTATCCTTTTTCGTCCTTTCGTCCTTTTTCGCCCTTTCGTCCTTTTTCGTTATTTCGACCTTTTTCGCCCTTTTGTCATTTTTCGTCCTTTCGTCTCTGTCGTCCTTTTTATTCTTTTTCGTCCTTCCGCCCTTTCATCCTTTTTCACCCTTTCGTCCTTTTTCGTGCTTTCGTCCTTTTTCGTGCTTTCGTCCTTTTTCGTGCTTTCGTCCTTTCGTCCTTTTTCGTGCTTTCGTCCTTTTTCGTCCTTTTTCGTCCTTTCGTCCTTTTTCGTCCTTTCGTCCTTTTTCGTCCTTTCGTCCTTTTTCGTCCTTTCGTCCTTTTTCGTCCTTTCGTCCTTTTTCGTCCTTTCGTCCTTTCGTCCTTTTTTGTCCTTTTTCGCCTTTTGGTCCTTTTTCGCCTTTTCGTCCTTTCGTGCTTTTTTGTCATTTCGTCCTTTTTCCTCTCATCCTTTTGTGTCCTTTCGTCCTTCTTCGTTTTTTCAACCTTTTATTCCTCGTCGGATTATGTATAAGGTCCTTAATGGTTCTACGTTAAATATACAATAAAACTAAGCCAAAAGAAAACTGAAATTCCCATCTGTCAGCGACAGTTGACAATCAGTCGCCATCTGTTCCGATATTCTCCTGAATAATTAACCCTTTAACTTTTTGAGCGTCAAGCTTGTCGTCCACCGGTCGTAGTTTTTGTGTTAGGGCATCGTGCCCCGGAACTGTTGTAGGTAATTGAAATCCGGTTAAAGCTCCCGTTGTTAGCATCAATTTTTCACGAAAAATCCTATGAACGATGCGCGGGACAGGTTGTCACATCGATTTATCCATTCATTACGAATCGAACGATTTAATTAATATTAATTGTCGGTCGGCTGTTCAAGTGTTGTATTGTCTGCGTCCGTCCGTCCACTCAAATCGACAGTTTGGCCTATTCAATAAAATGTGTGTCCCCGATTTGCAGAAAGCTTTTATGGGAGAGCATTCGGTATATAACGGACGATGCAGACGCAAATTTTATAGAATAACTGACAAATGTGGTCGGATTTGCCTGCAGTGTATTTGATAGGGTTTCAAATATTGTCTAATTGTTTCATTATAAATAATTATCGGCGACATATCAAGTATCGTAATTTGACTTGCGTTTCGTATCACTTGAACGTCGTATTTCCTTCAAAATGTTGATAAAACTCACACCAAGAGAGATGTAACATTATACGATGGGTGTAGAGCAATATGGCGTGTAACTATGGAACACATAGAGTCCTTATCTCAGTCCCAGTGGGCGTTTAGAAAGGAAATGTATATCATGTATCACTTCAATAACAATATAATCGCAACTTTATCAGAATATATTCATGTACAACAGAATCGAAATAATATTAACAATTTTCTTTGTGAACCCATTTTTAAAATGAACAGAATTTGAGATAGAGGACACACACAGGACTTAATACAACTAAGTATTGAAGGACACTTTTATTCAATTCCATATGTTAATTGTAAAAGAAGATACACTGTTTTAACACAATTTTTCAGTTACCACAAAGACGATATGAATTTAATTAAACTTTTCGATAATTGACTATTGGCGTAAAATATTGACGATTTTCCTTCAGAATTTCCCATCGACTTGCTCTTTTATCCGGGCAGAACCTGCCTAGACCTGATAAAATTCATTCCAGATTCCGAACAATAAGACTCCAACAGACTTGCACTAATACCTCAACTTCAAGACTCTCCTAGGGGCATGGCATACAATTTTAATTAATCAAATTCAATTAATATTTGTAGATGAGTTAACCATGACAAATTTCGATGCAATATGTTTAAAAATCGTCAAAATAAGTCAAAAAAATAAGACGAATTCTTTCATTTACAAGATATAAACCTATAAAAAAATATAAACTTGAACAAGGTGAGTGCAAAGTGAAACCTTGCATGTGCACCAGTGGTAAAAAAATACCCTAATGCACTGACACCAGACTATATCCCAAAGCGGTTTTACAAAAAAAAGTATCAAACATATGCCCCTTACGCTCTGACTATGGAAGGAAATCCAATACGGGGTGTTGTTTGAGTTGGTATAGAATGTTGTGTCTCAGCATGGCAAAGCGCAAACGCCGAAAAGCGCTGTTTAAATTCAAACGCAAAGCTCTCTTATTCGCAGTCGTCAGCCATGCAGCGCACAGTACAGATTTAACGCAGCCATAGTGCCCTCTATCGGCGACGCAGTGTATACTAAAAGTTTCTCCAGTGAAGATATATTGCAGAATAAGGGACAGAAGAGATATTGGTATGATTTCTTGCTTTATTGTCATTGTTTAATGTATTTGAATTATTTTTTTTTGAATACTGAGTTCTGTTTTCAAAAAGTTTTATGTTTTACATATTATTATAACGTGTGGTATGTATATGGTGTTGGTTAGCTAGTTTAGTTCTTTCTACCTGCTCTATGGGAACCTAAACAACGTCCCATGGAATTTACTATGTAATCGCTAAAATTTAAACGTAAACAAACTAATAATAGCGTCTCTTTTACACGAAGGCACGTGAATCTGTCTAGCATAGCATACCGAATATTTAAAAACTAGGTGGTATTAGGGATTAGCGATGCAATATTAGAAAAATTGTAATTGGTATACATACGGTATCATTTTAAGAATTAACGTGATTTGATATTAAATTTGAAACAATAGCTGCGATATGAATACCAAGGCATTTACTCATTTGTTTTCTGGTATTGTTTCTTATGTTTTGCTTACGTCACTGTACAGTATTTGTGGCCATAAGACTCACAATATAGAAAATAGCATTTTTTTCTGTTGTCTCTAACTGGATGGTTCAGTATTATAAGTAAAAGAGCCAGTCTGGTCAATTGAGTAATCAACTGGCTGTTTTAGCTCACTAATCAAGGCCTATTGTGCTATCTTCTGCTGTCTGGTCATTTTCTATGAACACTTCCAGCATCTTGGACCTAGAAACTGCTGAGTGCGTTACTATTACTACGTAGATCATATAATAGAAGTGAGTGATACTTGTAATGAATATGTACACTAAGGAAATGTTGCTTTGTCTTGAAAATGAGAAAGGCATTTCTTAATTTTATATCCCTTTATATAATATCACCCTGTATAATCATAAATAATTAATACAATAGCAAGAATTATATAAGAGACTAGTCGTTTCGTTAACTATATGTATGTATAGTAATATATGGCCGCTATTACGACTACCATCATTCTTACCAATTTAGAATAGTTAAGACTAATTAACCGAGACCCTGATCTTGCATGCTATACTTTGTCCCAGCCTATTGAGCATATATTGGACTAAATCAATAAATTCAAATAGATCGAATTGACGTGGCTGCAATTATTACAAACATTCTATCAATTTCCATCACTAAAACACTGAAAAAAAAGGCTATAGTTTTGAATCTACTACACACAGGGATAAATTTATTCGATACAACACGAATATCTTTGAGCGAAGAATATCACTTGTTTTTATATCCGCAGAAAGATCATTTGGTTGGTTCAAGTAAAATATAAAATTCTCAGAGTAAGAATATGCTTTTCTTGATGTTCCAATTAAGTGTTAAGTTTTCTTGCTTTAAGTATGAAGGAACTGCTTGAAAGGAAGGAACTTTTGGGTCAAGAAACTGTTTGTAAGTTGAAGAATGTATACTTTTCACCCAACAAAATGTTGTTGTTGTAAAACGAACGTCTTACTCTTTTTATATGTGGAAGAATAACATTTTCTTCGTCAGAGCAAAATATACTCAATATAAACACACTAAACTCTTAAACCGGAAGAATAACTAGCCGTTGAAATAACTACATATTATATTGAAATTCTTATTACAATAAAATATTATTTGGATAGTAAAAATATCCTCTTCATGCTACACTATATACGCAAGAACATTTTTCCTTGATATTCAAGAATAGAGTTCCTCTCTGTGTAGGCTATTCCACTACAATCCTGGTTTTCCTCATAATCCTTGTAAGATCCATGAAATAAAATATATAGATGTAAACAAACAATATACGACCATTTAACATCGTCAAACTTATATAGCGGTAATATGTGGCAAAAGACGCGAGAAACTGTTAGCGCCATCTGTAAAGTAATTGCACAACTTTCTGTGTATCTCTCAGAGTAAGAATCTTGGGTCAAGAAACTGCTTTTTCGTTGAAGCATATATATTTTTCGTCCAACGAAATATTTTTGTTGTTATAAGACGAACGTCTACTTTTTTTATAGAAGAATAACTTTTTCTTCGTCAGAGAAAAATAATAACATAAACATACTAAATTCTTAAATAGTAAGAATAACTAGCTCTGTGTATATGTCAAAATTTTCGACTTTAGTTATTGGGCATTCTAGAAATATGTGGTTAAGGCTTCCCACCTGTCCACATTCGCAATATGGACATTTTAGGATACATTTTAGGTTATCTGCTATCTGTTACTGTTGTTACGAATGTCCGGCAGGGGGCGTTTCGGGTTTGACGTTACTGTGGTAATAGCAGCAAAACACGGGTCGACAAAAATCGATTTTTTGGATCGAAAATTGTTTTTAAGGCCGTTTTTTTGCTCAAAACTCTTTGCGAAGGGTATTTAGAGGGATCTTATCGTAAGACATGAGAGCGAGCGGCTTTTATAAGGTCGGCAGGAACGGATAAAAAAATGTAAATTTTTGACGTTCATCGATCCGCTTGTCGGAATTTCTAGACGTCACGTGACATTTTCTCGAGGTTCGCCTTCACCCGAAGAGGTGCAAAAACGTGATTTTTTTTCAAAATTGACGCATTTAATTTACAAAATATCGCGCAGTCCACGCGGAATTGTGTCCTTTTTTCAATTCGAGCGTCAAAAGTAATATCGAAAAGCCCAATTTTGCAGATACTCGATCGCAAATGTCGGCGAAAATGGGCGATTCCGCTGAACGCACCCTACACTTGAAAGTTCGTAATTAGTATAGGTAGATAGACATATCTAAAAGCCCAATTTTGCTCCTACTCGATCGCAATGGACCCCGAAAAGTCACGCTCCGCGGTGAACGCGGCCTCCAAGATGGCTTCCACGTTTAGTATATATAGATAGATAGACTAACCGTTGAAACAACTATATTGAAATTATTATTAGACGCAAGAATATTTTTTCTTGATATCCAAGAATGGTGAAGCAGTAAATGCACACACAACCTATCTTTGTGGATGTACGTGGGTAATAGTTATGGTTTCCTTGAAGTAAGCCTCAAATTTCACCACAACAGCAAGAGAGGCTTCCCAGTACGGTCAACAACGTTATCCGAGCGTTTGGAAGCAATGTCCACAACGGTGACTCACTCAACCTGGGTGTGATGTGTCCTATAGTGTCATCACAACCTCCTTGAGTGAGCGACCAGGTGGACACCATCACCACTGCAATAGAAGAATTCACGTTCGAAGAAGAAAATATCAAAAAAAAAGTTGTCCAAAATATCATTTTTATCTGCGGTTTTAGACAGTGCTTTTGCATCTCACATGCATACCTATTTCGTATCGATATTATACCGATGTAATCCCTATAATATATGTCACAAGCATTCAATACTCAATCACGTTGAGTACCATATTCACGTCACACTCGATCCATCAAATTCATGGCGATATTTTTTTCAATACCTACCCCTAGTTCCCATTTCAAGGGCTTATATGATGGCACGTATCCTCATTACAGTGCGGTGGGGGGGGGTTCGGTAGGTGTCTCCCGCAGTAAAATTAATTTAAATGGAATTTCGATCGGCAGAGAGAGACACCGTCGACAGACACTCACCACCTCTTACTTGCTAGCGCCCTCTGCCTTTCGTCCTTTCGTCTCTTAGTCAATTTGTAGGTTTTATCAAATTATCAATTATTAGGGCAAATGGCTTACATCAGAACCACTCCTGATTCAATCATACATGTGGGGGACCGATGTCTCTTGTAGATGGCTCTTGTGTTGCATGTCTTTCTTACGTCTTTAAATGCTGTACCACCCACTTATTAGAAATAGAAACATTCCCCTTTATCATAAAGTATTCCCAAAGCACCAATAAATAATAAATAACTAAGTCCCAAATTAAATTTGAATTATATAAAATGTACCTACATTTCTCCCTATTTCTACGATAAACTCCGCTCACGCGATTTTCAAACTTGACGCACCGTCAAGGGAAATGAATGAATGATTGAACAAGTGGCCTGTAGAGGGCACCAAGTTGCGTGCCGAAGGTTTTCTAAATAGACGCTTAATCACCGAAATGAAACAAATGTGTTTTTCTACTTTGCATTCACAATGCACACATTGTAACACTGTTTTCGGTGTTACAATTAGCAAATTGTATCACCGTTTTTAGTAACTTTTTTCTAAGATTGGTGACATTGATATCAAATGCATGTCAAACGAAAATACACATAACCACAAAAGTAAGCACAAACTGATTTTTTAGAATCGCACAAACTGCGAAGTATGTATATTTTTATACATATTTAAACATGCGTGTTGCATCCTAGGTTTCGTACTACTAGTATATGATGGTATATAATAATTATCAATAATTACTTTTTCACAGATATTTGAATTTAAGTGACAGATGACAGTGTTACCAACGGTTGCACCCATAAATACTCTAGATTGGAATTTTACCTAATATACTTCTAAATTTTTATAAAATTAATGACGCAAAGTAGAAAAAAATAGTATATTACACTCGTTTTATAAGACATATTGGCGCATTCGTTCATTTGGGGCACTCGTCGCTGGCGCTCCTCGTGCCCCAAACAACTCATGCGCCAATTTGACGTCTTATAAAACTTGTATAATAATAAACTATTCTCTGTGTGTCATACATACACATTCTTTTTATGTTTTGTGTACTTTCTACCCACAATAAAAAAGGTTTTAATTTTAGTTTTTTTGTTTGTTTCAGTTTAGCTACGACACGTGTTCCGAATGTAGATACTTATGAGGCTAGGCAAGTGTTTGCCAGAGCTTTAGACCTGTGGGCTAAACATTCCAAGCTAACGTTTACTGAGGTGAATAGCATCAATGCCGATATTGTCATCTCATTTGTCAGGTGAGTTTTGTTTGTAAATAACCAATGAAATGATGAACCTTAATGTCGGTGAACCTTAATGATCTGAAAATGCTATCCAAGTCACCCAACTTTCGGATTACATTGTTGACACATTTAACTGACGGCGACAGTTCCTTTTCTGATGTTTGGTATTCTGTATGTGTCTTTTAGTGACTGAGTGTTTAGAATATTTTACAACTGAGTGGATATGTAACAAAACTGTCAATCTGACAGTTATTAAATGACACTTTGAGTTCTTAAATAACAACTTTGCGGAAAAATATGTATTCTGTATGTACCTTTTACTAACCAAGTGTTTAAAATATTTAATAAGTGAGTTGATAAGTAACAACTGTGGATCTGACAGTTCCAAAATATTTTCCACTTGTCATTGCAATGGATCTGTTGGATGTGATGTCGAATTTCAATGCAATAAATGCAATTATCGATGTGAAAATTAAGTATGACTTCAATTAAATATTTCTATTTTTTACAATTAAAACTGTAGGAGAAAAAGAAGTATTTTTTAGGGAAATTTACAAGATTATTCCCCATTTGAAGTTCCAGACTTATTTATGAAACAATACGGACTGTCGAAAGATCTCGCGATAAATCTTATAGAAGGAATGGGAGAGTTTGTTCAAGGCAGTACCCAAAGAACAAAAATTCCACTCCACCTAAAGGTTTCTTGTAAATTTATTTATGTATTTACTGTCAGCTGTTACCAAACCAGCATAGGACAAGATATTTCTTTGTCTGTAAGCCAACCGGTAGTGAGCAGACTTATCAAAGAAATAATTAGGTATTACTATTTCACATCATTTCCTGCCCAGATGTATTAAATATTCAACAGTACATGATTTTATAAGTGTTAAAAGAGGGTTTGCATGCTAAACTCATTTGTTACCATTTCGATTGTATACAAGAACAAAATAATCGTATTTTAGGTTTATGGACAAGCCAAACTTCCCTAATGTAATTCCGATTGCAACACCGATTTCAATCACACTCAAGCACAAAAAAAATAGAAATTAAGATACCCACAGGTCGGAATTTAACAACTTTGCTGACAACTCTTGTCAAAATAAAAAATAGTAACGTTTGAATAATTCACACGTACAGAATTGGCAAATGTAGTCAAGTCACTATCAAAGTTACTAAAACTTAACCTTTAACAACTTCACGTTTTAGTCACAGCCAGTCTGCACCACATTTTAACCACTGTCACAGAATTCGCAGTCAATCTATTGATCCCGATTTTTCTTTCTGTATTATGCCAAACGGTGATCATCCAATCATTGTGGTGCAATAAAAATTAAAATGGCCGTAAACGTGCAATATAGTTGTAGTTATTAAAACCTTTCTTCCGATTTTATTTCGCGATTTTATGCTACGAAGCTATAGTAACCATCGTTTTTGTCACGCTGTCTCAGATTTTGTCGGTAGAGGACCCAAAGTTATCTATATTAGGGAATTTTACGTCGTCGTAGACGGCGATTTTATTATCGCCTATTGGCGAATGTAGTCAAGTTACTATCAAAGTTACTAAAACTTAACCTTTGACAACTTCACGTTTTTAGTCACAGCCAGTCTGCACCACATTTTAACCACTGTCACAGAATTCGCAGTCGATCTATTGATCCCGATTTTTCTTCCTGTATTGTGCCAAACGGTGATCATCCAATCATTGTGGTGCAATAAAAATTAAAATGGCCGTAAACGTGCAATATAGTTGTGTTTATTAAAACCTTTCTTCCGATTTTATTTCGCGATTTTATGCTACGAAGCTATAGTAACCATCGTTTTTGCCAGTCTGTCAAGCTGTCTCAGACTTTGCCGGGAGAGGAACCGAAGTTATCTATATTAGGGAATTTTACGTCGTCGTAGACGGCGATTTTATTATCGCCTATTGGCGAATGTAGTCAAGTTGCTATCAAAGTTACTAAAACTTAACCTTTAACAACTTCACGTTTTTAGTCACAGCCAGTCTGCACCACATTTTAACCACTGTCACAGAATTCGCAGTTGATCTATTGATCCCGATTTTTCTTCCTGTATTATGCCAAACGGTGATCATCCAATCATTGTGGTGCAGTAAAAATTAAAATGGCCGTAAACGTGCAATATAGTTGTGGTTATTAAAACCTTTCTTCCGATTTTATTTCGCGATTTTATGCTACGAAGCTATAGTAACCATCGTTTTTGCCAGGCTGTCACGCTGTCTCAGATTTTGTCGGGAGAGGACCCGAAGTTATCTATATTAGGGAATTTTACGTCGTCGTAGACGGCGATTTTATTATCGCCTATTGGCGAATGTAGTCAAGTTGCTATCAAAGTTACTAAAACTTAACCTTTAACAACTTCACGTTTTTAGTCACAGCCAGTCTGCACCACATTGTAACCACTGTCACAGAATTCGCAGTCAATCTATTGATCCCGATTTTTCTTCCTGTATTGTGCCAAACGGTGATCATCCAATCATTGTGGTGCAGTAAAAATTAAAATGGCCGTAAACGTGCAATATAGTTGTGTTTATTAAAACCTTTCTTCCGATTTTATTTCGCGATTTTATGCTACGAAGCTATAGTAACCATCGTTTTTGTCACGCTGTCTCAGATTTTGTCGGTAGAGGACCCAAAGTTATCTATATTAGGGAATTTTACGTCGTCGTAGACGGCGATTTTATTATCGCCTATTGGCGAATGTAGTCAAGTTACTATCAAAGTTACTAAAACTTAACCTTTGACAACTTCACGTTTTTAGTCACAGCCAGTCTGCACCACATTTTAACCACTGTCACAGAATTCGCAGTCGATCTATTGATCCCGATTTTTCTTCCTGTATTGTGCCAAACGGTGATCATCCAATCATTGTGGTGCAATAAAAATTAAAATGGCCGTAAACGTGCAATATAGTTGTGTTTATTAAAACCTTTCTTCCGATTTTATTTCGCGATTTTATGCTACGAAGCTATAGTAACCATCGTTTTTGCCAGTCTGTCAAGCTGTCTCAGACTTTGCCGGGAGAGGAACCGAAGTTATCTATATTAGGGAATTTTACGTCGTCGTAGACGGCGATTTTATTATCGCCTATTGGCGAATGTAGTCAAGTTGCTATCAAAGTTACTAAAACTTAACCTTTAACAACTTCACGTTTTTAGTCACAGCCAGTCTGCACCACATTGTAACCACTGTCACAGAATTCGCAGTCAATCTATTGATCCCGATTTTTCTTCCTGTATTGTGCCAAACGGTGATCATCCAATCATTGTGGTGCAATAAAAATTAAAATGGCCGTAAACGTGCAATATAGTTGTGTTTATTAAAACCTTTCTTCCGATTTTATTTCGCGATTTTATGCTACGAAGCTATAGTAACCATCGTTTTTGCCAGTCTGTCAAGCTGTCTCAGACTTTGCCGGGAGAGGAACCGAAGTTATCTATATTAGGGAATTTTACGTCGTCGTAGACGGCGATTTTATTATCGCCTATTGGCGAATGTAGTCAAGTTGCTATCAAAGTTACTAAAACTTAACCTTTAACAACTTCACGTTTTTAGTCACAGCCAGTCTGCACCACATTTTAACCACTGTCACAGAATTCGCAGTTGATCTATTGATCCCGATTTTTCTTCCTGTATTATGCCAAACGGTGATCATCCAATCATTGTGGTGCAGTAAAAATTAAAATGGCCGTAAACGTGCAATATAGTTGTGGTTATTAAAACCTTTCTTCCGATTTTATTTCGCGATTTTATGCTACGAAGCTATAGTAACCATCGTTTTTGCCAGGCTGTCACGCTGTCTCAGATTTTGTCGGGAGAGGACCCGAAGTTATCTATATTAGGGAATTTTACGTCGTCGTAGACGGCGATTTTATTATCGCCTATTGGCGAATGTAGTCAAGTTGCTATCAAAGTTACTAAAACTTAACCTTTAACAACTTCACGTTTTTAGTCACAGCCAGTCTGCACCACATTGTAACCACTGTCACAGAATTCGCAGTCAATCTATTGATCCCGATTTTTCTTCCTGTATTGTGCCAAACGGTGATCATCCAATCATTGTGGTGCAGTAAAAATTAAAATGGCCGTAAACGTGCAATATAGTTGTGTTTATTAAAACCTTTCTTCCGATTTTATTTCGCGATTTTATGCTACGAAGCTATAGTAACCATCGTTTTTGCCAGGCTGTCACGCTGTCTCAGATTTTGTCGGGAGAGGACCCGAAGTTATCTATATTAGGGAATTTTACGTCGTCGTAGACGGCGTTTTTATTATCGCCTATTGGCGAATGTAGTCAAGTTGCTATCAAAGTTACTAAAACTTAACCTTTAACAACTTCACGTTTTTAGTCACAGCCAGTCTGCACCACATTTTAACCACTGTCACAGAATTCGCAGTCGATCTATTGATCCCGATTTTTCTTCCTGTATTGTGCCAAACGATGATCATCCAATCATTGTGGTGCAGTAAAAATTAAAATGGCCGTAAACGTGCAATATAGTTGTGTTTATTAAAACCTTTCTTCCGATTTTATTTCGCGATTTTATGCTACGAAGCTATAGTAACCATCGTTTTTGCCAGTCTGTCAAGCTGTCTCAGACTTTGCCGGGAGAGGAACCGAAGTTATCTATATTAGGGAATTTTACGTCGTCGTAGACGGCGATTTTATTATCGCCTATTGGCGAATGTAGTCAAGTTGCTATCAAAGTTACTAAAACTTAACCTTTAACAACTTCACGTTTTTAGTCACAGCCAGTCTGCACCACATTTTAACCACTGTCACAGAATTCGCAGTTGATCTATTGATCCCGATTTTTCTTCCTGTATTATGCCAAACGGTGATCATCCAATCATTGTGGTGCAGTAAAAATTAAAATGGCCGTAAACGTGCAATATAGTTGTGGTTATTAAAACCTTTCTTCCGATTTTATTTCGCGATTTTATGCTACGAAGCTATAGTAACCATCGTTTTTGTCACGCTGTCTCAGATTTTGTCGGGAGAGGACCCGAAGTTATCTATATTAGGGAATTTTACGTCGTCGTAGACGGCGTTTTTATTATCGCCTATTGGCGAATGTAGTCAAGTTGCTATCAAAGTTACTAAAACTTAACCTTTGACAACTTCACGTTTTTAGTCACAGCCAGTCTGCACCACATTTTAACCACTGTCACAGAATTCGCAGTCGATCTATTGATCCCGATTTTTCTTCCTGTATTGTGCCAAACGATGATCATCCAATCATTGTGGTGCAGTAAAAATTAAAATGGCCGTAAACGTGCAATATAGTTGTGGTTATTAAAACCTTTCTTCCGATTTTATTTCGCGATTTTATGCTACGAAGCTATAGTAACCATCGTTTTTGTCACGCTGTCTCAGATTTTGTCGGGAGAGGACCCGAAGTTATCTATATTAGGGAATTTTACGTCGTCGTAGACGGCGATTTTATTATCGCCTATTGGCGAATGTAGTCAAGTTACTATCAAAGTTACTAAAACTTAACCTTTGACAACTTCACGTTTTTAGTCACAGCCAGTCTGCACCACATTTTAACCACTGTCACAGAATTCGCAGTCGATCTATTGATCCCGATTTTTCTTCCTGTATTGTGCCAAACGGTGATCATCCAATCATTGTGGTGCAATAAAAATTAAAATGGCCGTAAACGTGCAATATAGTTGTGTTTATTAAAACCTTTCTTCCGATTTTATTTCGCGATTTTATGCTACGAAGCTATAGTAACCATCGTTTTTGCCAGTCTGTCAAGCTGTCTCAGACTTTGCCGGGAGAGGAACCGAAGTTATCTATATTAGGGAATTTTACGTCGTCGTAGACGGCGATTTTATTATCGCCTATTGGCGAATGTAGTCAAGTTGCTATCAAAGTTACTAAAACTTAACCTTTAACAACTTCACGTTTTTAGTCACAGCCAGTCTGCACCACATTTTAACCACTGTCACAGAATTCGCAGTTGATCTATTGATCCCGATTTTTCTTCCTGTATTATGCCAAACGGTGATCATCCAATCATTGTGGTGCAGTAAAAATTAAAATGGCCGTAAACGTGCAATATAGTTGTGGTTATTAAAACCTTTCTTCCGATTTTATTTCGCGATTTTATGCTACGAAGCTATAGTAACCATCGTTTTTGCCAGGCTGTCACGCTGTCTCAGATTTTGTCGGGAGAGGACCCGAAGTTATCTATATTAGGGAATTTTACGTCGTCGTAGACGGCGATTTTATTATCGCCTATTGGCGAATGTAGTCAAGTTGCTATCAAAGTTACTAAAACTTAACCTTTAACAACTTCACGTTTTTAGTCACAGCCAGTCTGCACCACATTGTAACCACTGTCACAGAATTCGCAGTCAATCTATTGATCCCGATTTTTCTTCCTGTATTGTGCCAAACGGTGATCATCCAATCATTGTGGTGCAGTAAAAATTAAAATGGCCGTAAACGTGCAATATAGTTGTGTTTATTAAAACCTTTCTTCCGATTTTATTTCGCGATTTTATGCTACGAAGCTATAGTAACCATCGTTTTTGCCAGGCTGTCACGCTGTCTCAGATTTTGTCGGGAGAGGACCCGAAGTTATCTATATTAGGGAATTTTACGTCGTCGTAGACGGCGTTTTTATTATCGCCTATTGGCGAATGTAGTCAAGTTGCTATCAAAGTTACTAAAACTTAACCTTTAACAACTTCACGTTTTTAGTCACAGCCAGTCTGCACCACATTTTAACCACTGTCACAGAATTCGCAGTCGATCTATTGATCCCGATTTTTCTTCCTGTATTGTGCCAAACGATGATCATCCAATCATTGTGGTGCAGTAAAAATTAAAATGGCCGTAAACGTGCAATATAGTTGTGGTTATTAAAACCTTTCTTCCGATTTTATTTCGCGATTTTATGCTACGAAGCTATAGTAACCATCGTTTTTGTCACGCTGTCTCAGATTTTGTCGGGAGAGGACCCGAAGTTATCTATATTAGGGAATTTTACGTCGTCGTAGACGGCGTTTTTATTATCGCCTATTGGCGAATGTAGTCAAGTTGCTATCAAAGTTACTAAAACTTAACCTTTGACAACTTCACGTTTTTAGTCACAGCCAGTCTGCACCACATTTTAACCACTGTCACAGAATTCGCAGTCGATCTATTGATCCCGATTTTTCTTCCTGTATTGTGCCAAACGATGATCATCCAATCATTGTGGTGCAGTAAAAATTAAAATGGCCGTAAACGTGCAATATAGTTGTGGTTATTAAAACCTTTCTTCCGATTTTATTTCGCGATTTTATGCTACGAAGCTATAGTAACCATCGTTTTTGTCACGCTGTCTCAGATTTTGTCGGGAGAGGACCCGAAGTTATCTATATTAGGGAATTTTACGTCGTCGTAGACGGCTTAATAGCGTCCGATTTTATTATCGCCTCCCCTATTTCAACCCTCCCAAGTCCCAACCCTTCGTGTCGCCACGACGTTTCCTGCAAACCGTTGAGTTATTATCGATGGTACGAACAATTTTATCGGATGCAGTTTGCATTTTTCCAATCGAGTTATAACTCAAATCAAAGATCAAAGAAAATCCACAGAAACGTATTTTTATATACCAAAATTGGGTCTGATACGTTCTATGATAATTAATGTTTGTTGTGTTTCTTGAATTTTAGTGGGGACCATGGAGACAAGTTTCACTTTGACGGGAAGGGTCAAGTCTTGGCCCATGCCTTCTTTCCGGGAACAGGCAGAGGTGGAGATGCCCACTTTGATTCAGATGAAACTTGGTTGACACAAGATACGGACGCAGAATCTGACGGTAAGAGTTTCTTAAAAAAAAAAAAAACACCAATTTTTTAATAAATTTTATCATCGGGCAGTTTTTAGAAGGATTAGCTTTAAAAGATCCTAAATCGTTCCAACATAGACCAGAAAAACATCATTTCGTATGTTAAAGAAACCTGACTTGTACACTAAGTATAATCTGGACCGTTTTCCGTTATAATGTTTAGATTTAGGAGTCGCCCGGCGTCTGGTTTATGTACTAATGTGTGTTCTGCGCACACATTGGCAGAGATACGCTTTTACAGTTTATCTTTTGAGCTCTGTTATCTGTTGGGTGCTTAGCACAGCAGACGTCTGCTCTAAGAGGATTCTTTAACCACGCAACATGCGTACCGCTAGCCTAACGATAAAGATATCAGCTTCCTGTGCTGTATGAACTAGGGTTACCACATTTACTTACTGATTTATTTTACATCTTTCAAAAATTAACATTTAAAACCCTGTTTTTTTTTTCATATTTCACTCACAGTATATTTTCTACTATCAATAAACATGCTCATAAAATATTAACTATAAACACACACACCTATGGGTGAATTATTAATAGTTCGCTCAATGTCAGTGATGCAAAACACTAAATACGCAAATTCACGCAGATATTCACTTGAATCGGCGTCAAAAATAGAACGGGCATTACGTATGTGTGTTATGTTGGTCGTAGTGTATGTTTGGTGCCGTTAGTCTACTTCTGTTTGATAGTGAATACAGAAAACCGATATTATCGGTCACTCCTCGAGATTTCAATCATTCACATCGGTGCTAATTTTAGTTCGAAAATGACCGTTGTGGTGTGTTTCTCATTGATTATGTGTAAGTTTGTTGCTATGGTTATCTGTATAAATACTATTGGAAAATGTACTAAAAGAGACAGTAAAAGAAATATTACAATCTATCCAATTCTGTATCAAAGTTACTAACGTTAGTAACCACGAAAGTGCCTTTTAGTAACTGAATGTTTAGAATATTTTACAACTGAGTGGATATACTGTCAATCTGTCTGGATCTTTTAGTAACCAAGTATTTAAAATATTTAATAACTGAGTTGATAAGTAACAACTATGGATCTGACAATTCCAAAATATTTCCCACTTGTCATCTGTTGGATGTGATGTCAAATTTTAATGCAATAAATGCAATTAACGATGTGAAAATTAAGTATGACTTCAATTAAATATTTCTATTCTTTTACAATTAAAACTGTAGGAGAAAAAGAAGTATTTTTTAGGGAAATTTACAAGATTATCCCCAATTCGAAGTTCCAGACTTCTTTATGAAACAGTACAGACTGTCGAAAGATCTCGTGATAAATCTAATAGAAGAAATGGGAGAGTTTGTTCAAGGCAGTACCCAAAGAACAAAAATTTCACTCCACCTAAAGACTTCTTGTAAATTTATTTATGTATTTACTGTCAGCTGTTACCAAACCAGCATAGGACAAGATATTTCTCTGTCTGTAAGCCAACCGGTAGTGAGGAGACTTATCAAAGAGATAATTAGGTATTACTATTTCACATCATTTCCTGCCCAGATGTGTTAAATATTCAACAGTACATGATTTTATAAGTGTTAAAAGAGGGTTTGCATGCTAAACTCATTTGTTACCATTTCGATTGTATACAAGAACAAAATAATCGTATTTTAGGTTTATGGACAAGCCGAACTTCCCTAATGTAATTCCGATTGCAACACCGATTTCAATCACACTCAAGCACAAAAAAAAAATAGAAATTAAGATACCCACAGGTCGGAATTTAACAACTTTGCTGACAACTCTTGTCAAAATAAAAAATAGTATCGTTTGAATAATTCACACGTACAGAATTGGCAAATGTAGTCAAGTTACTATCAAAGTTACTAAAACTTAACCTTTAACAACTTCACGTTTTTAGTCACAGCCAGTCTGCACCACATTTTAATCACTGTCACAGAATTCGCAGTCAATCTATTGATCCAAATTTTTCTTCCTGTATTATGCCAAACGGTGATCATCCAATCATTGTGGTGCAATAAAAATTAAAATGGCCGTAAACGTGCAATATAGTTGTGGTTATTAAAACCTTTCTTCTGATTTTATTTCGCGATTTTATGCTACGAAGCTATAGTAACCATCGTTTTTGCCAGGCTGTCACGCTGTCTCAGATTTTGTCGGGAGAGGACCCGACAAAATACCTCGGGACCTATTTCTCATCATTTTCTGCCCAGATATATTAAATATTCAACAGTACATGATTTTATAAGTGTTAAAAGAGTGTCTGAAGAAGATCACCATGACATATGCAACCAATTATACCCAATGTATGGTTTAAAATTGGCCCGCGTATATTTGGTTGCATTACAACAGTGATCTTCTTAGTTTGACACATCTATAACACATTTAGCAGCAAATGTGAACATATTAAACGGTCGATTTTGTGTTCTAAACCTTATTCTTCACAAATCCTTTATTCTTTTTTCTTCAGGCACAAGCTTATTCAAAGTAGCCGCTCATGAATTCGGCCACTCGCTGGGAATACAACATTCCGACGTGATGGGAGCCCTAATGGCGCCATACTATCAAGCATTTAGCGCGAAAGATTACGAACTACCAAAGGACGACAAAGAAGCCATCCAAGCCCTTTATGGTAAGTAACTTATAACGATATTATACATCGTGACTATGCTTCTACCTACAAAATAATGATGCTTTTTGTAGTAGAAGCATAGTTATCTGGAAACTTTAGCATGTTTATTTCTAAATTCTCTTGTTTTCAAAACAAAACAAGACGCTAAACTAAAACACTGTCGATTTTTGACAGGTGTCAAAGATTACGGTCGATGGGATACAATCAATAGGGGATATTATACAACAACGACCACCACTACAACAACAACGACAACGCCTAGGCCTAGATATCCACCAAAACACCCTCCTAAGTACCACACAAAAAAACCTTACTTGCCCTATGTGCCTACAAGACGTACGTCATATCCTCGTGTACCGCAAACCACGAGACCCAGGTTTACTTATTCCTCTGATAAAAGACCTACTTATCCTTCATATCCCGGTACCTATGATCCTAATAAAAGGGTGTATAAAGAGAGATCAAAACCAAGCCGAAGAGTTGATAAAACTCGTAAAGAATATGAGAAAAAACCGGATATGTGTAATACTGATTTTGATGCTGCATCTGTCATTAGGGGTGAGGTGTTTTTCTTCAAGAATCAGGTGAGTTTGATCGTCAATTAGGCAGGTATAGATGTTTCAAACTAAGAAGAGCACAGTTGTTTATGCAACCAAATATACACAGGCAATTTATAAACCACACACTGGGTATGATTGGTTGCATATATAACTGTGCTCTTCTTAGTTTGAAACTACTCTATAGATGTTCTAAACTAAGTAGAGCACAGTTGTATATGCAACCAAATATACGCGGTCAATTGGTTGCATATGTCACAGTGCTCTTCAAGCCACTCCAACCTGAATAATAACTTTTTGCCAATATCGATGTAATACTGGTATTCTATAACAATTATTTTATTTAGTACTTGTGGAGAATTGGAGAAAAAGGCTTACACGAAAATTATCCAGTCTTGACAACTAGGATGTTCCCTAGCCTCCCGGAAAATTTCACGAAAGTCGACGCCGTTTATGAAAAACCCGACAACAAAATCGTCATCTTCATAGGTAGACATTACTATGTCTACTCCATGACAAACATGATACGATTGGAGGATGGTTATCCACAACCCCTGACGTCATTGGGGCTCCCACCCAGATTGAACAAGGTAGATGGCGCCACGGTTTGGGGACACAACGGAAAAACGTTCTTCTTCAGCGATCACGAATATTGGAGGTTAGAAAAACACCTCTGATGAAAAATTGCTGATTTTTTAGTGTATTTTTCTAAAAATAAATTTTTTTTTCTCTTCTGTTTCACAGGTTTGATGATGACAGCATGAGAGTCGAACTTGACTATCCGCGAAATGTGAAACACACGTGGAAGGGCATTCCAAATGGTATTGATGCAGTTTTCCAATGGAAAGATGGTAAGAATTATTCGGTCTTCAAGGTGGAAAAACTGTTTCAAACCAAGTAGAGCACAGTTGTGTATGCAACCAAATATACAGGTATAATTGGTTGCATATGTCACTGTGCTCTACTTAGTTTAAAACTACTCTACATGTTTTTTGATTTGTAGATTTTGTTTTATAAAGTTTCAATTGTAATCTTTATAGGAAAAACGTACTTCTTCAAAGGGACAACCTATTGGAAATTTGACGACATCCGTATGAAGATTGAACCTGAATATCCGAGACCAATTGGCGGTTTTTGGTTTGGTTGTAATACAAATTTGGAAAACAGCAAGGAAAAAGAACCGTATACGGCACATCACGTGTCCGGTAGTTCTAGAATATCGATAACAAACATAGTGACGTTATTATTCTTTGCGTTAGTGGCATCTCCATAGATATATATATATATATATATATATATATATATACAGAACTATTTTATTACATGATCAAATAATAAAACACGTAGAAATGAGAGGGGTCTAAAGTATTCAAGTCAAATAATAATGTTATACATTATGATTTGGCATTGGCGACAGCATTTACTGCCTAGGAAAGCTATGCAATAGGAAAGCACTGCCATCTATTGTTACCAGGAAAACTTCACTTTAGCTACCGGATTTTTTTAATATCCGTTGTTCGCCTTTTGTGATATTTGGCTTCATATACCAGGCTATCCTTTAATTTGATGCATATAGCTTATTATAGATGTTTCAAACCAAGGAGAGCACAGTTGTGTATGCAACCAAATATACGCGGATCATTTATAAATCATACACTGGGTATAATTGGTTGCATATGTCACTGTGCTCTACTTGGTTTAAAACTACTATTGTTGAAACTTAACAGATTCTTGAGGGTTATACAACCAATTTGACATGCACTTTTGGTTCTATACCCAGCTGTAATATATAGAATCAAATTATGGGACACCTACAATAATGTCTGTGCTAGCTTAAAACTGATGTGTTTTTTTTTTCTTTTTGCAAAAGGTATATATGTTAATATAATAATTTGTGATAAAAAGCACTCTACTTTCCTTGTGGAAACTGTACGTGGATATATTCTCAAATATTAATTCTTTATATGATTAAGTATATAAAATCGTAATGTTTACATATGATTAAGATGTTTTTTTTTTCTTTCTTAAGAGTTTTATAATTAGTTTTTTTTTATAATGCATTTTAGTAAGTACGATTTATGTGTCAGAATCCAGGACAATATCCCGTCTTTAGAATTGCGTCGATTTCTAGTCACAAGAGAAATTTAAGAATAACCACTACTGCCTTTGGTGGCCTAATTGTCATCGACCACTTCCTAGTAAATTTTCGGCCATTCTAAGTTTTTTTTAAATCACGTAATGTAATATGTATAATATTCTGTTGGTGCTCTTTACGTCTATTTAGATCATAAGTTTATTTTTTATAATTGTGATATATTTTATTATTATTATTATTATTATTAGTAGAAGGTTTGTCTGCTCCTGTTACTATAGTTTAATTGCCAGATATTCCTGTTTATATAGATGTTTTAAACTAAGTAGAACACAATTATATATGCAACCAAATACACGCGATCAATTGGTTGCATATGTCACAGTGCTCTTCTTAGTTCAAAGCCACTCTAACACTTCATTTTTTATCGTTTTTTCAAGTTCAAGTCCTCTGTATGTTTGAGTTTTAGTTTGATCCTAGTTTTTATAAAATTAATTTAATTAGTAACATGTGTAAAATGGGAATGTTTGGCAGAAAAAAAAGAGTAAAAACACATGTCTACTGGGTTATGTAGTTAAGAATACTCATATTTATTTTTTTGTACATGATAATCGTATCCATATGATAAATAAATAAATAAAATTATAAAATTCTTAATGAATTATTTTAATTTTTAATAACTTACCTATTACTTGTTAAAACTTATCACTTTGCAAGGTTTCAAAGTAATCTAAAATAACTGCAGGTGATTTGCAGTTGAAAAAAAAATCAAAATTTCAATCCATTTAGGAAACATTATTAATTAAAATGTGGTAATAGCGTAGTTTTAAACTAAGAGAGACATATGCAACCAATTATACCCGTATATTTGGTTGCATACACAACTGTGCTCTCCTTGGTTTGAAACATCTATACTTAGTTATGGGGAACAAAATCGCCAAGACCAAGAAACAAAACGTATAAATTTGTTAGTTCTTTTGGAGAAAAGTTCAGTACACGTTTCTGTAAGGATTAACGAGTGCACTTCGTCATCTGTTCCATAGATGTCAGCCCAACAAGTATTGTTATTTTTAAATCAGCATTAATAATACAATTTACACATAATTTATTAGTCAAATAATGGAAACTTTTCAATCGGAATTTGTTATATTTATGTCTCTATGAGGATTTTGTTATTGCAAACCGTAACAGTGTTGGAATTTGTTATTTATTATCATCTTTTTTCTTTATCCATTGGAGATTCATTGAAGATTCCTCTGTGGATTCCAGACGGTAAGAACGCACGCGCTGGCGCCAATATCACAGCAAACGTGACTTCTTCTTGGTCCTGCTTGTTGAGAAGCCAGATATCCAGTTTTATATGGCTACTTAATACTGTATACAATGGTACTGTAATTTTAGACTACGCTACTGTCTTGAATAATGCAACGGAGGTAGACCCAGGCTACTCAACTAGTTCATTCAGGTTTGAAAACGAAGAAGAAAGTCAGTTTACTTGACAAGGGGATCGTTTAGTTAGAAAATACTAGTATCATAAATAGCTATTATCTAGAATCTAGAATATTATTGTTAGAAATCTTTGAAGAGATTTATTTCTGGTCAACAAGAATTAAATGTTAATTCGAAACTGGAATCGAAGAACTGGTATTATTATTAAGTGGCCTTCAACTTATTTCAGTCAATTATTTCATGGTGGCATTCTAAAAATAGCTGGACAGAGAACACGACTTTTACATAATATGTCGTTTACTATTTAGTGTTGTGTAAGAAGTACGTAATATTTATTGACACTTTAACACATTCAAACATTTTTACTTTGCTGGGACATTACAAAAAAACTAATTTGGTCTTTAAACTCTTCAAACACTGATGTTTCCGTTTCTATGTAGTATACATACTAGCTCTGTGTATATGTCAAAATTTTCGACTTTAGTTATTGGGCATTCTAGAAATATGTGGTTAAGGCTTCCCACCTGTCCACATTCGCAATATGGACATTTTAGGATACATTTTAGGTTATCTGCTGTCTGTTACTGTTGTTACGAATGTCCGGCAGGGCGCGTTTCGGGTTTGACGTTACTGTGGTAATAGCAGCAAAACACGGGTCGACAAAAATCGATTTTTTTGGATCGAAAATTGTTTTTAAGGCCGTTTTTTTGCTCAAAACTCTTTGCGAAGGGTATTTAGAGGGATCTTATCGTAAGACATGAGAGCGAGCGGCTTTTATAAGGTCGGCAGGAACGGATAAAAAATGTAAATTTTTGACGTTCATCGATCCGCTTGTCGGAATTTCTAGACGTCACGTGACATTTTCTCGAGGTTCACCTTCACCCGAAGAGGTGCAAAAACGTGATTTTTTTTCAAAATTGACGCATTTAATTTACAAAATATCGCGCAGTCCACGCGGAATTGTGTCCTTTTTTCAATTCGAGCGTCAAAAGTAATATCAAAAAGCCCAATTTTGCAGCTACTCGATCGCGAATGTCGGCGAAAATGGGCGATTCCGCTGAACGCGCCCTATACTTGAAAGTTCGTAATTAGTATAGATAGACTAGCTCTGTGTATATGTCAAAATTTTCGACTTTAGTTATTGGGCATTCTAGAAATATGTGGTTAAGGCTTCCCACCTGTCCACATTCGCAATATGGACATTTTAGGATACATTTTAGGTTATCTGCTATCTGTTACTGTTGTTACGAATGTCCGGCAGGGGGCGTTTCGGGTTTGACGTTACTGTGGTAATAGCAGCAAAACACGGGTCGACAAAAATCGATTTTTTGGATCGAAAATTGTTTTTAAGGCCGTTTTTTTGCTCAAAACTCTTTGCGAAGGGTATTTAGAGGGATCTTATCGTAAGACATGAGAGCGAGCGGCTTTTATAAGGTCGGCAGGAACGGATAAAAAATGTAAATTTTTGACGTTCATCGATCCGCTTGTCGGAATTTCTAGACATCACTTGACATTTTCTCGAGGTTCGCCTTCACCCGAAGAGGTGCAAAATCGTGATTTTTTTTCAAAATTGACGCATTTAATTTACAAAATATCGCGCAGTCCACGCGGAATTGTGTCCTTTTTTCAATTCGAGCGTCAAAAGTAATATCGAAAAGCCCAATTTTGCAGTTACTCGATTGCAAATGTCGGCGAAAATGGGCGATTCCGCTACACTTGAAAGTTCGTAATTAGTATAGGTAGATAGATATTTTAGAAAAACAGCTTTGACCACTTGTTGGGCGGAGTGTACACGTGCTTGGCGGTTTTGCCTTTGGCCGAGCGGGCGCTCGCTAGTGGTGGGAGTCGGGCACACACTATGCATACACAGGCCGCTAGCAAAACGACAGAAACAGAAAACAGAATAGCGCGGGTCGTTAGACGGGCTCATTGCCGTGAAGCTAGTTCCTTTGGTGACCGCGTGTTGCGCTCACTTCACCATCCACACACACACACGTCCTCAAATCCATCAAAATACCGTACAGCAAACCCTCAAAATGTGACCTTTTCAGTCCACCCTCGCAGTAACATAACACGCGGTCGCGACGCGTCTTCGTTTTCCTACGCGTGGTGTTTTGTGATCGTATAGTTAATAAGTGAGGAAAGAAGGAAAAAGTGCACGTGTTTGATCATTGGGATCTAAATATAGACACGGCTCTGAGGCTGTGCGATTGGTCCGTTGTTAAATTTATACAGAGTGTAATTAAATCTCCAGACTGTCGACGATTTTAAACAATTTTTATTACCCAAACACTTGTTGATTCGACTTCTGCTTCGATTGTTTTAGTTGTTCACGTTTTTTTTGGTGTTTTGTTGCTGTTGGTGTGTTTTTTTCTTAGGATTGTTGTGACTTTCTTTGGAATTAACTTTGGAAGAAGACATAAACATTGTAAGTATAAGTTGGCAGTTCTGAACTGTTATAATCTTAAGCAATATTTTCGGTCTAAAAAAAATTTCCAGAAAACTAAAATTAGAGACCTTTTTGATCTCAAATAACTTTTATATATTTGATGATTCTTTCAAGAAATTATAGACACATCCTTATAAAGTTTTCCTAGCTAATACAGGGTGTTTAAAAAATTATGATTTTCAATGGACTATGGATTCAAATCTTATCATCATAGATATACATTTAAGCGGAAACTTACAAACATTTCCATACCGCAAATTTTCCGTTCGACTCTATTAATTCACGATGTCGCATATCCTTGAAATTTAACATAACCACCGCACTATTTTTAGACCGTTGTTGATTGGATAAAATATCGTGACCGATGCAAAATGCACAACAATGAACATACCAAATTTTTGCCTTCCAAGCGGAGTTTACACTGATCGAACACGCAATGTACACCAACTCGTACGAGAAAAAAAAAACACAGAATGCGACAATTTGTCACGTTACGTGTCCCAATGTTATTTATTTTCGTAACACGAAAGATAAACAAGATAAGCCTAGCTTAATACTGTGTTAATATAGATTTATTATCGTGTTGATTTTAGTCAATATCGATGTTCCAAGTATTCTATGGTCCACCTAAAAACTTGACATATCTTGACCTATGTGAAGTTAGCCCCCAGCCCCCTCTTATGGGAACTTCACTGTCCGAGTAAGTGTGTTAGTTTCATTGCGGTATCTCTTCGGACAGTGGAGTAATTAGTGTTTTTCGATACACGTAAGTTCCCATAAGAGGGGGGCTGGAAGTCAAACACAGGTTCTAGCGCAGCACGGCGACGGTCGCTCACCTGTACTACCTCAGCCCTTCAAATCTGCGACCGAGCATTTCCAGATATCAACAGTAAAAAGAATAGGGAATCGATTGGCGTTTATTTTGTTAAAATTGAACAATGGGTCAACGAGATACAGACTCTCAAACATCCCGATTTTTACGAAATTTTTGTGACATCTCGGAAGGTATTCATTAATTACATATACTAATTTACATATTTGAGACGGGGCATTTCCACTTTTGGTTTGGCCAAAGAACGTTCTTTTGAGTAGTGTTAGTTTCATTGCGGTATCTCTTAAGACAGTGGAGTAATTAGGATTTTTCGATACACGTAAGTTCCCATAAGAGGGGGACTGGAAGTCGAACACAGGTTCTAGCGCAGCACGGCGACGGTCGCTCACCTGTACTACCTCAGCCCTTCAAATTTGCGACCGGGCATTTCCATATATCAACAGTAAAAAGAATAGGGAATCGATTGGCGTTTATTTTGTTAAAATTGAATAATGTGTCAACGAGATACAGACTCTCAAACATCCCGATTTTTACGAAATTTTTGTGACATCTCGGAAGGTATTTATTAATTACATATACTAATTTACATATTTGAGACGGGGCATTTCCACTTTTGGTTTGGCCAAAGAATGTTCTTTTGAACAGTGTTAGTTTCATTGCGGTATCTCTTAAGACAGTGGAGTAATTAGTGTTTTTCGATACACGTAAGTTCCCATAAGAGGGGGGCTGGAAATCAAACACAGGTTCTAGCGCAGCACGGCGACGGTCGCTCACCTGTACTACCTCAGCCCTTCAAATCTGCGACCGTGCATTTCCAGATATCAACAGTAAAAAGAATAGGGAATCAATTAACGTTTATTTTGTTAAAATTGAACAATGGGTCAACGAGATACAGACTCTCAAACATCCCGATTTTTACGAAATTTTTGTGACATCTCGGAAGGTATTCATTAATTACATATACTAATTTACACATTTGAGACGGGGCATTTCCACTTTTGGTATGGCCAAAGAACGTTCTTTTGAACAGTATTAGTTTCATTGCGTCATCTCTTAAGACAGTGGAGTAATTAGTGTTTTTCGATACACGTAAGTTCCCATAAGAGGGGGGCTGGAAGTCAAACACAGGTTCTAGCGCAGCACGGCGACGGTCGCTCACCTGTACTACCTCAGCCCTTCAAATCTGCGACCGGGCATTTCCAGATATTAACAGTAAAAAGAATAGGGAATCGATTGGCGTTTATTTTGTTAAAATTGAACAATGTGTCAACGAGATACAGACTCTCAAACATCCCGATTTTTACGAAATTTTTGTGACATCTCGGAAGGTATTCATTAATTACATATACTAATTTACATATTTGAGACGGGGCATTTCCACTTTTGGTTTGGCCAAAGAACGTTCTTTTGAGTAGTGTTAGTTTCATTGCGGTATCTCTTAAGACAGTGGAGTAATTAGGATTTTTCGATACACGTAAGTTCCCATAAGAGGGGGGCTGGAAGTCGAACACAGGTTCTAGCGCAGCACGGCGACGGTCGCTCACCTGTACTACCTCAGCCCTTCAAATCTGCGACCGAGCATTTCCAGATATCAACAGTAAAAAGAATAGGGAATCGATTGGCGTTTATTTTGTTAAAATTGAACAATGGGTCAACGAGATACAGACTCTCAAACATCCCGATTTTTACGAAATTTTTGTGACATCTCGGAAGGTATTCATTAATTACATATACTAATTTACATATTTGAGACGGGGCATTTCCATTTTGGTTTGGCCAAAGAACGTTCTTTTGAACAGTGTTAGTTTCATTGCGGTATCTCTTAAGACAGTGGAGTAATTAGTGTTTTTCGATACACGTAAGTTCCCATAAGAGGGGGGCTGGAAGTCAAACACAGGTTCTAGCGCAGCACGGCGACGGTCGCTCACCTGTACTACCTCAGCCCTTCAAATCCGCGACCGGGCATTTCCAGATATCAACAGTAAAAAGAATAGGGAATCGATTGGCGTTTATTTTGTTAAAATTGAACAATGGGTCAACGAGATACAGACTCTCAAACATCCCGATTTTTACGAAATTTTTGTGACATCTCGGAAGGTATTCATTAATTACATATACTAATTTACATATTTGAGACGGGGCATTTCCATTTTGGTTTGGCCAAAGAACGTTCTTTTGAACAGTGTTAGTTTCATTGCGGTATCTCTTAAGACAGTGGAGTAATTAGTGTTTTTCGATACACGTAAGTTCCCATAAGAGGGGGGCTGGAAGTCAAACACAGGTTCTAGCGCAGCACGGCGACGGTCGCTCACCTGTACTACCTCAGCCCTTCAAATCCGCGACCGGGCATTTCCAGATATCAACAGTAAAAAGAATAGGGAATCGATTGGCGTTTATTTTGTTAAAATTGAACAATGGGTCAACGAGATACAGACTCTCAAACATCCCGATTTTTGCGAAATTTTTGTGACATCTCGGAAGGTATTCATTAATTACATATACTAATTTACATATTTGAGACGGGGCATTTCCACTTTTGGTTTGGCCAAAGAACGTTCTTTTGAACAGTGTTAGTTTCATTGCGGTATCTCTTAAGACAGTGGAGTAATTAGTGTTTTTCGATACACGTAAGTTCCCATAAGAGGGGGGCTGGAAGTCAAACACAAGTTCTAGCGCAGCACGGCGACGGTCGCTCACCTGTACTACCTCAGCCCTTCAAATTTGCGGCCGGGCATTTCCAGATATCAACAGTAAAAAGAATAGGGAATCGATTGGCGTTTATTTTGTTAAAATTGAACAATGGGTCAACGAGATACAGGCTCTCAAACATCCCGATTTTTGCGAAATTTTTGTGACATCTCGGAAGGTATTCATTAATTACATATACTAATTTACATATTTGAGACGGGGCATTTCCACTTTTGGTTTGGCCAAAGAACGTTCTTTTGAACAGCGTTAGTTTCATTGCGGTATCTCTTAAGTCAGTGGAGTAATTAGTGTTTTTCGATACACGTAAGTTCCCATAAGAGGGGGGCTGGAAGTCAAACACAGGTTCTAGCGTAGCACGGCGACGGTCGCTCACCTGTACTACCTCAGCCCTTCAAATCTGCGACCGGGCATTTCCAGATATCAACAGTAAAAAGAATAGGGAATCGATTGGCGTTTATTTTGTTAAAATTGAACAATGGGTCAACGAGATACAGGCTCTCAAACATCCCGATTTTTGCGAAATTTTTGTGACATCTCGGAAGGTATTCATTAATTACATATACTAATTTACATATTTGAGACGGGGCATTTCCACTTTTGGTTGGGCCAGAGAACGTTCTTTTGAACAGTGTTAGTTTCATTGCGGTATCTCTTAAGACAGTGGAGTAATTAGTGTTTTTCGATACACGTAAGTTCCCATAAGAGGGGGCTGGGGGCTAACTTCACATAGGTCATATCTTGGTCTGCAGTAACTTTAGAATTTTTTGGTGGATTTTTATGATTCTAGCGGCAAATTATAAACAAATTCTTCAAAATTGTTCCTCGTTAATGCATTTTTTAAAATAATTATTTCTATAACTAATTTGATCTGTGCAACCAACAAGATGTTTTGTGATCCATGTCTGGAACAACCTGTCTTGATCATGATTTTGCTACCAAGTTTTAAAACCAAATTAATTAGCAATATATTAATTTTCAATGAAAATGTAATGTTTATCTCCAATGGCTTTTACATGACAATAAAGCCTCGTCAATTCTTGATATATCGCGATATAAGTTGAAGTTAAATGCTGCCTATATAATATCGTGGCGATCAGAAGTGATGTAGGAAGTTGATCGAATATTCTAACACGAAACGTAGGCGTTTAGCTGCCATATGTCGAGATATTTATGCTCATTGTATTCAAAATTTTCCGTAATAGATACACACGAAAAAAAAATAACAATTGCCAATTCTGTTTCGATTTTACGCTGACCAAAGTTTGTTCAACTTTCTTCTACATTAACAAGTACCGACTGATAAAAGCAAATCAAAACAAATCTTAAAAGCAACCAAAAAGAAGCACCTGAAAGTAGAAACCAGAACCCAGAAGTTCTCAGAAGCGATATCGCAAAGATGAACCATTATAACTTGATTTGTATTTGTTAATAATAGGCATACCACTAACCGGTTCAAACCGGTCCGTTTTCATGCCTTGGAATATCACAATTTCGTCGTTTTTTTTTTTCTTACACCGATTCAGGCTGTCTAGGCTAAGAACACACGAGGCGGCGCTCGACGAAGCGGCTGCCGATTCGTCTGCCGACTTGACAGACAAATCCATTTGCGAGCACTTGTAGAGGACACACGGCTCAGCAGCGGCGCGGCGACGAATCGTCGAACCAGACTACAGCAACGAAATGTCACCGGACGAATCGGCGCCGCGCCGCCTCGTGTGTTCTTAGCATAACTGCTTCAAGGGACGCTTATTGCGTCTAAACTGTTCATCCCATTGGTCTGTAAACTAGTGTAGATTGTACAATTTACGAGCATGATTATTACACTAGTCAACAAAATAATAAAAAAAATGTACATTAGATGCCACTATTTTTTTCTTAGATACCATGGTCCGCTAAACTCAAAAATCGCATTAAAAATTTTTTGAATGGATACGTTTTCGAGTTATGAATTTTTCTTTTTTTTGTTAATATTTTTGGAGGTAGTTCGACTATTTGGAGCATATCTCGAGTTCGGAACATCAAATCTTGTCGTTCGGTACATCAAATTAAAGCCAATTGAATCACCAATAAATGTTATTAATATTGTTTTACAATCGCTTCAGTGGTTTCAGTGCAATTGACCATAATTTGAAATTTTTTTAGTATAAATGAAAATCGAACATTCATTTAACCGCCAGGGAAAGGTAGAAATAGTAAAAATATGCTCAGTTTCTTATTTTTTACGTAGAGTTTGCCCTTTTACGAAGAGAACAAGGTATTTACGATGAAAATCTATGAAAAAATACCGAAGTTATGATCAATTATGACCAATGGGTAGGAAACTACCAAAATTCGGCCTTTTCTCTATTTTGTATTTTTCGTCATTTATAGCAGTTTAAATGCATGGTAGAGGTCGGATCCATTCGGAAGACGAGTACGTCACGTGATTCGCACCAAGATGCGCATCTTTTAGTCAACGTTTCGCACTCTGTTGCAAGAGGCATCTTCAGGACGGAGAGAATGAACGTGTGTGGACGGGTGAGGGTATTTATCGTCGCTCAAAACACGTAGTGGCATATCTCACCAAAAAATGATATTCAGATATGTCAGTACGTGTTTCGATCGACGTTATATGTACCTGGCGCAGGTGCCTGCGCAGGTAGTCAAACAACTATTGGTTGGGAGGGTGGTTTGGGGTAGCTGTGATTGGCTGTGGTGGTCGTAAAAGTGGTTTCCAGCTATGATGCAAATGCCAACCGTCATCTCGATTGAGATTGGAGGGATCTTTAAAGATTTCGATCGCTTCGCGGATTCTACGAGGATAATAACGTGATTCCCGGGAGATGATTTTTGTTTGGTCGAGAAGAATTGTTGTGTCTGTGCTCAGCAAGCGCTGAACTGGTGATCTGGCGCAGCCTTGTACAACGTTCATGTTCTGAAACCCCAACGCTGACAGAGCGCTTTATCTCATCAATGTAGACACTGCCACAAGCACATGGGATACGGTATACACCTGGAGCTAGCAGTTGAGAAGATTTCATCCTGAGAATCTTGGTGACGTCAGTGACGAGCATGGTGAGAGGTTTCACTAGGAAATGAAGACTATTGAGCGGCGCTACCAGGGATTTTGGATTGAAAAAATGATGGGCAACTATATCTGGTTCCTCGTAAGAAAAACAGATTTCGACAAGAATATATGGCGAAGCAGCAATCAAACTCACTTCTAATCTCCTTTATATTGAAAACATCACATTAAAACTAAGCACAATGAATTAAACTTGTAAACAGAGAAAAAGTAGAATTTTGGTAGTTTGGTACCTATCAATCTTAAATGACCATAACTTCGCTATTTTTGCATAGATTTTAATCGTAAATACCTTGTTCTCTTCGTAAAAGTTCAAACTCTACGCAAAAAATATTAAACTAACTATATTTCCACGATTTCTACTTTTCACAGGTGATAGAGTAAATGTTCCATTTTCATTTTGGCCAAATTTTTATAATATCGTGGCCTATTGCGCTAAAACTACTGAAGCGATTGAAAAACTATATGAGTGACAATTGTTGGTGATACAATTAGCTTCAATTTTATGTGCCGGGCGACCAGATTGGACGTTCCTAACTCGAGATATGCTCCAAATAGTCGAACTACCTCCGCAAAAAAAAACAAAAAAAAAGAAAAAAAATTGTAACTCGAAAACGTATCCATTAAAAAAATTTTTTATGCGATTTTTGAGTTTAGAGGGCCTTAGTATATATAAAAAAAATAGTCGCATCCAATGTACATTTTGACTGTTGACTAGTGTTACTATTAATTATTAACCACAATCTGGCAACACTAGCCTCAATAATCTCGGTCCCACTTTGCTCGTGCCATTCGCAATTATAGAGGGCGCTTTTGAACGGGGAATTTTCGACTCCGGAATTTTTAAATTGATGGTTGCTGATCGAAGATTACGCGCTATACCATAAAGGGGCGACCTTGGAAGTTTGTAGACACAATCATTACAAAAGTAACGAATTTCAAGTGTAAGTTATAGGATAAAAGTAATTTTGTTGTCGATAAAATATACCTATATTGTTGTGTACTTGCAAATCGAGAATATTCCAACTCCAACTGTTCTATGATTAAAATGCTGTTAAGTTTAGCAAATTGTTGTGGAAAGTCACCAGTTTACTGCTAAAAGATAAGTTTTTTTTTCTTTGTTCGATTTGGATTTATATTATTGGCGAACGCTGTAAACCTTTAATCTGTATACCTGTCGACGGCTATGAACATTAAATTTAGTCGATTTACAAACTTGTTTACTGTGCAACTTTTCTTAAACGGCGTAGAAGGTAAAACAAGAAGTTTTCTGACCATCCCATTGCTTCTGAATTTAGTTCGAAGCGCGAAGTTTCCGTGGCAAGGTTAAGTTTTGTATCCACCGCTATTTTTACGCGATTCTGTTGTATGTATGATCTTTTACAAAACTGTGTACACATTACGGATTTAATGAACATCAGAACTGATGGGTAAATAGGTTTATTACAAAATTAATACGTAAATTAAGTGGTCTATCTTCAGTGAACCTTTCAAAATTTACAGTATGCATGACTTCATTCAGATTTCAGATTTTCTCTAGAAAAGTAAAATAGCAAATATTTTTCTAGGGAGTAAACAAATTGATCGTGACATTGACATAATTTTTGTTGTGTTTTCTTATCGTCCTGAAGTAAACAACACAAAGTGATAAGAGAGTCCATAAACCACCGCCAAGATTATCATCTTGGACAGTTTTATATCGTCACCATAAAAATCTCAGTCTTTTATTATGCATCAGACAGATTATAAAACTGTACCAATAATAAAAAATACACAGGCCATAATCTGAGCACCATAAATTGAAGGCGTTTTTATTGAAATATCAGATAATCACTGTAATTATATTGTTTTATGGACACTTAAAAGTGCAGAGCGTCGACATTGAAATCGCTTATTATAATAAATAATATTTTTATTATAATTAAATTTTATTATGTGTTACTTTATTAAAAGTATTACTGGACGTGCCTTGACAAAATTTGATCTCCAAAAAGCAACTTGTAATCGTGGATTTTAATGATCTCTTCAGCAAAGGAATCTTTGTTATAAACCAAAAAAACTCTTCATTGTTCTGAGGAATTTTTCTGGCGATGGCCAAATAGAGAATTTGTCTATATTTTGTATGCTGCGTATAGAATAAGAACCAAAAATAAAGCTGTCAACTTCGAAATTATTAAAAGAAGTTTTCATATTTTTTTAGCACTACCATTCCACATAAGGTTAAATATTTGCTATCGGTTAAAAATATTTATTGTGTCATGTTTGCGGTTATCACGGGTTCTGATAGATTTGTATGCGTTTTTCATTTGTCAGGAGACACGTAACAGGGTCGTGTTTGATCACTGTACCGCAGATAGCTCCGACTTTTAGACTTTACGTGTTTACCACATATTTTAATGCCTCTCTATAAAATTTAGCTTGTTTAATGGGCATAAGATCAGTTGCCCCTTACTTTATAATAAATACACATGGTTATTTGCCTACAATATTTAAAATACTTACACTGGAATGAATCAAAGGACAATAAGTACATTGTTAATTGTTCAGCCGGAGGTGGGTGTGGTAGCTCTCTAAAAAAAATTGACATTACATGACATTAAATGTCAGGATGACAAATGTAATTCTGTCATAGAAATTGACGTTACATTGACTGGCTTCACAAAGTTGAATAATTGCAAAAATGTTCACATATTTTTGTTGTTGCGGTGGAATTCTTGGTGCATTAATAATCTTGATGTTCTTATGGAGACTTTTTGTAAGAAAGTAAAGCGTGTAATTCAGGAACAATAAAAATTCTACTGACAAATGTTACAAATATCGTTTTGATATTTAAAATCAAAAAATTTGACAACATTTTTGTTTTCCATAACTTTTGTAGCCTTTGGTGGTTTGAAGTCACGTTTTTAAGTTCAAAAGAAACAGGTTTCATATTTGTTTTGAAGCAAACTACGCACCCATACTATAATATGAATAAGAGGACTAAAAAATGTCTTGTTGTTTAGTCACAATCAACTGCCATAACCGGCGTTAAGACTGAGCTGACGTCATAGCAGTCTATTGGATAAACGCAAATAGCCAATTGGCCCAAGTAGATCAATTTTATACGTCTTACAATATACTATGTTGATCATAATATATACAAATTCTTTAAGATTTTTCCTCGGTTTTCGAAAAATATTGTAAATGTAGTAATAGATTGCTACAGATAAACTTCTAAAATAAACCAAAACACTCCAACTAAAGAATCCATATTTTGTTCCAGATATATCCCGTCAATAGGCAAGGAATTCGATCAATCCGACTCTTATCATCGACTTATCAATCAAAAGAGACAATCACAGCGACTATATCGAGTACCTGTTCATTCAATCGCGTAACAAAACTCCAACGGACAGTGCCTTTGTCGTGCATCGCGGTGTTTTAAAGTTTGGCGACGGTTCAAAGACCCAAAAATATCCAATAACCAAGTGCAAAGTGTTGCCAAAGTGTTGCTTCAAAATAAACAACGGATCTATCTTTCTGGTGCGACCCAGTCTGATCTACTGATCGAATGCGTTTGTGTTTTGATTCTTTATGCTTCTCGTCTTGGCTGAAAGCGGACGAGGAAGCGCGTTCCAATGGTTTGGATGTTAGTAGAGAAGGTCAACTAGCGCCATCATCGAACATGATGACAGACAACGCTCAGGAGATGATCAAGAAGATCAAAGAGTTAGAAGAACTCTTGAGGCTTCGCGATGAAGAAATAGTCGACCTTCGATCGCACATCGATAAATTCCAAAGCGTCTTTCCGTTGCATTTTAACCTAAATCAGCGTCATTTTGGGTTGAATAATAACGTGCGAGATAACAGGCCCAGGAAGCAACGTGCCGGTATTTCTGCTGAACCACAAAATGCCAGCTCTATTCAAGAATTGTCCGAGCAGACCTTCCCTGTTTTTGATAAGGATGACAGGTGAGTTCTTTACCTATTGTTTCTTAATGGTGTATTTCTAAGTTTGTAGTTAAATGTTGTAATCCTACGTGTGCAGTATGTAAGTGACACATGTGTTAGTGTCAAGTGTTGATTTATCTATGAAGTGCGTTTTAAATAGGACTAAAGTTGCGATAAGGCTGTTGTTATTACAGCTGATTTTGCGGACCCCTTGTTACTGAGATGGTACTAGTACTAGTAAAATATTCTTTGATAGTGGTGCTGTAGGAACTCCACAGGAAATCCAAAAGGGAAAGACAGATTTTTGGTCTCCTAACTTTGTTTGTTTTTATGATAAATTGATTTTTATGATTGCTGAAAAATCAGCAAAATCAAGTTTAAGAGTTTTACAGACCAAAATGTTTTTGGCAATATGTTTTAACCACATGTTTATACATACATTATTGTTTTGACCACGTGCGCTGTAGTATCTATATTATGTGGATTCATACTATGACGATAAGCTTGGAGAACCTAATAAGTAAACATTATGAACATAATCCTTTTATGTCTAGATATTACACAGATAACTTTCCCTGGAAACAAAATAATCACATCTGTCAGATTATATCAATTAAAATGTTTTTTCTCTGTAACAGGTTGGAAGTTATGACTTCCACCAACTGTGTGTAATGCCACGGTCACATAAGCCACTAGTTGCTGGTGCTGCTAGCAGCAATAGAAACCAGCGGCTATTTTGTGGTCACATTAAGCTGTTTACCACCGCTGGTGGCTACTACCAGCAAGCCTTAGTTCAAACTACAAGGTCAACTATTTCTGGTGCATTTTATATGTCACCAGGTAGGTACATAAAACAGTGCGACAATGTATTGTCTTTTGTCAGGTGAAGACATCGCAACCATAAAATATTTCATATTTGATACCAATTTGTGGGGTTTTATTGACTACCTGCCTTGAACCTAGATAAATTTTCGCTTAAAACCCTCTTAATATATTGGGAGAATATTACCTCGCATAATATTTGTAAAACACATTTCAAAAATACATAATTTCCTGAGTTAACATCCATACTGGTTGCGGTAAAAGTTAAACAAGCGCTGGTGAACTGTCTGCTGCTAAACTCACTCCCCAACTGGTAAAACAGTGCTGCTGAGTAGTCACACTATGCTGTTAGAAAATAGCACGCTAGTAAAACTTCAACTTCTACTTCAACTTTAATTTCTATAAAACAAAAAGTTGTTTTTTCTTAAGCAAACCGCAAATTTTTATTGATTTTTTATTATTAACAGTTAGGTCAATGCCTCAATAAAGAGAACTCACTGTCCAAATAGACGGTCAACATTGTCACGCAGTGGTAAGCTTGAATTTTTAATTGTGGACTAATTTTGTGGCAACCAAGGCCGTTTGTGACGTGCTGTGAATTATTACAATTAGTAGGACCGCTATTGTGGCCGTACCAGTGGCGTACCAGCGATATTTTTCAGGGACAATTAGTCATTTAAAATTTTGAATGTCTTTCCGACTACTCCATTAATCTGTAAATCGGTAATATACATATTTAACGTCACTCAATATGTATTCAATTTTGTTTAAGTGAACACAATTACGAACAAATTTTGCAGTTATTGCCAATCTACCAACAGAAACAAATATGCAAAATATGCGATTATAATATGCCGAGAAGTTTATCACCATTCTAAATTTGACCCCAGTATCTCGTCGCGTTATTCTAATTTTAAACGGTCACAATACACGTTTTATTACACGCAGTTCGTTTCATTTCAGCGGATTTGTAGCAAAAATTGCTTAAAAACTTCTTAACCCAGTTTACGTTCTAAAATAAAAACGGCAAGAACACTGTATTTAAGTAAGCATTTATTTATCGGCATATCATGCTTGTCTTGTACGTATGTTGCGGTGTAGGAATGGCACATTGCTGAATACATTACAGGTTTCAGGTACTCAGATTGTTTTATTTATTGAACTAGAGATGGCGTTGTGTGTGCGACGATGATATCTTTGAAAACTGTCAAAATAGTAACATTTTGCTCTAAAAAACGAATCAGTTGGTATTAGAAGGTGAATTACCAACTTTACTTACTCTATTTTCTTTATTGATCAGTTAAAGATAAAATTAAGCTGAATACGCCCACATTACTTTAATAAAATACTTAAGCAAAGAATCCACACAGGAAGCACCCAATTACTATTAGTACTACCGTCCATATTTTACAAGCAAAGAATTCATATTGATATGAGGCAAGTCGTCATTTTGTTACTTTTTATTATTCACCGCTTTTCACGACTTTTAACAAAAAGAACCCACCATAACCTGTAACCTTACGCAGTCATCTGTCAACGTCAAAATCTGACAGATAGAGGTTAGGTATCTCAATAAAATCCACAAAAAATACGCTTGCGAAGTGGTGAATTCGCCCAATTTGCTCTTGCGTGTAAAAGTAAACAGTTTTGTCATATTACATTAAATTTGGCACATTGCTGAATACATTACAGGTTTCAGGTACTCAGATTGTTTTATTTATTGAACTAGAGATGGCGTTGTGTGTGCGACGATGATATCTTTGAAAACTGTCAAAATAGTAACATTTTGCTCTAAAAAACGAATGAGTTGGTACTAAAACGCATATCTCTATTTTCTTTATTGGTCAGTTAAAGATAAAATTAAGCTGAATACGCCCACATTACTTTAATAAAATACTTAAGCAAAGAATCCACACAGGAAGCACCCAATTACTATTAGTGCTACCGTCCATATTTTACAAGCAAAGAATTCATATTGATATGAGGCAAGTCGTCAGTTTGTTACTTTTTATTATTCACCGCTTTTCACGACTTTTAACAAAAAGAACCCATCTAACCTGTAACCTTACGCAATCATCTGTCAACGTCAAAATCTGACAGATAGAGGTTAAGTATCTCAATAAAATCCACAAAAAATACGCTTGCGGAGTGGTGAATTCGCCCAATTTGCTCTTGCGTGTAAAAGTAAACAGTTTGGTCATATTACATTAAATTTGGCACATTGCTGAATACATTACAGGTTTCAGGTACTCAGATTGTTTTATTTATTGAACTAGAGATGGCGTTGTGTGTGCGACGATGATATCTTTGAAAACTGTCAAAATAGTAACATTTTGCTCTAAAAAACGAATGAGTTGGTACTAAAACGCATATCTCTATTTTCTTTATTGGTCAGTTAAAGATAAAATTAAGCTGAATACGCCCACATTACTTTCATAAAATACTTAAGCAAAGTATCCACACAGGAAGCACCCAATTACTAGTAGTACTACCGTCCATATTTTACAAGCAAAGAATTCATATTGATGATATGAGGCAAGTCGTCATTTTGTTACTTTTTATTATTCAGCTCTTTTCACGACTTTTAACAAAAAGAACCCATCTAACCTGTAACCTTACGCAGTCATCTGTCAACGTCAAAATCTGACAGATAGAGGTTAAGTATCTCAATAAAATCCACAAAAAATACGCTTGCGGAGTGGTGAATTCGCCCAATTTGCTCTTGCGTGTAAAAGTAAACAGTTTGGTCATATTACATTAAATTTGTGGGTTCGGGTTGCCTTAATTATGTAATTTCCCGAGGCTATTCATTACCTCTGAGCGAGATCAAAGCGACACCGGCATTTGTCGAAACAGGTTCGCAATTTACAGTACGAATTACTGTGACAATAAATCAACTAAAATCGGTGAAATCATGATCTCTTTTTTGCCGATTTCGTTATCGATCTTATCGATTGGGTTTCATTTGGTTGGTATAAAAACTTAATGACGTATAATGATAACAGTTTAAGAAGCATGTGATGCACTCAATAGAAAATAATTGATGATAATCTGTTGTTTTTTCGAATGCTTTCTCGTGAGTGTCTCGTGATATGTCTGGTGTGAGGGCAATTTATATAATTTATGATTTATCGAATTGTTAATTTAATAAGGCCTGTGAGTACATCAAAAGTGAACAACGGACTCTCAAAAGTGTTGACACCAGACAATTCGTCCAGCAATAACTTACAAGGTGCATAAATATTTATTGTACAGGTTTCAGGAGAATGGTTATGTTTATATCTCACTAGGGTTCTCATGGTGATGAAATGAGTAATGGTGTATATTGTATTCAGTGGCAAGACTTATTAAATATACAAAGGAAAAAAATTGAAATATTTATGACGTTTTTATTAACGGCCAATTTGCTTCGTGTTGAATTGATTTCGTTTTCAATGCATGCCTATAATTAAATTTAAATCGGTTTGTTGATAATTTTATCGCACGATTTCTTATGGTTGTTCATACAACAAAGAGAGCAACATATGTTTAAAGTAACGTAAATAATTACAAGCACTACTCTTGACTTTATATTGTGAGTGCTGTGTCACGTAATTGACATTTTGTAGATACGTTCTTACAGCTAAAATATGTACCATTTTTTATCAAATAAAGAAAAATCCTTTCACAAATTTGCCATTCCACAAGCTTATCACTTAACTTACTATAATGCGTTTTCGAACACTTTTTGCCGAATATAGTATACCACTATCTCGGCAAGTAATTGTATTATCTCGTCCTTTCCATTACGAAATAAGGACCGCTGTGGTCCGAAAGGCTTCCCAGAATTATTTACGATTTCTCTTCATCTGTTAAATAATTCGACACGAAATGCAACTCGTAATTTAAAAAAAAAAAGATATTTTTCTACTTTGCATTCACAATGCACACATTGTAACACTGTTTTCGGTGTTACAATTAACAAATTGTAACACCGTTTTAGTAACTTTTTTCTAAGATTGGTGACATTGATATCAAATGCATGTCAAACGAAAATACACATAACCACAAAAGTAAGCACAAACTGATTTTTTAGAATCGCACAAACTGCGAAGTATGTATATTTTTATACATATTTAAACATGCGTGTTGCATCCTAGGTTTCGTACTACTAGTATATGATGGTATATAATAATTATCAATAATTACTTGTTCACAGATATTTGAATTTAAGTGACAGATGACAGTGTTACCAACGGTTGCACCCATAAATACTCTAGATTGGAATTTTACCTAATATACTTCTAAATTTTTATAAAATTAATGACGCAAAGTAGAAAAAATAGTATATTACACTCGTTTTATAAGACATATTGGCGCATTCGTTCATTAACTCATGCGCCAATTTGACGTCTTATAAAACTTGTATAATAATATACTATTTTGCTTTTCGTGTGGCTAGCAAGTCTTTATTTATCAAAACCAATGCTTGAACTAACTTTTTGAAATATAACATGTTACTCTACAACTTGCTGCTACTTTTTTATTAGGTCAGCAAAGTGGTTACACTAAATATCCTAGTTCTCTTTGTCTGTGGGACAGTTGTGCAAGAAATGAACATTGGGATAGGAAAAACTGACGAGAATTGGCTCTCGTCCCTTCCAGAGATCGTATCTTTTTTTTTATTGATTTTGTGTGTTTTTAGATTTTTAAGAAGAAAAGAGAAAAAAAGAACGTAAAAAATAGCTGGCCCATGAGGGGATCGAACCCGCGACCTTCGCGTTATTAGCACGACGCTCTAACCAACTGAGCTAATGGGCCTGTTGTTATATACCCGCCTTATGACAGATTTTCACTAACGGTACGTGGTATTTCTAGACCTTGGGAGATTGTGGCGCCGTTAGTTTAGCTATTCGTGGATAGATGGCGACCGGCGCTATACAGGGATGTCAAGGTGTCCAGACATTGTATTTTTGGCGGGACAGTCCAGATTTTTTCAGACCGTATATCGCGCACCCCCGGCTGTGGAAAAATGTCCCGCTTTTTGACAAAACGTTCATTTTACTTACAACAGAAAATGTCTTACTGATTTATCAGTAACTGTGGATGCATTCAACGTTCTAGAAAATCTTGCGTCTGACAGTTTTCTGCATTATCGATTAATTTCATCTACTGGTGTTGTAGGAGATGTACTGTAATTTAACGTAACTTGAAATAACAATATACCGGCTAGTTAAATAAATATTTTTCTTCCTTAATAGGAGCTATAGTGATTATTTAGTGCTGAGTGTAGTGACTGTTGCAAATTGCACATTACATATACTCGCTATAGTAATGAATTGTAAACGTTTTGTGTTCTTTGCGTTTTGAATAGCTTTGATACATCTGCGGTTGTTGCTAACTAATTGATGGTTGCTCGCTCGTATTGTTGTTTCATTGAATGGAAGATGCGATAAAGAATAGTATATTACTAGAAACTGAAAGTAGATTTATTGTAACAGGTCTAGATGACCCATACAATCTGGTCGCTCTTTGACATAATTAGCAATTAACAAAATCGGCTTATACACGGTAAAATATTACGAATAATAAATTAATAAAAGAAACTACTCACAGAATTGGTGGCCGACTTTGTAGTCTCCGGCCTCAGGTTCCGTTCCAGTCCGAAAGAAGTGCTTGTGCACAAATAATATCAAGGTATTTTCACAAATTTGGCTTTTGTCTTTAGTGTGTGGAATATTATAGCTAAAAATTTTCGAAAAGAAAACCGACAGGTTAAATCACTTGGCTCAAATGCATTTAAAGTTACTGATGAGAAACAGAAATTGGTACACAACCAGATAACAAGTAAGGGGCACAGTGCAGGGAAAACAGTCACGATTTGCTGATACGAGGGCATCGTGTCAGCAAATCGTAAACAAAAAAAAACCACGACACTTTACGATGAACTATGTACGTAGAAGTAATTTCGCAATTTGTCTTGCCTTTTTTTAGAAGACGAATTTTATAGTTTGCAAAAACATCATCCCTTACGAAAATTTTAATACACATAATAAACTTATTTATTATGTTTTTGTTTTAGAAGGCAAATTGTAGAATCTGGAAAACCATCATCAACTACGACAATCTCAGTAACATAAACATACCAATAAACACATTATTATACTGCCAATGTGTCATATTTGATGATGAACTACTAACTGAATTGCATAAAACTAATGCAGCAATTTGTCTCGTTTTTTTTTTTTAGAAGACAAATTGTAGAATCTGGAAAATCATCATCAACTACGACAATCTTAATAACATAAACATACCATAAAATACCTACATTATTAAACGGTCAACGTGTCATGTTTGATGATGAACCATCATCAAATACGACAAGCTTAATAACATAAACATACCATAAGATACTTTACTGTACGTCCAACGTGTCCGTTTGATGATGAACTACTACATGAACTGCATGAAACTAATTCAGCATTTTGTCTGTTCAACAATTTGCTTTGTTTTTCTTTTTCTTTTAGAAGACAAATTGTAGAATCTGGAAAATCATCATCAAGTACGACAATCTTAATAACATAAACATACCATAAAATACATTATTAAACGATCAACGTGTCATGTTTGATGATGAACTGCATGAACCTAATTCAGCATTTTGTCTGTTCAACAATTTGTCTTGCTTTTTTTTTTAAACGACAAATTGTAGAATCTGGAAAACCATCATCAACTACGACAATCTTAATAACATAACCATACCATAAAATACATTAGTATACGGCCAAGGTGTCATATTTGATGATGAAATACTAAATGAATTGCATGAAACTAATTCAGCATTTTATCTGCTCAACAATTTGTCTTGTTTTTTTTTTTAGAAGACAAATTGTAGAATCTGAAAAACCATCATCAACTACGACAAGCTTAATAACATAAACATACCATAAAATACATTACTGTACGTCCAACGTGTCATGTTTGATGATGAAATATTATATGAACTGCATGAAACTAATTCAACATTTTGTCTGTTCAACAATTTGTCTTGCTTTTTTTTAGAAGACAAATTGTATAATCTGGAAAACCATCATCAATTACGACAATCTTAATAACATAAACATACCATAAAATACATTATTATACGGCCAAGGTGTCATATTTGATAATGAAATAGTAAATGAACTGCATAAATCTAATGCAACAATTTGTCTTGTGTTTTTTTTTCTTTTAAGACAAATTGTAGAATCTGAAAAACCATCATCAACTACGACAAGCTTAATAACATAAACATACCATAAAATACATTATTATACGGCCAAGGTGTCATATTTGATGATGAAATAATAAATGAACTGCATAAATCTAATGCAACAATTTGTCTTGTGTTTTTTTTTCTTTTAAGACAAATTGTAGAATATGAAAAACCATCATCAACTACGACAAGCTTAATAATATAAACATACCATAAAATACATTATTATACGGCCAAGGTGTCATATTTGATGATGAAATAGTAAATGAACTGCATAAATCTAATGCAACAATTTGTCTTGTGTTTTTTTTTCTTTTAAGACAAATTGTAGAATCTGAAAAACCATCATCAACTACGACAATTTTAATAACATAACCATACCATAAAATACATTAGTATACGGCTAACGTGTCATATTTGATGATGAAATAGTAAATGAACTGCATAAATCTAATGCAACAATTTGTCTTGTGTTTTTTTTCTTTTAAGACAAATTGTAGAATCTGAAAAACCACCATCAACTACGACAAGCTTAATAACATAAACATATCATAAAATACATTATTATACGGCCAAGGTGTCATATTTGATGATGAAATAGTAAATGAACTGCATAAATCTAATGCAACAATTTGTCTTGTGTTTTTTTTTCTTTTAAGACAAATTGTAGAATCTGAAAAACCACCATCAACTACGACAAGCTTAATAACATAAACATATCATAAAATACATTATTATACGGCCAAGGTGTCATATTTGATGATGAAATAGTAAATGAACTGCATAAATCTAATGCAACAATTTGTCTTGTGTTTTTTTTTCTTTTAAGACAAATTGTAGAATCTGAAAAACCACCATCAACCACGACAAGCTTAATAACATAAACATATCATAAAATACATTATTATACGGCCAAGGTGTCATATTTGATGATGAAATAGTAAATGAACTGCATAAATCTAATGCAACAATTTGTCTTGTGTTTTTTTTCTTTTAAGACAAATTGTAGAATCTGAAAAACCACCATCAACTACGACAAGCTTAATAACATAAACATATCATAAAATACATTATTATACGGCCAAGGTGTCATATTTGATGATGAAATAGTAAATGAACTGCATAAATCTAATGCAACAATTTGTCTTGTGTTTTTTTTCTTTTAAGACAAATTGTAGAATCTGAAAAACCACCATCAACTACGACAAGCTTAATAACATAAACATATCATAAAATACATTATTATACGGCCAAGGTGTCATATTTGATGATGAAATAGTAAATGAACTGCATGAATCTAATGCAACAATTTGTCTTGTGTTTTTTTTTCTTTTAAGACAAATTGTAGAATCTGAAAAACCATCATCAACTACGACAAGCTTAATAACATAAACATATCATAAAATACATTATTATACGGCCAAGGTGTCATATTTGATGATGAAATAGTAAATGAACTGCATAAATCTAATGCAACAATTTGTCTTGTGTTTTTTTTTTCTTTTAAGACAAATTGTAGAATCTGAAAAACCACCATCAACTACGACAAGCTTAATAACATAAACATATCATAAAATACATTATTATACGGCCAAGGTGTCATATTTGATGATGAAATAGTAAATGAACTGCATAAATCTAATGCAACAATTTGTCTTGTGTTTTTTTTTCTTTTAAGACAAATTGTAGAATCTGAACAACCACCATCAACTACGACAAGCTTAATAACATAAACATATCATAAAATACATTATTATACGGCCAAGGTGTCATATTTGATGATGAAATAGTAAATGAACTGCATAAATCTAATGCAACAATTTGTCTTGTGTTTTTTTTTCTTTTAAGGCAAATTGTAGAATCTGAAAAACCACCATCAACTACGACAAGCTTAATAATATAAACATACCATAAAATACATTATTATACGGCCAAGGTGTCATATTTGATGATGAAATAGTAAATGAACTGCATAAATCTAATGCAACAATTTGTCTTGTGTTTTTTTTTCTTTTAAGACAAATTGTAGAATCTGAAAAACCACCATCAACTACGACAAGCTTAATAACATAAACATATCATAAAATACATTATTATACGGCCAAGGTGTCATATTTGATGATGAAATAGTAAATGAACTGCATAAATCTAATGCAACAATTTGTCTTGTGTTTTTTTTTCTTTTAAGGCAAATTGTAGAATCTGAAAAACCACCATCAACTACGACAAGCTTAATAATATAAACATACCATAAAATACATTATTATACGGCCAAGGTGTCATATTTGATGATGAAATAGTAAATGAACTGCATAAATCTAATGCAACAATTTGTCTTGTGTTTTTTTTTTCTTTTAAGACAAATTGTAGAATCTGAAAAACCATCATCAACTACGACAAGCTTAATAATATAAACATACCATAAAATACATTATTATACGGCCAAGGTGTCATATTTGATGATGAAATAGTAAATGAACTGCATAAATCTAATGCAACAATTTGTCTTGTGTTTTTTTTCTTTTAAGACAAATTGTAGAATCTGAAAAACCACCATCAACTACGACAAGCTTAATAACATAAACATATCATAAAATACATTATTATACGGCCAAGGTGTCATATTTGATGATGAAATAGTAAATGAACTGCATACATCTAATGCAACAATTTGTCTTGTGTTTTTTTTCTTTTAAGACAAATTGTAGAATCTGAAAAACCACCATCAACTACGACAAGCTTAATAACATAAACATATCATAAAATACATTATTATACGGCCAAGGTGTCATATTTGATGATGAAATAGTAAATGAACTGCATAAATCTAATGCAACAATTTGTCTTGTGTTTTTTTTCTTTTAAGACAAATTGTAGAATGTGAAAAACCACCATCAACTACGACAAGCTTAATAACATAAACATATCATAAAATACATTATTATACGGCCAAGGTGTCATATTTGATGATGAAATAGTAAATGAACTGCATAAATCTAATGCAACAATTTGTCTTGTGTTTTTTTTCTTTTAAGACAAATTGTAGAATCTGAAAAACCACCATCAACTACGACAAGCTTAATAACATAAACATATCATAAAATACATTATTATACGGCCAAGGTGTCATATTTGATGATGAAATAGTAAATGAACTGCATAAATCTAATGCAACAATTTGTCTTGTGTTTTTTTTTCTTTTAAGACAAATTGTAGAATCTGAAAAACCACCATCAACTACGACAAGCTTAATAACATAAACATATCATAAAATACATTATTATACGGCCAAGGTGTCATATTTGATGATGAAATAGTAAATGAACTGCATAAATCTAATGCAACAATTTGTCTTGTGTTTTTTTTTCTTTTAAGACAAATTGTAGAATCTGAAAAACCACCATCAACTACGACAAGCTTAATAACATAAACATATCATAAAATACATTATTATACGGCCAAGGTGTCATATTTGATGATGAAATAGTAAATGAACTGCATAAATCTAATGCAACAATTTGTCTTGTGTTTTTTTTCTTTTAAGACAAATTGTAGAATCTGAAAAACCACCATCAACTACGACAAGCTTAATAACATAAACATATCATAAAATACATTATTATACGGCCAAGGTGTCATATTTGATGATGAAATAGTAAATGAACTGCATAAATCTAATGCAACAATTTGTCTTGTGTTTTTTTTTTCTTTTAAGACAAATTGTAGAATCTGAAAAACCACCATCAACTACGACAAGCTTAATAACATAAACATATCATAAAATACATTATTATACGGCCAAGGTGTCATATTTGATGATGAAATAGTAAATGAACTGCATAAATCTAATGCAACAATTTGTCTTGTGTTTTTTTTTCTTTTAAGACAAATTGTAGAATCTGAAAAACCACCATCAACTACGACAAGCTTAATAACATAAACATATCATAAAATACATTATTATACGGCCAAGGTGTCATATTTGATGATGAAATAGTAAATGAACTGCATAAATCTAATGCAACAATTTGTCTTGTGTTTTTTTTTCTTTTAAGACAAATTGTAGAATCTGAAAAACCACCATCAACTACGACAAGCTTAATAACATAAACATATCATAAAATACATTATTATACGGCCAAGGTGTCATATTTGATGATGAAATAGTAAATGAACTGCATAAATCTAATGCAACAATTTGTCTTGTGTTTTTTTTCTTTTAAGACAAATTGTAGAATCTGAAAAACCATCATCAACTGCGACAATCTTAATAACATAAACATACCATAAAATACATTATTATACGACCAAGGTGTCATATTTGATGATGAAATAGTAAATGAATTGCATGAAACTAATTCAGCATTTTATCTGTTCAACAATTTGTCTTGTTTTTTTTTTAGAAGACAAATTGTAGAATCTGAAAAACCATCATCAACTACGACAATCTTAATAACATAACCATACCATAAAATACATTAGTATACGGCCAAGGTGTCATATTTGATGATGAAATAGTAAATGAACTGCATAAATCTAATGCAACAATTTGTCTTGTGTTTTTTTTCTTTTAAGACAAATTGTAGAATCTGAAAAACCATCATCAACTGCGACAATCTTAATAACATAAACATACCATAAAATACATTATTATACGACCAAGGTGTCATATTTGATGATGAAATAGTAAATGAATTGCATGAAACTAATTCAGCATTTTATCTGTTCAACAATTTGTCTTGTTTTTTTTTTAGAAGACAAATTGTAGAATCTGAAAAACCATCATCAACTACGACAATCTTAATAACATAACCATACCATAAAATACATTAGTATACGGCCAAGGTGTCATATTTGATGATGAAATAGTAAATGAACTGCATAAATCTAACGCAACAATTTGTCTTGTGTTTTTTTTTTCTTTTAAGACAAATTGTAGAATCTGAAAAACCATCATCAACTATGACAAGCTTAATAACATAAACATACCATAAAATACATTATTATACGGCCAAGGTGTCATATTTGATGATGAAATAGTAAATGAACTGCATAAATCTAATGCAACAATTTGTCTTGTGTTTTTTTTTCTTTTAAGACAAATTGTAGAATCTGAAAAACCATCATCAACTACGACAATCTTAATAACATAACCATACCATAAAATACATTAGTATACGGCCAAGGTGTCATATTTGATGATGAAATAGTAAATGAACTGCATAAATCTAACGCAACAATTTGTCTTGTGTTTTTTTTTTCTTTTAAGACAAATTGTAGAATCTGAAAAACCATCATCAACTATGACAAGCTTAATAACATAAACATACCATAAAATACATTATTATACGGCCAAGGTGTCATATTTGATGATGAAATAGTAAATGAACTGCATAAATCTAATGCAACAATTTGTCTTGTGTTTTTTTTTCTTTTAAGACAAATTGTAGAATCTGAAAAACCATCATCAACTACGACAATCTTAATAACATAAACTTACCATAAAATACATTAGTATACGGCCAAGGTGTCATATTTGATGATGAAATACTAAATGAATTGCATGAAACTAATTCAGCATTTTGTCTGTTCAACAATTTGTCTTGTTTTTTTTTAGAAGACAAATTGTAGAATCTGGAAAACCATCATCAACTACGACAAGCTTAATAACATAAACATACCATAAAATACATTACTGTACGTCCAACGTGTCATGTTTGATGATGAAATATTATATGAACTGCATGAAACTAATTCAACATTTTGTCTGTTCAACAATTTGTCTCAAAAACCATCATCAACTACGACAATCTTAGTAACATAACATATCATAAAACACATTATTATACGGCCAAGGTGTCATATTTGATGATGAAATTTGATGATAAACATATAGGCATTTCCACCTTACTTACAATAGCAATTAATTTTTTTTTTCAGAAGACAAACTGTGAAATTTTGGAAAACTATGATTTAGTGATTTAGTTCATTATGTCATTTTTAGAAGGTACCAATTATTTTCTGAAATTGTTATTTCTATCATATACTTTATCGGCATTGTTGCAAACGAATGGGATATGAGACATCCGATCAAAAGACATCTAACAACTATGGCCAAAACTAAATAAATACAAGAATGCCCTCAACACCCACCATAATCTCGAGACAGTCCAACCAGCCATTCTCGAAGGACCATTATATATGAAAAAAACAAATAAATCAATCTGTGGTAAGATTGCATATTAAAAGAAATATTAGGGTGATGTTACAGCTATACCAATTCTTGCTTCAGGCATTTTATGCAGTTGAACCAATATAATATCAAATTCAAAACATTTTCGAACTACATAATCCAATTTAAGGCACAATACAAAGCCAAATTGTTAAAATACGATAATAATATTGTGATCAAACACTTACCATGAGTCCGTCTTGTTTTTCGCGAGTAAAGTCCGAGAAAATTAAACTGCGTAGTCCGTATTTCACATCGCGGTCTTAGAAAACGATAATAAAATAAATAGCTATTGGTTAAAAGTTGGTAAGTAGAATAAAATAAAATAGATACCGAAACGTAGACAAAACAGACAATACAACTACGTAGTAAACGGAAAATTGCCAAATTTCGTCTTAAATAAACAGAATAATTTAGAAAAAAACCTTTATAATCAATAGTATTGATTCATTATCCATTTTCCCGATGTTATCCAAACCGTTTATGTTGTTTCCGACGCGAACACGATGCGCGAGAAAAGCCGGCAGTTAATACAAAGAAACCCGGCGAAAATCCTCGCGAAAACCTGGGAAAATCGCGAAATCACATCGCCGAGGCACTTGGCATAGTCACTGATCACTTGTTTTAATTAAGCCGTTGATTAGTTAGCGAATTTTAGATAAAAATACGAGCAAAATTAGAACTACGTGCGCCCACAACGACCCGAACGACACATTGGTCATTGCATTTTCGATATCGAGCGCACCGATGTACTGGTTTGCTGGACTGGGGGCTGTTTTTTGTAGTTAAAAGGTTCCTTCAGGTATAGGTGTGATTCAAAGTCGATTATTCACGATTACATACAGCGATAACAGCATTTTCGTACCTAAATATGTCAAAATTTTCCTTAGTAATTATAACTTTATTTTTCTATATGGCTTCTCTCAACCTTAGATATGTAATAATTCGGAAAATCATACTATAATCTACGCGTTAGCGATATCTAATCATTTGTCGACAAGAAATAGCTCATAAATGGCTTTCAATACAAGTGCTGTGGACCGTTTAGAGTAAACAGACCTAGATTGCTGGTTAAATTAGAGTTTGAGCGATTATTAACAGCTTGCGCCGTAATTTTCGTGACTAATTAATTAAGTAATCTATCTGCAAAGCAGATCAACGAAGAAACAGCTATTATTTTGCCAACAAAATTTCCCTAAAACAACTTAAAACCGCTTAATTGGATTTAGTACAACCGCATGTATCTACAATCATATTAGGCAGTTCTTGTTATTGAAATAATACCGTTGATGACATTAGTACTGGCAATAGTTATGGGCAGCAACCTTTACTTAACATTTCATTTAACAATGCTAAATTATTGAGCGTAAAAAAAGCATTGTAGGCATCTCCCAGGTCATATCAAAAATTTAGCCTTCTCGGTTCATTTGCATTTCTAACCCGTTTTTTCCGACGTAATGACTGGACTACCAGCCCAAATTTCGAATTAGTCCTTAGTTGCGCATACACTTTTGTGCTTTTTAAAGGTAATAAAGAAACATCCTGTATACGGTTCATTGCGAACACCTTGTATATTCTAAAAGAGGTAGCTTGTATATGTAAAATTATAACATTCTAGAAATAGCAAAAAAATAAAATAAATAAGGTGTTCGGAAAAGTCGCCTGTATAGGATAAAAATATTTTTTGCTGCTAAAAAAACAACCTGTATACGGTCTATTCCGAACACCTGTATATGAGTAAAGAGATAGCTTGTGTTTGTAAAATTATAAAACATTCTGAAAAGAGCAAAAAAAAATATAATGTTCGGAAAAAACAGCTTGTATACGATACCAGTTGTGCCCCAATGTGAGGCCCACCCGGGGTTTATCGAGTTACAGCGAATGCCAGAAATGTGCACTTTAAAATATATTTGGAGGTCGATAAAGGCCCCATTTTGGGGCCCAAACCAAATTTTTACATTTGAAAACGCTCCCCACAGGTTAACCTGTGGGGAGTCTCTGACAATCTATACTTTGGGGCCGCGTTTTCGCTCGATTTTCACTGGCGAAGGTCCTAACTGACTCGCCGCCGTATCGCGCGCCATCGTCGCATGTGGGTGGGCCGGGCACGGGCTTTTTAAAATCGCGTTTGCGCGCGAAATGTGGTCGCGCAGGGCTCAAGTCTGCGGCTCGGGGCTCCGCAAATATGCGTTTTGGGGCGCAGTTTTCGGTTGATTGAGACAGAAGAAGGTTCAACCTAACGATGGGTGGTATAATTTGCCGTCTGCGACCAATTTTCGTCTCTCGAGCGACGATCAAAAAAGGCAATTTTTTTGACAGATTTGAAAAAAAATCATTTACCGCGGAGCAAGACTGGGCGCTTTGGATGGAGTCTCGGCAAATGGGCTTTTTGGGGCTCCGTTTTCTGTCTGCGTCGTCACAGGTCGATCGGCCCGGTCCTTCTCTTCGGAAAATCGCTTTTTTCACACCTTTGCCGCGAATATAAATTAAGCAGAAATGCATCGGACGTACATACCTACAACTTCAATTTGTTGGGCCGTTTTCTTTTTTAGCCGAGAGAGCGTAAATACGTAGCTCTGAGCGATCTGTTGGCGTTTCCGGCATATTCAACATTTTAGGTTATCTGTTACTGTTGTTACGATTGTCCGGCAGGGGGCGTTTCTGGTTTGACGTTACGGTGGTAATAGCAGCAAAAGACGGGTCGACAAACATTGATTTTTTTGATAGAAAATTGTTTTTAAGGCCGTTTTTTTCGCTCAACACTCTTTCCGAAGGGTATTTAGAGGGATCTTATCGTAAGACATGAGAGCGAGCGGCTTTTATAAGGTCGGCAGGAACGGATAAAAAATGCAAATTTTTGACGTTCATCAATCCGCTTGACGGAATTTCTAGACGTCACGTGACATTTTGTCGAGGTTCGCCTTCACTCGACAATGTGAAAAAACGTGATTTTTTCAAAATTGACGCATTTAATTTACAAGATGTCGCGCAGTCCACGCGGAATTGTATCCTTTTTTCAATTCGAGAGTCAAAAGTAATATCGAAAAGCCCAATTTTGCAGCTACTCGATCGCAAATGTCGGCGAAAATGGGCGATTCCGCTGAACGCGCCCCACACTTGAAAGTTCGTAATTAGTATAGGTAGAAGATTATACAAGTTTTATAAGACGTCAAATTGGCGCATGAGTTCAGCGACGAGTGCCCCAAATGAACGAATGCGCCAATATGTCTTATAAAACGAATGTAATATATTATTTTTTCTACTTTGCGTCATTAATTTTATAAAAATTTAGAAGTATATTAGGTAAAATTCCAATCTAGAGTATTTATGGGTGCAACCGTTGGTAACACTGTCATCTGTCACTTAAATTCAAATATCTGTGAAAAAGTAATTGTTGATAATTATTATATACCATCATATACTAGTAGTACGAAACCTGGGATGCAACACGCATGTTTAAATATGTATAAAAATATACATACTTCGCAGTTTGTGCGATTCTAAAAAATCAGTTTGTGCTTACTTTTGTGGTTATGTGTATTTTCGTTTGACATGCATTTGATATCAATGTCACCAATCTTAGAAAAAAGTTACTAAAAACGGTGTTACAATTTGTTAATTGTAACACCGAAAACAGTGTTACAATGTGTGCATTGTGAATGCAAAGTAGAAAAAATAGATTTTGCTCGCATGCACGGTTGGTCAACTTAAAATTCAAGGACTCCTTGAATTTAAATCCATATTTCCAACAAATCCGATTGAGTTTATAAATAATTCATGAACGTATTGTTTTGCATTGTTATACGCGTTGCTTAAGTGAATGAACCAGTGGCGCACCACAGATTTTTTATAAGATAGGGTGATGTTAATTTATCAACTTTTTAATTTTATTAAAGATCATCTCAATTTGTTCCTTTAAATAATTCCTTTGATCATTGATTAATTTTAGTGAAATTATAGTGAAACATTTGCCACTTCCGGTTGTCAGATTTTCACCAAGAATCAATCAGTTCCTCCCTTGGTAATTCCAAATACGTGTACAAAGTTTCAACTCAATCCTTTGTACCGTTTGGGCGCTATCGTGTTGACAGACATACATACATTATACACAGAGATATTTTCAAAATCTTATTCCAAATGGTCATAAAATTAATTTCTTTCAAGCACAATTCGTAGAGAATTTAATTGTCTATAATTTTGACCATCATTTGAGTTAGATTCCAATTTTAATTTAAGTTCCTTCCCACAACATTTCCAGAATAAAAGTAGAATAGTACGCCCCTGTTGTAAATGATCGATGGTTACGTGGCAAATCTATGATTTAATAGTACAGTGGCAAAGCATGTCTTTTATAAGCAATGTTATAATAGTATATTATTATACAAGTTTTATAAGACGTCAAATTGGCGCATGAGTTGTTTGGGGCACGAGGCCAACGACGAGTGCCCCAAATGAACGAATGCGCCAATATGTCTTATAAAACGAGTGTAATATACTATTTTTTCTACTTTGCGTCATTAATTTTATAAAAATTTATAAGTATATTGGGTAAAATTCCAATCTAGAGTATTTATGGGTGCAACCGTTGGTAACACTGTCATCTGTCACTTAAATTCAAATATCTGTGAAAAAGTAATTATTGATAATTATTATATACCATCATATACTAGTAGTACGAAACCTAGGATGCAACACGCATGTTTAAATATGTATAAAAATATACATACTTCGCAGTTTGTGCGATTCTAAAAAATCAGTTTGTGCTTACTTTTGTGGTTATGTGTATTTTCGTTTGACATGCATTTGATATCAATGTCACCAATCTTAGAAAAAAGTTACTAAAGACGGTGTTACAATTTGCTAATTGTAACACCGAAAACAGTGTTACAATGTGTGCATTGTGAATGCAAAGTAGAAAAATAGCTTTTTCTACTTTGCGTCATTAATTTTATAAAAATTTAGAAGTATATTAGGTAAAATTCCAATCTAGAGTATTTATGGGTGCAACCGTTGGTAACACTGTCATCTGTCACTTACATTCAAATATCTGTGAAAAAGTAATTATTGATAATTATTATATACCATCATATACTAGTAGTACGAAACCTAGGATGCAACACGCATGTTTAAATATGTATAAAAATATACATACTTCGCAGTTTGTGCGATTCTAAAAAATCAGTTTGTGCTTACTTTTGTGGTTATGTGTATTTTCGTTTGACATGCATTTGATATCAGTGTCACCAATCTTAGAAAAAAGTTACTAAAAACGGTGTTACAATTTGCTAATTGTAACACCGAAAACAGTGTTACAATGTGTGCATTGTGAATGCAAAGTAGAAAAACGTCATTTTCGCTATTATAGCAATGCTATCTAGTCAGATCTATCGGATTAAATTATTGCAATTGTCTTCTCTGTATGGGTATTAACCTACATATTAAACTATACCCTTAGGCATTTTCTAACGAATACGTATAAATAATATTGTCAGTCGTGGTATTAAATAAACTGTCGACGTTTCTCTTGACAGACATGTATCATCTTTACGCATGATGTAGATGGCGCTTCCAAAAATCCAACGTTTCTCAGTGCAGTCATTATAAAGCAAAATGAATACTGAAGAATACATCCATAGGTGTGATGTTGCAATTATTTTAATGGTCGGCAAACAAGCTTAACAACCTTCACATATTGTCAGTGAAATATCACAGATGCATCAAATAGATAGTAAAACTATGGAAGGTATTATACATGGTATTTTATTTATCGCGTACTTGCTGCAGTTGTGTGTTTACTATAAGCGAGAAATAGACGTGAAATTACAGGGGAATCATCGTTTAAGTGCTTTAATACGCTAGACAGAACGGCGTCTTCGATAATACAGCAAATATACAGACTTGAGAGAGCCTCTGGCGTCGCTGTTATACGAAGGAAACTGTTGAGCGCGACTTTAACCGCGCTTAGTATCATTTGCGATTGTTTGTAGTGCGGTCGTCCATCGGAAAAGCGCTCGTTTTTAACACAATAATCGTGGTTTGCCGCAATAAAAAGAGCAACAAGAAGATATACATGCAAATTCTAGTGATAGTTATGTATCTGTGATCAGTAACATTTAAATTTTGATTGTGTAGAAGACCAATATAAAAGTGCTTTCAGTTTAGCAACTGTAGTTTACCAGCCGACCGTAGTGTGTGATTTTTTAGTGTGTTTTTTGTGGTTTTATTGGTTTTTAAGACCGGTGAGATTTCATTGTACACAGTCATACCATAAATTTTCGAAATATGTATTGCCGATTGTGTGGTTCTATATTTCTGTGATTCTTGTACAGCTTAATTTGGTAATCTTATCAACGACTTTGTTCGTTCTGTTTTAAAAAAAAATTAACGATAACGAATGAGATTTATGTACATATATGTATGTACATTGCAAATTAATGACAAAACGTGATATATGCATTATAAATTATTGATAATTTTGATATTTGTGTATAAATGTTTTTATTGTAACCATTTATACTTCAGATTTAGAAGTTTTAAGTACCATGTCGAATATTGAATCTATGAAATAAATGATACATAGTCAGCTTTCAATCAAAGTGTTTTATAATTGTTTCGATCAAAATCGTTAACAACAGATGTTTCCTATAACAAACCATTAGATCATCATATCTAGTAAGAATATAAATAGCATTCCTTGTAACAATAAACACTCTCCCTAGGCATTTATTAATAACCATGTATGTATATTCCAGCATTCTAATAATATTGATGTTTATTGCTATAGAAGTATTTATTAACATAAACTGCTATAGAAATTTCACATATTGCCTTGTATTAAATGACGCTGAAACTGAATTAGCTAAATAAAATGACTGCCTCAAAGAATTTGCTTATGATTTTCTGACAGAACTTGGTGCTCAAAATTCTCTTCACATATAACATATCTATCTACCTATACTAATTACGAACTTTCAAGTGTAGGGCGCGTTCAGCGGAATCGCCCATTTTCGCCGACATTTGCGATCGAGTAGCTGCAAAATTGGGTTTTTCGATATTACTTTTGACGCTCGAATTGAAAAAAGGACACAATTCCGCGTGCACTGCGCGATATTTTGTAATTTAAATGCGTCAATTTTGAAAAAAAATCACGTTTTTGCACCTCTTCGGGTGAAGGCGAACCTCGAGAAAATGTCACGTGACGTCTAGAAATTCCGACAAGCGGATCGATGAACGTCAAAAATTTACATTTTTTATCCGTTCCTGCCGACCTTATAAAAGCCGCTCGCCTCGCTCTCATGTCTTACGATAAGATCCCTCTAAATATCCTTCGCAAAGAGTTTTGAGCAAAAAAACGGCCTTAAAAACAATTTTCGATCCAAAAAATCGATTTTTGTCGACCCGTGTTTTGCTGCTATTACCACAGTAACGTCAAACCCAAAACGCCCCCTGCCGGACATTCGTAACAACAGTAACAGATAGCAGATAACCTAAAATGTATCCTAAAATGTCCATATTGCGAATGTGGACAGGTGGGAAGCCTTAACCACATATTTCTAGAATGCCCAATAACTAAATTCGAAAATTTTGACATATACACAGAGCTAGTACTATACTAATCGATTTCGTTGTAGTATAAAATTTCATATAATTTGCATAATATTCTGAAATTTGCCAATAAAATTGGTAAACCTTATATTTTAACAGTTCGAACTGCTTACTATTACCATACGCAACCTATTATAGAGGCAAGTTATTTAAATGAGTTCGATAACATTTTATAAGATTTATTGCAAATTTTGACATAATGCGATCCGAATATGAGATAGTCCAAGAATAGAAAACCCATTTGAATATTTTCATTAATATTCATGGTACACAGAGAGAACTCTATTCTTGGATATCAAGAAAAATTATTCTTGCTTCTTTTCTATCCAAATAATATTTTATTCTAATAAGAATTTCTGTATAGTTGTTTCAACGGTTAGTTATTCTTACGATTTAAGAATTTAGTATGTTTTAGTTTCTGACGAAGAAAAAGTTATTCTTCAATAAAAAAGTAGACATTCGTCTTACAACAACAAACATATTTTGTTGGACGAAAAATATACATGCTTCAACGAAAAAACAGTTTCTTGACCCAAGATACTCTGAGAGATACACAGAAAGTTGAGCTATTACTTTACAGATGGCGCTAACAGTTTCTCGCGTCTTTTGCCACATATCACCGCTATATAAGTTCGACGATATTGAGTGTTCGTATATTGTTTGTTTACATCTATGCATAAGTGTTTTATTTCATGGGTGACTCACAAGGATTATGAGGAAAACTAGGATTGTAGTGGAATAGCCTACACAGAGAACTCTATTCTTGGATATCAAGAAAAGAATGTTCTTGCGTATATAGTGTAATGATATTTTTGCTATCCAAATAATATTTTTTCTACAATGCACACATTGTAACACTGTTTTCGGTGTTACAATTAGCAAATGGTAACACCGTTTTTAGTAACTTTTTTCTAAGATTGGTGACATTGATATCAAATGCATGTCAAACGAAAATACACATAACCACAAAAGTAAGCACAAACTGATTTTTTAGAATCGCACAAACTGCGAAGTATGTATATTTTTATACATATTTAAACATGCGTGTTGCATCCTAGGTTTCGTACTACTAGTATATGATGGTATATAATAATTATCAATAATTACTTTTTCACAGATCTTTGAATTTAAGTGACAGATGACAGTGTTACCAACGGTTGCACCCATAAATACTCTAGATTGGAATTTTACCTAATATATTTCTAAATTTTTATAAAATTAATGACGCAAAGTAGAAAAAATAGTATATTACACTCGTTTTATAAGACATATTGGCGCATTCGTTCATTTGGGGCACTCGTCGTTGGCGCTCCTCGTGCCCCAAACAACTCATGCGCCAATTTAACGTCTTATAAAACTTGTATAATAATATACTATTATTGTAATAAGGATTTCAAAATATATAGTTATTTGAACGGCTAGTTATTATTCCGGTTTAAGAGTTTAGTATGTTTATGTTGAGTATATTTTGCTCTGACGAAGAAAATGTTATTCTTCTACATTTAAAAAGAGTAAAACGTTCGTTTTATATCAACAACAATATTTTGTTGGGTGAAAAATATACATTCTTAAACGAACAAACAGTTTTTTGACCCAAAAATATACGTACGTATCGCTTAAAACAGACGTAATTCCTTTCAAGCAGTTCCTTCATACTTAAAACAAGAAAACGTAATACTTGGAACATCAAGAAAATCGTATTCTTACTCTGAGAATTTTATATTTTACTTGCACGAATCAAATGATCGTCGTTGCTGTTTAAGTTTCTCTCGCTTTTTAAGATTTGGATTGCATTTCAGGGCAAATAAAATTTGTAGGTTCTTGCTTAATAATATTAAAAGTTTGCTATGTTTACCTTCAGTCTTAAAGGAACAATGTTGCGAAAGCTCGTGCAAATTATGATTCAGAATAAATCGAAAAGGTCTTGGTGACATGACAACGACTGACTGTAAAATCAACAAAGTCATGTGCAGAATTTTAAAAAGTTATTCGTATGTTTGGTAATGTGCGTTCAAGACAAATGCGAACATGGCTACACGTAGTTAAGACTTCTTAAGAATTTCATTAAGTTTCCATTTGCAAATACTATGCATGTTGTTACATAGTATTGTGTTGTCAAACTGTAGGCATTCAATAGCTTTTAGAATCCTTACTCTATTTTAATGACTAGAGTTAGACCAATGTTTCCCAACCTGTGGTCCGTGGACCCCTGGAGGTCCGTGGGTCTATCCCAGGGAGTCCGCGGATAAAATGCAGCAGATAATAGACTTATTGAGTAGCAATACTACTCCACCAACTACTGCACCAACTACTGGGACAAATTTAGCACCTACGAATGTCCAAACTCATATACGTCATTAAAAATTTCCTCAAGACGCTGAGATTTTGGACAAACACCAATTTTGAATGAAATATTGCACCAGTGAATGTCCAAAGGGTTGTACTCCAGAAGAAATTTCCTCAACAGGCTGAAGCAACCTTTTGGACAAACACCAATCAACTTCCTCGGCAAATTTAGCACCTACGAGTGTCCAAACTCATCTATGTCATTAAAAAATTCCTCAAGAAGCTGAAGAAAGATTTTGGACAAACACCAATCATACTTATCAGGCAAACTCAACTTCTTGAATGAATAATTGCACCAATGAATGTCCAAAGGGTTGTACACCAGAAGAAATTTCCTCAACAGGCTGAAGCAACCTTTTGGACAAACACCAATCAACTTCCCCGGCAAATTTAGCACCTACGAGTATCCAAACTCATCTAAGTCATTAAAAAAATCCTCAAGAAGCTGAAGAAAGATTTTGGACAAACACCAATCATACTTATCAGGCAAACTCAACTTCTTGAATGAATAATTGCACCAATGAATGTCCAAAGGGTTGTACACCAGAAGAAATTTCCTCAACAGGCTGAAGCAACCTTTTGGACAAACACCAATCAACTTCCCCGGCAAATTTAGCACCTACGAGTATCCAAACTCATCTAAGTCATTAAAAAAATCCTCAAGAAGCTGAAGAAAGATTTTGGACAAACACCAATCATACTTATCAGGCAAACTCAACTTCTTGAATGAATAATTGCACCAATGAATGTCCAAAGGGTTGTACACCAGAAGAAATTTCCTCAACAGGCTGAAGCAACCTTTTGGACAAACACCAATCAATTTCCTCGGCAAATTTAGCACCTACGAGTGCCCAAACTCATCTATGTCATTAAAAACTTCCTCAAGAGTCTGAAGGAAGCTTTTGGACAAACACCAATCAAACTTATCGGGCAAACTCAATTTTTTAAAGCAAATACTGCACCAATGAATGTCCAAAGGGTTATACACCGGAAGAAATTTCCTCAAGAGGCTGAAGCAACCTTTTGGACAAACACCAATCAAACTTATCGGACAAACTCAATTTTTTAAAGCAAATACTGCACCAATGAATGTCCAAAGGGTTATACACCAGAAGAAATTTCCTCAAGAGGTTTATTGTAAGCATAAGTTCCATAAGAAAGATATAAGTATTTAATGCCTGTTCCGGTTATCAGTTTGTTACCAAACACAATCCAGTTCGTCCCCTGGTAATTCTAAATAAGAATGAGATCACAGATGCATATAATTCCAATTAACATATCGTTCAAATTCGATCTGATACTCGACAGTTTCTATGAGTAAACCGAAATTAATAATCGACCATATTTCACTCACTCAATGACTGACGAAATCCATTGACTGCCTCTACCTAATCGGGACGTCATATGAATAAATGAATGGAATTTCCTGTTGGTAAAAATCACAGGTAAAAATGTACGCTTTGATTCAAAGAGGTGAAAGTTTCGGGCGCAAATTTTGGTCGATAATAATTTAAGTGTCGTGACAACGGTGGCCCATAATTAGGTTGATTTTTGCAAATAATGACGAGCCCCGCGATCCTTTTCAATCGCAAAGGTCAGCCGCGCGAATAATTTCGAAATTTTCTTTGAAATTCAGCCGCCCATTATGCAATCTTAGTCAAGGTTCTGTCTTCGGGATATGTTTTCTAAACGTTGATTCCAATCTATTGCGTTACTTTTTGCGTATATGCGTGAGACGATATCGAACAGTTTTCGACCACTGTTCTTTTTTTGACACCTTAGTTTTACATTGAATCAAGTTTCATTTTATAATTAATGGCACATGATTGTGCTAGTGTATATCTCACTGTTTGCCATTTTCGATATCTTAATTACGTTAGAGAAAGCTAGCATGCGAATAAAAACTTGACTAGATGTTACCGCTATGGAAACTTTGAACCACGTTTATATTTATCCCAATGCAGAACATTCAATCTATAATTTGCATCTAATACCATAATTACTGCTTGAAAAACAAGTTACATAACTAGTTTTATTGTTAGAATGTTTGTAGTCCATTAAATGATTTTTTTAAATGTTTAAAAATACTTTTAACAGACGATTTCAAAGTGTATGTAATTGCAGTTTGTTACATGTGGCATTGAAAGTTCTATTTTTTTTTCACATTGAAACATTGTTTTTACTTTTATCATTGCATTACTTTGCAGTTTGAGATTGAACAGATTTATGACTGAATGGTAAAAGTTGATCGGTGTGCAAGGGACTAAATGATTGGTACATGTTGAGTTAGTAGTTCGATTGGCACTTTTCTGTTATCGCTATAACGAATGCAATAAAGTTGCCAGCCGATTTCTTTAATCAGTTACAGAAAGTGGTTTATTACACAGAGGGAAAAATTTATTCGATACAACACGAATATCTTTGAGTGAAGAATATCACTTGTTTCTATATCCGCAGAAAGATCATTTGGTTGGTTCAAGTAAAATATAAAATTCTCAGTAAAGTAAGAATATGATTTTCTTGCTTGAAAGGAATTACGTCTGTTTTAAGCGATACGTACGTATACTTTTGGGTCAAGAAACTGTTTGTTTGTTGAAACATTGTTGTTGTTGTAAAACGAACGTCTTACTTTTTTATATGTAGAAGAATAACATTTTCTTCGTCAGAGCAAAATATATATGACTCAGATGAGTTTGGACACTCGTAGGTGCTTCTGGTGTACAACCCTTTGGACCTGCACTGGTGCAATATTTAATTCAAAAAGTTGAGTTTGCCTGATAAGTTTGATTGGTGTTTGTCCAAAATCTTTCTTGAGCCTCTTGAGGAAATTTTTAATGACTTAGATGAGTTTGGACACTCGTAGGTGCTAAATTTGTCGAGGAAGTTGATTGGTGTTTGTCCAAAAGGTTGCTTCAGCTTCTTGAGGAAATTTCTTCTGGTGTACAACCCTTTGGACCTTCATTGGTGCAATATTTAATTCAAAAAGTTGAGTTTGCCTGATAAGTTTGATTGGTGTTTGTCCAAAATCTTTCTTGAGCCTCTTGAGGAAATTTTTAATGACTTAGATGAGTTTGGACACTCGTAGGTGCTAAATTTGCCGAGGAAGTTGATTGGTGTTTGTCCAAAAGGTTGCTTCAGCTTCTTGAGGAAATTTCTTCTGGTGTACAACCCTTTGGACCTTCATTGGTGCAATATTTAATTCAAAAAGTTGAGTTTGCCTGATAAGTTTGATTGGTGTTTGTCCAAAATCTTTCTTGAGCCTCTTGAGGAAATTTTTAATGACTTAGATGAGTTTGGACACTCGTAGGTGCTAAATTTGCCGAGGAAGTTGATTGGTGTTTGTCCAAAAGGTTGCTTCAGCTTCTTGAGGAAATTTCTTCTGGTGTACAACCCTTTGGACCTTCATTGGTGCAATATTTAATTCAAAAAGTTGAGTTTGCCTGATAAGTTTGATTGGTGTTTGTCCAAAATCTTTCTTGAGCCTCTTGAGGAAATTTTTAATGACTTAGATGAGTTTGGACACTCGTAGGTACTAAATTTGCCGAGGAAGTTGATTGGTGTTTGTCCAAAAGGTTGCTTCAGCTTCTTGAGGAAATTTCTTCTGGTGTACAACCCTTTGGACCTTCATTGGTGCAATATTTAATTCAAAAAGTTGAGTTTGCCTGATAAGTTTGATTGGTGTTTGTCCAAAATCTTTCTTGAGCCTCTTGAGGAAATTTTTAATGACTTAGATGAGTTTGGACACTCGTAGGTGCTAAATTTGCCGAGGAAGTTGATTGGTGTTTGTCCAAAAGGTTGCTTCAGCTTCTTGAGGAAATTTCTTCTGGTGTACAACCCTTTGGACCTTCATTGGTGCAATATTTAATTCAAAAAGTTGAGTTTGCCTGATAAGTTTGATTGGTGTTTGTCCAAAATCTTTCTTGAGCCTCTTGAGGAAATTTTTAATGACACAGATGATTTTGGAGTTTCGTTGAATTGGACATTCGGTAGTATTGCTACTGAGGTCTATTATCTGTTGCGTTTTATCCGTTGATATCTCAGATATTATATGGAATGGAATCATTTTTCTTGTAAAATTTAATCTTTTTTGGTCAAAATCAAAAGAATTATTATTGCGCTTTTCCTCCATTCTAGAAGAAGTTTTGAAAACGCAAAACATTCACAAATGTTTGGAAAAGTTATTTTCAGCTAGATTTACGTTGGCATAATTTTGAATTCTGGATGATTAAGCTGTTATTTCTGTTCGTCATAAAGACCATTGGCATTTTATACACTTCTGGAAATAGCGTGCTCATAAATCAAACGAAATTCGCGAGACAAATTATAATTTCTATCTATAATTATATACAGATCAGAGAGACCGGACCATGTTTTCATTTTCGCCCATAATTTGCGATTTATGTCCATATAGAATTTATGTAATTGGCGCACACTTTTTACCCTTAACATTATGCTACACGTGGCTTTTTTCCTCGTAATTACATGTATCTCAAGGCCTGCAAATGTCTATTTCTGTATTTTCCAAATATAGTACTCGTTTACAATAATTCTCTTTAGCAATGTAAATCACTGAAATACTGCATTAAATAGCACACACACTAGTTTCAGGTCAAATGTTATCATAGGTGATCTACAGTCAGACAATCCAAGCAAAATTGTTAGAACCATGGCTTCTAGTAATAACATTATGCAATAGTCTTTACATCGAGTAATCCTTCATATTGCACAATATCCGTATCTACAGATAACACAATCAAGGTCGAGGTTGGCATATTTATCAAAGTTTAGCCACATGAAAGCAAGAATAACTCATTCGCTCTTTTGAAAATATTATTTTTTAAACTATGCAATATAGAAGTAGGGAATATAGAACCACAATAACCACAAGTAAAAAAAATCCCCACAGATGAACGATCCTTATTCAAAATCAGTCACCATCATCAGTATTATTCATGAGCTGCTACAGTTTCATCTCTAAGATTCTGCCGAGGAAGGACGAAATGACGGAAGACCCTGATGGCATAGTTTCCTTGAAACGGAGACTCCAACAGCAGAACGAAGAACTGATCAGGAAAGATGAGAAAATCTCTATACTGATCGCCGATCTCGAAGAGAGAGAAAACGAGATCAAATATCTAAGGAATGAGATCGACAAGTTCAGACAAGTCGTTAGTCCTTTGACGCAGAAGATCATCACGAAGCAGTTATCTTTTATGAGCAATCTTCAGGGTAGCCAACAAGCAGAACCTAGGGTTAAACGACAAGCTATAAGTGCGGAACCTCTCGAGTTGGAAGAGGAATTTAAAATTGTTAAAACGCCCAAGAATTCTAAGTAAGTCATTGTGGTGGATAAGAGCGCAATAAGTTATTGGTTTAAAGTTAAAACTGTCCTTTCTAACTTTATAGATGACATAATTTATGCGGCTAACTAATTGCAAGGCATAAATATCCAGTCACTAGTACATACACGCACATGTACAGAAATCTACATAAAGATAACATGTCTTTACATACAACGTTCCTAGTATTAAGTCATTCGTTGACAGATTAACACCTGCAACACCTGTGACAGTTTTACATTACTCTTTTTATATGTATGTGACCTATACACACACACACGTACGCATTCGACAAATTTGTGTAAATACAGACAGTACCATGATGGATTGGTCACTTAACACTTTAACAGCTTCTGTTTTCTATATCAGAAGTCTGCCACTGAATATAAATGAATTTGTAATTTAGAATTAATGGTGTTGAGATTGGGAAGATTGTAGTGTTAATTTGTTACTCACGAATTGTTGGAACGAAGCTGTATATCTAGTGTTGAAGAAATGTGAGCCTTTTATCACTAAGAAAAATGTTTATTTTACTGTTTTGAGGTGATTTGTAACACTTCTTTGAGATATACTCTGCTTTTTTGTCATTTTTTCTGGACTTTTGGAGACCTTTGGAAATAATTATTATTGATAGTTGTGTTAATATTTGTTTTTGCGTCTCAATAAACGTTTCAAGGCAAAGAACGAAAATAATAATAAATTTTCTCGACTAGCAGCGAAGAAGTTACAAAATATGAGCTCCAGATGGCTCACAGACCAATCTGTCCAACCAAACACGTCATTCTGTTTGACAACTGGTGAAATGTCAGTTTGACATTGATGTACATTCTTTGACGTTCGTGATCTTGAGGTTATGTAAATTTTATTGCAAATTTGTGATTTTTAAGGCGTGTGGTATAAGAAATAAAGATCGTAGCTATTTTTTACTTTCCGACTAGTACCCTAAAAGGAAAGTATTGTAATCGACTGAAAAACCAATCTGTCCAACCAATCTGTCCAACCAAACACGTCATTCTGTTTGACATCTGGTGAAATGTCAGTTTGACATTAATGTACATTCTTTGACGTTTGTGATCTTGAGGTTATGTAAATTTTATTGCAAATTTGTGATTTTTAAGGCGTGTGGGATAAGAAATAAAGACCGTAGCTCTTTTTTACTTTCCGACTAGTACCCTAGAAGGAAAGTATTGTAATCGACTGAAAAAAAAAACGATGTAATCGGAAAGTTGGGTGAGGACCACCCCAAATATTTAAATTATGCTGTGGTTAAACCAAACGTTTTAATCAAACATATATTTAGCGTTTAATTTTTCTTTTCGAATCTTCACCAAATTATTTACTTATTTCCAGAACTCGGGAACTGATAAAGTCAGCCATATTGGATAATGACTTCATGAAAAATCTGGAACTGACCCAGATAAGGGAAATCGTGGATTGCATGCACCCTGCTCACTACCCTGCCGAGAGCCTGATCATAAAAGAAGGAGATGTCGGCAGCATCGTTTATGTTTTAGAAGGTAAGAATTATTATTATTTAAGTTATTGTTCAAATATAAGTTATTTTGCGGTTATAACCTAAAAAATAAAAAACTTGACGCTGACTTGATCGGAATTTGAAGCGCCATCTATATTCGCTCGTTCAGGCGTTGGAAAGTTCGAGCGTTTACGTACGACCGCGCCATCTACGGTAGAATAGAAGTAACTAATGTGTAGTTGCTGTCCTGTCTATCGTGTGTACGCCGGGGAGGTATGCAATACATTTTACAACTTTGTATATTGTGATGCCTGAGTACTGGCTTGATATTAATCATAATAATATAAGTTGATCGATAAAAATTAAAAAACTATGTTATCCATGCAGTTTTTTCTTTCGTTTAAAATATTTTCCTGTTACAAAGAAAACAAACTGAAATAATCGATTATACTGTTGTTGTTATATTATTTGTTACAGAAATTGCTTCTCTGGTCTTTCTAAATGTGTCTTTGTGCTCTCATTACTCGCTTGCTGTTTTGTGTCAGGGCTAGTCACCAGAGAGCGCCCGTGGTAGGGTAGTTTCAAACTAAGAAGAGCACAGTTGTATATGCAACCAATCATACCCAGTGTATGGTTTATAAATTGCCTGTGTATATTTGGTTGCATATACAACTGTGCTCTTCTTAGTTTGAAACATCTATACATACAAAATTTTATGGCTTACCCACGCTTTGTTTCTTATAAATCATAGAATGTCTCGACACTGATATTTCACATTCGTCATAACATGATGAGTTTTATGCTTCGCGAAAGCGCAATTAATTTTCAATTAAACCTCTTTGTTTACCATACACAATAACAACGATATAACGACGTGATTGCTTTTTTATAACACGACAAAATCAGAATCGGAAGCATGACAGAAACAAAGGTTTTATCACACGTACGGTCTTTTGTTGTACGCTGATACCGCTGACCGTGTCCCATGCATGTTCGTGCATATGCGTCGATGTCATTCAACTCATTAAAACGATTCAAAAGCGTCAGATAGGAGAAAAAACACCGGAACACGTGAATTCAATACGTTCCAGCCGTGAACTGTGAACGTTTGTGATGCGGCTGTTATCTCATGAGATGATGATGATGACCTGGATGGTCGATGTTTAGAAAAACACTTTTTATAGGCCAAGGATATGTTTTTTTTTTATTGTTTTTAATATGTTGTAGTGGCACTTGACCCTGCAGAGAAAAAAACACGAAAAGAAAGTCTCTGTCAATGAGAAGTCGTTATCACCATTAAGTCGATAACCGGAAGAATAGAAAAGAAGTTAGCCTAGATAACACACAGGAAAACTATATGAGAAAACTATCTAAGAATGTATTTACCGAGAAAAAAAATGGCACGAAAGATTTCTATAGAAACTAAGATAAGTAATCCATACTTTTTCCTTAGCGTGCCACTATTGTATATAACCTACGATATTCATCGGGTTGATTTTCTCTAATGAATTATGAAAACTAATGAGCATGTCTGCCTGGAGCACACAACGAGGTAAAAGGCGTAAAAAAATGATAATGATTGCCTTCATGTAACATGCATTGTGTGTAGAAATCAAACGAGATATAAGATATAAATGCAAAAGTCGTAACTACAAAACAACTTTCACTTCGCGAGTGCACAAAAACTTGGCTTTAATATAATTAGTTCGGTGTAATAGTTATAAATAAATCATGTACTACTAGAGAGTGGTAAATACTAGCCACATCACAGGAGGTTAAAGTCATATGATTTAAGTTAAATCTGATCATACAAGATGTTTTAAACAAATGATATGAATTATCCTAGAGAATCAGAGTGCAAGCTTTTAATTTATTAATAATTTAAAATCGTCATATGTACTGTAGAATCAGTAATGACTATAGTTCTATTATTAACGACATATCACCGTTTATTTCGTCAAAGCAATAAACAACGTTGGGTGAACCAGATTTGGAGATTTATTCTGTCAGTAAGCTTTAGTGTGAGGACTAAAAACTCCTTGCAAAAAGCTAGTCTTTTAACTAATATAAATTCCAAAGCCAATTAGCAAATAAATATATGGCAATGACTTTTGAATGATCTAAAGTTATGGTTAGTAGTCATTACACAACTATGCTATGGACTTTTGATATAAATAGAGAGGTGCTGCTACATTATCATGTAATTAATCGAACAGCGTGAAGGTCATCTAAAATTACCAGCCATTACTATGGGAAATGATTCTACACACCAGAGCACTTTTTTAGAACGTTTTTCGAACTTCCTCCTTATGGTAAACGACCTTATTTTTTTGTACAGACCCGGAATTTTATAGCATGTGAAACAATTCCGGCACAATGGTTACTTAAGCATTTATAAACTCCTTAAATGTATAGTATAGAGCAGTGTTTCCCAACGTGGGGGGCAATATGATTGTTGAGGGGGGCAATTGGAATATAAAAAATTTTGAAAAAAAACCTACCTTAAAGTCTCTTTGTACCGTTCATACCGCAACCGTTAATCATATCCTTGAGACTAATTATTAAATATCCCTACACAATTCTAAATCTGAAAAAAAAAAAACACACAATAGGGAAAAGTTTAATTAAGCCATCAATATTTGTAAAAACGTTTTTAGAAAAATATGTCAAAAATGCGATAGCTATGCCACTTAAGATACATTGTTGAGGAACATTTTGTTGAAGGTATGTTATTCTGTAAATTAGAAAGCATCACAACCTCCGGAGATATTCTTCATAAGCAAAAAAATTACTTCAATGTCTTTAATATTCCAATACAGAACATAACATCCTGTACTGCAGACTGTGCTCCTAACATGATGGACAAGAAAAGCGGCTGTTTAAAGATAAGAATCCAGAAATGCTTCTTGTGCATTGTCTAATATAGCTCCATAGGGAAAACTTGGTAACCAAAAATGTTTGTCCAGTTCTCAATGAAGATTAAATTCGGTTATAAAATATGTCAATTGTATCAAAGCTAATGCCGAATGTGACATTTCAAGTTAATTTGTGAAGTACAAAATAATTCATCCTTTTTGTAACTAAATTTTATACTTCATTGAACAAATATTTTTGGCTACCAAGTTTTCCCTGTGGATTACACAATGCACAAGAAGCATTTCTGGATTTTCATCTTTAAACAGCCACTTTTCTTGCCCATCATGTTAGGAGCACGATTGGCAGCACAAGATGTTATGTTCTGTATTGGAATATTATCGACATAATTAATAACATAGTTTTTTAGCTTAGAAAAAATATCTCTGGAGGTCGTGGTGCTTTCTTATGATTTGCAGAATAACATTTCCTCAAAAAAATGTTCCTTATTAATGTACCTTACATAAGTTATCAACAAGGCCTCAGTGCGTCTCACTCTTGCTCATTTTAACCATTCTTTTTCTGACAGTGTTGTTGCTAAGGGGCACAGCTATCACATCTTTGTCATCTTTTTCTGAAAACCGTTTTTACAAATGTTGATATTGACAGTTTAATTAAATGTTTCCCTATTTTGTGCTTTTTCCAGATTTAGCAATGAGCACGAATATTTGATAACTAGACTCAAGGGTACGATTAACACTTGCAGTGACAATTTCAGTTTTAGAGTAAATGTTTAACTTTGTGTTGTTATAATAAAATATGGCAGATTTGTGTTGTATTAGTTTTTAAGTGAATGTTTATTTCTATTTTGTTATAATAGAATATGTAGCAAATTTTGTTTCTGCTAAAATGCTTAGTATTTATTTCAATAATTAAATAAATTATTGTTTTATGTTATTATTTTTATACCCCCAATGGCGCAAGTTTTTCATTACGTCACAGAGAGGAAATTAGTCAAAGTTTGTTGGGCAGAATGTGTACCAATGACGAAATGAGAAACGTACACCGTTCCGAGTAAGGTTCATTTCCAACTCTGTTATAGGTATAAAAAAAGACAATATGAAGTGGGGCATGAGATTTTTAGACCAGCTTCGGTGGGGCATAGCTCAAAAAAGGTTGGGAAACACTGGTATAGAGTGTATAGACTATAGAGGGTGAAATACCAATAATAATAATACAATATCGGGATTATAACAACACTACTGACTGACCTCTTGATACAAATAACTCTAATATACTATCACGTATCCGTGTGTTTTCCTACGAGGTTTATTTCTCTACTTCTTGTTTATTTCTCTACTTCTTGTTTATTTCTTCACTTCTTGTTTATTTCTCTACTTCTTGTTTATTTCTCTACTTCTTGTTTATTTATTCTTCAATTGCGGGCCAGGCGGTAATATTTAAACAATAACGTGTGAGCTAATGCGGTATGATGACGTCAGTTCTCCATTACGTCACAAACCAATCGATATAAATCCGTATAGCGCCTAAACCGCTCATCCCATTGATCTGCAAATGTATATACATATTTAAAGTCACTGCAGGATGATATGGTGGCAGTTTGGTCAAAATTAGGGTATTCATAGATTCAAGGGATCTCAAAACGCGTATTTCCGCGAAAATCTCGATACTTTCCTTGTAGGTTACCAGTCGAAAAGTAAAAACCAATCTATCTATAATCTATAGGGGTATCTATGCCCCTATAATTCTCCATCTCTCTCTCACGTCATCATTTATATCCTCACTTAACATTTACTTTCATAAATCTCGTGTACCGCTGCAAGCAGTGTCGGACGTATGCTTGGCTCTCAGTTGCAGTTACAAGGCTACCTTGTTTCAGACTTCTTTGTCTTCCTTGTGCGTGTCTGCCTTTTCTCCATAGCCTAGTGCCTACTCCGGTCCGTGTGTATGTGTCTGGCAAACTAGACTCCGGTGAACGTATACCAACTGATTCAGCTATTTCTGCAATCGACAGTCGTCCACTGCCAGCCATAGGTGGCGCTCGACAGCTCGCAGCGTGGATAAGCTCTATTTCGGGCGCGAACACACGGGAAATGTCAAACGTGACAGTTGCCCCTGTTGTCGTCGATCGTTTTCGTTTGTTTCGCCGGTTTTCTTTTGTTTAGTGCGCGCCTATTTTTTGGTGATTTTTTTCTTTGTTTGCTTAAAGGATTTTCTTGTGTTACGTGAGTATTTTTTGTTTTTGAAAGTACCATTTTTTTTTTGGAAAGATTTTGGTTCTGCAATTGTTTTTTTTGTGAGTGTTTTGGAGGCTCTCTACGTTGCTATAAAAGTGAAATTTGTCACATTTGAGGTCGTATTATGGAAAGTATAACACACTTTCTTGTTGCTGCTGCGTTTTGTTTAGTAATTTAATTAGTGTTGTCTTCGGAGGATGTATTATTGGTGATTAAATGTTGTGAAAGTAGCAGATGGCTGTATTAACTACCTATTATAATAATAATTTATAATTTATCGAAATCTAAATTATAGTATGTATAAGGAAAAGCTAGCCAAACTATATGGGATGGCCCTCACCCTACTTTGCGACTAAATCGTTGGCACAATGAAGCGCCTAAACACTTTTGAAATTATTTAATTTAGTAAAGCCAGAGCCATCTCTGGACGCTACCTAACGTCAGTTTCTATGAAAGAATTAAATTTGTCATAATGACATTTAATGACATGTAATCTCAGTGGCACTGACGTTTCTCAAAATCTGACAAAGTGAAGAAACCCTTATAGCGCTTAAATCGTTCATCCCACTGATCTGTAAGTTGGTATACATATTTAAAGTCACTCAAAGGAACCCTAAGAATGTAACATTTGCGTCTTCCGGTTGTCAGATTGTCACCAAAAGCAATCCAGTTCGTCCCCTGGCAATTCTGATTATTTATACTAAATACAGCCGGTTCCATTGTACCGTTTGGACGCTATCGTGTTCACTGACGTATTCAAGGGACCTCAAAACGTGTTTTTCTACTTTGCATTCACAATGCACACATTGTAACACTGTTTTCGGTGTTACAATTAGCAAATTGTAACACCGTTTTTAGTAACTTTTTTCTAAGATTGGTGACATTGATATCAAATGCATGTCAAACGAAAATACACATAACCACAAAAGTAAGCACAAACTGATTTTTTAGAATCGCACAAACTGCGAAGTTTGTATATTTTTATACATATTTCAACATGCGTGTTGCATCCTAGGTTTCGTACTACTAGTATATGATGGTATATAATAATTATCAATAATTACTTTTTCACAGATATTTGAATGTAAGTGACAGATGACAGTGTTACCAACGGTTGCACCCATAAATACTCTAGATTGGAATTTTACCTAATATACTTCTAAATTTTTATAAAATTAATGACGGAAAGTTGAAAAAATAGTATATTACACTCGTTTTATAAGACAAATTGTAACACCGTTTTTAGTAACTTTTTTCTAAGACTGGCGACATTGATATCAAATGCATGTCAAACGAAAATACACATAACCACAAAAGTAAGCACAAACTGATTTTTTAGAATCGCACAAACTGCGAAGTATGTATATTTTTATACATATTTAAACATGCGTGTTGCATCCTAGGTTTCGTACTACTAGTATATGATGGTAATATAATAATTATCAATAATTACTTTTTCACAGATATTTGAATTTAAGTGACAGATGACAGTGTTACCAACGGTTGCACCCATAAATACTCTAGATTGGAATTTTACCTAATATACTTCTAAATTTTTATAAAATTAATGACGGAAAGTTGAAAAAATAGTATATTACACTCGTTTTATAAGACAAATTGTAACACCGTTTTTAGTAACTTTTTTCTAAGACTGGCGACATTGATATCAAATGCATGTCAAACGAAAATACACATAACCACAAAAGTAAGCACAAACTGATTTTTTAGAATCGCACAAACTGGCGAAGTTTGTATATTTTTATACATATTTAAACATGCGTGTTGCATCCTAGGTTTCGTACTACTAGTATATGATGGTATATAATAATTATCAATAATTACTTTTTCACAGATATTTGAATTTAAGTGACAGATGACAGTATTACCAACGGTTGCACCCATAAATACTCTAGATTGGAATTTTACCTAATATGCTTCTAAATTTTTATAAAATTAATGACGCAAAGTAGAAAAAATAGTATATTACACTCGTTTTATAAGACATATTGGCGCATTCGTTCATTTGGGGCACTCGTCGCTGGATACTTTCCTTCTAGAATACTAGTCATGCAATGAAATTACCTAAACATGTGGTAAAAGATTATTACTCAGGCTTTGCCATTGATATCCCAACTTACTCGCTTTTAATACGTAATACAGCAGTTTGTCAACAATTCTTACAATATCCAGTGAATCACTTGTGTTAATTACGCACGAAATGTTAGAGTTCAACTTTTTTTAGAACTGTTAACGACGACATTATCGACCAATACTCTATAACAGTAAAATAGAACCGTAAGATTGAAATGTAATCGTAAAATTTGTATTCAAAACTCGTAGCAGATTTTCAGTTATATGCAATAATTAATTCCCAGCGAAATCGTACCGACTCCTTTTCCTACATACAAAGGACTTCTTAACATTCTTAAGCATAAAGCAACGTGTGGGTTGGAGCAGTCACAGTCACAAGGAGTTCCTCTTATCGTAGGTTTACATCTCGAATCATGTTGTCGTCTTTTAAACACAGATGCATTGTTCGATAAATAGGACATGGGTTATACGAAGAATAATGGTCATTTTTCATCTCTTGAATCATGTAGGTCAATAGGATCTATACGGATTTGTCATTTAGATTTAGAAATTGGGTCAACCCACACTACAGAAGTAATATCAGTACATATCAAGATTGTACTTGTTCTTAAAGTTTGTTGTTCTTCTGTTCTGTAAGAGACAAAAGTTGTTGGAGGTCAAAATGTTAAATGAGCGTGTTTTTTTTTGCTCTGAGTATATATAATATGCTTGTTCCACATGCATATTATCCAGGAAGCACTACACCTCACAGAAAAACCCACATCCGTGAGAACCAAAGCAATAATTCCCATCTTTTTGTCCTGCTTACTTATGATGGTAATATAACTGCATACAGGACATTTATTTCATCTCCTGTCACAGGCACGACGTCTCAATCAGTGTCAATACAACTTTTAGTAATCGCTTGCAGAAATCCTTCTGTTTAATATTTGAAGAGATCTTATTTCTCTTTTAATGTGAAGTCTGATTCTCTATTAGCCTCAATAGCTGCTATTGGAATTTTCTACAAAAATATTTGGGCATCTGTTCTGTTCTGTTTGTGTGTCATGTGAGACAGCAGATGGTAGATGTGTTTGACGAAAGATTTCTTGCATGTTTTATTTTGGTGATGAATTCTTTATGATGCAAACACGTCGAATGGAAAAATGTGTACTTAACTTTCGAGTAGAATAAATATAATTAATGATTTTTGTTTTATCGAAGTTGAAAATTACCTCTTACATAGTCTTGCGAAAACTCTGATTATACCTTTTGTAATCCGACATAAAAACAACCTATTTTCCAGCACTATAACAAAGGAAATAAGCAAGTAACAATATCGACAGTCTTAATAGTTTCAAAACTTGTGCAATGACGTAAACTACATAGATAATCATATATTTCGTAATATTCAAAAGTTATCAATGCTTACAAATATATACGCATGCTAGACGATTACAAATCAAAAGGAAACATAATGTTTTCAAACCGATTTTAGTGCATGCACTATTATTAACATCTTTTTTTTTACTGAACCACTGTTTCGTCAACAGGATTGCTGTAAGGACATAAATTGGCAAACCTCCCACATTGTGTTGTTACCTAAGTGGACTTTATTTTGTTCTCGGTGAATTAGAGCGTAAAAATTAAAAAACATCTGCAATTTCAGTGATATTGCCGCTTGTAGTACACTGTCGGACGAATGTATGGCAAGCACAGTTCAAGGATTCAAAATTAATGTTTAATTTAATGTTGCAATGCGCTGTAATCTCTTCAAAACGGTGTGAATTGCTTTAATTTGATTAAAATTGCTTCACAGAGAACGAATGAAGTCATGGTCGGTGAAGACACATCAAATCTAAAAAAGAAAAACATACTACAGGATTTTACTCCTCTGCTCCTCTACTCCTCTACTCCTCTGCTCCTCTGCCCTTCTGCTCCTCCTGCTCCTCTGACGCAGAAACCGTGATTTTATACTACTATTGGAAGATGCAAAAATGGAGTTATAACTGTTATAAGTTATTTAATGTAAATATATAGCGCCTACGGATGAATAAAAATGAAACTTATTTTGTTTCAATTGGTGTATAAAATTTTTGTAAAAGGTGAGGGTCATCGTTTTACAGTATATTTCGATATATTTGGTAAGAGGCAGGTTTCTTGTATTATGTGACTCATTCACGAACAAGAATTGCTGTACAGGAACGCCTACAAACATTTGCAGAGCGGAGAGAAAATATAGCAGTGTCATAGCAGCAAAGTCAATATAGAAGTGTCTAATGATCACACCTTGGTGTTTTTCTGCTCGCTTTTCTAAACTTTCTAATTAGTCGACCTTGTAATTATGTCACTTGATGCTCTCTATTTTCAGGAAAGCTCTTTATTATCAGTGAACTTCACAGGAAGTATAACTTAAAAAATTTGTTTTTAAAAAGTTTTTGAAGTACTTCTACAAACAAGTTCACTAGAGTTTTTTAAGTGGATTGTGGTCCCCTGATCATATGTAAGGGTATGTCTGTGAATCTCATTCTATGACTTATGTTAGGATGGGGTCCAGAGTGATGGCTTCCAGTGACATCTCGACACTGATTAATTGCAAAAGTGCTTACCACTTATCGGAAAGTTGAGTGGGGGCCCTAACAATTACTAATTTACGTTCTCCTTAAGTGTTCTAAAAGGTCTTGGGAAGGAAAAATTATTTCAACCCCGATTGCCTTGGTTCAAACAACAATCTAATAGCACAAGAGAAAATTAAAACTCTTTGGTACTCAATCATTCCAACCGAGAATTTAAAGCCTGTCGACATAAAGTAGTCATGCTCTCGTATTCTATTTTTAGCTTTAGTTTCCTGTGTGCCCACAAACGGCACAAACAAAGTGAAACTAACAACTCTAACAAGCTCAACAGGCGTAAACGCACACAAGCACGGCGACGCGACGACTCAGTGTCGCCATCTCGCGTACCGTTCGCAAACACCGCGGGGTGTCGCGCTAAATCAACTCCAACAAAGTGGAAACCCGCTTCCTTTTCCGTTCCTCATTTTCTACAACAGCACGCACACCAGCCAGCATGTTTACAGCTCTAAAGAGAGTTTCTCTAAATTGCTTTTTACAATTTCGCAAATGCACAAACACGGACGAGACACTTATGTTGAATATTTTGACTTCTTTTAATGTGTTTAACGTGTTTCTTTTCTTGTATGAATCAATGCGGAAAACGTCAAAACCTTCTACAATATTTCTATGTCGTAAAGTTACAGCCACTCCGGATGGCAACCTAATGTCAGTGGTGATTGCAAAAGTGTCTAGGCACTTCATTGTGCCAACGGTGTAGTCGGAAAGTTGGGTGAGTCAAGAAACAACGTTATGAGACTGCCTTAACAAATTTTTAAAAGATTACTGTAGGTAAACAGATGTTTTCTTAGCTAAATGGACATTTAGTCACGCCATTTCATTTTTTCATTATATCGTGAGAAATTGCTTCTTCTTGGATTTACTACAAAAACTATTAGGTACTCAATGACTCGGAGAAAGTTGCTCTTTTGTGACTTGTTTGACTTGGAAATGCATTGTCAGATTTTACTTTCCCTACAATTGTTATCGTATGCATAGCAGTGGATCTAGTACACCACTCTGTGGTGATAGAAAGAAACGAAATTGCAGAACCAAGGTCTTAACGGTATACACCAGCGAGAAACATGTATTATTTCTTTTTCTATAGATGTCTATGATGCTAATTACACCATAGACCATGAGGATCAAGCACCATCCTGGTAAAGCTGTGATAGACGATCCAGCATGGCTGGAGATGGACATTCCACCCAGCACCAGAGGTCGAATTTACGAAGCAAACTGGTTAGACGCCCAAAAGACACTATCCAGGGCACCATCGAGCAACTACGGAAGCATAAGGGGCATATCAAAGCTAAGCCAGTACCAAACTTTGCTGGATGATGTCTCCAAAGACACCGAGTCCTTATATGGCAGCAATAAGAGTATGACAGGCAGCATGAGGTTGAAGTACCACAGCGATAGATGTTTGGCCAGAATAAATTCGAAGAATAATAACGATTTTGAGTACTATTTACCCAGTCAGAAGAACAAGAGTGAAGAGGGGAGAGTTGATGATAAATTAAGACTTGATAAAAGTGAGGACAAAGTAAGAATTGAGGACAAACCTCCTGAGCCAAAACCAAGGAAAAAGCTACAGCAAAAACCTGGTGACAAGTACAAAAGTGTCATCAGTGATTTAGAGAAACAGATGAAGAAGTCTGTTAGGTTTAACGAGAAAGCTTCTGGTCAGGAACAAACTGAGATCATCGAAGATCAGGATGATGATAGGGTCAACGACTGGGTTGATGACCAGAACCAGATTTTGATGACTTCCTCCTCGGATTCGCTAGAATTCGAGGCTAAAGACGTGAATCTGAACAGAAATGATAGTGGTTACTATGAACCTCCTAAGAAAATAAGACAAAGGATCCCACCAAGAAAAATCTACCCTAGTTCTTCGGAATTATCAGAGAGTGACGCCAAAAGCGATACTGGTTCTCTCGCCAGCTATGAAAATGAGGTTTTCGATTTGTACAAGAATGGAAGATCGAGCCCTTTCAAAGATAATAATAGTAAACCGTCGAATTTTAAGAACGTCAAGAATTCTAACGGTTCGACTAAGAGTGGTGATGATTTCTTGATTCCAAGACCTAAGTTGATAGTGCCCATACATTCTTACGGTATTAGGAAGAGACGGACAGGCAATTTGCACAAACAGAGTGTTGTTAGTTGTAGTGACTATGAAACAGTAGATAATTTAAATTGTGCTGATAATAAAGGTAAGGTTTTAACAAATTTGGTGCTTCTAGTATTTCTTTTTCACTAATTAAATTTATATCGCAATATTTGTTTATACAAAAACCTATAGCATATTTTCCGTCGTTTCTTTACACTAAATCGGCGATTATGATCGCAATTTATTACTTTCAATTCCAATCGCAAAGCATGAAACACGAACAATAGCCTTTGCGCAATTGTTTGTGCCCGAAAAAAAAAAATTAGAAAAGGCCGGCAATACAGCAAGACGGTGACACAAGCATGACTATTGAGTTGAATAGTTGAACAGCGACCAGCTCTATATCAGTGAAACCAAAACGGCGAATTATTTTGCAACACGACTTCCTGGACCAAGACTGTTTGCCAGCACAAAGCATATTATCATTCAAGACACTAGTCTATGCGAACAGACCTCCTTTCAAAACCATCTTACGTAACATTGAGGTCAATCCTATACTATATATTGATAAATAGATATATGTACGCAAACAGAGTCTTGAGTTGGTTTAATAAACACAAAATTCCACTATAATTTAAGACTTACACAAAATAAAATCAACAAACTAACATTTAAAGACATCATTCATGACCCACTCATGCTGCATGATCTCCAGTGCTTCAAACTCACTCCTAAAGAGACTCTGCAAGTCGTTGGTGAGATTAGCAGCTCTGCCAAAGATATCTTGGTCGACACTGACCTCCTCTTGGCTGTCGTCGGCCAAAATCAGATCGTAGAAGCTCTTGAGTCCACAAACATTTAAGAAATACCATGAAATTGACGATACCCACGAAGCGTCTAGATTGGTCAGCTCTATGTCACTCTGAAGCATGGATTTGAAGCGTATAGTCAGCGGAAATGGTACTCTGGCTATTAAGAACCCCGAAAACATCCAAACTAACCATCCACCGATGGCAACCATCGGTAAAACGTTGACTATGTTGTTCTTCATTATCTCTGTGACTTTGTTTGGATCGCTGAATATGTTGTCTGACGCGCTGGGCTTCTTCTTGAGGAGCCAGCCTGTTTTCTCGTTGGTGAGGTGGTATTTTCGGATGGCGAAACCGGGACGGGGGATGTAGTCACCATTTTCTCGTAAGACTTCGCTTCTTCGGATCACTTCGCTGTCAATTATGTCGTCCAGTGTTACTTGTTTAACGGAGGTTATCATGTACGTTACGTAATGCTTTATGAAGCCTAGGAGGAACGTTATGGCTATTATTGGTAGGAAGACCCATATTCTTATCTGGGGGTCCACTATTAGATCTAGCATTGTTTTTGACAGGGTTTGACAGGGATGGGTTTGACAGGGAGGTCTTGATCTTAATCCACATCGAAATAATTATTTTAAAAACTGTAGGAGCACTGCTATTATTACAATTACATTCACTATTAAACATTTATTTTTAGAATGTCTGTCCTTGCGTGTAGTATTCTGCGTGTAGTCTGACTGACTGCAAGTGCCAATTATTAATTTATTCTATGACATGGGCGTTGGTTCTATCGCATATTCTGAGACTTCTAGTAAATGTCAATGAGGTTTTTTTTATTAAATATCTCAACTAAAGGTCAGTTTTGTATATTTTCCGGGTTCGATACATGCCTAACGAACTTAGTTATACAATCTATTAAAAACGACCAAACTAATATATATTACTACCGTGTTTTCAAATTCTGTTACAAGAAACTGATCGAATAGATTGATTTTCTTGTACACGAAACTGATTTCGCCGTTATTTCATGAAGTCACAGCCACTCTAAATCCCAATATGTTAGTGGCCTCAGTGGCCACTAACATACAGACAACAATACAGATATTAACAAACAACACAACTTCTTCATCCTCTAATTACAAAGATAATTGCTGGGTTTCCTATATCTAAAATTACTCCTAATTATAGTTTTCACTATGATCACAACTTCTCGTACTAAACTGTTTACACTCAACACTATTACACCATAGACCATGAGAATCAAGCACCATCCTGGTAAAGCTGTGATAGACGATCCAGCATGGCTGGAGATGGACATTCCACCCAGCACCAGAGGTCGAATTTACGAAGCAAACTGGTTAGACGCCCAAAAGACACTATCCAGGGCACCATCGAGCAACTACGGAAGCATAAGGGGCATATCAAAGCTAAGCCAGTACCAAACCTTGCTGGACGATGTCTCCAAAGACACCGAGTCCTTGTATGGCAGCAATAAGAGTATGACAGGCAGCATGAGGTTGAAGTACCATAGCGATAGATGTTTGGCCAGAATAAATTCGAAGAATAATAACGATTTGAGTACTATTTACCCAGCCAGAAGAACAAGAGTGAAGAGGGGAGAGTTGATGATAAATTAAGACTTGATAAAAGTGAGGACAAAGTAAGAATTGAGGAGGTCAAACCTCCTGAGCCAAAACCAAGGAAAAAGCTACAGCAAAAACCTGGTGACAAGTACAAAAGTGTCATCAGTGATTTAGAGAAACAGATGAAGAAGTCTGTTAGGTTTAACGAGAAAGCTTCTGGCCAGGAACAAACTGAGATCATCGAAGATCAGGATGATGATAGGGTCAAACTAATATATATTACTACCGTGTTTTAAAATTCTGTTACAAGAAACTGATGGAATAGATTGATTTTCTTCACCAAACCGATTTTGCCGTCTAAACAAGTCGTATATCTTTTGTATGAGGTTCTTAAACCGGTAGACTCCGTGAGAACATATTACGCGACCGAATTTATGTAAAAGCAAAGCAATTTCCGTTTTCTAATAGAGTTTTAATTAAATTCTAAGATGATGTAACCGACAGATAACTGTAGTTCACGGCTCTAACAGATTTATTAGGCCTATTAATAGATTGCTACTGCCTACATACTAATTTCTACTAATATAATTTAATCTTTGGTGTGTTATGGTTCTTAAAATAATTATTATTATACTTGACGTAATGGTGGAACACATCCAACGTACAAATCTTCATTTCATGAAGTCACAGCCATTCTAAATCCCAATATGTTAGTGGCCTCAGTGGCCACTAACATACAGACAACAATACAGATATTAACAGACAACAACTTCTTCATCCTCTAATTACAAAGATAATTGCTGGGTTTCCTATATCTAAAATTACTCCTAATTATAGTTTTCACTATGATCACAACTTCTCGTACTAAACTGGTTACACTCAACACACAAAGAAAAACACTGGTGACGTCGAAATCAGTAGTTCTTATAGGAACCAGTTATAACTTATAGGTTGTGTACAGTTATAAGTTACAGTCAACAATAAATCACTAATATGATGACCTAAACAGAGCACATGCTCGCTCTGTTTATCTCTTTGAGTGGTAGGTAAGTCAGTAGGAGAAGATAACGTATTTCTTGTATTTATTGACCCACATTGGCATGTCCTTTACAATGGACGCCAACGCAATCTCCGGTAGATGGAGCTGCGTACACAAACCGTTTCCTGGTTTGCTTTAGTTCTCCTCGTCGTATAGTTAATTCCATGGCGTAAAGTAATAGTAATTTTGTAAGTTAAGTTAACTTCTCTAACATTTGCGTAAGCTTTCTGGTTTGTGCAGATGTTGTGAACTTTGACATTAGGTGTTGTCGAGGCGTCACGTGGTTACCGTGGCTTGATAGATGCGCCGTTCATGCATAACCTCCTGCTATGCAGATAAATCCTCTCGGTGCATGCCGTTGTTCTGCTTGCGCATTGGCTGTCATAATTCATTCTTGCAGCTGCGGCAACGCGATTGTCCGATGTCGATGACCCCACTTCTCTTTTTATTCCGCCTGGTCCTCTGGTCTTCGTTCACTGGGACGAAGACCAGTCTCCACGAAGTTTTCAAGAGTTGTGTCGAAAAAAGTGGTCGACTCACTCTCACTTACCTTTCCTGCCTTCAGATGTGTCACAATGGAAAGAGAAAGGAATTTGTCGTTTAGAGGACCCAGAAGCTTTGGGTTTATAGATTGCACTGAAGAAATCGAAGAAACATCCTACGTTTGACAATCTGATGAATTATTTCCTTAGGGATCTAACCGATTTTGTCCAATGCACTGACCGAAATGAGTGAAACCGCAAAAGGCGTGAACTTTCTATGACTTCCCCAAAGCGGCAGAGTAAAATGTCAGAACAAGTAACCTTTGGCAAGCAAAAACCCACACAATCTCGGCAAAATATCTTCGCAATGCGCGAATACCCAAACAATGCATACAAGGCAAACACTATACATGCAATTAACATCCTGTAGATAAACAACAACATTATGGAAAGAGTGGTATTTTCACGTGAGGAGAAATTCTCAAATAATCCTGAGTGACCCTCACGTTTTCCACTTTCTCGTGGACAGATGAGCGACGAATTAAAACAAAACACGAAGATGTCACGATGCAACGCGGAATACGATTTTTTTCAGGCGGTATGGCCGCTTTTACTTTGATCGTTTTGTTCGCAATTCCCGCCATAGAAAGCGAATGCTAGTTGCCATTCAACGTGTGTTTGAGTTGATGATATTCGATGACTTTTTGTTTTGGCCTTGCATTTGGAATTATGACATGATGAATTGCCTTAAAGCAGAAGTAGTGAAAGCTTTTAGGAGTAGCTATGTATTATGCATTCATTCCATGTTTTATATAATTTTACATGTTTTGTCCATTACTTGTATTATATGTGAATCATCGGCGTGAAAATCTATATTGACACTCGTTTTGTAGCTAATAATTTGATTTAGAAAATATTCAGAAAGCGCAAGTTGTGTTTAGTGCGGCGTTGCCCAACCGGGCGGACTTGAAAAAAGTTGGGAAAGGCTGATTTAATGATATAAACGATTTTGGACATTCGTAGGTGTTAAATTTGTCGAAGAAGTTGATTGGTGTTTGTCCAAAAGATTGCTTCAGCCTCTTGAGGAAATTTCTTCCGGTGTATAACCCTTTGGTCATTCATTGGTGCCGTATTTGCTTAAAAAAAAATGAGTTTTCCCCATAACTTTGATTGGTGTTTGTCCAAAAGCATTCTTCAGCCTCTTGAGGAATTTTTTAATGACTTAGATGAGTTTGGATACTCGTAGGTGCTAAATTTGTCGAAGAAGTTGATTGGTGTTTGTCCAAAAGATTGCTTCAGCCTCTTGAGGAAATTTCTTCCGGTGTATAACCCTTTCGACATTCATTGGTGCCGTATTTGCTTTAAAAAATGAGTTTTCCCAATAACTTTGATTGGTGTTTGTCCAAAAGCATCCTTCAGCCTCTTGAAGAATTTTTTAATGACTTAGATGAGTTTGGATACTCATAGGTGCTAAATTTGTCGAAGAAGTTGATTGGTGTTTGTCCAAAAGATTGCTTCAGCCTCTTGAGGAAATTTGTTCCGGTGTATAACCCTTTGGACATTCATTGGTGCAGTATTTGTTTTAAAAAAATGAGTTTTCCCCATAACTTTGATTGGTGTTTGTCCAAAAGCACCCTTCAGCCTCTTGAGGAATTTTTTAATGACTTAGATGAGTTTGGATACTCGTAGGTGCTAAATTTGTCGAAGAAGTTGATTGGTGTTTGTCCAAAAGATTGCTTCAGCCTCTTGCGGAAATTTCTTCCGGTGTATAACCCTTTGGACATTCATTGATGCAGTATTTGCTTTAAAAAAATGAGTTTTCCCCATAACTTTGATTGGTGTTTGTCCAAAAGCATCCTTCAGCCTCTTGAGGAATTTTTTAATGACTTAGATGAGTTTGGATACTCGTAGGTGCTAAATTTGCCGAGGAAGTTGATTGGTGTTTGTCCAAAAGATTGCTTCAGCCTCTTGAGGAAATTTCTTCCGGTGTATAACCCTTTGGACATTCATTGGTGCAGTATTTGTTTTAAAAAAATGAGTTTTCCCCATAACTTTGATTGGTGTTTGTCCAAAAGCACCCTTCAGCCTCTTGAGGAATTTTTTAATGACTTAGATGAGTTTGGATACTCGTAGGTGCTAAATTTGTCGAAGAAGTTGATTGGTGTTTGTCCAAAAGATTGCTTCAGCCTCTTGAGGAAATTTCTTCCGGTGTATAACCTTTTGGACATTCATTGGTGCAGTATTTGCTTTAAAAAAATGAGTTTTCCCCATAACTTTGATTGGTGTTTGTCCAAAAGCACCCTTCAGCCTCTTGAGGAATTTTTTAATGACTTAGATGAGTTTGGATACTCGTAGATGCTAAATTTGTCGAAGAAGTTGATTGGTGTTTGTTCAAAAGATTGCTTCAGCCTCTTGAGGAAATTTCTTCCGGTGTATAACCCTTTGGACATTCGTTGGTGCAATATTTCATTCAAACAGTTGAGTTTGCCTGATAAGTTTATTTGGTGGTTGTCCAAAATCTTTCTTCAGCCTCTTGAGGAAATTTTTAATGACGTAGATGAGTTTGGACATTCGTAGGTGCTAAATTTGTCCAAGTAGTTGGTGCAGTAGTTGGTGGAGTAGTATTGCATACTCCATCCTGTTGCGTTTTATCCGCAGACCCCGATTTCCTTTTCATTGAGCTTCTTTTACTTACATTGCACTCATTGCACTTGTTGCAACCTGACAACTTATAACAGCTTCAGATTTATCGTATCAGATGTTACACTTTTAACTGCAGCATATTGGAGGAATATATCATTCTTTTGTACGTCTGTTGTATAAATGAAATCTTCCTTTGCAAAACCGCCAGCTGATGGATAAATTGAGATATGTCATATGCTCTGATATTACCACTAAATGGACATTTTTTTTTTAAATTGATTCTTGATTCAAATAGCCATCTTTTGCTGGTAGATTAATATATCATTGATTATAAAGCTATTAAACTGTAAACTATATATTAACCTGTAGAAAATACATTGAAAGACGTAATAAAAAATCGAGTTAACGTTAACGTCATTTGGGAACATGCTGGAAACACATCGATCACGTCGGGGACAGTTATGTATAGTCGGTTAACAGAGTTTTAGAATGTAGACGTCTCGGAACGGATTAATGGATAGTTTTCTTACTACTGTAAGGTTTATAACTGTACGAAAAATTCCACGTAAGGTCCGTTTGCTGCAAGCATTCCCGCTTAGACAGTTTAATTCATAAAATACTGTGCACCGTACTGTATGTACATGGGTAATAATGCGTTGCACTTTAATTGAAAAAAAGTCGTAAGGAGTATTAATCCCCATTATATTCTATAATTATATACATAATTGTGTTCATGTTTTCGTAGGATGTCTCACGAAGTATAGTTAAAAAAGTCTTAAAATATACAAACTCGCTAGTCATAGCGTTGAGTGCTTTGACCAGGACACAAACGAAAAACCATAATGTGTCGAATGACTCTTTTAAAGACCAAATGCTACGCAACCTTCTAATGGATTATAATGATTATACCGGGTTATAGAATACCTATAATACAGCGGTTCCCAACCTTCTTGAGGCATATACCCACAAAGCGGGTTGGATATTAGCAATTACCCACCAAAAAATATTTTGAGCAATCAGCAAACAACAATCAGTCAAATGTCAATAAAAGAATTAAAAAACCACAAATTTAAATTAGCAAAACGTTTTGTGTGTGGTTTTCTATTGTATTTTTGTTCAGAACAGTCCCTTTATAAGGTCGAGCAGTAGTCTGCCATTATATGGCAATACCATTGATCTTTCCTCCATTATCTTGATATACTGCTGACCGTTGCTCTTGTTCTTCATTGCAATCACTAAGAATGTCAGGAAATTTATCTAAATGACTATGAAAATAATGTAACTTGGTACTCATAGTAGTTTTTTTAAATTTTGAATCATTTTGTTAACGATTTGTGTTGTTAATATTGTTCAGCTTGGTGATTTCCAAAAAAAATTTCGATAAATGATACAAAGCTTGTCCATGTTTCCAGTTCAACCTAAGTTAGGTGATTTGTGGTCCATCAAAGATACCGGCTTCTAATTTTCCTGTATTGAGGCCAAGAAATGATTAACAAATATATTTGCAACAAACATCATTCTTATATAAAGCTTTCACAAACTGTTTAATTAGCCCAAATTTAATATGTAGTGGTGGAAGAATTATTTGTTCTCGACTTATCAATGGTTCATGGCCGATGTTAGCTTTTCGCACTGTTATATTTATTCTCGACAGTCAGTTTTTCCTATCCCAATGTTCATTTTTTGCACGACTGTCCCACAGACAAAGAAAACAGGGATATTTAGTGTATCCATTTTGCCGACCCAATAAAAAAGAAGCAGCAAGTTGTAGAGTAACATGTTATATTTCAAAAAGTTAGTTCAAAGTTTGGTTTTGATAAATAAAGACTTGCTAGTCACACGAAAAGCAAAAATATTTCTTTGTTGAGGTTTAAATTAAAATAATTTAACTTATACTAACTATACTTTGATTGCATCGTTTATCACAAGAACCGGAGTCAATTCAAACAATCTATCAGTCTATCAAAATTGATTACACAAACTGATGTCGTGGAAAAAAAATTTGTTGCCCTGTGTCGAATTATTTAACAGACGAAGAATAAATGTTTTGACGCTTTGTTTTCTTTGTTTGCAGAGGGTAGAGTCGAAGTATCGAGGGAAAATAAATACCTAAGCACTTTAGCTCCAGTCAAAGTGTTAGGTGAGCTTGCAATTTTGTACAATTGCAAGCGAACGGCTACAATCAAAGCTGCAACTGATTGTAAATTATGGGCCATAGAACGACAATGTTTCCAGACCATTATGATGAGGACTGGCCTCATCAGGCAAGCGGAGTACACCGATTTCTTGAAGAGGTATGTTTTTTTGACAAATTGTAGCGATAAAACTTCTACAATTCTTCTCGACTTTTATCGAAGTTTACCAAGTTAGATTGTTACCAAAAGTAATCCAATTCGTTGTGCCATTTGGGCGTTATCTTTTTCACAGTCGTACATACGCAAGCTTTTGTAACAAAGTCAACAATCACTCCTCCTGACGAAATATTGCCACTAGTTCCAGGTTACGTCAAAACAAAATCAAGTATACACACTTATCTCTCGAATTGTCTAGAGTCTAGATAAAATCCAACAATAATTGTGCACAACAAAGCTCATCATCTCTATATTCACGAATGCGTCATGATTAACCAACAATCGCCCCCAAAACAAAGCCCATCGCTTACACATTCGCAGGAAACACGTTTGCATCATATCGACATCATATCAACACTTCTAATTACAATATACCTCCCTGATAAGCCTTCATTTGTGTTCAACGTGCGATCGCACATGTTCAATGTTTTTTTTTTATAATACATATTCAAACATCAGCGATGCATTTCTTTGTGAATTTTGATCTTGAAGAATGGTAATGTTAACCAAAGGCTTGTTGTAGTTGTTTTGGGTGCGGTTTATTCCGCTGCACCTAAGCCAATTCTTGGCTCTTTGTGCTTACCCATTTTTACATACTGTTTGATAACGACAACCAGAGGTGTCGCTGCCGGCACCCACGGTTTTACGCCTCTTGCGAAAGGCGGTGGGACGAGGATCTTCAGCTGATGCCTGGATTTGAACCCAAGACTTCCTAGCAGGAGAGCAGCACTCTACCGCTAGAGCCACTCGCCCCACAACCAAAGGCTTATCTAAAGATTATATTACGGTGTTTTTTTTTTTTGTTTCTTTCAGTGTGCCGATTTTCAAGGACTTGGCCGAGGATACCCTCATCAAGATTTCGGATGTCCTGGAGGAAACTTATTACTCTGCTGGGGATTATATTGTAAGGCAAGGTGCCAGAGGTGACACCTTCTTCATTATTAGCAAGGGAAGAGTTAAAGTAACCATCAAGAATCCGCAAACCAACGAGGAACAATTTATAAGGACCTTGACCAAAGGAGATTTCTTTGGTGAAAAGGCTCTGCAAGGGTAAGTCTTAATAAAACACTAAAATCTAAAGAATACATAATTTCTAATAATTTTTCAAATACAGTGATGATCTTCGTACAGCTAACATAATATGTGACGACCCTGAAGGCGTATCATGTCTTGTGATAGACAGAGAAACATTCAACCAGTTAATATCGAATTTGGATGAAATCAAGACCAAATACAAGGACGAAAGCGACCAACGAAAGAGGTAATGTTAACACTATTTTTATGGGTTATTTTATCAAAATAAATCACGTGAATTTTAAATTGTGCTAACGTTATATCAAAGGAGTACCTGTAAGTACATAGTCTGAGTATAATTACAAAAACAAAAACTGCTTAAAACGTATTATATTGACATTAAACAATTTTATTCTCCTTTTAGAATAAATCAAGAATTTGATAAGGTACAACTTCAAGATCTGCACATATTGGCGACTTTGGGTGTAGGTGGATTTGGCAGAGTGGAACTCGTCCAAATCCAAGGCTACCCAAACAGATCTTTCGCCCTGAAACAGATGAAGAAAGCCCAAATTGTCGAGACGCGCCAACAACAACACATCATGTCGGAAAAAGAAATCATGGGTGAAGCGAATTGCGACTTCATCGTCAAACTGTACAAGACATTCAAAGACAGGAAATACTTATACATGCTTATGGAAAGCTGTCTTGGTGGGGAGTTATGGACTGTTCTGAGAGACAAAGGTCACTTTGACGACCCAACAACGAGATTTTATACCGCGTGCGTCGTGGAAGCTTTTGACTATCTACACTCAAGAAATATCATCTATAGGGACTTAAAACCGGAGAATCTTCTACTGGACAATCAAGGTTATGTGAAATTGGTCGATTTCGGATTCGCGAAAAAACTACAAACCGGCAAGAAGACTTGGACTTTCTGTGGAACCCCTGAATACGTCGCTCCTGAAGTCATACTAAACAAGGGCCATGATATTTCCGCGGATTACTGGTCTTTGGGTGTTCTAATGTTTGAATTATTGACCGGAACACCGCCGTTTACCGGTGCTGATCCTATGAAGACTTATAATATTATTTTGAAGGGTATTGATGCAATTGACTTCCCAAGAACCATCACCAGGAACGCCACTGCTTTGATTAAGAAGTTATGCAGGGATAACCCAGCCGAGAGGTTAGGATACCAGAAAGGAGGAATCAGCGATATTCAGAAGCACAAGTAAGTTGTCAAAAAGCGCCATCTAGTTTCTGTCACCCAATTTCCCAATCTAACCTACAAATTTGACAGCGTTTGACATTTTGTACAGTCCGCGTAAAAAGACGACCCACCCACTAGCGCCACATAGTGGCGATCCCAGTAAACATTTCAAAGTAACCTACAAATTTAATATGTAATTTTTTTTTTCAGATGGTTTGATGGTTTTAATTGGGAAGGTTTGGAGACGCGCACTCTTTTACCGCCGATTTTACCGGTGGTGAAACACGTGACGGATACGTCAAACTTCGACAACTACCCGCCGGATTCGGACAGACCACCGTTGGATGACATTACAGGCTGGGATGCGGATTTCTAGTATTGAAAGTTTTTAAGGTGTAAATCAATTCTTGAATTATGTGATACGTCGTTTGTTTCCTCGACGATTAAAAGCGCGTTTGGGCGTTTTCGAATTACGAAAGGTTAGGTTTTTTTTTAAATTAATTTGTTTGTATGATTTTTTTTATATGGTTTGTTTTAATAAGTTTTAAATCGTGAATTTAATGATAATAAAAATAACAATAGATAGAATTATGAAATTGTGAGCGAGCATTGTGAAATTTGATTTCTAATGTTTCTGGATTATGTGCATTATTTATTTTTGTATTGTTTTGCATATTATATGAAACGTGTTTCGTTTTCTTTAAGATTTAGTGCCATTTGCAAGCAAAACTATGTGCCTTCAATGCCCAACTAATAACTTCTAAACAAGTTTGTTTGGTCAAACTTGATTGAAATAAGCAGGCATTAGACAATAACTGTATGATGTATCTAACTATATAAGGTTTTTTTTCTGTTTTTTTTTTTTAAATTCTCTATACTCGAAATTTATTAAGTTTAACGAGATTTAATTTTATTGAAATCGGTGTGTACATATGACAAGTTACCTATATAAATAGAGGATAGCATTTTATATAATGTGTTACTGATTATAGGACATGCAATATTTTTTATTGTTATTTATATGACGAATAACTCTGTGAACATAGTGTTGTATATAAAGGATGATTTGTATGACTTTTCCTTTATAGTGGTGGACTTTATATAATACCTAATAATTTTTAGTGATTCTCTGTAGAAACAAAACTGCTGTGGTAAGTGAAATACTCAAGCAACACCAAATGGTAGTAAGTGAAAAGTTTGATATGATTTTCTTGCAGAGTGGCACCTAATGAAGGTAATTAACATCTTATAAAACCTAGTAACATCCTATACCGATCACTTGCTTTAGATGTATGTCACTTTGCAAAATTTCAAAACAACCTAAACAAGTCTTTCAGGTAAATTTGTATAGAAGCAATGTTTTTCTTTGTAAGAAATCTCTTTTTAATGAATAAATTCCACAGTTGTCATTACACAAGTACAATCACAATAAATAACCAAAAGTAGAGTAGTTTTAAACTAAGTAGAGCACAGTGACATATGCAACCAATTATACCTGTATATTTGGTTGCATACACAACTGTGCTCTCCTTGGTTTAAAACATCTATAGCACACCAACTTTTATGATTCACGCCATAATAAACACAAACAAATACCTAATTCTCTACAGAGGTGTTGTTGTTAACACAGACATAATATAAATACAGCCAGCGCAACCTAAAATTAAAGTAACAATGGATACTGGAGCATAATCATCCAAATTCCCGATGGGCACAAATAGGGAATTCTCCTCGAAAAACTACAAAAAATACAATAAACAAATTATAATACTCCATTATCATTCACAAACCGCTTCATAAGTGACATTCCTCCAAATGCATTCTTCATTTTCTGAGTCAATACAGGGCGCTGTAAATCTGGGAAACCGACCACAGATCCTCACGCCATCTGTAGGGACGTACAGAATCAACGATGGTTTTTCCAACATAACCTTACTATACCTAAAACAAATGAAACTAACCAATAAAAACAAAAACACTTTAGCCAAAATACTAACTCTCCACCCACTTGGGCCCTTTGGTACCGTAAATGCACTGGTAATCTTACAGAAATCTTATTCAATCTTGATTCTGGTAGATAAACGTAAACATCTTGATCTTTCGATAGATGCATGGGTGTCTCAACGTTGGTAAAACCCTTCGTGAGAGAGTGCAATTCTCCAAGACGGTTTAAATCTGCGAGTTCGTCAATGTTTACGTACATCCCGGGAAGTATATGTAGATGTAAGGCAAAGCGGGATTTAATATTAGCTAAGGTATAACCTTTTAACGAAGAAAATTCAACTAACCAGTCGATGGTTCTGAACACAAATTCAAATTAGATAAAAGGTATATAAATTATGGGAAATTACTTACTTATGGTAACCGTCGTATTCGACCTTTTGCGTTATCGAGACAGTAGCATCTACACAGCATGATACTTGCTGCAGCGATGCGGCAAAAATTATAAACAAAGCCGAAATTGAAGAGGTTAACATTTTGAGAAGTTAGGTTAGAATTTCTGACAGTTTAATATGGCGTTGAATAGCCGGTTGGTCACATGATAGGTGAATCAGGTGACAACTTTTTGCACGTTGTCTTTGCCGACGTTCATTTTGACTTATTGATGGTTTCTCCTTGATTTTCCGCGCAAAAATCACCGAAAATACCGTGAAAAATGTCAGCGCGTGTTCTTTTTCTGCCAGGCGACGTTTCTTGACTTGTTTATCCTCGGATATCGGTGAGTGAACTTGTTTAATTTGCTATTGTAGGTGGTTGTGGTCAATTTTGTATGTTCTAATACCCGAAGAGATCAATAACTGTGTTTTTTTTTTTATTTCAGTTTGAAAATTTGGAATTTCTGCGATGGATTTGAACCAAACTATGATCTTGAGGACTCGGTAAGTCCCTTGAAATATTGTAATTGGATACTGTATGTTGGAAATCAAGTGAAATTTGGCGAATAACGTGTGTGGTCCTTATATTTAGGTTAGGAATGTGGATTGTGATCTTCGCTGGTTTTGTTTCGGCAACTTGTGACGATCGCTGACGCTATTGAGAGGCTACAGACACACACACTCGGGAATTTTGTCAAACCTATGGGTCGAGAGGTTTGGTACACCTCAAACAATGTTCAAATGCCCGATGAACTGAAAAACTAGGTAAGTTCCTAGATTGTATAGAAAGAATTTTTATTAGATCAAGTTTGGTGTGTTTAATCAATCGTGACTTTTGCAAAATTTTCCTGTCGAGACCAGAGATGGTGGAAAACTGTTATTTGCAGGATTAATTAACCAATCTATCGGTGAACTATAACACTATAGAAAGAATTTTTATTCTATCAACTCTGGTTGCTAGAGACAAAAATTCTTGCTTCTCATAATCGCAAACTTTGAAAAATTCCCCTGTTTAAACCAAATCTGGTGGAAGTCTGTACTTTTCAGGATTAATTAACCAATCTTTCAGTTAACTAAAACAGTATAGTATAGTTTTTTATTCCATCAAGTCTGGTTGCTAGAAACAAAATACAAAATAGTGACATTTCACTCGCTTCTTGTAATCGCGAATTTTGAAAAATTCCTCTGTCTAAACCAAACCTGATACAAGACTGTATTTTTCAGAATTAATTATCCAATCTTTCGGTAAACTAAAACAGTATAGTGTAGTTTTTTATTCCATCAACTCTGGTTACTAGAGACAAAATACAAAATCGTGACATTTCACTCGCTTCTAATCGCGAACTTTGAAAAATTCCCCTGTCTAAACCAAATCTGGTGGAAGTCTGTACTTTTCAGGATTAATTAACCAATCTTTCGGTTAACTAAAACAGTATAGTGTAGTTTTTTATTCCATCAACTCTGGTTGCTAGAGACAAAATACAAAATCGTGACATTTCACTCGCTTCTAATCGCGAACTTTGAAAAATTCCCCTGTCTAAACCAAATCTGATGGAAGTCTGTACTTTTCAGGACTAATTAATCAATCTTTCGGTTAACTAAAACAGTATAGTGTAGTTTTTTATTCCATCAACTCTGGTTGCTAGAGACAAAATACAAAATCGTGACATTTCACTCGCTTCTAATCGCGAACTTTGAAAAATTCCCCTGTCTAAACCAAATCTGATGGAAGTCTGTACTTTTCAGGATTAATTAATCAATCTTTCGGTTAACTAAAACAGTATAGTGTAGTTTTTTATTCCATCAACTCTAGTTGCTAGAAACAAAATACAAAATCGTGACATTTCACTCGCTTCTAATCGCGAACTTTGAAAAATTCCCCTGTCTAAACCAAATCTGGTGGAAGTCTGTACTTTTCAGGATTAATTAACCAATCTTTCGGTTAACTAAAACAGTATAGTGTAGTTTTTTATTCCATCAACTCTGGTTGCTAGAGACAAAATACAAAATCGTGACATTTCACTCGCTTCTAATCGCGAACTTTGAAAAATTCCCCTGTCTAAACCAAATCTGATGGAAGTCTGTACTTTTCAGGACTAATTAATCAATCTTTCGGTTAACTAAAACAGTATAGTGTAGTTTTTTATTCCATCAACTCTGGTTACTAGAGACAAAATACAAAATCGTGACATTTCACTCGCTTCTAATCGCGAACTTTGAAAAATTCCCCTGTCTAAACCAAATCTGGTGGAAGTCTGTACTTTTCAGGATTAATTAACCAATCTTTCGGTTAACTAAAACAGTATAGTGTAGTTTTTTATTCCATCAACTCTGGTTGCTAGAGACAAAATACAAAATCGTGACATTTCACTCGCTTCTAATCGCGAACTTTGAAAAATTCCCCTGTCTAAACCAAATCTGGTGGAAGTCTGTACTTTTCAGGATTAATTAACCAATCTTTCGGTTAACTAAAACAGTATAGTGTAGTTTTTTATTCCATCAACTCTGGTTACTAGAGACAAAATACAAAATCGTGACATTTCACTCGCTTCTAATCGCGAACTTTGAAAAATTCCCCTGTCTAAACCAAATCTGGTGGAAGTCTGTACTTTTCAGGATTAATTAACCAATCTTTCGGTTAACTAAAACAGTATAGTGTAGTTTTTTATTCCATCAACTCTGGTTGCTAGAGACAAAATACAAAATCGTGACATTTCACTCGCTTCTAATCGCGAACTTTGAAAAATTCCCCTGTCTAAACCAAATCTGGTGGAAGTCTGTACTTTTCAGGATTAATTAACCAATCTTTCGGTTAACTAAAACAGTATAGTGTAGTTTTTTATTCCATCAACTCTGGTTGCTAGAGACAAAATACAAAATCGTGACATTTCACTCGCTTCTAATCGCGAACTTTGAAAAATTCCCCTGTCTAAACCAAATCTGGTGGAAGTCTGTACTTTTCAGGATTAATTAACCAATCTTTCGGTTAACTAAAACAGTATAGTGTAGTTTTTTATTCCATCAACTCTGGTTGCTAGAGACAAAATACAAAATCGTGACATTTCACTCGCTTCTAATCGCGAACTTTGAAAAATTCCCCTGTCTAAACCAAATCTGATGGAAGTCTGTACTTTTCAGGATTAATTAACCAATCTTTCGGTTAACTAAAACAGTATAGTGTAGTTTTTTATTCCATCAACTCTGGTTACTAGAGACAAAATACAAAATCGTGACATTTCACTCGCTTCTAATCGCGAACTTTGAAAAATTCCCCTGTCTAAACCAAATCTGGTGGAAGTCTGTACTTTTCAGGATTAATTAACCAATCTTTCGGTTAACTAAAACAGTATAGTGTAGTTTTTTATTCCATCAACTCTGGTTGCTAGAGACAAAATACAAAATCGTGACATTTCACTCGCTTCTAATCGCGAACTTTGAAAAATTCCCCTGTCTAAACCAAATCTGATGGAAGTCTGTACTTTTCAGGACTAATTAATCAATCTTTCGGTTAACTAAAACAGTATAGTGTAGTTTTTTATTCCATCAACTCTGGTTGCTAGAGACAAAATACAAAATCGTGACATTTCACTCGCTTCTAATCGCGAACTTTGAAAAATTCCCCTGTCTAAACCAAATCTGATGGAAGTCTGTACTTTTCAGGATTAATTAATCAATCTTTCGGTTAACTAAAACAGTATAGTGTAGTTTTTTATTCCATCAACTCTAGTTGCTAGAAACAAAATACAAAATCGTGACATTTCACTCGCTTCTAATCGCGAACTTTGAAAAATTCCCCTGTCTAAACCAAATCTGATGGAAGTCTGTACTTTTCAGGATTAATTAACCAATCTTTCAGTTAACTAAAACAGTATAGTGTAGTTTTTTATTCCATCAACTCTGGTTGCTAGAGACAAAATACAAAATCGTGACATTTCACTCGCTTCTAATCGCGAACTTTGAAAAATTCCCCTGTCTAAACCAAATCTGATGGAAGTCTGTACTTTTCAGGATTAATTAACCAATCTTTCAGTTAACTAAAACAGTATAGTGTAGTTTTTTATTCCATCAACTCTGGTTGCTAGAGACAAAATACAAAATCGTGACATTTCACTCGCTTCTAATCGCGAACTTTGAAAAATTCCCCTGTCTAAAACAAATCTGATGGAAATCTGTACTTTTCAGGATTAATTAATCAATCTTTCGGTTAACTAAAACAGTATAGTGTAGTTTTTTATTCCATCAACTGTGGTTGCTAGAGACAAAATACAAAATCGTGACATTTCACTCGCTTCTAATCGCGAACTTTGAAAAATTCCCCTGTCTAAACCAAATCTGATGGAAGTCTGTACTTTTCAGGATTAATTAACCAATCTTTCAGTTAACTAAAACAGTATAGTGTAGTTTTTTATTCCATCAACTCTGGTTGCTAGAGACAAAATACAAAATCGTGACATTTCACTCGCTTCTAATCGCGAACTTTGAAAAATTCCCCTGTCTAAAACAAATCTGATGGAAATCTGTACTTTTCAGGATTAATTAATCAATCTTTCGGTTAACTAAAACAGTATAGTGTAGTTTTTTATTCCATCAACTGTGGTTGCTAGAGACAAAATACAAAATCGTGACATTTCACTCGCTTCTAATCGCGAACTTTGAAAAATTCCCCTGTCTAAACCAAATCTGATGGAAGTCTGTACTTTTCAGGATTAATTAACCAATCTTTCAGTTAACTAAAACAGTATAGTGTAGTTTTTTATTCCATCAACTCTGGTTGCTAGAGACAAAATACAAAATCGTGACATTTCACTCGCTTCTAATCGCGAACTTTGAAAAATTCCCCTGTCTAAACCAAATCTGATGGAAGTCTGTACTTTTCAGGACTAATTAATCAATCTTTCGGTTAACTAAAACAGTATAGTGTAGTTTTTTATTCCATCAACTCTGGTTGCTAGAGACAAAATACAAAATCGTGACATTTCACTCGCTTCTAATCGCGAACTTTGAAAAATTCCCCTGTCTAAACCAAATCTGATGGAAGTCTGTACTTTTCAGGACTAATTAATCAATCTTTCGGTTAACTAAAACAGTATAGTGTAGTTTTTTATTCCATCAACTCTGGTTGCTAGAGACAAAATACAAAATCGTGACATTTCACTCGCTTCTAATCGCGAACTTTGAAAAATTCCCCTGTCTAAACCAAATCTGATGGAAGTCTGTACTTTTCAGGATTAATTAATCAATCTTTCGGTTAACTAAAACAGTATAGTGTAGTTTTTTATTCCATCAACTCTAGTTGCTAGAAACAAAATACAAAATCGTGACATTTCACTCGCTTCTAATCGCGAACTTTGAAAAATTCCCCTGTCTAAACCAAATCTGATGGAAGTCTGTACTTTTCAGGATTAATTAACCAATCTTTCAGTTAACTAAAACAGTATAGTGTAGTTTTTTATTCCATCAACTCTGGTTGCTAGAGACAAAATACAAAATCGTGACATTTCACTCGCTTCTAATCGCGAACTTTGAAAAATTCCCCTGTCTAAACCAAATCTGATGGAAGTCTGTACTTTTCAGGATTAATTAACCAATCTTTCAGTTAACTAAAACAGTATAGTGTAGTTTTTTATTCCATCAACTCTGGTTGCTAGAGACAAAATACAAAATCGTGACATTTCACTCGCTTCTAATCGCGAACTTTGAAAAATTCCCCTGTCTAAAACAAATCTGATGGAAATCTGTACTTTTCAGGATTAATTAATCAATCTTTCGGTTAACTAAAACAGTATAGTGTAGTTTTTTATTCCATCAACTGTGGTTGCTAGAGACAAAATACAAAATCGTGACATTTCACTCGCTTCTAATCGCGAACTTTGAAAAATTCCCCTGTCTAAACCAAATCTGATGGAAGTCTGTACTTTTCAGGATTAATTAACCAATCTTTCAGTTAACTAAAACAGTATAGTGTAGTTTTTTATTCCATCAACTCTGGTTGCTAGAGACAAAATACAAAATCGTGACATTTCACTCGCTTCTAATCGCGAACTTTGAAAAATTCCCCTGTCTAAACCAAATCTGATGGAAGTCTGTACTTTTCAGGATTAATTAACCAATCTTTCAGTTAACTAAAACAGTATAGTGTAGTTTTTTATTCCATCAACTCTGGTTGCTAGAGACAAAATACAAAATCGTGACATTTCACTCGCTTCTAATCGCGAACTTTGAAAAATTCCCCTGTCTAAACCAAATCTGATGGAAGTCTGTACTTTTCAGGACTAATTAATCAATCTTTCGGTTAACTAAAACAGTATAGTGTAGTTTTTTATTCCATCAACTCTGGTTGCTAGAGACAAAATACAAAATCGTGACATTTCACTCGCTTCTAATCGCGAACTTTGAAAAATTCCCCTGTCTAAACCAAATCTGATGGAAGTCTGTACTTTTCAGGATTAATTAATCAATCTTTCGGTTAACTAAAACAGTATAGTGTAGTTTTTTATTCCATCAACTCTAGTTGCTAGAAACAAAATACAAAATCGTGACATTTCACTCGCTTCTAATCGCGAACTTTGAAAAATTCCCCTGTCTAAACCAAATCTGATGGAAGTCTGTACTTTTCAGGATTAATTAACCAATCTTTCAGTTAACTAAAACAGTATAGTGTAGTTTTTTATTCCATCAACTCTGGTTGCTAGAGACAAAATACAAAATCGTGACATTTCACTCGCTTCTAATCGCGAACTTTGAAAAATTCCCCTGTCTAAACCAAATCTGATGGAAGTCTGTACTTTTCAGGATTAATTAACCAATCTTTCAGTTAACTAAAACAGTATAGTGTAGTTTTTTATTCCATCAACTCTGGTTGCTAGAGACAAAATACAAAATCGTGACATTTCACTCGCTTCTAATCGCGAACTTTGAAAAATTCCCCTGTCTAAAACAAATCTGATGGAAATCTGTACTTTTCAGGATTAATTAATCAATCTTTCGGTTAACTAAAACAGTATAGTGTAGTTTTTTATTCCATCAACTGTGGTTGCTAGAGACAAAATACAAAATCGTGACATTTCACTCGCTTCTAATCGCGAACTTTGAAAAATTCCCCTGTCTAAACCAAATCTGATGGAAGTCTGTACTTTTCAGGATTAATTAACCAATCTTTCAGTTAACTAAAACAGTATAGTGTAGTTTTTTATTCCATCAACTCTGGTTGCTAGAGACAAAATACAAAATCGTGACATTTCACTCGCTTCTAATCGCGAACTTTGAAAAATTCCCCTGTCTAAAACAAATCTGATGGAAATCTGTACTTTTCAGGATTAATTAATCAATCTTTCGGTTAACTAAAACAGTATAGTGTAGTTTTTTATTCCATCAACTGTGGTTGCTAGAGACAAAATACAAAATCGTGACATTTCACTCGCTTCTAATCGCGAACTTTGAAAAATTCCCCTGTCTAAACCAAATCTGATGGAAGTCTGTACTTTTCAGGATTAATTAACCAATCTTTCAGTTAACTAAAACAGTATAGTGTAGTTTTTTATTCCATCAACTCTGGTTGCTAGAGACAAAATACAAAATCGTGACATTTCACTCGCTTCTAATCGCGAACTTTGAAAAATTCCCCTGTCTAAACCAAATCTGATGGAAGTCTGTACTTTTCAGGATTAATTAACCAATCTTTCAGTTAACTAAAACAGTATAGTGTAGTTTTTTATTCCATCAACTCTGGTTGCTAGAGACAAAATACAAAATCGTGACATTTCACTCGCTTCTAATCGCGAACTTTGAAAAATTCCCCTGTCTAAAACAAATCTGATGGAAATCTGTACTTTTCAGGATTAATTAATCAATCTTTCGGTTAACTAAAACAGTATAGTGTAGTTTTTTATTCCATCAACTGTGGTTGCTAGAGACAAAATACAAAATCGTGACATTTCACTCGCTTCTAATCGCGAACTTTGAAAAATTCCCCTGTCTAAACCAAATCTGATGGAAGTCTGTACTTTTCAGGATTAATTAATCAATCTTTCGGTTAACTAAAACAGTATAGTGTAGTTTTTTATTCCATCAACTGTGGTTGCTAGAGACAAAATACAAAATCGTGACATTTCACTCGCTTCTAATCGCGAACTTTGAAAAATTCCCCTGTCTAAACCAAATCTGATGGAAGTCTGTACTTTTCAGGATTAATTAATCAATCTTTCGGTTAACTAAAACAGTATAGTGTAGTTTTTTATTCCATCAACTCTGGTTGCTAGAGACAAAATACAAAATCGTGACATTTCACTCGCTTCTAATCGCGAACTTTGAAAAATTCCCCTGTCTAAACCAAATCTGATGGAAGTCTGTACTTTTCAGGATTAATTAATCAATCTTTCGGTTAACTAAAACAGTATAGTGTAGTTTTTTATTCCATCAACTGTGGTTGCTAGAGACAAAATACAAAATCGTGACATTTCACTCGCTTCTAATCGCGAACTTTGAAAAATTCCCCTGTCTAAACCAAATCTGATGGAAGTCTGTACTTTTCAGGATTAATTAATCAATCTTTCGGTTAACTAAAACAGTATAGTGTAGTTTTTTATTCCATCAACTCTGGTTGCTAGAGACAAAATACAAAATCGTGACATTTCACTCGCTTCTAATCGCGAACTTTGAAAAATTCCCCTGTCTAAACCAAATCTGATGGAAGTCTGTACTTTTCAGGATTAATTAATCAATCTTTCGGTTAACTAAAACAGTATAGTGTAGTTTTTTATTCCATCAACTCTGGTTGCTAGAGACAAAATACAAAATCGTGACATTTCACTCGCTTCTAATCGCGAACTTTGAAAAATTCCCCTGTCTAAACCAAATCTGATGGAAGTCTGTACTTTTCCGGATTAATTAATCAATCTTTCGGTTAACTAAAACAGTATAGTGTAGTTTTTTATTCCATCAACTCTGGTTGCTAGAGACAAAATACAAAATCGTGACATTTTACTCGCTTCTAATCGCGAACTTTGAAAAATTCCCCTGTCTAAACCAAATCTGATGGAAGTCTGTACTTTTCAGGATTAATTAATCAATCTTTCGGTTAACTAAAACAGTATAGTGTAGTTTTTTATTCCATCAACTGTGGTTGCTAGAGACAAAATACAAAATCGTGACATTTCACTCGCTTCTAATCGCAAACTTTGAAAAATTCCCCTGTCTAAACCAAATCTGATGGAAGTCTGTACTTTTCAGGATTAATTAATCAATCTTTCGGTTAACTAAAACAGTATAGTGTAGTTTTTTATTCCATCAACTCTGGTTGCTAGAGACAAAATACAAAATCGTGACATTTCACTCGCTTCTAATCGCGAATTTTGAAAAATTCCCCTGTCTAAACCAAATCTGATGGAAGTCTGTACTTTTCCGGATTAATTAATCAATCTTTCGGTTAACTAAAACAGTATAGTGTAGTTTTTTATTCCATCAACTCTGGTTGCTAGAGACAAAATACAAAATCGTGACATTTTACTCGCTTCTAATCGCGAACTTTGAAAAATTCCCCTGTCTAAACCAAATCTGATGGAAGTCTGTACTTTTCAGGATTAATTAATCAATCTTTCGGTTAACTAAAACAGTATAGTGTAGTTTTTTATTCCATCAACTCTGGTTGCTAGAGACAAAATACAAAATCGTGACATTTCACTCGCTTCTAATCGCGAACTTTGAAAAATTCCCCTGTCTAAACCAACTCTGGTGGAAGTCTGTACTTTTCAGGATTAATTAACCAATCTTTCAGTTAACTAAAACAGTATAGTATAGTTTTTTATTCCATCAACTCTGGTTGCTAGAGACAAAATACAAAATCGTGACATTTCACTCGCTTCTAATCGCGAACTTTGAAAAATTCCCCTGTCTAAACCAAATCTGGTGGAAGTCTGTACTTTTCAGGATTAATTAACCAATGTTTCAGTTAACTAAAACAGTATAGTGTAGTTTTTTATTCCATCAACTCTGGTTGCTAGAGACAAAATACAAAATCGTGACATTTCACTCGCTTCTAATCGCGAACTTTGAAAAATTCCCCTGTCTAAACCAAATCTGGTGGAAGTCTGTACTTTTCAGGATTAATTAACCAATCTTTCGGTTAACTAAAACAGTATAGTGTAGTTTTTTATTCCATCAACTCTGGTTGCTAGAGACAAAATACAAAATCGTGACATTTCACTCGCTTCTAATCGCGAACTTTGAAAAATTCCCCTGTCTAAACCAAATCTGATGGAAGTCTGTACTTTTCAGGACTAATTAATCAATCTTTCGGTTAACTAAAACAGTATAGTGTAGTTTTTTATTCCATCAAATCTGGTTGCTAGAGACAAAATACAAAATCGTGACATTTCACTCGCTTCTAATCGCGAACTTTGAAAAATTCCCTTGTCTAAACCAAATCTGATGGAAGTCTGTACTTTTCAGGATTAATTAATTAATCTTTCGGTTAACTAAAACAGTATAGTGTAGTTTTTTATTCCATCAACTCTAGTTGCTAGAAACAAAATACAAAATCGTGACATTTCACTCGCTTCTAATCGCGAACTTTGAAAAATTCCCCTGTCTAAACCAAATCTGATGGAAGTCTGTACTTTTCAGGATTAATTAACCAATCTTTCAGTTAACTAAAACAGTATAGTGTAGTTTTTTATTCCATCAACTCTGGTTGCTAGAGACAAAATACAAAATCGTGACATTTCACTCGCTTCTAATCGCGAACTTTGAAAAATTCCCCTGTCTAAACCAAATCTGATGGAAGTCTGTACTTTTCAGGATTAATTAATCAATCTTTCGGTTAACTAAAACAGTATAGTGTAGTTTTTTATTCCATCAACTGTGGTTGCTAGAGACAAAATACAAAATCGTGACATTTCACTCGCTTCTAATCGCGAACTTTGAAAAATTCCCCTGTCTAAACCAAATCTGATGGAAGTCCGTACTTTTCAGGATTAATTAACCAATCTTTCAGTTAACTAAAACAGTATAGTGTAGTTTTTTATTCCATCAACTCTGGTTGCTAGAGACAAAATACAAAATCGTGACATTTCACTCGCTTCTAATCGCGAACTTTGAAAAATTCCCCTGTCTAAACAAAATCTGATGGAAGTCTGTACTTTTCAGGATTAATTAACCAATCTTTCAGTTAACTAAAACAGTATAGTGTAGTTTTTTATTCCATCAACTCTGGTTGCTAGAGACAAAATACAAAATCGTGACATTTCACTCGCTTCTAATCGCGAACTTTGAAAAATTCCCCTGTCTAAACCAAATCTGATGGAAATCTGTACTTTTCAGGATTAATTAATCAATCTTTCGGTTAACTAAAACAGTATAGTGTAGTTTTTTATTCCATCAACTGTGGTTGCTAGAGACAAAATACAAAATCGTGACATTTCACTCGCTTCTAATCGCGAACTTTGAAAAATTCCCCTGTCTAAACCAAATCTGATGGAAGTCTGTACTTTTCAGGATTAATTAATCAATCTTTCGGTTAACTAAAACAGTATAGTGTAGTTTTTTATTCCATCAACTGTGGTTGCTAGAGACAAAATAGAAAATCGTGACATTTCACTCGCTTCTAATCGCGAACTTTGAAAAATTCCCCTGTCTAAACCAAATCTGATGGAAGTCTGTACTTTTCAGGATTAATTAATCAATCTTTCGGTTAACTAAAACAGTATAGTGTAGTTTTTTATTCCATCAACTGTGGTTGCTAGAGACAAAATACAAAATCGTGACATTTCACTCGCTTCTAATCGCGAACTTTGAAAAATTCCCCTGTCTAAACCAAATCTGATGGAAGTCTGTACTTTTCAGGATTAATTAATCAATCTTTCGGTTAACTAAAACAGTATAGTGTAGTTTTTTATTCCATCAACTGTGGTTGCTAGAGACAAAATACAAAATCGTGACATTTCACTCGCTTCTAATCGCGAACTTTGAAAAATTCCCCTGTCTAAACCAAATCTGATGGAAGTCTGTACTTTTCAGGATTAATTAATCAATCTTTCGGTTAACTAAAACAGTATAGTGTAGTTTTTTATTCCATCAGCTGTGGTTGCTAGAGACAAAATACAAAATCGTGACATTTCACTCGCTTCTAATCGCGAACTTTGAAAAATTCCCCTGTCTAAACCAAATCTGATGGAAGTCTGTACTTTTCAGGATTAATTAATCAATCTTTCGGTTAACTAAAACAGTATAGTGTAGTTTTTTATTCCATCAACTCTGGTTGCTAGAGACAAAATACAAAATCGTGACATTTCACTCGCTTCTAATCGCGAACTTTGAAAAATTCCCCTGTCTAAACAAAATCTGATGGAAGTCTGTACTTTTCAGGATTAATTAACCAATCTTTCAGTTAACTAAAACAGTATAGTGTAGTTTTTTATTCCATCAACTCTGGTTGCTAGAGACAAAATACAAAATCGTGACATTTCACTCGCTTCTAATCGCGAACTTTGAAAAATTCCCCTGTCTAAACCAAATCTGATGGAAATCTGTACTTTTCAGGATTAATTAATCAATCTTTCGGTTAACTAAAACAGTATAGTGTAGTTTTTTATTCCATCAACTGTGGTTGCTAGAGACAAAATACAAAATCGTGACATTTCACTCGCTTCTAATCGCGAACTTTGAAAAATTCCCCTGTCTAAACCAAATCTGATGGAAGTCTGTACTTTTCAGGATTAATTAATCAATCTTTCGGTTAACTAAAACAGTATAGTGTAGTTTTTTATTCCATCAACTGTGGTTGCTAGAGACAAAATAGAAAATCGTGACATTTCACTCGCTTCTAATCGCGAACTTTGAAAAATTCCCCTGTCTAAACCAAATCTGATGGAAGTCTGTACTTTTCAGGATTAATTAATCAATCTTTCGGTTAACTAAAACAGTATAGTGTAGTTTTTTATTCCATCAACTGTGGTTGCTAGAGACAAAATACAAAATCGTGACATTTCACTCGCTTCTAATCGCGAACTTTGAAAAATTCCCCTGTCTAAACCAAATCTGATGGAAGTCTGTACTTTTCAGGATTAATTAATCAATCTTTCGGTTAACTAAAACAGTATAGTGTAGTTTTTTATTCCATCAACTGTGGTTGCTAGAGACAAAATACAAAATCGTGACATTTCACTTGCTTCTAATCGCGAACTTTGAAAAATTCCCCTGTCTAAACCAAATCTGATGGAAGTCTGTACTTTTCAGGATTAATTAATCAATCTTTCGGTTAACTAAAACAGTATAGTGTAGTTTTTTATTCCATCAGCTGTGGTTGCTAGAGACAAAATACAAAATCGTGACATTTCACTCGCTTCTAATCGCGAACTTTGAAAAATTCCCCTGTCTAAACCAAATCTGATGGAAGTCTGTACTTTTCAGGATTAATTAATCAATCTTTCGGTTAACTAAAACAGTATAGTGTAGTTTTTTATTCCATCAGCTGTGGTTGCTAGAGACAAAATACAAAATCGTGACATTTCACTCGCTTCTAATCGCGAACTTTGAAAAATTCCCCTGTCTAAACCAAATCTGATGGAAGTCTGTACTTTTCAGGATTAATTAATCAATCTTTCGGTTAACTAAAACAGTATAGTGTAGTTTTTTATTCCATCAACTCTGGTTGCTAGAGACAAAATACAAAATCGTGACATTTCACTCGCTTCTAATCGCGAACTTTGAAAAATTCCCCTGTCTAAACCAAATCTGATGGAAGTCTGTACTTTTCAGGATTAATTAATCAATCTTTCGGTTAACTAAAACAGTATAGTGTAGTTTTTTATTCCATCAACTCTGGTTGCTAGAGACAAAATATATAATCGCGAACTTTGAAAAATTCCCCTGTCTAAACCAAATCTGATGGAAGTCTGTACTTTTCAGGATTAATTAATCAATCTTTCGGTTAACTAAAACAGTATAGTGTAGTTTTTTATTCCATCAACTGTGGTTGCTAGAGACAAAATACAAAATCGTGACATTTCACTCGCTTCTAATCGCAAACTTTGAAAAATTCCCCTGTCTAAACCAAATCTGATGGAAGTCTGTACTTTTCAGGATTAATTAATCAATCTTTCGGTTAACTAAAACAGTATAGTGTAGTTTTTTATTCCATCAACTCTGGTTCCTAGAGACAAAATACAAAATCGTGACATTTCACTCGCTTCTAATCGCGAACTTTGAAAAATTCCCCTGTCTAAACCAAATCTGATGGAAGTCTGTACTTTTCAGGATTAATTAATCAATCTTTCGGTTAACTAAAACAGTATAGTGTAGTTTTTTATTCCATCAACTCTGGTTGCTAGAGACAAAATACAAAATCGTGACATTTCACTCGCTTCTAATCGCGAATTTTGAAAAATTCCCCTGTCTAAACCAAATCTGATGGAAGTCTGTACTTTTCCGGATTAATTAATCAATCTTTCGGTTAACTAAAACAGTATAGTGTAGTTTTTTATTCCATCAACTCTGGTTGCTAGAGACAAAATACAAAATCGTGACATTTTACTCGCTTCTAATCGCAAACTTTGAAAAATTCCCCTGTCTAAACCAAATCTGATGGAAGTCTGTACTTTTCAGGATTAATCAATCAATCTTTCGGTTAACTAAAACAGTATAGTGTAGTTTTTTATTCCATCAACTGTGGTTGCTAGAGACAAAATACAAAATCGTGACATTTCACTCGCTTCTAATCGCAAACTTTGAAAAATTCCCCTGTCTAAACCAAATCTGATGGAAGTCTGTACTTTTCAGGATTAATTAATCAATCTTTCGGTTAACTAAAACAGTATAGTGTAGTTTTTTATTCCATCAACTCTGGTTGCTAGAGACAAAATACAAAATCGTGACATTTCACTCGCTTCTAATCGCGAACTTTGAAAAATTCCCCTGTCTAAACCAAATCTGATGGAAGTCTGTACTTTTCAGGATTAATTAATCAATCTTTCGGTTAACTAAAACAGTATAGTGTAGTTTTTTATTCCATCAACTCTGGTTGCTAGAGACAAAATACAAAATCGTGACATTTCACTCGCTTCTAATCGCGAACTTTGAAAAATTCCCCTGTCTAAACCAAATCTGATGGAAGTCTGTACTTTTCAGGATTAATTAATCAATCTTTCGGTTAACTAAAACAGTATAGTGTAGTTTTTTATTCCATCAACTCTGGTTGCTAGAGACAAAATACAAAATCGTGACATTTCACTCGCTTCTAATCGCGAACTTTGAAAAATTCCCCTGTCTAAACCAAATCTGATGGAAGTCTGTAATTTTCAGTATTAATTAATCAATCTTTCGGTTAACTAAAACAGTATAGTGTAGTTTTTTATTCCATCAACTCTGGTTGCTAGAGACAAAATACAAAATCGTGACATTTTACTCGCTTCTAATCGCGAACTTTGAAAAATTCCCCTGTCTAAACCAAATCTGATGGAAGTCTGTACTTTTCAGGATTAATTAATCAATCTTTCGGTTAACTAAAACAGTATAGTGTAGTTTTTTATTCCATCAACTCTGGTTGCTAGAGACAAAATACAAAATCGTGACATTTCACTCGCTTCTAATCGCGAACTTTGAAAAATTCCCCTGTCTAAACCAAATCTGATGGAAGTCTGTACTTTTCAGGATTAATTAATCAATCTTTCGGTTAACTAAAACAGTATAGTGTAGTTTTTTATTCCATCAACTCTGGTTGCTAGAGACAAAATACAAAATCGTGACATTTCACTCGCTTCTAATCGCGAACTTTGAAAAATTCCCCTGTCTAAACCAAATCTGATGGAAGTCTGTACTTTTCAGGATTAATTAATCAATCTTTCGGTTAACTAAAACAGTATAGTGTAGTTTTTTATTCCATCAACTCTGGTTGCTAGAGACAAAATACAAAATCGTGACATTTTACTCGCTTCTAATCGCGAACTTTGAAAAATTCCCCTGTCTAAACCAAATCTGATGGAAGTCTGTACTTTTCAGGATTAATTAATCAATCTTTCGGTTAACTAAAACAGTATAGTGTAGTTTTTTATTCCATCAACTCTGGTTGCTAGAGACAAAATACAAAATCGTGACATTTCACTCGCTTCTAATCGCGAACTTTGAAAAATTCCCCTGTCTAAACCAAATCTGATGGAAGTCTGTAATTTTCAGTATTAATTAATCAATCTTTCGGTTAACTAAAACAGTATAGTGTAGTTTTTTATTCCATCAACTCTGGTTGCTAGAGACAAAATACAAAATCGTGACATTTTACTCGCTTCTAATCGCGAACTTTGAAAAATTCCCCTGTCTAAACCAAATCTGATGGAATTCTGTACTTTTCAGGATTAATTAATCAATCTTTCGGTTAACTAAAACAGTATAGTGTAGTTTTTTATTCCATCAACTGTGGTTGCTAGAGAGAAAATACAAAATCGTGACATTTCACTCGCTTCTAATCGCGAACTTTGAAAAATTCCCCTGTCTAAACCAAATCTGATGGAAGTCTGTACTTTTCAGGATTAATTAACCAATCTTTCAGTTAACTAAAACAGTATAGTGTAGTTTTTTATTCCATCAACTCTGGTTGCTAGAGACAAAATACAAAATCGTGACATTTCACTCGCTTCTAATCGCGAACTTTGAAAAATTCCCCTGTCTAAACCAAATCTGATGGAAGTCTGTACTTTTCAGGATTAATTAACCAATCTTTCAGTTAACTAAAACAGTATAGTGTAGTTTTTTATTCCATCAACTCTGGTTGCTAGAGACAAAATACAAAATCGTGACATTTCACTCGCTTCTAATCGCGAACTTTGAAAAATTCCCCTGTCTAAACCAAATCTGATGGAAGTCTGTAATTTTCAGTATTAATTAATCAATCTTTCGGTTAACTAAAACAGTATAGTGTAGTTTTTTATTCCATCAACTCTGGTTGCTAGAGACAAAATACAAAATCGTGACATTTCACTCGCTTCTAATCGCGAACTTTGAAAAATTCCCCTGTCTAAACCAAATCTGATGGAAGTCTGTAATTTTCAGTATTAATTAATCAATCTTTCGGTTAACTAAAACAGTATAGTGTAGTTTTTTATTCCATCAACTCTGGTTGCTAGAGACAAAATACAAAATCGTGACATTTCACTCGCTTCTAATCGCGAACTTTGAAAAATTCCCCTGTCTAAACCAAATCTGATGGAAGTCTGTAATTTTCAGTATTAATTAATCAATCTTTCGGTTAACTAAAACAGTATAGTGTAGTTTTTTATTCCATCAACTCTGGTTGCTAGAGACAAAATACAAAATCGTGACATTTTACTCGCTTCTAATCGCGAACTTTGAAAAATTCCCCTGTCTAAACCAAATCTGATGGAAGTCTGTACTTTTCAGGATTAATTAATCAATCTTTCGGTTAACTAAAACAGTATAGTGTAGTTTTTTATTCCATCAACTCTGGTTGCTAGAGACAAAATACAAAATCGTGACATTTCACTCGCTTCTAATCGCGAACTTTGAAAAATTCCCCTGTCTAAACCAAATCTGATGGAAGTCTGTACTTTTCAGGATTAATTAATCAATCTTTCGGTTAACTAAAACAGTATAGTGTAGTTTTTTATTCCATCAACTCTGGTTGCTAGAGACAAAATACAAAATCGTGACATTTCACTCGCTTCTAATCGCGAACTTTGAAAAATTCCCCTGTCTAAACCAAATCTGATGGAAGTCTGTACTTTTCAGGATTAATTAATCAATCTTTCGGTTAACTAAAACAGTATAGTGTAGTTTTTTATTCCATCAACTCTGGTTGCTAGAGACAAAATACAAAATCGTGACATTTTACTCGCTTCTAATCGCGAACTTTGAAAAATTCCCCTGTCTAAACCAAATCTGATGGAAGTCTGTACTTTTCAGGATTAATTAATCAATCTTTCGGTTAACTAAAACAGTATAGTGTAGTTTTTTATTCCATCAACTCTGGTTGCTAGAGACAAAATACAAAATCGTGACATTTCACTCGCTTCTAATCGCGAACTTTGAAAAATTCCCCTGTCTAAACCAAATCTGATGGAAGTCTGTAATTTTCAGTATTAATTAATCAATCTTTCGGTTAACTAAAACAGTATAGTGTAGTTTTTTATTCCATCAACTCTGGTTGCTAGAGACAAAATACAAAATCGTGACATTTTACTCGCTTCTAATCGCGAACTTTGAAAAATTCCCCTGTCTAAACCAAATCTGATGGAATTCTGTACTTTTCAGGATTAATTAATCAATCTTTCGGTTAACTAAAACAGTATAGTGTAGTTTTTTATTCCATCAACTGTGGTTGCTAGAGACAAAATACAAAATCGTGACATTTCACTCGCTTCTAATCGCGAACTTTGAAAAATTCCCCTGTCTAAACCAAATCTGATGGAAGTCTGTACTTTTCAGGATTAATTAACCAATCTTTCAGTTAACTAAAACAGTATAGTGTAGTTTTTTATTCCATCAACTCTGGTTGCTAGAGACAAAATACAAAATCGTGACATTTCACTCGCTTCTAATCGCGAACTTTGAAAAATTCCCCTGTCTAAACCAAATCTGATGGAAGTCTGTACTTTTCAGGATTAATTAACCAATCTTTCAGTTAACTAAAACAGTATAGTGTAGTTTTTTATTCCATCAACTCTGGTTGCTAGAGACAAAATACAAAATCGTGACATTTCACTCGCTTCTAATCGCGAACTTTGAAAAATTCCCCTGTCTAAACCAAATCTGATGGAAGTCTGTACTTTTCAGGATTAATTAATCAATCTTTCGGTTAACTAAAACAGTATAGTGTAGTTTTTTATTCCATCAACTCTGGTTGCTAGAGACAAAATACAAAATCGTGACATTTCACTCGCTTCTAATCACGAACTTTGAAAAATTCCCCTGTCTAAACCAAATCTGATGGAAGTCTGTACTTTTCAGGATTAATTAACCAATCTTTCAGTTAACTAAAACAGTATAGTGTAGTTTTTTATTCCATCAACTCTGGTTGCTAGAGACAAAATACAAAATCGTGACATTTCACTCGCTTCTAATCGCGAACTTTGAAAAATTCCCCTGTCTAAACCAAATCTGATGGAAGTCTGTACTTTTCAGGATTAATTAATCAATCTTTCGGTTAACTAAAACAGTATAGTGTAGTTTTTTATTCCATCAACTCTGGTTGCTAGAGACAAAATACAAAATCGTGACATTTCACTCGCTTCTAATCACGAACTTTGAAAAATTCCCCTGTCTAAACCAAATCTGATGGAAGTCTGTACTTTTCAGGATTAATTAACCAATCTTTCAGTTAACTAAAACAGTATAGTGTAGTTTTTTATTCCATCAACTCTGGTTGCTAGAGACAAAATACAAAATCGTGACATTTCACTCGCTTCTAATCGCGAACTTTGAAAAATTCCCCTGTCTAAACCAAATCTGATGGAAGTCTGTACTTTTCAGGATTAATTAATCAATCTTTCGGTTAACTAAAACAGTATAGTGTAGTTTTTTATTCCATCAACTCTGGTTGCTAGAGACAAAATACAAAATCGTGACATTTCACTCGCTTCTAATCACGAACTTTGAAAAATTCCCCTGTCTAAACCAAATCTGATGGAAGTCTGTACTTTTCAGGATTAATTAACCAATCTTTCAGTTAACTAAAACAGTATAGTGTAGTTTTTTATTCCATCAACTCTGGTTGCTAGAGACAAAATACAAAATCGTGACATTTCACTCGCTTCTAATCGCGAACTTTGAAAAATTCCCCTGTCTAAACCAAATCTGATGGAAGTCTGTACTTTTCAGGATTAATTAATCAATCTTTCGGTTAACTAAAACAGTATAGTGTAGTTTTTTATTCCATCAACTCTGGTTGCTAGAGACAAAATACAAAATCGTGACATTTCACTCGCTTCGAATCGCGAACTTTGAAAAATTTCCCTGTCTAAGCCAAATCTGATGGAAGGCTGCACTTTTCGGCATTAATTAACCAATCCTTCAGTTAACTAAAACAGTATAGTGTAGTTTTTTATTCCATCAACTCTGGTTGCTAGAGACAAAATACAAAATCGTGACATTTCACTCGCTTCTAATCGCGAACTTTGAAAAATTCCCCTGTCTAAACCAAATCTGATGGAAGTCTGTACTTTTCAGGATTAATTAATCAATCTTTCGGTTAACTAAAACAGTATAGTGTAGTTTTTTATTCCATCAACTCTGGTTGCTAGAGACAAAATACAAAATCGTGACATTTCACTCGCTTCTAATCACGAACTTTGAAAAATTCCCCTGTCTAAACCAAATCTGATGGAAGTCTGTACTTTTCAGGATTAATTAACCAATCTTTCAGTTAACTAAAACAGTATAGTGTAGTTTTTTATTCCATCAACTCTGGTTGCTAGAGACAAAATACAAAATCGTGACATTTCACTCGCTTCTAATCGCGAACTTTGAAAAATTCCCCTGTCTAAACCAAATCTGATGGAAGTCTGTACTTTTCAGGATTAATTAATCAATCTTTCGGTTAACTAAAACAGTATAGTGTAGTTTTTTATTCCATCAACTCTGGTTGCTAGAGACAAAATACAAAATCGTGACATTTCACTCGCTTCTAATCACGAACTTTGAAAAATTCCCCTGTCTAAACCAAATCTGATGGAAGTCTGTACTTTTCAGGATTAATTAACCAATCTTTCAGTTAACTAAAACAGTATAGTGTAGTTTTTTATTCCATCAACTCTGGTTGCTAGAGACAAAATACAAAATCGTGACATTTCACTCGCTTCTAATCGCGAACTTTGAAAAATTCCCCTGTCTAAACCAAATCTGATGGAAGTCTGTACTTTTCAGGATTAATTAACCAATCTTTCAGTTAACTAAAACAGTATAGTGTAGTTTTTTATTCCATCAACTCTGGTTGCTAGAGACAAAATACAAAATCGTGACATTTCACTCGCTTCTAATCGCGAACTTTGAAAAATTCCCCTGTCTAAACCAAATCTGATGGAAGTCTGTACTTTTCAGGATTAATTAATCAATCTTTCGGTTAACTAAAACAGTATAGTGTAGTTTTTTATTCCATCAACTCTGGTTGCTAGAGACAAAATACAAAATCGTGACATTTCACTCGCTTCTAATCACGAACTTTGAAAAATTCCCCTGTCTAAACCAAATCTGATGGAAGTCTGTACTTTTCAGGATTAATTAACCAATCTTTCAGTTAACTAAAACAGTATAGTGTAGTTTTTTATTCCATCAACTCTGGTTGCTAGAGACAAAATACAAAATCGTGACATTTCACTCGCTTCTAATCGCGAACTTTGAAAAATTCCCCTGTCTAAACCAAATCTGATGGAAGTCTGTACTTTTCAGGATTAATTAATCAATCTTTCGGTTAACTAAAACAGTATAGTGTAGTTTTTTATTCCATCAACTCTGGTTGCTAGAGACAAAATACAAAATCGTGACATTTCACTCGCTTCTAATCACGAACTTTGAAAAATTCCCCTGTCTAAACCAAATCTGATGGAAGTCTGTACTTTTCAGGATTAATTAACCAATCTTTCAGTTAACTAAAACAGTATAGTGTAGTTTTTTATTCCATCAACTCTGGTTGCTAGAGACAAAATACAAAATCGTGACATTTCACTCGCTTCTAATCGCGAACTTTGAAAAATTCCCCTGTCTAAACCAAATCTGATGGAAGTCTGTACTTTTCAGGATTAATTAATCAATCTTTCGGTTAACTAAAACAGTATAGTGTAGTTTTTTATTCCATCAACTCTGGTTGCTAGAGACAAAATACAAAATCGTGACATTTCACTCGCTTCTAATCGCGAACTTTGAAAAATTTCCCTGTCTAAGCCAAATCTGATGGAAGGCTGCACTTTTCAGCATTAATTAACCAATCCTTCAGTTAACTAAAACAGTATAGTGTAGTTTTTTATTCCATCAACTCTGGTTGCTAGAGACAAAATACAAAATCGTGACATTTCACTCGCTTCTAATCGCGAACTTTGAAAAATTTCCCTGTCTAAGCCAAATCTGATGGAAGGCTGCACTTTTCAGCATTAATTAACCAATCCTTCAGTTATCTAAAACAGTATAGTGTAGTTTTTTATTCCATCAACTCTGGTTGCTAGAGAGAAAATACAAAATCGTTACATTTCACTCGTTTCTCGTAATCGCGCCGTGCTGTGGTGATGCAGGCTGTGGTTTTCATAGTTTAATGCGTCTAAACTAATAATTTCTATTTGTTATAGGTACATAATCTGGATGAAGACTGCCTTCGTCCGGGTTCTAACGTCCAGACAACTTAGGAAGACGGTATTATATGTTATATACTGTAATGTTTGTTCAATAAAGAGAAATTTTCTAAATAATTGAAATGTTGTTTTATTCGTTAGTAGTACCGCCTATCGTATAGGGAATTTGAATTCGAAAAGTGAAAATTTGTATACGCAAAGCAAGAGTGGATTCAATTTTGGCGGCGGAGCCGGGAACGCCAAAAAAGTTTGGTGGCGGCGCCGGGAGGTGAGAAATTTTGGTGGCGGAGCCGGTAACGTAAGAAATTTTGGCGGCAGCGCCGGGAAATATTAACTGACGCGTTCCCGGCGCCGCCACCAAAATTTTTGGCGTTTCCGGCTCCGCCACCAAAAATTGCTACGGTTCCGGCTCCGCCGCCAAAATTTTACCCGTTCCCAGCGCCGCCGCCAAAATTGAATCCTCTTTGTAAATTGCACATTTGTTGTCTGTCTTTTTTCTTTTTTGTTAACACTACTTAAATAAAACAACGTTATATAAACTAAAATTTCTTTATTTCGGTTCCCCATTCATCAGGCAATACAAACAATATGCCAGTTATACATAAATATACTTAACAAGACAATATATTAATTAGAAAAACTATACCATACCGTTGTAGTTAATTGAAACATTCGTTAATTAATCCAGAAAAGTACAGACCTCCATAAGATTTGGTTTAGACAGGGGAATTTTTCAGTTTCTTTTTTTAAACTTTGCCTCTCTAACAACCAGAGTTGATGGAATAAAAAATTATATTATACTGTTTTAGTTAACTGAAACACTGGTTAATTAATCCTGCAAAGTATAGCTTTCCATCAGATTTGGTTTAGACAGAGGAATTTTTTAAAGTTCGCGATTACAAGAAGCGAGTGAATTGTCACGATTTTGAACTTTGTCTCTAGCAACCAGAGTTGATGGAATAAAAAACTACGCTATACTGCTTTAGTTAATTGAAAGATTGGCTAATTAATACTGAAAAGTATAGCCTTCCATCAGATTTGGTTTAGACAGGGGAATTTTTCAAAGTTCGCGCTTACAAGAAGCGAGTGAAATGTCACGATTTTGAACTTTGCCTCTAGCAACCAGAGTTGATTGAATAAAAAACTATGCTATACTGCTTTAGTTAACTGAAAGATTGGCTAACTAATACTGAAAAGTATAGCCTTCCATCAGATGACTTTAAAGCGGCTACACAGTATGATGTCCCATTATAACGAATGCGTAAGAAATTCCCGATTTGCGGTATATGGTATTACAAGTTTTAGTGACCTTTGGTTATAATGAACCCTTTGGGGTGGCTCATGGGCGTTCATTATAAGTGGACGTCACTGTATGTTCAAACCCAGCCGCAGAAAATAATTATTCGTAAGAAAAAAAATGTTGTAGATAAATCTCAACTCCAAAGCCAAAAACAAACAAGCTTTGAGCAAATTTCAGCAGAACGGCAAATAAATTCAGGTACACAGTCTTCAAGTGAAACAGTTAAAACTTCGACTAACAAAACTTAGCAGTCACTTAGCTAGTAGGAGAAGCTACTCTACATTTATAACTACTCATAAAACATATCTCTAAATAACAAAAAAAAACTTAAACTATATTCGGATTTGGCAATTCTTCTTTCGATAATTTCGCAAACGGTTTGCGAACGATGGGATGGTTGTTCCTTTGGTTGAAAATCGCAACAAGGATGTTTGGTCCAGATGTGTATAGATGTATATTTGCTTCCACGATCCTTGGCAACGATCCCCTGTGAGAGTTCTTCAACAGGACTGTCCAGAGCAAACCTAAATAAATTATTAATTAATAGATTTATAAATCAGACGGGGAATAATTCTTTCTATACTGTTTTAGTTTCCAGATAAACTGGTTAATACTGTTTTAGTTAACCGAAAGATTGATTAATTAATCCTGACCAGTACAGCCTTCCATCAGATTTGGTTTAGGCAGGGGAATTTTTCGAAGTTTGCGATTACGAGAAGCGAGTGAAATGACACGATTTTGTATTTTGTCTCTAGCAACCAGACTTGATGGAATAAAAACCTATACTATACTGTTTTAGTTAACTGAAGGATTGGTTAATTAATGCTGAAAAAGACAGCCTTCCATCACATTTGCTTTAGACAGGGGAATTTTTCAAAGTTCGCGATTACGAGAAGCGAGTGAAATGTCACGATTTTGTATTTTGTCTCTAGCAACCAGACTTGATGGAATAAAAAACTATACTGTACTGTCTTAGTTAACTGAAAGATTGGTTAATTAATGCTGAAAAGTACAGCCTTCCATCGCATTTGGTTTAGACAGGGGAATTTTTCAACATTTGCGATTACGAGAAGCGAGTGAAATGACACGATTTTGTATTTTGTCTCTAGCAACCAGACTTGATGGAATAAAAACCTATACTATACTGTTTTAGTTAACTGAAGGATTGGTTAATTAATGCTGAAAAGTACAGCCTTCCATCAGTTTTGGTTTAGACAGGGAAATTTTTCAAAGTTCGCGATTAAGCGAAGGAAGTGAAATGTCACGATTTTGTATTTTGTCTCTAGCAACCAGACTTGATGGAATAAAAACCTATACTATACTGTTTTAGTTAACTGAAGGATTGGTTAATTAATGCTGAAAAAGACAGCCTTCCATCACATTTGCTTTAGACAGGGGAATTTTTCAAAGTTCGCGATTACGAGAAGCGAGTGAAATGTCACGATTTTGTATTTTGTCTCTAGCAACCAGACTTGATGGAATAAAAAACTATACTGTACTGTCTTAGTTAACTGAAAGATTGGTTAATTAATGCTGAAAAGTACAGCCTTCCATCGCATTTGGTTTAGACAGGGGAATTTTTCAACATTTGCGATTACGAGAAGCGAGTGAAATGACACGATTTTGTATTTTGTCTCTAGCAACCAGACTTGATGGAATAAAAACCTATACTATACTGTTTTAGTTAACTGAAGGATTGGTTAATTAATGCTGAAAAGTACAGCCTTCCATCAGTTTTGGTTTAGACAGGGAAATTTTTCAAAGTTCGCGATTAAGCGAAGCAAGTGAAATGTCACGATTTTGTATTTTGTCTCTAGCAACCAGACTTGATGGAATAAAAACCTATACTATACTGTTTTAGTTAACTGTAGGATTGTTTAATTAATGCTGAAAAGTACAGCCTTCCATCACATTTACTTTAGACAGGGCAATTTTTCAAAGTTTGCGATTACGAGAAGCGAGTGAAATGTCACGATTTTGTATTTTGTCTCTAGCAACCAGACTTGATGGAATAAAAAACTATACTGTACTGTCTTAGTTAACTGAAAGATTGGTTAATTAATGCTGAAAAGTACAGCCTTCCATCAGATTTGGTTTAGACAGGGGAATTTTTCAAAGTTTGCGATTACGAGAAGCGAGTGAAATAACACGATTTTGTATTTTGTCTCTAGCAACCAGACTTGATGGAATAAAAACCTATACTATACTGTTTTAGTTAACTGAAGGATTGGTTAATTAATGGCTGAAAAGTACAGCCCTCCATCACATTTGCTTTAGACAGGGGAATTTTTCAAACTTCGCGATTACGAGAAGCGAGTGAAATGACACGATTTTGTATTTTGTCTCTAGCAACCAGACTTGATGGAATAAAAAACTATACTGTACTGTCTTAGTTAACTGAAAGATTGGTTAATTAATGCTGAAAAGTACAGCCTTCCATCGCATTTGCTTTAGACAGGGGAATTTTTTAAAGTTCGCGATTACGAGAAGCGAGTGAAATGTCACGATTTTGTATTTTGTCTCTAGCAACCAGACTTGATGGAATAAAAACCTATACTATACTGTTTTAGTTAACTGTAGGATTGTTTAATTAATGCTGAAAAGTACAGCCTTTCATCAGATTTGGTTTAGACAGGGGAATTTTTCAAAGTTTGCGATTACGAGAAGTGAGTGAAATGACACGATTTTGTATTTTGTCTCTAGCAACCAGACTTGATGGAATAAAAACCTATACTATACTGTTTTAGTTAACTGAAGGATTGGTTAATTAATGCTGAAAAGTACAGCCTTCCATCGCATTTGCTTTAGACAGGGGAATTTTTCAAAGTTCGGGATTACGAGAAGCGAGTGAAATGACACGATTTTGTATTTTGTCTCTAGCAACCAGACTTGACGGAATAAAAACCTATACTATACTGTTTTAGTTAACTGAAGGATTGGTTAATTAATGCTGAAAAGTACAGCCCTCCATCACATTTGCTTTAGACAGGGGAATTTTTCAAACTTCGCGATTAAGCGAAGCGAGTGAAATGACACGATTTTGTATTTTGTCTCTAGCAACCAGAGTTGATGGAATAAAAACCTATACTATACTGTTTTAGTTAACTGAAGGATTGGTTAATTAATGCTGAAAAGTACAGCCCTCCATCACATTTGCTTTAGACAGGGGAATTTTTCAAACTTCGCGATTAAGCGAAGCGAGTGAAATGACACGATTTTGTATTTTGTCTCTAGCAACCAGAGTTGATGGAATAAAAACCTATACTATACTGTTTTAGTTAACTGAAGGATTGGTTAATTAATGCTGAAAAGTACAGCCCTCCATCACATTTGCTTTAGACAGGGGAATTTTTCAAACTTCGCGATTAAGCGAAGCGAGTGAAATGACACGATTTTGTATTTTGTCTCTAGCAACCAGACTTGATGGAATAGAAACCTATACTATACTGTTTTAGTTAACTGAAGGATTGGTTAATTAATGCTGAAAAGTACAGCCTTCCATCGCATTTGCTTTAGACAGGGGAATTTTTCAAAGTTTGCAATTACGAGAAGCGAGTGAAATGACACGATTTTGCATTTTGTCTCTAGCAACCAGACTTGATGGAATAAAAACCTATACTATACTGTTTTAGTTAACTGTAGGATTGTTTAATTAATGCTGAAAAGTACAGCCTTTCATCAGATTTGGTTTAGACAGGGGAATTTTTCAAAGTTTGCGATTACGAGAAGTGAGTGAAATGACACGATTTTGTATTTTGTCTCTAGCAACCAGACTTGATGGAATAAAAACCTATACTATACTGTTTTAGTTAACTGATTACGAGAAGCGAGTGAAATGACACGATTTTGTATTTTGTCTCTAGCAACCAGACTTGACGGAATAAAAACCTATACTATACTGTTTTAGTTAACTGAAGGATTGGTTAATTAATGCTGAAAAGTACAGCCCTCCATCACATTTGCTTTAGACAGGGGAATTTTTCAAACTTCGCGATTAAGCGAAGCGAGTGAAATGACACGATTTTGTATTTTGTCTCTAGCAACCAGAGTTGATGGAATAAAAACCTATACTATACTGTTTTAGTTAACTGAAGGATTGGTTAATTAATGCTGAAAAGTACAGCCCTCCATCACATTTGCTTTAGACAGGGGAATTTTTCAAACTTCGCGATTACGAGAAGCGAGTGAAATGACACGATTTTGTATTTTGTCTCTAGCAACCAGACTTGATGGAATAGAAACCTATACTATACTGTTTTAGTTAACTGAAGGATTGGTTAATTAATGCTGAAAAGTACAGCCTTCCATCGCATTTGCTTTAGACAGGGGAATTTTTCAAAGTTTGCAATTACGAGAAGGGAGTGAAATGACACGATTTTGTATTTTGTCTCTAGCAACCAGACTTGATGGAATAAAAACCTATACTATACTGTTTTAGTTAACTGAAGGATTGGTTAATTAATGCTGAAAAGTACAGCCCTCCATCACATTTGCTTTAGACAGGGGAATTTTTCAAACTTCGCGATTACGAGAAGCGAGTGAAATGACACGATTTTGTATTTTGTCTCTAGCAACCAGACTTGACGGAATAAAAACCTATACTATACTGTTTTAGTTAACTGAAGGATTGGTTAATTAATGCTGAAAAGTACAGCCCTCCATCACATTTGCTTTAGACAGGGGAATTTTTCAAACTTCGCGATTACGAGAAGCGAGTGAAATGACACGATTTTGTATTTTGTCTCTAGCAACCAGACTTGATGGAATAAAAAACTATACTGTACTGTCCTAGTTAACTGAAAGATTGGTTAATTAATGCTGAAAAGTACAGCCCTCCATCACATTTGCTTTAGTCAGGGGAATTTTTCAAACTTCGCGATTAAGCGAAGCGAGTGAAATGACACGATTTTGTATTTTGTCTCTAGCAACCAGACTTGATGGAATAAAAACCTATACTATACTGTTTTAGTTAACTGAAGGATTGGTTAATTAATGCTGAAAAGTACAGCCTTCCATCACATTTGCTTTAGACAGGGGAATTTTTCAAAGGTCGCGATTATGAAAAACGTGTGAAATGTCACGATTTTGTATTTTGTCTCTAGCAACCAGACTTGATGGAATAAAAAACTATACTGTACTGTCTTAGTTAACTGAAGGATTGGTTAATTAATGCTGAAAAGTACAGCCTTCCATCACATTTGCTTTAGACAGGGGAATTTTTCAAAGGTCGCGATTATGAAAAACGTGTGAAATGTCACGATTTTGTATTTTGTCTCTAGCAACCAGACTTGATGGAATAAAAAACTATACTGTACTGTCTTAGTTAACTGAAGGATTGGTTAATTAATGCTGAAAAGTACAGCCTTCCATCACATTTGCTTTAGACAGGGGAATTTTTCAAAGGTCGCGATTATGAAAAACGTGTGAAATGTCACGATTTTGTATTTTGTCTCTAGCAACCAGACTTGATGGAATAAAAAACTATACTGTACTGTCTTAGTTAAATGAAAGATTGGTTAATTAATCCTGAAAAGTACAGCCTTCCATCAGATTTGGTTTAGACAGGGGAATTTTTCAAAGGTCGCGATTATGAAAAACGTGTGAAATGACACGATTTTGTATTTTGTCTCTAGCAACCAGACTTGATGGAATAAAAAACTATACTGTACTGTCTTAGTTAAATGAAAGATTGGTTAATTAATCCTGAAAAGTACAGCCTTCCATCAGATTTGGTTTAGACAGGGGAATTTTTCAAAGTTCGCGATTATGAAAAATGTGTGAAATGTCACGATTTTGTATTTTGTCTCTAGCAACCAGACTTGATGGAATAGAAACCTATACTATACTGTTTTAGTTAACTGAAGGATTGGTTAATTAATGCTGAAAAGTACAGCCTTCCATCGCATTTGCTTTAGACAGGGGAATTTTTCAAAGTTTGCAATTACGAGAAGCGAGTGAAATGACACGATTTTGTATTTTGTCTCTAGCAACCAGACTTGATGGAATAAAAACCTATACTATACTGTTTTAGTTAACTGAAGGATTGGTTAATTAATGCTGAAAAGTACAGCCCTCCATCACATTTGCTTTAGACAGGGGAATTTTTCAAACTTCGCGATTACGAGAAGCGAGTGAAATGACACGATTTTGTATTTTGTCTCTAGCAACCAGACTTGACGGAATAAAAACCTATACTATACTGTTTTAGTTAACTGAAGGATTGGTTAATTAATGCTGGAAAGTACAGCCTTTCATCAGATTTGGTTTAGACAGGGGAATTTTTCAAAGTTTGCGATTACGAGAAGCGAGTGAAATGACACGATTTTGTATTTTGTCTGTAGCAACCAGACTTGATGGAATAAAAACCTGTACTATACTGTTTTAGTTAACTGACGGATTGGTTAATTAATGCTGAAAAGTACAGCCCTCCATCACATTTGCTTTAGACAGGGGAATTTTTCAAACTTCGCGATTACGAGAAGCGAGTGAAATGACACGATTTTGTATTTTGTCTCTAGCAACCAGACTTGACGGAATAAAAACCTATACTATACTGTTTTAGTTAACTGAAGGATTGGTTAATTAATGCTGAAAAGTACAGCCCTCCATCACATTTGCTTTAGACAGGGGAATTTTTCAAACTTCGCGATTAAGCGAAGCGAGTGAAATGACACGATTTTGTATTTTTGTCTCTAGCAACCAGAGTTGATGGAATAAAAACCTATACTATACTGTTTTAGTTAACTGAAGGATTGATTAATTAATGCTGAAAAGTACAGCCCTCCATCACATTTGCTTTAGACAGGGGAATTTTTCAAACTTCGCGATTAAGCGAAGCGAGTGAAATGACACGATTTTGTATTTTGTCTCTAGCAACCAGACTTGATGGAATAGAAACCTATACTATACTGTTTTAGTTAACTGAAGGATTGGTTAATTAATGCTGAAAAGTACAGCCTTCCATCGCATTTGCTTTAGACAGGGGAATTTTTCAAAGTTTGCAATTACGAGAAGCGAGTGAAATGACACGATTTTGTATTTTGTCTCTAGCAACCAGACTTGATGGAATAAAAACCTATACTATACTGTTTTAGTTAACTGAAGGATTGGTTAATTAATGCTGAAAAGTACAGCCCTCCATCACATTTGCTTTAGACAGGGGAATTTTTCAAACTTCGCGATTACGAGAAGCGAGTGAAATGACACGATTTTGTATTTTGTCTCTAGCAACCAGACTTGACGGAATAAAAACCTATACTATACTGTTTTAGTTAACTGAAGGATTGGTTAATTAATGCTGAAAAGTACAGCCCTCCATCACATTTGCTTTAGACAGGGGAATTTTTCAAACTTCGCGATTAAGCGAAGCGAGTGAAATGACACGATTTTGTATTTTGTCTCTAGCAACCAGAGTTGATGGAATAAAAACCTATACTATACTGTTTTAGTTAACTGAAGGATTGGTTAATTAATGCTGAAAAGTACAGCCCTCCATCACATTTGCTTTAGACAGGGGAATTTTTCAAACTTCGCGATTACGAGAAGCGAGTGAAATGACACGATTTTGTATTTTGTCTCTAGCAACCAGACTTGACGGAATAAAAACCTATACTATACTGTTTTAGTTAACTGAAGGATTGGTTAATTAATGCTGAAAAGTACAGCCCTCCATCACATTTGCTTTAGACAGGGGAATTTTTCAAACTTCGCGATTAAGCGAAGCGAGTGAAATGACACGATTTTGTATTTTGTCTCTAGCAACCAGAGTTGATGGAATAAAAACCTATACTATACTGTTTTAGTTAACTGAAGGATTGGTTAATTAATGCTGAAAAGTACAGCCCTCCATCACATTTGCTTTAGACAGGGGAATTTTTCAAACTTCGCGATTACGAGAAGCGAGTGAAATGACACGATTTTGTATTTTGTCTCTAGCAACCAGACTTGATGGAATAGAAACCTATACTATACTGTTTTAGTTAACTGAAGGATTGGTTAATTAATGCTGAAAAGTACAGCCTTCCATCGCATTTGCTTTAGACAGGGGAATTTTTCAAAGTTTGCAATTACGAGAAGGGAGTGAAATGACACGATTTTGTATTTTGTCTCTAGCAACCAGACTTGATGGAATAAAAACCTATACTATACTGTTTTAGTTAACTGAAGGATTGGTTAATTAATGCTGAAAAGTACAGCCCTCCATCACATTTGCTTTAGACAGGGGAATTTTTCAAACTTCGCGATTACGAGAAGCGAGTGAAATGACACGATTTTGTATTTTGTCTCTAGCAACCAGACTTGACGGAATAAAAACCTATACTATACTGTTTTAGTTAACTGAAGGATTGGTTAATTAATGCTGAAAAGTACAGCCCTCCATCACATTTGCTTTAGACAGGGGAATTTTTCAAACTTCGCGATTAAGCGAAGCGAGTGAAATGACACGATTTTGTATTTTGTCTCTAGCAACCAGAGTTGATGGAATAAAAACCTATACTATACTGTTTTAGTTAACTGAAGGATTGGTTAATTAATGCTGAAAAGTACAGCCCTCCATCACATTTGCTTTAGACAGGGGAATTTTTCAAACTTCGCGATTACGAGAAGCGAGTGAAATGACACGATTTTGTATTTTGTCTCTAGCAACCAGACTTGATGGAATAAAAAACTATACTGTACTGTCCTAGTTAACTGAAAGATTGGTTAATTAATGCTGAAAAGTACAGCCCTCCATCACATTTGCTTTAGTCAGGGGAATTTTTCAAACTTCGCGATTAAGCGAAGCGAGTGAAATGACACGATTTTGTATTTTGTCTCTAGCAACCAGACTTGATGGAATAAAAACCTATACTATACTGTTTTAGTTAACTGAAGGATTGGTTAATTAATGCTGAAAAGTACAGCCTTCCATCACATTTGCTTTAGACAGGGGAATTTTTCAAAGGTCGCGATTATGAAAAACGTGTGAAATGTCACGATTTTGTATTTTGTCTCTAGCAACCAGACTTGATGGAATAAAAAACTATACTGTACTGTCTTAGTTAACTGAAGGATTGGTTAATTAATGCTGAAAAGTACAGCCTTCCATCACATTTGCTTTAGACAGGGGAATTTTTCAAAGGTCGCGATTATGAAAAACGTGTGAAATGTCACGATTTTGTATTTTGTCTCTAGCAACCAGACTTGATGGAATAAAAAACTATACTGTACTGTCTTAGTTAAATGAAAGATTGGTTAATTAATCCTGAAAAGTACAGCCTTCCATCAGATTTGGTTTAGACAGGGGAATTTTTCAAAGTTCGCGATTATGAAAAATGTGTGAAATGTCACGATTTTGTATTTTGTCTCTAGCAACCAGACTTGATGGAATAGAAACCTATACTATACTGTTTTAGTTAACTGAAGGATTGGTTAATTAATGCTGAAAAGTACAGCCTTCCATCGCATTTGCTTTAGACAGGGGAATTTTTCAAAGTTTGCAATTACGAGAAGCGAGTGAAATGACACGATTTTGTATTTTGTCTCTAGCAACCAGACTTGATGGAATAAAAACCTATACTATACTGTTTTAGTTAACTGAAGGATTGGTTAATTAATGCTGAAAAGTACAGCCCTCCATCACATTTGCTTTAGACAGGGGAATTTTTCAAACTTCGCGATTACGAGAAGCGAGTGAAATGACACGATTTTGTATTTTGTCTCTAGCAACCAGACTTGACGGAATAAAAACCTATACTATACTGTTTTAGTTAACTGAAGGATTGGTTAATTAATGCTGGAAAGTACAGCCTTTCATCAGATTTGGTTTAGACAGGGGAATTTTTCAAAGTTTGCGATTACGAGAAGCGAGTGAAATGACACGATTTTGTATTTTGTCTGTAGCAACCAGACTTGATGGAATAAAAACCTGTACTATACTGTTTTAGTTAACTGACGGATTGGTTAATTAATGCTGAAAAGTACAGCCCTCCATCACATTTGCTTTAGACAGGGGAATTTTTCAAACTTCGCGATTACGAGAAGCGAGTGAAATGACACGATTTTGTATTTTGTCTCTAGCAACCAGACTTGACGGAATAAAAACCTATACTATACTGTTTTAGTTAACTGAAGGATTGGTTAATTAATGCTGGAAAGTACAGCCTTTCATCAGATTTGGTTTAGACAGGGGAATTTTTCAAACTTCGCGATTACAAGAAGCGAGTGAAATGACAAGATTTTGTATTTTGTCTCTAGCAACCAGACTTGATGGAATAAAAACCTATACTATACTGTTTTAGTTAACTGTAGGATTGTTTAATTAATGCTGAAAAGTACAGCCTTCCATCAGATTTGGTTTAGACAGAGGAATTTTTCAAAGTTTGCGATTACGAGAAGCGAGTGAAATGACACGATTTTGTATTTTGTCTGTAGCAACCAGACTTGATGGAATAAAAACCTGTACTATACTGTTTTAGTTAACTGACGGATTGGTTAATTAATGCTGAAAAGTACAGCCCTCCATCACATTTGCTTTAGACAGGGGAATTTTTCAAACTTCGCGATTACGAGAAACGAGTGAAATGACAAGATTTTGTATTTTGTCTCTAGCAACCAGACTTGATGGAATAAAAACCTATACTGTACTGTTTTAGTTAACTGTAGGATTGTTTAATTAATGCTGAAAAGTACAGCCTTCCATCAGATTTGGTTTAGACAGAGGAATTTTTCAAAGTTCGCGATTAAGCGAAGCAAGTGAAATGTCACGAATTTGTATTTTGTCTCTAGCAACCAGACTTGATGGAATAAAAACCTATACTATACTGTTTTAGTTAACTGAAGGATTGGTTAATTAATGCTGAAAAGTACAGCCTTCCATCACATTTGCTTTAGACAGGGAAATTTTTCAAAGGTCGCGATTATGAAAAACGTGTGAAATGTCACGATTTTGTATTTTGTCTCTAGCAACCAGACTTGATGGAATAAAAACCTATACTACACTGTTTTAGTTAACTGGAGGATAGGTTAATTAATGCTGAAAAGTGCAGCCTTCCATCAGATTTGGTTTAGACAGGGGAATTTTTCAAAGTTCGCGATTACGAGAAGCGAGTGAAATGTCACGATTTTGTATTTTGTCTCTAGCAACCAGACTTGATGGAATAAAAAACTATACTGTACTGTCTTAGTTAAATGAAAGATTGGTTAATTAATCCTGAAAAGTACAGCCTTCCGTCAGATTTGATTTAGACAGGGGAATTTTTCAAAGTTCGCGATTATGAAAAATGTGTGAAATGTCACGATTTTGTATTTTGTCTCTAGCAACCAGACTTGACGGAATAAAAACCTATACTATACTGTTTTAGTTAACTGAAGGATTGGTTAATTAATGCTGAAAAGTACAGCCCTCCATCACATTTGCTTTAGACAGGGGAATTTTTCAAACTTCGCGATTAAGCGAAGCGAGTGAAATGACACGATTTTGTATTTTGTCTCTAGCAACCAGAGTTGATGGAATAAAAACCTATACTATACTGTTTTAGTTAACTGAAGGATTGGTTAATTAATGCTGAAAAGTACAGCCCTCCATCACATTTGCTTTAGACAGGGGAATTTTTCAAACTTCGCGATTAAGCGAAGCGAGTGAAATGACACGATTTTGTATTTTGTCTCTAGCAACCAGACTTGATGAAATAAAAAACTATACTGTACTGTCCTAGTTAACTGAAAGATTGGTTAATTAATGCTGAAAAGTACAGCCCTCCATCACATTTGCTTTAGACAGGGGAATTTTTCAAACTTCGCGATTAAGCGAAGCGAGTGAAATGACACGATTTTGTATTTTGTCTCTAGCAACCAGACTTGATGGAATAAAAACCTATACTATACTGCTTTAGTTAACTGAAGGATTGGTTAATTAATGCTGAAAAGTACAGCCTTCCATCACATTTGCTTTAGACAGGGGAATTTTTCAAAGGTCGCGATTATGAAAAACGTGTGAAATGTCACGATTTTGTATTTTGTCTCTAGCAACCAGACTTGATGGAATAAAAAACTATACTGTACTGTCTTAGTTAACTGAAGGATTGGTTAATTAATGCTGAAAAGTACAGCCTTCCATCACATTTGCTTTAGACAGGGGAATTTTTCAAAGGTCGCGATTATGAAAAACGTGTGAAATGTCACGATTTTGTATTTTGTCTCTAGCAACCAGACTTGATGGAATAAAAAACTATACTGTACTGTCTTAGTTAAATGAAAGATTGGTTAATTAATCCTGAAAAGTACAGCCTTCCATCAGATTTGGTTTAGACAGGGGAATTTTTCAAAGTTCGCGATTATGAAAAATGTGTGAAATGTCACGATTTTGTATTTTGTCTCTAGCAACCAGACTTGATGGAATAGAAACCTATACTATACTGTTTTAGTTAACTGAAGGATTGGTTAATTAATGCTGAAAAGGACAGCCTTCCATCGCATTTGCTTTAGACAGGGGAATTTTTCAAAGTTTGCAATTACGAGAAGCGAGTGAAATGACACGATTTTGTATTTTGTCTCTAGCAACCAGACTTGATGGAATAAAAACCTATACTATACTGTTTTAGTTAACTGAAGGATTGGTTAATTAATGCTGAAAAGTACAGCCCTCCATTACATTTGCTTTAGACAGGGGAATTTTTCAAACTTCGCGATTACGAGAAGCGAGTGAAATGACACGATTTTGTATTTTGTCTCTAGCAACCAGACTTGATGGAATAAAAAACTATACTGTACTGTCTTAGTTAACTGAAAGATTGGTTAATTAATGCTGAAAAGTACAGCCCTCCATCACATTTGCTTTAGACAGGGGAATTTTTCAAGCTTCGCGATTACGAGAAGCGAGTGAAATGACACGATTTTGTATTTTGTCTCTAGCAACCAGACTTGATGGAATAAAAACCTATACTATACTGTTTTAGTTAACTGAAGGATTGGTTAATTAATGCTGAAAAGTACAGCCCTCCATCACATTTGCTTTAGACAGGGGAATTTTTCAAACTTCGCGATTACGAGAAGCGAGTGAAATGACACGATTTTGTATTTTGTCTCTAGCAACCAGACTTGATGGAATAAAAAACTATACTGTACTGTCTTAGTTAACTGAAAGATTGGTTAATTAATGCTGAAAAGTACAGCCCTCCATCACATTTGCTTTAGACAGGGGAATTTTTCAAACTTCGCGATTACGAGAAGCGAGTGAAATGACACGATTTTGTATTTTGTCTCTAGCAACCAGACTTGATGGAATAAAAACCTATACTATACTGTTTTAGTTAACTGAAGGATTGGTTAATTAATGCTGAAAAGTACAGCCTTCCATCACATTTGCTTTAGACAGGGGAATTTTTCAAAGGTCGCGATTATGAAAAACGTGTGAAATGTCACGATTTTGTATTTTGTCTCTAGCAACCAGACTTGATGGAATAAAAAACTATACTGTACTGTCTTAGTTAACTGAAAGATTGGTTAATTAATGCTGAAAAGTACAGCCCTCCATCACATTTGCTTTAGACAGGGGAATTTTTCAAACTTCGCGATTACGAGAAGCGAGTGAAATGACACGATTTTGTATTTTGTCTCTAGCAACCAGACTTGATGGAATAAAAACCTATACTATACTGTTTTAGTTAACTGAAGGATTGGTTAATTAATGCTGAAAAGTACAGCCCTCCATCACATTTGCTTTAGACAGGGGAATTTTTCAAACTTCGCCATTACGAGAAGCGAGTGAAATTACACGATTTTGTATTTTGTCTCTAGCAACCAGACTTGATGGAATAAAAACCTATACTATACTGTTTTAGTTAACTGAAGGATTGGTTAATTAATGCTGAAAAGTACAGCCTTCCATCACATTTGCTTTAGACAGGGGAATTTTTCAAAGGTCGCGATTATGAAAAACGTGTGAAATGACACGATTTTGTATTTTGTCTCTAGCAACCAGACTTGATGGAATAAAAAACTATACTGTACTGTCTTAGTTAACTGAAAGATTGATTAATTAATGCTGAAAAGTACAGCCTTCCATCAGATTTGGTTTAGACAGGGGAATTTTTCAAAGTTTGCGATTACGAGAAGCGAGTGAATTGACACGATTTTGTATTTTGTCTCTAGCAACCAGAGTTGATGGAATAAAAACTCTTTCTATAGTGTTTTAGTTCATCGATAGGTTGGTTAATTAATCCTGCAAATAACAGCTTTCCACCATCTCTGGTCTCGACAGGAAAATTTTGCAAAAGTCACGATTGATTAAACACACCAAACTTGATCTAATAAAAATTCTTTCCATACAATCTAGGAACTTACCTAGTTTTTCAGTTCATCGGGCATTTGAACATTGTTTGAGGTGTACCAAACCTCTCGACCCATAGGTTTGACAAAATTCCCGAGTGTGTGTGTCTGTAGCCTCTCAATAGCGTCAGTGATCGTCACAAGTTGCCGAAGCAAAACCAGCGAAGATCACAATCCACATTCCTAACCTAAATATAAGAACCACACACGTTATTCGCCAAATTTCACTTGATTTTCAACATACAGTATCGAATTACAACATTTCAAGGGACTTACCGAGTCCTCAAGATCATAGTTTCGTTCAAATCCATCGCAGAAATTCCAAATTTCCAAACTGAAATAAAAAAAAAACACACAGTTATTGTTATCTTCGGGTATTAGAACATACAAAATTGACCACAACCACCTTCAATAGCAAATTGAACAAGTTCACTCACCGATTTCCGAGGATAAACAAGTCGAGAAACGTCTCCCGGCAGAAAAAGAACACGCGCTGACATTTTTTACGGTATTTTCGCTAATTTTTCAGCGGAAAATTAAGGAGAAACCATCAATAAGTCAAAATGAACGCCGGCAAAGACAACGTGCAAAAAGTTGTCACCTGATTCACCTGTCATGTGACCAATCGGCGTAGGAATATCACCCGCGACGATAAATAGTACCAGTAACAATGGCATTTTCTAAAGGAATAAATCGAAATTTTCGCGTTTTATTGTTAGCGAGATTATTAACGGTACGGTAGGTGTGGATTTCTAGATGGGAAAATAAAAAAAATCGGGATTGAATGACAGTTACGAAAATGAATGAATTTCGTCTTGTATGTGGTCTTGTATGATGGTGCCATCTATTGAAAGACGTTGGAATCGATGGCATTTTATATTTTCAGCGCCAAAATTATAACTTAATAATTAATTATACTTTGAAATTGGGAAAGGAGAAGTTGGCCAAGGTTCTTAATTGATCTACAGTTTCAAAAATCATTAATTCAAAACTTTAACTTACACTTTTATTTCTGTTGGTAAGATACAAACACAGAAAAGAAATTATACAATATGTAAAACATATTATGTTGATATCAATATAATCTTAAAAATTAATTAAAAACATACGACGATGAGTTTTATAGTTAAAATATGTAATTCTTACAAAGTGTAAACCTTCTGTCAGCGAAATTACAAACAAGGCTTAGAACATATGCCTTAAAATCACATTTTAATGCAGTTTTTTTTAATGTTATTCATTATCCACGTCTTGTAACGTGCCTGTGTCCATGATTGTGGTTATGACGATAGTTCACATAATAAAGGGGGTTGTCGTTACGTTGTCTTTCCTGGGCAAGGTAAGGTATCACAACGATGTCATCCTAAAAACCAAAATACACGTCAAAACGAAACATAATTTATCGTTATCTTTACCATATTTACGTCAGGGAACACACCAGTTCCAATGGTAATTTTGAGCAACCAATCTATGATGTAGACGAACGTTTGAATCAAGTACAACACAAAACATATCGAGTACACAAATGTGTAATTCCATGCTACTTTTACACCGGCTTTTAACCATCCTGACACGGATTGATCTTCATTGGCTTCCTCTAAGTTTTCCGGTATCATTTTGTGTCCGTTTTGGTCACAGATTTGCCAAGAATATACTAGAATACCGGACACACAACATCGATGGTACTTTTGTTACTTATTTAGGCGAATGCAGCTGTGGAGGTCTTGTTTTTTTTACTTCGGTGTCGAATTTAGTTCGAATTTACAAAAATCGATTGTGGCGCCCTCTATTGATATTTTAAATAATTATTTATTGGCGCCACACAATTATTGCTTCTGGTTTACTTTGTTAATGTTTAACGTATTTATTTACAGCAAAACACCAAAATTTGATACTTGACAATAATTTTTCGCCTTTGCTACCTACCTTATTAAGTAAGTATGCAGTATATATTGACATGGTCTTTCTTCAAGTCATTAAACAATTAGAATTATGAACTTAAACGTTCTCAATTATGTAGAAAGTACAACTAGTGGGAACAATTGACCTGCACCATTGTATTATAATTGTAGATTATGCCCATTGTCAAGCAGACAGATGCGGGATTTTTTGTCATTATTCAATTTGTACCCTCATACCAACATAATTAAACCAATTACACAACTATAAAAAAAAACACCCTCCATATAAATCGAAATCTAAAGGTTTAAATTTTATATTTATAATTAAATTTTTATAATTTATATATACAAATGAATAATTATTATCTAAGTGTTATCAAAGTACAAAACAAACATGAAAACAAACAAACAAAGACTAACTATATGAGAAACAACAAATTATTATTATAATATAAGATAACAGAAAAAATACGACTAGTTTCTCAAAAGTTTTGATATAAGCGGTAAGAATGCAAGCCACGGTACGGTTTTGAATACAGATGGCGCTGAGTTGCACAAATCAGTGTCGCAAACTTCGCAATAATCCAAAGTCCTATGATTGTTGAAATTCTCTTTGGGGCATTCCAACGTTGTCAAGTCTCTGTTCAGGAAGATGCATTGGCGAGAATATCTTTTTCTACCATATTCTGTAAGGAAAGAGACATTTTTCGGTCTCAAATGTACAAGTTTAAAAACCAGAGATAAAAAGTAAGTTTGACGTTTACCTGTTTCGACTTTCTTCATGCAAACGGCCCTTTGATTGATGGAAGGATACGGTAAAATCTCATTTTCGCAGTAGAGTTCCTTTGGCATTCTCTCGTCCAACTGGTGTATGAAAGATGACTGCCTTCTGATCTCTGTCTGGTTGAAATAGTCAGCACACAGTTCGCCATCGTAAGAGGAACACTTGAAACATCTCAAGGATTCTCCTGAAATAAAAACCATTTAAAGTTTGAATCCGGAGTTCCGCAAGACTCCATATTAGGCCCAGTTCCTTTTTCCACTGTCAAGTTATGCAACTATCATTACGCCTACCAATAAGTTATACCGTGTTATACGCACAATTTTGAATGTTTAAAATACAACTAACGTTTTGAAATGCCCTACTATGTACACTCGGACAGAAAAATCATCATAAATCCGTTAGAAACCTCGTGTATCAAGCTCCTAGTCGCTAGGTCAAACCAAAGGTAGAGGAAATAAAACGTTATACGCTGGCGGAGCCCAGATCGTGAGTGAATGTTTACAAACAAATGAAAACCGCGTTCCACTGTTTCAGGTGCATACCATTTAAAAGAATCACAAACGGTTTGAGAAAAAAAATCTTTAATCTTTATAAATAGGCACTTTCATGAGTAATAATGATCAACAAATTAAAGGTATGATTCAATGATGTGTTTAATAACCTTGAGCTGGCACTACGCGTAATTCTTTTGTTTATACCTGACTTGTGGTTTGAAGAAATTTTTATTACACTATTAGTTATTAGTTATTACAATCGTTGTATGTTGTTTGAATAAAAATTATTATAATTAGAGTATATACAATAAAATCGATTAGTAATACAAGAAAAAAAAATGTAAACAAACCTGTTTTCACTGTTGCAAAAAGTAGAACAGCGTAGACAAAGTAAGAGTAACCCATTTTCTCTTCTAACTGTTTCCCACTGCACTGCTGGATGGAGTTCTTTGAATTTGGCGGCCTCTCTGTTACTGAAGAGGCTTGCTGGAGTACAGCTCTGTGCTTCGGTGGTTCCCCCACTCTACGGTGTGTTCACTTGTTATGAAATATCGATTGTATAATTTGGACAGAGATAGAGAGATGTACAGATATTACAGATGTGCGATCATAATAAAATTCGTAATGCTATGTTGTTAGAGTGGTCATTATTTTTTAAAGGGTCTGTTTTGTGGGTAATATAGAGGATATGCATACTTTAAATTACCTAATTTACTAATCATTGCAAAGAATTTAAGACAGATCGTTTTCATCTAATTTTATCGTTAGATAAGTCAATTGTCCAATGGAATTGGACATGTATGTCCTTTGGTCTCTTTTTCTCTAGACTAGAGATGGGTAGTTCGTGAACGAACTAGTCCGAGAGAATTGCTCCCGGCTTAGAACAAAAGAACTAGTTCTTTAAAATAAAAAGAACTAGTTCGAAAAAGACCTGCTTTGCTAAAACATTCTCATTCAGTGAACGACTTGTGTTGGGCGACATCAAACGAAGAAGACAACGATTCTTCGATCAATATAATTATAAATAATTATTTATTTTCAAAAAAAAAAATACAAATAAAACAAAATAACGATTCTTCAAGATAAGACAAAGTGGGAAGGCAGACATAGATTCTGTCCAAACTAGATCCTAGTTTCGTTCGGAACGAGATATACACGTGCTAGAACACATGAAGACACGTTCATCGAAGTAGTATGTCTCAGCATCAAAGTAGTTCTTCAGAACTAGTTCTTTGAACTAGTTCTTTGAACTAGTTCTTTGAATTAGTTCTTTGAACTAGTTCTTTGAACTAGTTCTTTGAACTAGTTCTTTGAACTAGTTCTTTGAATTAGTTCTTTGAACTAGTTCCTTTTCGTGAACTAGTCCGGAAGAACTAGTTCATTAAAAAGAACTAATAAGCCCATCTCTACTCAAGACTCAGACACAGACATGAGAGCAACGCACTTCCAGACTTATGGTATAGCAGTATAGCATATCCCGGATATTTGCATTCACAACGTCATATTGAAAATTCCAACATGCGACTTGGCATATAAAATGATATATTATACAACCTTTTCTGTTATAGGAGTGATCCACTGCGTCGTACAACCTTAAATATGACTTCATTTTCACGTCAATTTGCATAAACATCAGTTTAACTAATGACAAATGCGTATAAGAACTGTTTTTCTCCGCATCATTTTCTTGTTAATACGATAATAGCGAATCTACGAAATTAAAGATGAAAATATACATTTGACGCATGAGTACCATATTTTAAGGTTTATCTTGTGAAGTAAACATTCTAGAACACATTCTAGTTCATATTTTAATCTCTTAATTTAAAGACGAGTTTAGTATTTATGTAATAGCAATTAGGTAGTTAAATTTTCATTAAAATAAAAGGTTGGCGTGTTCTATGCTGCAGTTTGGGTTGGGCACCTACATTCTATAGGGTGTTAAATTAATTATCCCTCCCCTATCTTTCCCATTTATACGCGGGGTCAAAACAGGGCAAACACCCCTAGAAAAAATTGATTGTCAATTGTACTTATGCGGGATGTCTTTATATATCTATCTATCTATCTACCTATACTAATTACGAAATTTCAAGTGTAGGGCGCGTTCAGCGGAATCGCCCATTTTCGCCAACGAGTAGCTGCAAAATTAGGCTTTTCGATATTACTTTTGACGCTCGAATTGAAAAAAGGACACAATTCCGCGTGGACTGCGCGATATTTTGTAAATTAAATGCGTCAATTTTGAAAAAAAATCACTTTTTTGCACCTCTTCGGGTGAAGGCGAACCTCGAGAAAATGTCACGTGACGTCTAGAAATTCCGACAAGCGGATCGATGAACGTCAAAAATTTACATTTTTTATCCGTTCCTGCCGACCTTATAAAAGCCGCTCGCTCTCATGTCTTACGATAAGATCCCTCTAAATACCCTTCGCAAAGAGTTTTGAGCAAAAAAACGGCCTTAAAAACAATTTTCGATCTAAAAAAATCGATTTTTCTCGACCCGTGTTTTGCTGCTATTACCACAGTAACGTCAAACCCGAAACGCCCCCTGCCGGACATCGTAACAACAGTAACAGATAGCAGATAACCTAAAATGTATCCTAAAATGTCCATATTGCGCATGTGGACAGGTGGGAAGCCTTAACCACATATTTCTAGAATGTCCAATAACTAAAATTGAAAATTTTGACATATACACAGAGCTAGTCTACCTATACTAATTACGAACTTTCAAGTGTAGGGCGCGTTCAGCGGAATCGCCCATTTTCGCCAACGAGTAGCTGCAAAATTAGGCTTTTCGATATTACTTTTGACGCTCGAATTGAAAAAAGGACACAATTCCGCGTGGACTGCGCGATATTTTGTAAATTAAATGCGTCAATTTTGAAAAAAAAATCACGTTTTTGCACCTCTTCGGGTGAAGGCGAACCTCGAGAAAATGTCACGTGACGTCTAGAAATTCCGACAAGCGGATCGATGAACGTCAAAAATTTACATTTTTTATCCGTTCCTGCCGACCTTATAAAAGCCGCTCGCTCTCATGTCTTACGATAAGATCCCTCTAAATACCCTTCGCAAAGAGTTTTGAGCAAAAAAACGGCCTTAAAAACAATTTTCGATCCAAAAAATCGATTTTTGTCGACCCGTGTTTTGCTGCTATTACCACAGTAACGTCAAACCCGAAACGCCCCCTGCCGGACATTCGTAACAACAGTAACAGATAGCAGATAACCTAAAATGTATCCTAAAATGTCCATATTGCGAATGTGGACAGGTGGGAAGCCTTAACCAAATATTTCTAGAATGGCCAATAACTAAAGTCGAAAATTTTGACATATACACAGAGCTAGTAGTATATACTGATTTTGATATACTGAAATTATGTGGGATCTAAAATAATGTCTTTTCGTGAGCAACCTTGTCCTTTAAACTAAAACACTGAGCTCGATTTTTTTGTATTTTATAACTTGTAACACAAAAAAAACATACTGTATCTAGGAATAAGATTTTTTAACAATGCTGTGCATATAATTGCTGCTTATCGAATAAAAGATCGTTCAATTGTTTGCTCACGTACATTTTCCGTATTACGTAACAACTTTTAAACGCAAGGAAAACAAGCAACTATCTACATCATAGCGACATCAAACCTTAATATATTGTTTGGACGCATAACTTTGTCCACCAAGGTAATTTTAAAGTTTTTTTGTTCATTGTCAACCAGCTGTAAAGGTTACACATACATAATATGCCGTGGTACAGCTACAATTATTATGACATTTTATCATAAAAGCATATTATTATAATAGAACTCATATTCATTCGTATTTATGAGACAAAATGGCACCACAACAAAATGTGGGATTGGATTTTACATTGTTTTAATGCCTCTATTCATGGTTACTTTTCTATGTAAATGATTTAATAATCATATAGGTTTGATGATGTAATGTCTCCGAATATCTATAATTCTCTTGTTTAAAAAAATCTATGACTGAATGGAAAAATTCCATTGTGAGATACGTCTTTGTAGAAAATATTCATGATGGTCAACAATCCTCTAGTTCTAGTATTCAACAGATGAAGAAATAATTATTTTAAGAGTCTTATTCCTAGATACAGTATGTTTTTTTTGTGTTACAAGTTATAAAATACAAAAAATCGAGCTCAGTGTTTTAATTTAAGGGCCAAGGTTGCTCACGAAAAGACATTATTTTAGATCCCACATAATTTCAGTATATCAAAATCAGTTGTATGTGAAGAACTAACTAAAAACAGTAGTTAACATTTTCAAAAGTCTCGTGATATATTTTCAAGTATAAATACAATCCACTGCCACATGCTATTTTCCACGTTATGGTTACTAATTAACAATAATACACGGTATTTAGTTTCAATGTCACCCTAAGTGTTCCTGCCATTCTCAGTACATACTGGACTGAATAGACATGTGGAGTAGCCATATTCAAGAATTTTGAACAGACCTAAATACTTATGTCAATCATATCTCATGCAATGTTCAACCAACATATTCTTGAGTAGGCACATGATAGAAGTAAAAAAAGCAATGTATTTATTATGTAAAATAATGCATTTCATAAGAGAATGACTGTACTACGTATATTCCACACAGTGTTCAACAATTGACACCACCCCCGTGTTGCGGTCAGAAGTGATGACCTGAGACATTGAATATTTCAATTAAAGACGTAGAGGTTGCCAGTCACCAATTTGTGGTTTATTGAAGCATAGGGAGTAGCCATTCATATCAACAATTAACGACTTAATGAGTCACCATGTGTGGCTTACGTTTAGTCAGACTATCCAGACTGTTTTCGATAATCCAACCGTGAATTTTTATAGAAAAATGCCAAAATAAGCTGTTAAATTAGTTCCGACTAACTTGTTTACACATTAAAACGTCGAAACATTCTATAGTATTTTAATTTCGTAGTCGGAAAGTTGGGTGAAGGCCGCACCAGATATTTTGTATAGATGTTTCAAACCAAGCAGAGCACAGTTGTGTATGCAACCAAATATACGGGTATAATTGGTTGCATATTTTATAGCTATTCTTATGTCCTAACGACCCTCTAGTCACAGTTTGGTTTAGTTTGTGCTTATATTAGTTGAGTGCAAACGCAAACATGGAAAGATTTCTGTGGGGCAGGAAATATTTTCAAAAAAAAACAAAAAATACTTGTGTTATCGTTCATAAGCAATTTATCGGAATTGCTTGAATAGTATAAACGAAAAATCACCCGGTATACGGTCTAGTGATATCACCAGATTTTCCTAAACAGGCCACGCCCACTTTATCGAGGCAAAACACACCTTGACAAATTGCAAGATTGCCGGCCGAAAATGCGTTTTCGACGCGATTTTTTGCTCAATACTCGGTCCGAAGGGTATTTGAAGGGATTTTGTCGTAAGACATGAAGGGAAACGTCGATTATAAGGTCAGCAGGAAGCGACGAAAAATGTACTTTTTTGACGTTTATCAATCGGCTTGAACGGAACCGCTCGACGTCACGTGACATTTTCTCGAGGTTCGCCTTCACTCGACAATGTGAAAAAACGTGATTTTTTTCAAAATTGACGCATCTAATTTACTAAAATATCGCGCAGTCCACGCGGAATCGTGTCCTTTTTTCAATTCGAGCGTCAAAAGTAATATCGAAAAGCCCAATTTTGCAGCTACTCGATCGCAAATGTCGGCAAAAATGGGCGATTCCGCTGAACGCGCCCTACACTTGAAAGTTCGTAATTAGTATAGGTACTAATTCTATATTCTAATAGACTACTCTATTTTTATTTCTGCAGTAGCCGCTACCCAACATACGCGCGTGCCATGAGTATTGCATATACTAAGCTACAAACAACGAAAGAAAAACACGCTTCGTCTGTAAATAAAGAATAACAATGCACAAGGTTATCACCACGTAAAGTAACGAAGAAAACAAGTTTTCAATTCGCGACAGACCGTGAACATAAATACATTTTTCTGGTTATCTTTTAAAATTCCAAAGAAAGTGCGCAATATCTGCTCGCACGTTCATTATTATTTTGATACATACCAACGAATATTTCAAATTGATAAAGCTGTATATAAAAGGCCGCAAGCCAAACAGAACAAGTCAAACAGAGCTAAATATGCACTATATGGTGTTACTTTGTCTCCTTTTGGGGATTGCTTTATCAGGAGCGGTCCAATTTACGATTAAGAACTTTCATGGTGGACCCATATGGGTTGGCATCCAAGGTGGTGGTGGACATCCATTTCTTGAAGGTGGAGGGTTCGCTTTGGCCCAAGGACAAGAGGTATGCATAAAACACCTTTTAAAACACTGTTTTCGGGTCTTCTGAATCATAGTGCAGTATGTAGCCAGTGGCTAAAGTTAAACTAAGAAGATCACCTTGACATATGCAACCAATTATACCCAGTGTATGGTCTTCAACGTATTTCCACATTTTTGTTTTAGAGAACTATTAATTCACCAAACAACTGGGAAGGTCGATTCTGGGCTAGAACATACTGCAACGTGGCGAACGACAACTACTGCCTGACTGGAGACTGCGGGAGGACAATAGAATGCAATGGGAGGGGTGGAGCACCCCCTGCAACTTTAGCGGAAATCAAACTCAGAGGTGATGCTGGATTAGATTATTATGACTTATCTTTGGTAGACGGTTTCAACTCCATGGCAGCAGTAAGTAACCAACTGTTGCCTACGTATTAAGAAATGAATCAATCTCTTCCAATCATTTTAGATTTACCCTATAAACGGACGAGGAGACTGTAGACCTCTGGAGTGTAAGAAAGATCTGAATGCCCAATGTCCGAATAAGTTAAGGCAATATTACAATGGACAGACCATAGGTTGCAAGAGTGCTTGTACCAAAGAACCCAGCAACTCTAGGTATTGCTGCACGAACGAGTACAACACTGCACAAACGTGTACAGGGAAGGGCTGGCCCGCTGACATGGATTCAGCCGGATATTTCAAAAGGATGTGTCCCGACGCCTATAGCTATGCCTACGATGACCACACTAGTCTAAAAACTTGCATAGCTGATAAATACGAAATCCAGTTTGGTTAATATTGTACCTAAACTAAAATGTCGACGTCACATGTCGCATGTTAAATTTTCATTCTTATGAAATATATGGTGATGACTAGTAGTACATTATTATGTTTTATCTCTACCTATACTAATTACGAACTTTCAAGTGTAGGGCGCGTTCAGCGGAATCGCCCATTTTCGCCGACATTTGCAATCGAGTAGCTGCAAAATTGGGCTTTTCGATATTACTTTTGACGCTCGAATTGAAAAAAGGACACAATTTCGCGTGGACTGCGCGATATTTTGTAAATTAAATGCGTCAATTTTGAAAAAAATCACGTTTTTGCACCTCTTCGGGTGAAGGCGAGCCTCGAGAAAATGTCACGTGACGTCTAGAAATTCCGACAAGCGGATCGATGAACGTCAAAAATTTACATTTTTTATCCGTTCCTGCCGACCTTATAAAAGCCGCTCGCTCTCATGTCTTACGATAAGATCCCTCTAAATACCCTTCGCAAAGAGTTTTGAGCAAAAAAAACGGCCTTAAAAACAATTTTCGATCCAAAAAATCGATTTTTGTCGACCCGTGTTTTGCTGCTATTACCACAGTAACGTCAAACCCGAGACGCCCCCTGCCGGACATTCATAACAACAATAACAGATAGCAGATAACCTAAAATGTATCCTAAAATGTCCATATTGCGAATGTGGACAGGTGGGAAGCCTTAACCACATATTTCTAGAATGCCCAATAACTAAAATCGAAAATTTTGACTTATACACAGAGCTAGTTGTTGTACTATGTGGGATGCACATTAAAAATGGTTAATTGTGCTGTCTATTCTTGTTAGACGTATAGATTGGTAAATGGCACGCATAGCGTCGAATTTTTTGGGTCCAAGGAAATCATTTTTGGCCAGTGTGTTATTTTTATACGAACCTATTACTATGTGGACTTGGTAAAAACGGTAGACGGCTGTTGTATTTTTGTGATCGCATCCTCTCTACAGTGAAGCAAAGAGATGCGCGAACTGTTACGGCACGTCCTTATTAAGCAAGGAGCGCTTGCTTGTAGCACAACTCCTACACAGGGTGTTCCATAAAATGAGTCAAAAGTTAGAGACTTCAAGATCTTTAGTGGTATAACTAGCTCTGTGTATATGTCAAAATTTTCGATTTTAGTTATTGGGCATTCTAGAAATATGGGGTTAAGGCTTCCCACCTGTCCACATTCGCAATATGGACATTTCAGGATACATTTTAGGTTATCTGCTATCTGTTACTGTTGTTACGAATGTCCGGCAGGGGGCGTTTCGGGTTTGACGTTACTGTGGTAATAGCAGCAAAACACGGGTCGACAAAAATCGATTTTTTGGATCGAAAATTGTTTTTAAGGCCGTTTTTTTGCTCAAAACTCTTTGCGAAGGGTATTTAGAGGGATCTTATCGTAAGACATGAGAGCGAGCGGCTTTTATAAGGTCGGCAGGAACGGATAAAAAATGTAAATTTTTGACGTTCATCGATCCGCTTGTCGGAATTTCTAGACGTCATGTGACATTTTCTCGAGGTTTGTCTTCACCCGAAGAGGTCCAAAACGTGATTTTTTCAAAATTGACGCATTTAATTTACAAAATATCGCGCAGTCCACGCGAAATTGTGTCCTTTTTTCAATTCGAGCGTCAAAAGTAATATCGAAAAGCCCAATTTTGCAGCTACTCGATCGCAAATGTCGGCGAAAATGGGCGATTCCGCTGAACGCGCCCTACACTTGAAAGTTCGTAATTAGTATAGGTAGATATTCAGAACCTCTGTATTGAACGTCATCCAATTTTATTAAGTGAAAAGAATTTATCTCGTGAACAGTATTATGCAACATTTGGCTGTGGGGCAAATTTCACAAACACAATAACTGAATACCGTGTCTATTGTCTGGTGGCCAACATATCTAGCTTTTCTTTACAATCCTATAACAGCAATTCTTAATACATTTGGCGATCTTGTATTGTGTTATTAAAATAAGTCAAGAGAACTGGCATTAATTTAGAATAGGTCTGCTAACCCATTTACTGTAGTTCTATTTTTGAGCAACTGTGAATATATAGGTAGTAGGAGAGACTGTTTCAGGCACGATTTCGACCAGGCTTATATTTAGATATAAAATGGAAAATTCAACAGTTCGCATCCTAAGAAATAAACGAGCACAACACGTTCTACTTGTTAATATGGTCTGTATCTTGGACTGGAAGCACTACTGATCAAAATACGAAACAAATTACGATTGAAAATCTTTAATTTAATTCACGATGGTGAATACATCATGTAGTCACTCACTAAATTAGTTGCAGAATATTAATCATACAGCAATAAAATACGAGCATGCACGCATCATGTTTGGCATACTTACAAATCCTTGAGAAGAAAGATGCTGCATATTTTAGTTTGCCCTGCTTTGCCAACAGATTTAATTTGGTGAAAAAGATATAACGGGTGACATTTATATCTCTGCGTGTGTCGTAATTGAAGGGCGTGCTTGCAAAACCAGTTAACTCCGTCTACATCGAATATATAACAATTTAAATCTACCTATACTAATTACGAACTTTCAAGTGTAGGGCGCGTTCAGCGGAATCGCCCATTTTCGCCGACATTTGCGATCGAGTAGCTGCAAAATTGGGCTTTTCGATATTACTTTTGACGCTCGAATTGAAAAAAGGACACAATTCCGCGTGGACTGCGCGATATTTTGTAAATTAAATGCGTCAATTTTGAAAAAAATCACGTTTTTGCACCTCTTCGGGTGAAGGCGAACCTCGAGAAAATGTCACGTGACGTCTAGAAATTCCGACAAGCGGATCGATGAACGTCAAAAATTTACATTTTTTATCCATTTCTGCCGACCTTATAAAAGCCGCTCGCTCTCATGTCTTACGATAAGATCCCTCTAAATACCCTTCGCAAAGAGTTTTGAGCAAAAAAAAACGGCCTTAAAAACAATTTTCGATCCAAAAAATCGATTTTTGTCGACCCGTGTTTTGCTGCTATTACCACAGTAACGTCAAACCCGAAACGCCCCCTGCCGGACATTCGTAACAGCAGTAACAGATAGCAGATAACCTAAAATGTATCCTAAAATGTCCATATTGCGAATGTGGACAGGTGGGAAGCCTTAACCACATATTTCTAGAATGCCCAATAACTAAAATCGAAAATTTTGACTTATACACAGAGCTAGTTACTTATTCTACAATATTTAACATATATTTTACTTCTATATCAAAAGATCAAAGTAAAACAATGATTTGTGTATAATTTGTTGAAAGAATTATCTAATTACCAATTTGGAACACTGATAACTATTGAGGTTTAAATTTTAAATAGATAGAGAGGCGTTTTTGTTTCAGAATGGATCCATCTAGTGTATAAGGTTTACCAGCGCATTCATGAACAAAAGCCAAGTGTAAATCGGTTGATTGAAGCCATAACTGAAATGGACCGGATCCAACATTACTGTATTATTTACTACGGTAATGAAGCATGTGAAATTCTCATTCGACAAAAAGTTTACAAAAGTTATTGGAGATCTAAATTTGTCAAATATATTTGTTTGTAACGATTAAGTAGAAGCTACCAGAAGAATTCCTGATTCCTTACGCATCGATTGAGTTAATGAATTCGCAAGAGTACACCACGAGCTTATAATTAAACCTAAATGTCAGCTCAAACGTAAAATTGGAACGTCTATATAGTCGTAACTCTGTTGTTGTACTAAGAGTTTGCCTAGTGAGTCTCTTTCTCTTTTAGATCGAATTTAGCTATACCATTCGTTTTGTTTGACACAGTTTTGCCTCTATTTTAAGACTGTACTGATTTAAAAAATACATTTCAAAGAAAAATGCCAGAATTGCGCGTCACGAACGTATGACTGGCTCACACCTTCTACAGACCTATACAGAACTGCAATTGTAAAGTCCGTGTCTTGAAGTAACCTTCCTGAAAATTACTAGTGCTACACTGTGCCTACTTTTCGCTTTCAGTAAAGAAATAGTTTCACAGTTTTAATCCATGCCAAATAGTGTTGAATGTCCTACTTTTAATTCGCTTGTAGAAAAATCATGTTTATGGAATTTAGTAACAATTGGGAAGAAATTGTCTACCTCTACCTATACTAATTACGAACTTTCAAGTGTAGGGCGCGTTCAGCGGAATCGCCCATTTTCGCCGACATTTGCGATCGAGTAGCTGCAAAATTGGGCTTTTCGATATTACTTTTGACGCTCGAATTGAAAAAAGGACACAATTCCGCGTGGACTGCGCGATATTTTGTAAATTAAATGCGTCAATTTTGAAAAAAAAAATCACGTTTTTGCATCTCTTCGGGTGAAGGCGAACCTCGAGAAAATGTCACGTGACGTCTAGAAATTCCGACAAGCGGATCGATGAACGTCAAAAATTTACATTTTTTATCCGTTCCTGCCGACCTTATAAAAGCCGCTCGCTTTCATGTCTTACGATAAGATCCCTCTAAATACCCTTCGCAAAGAGTTTTGAGCAAAAAAACGGCCTTAAAAACAATTTTCGATCCAAAAAATCGATTTTTGTCGACCCGTGTTTTGCTGCTATTACCACAGTAACGTCAAACCCGAAACGCCCCCTGCCGGACATTCGTAACAACAGTAACATATAGCAGATAACCTAAAATGTATCCTAAAATGTCCATATTGCGAATGTGGACAGGTGGGAAGCCTTAACCACATATTTCTAGAATGCCCAATAACTAAAACCAAAAATTTTGACATATACATAGAGCTAGTCTACCTATACTAATTACGAACTTTCAAGTGTAGGGCGCGTTCAGCGGAATCGCCCATTTTCGCCGACATTTGCGATCGAGTAGCTGCAAAATTGGGCTTTTCGATATTACTTTTGACGCTCGCATTGAAAAAAGGACACAATTCCGCGTGGACTGCGCGATATTTTGTAAATTAAATGCGTCAATTTTGAAAAAAAAAATCACGTTTTTGCATCTCTTCGGGTGAAGGCGAACCTCGAGAAAATGTCACGTGACGTCTAGAAATTCCGACAAGCGGATCGATGAACGTCAAAAATTTACATTTTTTATCCGTTCCTGCCGACCTTATAAAAGCCGCTCGCTCTCATGTCTTACGATAAGATCCCTCTAAATACCCTTCGCAAAGAGTTTTGAGCAAAAAACGGCCTTAAAAACAATTTTCGATCCAAAAAATCGATTTTTGTCGACCCGTGTTTTGCTGCTATTACCACAGTAACGTCAAACACGAAACGCCCCCTGCCGGACATTCGTAACAACAGTAACATATAGCAGATAACCTAAAATGTATTCTAAAATGTCCATATTGCGAATGTGGACAGGTGGGAAGCCTTAACCACATATTTCTAGAATGCCCAATAACTAAAATCGAAAATTTTGACTTATACACAGAGCTAGTTAAGGATACTACAGGTCTCTGTGGCATTTTTGTCAGGTTATTAGAACAGCCGTTCTCTGGCAACCTGCAGCCACTAGCGTTAGTCACGAGAGATATTCTTGGATCTGTGCTATTTTATTTATACATTTCAGACAGAATCTGCACCTCATATGTTTCTCTACGTTTTCTGTGTGGTGTATGGGACACAAAGTAACGAAGATGGCGAATTTCAAGTTTAATTTCTTGGTGTGAATGATTTTATAATATTTACCTAAATCTGTATCTATATCTGCGTTAGTACCAGAAAATAGTAAAAGGACAAAATCCATATTATATCCGGTATTTCTTATAGCGCCTAAACCACTGATCTGCAAATTTGTATACATACTTAAGGTCACTGGATGGTGAGCTGATATCAGTTTGGCCAAAATCGGATGAATCCCTAAGAAGAGCTAACATCTGCCACTTCCGGCTGTCAGATTGTTACCAAAAACAATCCAGTTCGTTCCCCGGTAATTCTAAATATGTATAACAAATTTCAGCCCGATCCGTTGTTCCGTTTGGGCGCAATCGTGTTCATGGCCATACACATACATACATACATACACACATACATACATACATACATTTTCCAGAAATCATTGCATTCGATTCAGGGGACCTCAAAAAACGTCATTTTCCATCGATTACAATACTTTCCTTCCAGGGTACTAGTCGGAAAGTAAAGACAGGATAAACATTCAGAAAATTTATTGGACCCATTATTTTCTAGAAATGCGGTTTCATTCAAACAGGATTTTCTTCTTTGGTGTGGCTGCCAATTATTTTTTACATTGCAAAGTTATGACTACATACAAATATCTAAAAGAAATGTTTCTTCGAGACTGTATATAGTATATATCTTTGTTAAATGTAGGTAAATCTTGTATATTTTGCTGGATGCTTGCGAACGCGTTTTTAAAACGTTATGTAAGAAAACTCTAGGATATTATACGCAGATACTCATTTTTATTGGCCACATCGGCACCTCAAGTATTTGTTTATACAAGGATCCAAATATAACACGACTTGTTTCAAAGCGTCTTCCACAAAAGTATAATATGTTTCCCGACAACAGCAAATACGGCCGATACAAAATAATCTCTACGACGCTCAATTTCAATTATTTAGGAACAGCAACCGCGAGATGAGTAAATTTGTGACTTGTACTGTAAATATTTGTCAGTAATAACCCTTCAAAGTTACAGAGCGAACAAAGTGAATCACATTCTAGTGATCTAACTCGTAAAACGCGGGCGTTTTACCGCGCCAAGCGCAAGTCCGACTGACTGAAGCAGGACCTGAAACGGACTCCCTGGCATTGCTAGCGCGGTATTTTTAATTCCTTATTATTTGAGGTATTCCAAACCAAACTATTTCGAATAAAAAATACGTATTACTTGGAACGGTGTCAAAAAAAACACCAGAATTCTTTTCTAGTGATTTACAGTTTGCGTCAAATCATATAAAGTTCTATTGATTTAATGATTTTTGTTTATTCACTCAGAGTTATGTAATATACAGAGGGTTTTTCTTTAAAGCTTCATTGTACATGGGAACTGCAAACGGCATTTTCTTTTGCTTCCCTTTCATCCACTCTAACAGGAAATACAGTATATATTAGGTCATTGTAAACGTCCTTTAAGATATTATTGACCTTGTTGAACACATGAAATATTTCTGTTGAATGTGGATGAGTTATTACGACGATGTGTTGACTTTGTGAATGAGCCATGTGACTCAAAATCGGAAACTAGCAATCTAGTAATAAATTAGTGAGATAGTCGGCTCGAAGCAGTTGATTTTCGAATGATGAATTATTTGGATAATTTATTGCTTGTCGCACGCCAGACCTGGTACGAGATGATCGAGAACTCGAAAATTAAAAGATCATATCGGCTCATGTCGTACATTAAGTTGTAGTTATATCCTAGCTTGCCAAAAGTCACTTATCGAAGAATTTTCGTACGCAGACTGCTCTTTGGTTTTCTTAGAAATTTAATCTGTAGTGATAGATCCGCTATTGTCGTAACTAGAAGCTAGGCTAGACGTTTTTGTTGGCTTACGTTCTTTTAAAGAATTCAGAAGTTTGGAGCACTTTCAAATAGTTCCAGAATAACAAGTTGCACAAGTGCTTGCAACTAATTTGGGACAGCCAAACTTGCAAGGCCATCAAATGAAGCTAAAAGCATATTATAGTTACCTTCGCCTTAAAATAATAAATTGTTATGAAATGCAGAATTGTTGCCATGTATTAGAAGTATTAATACAAAAAACAGATATTTGGCTGGATAAAAAGAATTACAAAATATTGAACATACTTAACCTAACATACTTAAGAAAAAAATTCTAGTCTTGTAAAAATATCTACATTTTAATATATGTAATAAAGGAAATCCAAAATTTCGAGGTCATCTAAGATTAATGCGAGTTGTTTGCATAAAGTTGCGTAAAGCAGGAAGAACTGGTGGGGGGATGTCTATATGTGCACCCGTATTTGTATTTATATATGAAACGTCTGCATATTCTCCCTGTAAATAGAGCTTTCATACTAGTGGCTTTATTTGCTCTTGTGCGTGTGCTTAGTCCCAAGACAGTTGGTTTCTTAATTCTCTAAGAGGTTTTCAGAGGATCAGAAGATTTTATTGTAAGTGAATGTTATTTTTTTGTTTATAACAAACCTCTCAAGAAAACAATTGTTATTCATAAAGATATTTTTATTTAAGTTTGTAAATATATACCTTATATTAACATTTATAATATATAATAACATTTTGGATAAAAGACAAAGACTTGGCAATGATAAAACTTAAGGAAATTTAATATTACCTGTGGTGCAATGTGTCTATTGCTTCATGTCGTCCCAGAAGGTTAGAAACTTGGCAGAAAGTTAGAAAGAAGAAAATGAAATATCTTATGTAGGCTATTTGCAATTTGACCATGAGACTCTTCTAGCACGAATTTGAGCAGGAATAGACGGTACTTATGTATACATTTGGCAAAGTTGCAATATTGCACTTTGGGAAATATTCTGTAATAATTATTGCTCTCAAGTTATAATGGAATACAATCTTCGAAACGAAAGAAAATTCAAGATTGTGGGATATTTTCAGCACAGAGGTTAACTACATATCTGTTAGTGAACGATGAACCAAGACGCCCTTGTAAACGATGCTAAATTTGCACTAGGCTATTTATTTTCCTACACGGTATACGTTGAACATTAACCAGAATTTACATCCGATATAAACAAGGCAATCAGAAATATACCATGGTGTTAAGCATTACCAGAAATTCCGATAACTTCACAGCCAACAGTGTACGTACGAAAATTCTTCGTTAAGTGACTTTTGGCAGGCTAGGATATAACTACAACTTAATGTAGGACATGAGCCGATATGATCTTTTAATTTTCGAGTTCTCGATCATCTCGTACCAGGTCTGGCGTGCGACAAGCAATAAATTATCCAAATAATTCATCATTCGAATATCAACTGCCTCGAGCCCGACCATCTCACTAAGTTATTACTACATTGCTAGCTTCTTAATCACATGACTCCTTCAGAAAGTCAACACATCTTCGTAATAACTCATCTACATTCAACAGAAATATTTCATCTGTTCAACAAGGACAATAATTTATATAATAAACAACAGATTTTAAAGGATTTTCAATTTATTGCTCTGAGTAAACCTTTTGTGAACGTTGCCTTCTATTTGCTGGAATATTTTTGGTCCAATGATGGTCGAATAGCACATCTATACTTTTGTAATCCTTTGTGGATTCTGATAATTTTTTTCTGAAAATTATAGACAAATTCTTCAAAATTCTTCCTAGCTAGTACAACTTTTAAAATAATTATGTTCACAACGAATTTGATCTGTCTAGCCGTCATGTTGGTATTTGTGGTCCAAGTCTGGAATACCCTGTGTAACAATCTTTGCCTATTCAGTTTTAGAGCAAAATTAATAAGCATTGTAATGTCCTTTGATTCATTTCGATATCTTCAATGTCAAAGAAGATACAGTCTTTTAAGTTTAACCTTGCACTTGCACTTGCACTTCAACCTTACGAATAGCGCGATATATCCAATAACAGTGCATCTAAAAAATGTTCGGACTACTGAAGTCCTTTCCGCCATTACTACAGTGTTCTAAAAATGGTGACAATTGGTGGTATAACACCAGAGTTATAGAAGATGAAAACGTACAAGGTTTTAGTGTGATGTTCTTTGAGAATTAACTTCATCAAGGTCCTTAACTGTTTCACATGGTGTTCCAAACTTTGGCCATAAAACATGAAACATTTCTAAGAATTTATCTATAGGTAATATGCTAAAGAATCATCAAAGATTACAAAACTTATTGGAGATCAAAATTTGTGATTGGGCGTTTTTGTCGTTTTCTAATGATTTTCTAATGAATGAGAACATTTTAAGTTACGTCACCTTCTTAATTATTCGAAAGAGAGATCAATGAAAAAATGTTTTTGTTGAGGACTTTGACGTGTGTCTTCAGTCACCTCATTATATTTTTATCTCAAAGACAAGTATCGCCATTTTTGAGTAAAATTTGAAACCTCTCATGTGACAAAAATCACTTCAGTACCACAAAAATTACCAAAATCCAAAGAGACAGAAACTTTCGAATATAATAACCAATAAAAAAAATACGAAAAAAATTGAGTGGAAATCAGAAAACCGTTCAGTTTGGATGCGAAATCAGTAATCAGCTACTTACTACACGAGTAGTGGGTTAATATACCCTGACATAGCCATTACTACAGCGCGAGTTAATTCCAACAATCCTCCTTACACCGTGTTCTAAAAATGGTGACAATTGGTGGTATAACACCAGAGTTATAGAAGATGAAAACGTACAAGGTTTTAGTGTGATGTTCTTTGAAAATTAACTTCATCAAGGTCCTTAACTGTTTCACATGGTGTTCCAAACTTTGGCCATAAAACATGAAACATTTCTAAGAATTTGTCTATAGGTAATATGCTAAAGAATCATCAAAGATTACAAAACTTATTGGAGATCAAAATTTGTGATTGGGCGTTTTTTTTCGTTTTCTAATGAATGAGAACATTTTAAGTTACGTCACCTTCTTAATTATTCGAAAGAGAGATCAATGAAAAACATGTTTTTGTTGAAGACTTTGACGTGTGTCTTCAGTCACCTCATTATATTTTTATCTCAAAGACAAGTATCGCCATTTTTGAGTGAAATTTGAAACCTCTCATGTGACAAAAATCACTTCAGTACCACAAAAATTACCAAAATCCAAAGAGACAGAAACTTTCGAATATAATAACCAATAAAAAAAATACGAAAAAAATTGAGTGGAAATCAGAAAACCGTTCAGTTTGGATGCGAAATCAGTAATCAGCTACTTACTACACGAGTGTGGGTTAATGTACCCTGACATAGTACACCCCCACTCCGACGGCAGCGTCCAAAAAGAGTACTCCTGTCCGTTCATTTTGCCCCCTCCTCTCCCCTCAGGCTCTCCTTACCGTGTATTTCTGTAGCGCTAGTCCTGGTCATCGCTACTCCCTGTTCCTAAAATGGTAGACTGGACCAGGATAGCGCCTGGACCTGGGATTGGCTGCCCCCCTACTCGCTACACCTCTCCCGTATCTGGTTACACACGTTTATAAAAGTCCCACTCCTCAAAATTCTACCAGATAGGCTTTCGACTGTAAGTGTGTTCAGATCAGTTATTGTGACTATTTTTAATCTCGTATTTCTCACTTTGCCCAAATCGCCCCAGCACTAACAAAACGTGTGGTATTATAACCTACAAAGTGACAAGTGCTACCTACAGTGCTCAAGTGATTTTCAATTTGCAACTTAATCTTTTACCCAAAAAAGTGCGCTGCCATACTAGGGACTTTCAAAATCAGTGATTTGTGTTTCGTTCTCTCTTGGTCTAAGATTCTAAGGGATAGTTTTTCAATACTAGTTTAAATCATGAGCGAAGTTCAGCCTTTTGGTGCCCAATGGCCCAAATCAGATTTGTCAAAACTGACGAGTTCAGAAGAACTTATAGAAATAAACCAGCATTGAAAAACTCGAACTAAGTGTACCACAATCTTGTCCAGTATGGCAAATAGCATTTATCCCCCTTCACGATTGTTACGCAACGCAAGCAGGAAATGTCAGAATCGGACCGGACCGGCGCCATCTTGGTTAGACCACGTGATCGCAGTGTTGACATTTAACCGCATTCTCCTCAACGATTGCATAATAAAGCAATCTTCACTGGGAAATTCGGGTTTCCGAATACACCCTAACCTATATTGTGTAATACCTAAATGTGGACTGCCGTACAATTATTTGGCAAGCAGCGCTGTTCACGGCGTATCGTATGACGACGAGCTTCCATCCAAATATAGAACTGTTACACATTCCGATTCCAACGCGATATTTTTAGATCGAGTTATTATGAGGGCCCCGGTCACTACTTCGAAAACATTTCCTGGTTTTTACTGCGTGTAAATTTTCAATCGAAAGCTTTTCAAGTGGTAAATGGTTTTGGTTACGGCTGTATCAAAGCTTAGGAATGTTAACCAAAACCATTCATCAGCTTGACCTGATCACCAGCACAAAGTAAACTAAATAATTGAAGATACAATTAGCCAAAATGCTTCCATACTATGCTTCATCACTACATCACCATCACCATCAAATCAAAGACTAAATACGAATTGTTTTCTCAACCACCAACCACCTAACATCAAACTACAGAAGAAATACTAAACCAAGACTTCCTTCTGATATCTTCAAGTTTTGTCTTCTCAAATTTGCATTTCAACAAAATTTCTCCATAATATAAAGACGACATACTAAGCCAAAAGACTTAACAACTTCTGAAATCAAAACCAAAGAAGATACACTACGCCCAAAGGCGTCTTATGTTTTCTTCTTGCGTTCTTAGCTTCCGTGGTCTAAAGGAGGGTTTTTATATGTTTCAGGAAGGCTCTAGGGCTGTCAATTACGTGTCTCGAATAGCCCCAGCAACCTTTCATCTGCAAAAATGCCGAAGCCCGCTGTAAAGGAAGAGGATCCCGATCCAACCCCATACCTCTTCGTCTCTTTGGAGCAGAAGCGTATCGATCAGAGCAAGCCCTATGACGCCAAGAAAGCATGCTGGGTGCCAGACGACAAGGAGGGTTTCGTCTTAGGAGAAATCAAGGGTACCAAGGGAGACTTGGTCTCCGTTGGAGTTCCCGGAGGAGAGGTAAAAGACGACACTGTGTTCAGGAGATGGTTCTATAGGAATGTTGGGCCATGTTGGACAGGATTTTTGGGGTAGTCGTCCCTGGAACTTTTGTGGGACGATTTAACATGTTTCAAAGTAGACTAAAAGACCTTTATAAGCATTCTAATCTACTTGATATAATCATCTAAAGCTTTCTTCCTTTAGTTTTTTATGGTGAAATGAATCCCAGACTAGACAACTAACTTTGCATGAGAAGTAGTCAGATGTTATAGAGATTATATTTGGTATTTCTATGAAAATATAGGTAAAAACGTTCCGTAAGGAGTTAATACACCAAGTAAACCCACCAAAGTTCGAAAAAGTCGAAGACATGGCCGATTTAACGTTCTTAAACGAACCGGCGGTCCTGCACAACTTGCGACAACGCTACCACTGCAATCTAATCTATGTAAGTACCTAGACGACCGACACTAACCGTCCATTTTCTCGTCTCACAGGAAAAAACCTTCAAGAAGGAACAAGTTACGCAAGTGAACCCTCCGAAATACGAAAAAGCCGAGGATATGTCAAACTTGACATATCTGAATGACGCCTCTGTATTGTATAACTTAAAACAGAGATACTATCACAAACTCATCTACGTAAGTTATATTGGCAATTTTTGCGAGCACAGCAAATTTGTTTTCGTGTCCACAACGCCGTGACAATTGGCATACGACACTACTACAGCTTCTTCGTGTTCGTTTTAACAACAGAATCTCTGGCTAACGCGGTAAAAACACCGTCCAGTAGATACACACTGAGTGATTGGCACTTTATTTCTTGTTTTGTTTGGTAGAAATTAAGCGTGTTAACCAAAAAAGAGAATCTTCGCTGACCACTGGAGAACACGGATTGACACCGTCCAGTTTGTGCTGAGCGTCATTGTTGGCTTTTTCGTTTGTTCTAGCCCGTATTTTACCCGATATTAATGCATTTTCTTCACCACACAGACATATTCTGGTCTTTTCTGCGTCGCCATCAATCCTTACAAGCGTTTCCCAGTATACACCCTTCGTTGCGCCAAGTTGTACCGTGGTAAGAGGCGTAATGAAGTGCCACCCCATATCTTCGCCATTTCTGACGGTGCCTACGTAGCCATGTTGACCAGTAAGTCAAGAAACGTCGAGAAACCTCTAAAAACTAATCTAAAAACACCATAACTAATGCGCGATATTTCAATTTTCAGATCACCAAAATCAATCTATGTTGATTACGTAAGTCTTTGTGACCTGTGTCCCCAAGTTCCTTGTCTTAACCGTTATTTTGTCCACAGTGGTGAGTCTGGTGCCGGTAAAACTGAAAACACGAAGAAGGTAATTGCCTATTTTGCCACCGTTGGTGCTTCCTCCAAGAAGGTTGAAGGTTCCGAGAAGAAGGGTACCCTTGAAGATCAAGTAGTACAAACTAACCCGGTACTTGAAGCCTTTGGTAACGCCAAGACAGTCCGTAACGATAACTCTTCCCGTTTCGTAAGTTGTTAAAGACTTGCAAACCTTAGAGGCGAATTCAATCCATGCTCTTGGTGTTTAGGGTAAATTCATCCGTATTCACTTCGGCCCAACTGGCAAACTGGCTGGTGCTGACATTGAGACCTACCTTTTGGAAAAGGCTCGTGTCATCTCCCAACAGCCATTGGAAAGATCCTACCATATCTTCTACCAGATGATGTCTGGTGCAGTAAAGGGACTTAAAGGTATAATTTCTTCTTTAGATAATCAACTAAATTGGATTAAATGATATATATGTATGTTATAAATTGATACGACTTATTTAATAACGTAAAATTCTGGTTAGAAATGTGTCTTCTGTCGAACAACATAACCGACTATTACTACGTTGCCCAAGGCAAAACTTCGATCCCTGGAGTTGATGACGGGGAAGAATTGACCCTTACCGATGTAAGTGGGGTTCGCGATGGAACCCCCATAAATATTTTTTGGTATTTTGTAGAATTTTTGATACACGAACACACGAAATTACCAGTAGTTACACTATTGGGCACGAGGGTTACAAAACACCTTACGTGTGGCCGCAGGATTGTCTGTATACCCGTTTTGTATATTATATGGACGAAATACTTCATCCATTTATTATTTTTTAAAGTCTGTATTGGAACTGCAAGACTTTGATAATATATACATCATACGTTACCCCATTTTGAGATCCATAGTTAGTCAACCAACACAAACGGCCTGTTTGTGTTCAATTGAAGAAATGTCGATAAGAGACACGACTATCTCTTCTAACCCTACTTTCTTGTTAACCCCCACAGATAAATGCCTCCTTTCCAATAACATCAACGATTACTACTTTGTATCACAAGGAAAAACTACAATTCCTAGTGTAGATGACAACGAGGAAATGCTTATCACAGACGTAAGATTACATTCCTCACAAGCCACAAAAATATAGTGACTAATCCATCTCTTCTCCAAAGAAAACTAACTCTAGAAAACGTAGAAAAAAGTATTCAAAAAAAAATACAAACCACCTTTTTGTTTGTCGTAGTTTTTTTTGTTGTTGTTGTTTTGTTGGCGAATTGCAACGCGCATCAATGTTATGTGACTAATAGCGAAACCGAGACAACCAACGTACCCTGGAGATTCAATTCTTTGTAACACTGTTTTTGTGACCCTTCCAGAATTGTGTAATCTGAGCAATCGCATCTCAGACTATCCGTACATCTGTCAGGGTACAACACGCATACAAAACGTGAACGACTCTGAAGATGGTCTTGTCACAGACGTAAGGACTTGATGAACATGTCTTGAGCCCATTCAGGGAGCAACGTCCCTAAATAATAACTATTTGAGACTGGTCGAAAGAATTGAATATCCGGGGTTAGCTTGCTCCCTGAGTGCTAGCTGAAAAGATTACCCCTTTTTCTTTTTGAAGAGTTGTGTCTTCATTGTAAATACCCCACACAAAACATCAGATGTACATACTTCATGCAACCTAGTTAGCCCAGCAGTCAAGTCAATGGAGGAATCGACAAAGTTTTTTTCTTTTTGGTGTCAATTTCTTGAGCTTTATTTATAACATCTTCAATTCCTCCCAGCGATGTGTCGCCTGTCAGAAGACATCCACGATTACTACTTTGTCTCACAAGGCAAAATCACAATCCCCAACGTTCACGACGATGAAGAATTGTTATTGACAGACGTAAGTCGTTAGTCCCCTTCAAAACCCATCAAAAAAAAAAATCGTTTATCTCCTCTTTATGTCTTTGTATACGTCTGTATATCCCCTAAGGGGTAAGTCCTAACACGAAGGGTGCTTGCATGATTAGCTTGCCGAGCTTGTGTGACCAATCTCCCCAAAAAAAAACCGACTACAAATTTTCTAACTAAAATCTCCGAATAACAGGAAGCTTTCGACGTCTTGGGTTTCACCCAGGAAGAGAAGGACAACATTTACAAGATTACCGCCGCTGTAATGCACATGGGTACCATGAAGTTCAAGCAGAGGGGTCGCGAAGAACAGGCTGAAGCCGATGGTACCGCTGAAGGTGAAAACGTAGCCAAGTTGTTGGGCGTTGAGACCGCTCAGTTGATCCAAGGCCTCCTCAAGCCCAGGATCAAGGTCGGTAACGAATTCGTCACCCAAGGCAGAAATGTCAACCAGGTCAACTACTCCGTCGGCGCCATGTCCAAGGCTATGTTCGACAGGGTGTTCAAATGGCTGGTCAAGAAGTGTAACGAGACCCTAGACACCAAGCAGAAGAGGCAACACTTCATCGGTGTGCTGGATATTGCTGGTTTCGAAATTTTCGACGTAAGTTCTTTGCAGATTACCTAGTGGGATACAAGGGTTTAATTATTTTCAGAGTAGATCATAGTTTTATATCACTTTTCTTACAGCACTTGATTCTTGTATTACTCACTTATCACCAATCCCTTTTTTATATTCTTTTCTGTAGTATAACGGCTTTGAGCAGCTTTGCATTAACTTTACGAACGAGAAGCTTCAGCAATTCTTCAACCATCACATGTTCGTGTTAGAACAAGAGGAGTACACCAGAGAGGGTATCGTCTGGCAGTTTATTGATTTCGGAATGGATCTGCTTGCTTGCATTGACCTTATTGAGAAGGTAACTAACGCTTATTCGCGCATAGTTAGGGCTAAACTGCAATAGCAAAGGTATGGTAAGCATGACTAACGCTGTATATCCCAGTGTGTGCTACTAAAAAGGCAACTCGGCTGTATTTATGACGTAGTTTGAGTTCGTCTTTAATATGTTGATATCATCAACAGTTGAATAGCTTCGAGCAGTTGTGCATCAACTTTACGAACGAGAAGCTTCAGCAGTTCTTTAACCATCATATGTTTATCCTGGAGCAAGAAGAGTACGAGGCGGAGGGCATTACGTGGACCTTCATCGATTTCGGGATGGATTTAGTAGCTTGTATTGACCTTATTGAGAAGGTTAGCCTGTAGGGGCATGCAGCTGCATTAAAAAAAAAAGAGACAAAACTGTGATCGTTGCTGTCAATGTGCTTATCCTATTGGCTGCCTATCCCTTACTTCTTTCCAACGGAAGATGTTACCCATCAATGGAGAAATGTGTGTAACGTCTTCTGTTTTATTTTCATGTTTAGTTCAACGGTTTCGAACAATTGTGTATCAACTTTACCAATGAGAAACTCCAGCAGTTCTTTAACCACCACATGTTCATTTTGGAACAAGAAGAGTACACTAGAGAAGGCATTGTCTGGGCTTTCATTGATTTCGGCATGGACTTGGTCGCTTGTATCGATTTGATTGAAAAGGTAGAGCGACAGCGTGCGGCGAAAATTTTGCTCTATGTGTTCTTTCTGTGTCCTAAAAACCCAAAAAATACTCGCGTTGTAGATTTTAAGGGGGTCAGAACGTTGTCTGTTAACACCTGTTTAATGTGTAAATGTTTTTGTTGTGTTTTAAACTACGTGTAGTTCAACGGTTTCGAGCAACTTTGCATCAACTTCACTAATGAGAAATTGCAACAATTCTTCAACCATCATATGTTCGTACTCGAACAAGAAGAGTACCAGAGAGAAGGCATTAACTGGGCCTTCATTGATTTCGGCATGGACTTGTTAGCCTGTATTGAGTTGATTGAAAAGGTAAAATGAGACCTTCTCAAGCGGCAACACAACAACGATTTCTTTTATAAATATCTTTTTACTTTATTTCTCATTTCAAAACCAACAAAGAGACATACAAGTCTTTATCATAATAACTTTACTTCACTTCCATTTTTTTTCTCTTCATACTCTTTTTGTATTTTTTATAGTGAATTTATACCAAAACACCACTTGAGAGTGGGTGTGTTTTTTTCTCCTCTTACCGAAACCGACCGTACAAAAACACAAACTGTGACTGTTTCTTGTACTTTTAACCTATAAAATGACTAATCTAGTACATAAGCTAAAGCCTTCATAAACAAGGCACTAAACGAGCTTTATATGTATGTTGGTTTTATTACTAAAGAACTTGATTGCAGTTTAACGATTTTAACCAACTGTGCATAAACTACTCGAACGAAAAGCTTCAGCAATTTTTCAACCACCATATGTTCATATTGGAACAAGAGGAATATAAACGCGAAGGTATTCGCTGGTCCTTCATCGATTTTGGCATGGACCTTCAGCCTGCTATCGATCTAATCGAGAAGGTAGTTTGTATTTGAACACGTTGTATATAGAACACTTTAAATATGTAGTACGTATATGCACAGTTGTTTTTAAAGCTTTCCATCGCTGAAGAAGACAGGTAGGTCGCACACAACATGAAATACCACACAATCTAATCCACAAACGACAATATTCTAATCGAATATCCTTCCCGCTAAATAGCCTATGGGTATCTTGTCCATCCTTGAAGAAGAGTCTATGTTCCCGAAAGCCACGGACAAGACCTTTGAAGAAAAATTGAATAACAACCACTTGGGCAAATCTCCCAACTTCTTGAAGCCAAAACCACCAAAGCCAGGCTGCCAAGCCGCCCACTTCGCCATTGGCCATTATGCCGGCAATGTATGTCACATTTTGAGGAATTAACGGACAACATTACTGATGGTTTTTTGACATAGGTACCATACAATATCACCGGTTGGTTGGAAAAGAACAAGGATCCCCTCAACGACACCGTTGTTGACTTATTCAAGAAGGGTACTAACCAATTGATGATTGAGATCTTCGCTGACCATCCAGGTCAATCCGGTGGCGCTGCTGCCGAGAAAGGTGAGTATTTCGATCTCCGAGAGATACAAATTCCATCTCCGTTATCTTGAGAAAGAATGGTCCTTAATTTTTGAACTTGTTAGGTGGTAAGAGACAGAAGGGCTCTGGTTTCCAGACCGTATCCAGTTTATACAGGGTAACTACCTCCATACGCTGTAAAAGCAACCATGAGTTGAGCAGATCTCGATCTAACATTACCCTAAGACCTATCCCGCAGCGGTGTAGCAAATTCCCACAATTCTTCCTATTGAAGACCAAAAAGAAATACTAAAATGCTAATTGTTTCTGCTTTATTTCTTGTAATTTAGGTAGGGGCAAAAAGGGTGGTGCGTTCTCAACAGTATCATCGGCGTACAAGGTTTGCAAAATTACAAATTACCAAAAAAAAAGAGACAACACCCCAGTGGATGTTCAATTTCCTATCTCACCTCACAAAATCACAGAAACCCATGTGGATGATTGTGGTTTTCTTGTTTCTTTGTATAGGACACACGTTTTATCACCCAAAAAAGCAACAACTAAATCCACCTGTATGTGGAATGGATTTCGATCACCGTATGATGAGAATGCACCTACTATATCATCACGATCTAATCTTTCTAATTTGTGGACCTTGCTTTATTCTAACCGTATTAATTCAGTGTTTTCGCCCATTGGTGGAATACGAACTAATTCTATGGATGTTTTAGGAACAATTGAACAACTTGATGACCACCTTGAGGTCTACCCAACCTCATTTCGTACGTTGTATCATTCCCAACGAATTGAAACAGCCAGGTACGGTGGAATCAAAACTTGCACGTTTGGAAGAGTATTGCTAATCGTTTTTTTTTGTTCGTTCTTAGGTGTCATTGATTCCCACTTGGTAATGCACCAGTTGACATGTAACGGTGTACTTGAAGGTATCCGTATTTGCCGTAAAGGTTTCCCCAACAGGATGGTCTACCCTGACTTCAAGCTCCGGTAAACATTTAAGAACTATTCTTAGGCATGGAATCATCAGTTATTTCTGTGAATTTAGCATAAACATCGCCGAGATGTTCCATTTGGTGTCCATTGTTTATTTGAAATGTATTTTATTAATAGGAACTGATGATTCGATCTCTAAAAATCTTAATATTTCAATATTTCCGATCTAGCTATATGATTCTTGCACCTGCGACCATGGCCGCTGAGAAAGATCCAAAGGAAGCGGCTAGGAAATGTCTGGAGGAAGTTGCTTTAGATCCTGACAGCTATCGTGTTGGTCATACAAAGGCAAGGGTCTTACCCTAAATCCAATTCACAGAATGTTCATAGATCTTTGGAACTTTTCACCTTATGTTGTTTAGTCTTTACACCATTAGGGAAATGGCACCACCACCCCATGTTTCGTAGATTAGCATGTTCAGCAACTGGGACACTGATGTACCGCGTATTGTTTAGTTTGTAGTATTTAAACCATTGAGGAAATGGACCTGTTTTCACCTGTTTTTTTTTTCTTGCACGTTGCCCTTTCTAGATACAAAATCTTGAACCCAACTGCTGTAAGCAAGGAGGCCGATCCACAAAAATGCGCTGAATTGATTTTAGACTCGACCGGTTTGGACAGCGAATTGTACCGTTTAGGTCACACCAAGGCATGTCTATAGTTCTTTTGTCCACAACTGGTTTATTTTTTTTATGTAGATTTGAACATTATATGTTATATCCAGAGTATAGACTTTCTGGACTATTTATGTGCTTCTATATGTGTACCACCAACGGAAATGAGAACCTTCCATGTGAATATTCATGTGTCTAACTTGATTATTTAGTAGTTTTATGATTTTGTTTGTTTGTGTGGTGTAACTAATTCTTGTGACAACAACAGATACAAAATTCTGGCTGCCACTGAAATAAAAGGAGATACATCGCCGGAAAAGGCTGCTCAGATTATATTGGATAAAATCCAACTTGATGCCGAGCAATACCGCTTGGGTAAAACCAAGGTACTTGGAACTCAAAAAAAACAAAGCCATACTCTCGATAAATAACTTTATTAATCCCATTTCACCACGATATATATCTTCTCTCATTATCTAGTAGCAACACGCACTCAAACACGCTTTACAAAACAAAATGTCCATGACTAAAGCAAGCTTAAGCACTAAAAAACCCATCGACACGTTTGTTTCGCACGGACGCCATAACTTGACTTGAGTTTTCTCTTGGGGATTTAGGTATTCTTCAGGGCCGGTGTCTTGGGTCAAATGGAAGAACTCCGTGACGACCGTCTCAGCAAGATCATGACCTGGATGCAATCCTGGGTCAGGGGTTACCTCAGCAGGAAGGAATTCAAGAAGTTGCAAGAGCAACGCTTGGCTCTCCAAGTCTGCCAGAGAAACTTGCGCAAGTACCTCAAGTTGCGCACCTGGCCATGGTACAAACTGTGGCAGAAGGTCAAGCCACTCCTCAACGTCACACGCATCGAGGATGAAATCGCGGTGAGTAGGCGGTTTATTTAAAATATTTTCGTCTTGAAATGTTGCAGTTTTTCGGGAAAGTGTTTATTTATAAGATCGCCTTACCTGGCGCGGATGAAATTTTAGAAATTCGTCTCATACGTTTCTAAAATTAGTCTCCCCACTTGCGGTTTTTGAGTATCTGTCATCGAAGCTGTCCCCCTCTACCACTTTTGATTATTTTTATTATATGGTTCATCATAACGCCCACTTTACCCGATTTCGCGGAAACCCGCTTCGGTCTCTTCAGTTAATATTTGAACGCGGTACCGAGCGGGTCCAAAAAACCGATTTAGCCGAACGATACGCCATCCGACCCGAAACGATCTTAGAAAATAAACGCCGAATCCGAAACACCGAATAACCGAAATGGACACCGACTACAATGTGCCAGAACTGAACGAACAAATGAAATTTCAGAAATTGGAGGAGAAAGCAGCCAAGGCCCAGGAAGCCTACGAAAAGGAACACAAGGCTAAGACTGAATTGGAAGGTCTCTACAGCAAAATTCTCGCCGAAAAGACCGAACTCCTTGGAGCTTTGGAAGGAGAGAAGGGCAGCTTGAGCGAAGTCCAAGAAAGGGCCAACAAATTGCAAGCCCAGAAGAGCGACCTCGAGGGACAACTTGCCGTAAGTTGAAACTTAATATTTCACGCGAAATTAAAAGATTCCACACGTCAAAAGCAGCTGTAAAACTTTCTAAAAGCATGCATCTTATTTATAGACACAAAAAATGTGACGAATACCTTGATTCATATCTCCACGCTCCTATATATATCACTCCTGGCACATATGCTCCAGATTTACTACATTTTACGTGTCTAAAAATAAGTTATTAATTGCAATCTTCAAAAAAAGCCATACCTGAATCCGAATCCGAAAGAAACAAATTTAGATTCGTTGGCAAGCCATCAAAGTGATGTAGCGATTAGTTTCTTTGGCGAAATCACTTTGGCCTACATCCTGTGATGCACGTTGCACTAATCGTTTGATTTATTTTACTAAAGGAAACCCAAGACCGCCTCTCCCAAGAGGAGGATGCCCGCGGCCAGTTGATGCAACAGAAGAAGAAACTCGAACAAGAGATCTCCGGCTTCAAGAAGGACATCGAAGATCTCGAACTCAACCTCCAGAAATCCGAACAGGATAAGGCCACCAAGGACCATCAAATCAGGAACTTGAACGATGAGATCGCCCACCAAGACGAGCTCATCAACAAGCTCAACAAGGAGAAGAAGATGTCTGGCGAGAACAACCAGAAGATCTCCGAGGAACTCCAAGCCGCCGAAGACAAGGTCAACCACTTGAACAAAGTCAAGGCTAAGCTCGAACAGACCCTCGACGAACTCGAAGACTCCTTGGAACGCGAGAAGAAACTCCGCGGTGATGTTGAGAAGTCCAAGAGGAAGGTAGAAGGTGACTTGAAACTCACCCAGGAAGCCGTCGCTGACTTGGAACGCAACAAGAAGGAGCTCGAACAGACCATCCAACGCAAGGACAAGGAAATCTCATCTCTGACCGCCAAGCTCGAGGACGAACAATCCGTTGTTGGCAAACTCCAGAAACAGATCAAGGAACTCCAGGCCCGCATCGAAGAATTGGAAGAGGAAGTTGAAGCCGAACGTCAAGCCCGCGCCAAGGCCGAGAAGCAACGTGCCGACCTCGCCCGCGAATTGGAAGAATTGGGAGAACGTTTGGAAGAGGCTGGTGGTGCCACCTCCGCCCAAATCGAACTCAACAAGAAACGCGAAGCCGAACTTGCCAAGCTCAGACGTGACCTCGAAGAATCCAACATTCAACATGAAGGAACCCTTGCCAACCTCAGGAAGAAGCACAACGATGCCGTTTCCGAAATGGGTGAACAAATCGACCAATTGAACAAGCTCAAGGCTAAGTAAGTACTAGTAAACTACATTTCGTTCAGATGTTTATGATCGAATAATTTAGGGCTGAAAGAGACCGCGCTAGTATTTACGCTGAACTTCAACAAACTCGTGTCGCTGTTGACCAAGTTGGACGCGAGAAGGTACACAATCCCTTGTCGACGTCTCGATTTTGTCTGTCTCTTCCCTAAAACCATGTTGTGAACGTACCTAAATGTTCTTGTTTTGTCCAATTTCAGGGCTGAAAAGGAAAAGGCTCAATACTTTGGCGAATTGAATGATATGCGCGCTTCCGTAGACCATTTGGCCAACGAAAAGGTACAGATAATCTGAACAGAAATAATTCGCTTCTGACTTTTGCGCCGAAACAAAAAAAAAACAACGCTTATAACCAAGAGCTTTTTCTTTTACTTCGCTTAATCGTTAATCCTATTGTTGTTGCGTGACATCACAATAAGGAAATCCTTACCTAACTTTTTAAATCTTGTATAGGCTGCCGCTGAGAAGATCACCAAGCAATTGCAACAACAATTGAACGACGTCCAAGGCAAATTGGATGAAACCAACCGCACCTTGAACGACTTCGACGCCGCCAAGAAGAAGCTTTCCATTGAGAACAGCGACCTCCTCCGTCAATTGGAAGAAGCTGAATCTCAAGTATCCCAATTGAGCAAGATCAAGGTTTCGTTGACCACCCAATTGGAAGACACCAAGAGGTTGGCCGACGAAGAGGGACGCGAACGCGCCACCCTCCTCGGCAAATTCCGCAACTTGGAACACGACTTGGACAACATCCGCGAACAGGTCGAAGAGGAAGCCGAAGCCAAGGCTGACATCCAACGTCAACTCAGCAAGGCCAACGCCGAAGCCCAATTGTGGAGATCCAAGTACGAATCCGAAGGCATCGCCCGCGCCGAAGAATTGGAAGAATCCAAGAGGAAGCTCCAAGCTCGTTTGGCTGAGGCTGAAGAGACCATCGAGACCCTCAACCAGAAGGTTGTTGCCCTCGAGAAGGCCAAGCAACGCTTGTCCACTGAAGTTGAAGATCTCCAACTCGAGGTCGACCGTGCCACCGCCATCGCCAACGCCGCTGAGAAGAAACAGAAGGCCTTCGACAAGATCATCCAGGAATGGAAACTCAAGGTCGATGACTTGGCCGCTGAACTCGACGCCAGCCAGAAGGAATGCCGCAACTACTCCACTGAACTCTTCAGACTCCGTGGAGCCTACGAGGAAGGCCAAGAACAATTGGAAGCCGTCCGTCGCGAGAACAAGAACTTGGCCGATGAAGTCAAGGACTTGCTCGACCAGATCGGCGAAGGTGGCCGCAACATCCACGAAATCGAAAAGGCCAGGAAGCGTTTGGAAGCCGAGAAGGACGAGCTCCAAGCCGCCCTCGAGGAAGCCGAAGCCGCCCTCGAACAGGAAGAGAACAAGGTACTCCGCAGCCAGTTGGAACTCTCCCAGGTCCGTCAAGAGATCGACAGGAGGATCCAAGAGAAGGAAGAGGAATTCGAAAACACCAGGAAGAACCACCAACGCGCCCTCGACTCCATGCAAGCCTCCCTCGAGGCCGAAGCCAAGGGTAAGGCTGAGGCTCTTCGCATGAAGAAGAAGTTGGAAGCCGACATCAACGAACTCGAAATCGCTTTGGACCACGCCAACAAGGCCAACGCCGAAGCCCAGAAGACCATCAAACGTTACCAACAACAGCTCAAGGACACCCAGACCGCCCTTGAGGAGGAACAACGCGCCCGCGACGAAGCACGCGAGCAACTTGGAATCTCCGAACGCAGAGCCAACGCCCTCCAGAACGAATTGGAAGAATCACGCACCCTCCTCGAACAGGCCGACCGCGCCCGCCGTCAAGCCGAGACTGAATTGGGAGATGCCCACGAACAACTCAACGATCTTTCCGCCGCCAACGCTTCCATGTCCGCAGCCAAGAGGAAATTGGAGACCGAACTCCAGACACTCCACTCCGATCTTGATGAACTCCTGAACGAAGCCAAGAACTCCGAAGAGAAGGCCAAGAAGGCCATGGTCGACGCCGCCCGTCTCGCCGACGAGCTCCGCGCCGAACAAGACCACGCCCAGACCCAGGAGAAACTCCGCAAGGCCCTCGAAACACAGATCAAGGACTTGCAGGTCCGTTTGGACGAAGCCGAAGCCAACGCCCTCAAGGGAGGCAAGAAGGCCATCGCCAAGTTGGAGCAACGCGTCAGGGAGTTGGAGAACGAATTGGACGGCGAACAGAGGAGACACGCCGACGCCCAGAAGAACCTCAGGAAATCAGAGCGTCGCATCAAGGAGCTGAGCTTCCAGGCCGAGGAGGACAGGAAGAACCACGAGCGCATGCAAGACCTCGTCGACAAACTCCAACAGAAGATCAAGACCTACAAGAGGCAGATCGAGGAAGCGGAAGAAATCGCCGCTTTGAACTTGGCCAAATTCCGCAAGGCACAGCAAGAACTCGAAGAGGCTGAGGAACGCGCCGATATGGCTGAACAAGCCATCACCAAATTCCGTGCCAAGGGACGTGCAGGATCACAAGCAAGAGGTGGCAGCCCAGCGGTAAGTTAACAACCACTTTCTTATATCTCTTAAGACCAAAGCGGACGATCACTCTCCTTTTCTAACGCAATTGTGCTTCTTTTAGTCAAACAAGGCACGTAAAGGACCGATATCGGTTGAATAACAGCTTAAAACTTTGTAAGTGAGGGTTACCTATAGTTGTTCAGTCCAAGACCCTCTTGTTGTTTTGTCATTTAGTTGATGAGTTTCACCCTGTACAGTTAGTTTGTGGTAGATGTCCGATTCCCGTAAACGCAATCAGTTTGTGTTTGACGTGATACTGATTTATCTTGTGTGTTTTCAGCCCCCAAGATCACGCCCAAACTTGGACGGAATGACCTTCCCACCTAGGTTCGATCTTGCCCCAGAGAATGAATTCTAAAAAGTTCAACGGCAACATCTTTTTTGTTTTGTTTATTGAAAGCGCTGTGTAAATCGAATTGTAAAGAAGAACGCGAACTTGACACAAAAAAACAACAAAAACTCTGTTTAATTTCGTTATTACTACTTACACTTATTTATAATATAGTTTTTTTCTTTTTCTGTTACCTTTTATTTATTTTTTTGTTCAAACAACAAAAACGATATTCCGTCAGATGATAATATGATAACTTAATGCGAAATGGCGTGAGCTGTGGAGTTGAGAGGCTTAAAACGAGAAAGAGACACGTAACCAACAACTTCAAATGACAGTCCTGGCTACTCTGCAACCTCACGCGACTTCTTGCGCACCGTTGACAACTTTACTTGTTAATTTTTGATTAAACTTAGGTTATCAACAAATGTATATTGTGTGTATGACATGTATGGCTTTCTAAGGCACCAAATAAAGTGAACCTTATCGTTTATTACGTATTTGATTCGTGTTTTCTTTTTCTTCTCTCTTTCTTTCGATATACATACAATTTATTTACAATCGGGTTATAAAATTGGTGCTCTGTTCACGTTCTCCTCTAATTTATCTAATTTAATAATATCTACTATATGATAATATAACGATTATATCAACATTTACACACCATTCTTTTAATATTGTATTTATTTTGATGTTTTATTGTTAAATACTTATTGTAAAATAAAATAGATTATATTGATTATAGTTCAATGCGTATTATTTTTAGACAAAATGGGTAAGCTTAGTAATGGCGAAGTGGTTTTATGGGGACCTGCCACTCTGGTTTCGTGGATCGGTCGTGTATACTTCACTAGAAACTAACATCGATACAAACAAAAACATAACGAGAAAGCTTTATTAAAAACAACACATCAAAAACTTAATACTGCATGGTACACGTGAAAAGTGGAGGAATCTCACAACGACAAGTCACTTTCCTCTCCTTACCATACCTATCATTCTTGGTGGTAATGACAGTGCCAACAGCGTATTTCTTATCTCCATATCTACAGACCCCATCATGTTGTTTAGTTGTATTGATCTCGTCGTGTTCAGAAGCTACACAAAAGTCAAATTCTTACAAATCTTTATGGGTAACATAACGAGACACTTACGACATACGAAGTTTGTGGGACAACACAAGACTCTCTCTGCTTCACCAGTGAAGTACAATGGAGCGCAGTTCTTAGCTAATTGCTCTCCATGTCTAATCTCAACATCGCAAGGAGTTGGTTGACAGTCTGGTCCTGTAAAGTCATCCTTGAAGTCCTTCGTGCAAATGCACGTGACACATTTGTTCTTAGCTGAGAAACGTTCACCTTCTCTGTAGACAGCATCGTCAACTTTACAGGTGATGTCAGATTTTGCTTCACCTGCATTGAGGAGGTTAGCTTACAAGACAGTTTTAAAAAATTTGTTGATACGGTTTACCACAGACTGCTGGTTCACTGGAACAACACCTATCCAACGTATGCTTAAAATAGCAATCTTGTCCTCTTCCCTGTGACTCATAACCGCATTGGCCTTGTGCACAAATGTACTCCCCCCTGTGGGAAAGAAAAAAGTTATTTGATCGTTCTGGTATTCCCATCGTTCTTATCGGGAAAACCACTTACGTGGTATTGGGACTGGTCATGCAAATGCATCCAAAGTTGCATGTGGAATCTTGGACGATGGACTTAACATGTTGTCCGCTTTCTATCTTGTGGCCCTGATACAAGCAATGACCAACTGGTAGCTTGTATTCGCAGTTTTTGTAGGCATCGCAACCATCGCCTTCTTTTGTACAGCCAATGGCTCTGTACAAATTTATGCCTTTTGTGTCACAATTGACAGTGTCTTTTGGTACTAAAACCATGAAAATGTATAAAAAAAGCTAAAATCACTGCAGCCAGGCTACAATGATCAAGTATGGGAAATTCTATGTTAAATACGTAAATCGTTAAAATGGTAAAAACCATCAGAATGTTTTGAGCATTGCAAAATAAAAGGTTGCGTACATAAACGAGCGCTTAAGGTAATTATGCATATTACAAATATTTTTGCCACATTTCAGAGTAAATAGAACAAGGTCTTGTCGTTTTTGTCTTGAAATCTACTTGAAAAGAAATCTGTGGATAAAATATTTTGAACTTAAAAATAGTTTAACTTAAACTAAGAAGTAAACAAATATTTCATATTTTGGATAGGATATTTATAATCAATTATTATTAGCTCGAAAATATTTATCTCATAGAATTAAGTATACCACAATATTTATCTTGAGTTGAATGATTAATTCAACCCAAGATTGAAGATTAATAAGCACTTACCACTAGCACTGTGACAAAAGTGCAAAACTACACATAACACTGTAAATCTCAACATTGTTCTGCAATCTATTGTACAACTCAAGTAAAAGTGATAACTAATAATATATGCGAGTAGTTTATATAGGTAGCAACAAGACTCACACCATTCTAGAGTGGGGAGATCACATACACAACAATATATGCAATATAATCAAACAAACCGCAATAAGAAGAACAATATTACTTGTTTTCTTGCATGTGAGGAGTACTTTTTATTGAGTAAACATATCATCAATTCTCACACTCATACCTATTACCCATAACTTTGTAAATATGTTTATATATGTTACATAAACGTCTATTGAATAAATTAAAGATGTGTTTTAAGTAAAAAATAAAGAGATAAAGGACAATTTTTTCATCAATTCTCACACTCATACCTATTACCCATAATTTTGTAAATATGTTTATATATGTTACATAAACGTCTATTGAATAAATTAAAGATGTGTTTTAAGTAAAAAATAAAGAGATAAAGGACAATTTTTTTTATATTGATCTTGTCTCATGGATGATGTATGTTTATCAATAACATTAAAGCCATGTTTATGAATATGTAATATTACAGCATGACTGTTTGAGTTGATTAATAGAAAAAATTACCATTCTTATCTAAGTTCCACGCATTATTGGTCACGACTTACAAATGTGATTATTTAAAATGGCTTTATCTATGCGTGGAATAACAATTGGTCTTAGAAAAACCCTAACGTATGTTTTGCTATGTAAATATTAGTATAGCTAACCACGAACAAATCTTATAAATCACTGGTAATGACAGGTTTGCCAATAAACGACTACATTTACTCTACAGCGTGTACATTTCAGATTAACTTACTTTTATTTTCCTACTAGTAAACCAGAAGGATTTTGAATAAAACCTTAGTTACTTCCTATACTATACTTGACCAAAATAGTGTCGATTTTGCATTGTTAAGGTCAAATAAATCGTTTCATCAAGTTTCCTGTATATACACTCCGTAAAAAAATATTTTTTATTATACTATTTATGTATTCAAAATGCATACGCACGTCTTAATCTATGGGTTACTCAATGATTTCTATTGTGTTCTTTGTGTTTTTAGGAAGGTTTATGTCTAAAAAAAAAAATAAGAAACGTCATACGTGCACAAAATATATTTCCAATACATTTCTTTGGTGTGAAGAGCAAAAACATCTTGCATTAGTCAATTATTAGCAAAATTGGATGTAATATTTATTGGCTTTACATGTTTTTAGACTTGTTTGGTCATCATAGGCATAGCTGTAGGCATCTGGGCAATTCTTCTTGAAATATCTGGCGGAATCCAAGTTAGCGGGCCAATCGTTGGCTTTACACTTGTGAGGATTATTATATTCCCCTGTACAGCAATACTTGGGGTTGGTAGGTTCTTTATTACAAGCACTATTACAGGCTATCGTCTGGCGATTATGTATAATCCTCAAATCTCTTGGACAATTAACGTTTAAGTCTTTTCTACAGCCTAATCTTGGACAATCACCTCGACCGCCAATTGGAGCAATCTAAAATGATACAATGTGGACAAAGTACAACCTTCTTCCGGACAATACACTCACCACTGCCATAGTATTGAAACCATCCACCAAAGAGATGTCATAATAATCCAAACCTTTGTCTCCTTTCAACTTAATTTCTACTAAAGTGACAGGTGGTCTGCCTCCAGCTCCGTTGCATTGTATCTTTGGTCCGCAGTCTCCAGTTTGACAGAATCTTGTCCTTGGGTCGCACCACGTTCTGGCCCAAAAGCGACCTTCCCATCTATCTGGAGAATTGATGGTTCTCTGTGAAAGAAATTTAAATGGACCAATAGCTAATTTCTTAGGAAAGCTTTACTTGTCTTCCTCTTTCTAAGACGAAGCCTCCACCTTGAAGATGTGGATGCCTATTGGCTCCACCTTGTATGCCTATCCATACAGGGCCTCCACAAGCGTTCTTTATTTGGAACTGGACGCTGGCTGAAAAAGCAATTCCCAATAGGAAGCAAAACAACACCGCTAACTCCATACTTCACTCTTTATATGCCAGTTTGCAAGGCGTTTTGGCGTCTTTTATATATTTTATACTATGACAATAATTCATGTTATGCAGAAAAAACGTAAACATGCGATAATATATATGATAAAATGTACAAAACAAGAAATTTTAATAATATAAAGTGGTTTTTTAGTATTCTGTCTGGATGAAAAGATTAACTTTTCGACAAAATACACATTTATTTAAAGAATTAACTCTTTCAGTCGACATTTCTAACAGAACCATAGATATAAAATATTATACTAGAGGCTGGAAGCCGCCAGCCCCTTATTAGGGGAATCTACGTCTATATATAAATATGACAATTACTCCACTATCCTTGTCGATATCGAAATGAAAAAAACACCACTATATCCAACAATCCTCGTCAAATGTAACAAAAATTTACCGAAATATGTACTAAAGTATGTTAAAACATACTTATAAGATTAAAAAAAAAAAAAACAGCAGTGTTATTAAAATATGTATATTTGTACTTATATAAAATTAAAAAGAGATTCTGAGACATGCTACTCACAAAAATGGACGGAGTTCTTAAACTTTGTCGAATACAATAAAAAAATTAATACAATGCTATTTTAATACATACAATAGATCAATATTTTGTTTCAATAATATGGCAGTTATAAAAATAAAATTACAGCAACAAAATAATAATTCAAACCAAAAATTATTATCTCGTGCTTAACTACGAGTATTCTTTTAGAAAAATTGCCAATATAAAAATCTTAACAGCTATAAAATTGTACGAAATTCTATGTACAAGACAACAAAATACAACTTTTTAAACATTTCTCAAAAGAAATATCAAAGCAAACGCCGATGTTCCCATCAACACTGCAGAAACTTTTAAAGTCCCAGCAGCATTACAACCATCTTTACTATTACAAGTACAATACTCCATAAATATATTATAAGTCCCCGTACGCATCAAGCAGAACCTTTCATCACCACGTTTACCCGGCTGTCCGAGGTATGCGCAACTTCTAATATACCTCCAAACACCGTTAACTAAAACCAAACAATTAATTCACGAGATTAAATTATTTCATAACCGTACTTTTCTGTCTGATTTTTCTACACATTGTCGAGGAAATATGTGGCAAATGTTCTAAAGGAAGGCTCTTACTGCAGTCGGTGATTGCAAACGTTCGGTTATCGAAAGGATCCGAACATTTCGGATCCGCATCACTCCTGCAATCCCAACATTTAATTCCATAACCTAGAAATCATAGCAAAAACAAATGAATAACGATGTTGTTTTTAGTTAAGTTAACTAAAACTAATGAGTTATGAATCATAAAAATCATCAGAGACACCTACCTTGTTTAATTATAACGAATAATATTACGAATGTGATAAACATTACCCTTATGTTAAACTCCATTATGTCGTTATTTTCGCCCGTTGAGTAAAGTAATGTTGCGATGAAATTTGGAAGGGCCGGGAAATAACTAAAAATTAGTTTAAATTGAAACGTAAACAGTTCGCATCGCTACAAACAGGTGTGTCAACTTGCTACTGTTTGTTTGGTAGAACGTACGTTTTGTAGAATTGGGCGGGTCGTTTGGAAGGTACAGGATGTTCGAGAAGAACTTGAAGAAATGTAGGGTATGATGTCAAACCACTTCTTTAATAATTTGTAGTAACAATAAAAGAAGAAATATTTCTTTTTGAAACTTTTCCTGTCAACCATTTGAAACATCAATTTATTGGCCCGAACAAGGGAATGTAGATGGCGCTTCTAATCGAAATAAACGTCAGTGTTTTTGAGAGGTTAGCCAACAGGCAATATAAATAATTCGATTCTTACAATAAAATAAAAAGACCGTCATATAATAAAATGTTTATTGTAAATATAAAATTAATGCATATATCTATTAACAGCTTCATCTTTTTTAAAAAATGGACGGATGTTTACAACATTGGAATATGGTATATAAAATCTACGACATACATCTTATCAAATTAACCAAAATTGTACTGAGATTCAATTACATGAATAATATAAAAGTTTTTAGGTATCTAAAAACTTACAAGTAAAAATACTATAAAAATATTTTTAATAATATCGTGAACACCAGCAAACCGTAAGTAACGTTCAAAGTCGATGAAGAATTACATTCGTCCTCCGAACAATAACACTCCTGCCAATAAACGCCGTTATCGTAAACACCCCAATTACAAACACCGGTAATTCCGGTTTCTGCAACTGAAGCACACCGTCTAATAACTTGTCGCCAACGTCCGTCCCCTAAAAATACAAAAATTAATATTCGGTAAACTCAAAACTTACAAATCACACTTACAAATAAAACCCTTTGGGCTCTGCTGAGTTATTTTCACGCAAAACGTTCCCGGCATATGACTTTCCTCGCTGTGACACTCAATCGCAATGTGTTCACGTTTGTCGAATCTTCTATAAGCCCCGCAGTTGTCTTCGTACTTTCCATCGTGATCAGAGGCACACTGATAACATCTGATAGCGTAACCTAGGAGATAAAATACATAAAACACAAACAAATAACATAACCTTAATTAGTTGTTTTGTAGGTAATAATACTTACTAGTTGATAATATGGTTAATAATGTTAGTATTGTAGAATATAGGATGATGGTCTTCATGTTGTTGTGTTGTTCATAGATTGTTTTCACTAATTTAGAAAATGAGTCAAGTCTATCAAACGCTAGTCAACAAATGGGCGTGCACTTTGCAACTAGTAGAATTTTTAAAGGACGGTCACGTGTATGTTGTAGTTCGTACAAGTCCCAAAAGATGGCGCGCGTTGTATATAAAAACAAGCCTTTTAATAAACGACATATATTCAACGATTTTATACAAATATATTCTCAAACTATACGTATTACATCACAAAGAAAAAATACCTTCCCTGGAGAAAATCAAATTGGAATATTTGACGAAGACGATATGATACCTACATTGTAGCTTTTATTGTTGTACTTATTGTATTTTTTTTTTTTTTTACTAAAATTGCCTAGAGGGGAAATGCTAAATGGATCTGCGGATATTGTCTTGTCCATTTGTTGTAAATACATTTAAGAACGAATTGCTAAAAATGGTTTCCTACGCGGAGTTTAGCTATTTATTCACATTTAACATTTACCTTTTATTATGTATATTTAAGATATGTGCAAGTATGTACTTTCGGCTTCTTTTAAAATTTTCATAACATTATATGTAACAATTCCATAATAATACTGCACATATCTACACATCTAGTCTACAATTCACATATAATTTTTATAATATTACCGTTTTATATATATTTACAATAACTAAACTTAACATTAACACACTTTGAACTCTACAACCGAAGACAATGTCGATATTTATATCCGGCGATATTTAATTGTATACAGTGTATATGATGCAATATGATGGTAACATGGTTAATAATAATAATAATAATAATGAGAATAATGATATATTATCTGCTACTTTCAATATCACACAGATTTCTTTTACTGTTTTAATGACATCAAGTTTTCCAATAGAACGTAATGATGAATGCCTACTGAGTTATTATAGTTGTATATTATATATAATATATATACTTAATGAAGAATCAGTCATCGGCATAATTGAGTTTGTTCACAATTCACAACTACGAATATAGTAAAGTTTTCTGTACTGAATAGTACTCTCTATGATCTATGTTTTCTGCATATCCCTTGCATATATATTTACTTTTAAAAGACTTCTTATTGTCGATAGAAAAGAAAACAGAACGCAATTAATATAGTCAATACCTTGTGTTTAGAATAACAACGCCATTTTTTTCGGTAATGCAACGGTAGAAAAAATAGACTTTTTTCCCTTAGTGAAAAATAAAGAAATATTTAATACAATTTGACGATTTTTAAGTTACTATGTCTTCTCTACAAGTCTACATAACATCATTACTTCTCTCTTTATCTATAAACTCTCTTCTTTCTACAAAGAACTACACGCTTTGTTATTTTGTTAAGCATAACGATTGCAATTATCTACCTATACTAATTACGAACTTTCAAGTGTAGGGCGCGTTCAGCGGAATCGCCCATTTTCGCCGACATTTGCGATCGAGTAGCTGCAAAATTGGGCTTTTCGATATTACTTTTGACGCTCGAATTGAAAAAAGGACACAATTCCGCGTGGACTGCGCGATATATTGTAAATTAAATGCGTCAATTTTGAAAAAAAAAATCCCGTTTTTGCACCTCTTCGGGTGAAGGCGAACCTCGAGAAAATGTCACGTGACGTCTAGAAATTCCGACAAGCGGATCGATGAACGTCAAAAATGTACATTTTTTATCCGTTCCTGCCGACCTTATAAAAGCCGCTCGCTCTCATGTCTTACGATAAGATCCCTCTAAATACCCTTCGCAAAGAGTTTTGAGCAAAAAAACGGCCTTAAAAACAATTTTCGATCCAAAAAATCGATTTTTGTCGACCCGTGTTTTGCTGCTATTACCACAGTAACGTCAAACCCGAAACGCCCCCTGCCGGACATTCGTAACAACAGTAACAGATAACCTAAAATGTATCCTAAAATGTCCATATTGCGAATGTGGACAGGTGGGAAGGAAGCCTTAACCACATATTTCTAGAATGCCCAATAATTAAATCAAAAATTTTGACATATACACAGAGCTAGTTGAATACTATTTAAGGTATATTTATACCAATATGTTGACCACTATAAAGCCAACTTGATAATATAAAGACATTTTTTCGATTTTTTTGCACTAATACAATCAATACTGACTACTGTATATTGATCATTTGGCTGGGTATTTATAAATACATATAAAGAACACCAAAAAAAACACCACCTGAAAATTTGTTTTAAACTCTAATAACTGTTGCCATCGCTTCTCACAGTCAGTAAACAAGAACTGAGTTATGGGAGAAAAAAGTTCAAGGTTTCAGTTAAAAACTGTACCTTCTTTGATTTTTGAGTTTATTGGAGATTAAAACTTGTCAAATTTTTATGTGGGTATTTTTTCGTGGTCAGTTATAATATATGATCATATCTGGGCAAGACAGCAAGGAAGAACGTCACAAGAGATAGGGATACGTTTTGACAATTTGGGGTACAAAAAATATTATTTTAAACTTGCGTCAAATTTAGATTTGTGTTCTGAGTTGTGCTTTCGATTCACGTTGAGCAAAACTATACATCAGAGTAACAAACCCACGATTCTGGGTACCTATACAACTTTCTCATTCCTGACATAACAACATAAAAACTTAAATAAGCCGGCATATACTGTGGCAAGAAAATTGGAAATGACATTGAACATTATAACATCACCATTAAACATATATTGGATTTCTGGTGTCCCTTTCACTGCCATGTCTACCAAGCTTGAACCATTCTCCATTGCTGCCAACACCTCGTCACAGCTCATCTGGTGGTTTCGACAGCAGACACCCCGGTTTTGACAGGGGACTCTGTATAACCGGAGCATGTAAACTACTAAAATAACCACCAACTTTTGGCTTTACATGTCTGTTATTTATCTCCATATGCACAATCTTCATAAATTCTATCTGAGCAGCAAGTTTCTGTATCTCTTCCTGTAACGAAACAATTATTACAAATACGAATAAGGATTAATCTTTAGTAACTTGGCCAACCTTTAGTTCTTCGTTTTCCTGATAGAGATCAGGGGGTTCTTCCGGTACCAACCCAATACCATTCAAAGAGAATGAAGCTGTGACACCTCGTGACCTCGCTCTGTTGTCCCACTGGTCCCCTTGTCCTCTCAATACCCGGATGACCTTAGGGCCGAAGACAAGAGCTATTGTCACGGATGTTGACAATTGAGTCCTGATAAACCCCAAAAGGTACTTTATATCAGGTCCTGCTTTCGGAAATATGAATAGACTGCAAGACAATGGTGATTAATCATGTTGAATTTGTAGTTTGGTGTACTTACTGAAAAGCCACCATTGCTATGTTAACTAACGCGATGTTATAGATGGCATAGCTGATGAGACGAGCTTCGTTATATAACGACTCGGCGTTTCGGACGTTGTAGCACACCCGTATACCCCAGGCTAAGAATAAAACTTCACCTGAAGACAAAAAAATGTTGTGGAAAATGTTTCGTGGTCAAATAACGAAACGTATACCTATGGCTAGGCTGTGGTCCCACCAATTATAAGTGCACTGGTTGAACTTCAAGCCTATTGAGTCAGTTATCACTTCCGCTGTTGGCGTTGCTGATAAAGTCCAAGTACTCAAATATATCAACATCACAAGCAGAATTGGCACCATCCATTGTAGCAACTGCTTATCAGTAAGCTTTACTTTATGAGCTGATTTGACACGGTATGTCAAAGACACCCTAGAACACAATTATTTCATAGAAAAAGAAATATCCCATACTCTTTAAAACCCACCGCCATGTTTTCATCAAAAGTGCCGTATAGGTTATGCAAAAACCAAGATGCCTAGACCATTTGGTCGCTATACAAGAACACATGTCCAAAACCGGAAATATAGCCGCCATCTTAAATTATAAACGTTACCTGGTGTCTACCTAATATATATTACTCACCTCCATGTACATTGTGGCACAACCAAGAAGCGTTATGGCCAGGAAAATCGGACTGGCAACTTTGAAAACTTTCAATTTTCGATGTTTGAACATGTATACGATGAGGATAACTGTGCAGAAAGCACAGGACACACTGAAGACAAGCAATGTAATCCTGAAACGACGTTAGTCATCAAATTTTGATCGACAACTTCGAGCAAATTTACCTAAATGGCCAATTATACGTTGCCAGGCATGGTTCAGGTCCTACGCAAGTTGTACAACCAGGGGCACAATTCCTGCAGTGGAAGATTTCGTCCCAATACGGACTGCTGTTTCTGTACATTTCAGCCCAAGCAACTAAAAACAGGTTGAATATTTTTTTGCATTTTGTTGCTCAAGATGAAGACATACCCTCAACCAAAGTGCCATTGAACACACCGCCATGGTGTGGTGAATAGAAACCATCTCTACAATGGCACTGGTAGCTGCCCCTTGTCCATGTTGGGTGGTTTATTGATGGTCTGTATATACACTAGGAATAGAACGTTAGTTAGAACCTAGACAATATTGAAGAAAATCAGAAACCTTTGAGGTGCGATTGTGACACTTATGTGACCCATGGAAGGCATCGATCTCGGATGTTGTCGCAAGATGATTGACTTCGCACTGGTTGACTTCTAAAGTTGACACGTCAACGTCCAAACTTAGATAACCTTTCAAACTGTAAAAAAAGAAATGTTTTGCTCCTTTTATTCCCTAGTTAGTTTTGAAACAGTTGATTTTTTCTTTAATAATGGGCAAGTTCAGCGAACTCAACAGTTACCAACAGTTGTCAATAGTTGAGTCCACTGAACGCGACCAATAAAGGCCTCCCTGGTAACCCAAAAAAAAAATAGTTTATCGGTCAATCTCGATGGGTAATCTTACCCATGTCTTCCTGGTGGTGGAATAGGGACGCTATAAGAAACCAACCACTTCCTGGCCGAGCAGGAATAATAAGGATAAGTCCACCAACCTCTGTAGGCGACATCTGGAGGACTTTGCACGAATTTTGGCGATCTCAAGCCAGGTGTTGAGTCTGGATCTGCGTACCTAAACCCGTTAAGTGAAAGAAACCATTCAGTGATGTTATTTCTCTAACTATTAATCGGTTTATACCATGGAAAGTCCACTGAGACCCTTTGTCCTACTTCTGGTACTCCTTCCTTAAGTTTGGTTGGACCTCCTACTTCAAGACCTTGCCTCTGCCACCAAACACAATTGGCCACTTCTCTTGTCGACGCGTTTATGGCCAGAACACGTGCAGCTGTTATGCTGATATCGGATATGAGTAGATCTTTTGGTATAGCGTCTTGTAACCCTACAACGAAAGCAATCATTTTATCTCATCCTACAGATCAATGGTATAAACGGTTTAAGCGTTTATAGAAGCAGTCTGCAAACTTAGTGGCTGCCAGAGTGGTTGTGACTTCAAAGAATTGCAGAACGTTTAGACGCCTTAATGTGTCTGATAATTTTCTTGTTATAAGTTCAAAATTCAAAGATGCAAATTCCAAATCTGTGGCGGAATAGGTACAGCAGCAAAAGCAACAATAAAGTTATTTGTTATCTTGTTTGAGATAAACCGATTGACTTAAAAAAATTAACCTAATCTGTACGCATGTTATCTATATCTATACTCTTTATCTATATTAAATGTACCTGATATAAAGTGGTAGTGTATTATTAACGTTGGTTCTAGTTAGTTGGTGTCATCACTCTTCACTTCATCGTGCTTCAGAAGCAGACAGTGACCACTTTTTATTAGAAGGATTGAAGAAAACAATGGAATATTAATTATAAATACCGTTATTGTTAACTAAAGGTTAGTTCATGCTATGTAATTTGTGAATTGCTTTATTACTTATTTATCTTGAGGTACATTATTACACATTAATATTCAACAAGATCCAATAAAAAAAGGCAATAAAGCGTGTTAAGAACATAGAGATAAAGCAGTGACCGTATATTTTATTGACCGTAATGTTGTTTAAAGTGTCGTGCAACATATTTGCCGACAATATAAAAACATCATAAATTACTTGTCCCTTAATTAATCAAAATAATTAAAATGTATTGATTGACGCGTAATCCGCAGTACTCTTTTATCAACAATTAATATCATAACTGATACAAATATGTTGTAAAAATATATCCCCCGGCATTCTGTACAATCATAGTGAATCATGTCGTACACGTTTCAATCATGTTTAACACATCCCAGATGTGTCTTCTTTTATTTTCGACCCACCGATGGATTTTTGTGGACTTTTTTTGCGACTTTACTTCGGGAGGTACGTTAATCTAATTTAGTGTCGAAAGTCATACCGACTACGGCTCTGGTTACTGTTAAGGTCGATTTATAGTGCCGTAACCGTAACACTTAACCGTAACGTAGAAATCTAATTTGCAGTTAAAACTAGGTAGAAAATACCAAAGTATTGTTTAACATTAATGTCTTACTGTAAAGCAACCGGATCACATAAATTGCCACTTAATATTAGCAATAGCGGCAAATCTAGAAGCTTTTAAATGCAGAATGAGCTCAATACCAGTTGTGTACAAGGCGTCTGATAAAGGACGGATGAGTAGAACATTGCTTACTGAATGTTTCGAAAAATATTTTAAGCCTGAGGTTAAGACATTTTTAACAGGGGTTAACAGGCCCCAAAAAGCTCTAATGTCGATACTGCCAACGCGTTTTCTTTGGGCATCAGGTGGTCTGCAGAAAACAATTTTCCCATGGAAATCCTGCTTCTCAAAAGGCCCAGAGAAAAATTTACTAATGTAGCTGTATCCAAAAGAATATAAACAAAGATTGACACATTTTTAAAAAATAACTGAAATCTTTTGCTTATTTTATCCATTTATGTTCAGAATTTAGTTTTTAATTTTATGTTTTGGTTATATGTGACCTCGGATGCGAAAAGGGACCTATCGTGCGAAAATAACGTGCAGCATAACGGTACATATCGGAAGAGACCTTACGTGCGAAAATATTGTGCAAGATAACGTAACGACAGGTCCCTTTTTGCGTCCGGGCTCACATATATTCAAATATTCCCAGTTGTTTTCATCTTCATCATAAAAAAGACCCTTCCCAACAAAAGAAAAAACCTCCAGTGATCCGGATACCTCAATAGTCCAGACATGGTCAGGAACGATATATGTCCGGATTAGCGAAGTTATACTGTATATATATATACCTAAATACATACATACATTGTCCAGAAATCATTGCAATCGATTCAGGGGACCTCAAAACGCGTATTTCCGGGAAAATCTCGAAAATTTTTCAAGGGTACTAGTCGAAAAGTAAAAATGTCAAGAATGTGATAGGAATTTATTTTGATAGCGTTTTTATTTTATCTTTATGACGCCAAACGGAATTTGTCGTAAACATTAATAGAAAATTCTCTAATAATACTGTATCAAATACATCTCAGGAGACGTTACACAGAATATCTTCGTCACTACTGATCAGAAATCATATTTTTTTCGATTTTTTTTAACACCATAACAAAATCGTTTAGTATTTAAGTCTAATATATCGCCGATTATTTATATATTCAAGATCATTAAAAGATTACCGCAGACAAAACAATTTTAATTCCGCATAAATCGGTTTGGGCAGATAAATTCCTACTTTTCTCTGCTATTAATAAAGAAGAATGCGGCCGAACACGCATGTATTTTTACGTTAAGCGTTGTTATAACGATTTGTTCTAATAAAGCATTTCTCCGGTTTTATCTTGTTGGTTTGACACTATCACTTACTTTAGCATTTTTGTTTCATGCTGTAATCGATTATTATTTTCAACGCAGATAGCGGCTTCGTTAATTTATATTAAGTATTTTTATTGTGTGCGAAAAGCATTGTTTTCTATTGACGAGATATTTCGAGTATTTCTCCGAATTTTAAACATAAATTATACCAAATACAGTTTTATTATCGATAAATCATCAAAAAATTTGATTTCAGTATGGCACAACTACCGGATCCTTTGTTGAATGAACTACGTTGCGTCAGATGTAAGAACTTCTTATCCTGTGGACCTGTGACAATCGTGGGAGATGGTTACAGCCTTTGTGGTAGATGCTACGTACAAAACTCGAATACTATTCCGGCGTTAGCATACGAAGCCGTGGCAGAATATTTTCTATTTCGATGTAAAAACTTCGTGAAACACTGTGCATATTTACTAAATTGGAATGATGTTGAGGCACATGAAGAGGAATGCCGCTTCGGCAGTACATGCAGCATCATGTGCAACAACCCAGGAGCAATGTTCAAGAGTGATAACAAGCTAAATTTAAACCAAGGTACAGTAGAACTTATTAAATTAGCCATAGTATTTGTTTCAATTAGCAATAGTACTTGTTTTAATTAGCAAAAGTACTTGTTATTGCACTTTCTTTTTTGGACATAATCTTTAATAGAGTGTAATAATGAGATGGAGTGAGAGAAGGAAACTCAAGGATGCATTATGAACAATATGAATGTGTTGTTATCTGCCGCCTTTGTAGTCGTCCAATCAAATTGATTTTGAGTGGTTGTTTGTTATCATATTGACGATAATAATTGGCAATTGCAGAAATTTGTTGGTGCTATTGATTCTGCCTGTGATTAGGACCGTGATCTTTTATAATGGTTATCTTTTTAAGGGTTAATTAATATATGAATGACTCAAGTTTTATATGAAATTGTATTTTTAAAGTCAGATTAATTATTGTAAAGATATTCACAAATTTTGATATCCAATAACTTTTATGATCTTTGGGTGGTTTTTTATGATTCTTTCACCAAATTCTACTAAATTCTTTATAATACCAAATAGTTTCGGAAAGTAGAAATTATTTGGGTTTAATTATTTGGGTTATTAATTATCGGTATGTTTACTGGCAAGGAGATGGCGCTGACACAGTCTCTAATCACACTTTGGCTTGGTTTCTTCTTATATTAGCTAAGGTAGTGTTTCCTAACCTTTTCCAAGGGCGGACCCCTAGCGCCACCTTACCATGGACCCCCAAAAAACTTTTATTTCCATCCTTGAAAAAAGTTGGGAAGGGCTGCTTTAATAATATAAACGAGTTTGGACAGTTGTAGGTGTTAAATTTGTCGAAGAGTTGATTGGTGTTTGACCAAAAGATTGCTTCAGCCTTTTGAGGAAATTTCCTCCGGTATACAACCCTTTGGACATTCATTGGTGCAGTATTGGCTTTAAAAGAATTGAGTTTGCCCGATAAGTTTGATTGGTGTTTATCCAAAATCTTTCTTCAGCCTCTTGAGGAAATTTTTAATGAGGGAGATGAGTTTGGACATTCGCAGATGCTAAATTTGTCGAAGTAGTTGGTGGATAGACCCACGAACCCACGGACCCCCAGGGCGGAAACACTGAGCTTCTCTTTAGTTGCGAATAAATAGTTTGCTTTTCATTTTAAAGCCAAAATATTAATGTGAATGTAGAATATAACCATACTCATGACTAATTTCCTTTCATTTCAGAAGTGGGAGTCTTCAAAGTCCCAGAAGACATCCTAAAAACTCTAACATGCACAACCTGCGGCTATTACCTATCATCAGTACCAATCTTCGTTAGTAGAACGGGCGACAGCGCATGCCACCGTTGTTACGCCGTGAAGAAGCACGTCTCGGCTGACTTCGTGAGACACACAGCTTTGGAAAAGATCCTCAACATCATGCTATTCCCTTGTATATATCGTACTAGAGGCTGTACCCACTTCTTTCGCTTTGGTATCGACACGACCTCGCACGAGAAAGATTGCGCTTACTCCCAAATCAGGAAGAAACTCATGAAGAGCTTCACAGACGCAAATGGGAAGACCAGAGGTGTAATACAGACCCATACCGGCCACATATACGGCACCATAACACCAAATTCGCAGTTCTTCGTCGCCCAGGAGAAAATCGACCCAATCGAGCAGAATACCAACATTGAACCGTTAAAGATTAAACCTAATAAGGTCCAGGGAGCTTTCTTCAACAAACTGATGGAACACAGGGAGAATTTAGTCGAGAAGAAGTGGTACAGGAACTCCATGAACGAACCAAGGACTCCTGATGAGTTCGCACCAAGGATGAACGTCAGGAGTGAGCCTATCATGAGAGAGCCTTCTCTGAGCAGGAAGGAATCACAGAGGAACGATTTTAGAGACTTTAGAGCACCAGAGACACCGACCAGGAAGTATTTTGATGAGAACAACCAAGGAGTGGCAAGGAGGGAGTCACAGAGGAACAATTTTGATTTTCCATCGGCAAATATCCGCCCGAGTGTGTCCCATCCACCGATTCAAGAGGATTTTAGTTATGACGCTGATGTTGATAGACGATTCCAAAGCTATAACTCGGTATCTGAGAGTCCGAATAGTCCAGCTAGCCCTCGGAGCTCAATAAACAATTTCAACCAAGCGATCAGGTTGACTCCACAGGAGTTAGGCCACTCAAACTCCTTCAGTTATTTGGAGAGGTTTGAGAAGCCTCCTAGAAGCGGCAGCGCTGCTTCTGATCGACCATCCTTACAGCATAACGGTAGTTTTAGGAATTAAAGATTGTTTTTGTCGGTGTTTTTTTCGATTTGTATAGGTAGGATGTGGTATACGTACAATACTCTGAATGCTTGAGAATTAGGAAAACCGACTTTACTGTACATAATATTATTTATAATTATATTTTATATGAAAGACAATAAACTTATTAAAATAGTTTTATTTGTGTTATTTGAAGGTGTCAGTCATCATGTAATTGAAGTACGATATTTAGGCGAATTCCTCGTTGATATCATAACCGATATAATTTTTATTGTATGATTTTACACAATGTTATCAGTTCCTATAAAGATAAATATTGTAAAATTATTTAAGATTGTAAGATTTTGTTGCGAATATCATCCACAGTGTCCGACACCTAACTTGGCCACAAATAAAAAATATTTTTATTATCAATTTTTCAGAAAAAATCATACACAGATGGAAAAATTTATTCGATACAACACGAATATCGTTGAGTGAAGAATATCACTTGCTTCTATATCTGAAAAACGATCATTTGGTTGGTTCAAGTAAAATATAAAATTCTCACAGTAAGAATACGAATTTCTTGATGTTCCAAGTATTACGTTTTCTTGTTTTAAGTATGAAGGAACTGCTTGAAAGGAATTATGTCTGTTATAAGCGATACGTAGTGTGTCAAGAAACTGTTTGTTCGTTGAAGCATGTGTATGTTTCACCCAACAAAATATTTTTGTTGTAAAACGAACGTCTTAACTCTTTTTATATGTAGAAGAACATTTTCTTTGTCAGAGCAAAATATACTCAACATTCTTATTACAATAAAATATTATTTGGATAGCAAAAATATCCTCTTCATGCTACACTATTTACGCAGAAACATTTTTTCTTGATATCCAAGAATAAAGTTCTCTCAGTGTAGGCTATTCTACTACAATCCTGGCTTCCCTCATAATCCTTGTAGGTCACCCATGAAATAAAACACTTATGCATAGATGTAAACAAACAGTATACGAACACTCAATATCATCGAACTTATATAGCGGTAATATGTGGCAAAAGACGCGAGAAACTGTTAGCGCCATCTATAAAGTAATGGCACAACTTTCTATGTATCTCTCAAAGTAAGCATCTTGGGTCAAGAAACTGTATTTTCGTTGAAGCATGTATATTATTCGTGTCGAAAATATTTCGTTGTAAGACGAACCTCTACTTTTTTATTGAAGAATAAGTTTTTCTTCGTCAGAGAAAAACATGCTAAATTCTTAAATTGTAAGAATAACTAACCGTTGAAACAACTATATTGAAATTCTTAGAATAAAGTATTATTTGGATAGAAAAAAAATCCTCTCTGGCTCTGTCTCGTTTTTATTTGCGATGATAAGCTTAACGGCCGATATTCGAACATTAAATGGCACATCCTGCCGGAAACGGAAGCAGTAACACGAGAAGCCGACGTCCTCGCTTTTATTACTTAGTCCTTTGACTGTGACGGAGCACTAGGACAGGACATTTAATGATTAGAGCATTCCCTCATCCAGAATGACAAAGGCTATTGATATAACCACGATAGCACTTTTCAGATCTGCGAGCACGATAGAATATAGACGGTGCAACGGATCGGGCTGAAATTGGGTTGAGTTTTTCAATTTTCATTTTGTAAATTACGTTTTTATGGTTGTTTCACCGACACTTACCGTTGTGATGGGCAACCCCAAGATCTTGTAATAAAGTGGCCGCGAGATCTGCTTTCTGTCTCGTCGTTTCGAAACTGGTTGTATCCAGTGGAACACTTAACGTTGAGAATTGTTTGGTAACACACAACTCTCCCAAACTCCTGGTGGCGACGTCGTGAATTAACTGAAGACTCCATTCCACCCTGTCCTAGAAAAAAAAAGACAAGATCAAATTAAGAAACCACCTTTTAATACCGCTGCTGTCCAAGTCCAACCCAAACTATTGTTATATATATATATATATATAGCACTTTTACTAATTAATAACTTCTACTTGTTGCCACCAGGAGACGTTTAGATCGCCACGAGGTATTACAGAAATAATCCAGTGTGGTTTTGCTTTTCTCTTTCTTTCGCTTCGTTCTTTCATTTTGGTCCTTTTCTGCGGGGCTATATACAGCGTCCTTATTGGGTTTCGTTTGCCCTTTCAATGTTTCTTTTCCATTTGAGTTGCTGGCGGGCCGTACTCCGTAAATTAAGTTTTCTTCGCTATTTGCCGAGACGAACCACTTTACAGCCCTAGCGCAATGTTTAGCGAGGAACTCAAGCTCTCGAAGAATGAAAAGAAAATGAACTAAATAGAAACACTCTGGATGTTCGTTATTATTCTTGCACCGAGTTCTAATAATAGAATATTAAACTGAATCAGGAAGTGTAAAGGAAACAAGTTTGTCGACAAATTTGAATGTAAAGTTGTATGGGTCATCCATATTTATAGTTTATTTATTATTAATATGAAAATGGAAATTCGCATTCTAGGTAGGGTGCTTATTAATGTTGTATATAATAAATTCAGGGCAATGCCTGTCTGGTATTAAGATTTGGGTAGAATTTATAATTACAACTGCTTAGAATTTATAATTACAATTGCTTTTTCTTGCGGGTAAAGGGATGGTTTCTTTGGTAAGTATGAAAACCTCTATTTGCTTTTAATAATGCACAAGATGTTAATATGTTAAAGAGGATGGAGAACTTACCTTTCTCTCTTGGTCGTTTCCTAGCGCGCCAATTAATTGGCATGCGAATAATATTTCTACCAACAATTGCGATGCTGGAAAAGATTTGCCCATCACGCATCGTCATTGATACTGAAAACAAAAATTCCAGAATTAAAAAAAAAAATTAAATTTTCTTGTAAATTTGTTGTTTTTTAATTCTTTTATTGTTAATTTCATAATTGTGTAATACGCCTCAATATTAATGGATTGTCATTGTCTCAAAAAGTGGAGACAATTTAACAAAAATTTTGTTATTTTCATATTTAGTAGACTAGACTAGCTCTGTGTATAAGTCAAAATTTTCGATTTTAGTTATTGGGCATTCTAGAAATATGTGGTTAAGGCTTCCCACCTGTCCACATTCGCAATATGGACATTTTAGGATACATTTTAGGTTATCTGCTATCTGTTACTGTTGTTACGAATGTCCGGCAGGGGGCGTTTCGGGTTTGACGTTACTGTGGTAATAGCAGCAAAACACGGGTCGACAAAAATCGATTTTTTGGATCGAAATTTTTTTTTAAGGCCGTTTTTTTGCTCAAAACTCTTTGCGAAGGGTATTTAGAGGGATCTTATCGTAAGACATGAGAGCGAGCGGCTTTTATAAGGTCGGCAGGAACGGATAAAAAATGTAAATTTTTGACGTTCATCGATCCGCTTGTCGGAATTTCTAGACGTCACGTGACATTTTCTCGAGGTTCGCCTTCACCCGAAGAGGTGCAAAAACGTGATTTTTTTTCAAAATTGACGCATTTAATTTACAAAATACCGCGCAGTCCACGCGGAATTGTGTCCTTTTTTCAATTCTAGCGTCAAAAGTAATATCGAAAAGCCCAATTTTGCAGCTACTCGATCGCAAATGTCGGCGAAAATGGGCGATTCCGCTGAACGCGCCCTACACTTGAAAGTTCGTAATTAGTATAGGTAGAAGATAGACTTACCTAAACTTGACTAATAAATTTCATGCCGCAAAATCAATGTTCCGTTCTGTAATCATTGTTGCTCACTTATTGCTGTTCACTGATTCTTCAAAATATTTTTTTGGTGGGTAATTGCTAATATCTAACCCGTTTTGTAGGTATATGCCTCAAGAAGGTTGGGAACCGCTGTTTTAGAATGAACAGACAGGGTTGTATTATAACATAAACTCTCACGACACAATAGAAGCCAATACAAAGCAATCACAATCTTAATCTTGAAAATCCACAACTAAGCAATCCAACTACAAAGACGAGAAAATTTATTATTCATCGAAAACGTAGTTTATAATTTAGGCCTGCGGGTAAGCGAGTTCGTAAATATTTATTGATAGCCGAGGTGCTCATCAGTGATTTCCCAACGCCGACTTTGTTAGTAATTCATTAAGGACGATTTTACGATGTCTTTGCGTCACCACCCCCCCCCCCCCTCCCCCCAGGAGGTCCTCCTTCATTCCGGATATAAGAGGAAAAACGAAAAAAGAAAAATAAGTCCTTTCTTACCATAGACGCCGTCGCACAGTAATTTCCGGAACAAAACTGGTAAACAGACTTTTCTCCGTTGAACAGAGAAATAGGTCATCAGAAAGATGGACAAGATTAAAAAGAAATAATTTTCATTTCGACCGAACTATTACCAAAAAAACTGTATTCAAATAACCTTATTACAGATTGGCTCCGCGTTATTAAATTTTGGGTGTCGACGGTATATCAAATTGGGAACATGAAGCGAACCGCTGCATCAAACTGGAATTAAATAATTAAGCCTGTCAGCGAGCTGAATCGAATTTGCATACAATCCGAACTCAACTTTATCAAAGGGCCTCGCTGTGACGTCACCCTCTTAGTTATTAGTATTGATTTTATTGAAATTTTCCATGATTGATTACATCATCACAGTACCAGAGACTTGATTGACACCAAAATACCTCACAGAACTTACTGTGGTCGATCCTATACTAACTAAATTCATTACCATTCAATTTTGAGTATAAATGTCGTTTTAAACACGATTTTAAAACGATTTTAAAACGATTTTAAAACGATTTTAAAACGATTTTAAAACGATTTTAAAACGATTTTAAAACGATTTTAAAACGATTTTAAAACGATTTTAAAACGATTTTAAAACGATTTTAAAACGATTTTAAAACGATTTTAAAACGATTTTAAAACGATTTTAAAACGATTTTAAAACGATTTTAAAACGATTTTAAAACGATTTTAAAACGATTTTAAAACGATTTTAAAACGATTTCAAAACGATTTTAAAACGATTTCAAAACGATTTCAAAACGATTTTAAAACGATTTTAAAACGATTTTAAAACGATTTTAAAACGATTTTAAAACGATTTTAAAACGATTTTAAAACGATTTTAAAACGATTTTAAAACGATTTTAAAACGATTTTAAAACGATTTTAAAACGATTTTAAAACGATTTTAAAACGATTTTAAAACGATTTTAAAACGATTTTAAAACGATTTTAAAACGATTTTAAAACGATTTTAAAACGATTTTAAAACGATTTTAAAACTATTTCAAAACGATTTTAAAACGGTTTGAAAATTGTTTGAAAATGGTTTGAGAGCGGTTTGAAAACGGTTTGAAAATGGTTTGAAAACGTATATTTACGAAAAACGTCCAAAAAAACGTATGAAATATGTCATAATTCGTGCATTATTAAAGTGAGTGACAGTTTAACATTTATCTCTGGGAATTTCATAAATAAATTGGACAAACTGCCAGTCTCGAGGGAACCCAACTGTGATCGTATATTATTCGTGATAATGCAGCAGCACTGCAAACTTGGAGGCATTAGTGGTTGTATATGAGAAAAGTTTACGGGAGTTTACATCGTCCAGGTTGATGGACGGTGACTACGACCATAAATACGTATTTGTACTTTCGACAAGTTACACTCCAGATTTTCTTTAGAAGTATACTCAGCGGCAAAAAGAAAACGGACTACCTACAAATTTAACAAATTTTGATTTGATTTAAACTAAGAAGCGCACTTCCAAAATCATTTTCTTTCACACATTTCGAAGTTTGAACTACTGGAAGTTGTGAAATATAATGTCCCAATGTTCCCAATGGCTATAAAATTGTAGTTGAAGTGACTTTTGTAATTATGTTGGAGGTTAGAATTAATGGAGTAAAATATTTTTTTTGGTAGGTACTACTATTAAATGTCATATTTTTAAATAGAAATTCCTTGGGTTCGTTTCAGCGTTAACTGATATTGATGACAAAAGAATTGGCTGTCTTTATGACTTTACACACCTGTTGAAAGTATAAGACCTGTTCTTCATACAAAAATTCGAATTCCGGCTGTCACAATATGTAAACAAGGTCAAACATAACGTAACACGCTCGGATACGTTCGAGATTTCAGGATTGGTAAAATGGTCTAGTGCGCATCCTAATGCGGTGCAACTTCACCGTACACATTTAAGTTTAAATCAACTCTAGACTCATTATCTTCGTCGCGGCTTATATGGGATCATCAAATCCTTTGGACATGTTAAATCGCAAATCTTGCGGATTAGTGACGCAGCGGCAACGCAGCGTCTCATTACAGAATCAAATTAACTTACTCACTAAATCCTAATTAGCATTTAGCGATTACATAGGTCTAATCAAACCAACCCCCTTTGTACTGCCTCACTAGGTGTTGTTCAATCTCAAGTTCCCAGATACGCCGCTAGTGGATACCGGTACAAATTAATTAACACATGCGGGCGGAATAACACTCTGTTGATCATGCGAATTTAAGCATGTTCCATAATGTTGGTCGCTGTAGATAAATTCTTACCAACTACCTAATATAATTTTTTCAAATAACTTCATGGAACAACAAGACGCAGTAAGATTGGTATTAAGTCTCGCCATTATCCGGCTTTCACAGAACCTGGCAAATCAATAAATCTTGACTTTTTGTCGAGAGCCTTAAAAGCCAACGATAAGTGCCACTGTAAAGGGGAAGCTTTCGGCAAGTCGAAGATATTTAGCCAGACAAAGAGGCATCCAGTATACGCTAAGCCATCTCCCCAATGCGGTTTCCTCTCGAACCAACAGCGAAGTTAGTCCTTCGTCTTACTCGAAGCCAAATCCTTTTTGCACACACTAGTCAGCTTTTCTCCTGTGGGAAAGCCGTTTTACTTACCAGATGCTACCGAGGTAGAGTTAATCTAAGATCGAGTTAACATCATATCGTATGAAGATTCTTGTGTCTTTTGTCTTTTCACTTTAGTGTATGCTATCACAATTTAACATACTTTAATCACTGGAATGGCTATAAACAGTGAGAAGTGATTGGAAAAGTCAGTGGCAAGAAACACATAAAGAAGACGGGAACAGCTTTACCCTTGAATTTATTTTTTTCGGGAGCGATAACAATCGAGACTTCGATATAGCAAAGACGAAATATCGTCGTCCTTGTATCCTGTCGGGTCCTTGTTATTATTCCGCTAGAGTTTCCAATTCACGCCCAAGAATATCAAAACCGTCATTATTCACCAACCTAGGGTTATTTTTAAACAAGATATATTCGTTTTTTGACGCAATTTTTCCTTGGTTATAATTATGGTGAAAAGGTTTTATTCAAAAATGAACGTTTGTTCTTTCTTTAGGTTTGTTCCAGCAGCTATCAAAAAACTACATGAATTCTTCTGCGCTTGCGTAATGCAATAATTATGGTGGTGGAAACCCGCTCTACTACTATTCTTACAGAGCACATGCGCAGAAGAATTTATGGTCCTTTTTGACTCCTGCTCGATCAAAGCTTTTATGGTATGTATACAAATATTCGAACTTATGCTGATTCGCAGACATTTTTATCACCTACAATGCTTATTTATTCATTAAGATAGCAAAACAATGCATTTCAAGTAATATTTTTAGCTATATAAGGACTTCTTTTACGTGAAAAACAACAACACTTACAGTGTCACGATGAAGATTATAATATTCGTGTCAGTTTTTATTTCCAGCGGCTTTTTAGCAGTTTTTGGTGCCTCTAGTCATGGAGATAGCACTTGCAGAACTCTAAACCCATTGAAGAATTTTAAGGAAAAGGGGGTAAGTGTACGTTAAGTGTACTAAAATTATTTAGGACGACGAGCACCAGACGGTGTTTCAGTACTGCTTTAGAGATTTGAAATTTGCCACTTTGCTAGCGATCTTTAAATTGTCTCAAACCAAAAACATCTTTCAGAAGTGTTTTTATGAGACAAACAAATATTTTCATTTGCTATGAACCAAAACTGGATAATTTTTTCTTCAAGGGGGGGAGGCAATATTAAATATTTGTCAAAAGGGGGCGGTGGACCATATAAATTTGGTAACCGCTGTTCTCAAGCAACTTCTTCATTTAAAAATGCTCCAATTATTAGCATGACGATTCTTGTTAAAATTTGATAAGTGTCGACAGACAGATCGCAGAGGAATGCGGTACCTTATTTGTATTTCTTAAATTGCGTGTTTCTGTTGCAGATTGAAGGTCGTTGGATAGATTTTGGTGGTAATATTAAATGCCCCGGGTGTTGCATTACCTGGGAAATTACAAAACCACGTCCAGGATTCTATTACTCTCAACAGACCAATTATACCCGAAATTCGTAAGTATTCCTGTTGCAATAGATATTTTCGACAATAATTTGTATTTTAATCTGTTTTTTTGTCTGTTTTAGGCAACAGACGTCCGAACTCTACGAGAATTATAAACTGCGTCCGGGTGTTTATAATTTGGGAAATTGTAAGTATCGTATGTCTGAGATCGTTTCGTTAGATAAACTAAACACACACCGCAGTAATCTTCAGTTAATATAAGTACTAATTGATTCTGGTCGTGTAAATAAGGAAAATCAATTTTTTTTTGTCGAAATTTCTTGATTTTCTTAAAGTGTTTGCTTTTTTTTTTAATTTCTACTTTTAGTTGCAACGGTTTACTTCTTGGAGACAGATTATGTGTCATATGTCGTCGTATATATACAACGTAAGTAAATACTTGAGTATTTTTTTCTAATTCACGTCTAAAATTGACTATTTGTATTTTAGCTGGTAACTTGGGCCTGTACGTAAGAAATCTGGACCTTCTAAAGAATAAACGTACAAGAGACAGAATGTTAGCAATCCTCAAGAAACACAGCAAAATATGCGGAGTCAGATATTATTTGTACAACATCGAGAATTCCTGCAAAATGTTTAAACCAAAACCATAAAACAACCATTTATTGGGTTTCAATTTGACTGGTTAATGTCTATCAATAAATCAAATACTTACATTAATTGCACAAAATGTGTTTCTTTTCTTCTGATACAAGTAATTGATTGGATATTTACAAAAATGCTAATATTTATAGTGATTTAATGATAATAAAACCAATGGAAGCAAAAAAGTGATTCTTTTATTATAATCATCACAATCGCCAGTCAGGAACTGATCACTGGAAAACAACAGGAGCTGGTTGAACCCATACTTTGTGCAGTTTGAATGTTGAATATGTGTGCTTACAACAGAAGCTACTGAGAAGTTACCTATTCATTACCATTCAATCAGATACAATATACCTTGGGCAGAAAGACGTGAAAAGCGTAACAACATGATCTTGGTTTTCATAAAATAAAAATGAATAATTTAATATGCTTTTAGTACACATGAGTTCATTTTTCAGTGTCATTTTTTGTAATCTACGTATGAAAAGAAATAAAAATTATCCATCACACCTTTTCAACAAAATCAATCTCATCGCAAATAATAGCTAATCTCAGCTTGTGACCCACAATTTTTCCCAAGAAATGCAAACTTTAGGGTATGTTTTACCGTCATTGACCAATCCTTGATAATATACAAGAATTATATGCACTGTGACGGCTGTGTTTGATCACAAGAATGGCTATAATCAGTGGACAGCGATAAAATTGTCGTAACTTTTAATAGTATGGAACACACAAAGAAGACAGGAACAGCTTTACCCTTAGATATATTTTTTGAGAGCGTTAACGAGCGAGACTTTGGTGTAGCAAAGACGAAATATCGTCGTCCTTGTATCTTGTTGGGTTCTTGTTATTATTCGCCTAGAGTTTTCAGGTCACATCCAGGAATATCAAAGCCGTTATTTTTCACTGACCTAACCCTAGGTCTTAGGTTCTTATCCAAGATATATTCGCGATTTTTTGACGCCTTTTTTGTCCTTAATTTGTGTTCAACGGTTATTATAATTTGTAGCAAGAATAATATTAAAATATTGTACTGTATGTATAATATATAAATATTCTGATTTATGTTAATACACAGACATTTTTATCAATTCAAGTAAAATTTTTAGCTATATAAGGACCTCTTATCTTACAGCAACAACTACAGTGTCACCATGAATATTATATTATTTGTGTCGGTTTTTCTTTGCAGTGGTTTTGTAATAGTTTTTGGTGCCCCTGGTTACGGAGATAGTACTTGCAAATCTCTAAATCCAATAAAGAATTTTAATGAGAAGAGGGTAAGTGTACACTGTACACAGAATTTGACGAGACACAATATGTTTTTTCTATCACAATGTTCATAAAGAAAGTTGTGTGTTTCTGTTGCAGTTTGTAGGATATTGGATTGCTTATGGTGGTAATATTAAATGTCCCGGGTGTTGCATTACCTGGAAAGCTACAAACCCACGTGCAGGATTCTTCTATGCTCAACAGACCAATTATACTCGAAATTCGTAAGTATTTTTGTTTTAATTTGTTCAATATTTGTATTTTAATTTGTTTTTTTTTTAGGCAACAGAAATCCGAATGCTACGAATCTCATAAACTGTGTCCGGGTGTTTATAGTTTGGGAAATTGTAAGTACATACATTTTGTATATCTGAGATCATTTCGTTGGATGGACTACTTTTTGGTTGCTTATTATTAGCATATTTTTTATATTTTTACTTTTAGTTGCCAGGGTTTACTTCTTGGAGACGGATTATGTAACATATGCCGTCGGATATGTACAACGTAAGTAAACACTTAACGACTTTTTTCTAATGCGCGTATAAAATTGAGAATTTGCATTTTAGCTGGTAACTTGGGCTTGTACGTAAGAAATCTGGACATTCTAAAGAATAAATGTACAAGAGACAGAATATTGGCAGCACTCAAGAGGCACAGCAAAATATGCGGTGTCAAATATTATACGTACAACATCGAACACTCCTGCAAAATGTTTAAACCAAAACCATAAAACAAACTATTTATTGGATTTAAATTTGACTGGTTGATGGATCAATAAATAAAGTACTTAATACATGTATTAACTTCACGAAATTGTGTTTCTTTTCTTCTAATTTTCTTCTGCAAAATGCTCACTTCTGAAAACTCGAGAAAGTCTGAAAGACCACAACTGGTAACAGCCCTTTGAGACTGTGAACATTTCTTAATTAAAGGCGTCAGTAATTAACGTTAAGAGTACTTGCTTAGTGAACTAAAATTATTTATACAGGAGAAGATCTCGTTACAAGGCATCAGCCAAAGGTCACGGGCTTCATCTGGAACCACTCCTGGAAGTAATTTGTTCGGCCCAATTAAGATATGAATTCAGTTCAGTTAGTTCCGTACTATAGACGACTCACTTCTCTGCGAAAATTGACGTTTACTTGCGCCGATAAAAATCGACATTCACTCGTTAAACGAAATGACCCAATAAACGTCGAAACTTTGACACCATAGCGTCATGCAGAAGGCGGATATAAGATTATAATCCTAGACTCTAGGATCCTACATAAGCATCGTCATGGTCTTACACTGTCAGATATTCTTAAAAAGCACCCCGATTCTGTTAGCTTAATTGGGAAATATTCCTGGTTTGGTAATTGCTTTTTGAGTTGGCATATTTGCAACACTTTTGACAATTTTTGAGTATTTTAAGAGTATTTGGAAGTTTGACTTGATCAAGGTCATTAATTGTTTTGCAGGATGTTCCAATCTTGAAATCGACACAGGAACACCACCACTCATAACAGCAAATACCGCACAAACTTGCGACCACAGTGAGAGATACATTTACACACATAAAGCCGATATATGTATACATCGCTACATGCAAAACGAGAGACCTCGCTCCGATACTATAACACAGGCTGCTGTATCAGTTTTATGATGATTTACATAAGTCTAATTCAAATAAATTTATAAATAAAGGTATTCGATACGGTATAAAATATTAAAATATTCCAATCCGTTTTTATGTTGCCTATTCCGGTGTTTTTGAGGAATGGAGTAATAAAGGATGTTTTATTTCATTAAATATGATATAATTCAGATAAATAATAGCTAAACTGTCAAGTTAAATCTAATCAAGTCAAGGCGATGAACAGGTGGCAAGAAAAAGTGGTCATTCTGTTTATTTACTCCGTCGCATATCGGGTTACTTTATAGCATGTTTATAGCATGATCTACCATCACTGGCCATTGCCTGCATATGATCAAGAATTATAGGCGATTTTATCACTAGAATGGCTATAAACAGAGAGAAGTGATTGGAAAAGTCGACGTAATTTTTAGTGGCAAGAAACACATAAAGAAGACGGGAACAGCTTTACCCTTGGATTTATATTTTTCGGGAGCGATAACGGTCTCGCTCGTTTGATGCAGCAAAGACGAAATATCGTCGTCCTTGTATCCTGTCGGGTCCTTGTTATTATTCCGCTAGAGTTTCCAGTTCACGCCCAAGAATATCAAAGCCGTCATTTTTCCACCGACCTATGGTTATTCTTAGACAAGATATATTCGTTTTTTTGATGCCATTTTTCCTTGGTTATAGTTATGGTGAAAAGGTTTTATTCAAAAATGAACGTTTGTTCTTTTGTATTTCAAAATTTGTTGCCCATAAAAATAATACATGAGGTATTAGGTTTGTTCCAGCAGCTGTCAAAAAACTACATGGATTCTTCTACGCTTGCGTAATGCAATAATTATGGTGGTGGAAACCCGATCTACTACTATTCTTACAGAGCACATGCGCAGAAGAATTTATGGTCTTTTTTGACTCCTGCTCGATCAAAGCTATTATGGTATGTATACAAATACTCGAACTTATGCTGATTCGCAGACATTTTTATCACCTACAATGCTTATTTATTCATTAAGATAACTAAAAAAAAAAAAACAATGCATTTCAAGTAAAATTTATAGCTATATAAAGAACTTCTTTTACGTGAAAAACAGCAACACTTACAGCGTCACGATGAAGATTATAATATTCGTGTCAGTTTTTATTTCCAGCGGCTTTTTAGCAGTTTTTGGTGCCTCTAGTCATGGAGATAGCACTTGCAGAACTCTAAACCCATTGAAGAATTTTAAGGAAAAGGGGGTAAGTGTACGTTAAGTGTACTAAAATTATTTAGGACGACGAGCACTAGACGGTGTTTCAGTACTGCTTTAGAGATTTGAAATTTGTCACTTTGCTAGCGATCTTTAAATTGTCTCAAACCAAAAACATCTTTCAGAAGTGCTTTTATGAGACAAACAAATATTTTCATTTGCTATGAACCAAAACTGGATAATTTTTTCTTCAAGGGGGGAGGCAATTAAATATTTGTTAAAAAGAGGCGGTGGACCATATAAGTTTGGTAACCGCTGTTCTCAAGTAACTTCTTCATTTAAAAATGCTCCAATTATCATCATGACAATTCTCGTTAAAATATGAAAGGTGTCGACAGACAGATCGCAGCGGAATGCGGTACCTTATTTGTATTTCTTAAATTGCGTGTTTCTGTTGCAGATTGAAGGACGTTGGATAGCTCATGGTGGTAATATTAAATGTCCCGGGTGTTGCATTACCTGGGAAATTACAAAACCACGTACAGGATTCTTTTATTCTCAACAGACCAATTATACTCGAAATTCGTAAGCATTTCTGTTGTAATAGATATTTTCTTCAATAATTTGCATTTTAATGTTTTTTTTTTCTGTTTTAGGCAACAGACTTCCGAACGCTACGAATCTCATAAACTGTGTCCGGGTGTTTATAGTTTGGGAAATTGTAAGTATCGTATGTCTGAAATTATTTCGTTAGGTAGACTGCCAAACATACATTGCAGTTAATGTTCAGCCTAATATAAGTACTAGCTGATTTTTTAATTTCTTGGTTGTTTTCTCTAATTATTTGCATATTTTTTATATTTTTCCTTTAGTTGCCACGGCTTACATCTTGGAGACAGATTATGTATCATATATCATAGTATATTTACAACGTAAGTAAATACTAAAGTGTTTTTTTTTTCTAATTCACGTATAAAATTGAGAATTTGTATTTTAGCTGGTAATTTTGGCTTGTACGTAAGAAATCTGGACCTTATAAAGAATAAATTTACAAGAGAGAGAATATTGGCAGCACTCAAGAGGCAGAGCAAAATATGCGGAGTCAAATATTATGACTACAACATCGTGAATAACTGCAAAATGTTTAAACCAAAACCATAAAACATAAACTATTTATTGGATTTAAATTTGACTGGTTGATGGACCAATAAATAAAGTACTTAATACATGTATTAACTTCACGAAATTGTGATTCTTTTCTTCTAATTTTCTTCTGCAAAATGCTCCCTTCTGAAAACTCGAGAAAGTCTGAAAGACCACAACTGGTAACAGCCCTTTGAGACTGTGAACATTCTTAATCAAAGGCGTCAGTAATTAACGTTAAGAGTACTTGCTTAGTGAACTAAAATTATTTATACAGGAGAAGATCTCGTTACAAGGCATCAGCCAAAGGTCACGAGCTTCATCTGGAACCACTCCTGGAAGTAATTTGTTCGGCCCAATTAAGATATGAATTCAGTTCAGTTAGTTCCGTACTATAGACGACTCACTTCACTGCGAAACTTGATGTTTACTTGCGCCGATAAAAATCGACATTCACTCGTTAAATGAAATGACTCAATAAACGTCGAAACTTCGACACCATAGCGTCATGCAGAAAGCGGATATAAGATTATAATCCTAGATTCTAGGATCCTACATAAGCATCGTCATGGTCTTACACTGTCAGATATTCTTAAAAAGCACCCCGATTCTGTTAGCTTAATTGGGAAATATTCCTGGTTTGGTAATTGCTTTTTGAGTTGGCATATTTGCAACACATTTTGACAATTTTTGAGTATTTTAAGAGTATTCGGAAGTTTGACTTGATCAAGGTCATTAATTGTTTTGCAGGATGTTCCAATCTTGAAATCGACACAGGAACACCACCACTCACAACAGCAAATACCGCACAAACTTGCGACCACAGTGAGAGATACATTTCCACACATAAAGCCGATATATGTATACATCGCTATATGCAAAACGAGAGACTTCGCTCCGATACTATAACCCAAGCTGCTGTATCAGTTTTATGATGATTTACATAAGCCTAATTTAAATAAATTTATAAATAAAGGTATTCGATATGGTATAAAATATTAAAATATTCCAATCCGTTTTTATGTTGCCTATTCCGGTGTTTTTGAGGAATGGAGTAATAAAGGATGTTTTATTTCATTAAATATGATATAATTCAGATAAATAATAGCTAAACTGTCAAGTTAAATCTAATCAAGTCAAGGCGATGAACAGGTGGCAAGAAAAAGTGGTCATTCTGTTTAAAATCGACATTCACTCGTTAAATGAAATGACCCAATAAACATCGAAACTTTGATGCCAAAGCGTCACGCAGAAAACGGATTTCAACGTCATTTCAAAGAATTTAGTACATGCACATCTGCTTAGGTTTCCATCAGGATTTCACTGGAATTTCAGGTGGCAGTCACTTGAAATTCCATATGAATTTGAGGTCTGTCACAAACACAAACCGTTCCACCGTAGTTACAAAAGGTTCTCTGGATCTGGAAGCGAAGTAAAGAGAAGAACGCGAACGTCATTGTCCCACGACTCGTTATTTATTCACATTTTTAACGGGGGACTGACGTTTTCTTATCACGCGAATACAGCGACCTCTCGCGGCAATCCCGCGGTCGCGCCCGCTTCTACCACTTAGTTGAAGTTTTGTCGCAAAAGAATGTCCCCAAAACACCGTCATTATCCCAAAGAATTTGCATGTTGCGGGCAGGAAAAGGAAAAATTAGGGCCTTAAATAAACTTATCAAGGGTCGAACGGACACGCCTAGTAATTTAGTATAGTAATTTAGTACAAATTTGCTTGTAATTGTTGAAAGAACTATCAAAATCCATCAAAAATTGGAGCGTAGTGCAGATTGACTGCACAAATTGCAACTGGCCAATATCGCTCGCAGTAGCAGGTTATTGTATTTGCATGTAAATGAAGTAATATCGCATGATTCCATCGGTTTCTGATACATATCGAATTGTATTGGACTGTAGGTTAATTAACAAAAGTTTAGTTGCAAAAGTTATTACTGAGGTGACGCTGAAGCTGTAGTAAATAACATGTTTTTGGCAAAGCTTCATAATAATCTGAACAGTTTCATGACTTTATGATCCTCGAGAAATCTCTCGAGTTCTCGAGAAATTTCGACAATTTTTGACAACTCCCATCATTTATCGGATCATTTCAGTGTCATTTTTAAATATTCAATCTTGCAGTGAGCTGTAGTTTAATATAGTCGCTAAAAATCCGAAAGGTATTTTTCTGTTGCGTGTGTACAGACCCCAAAATGAAAACATTGGTCGATGAATCTTTGAACCAGAACCCATTTCACTCTCCGTTGGCCACGTAGTAGCCACGGCGAGGTTTTCATAGACGATTACATCTCACAATTCAATGCTTTACACACGCTGTCGGGCAAAGCACTCATAATCTATCTATAGATAGACAATTCACTACGTCGTCGCACAGAGGTGGAAATTGACAATCTAGCAGTGCAAAAGTCCAAATTCTGCTGTCAATAAAAGTCCTAGAACTTCTGTATGTTTGGTTACAAAGATCCCACGGATCCCGTCCGTTTAAAACTCAATATTAGTAGTAATTTAATATTTAATGCTAATAAATATTTGGGAAACGTCTAATCCATCTGCCATTCTACCAATTTTGTAACCACGATTGAGATGTTAAATTCTGTTGCTTTAGAAATATGGAGTCCTAAAAAATCGTCACAAACTTAAATAGAAAATCTACTTAAGGGGTTAGATAAGTCCCTGGCAAGAATTCAACTGTAGATACTATCATTTTCCGCTTTTCCGCATCTAGCCAAGCGTGTACCCGGCTTGTTCGTATCGATTAGTTTCTGGACGAAGTTCAGAGGGACTTATCTGTTGGTAAGACAACTTGTGGCATCAACTTGTGGCCTGGATACCTCAAGTTGTAACTTAACATAACAAAACTTTGTAATAATTGCCCCGAAAAGGAAAAGCTTATTAAGGTAACTGGGGTGAGCACTGTCATTTCTTGCAAGCTCAGATTTCGCAGAATCATCTATAAGCTCGCCTCCCTCTTACAAATAAATCACCCCTTCGTGATGGAAATTAAGAAGAATTTATCAAACGAGAAGGGTTCTCGGGAAATTTATCGTTTTTCTTTCAGGTTTTCTCTTTGTCTCAGTAAGTAGGTGTTCAATGTGAAATATTGCGAAATTTTCATTTTAATTAATAATGATTTCAGTTTTTTTATAAAACAAGTGTACGAATAAGAGAAATTTGTATTTATCAGCCGAACTAATCCCACACTTCATCGTCATCTACAATTCTGTTTGATTAGGCAACCGGAACAGTATCCACGTTTCCGGAAACATATAAGCTCCTTTCAAACAGTGCGAAAGTCCATCCGATAGCAAGAATAACACGTCGCCGCATCTCTACGGATTTTTATCGTGTGGACTAATCCGCACCGTGTAAAAGGGCCCACAGGGGGGTAATAGCTAACTGAGCATTTGGAGATGAAACAGGATAGCCCGCGGATATTTGACTTCGCCCTATTACAGCCGATTTGTTTTTTGGCGCTGTGAAACGGGTAAATTCAGTTCATGTTTATTTCATGTGCGGTAGTCCGTATTTTCATTGGCAAAGCTGTAATTTGACGCTGTTTGTCGAAAGGTAATTAAATGGGAAAAATAGACAGCTAAATATGTGGTACACGTATGTAATTAACCACTGTATAGTTGTTGATGTATGGTTGATAGTGTTGACGGTATTCTCAACACCACAGAGGTAAGTGTCATTCAAATTATGTACACAGAGAGAACTCTATTCTTGGATATCAAGAAAAATTATTCTTGCGTATATAGTGTAGCATGAACAGGCTTTTTTTCTATACAAATAATATTTTACTCTAATAAGAATTTTAATATAGTTGTTTCAACGGTTAGTTATTCTTACGATTTAAGAATTTAGTATGTTTTAGTTTCTGACGAAGAAAAAGTTATTCTTCTATAAAAAAAGTAGACATTCGTCTTACAACAACAAACATATTTTGTTGGACGAAAAATATACATGCTTCAACAAAAAAACAGTTTCTTGACCCAAGAATCATACTCTGAGAGATACACAGAAAGTTGAGCTATTACTTTACAGATGGCGCTAACAGTTTCTCGCGTCTTTTGCCACATATCACCGCTATATAAAAGTACGATGATATTGAGTGTTCGTATATTGTTTGTTTACAGTGTTTACATCTATTCATAAGTGTTTTATTTCATGGGTGACTTACAAGGATTGTGAGGCAAACTAGGATTGTAGTGGGAATAGTGGGCCTATATAAAGAGAACTCTATTCTTGGATATCAAGAAAAATTATTCTTGCGTATATAGTGTAGCAGCATGAACAGGCTTTTTTTCTATACAAATAATATTTTACTCTAATAAGAATTTCAATATAGTTGTTTCAACGGTTAGTTTTTCTTACGATTTAAGAATTTAGTATGTTTTAGTTTCTGACGAAGAAAAAGTTATTCTTCTATAAAAAAAGTAGACGTTCGTCTTACAACAACAAACATATTTTGTTGGACGAAAAATGTACATGCTTCAACGAAAAAACAGTTTCTTGACCCAAGAATCATACTCTGAGAGATACACAGAAAGTTGAGCTATTACTTTACAGATGGCGCTAACAGTTTCTCGCGTCTTTTGCCACATATCACCGCTATATACAAGTTCGACGATATTGAGTGTTCGTATATTGTTTGTTTACAATGTTTACATCTATTCATAAGTGTTTTATTTCATGGGTGACTTACAAGGATTGTGAGGCAAACTAGGATTGTAGTGGGAATAGTGGGCCTATATAAAGAGAACTCTATTCTTGGATATCAAGAAAAATTATTGTTGCGTATATAGTGTAGCATGAACAGGCTTTTTTCTATACAAATAATATTTTACTCTAATAAGAATTTCAATATAGTTGTTTCAACGGTTAGTTATTCTTACGATTTAAGAATTTAGTATGTTTTAGTTTCTGACGAAGAAAAAGTTATTCTTCTATAAAAAAAAAATAGACATTCGTCTTACAACAACAAACATATTTTGTTGGACGAAAAATATACATGCTTCAACGAAAAAAACAGTTTCTTGACCCAAGAATCATACTCTGAGAGATACACAGAAAGTTGAGCTATTACTTTACAGATGGCGCTAACAGTTTCTCGCGTCTTTTGCCACATATCACCGCTATATAAAAGTTCGACGATATTGAGTGTTCGTATATTGTTTGTTTACAATGTTTACATCTATTCATAAGTGTTTTATTTCATGGGTGACTTACAAGGATTGTGAGGCAAACTAGGATTGTAGTGGGAATAGTGGGCCTATATAATGAGACCTCTATTCTTGGATATCAAGAAAAATTATTGTTGCGTATATAGTGTAGCATGAACAGGCTTTTTTTCTATACAAATAATATTTTACTCTAATAAGAATTTCAATATAGTTGTTTCAACGGTTAGTTATTCTTACGATTTAAGAATTTAGTATGTTTTAGTTTCTGACGAAGAAAAAGTTATTCTTCTATAAAAAAAAAGTAGACATTCGTCTTACAACAACAAACATATTTTGTTGGACGAAAAATATACATGCTTCAACGAAAAAACAGTTTCTTGACCCAAGAATCATACTCTGAGAGATACACAGAAAGTTGAGCTATTACTTTACAGATGGCGCTAACAGTTTCTCGCGTCTTTTGCCACATATCACCGCTATATAAAAGTTCGACGATATTGAGTGTTCGTATATTGTTTGTTTACAATGTTTACATCTATTCATAAGTGTTTTATTTCATGGGTGACTTACAAGGATTGTGAGGCAAACTAGGATTGTAGTGGGAATAGCGGACCTATATAAAGAGAACTCTATTCTTGGATATCAAGAAAAATTATTGTTGCGTATATAGTGTAGCATGAACAGGCTTTTTTTCTATACAAATAATATTTTACTCTAATAAGAATTTCAATATAGTTGTTTCAACGGTTAGTTATTCTTACGATTTAAGAATTTAGTATGTTTTAGTTTCTGACGAAGAAAAAGTTATTCTTCTATAAAAAAAATAGACATTCGTCTTACAACAACAAACATATTTTGTTGGACGAAAAATATACATGCTTCAACGAAAGAGCAGTTTCTTGACCCAAGAATCATACTCTGAGAGATACACAGAAAGTTGAGCTATTACTTTACAGATGGCGCTAACAGTTTCTCGCGTCTTTTGCCACATATCACCGCTATATAAAAGTTCGACGATATTGAGTGTTCGTATATTGTTTGTTTACAATGTTTACATCTATTCATAAGTGTTTTATTTCATGGGTGACTTACAAGGATTGTGAGGCAAACTAGGATTGTAGTGGGAATAGTGGGCCTATATAATGAGAACTCTATTCTTGGATATCAAGAAAAATTATTCTTGCATATATAGTGTAGCATGAACAGGATATGTTTGCTATCCAAATCATGTTTTATTGTAATAAGTATTTCTGACAAAGAAAATGTTATTCTTTTACATATAAAAAGAATAAGACGTTCGTTTTACAACAACAACATTTTGTTGAGTGAAAAATATACATTCTTCAACGAACAAACAGTTTCTTGGCCCAATAGTAAGTACGTATCGCTTAAAACAGACGTAATTCTTTGACAAATTCTTTAAAATACTTCCTAGCAAAGTTTTCTTATCATATATTATCCTATTCCAATTCAGACCAAAGGCGTCCTATATAGGTATAAAAAGCATCCAGTATCGATAAGTATCGTCCGATAGATTAGGAAATCTAGTTTCGTTGTACCTCTGGGAATTTCGCTCTACCCAGTCGACCAGGGGTGATATCGCTACCCTCAATATTCCTGCAAGCGGAAGCAAGCGTGGGTGTATATTGATTGCAACCAGGCAGCGGGACAGTGGCACTCAACAAGTGTCCGTATAGGTAGGTAGAACCCACATTTTCATATATTTCGTTTGGTTCACACAAAATTTTCCCTGGTACCATTTTATCGAACATTCGTGTGTTTAACGACCTAAATATATAATTAGAAAGTGATTAATACTGTGTCCCATTTAGGCACTAATTAAGAATCAAAATTCTGTAAAAATATATGAGTTATTACATATAATATATGTGTAATTTGTATCCTAATCAGAAATGCCTCTCCAAAACAATACCTCAACCAAAAATGCACATTTCCACGTTGAAATTTAAATTGAGGGGGAAATAGCTCTAGCTATCTGAAGCCCCCATACGGCCTCAACACCGTACGAAAAGAGTGAAAAGCTCGCAACCCATCACGACGTGGAAATTGAAAATACACGACAGTAACGAAGGAACCGACAACACGTTAAAATACCAAAATGGGGTCTCGACACATTGCATTGCGTACATAATGAGATTGTTTACATTCCGTAGGCCATAAAGGCGGCTCCACACGCAACGGAAAATCCGAAGGTCTGCCTTGAGGCGCTAGGCCTCGAGGAAAACCTAAAAATAGGGGGGTCTCCACACTCTACGGTATATACGAGCCTTAAGGCTGGCCTTCGTATGACAAATGATGCTCTTGCTGTTGTTGATTTATTTTAGCTATATAGAAAGTAATAAAAGGCCTCGAGGCCTACCTCACATCCCTCCACACAGTCCAAGAGGCAAGCCAAATGAGATTTTGTATTGAGATTTCCGGCCTCCAGGCGTCAGATCCGCAGGAATACCTCTACAGAATTCTCCATACACACATAGACGTTTTCCTTGAGGTCTTGCGCCTCGAGGCACGCCTTCGGGGTTTCCGTTGCGTGTGGAGCCACCTTAAGAGGCATTATTATACTTGATAATCGGAGCTGTATAGAAATAACTTTTACTCTGACTCTGCTGTATTTCTGTCGACCTTTGGGAACGGTTTCAGTTTCGTAGAGGGTTTGAGTGCGACATAATACTAGATTTCCTTTTTCCCCTACATTTCGTAAATTGGAACGCCGCGATCCGATGTTGAACAACCAGGAGCGGGCGCAATTTTTTACACAGTGATTGTTCTTCGGCCGTTTACAAATTACAACCCCGAGGGTTCTCGGTTGACGTGAAACACACAGAGGGCGAGTGGGCGGATGTAGAGTGACAGATTAGTCCCTTTGCAACCCTAGACATTGTACCCCTATTCTAATAATCTACAACAAACCCTTGCGTTCTGATTCTGCACAATATTACCGCTTTTCTCTATTTATTTTGACGAACATGTCTGTTTATTGAGTTATGTATTTACATAAAGTATATTTCATATTGCGAATCACGTTATTTCATCACGTTATATTGTTATTGCAGTGCAAATAAAATACTTGACGTAAATATGGACATTTTCACACGGAATCTGTCAGTTAGTACGTATCATAACATATCGCAGTGTACACAAAACATTTCCTCGTGGAAGCAAATAAGCACGTACTGCTGTATACAGAGTGAACAACAGACACTGATAGGCTTCAGCGTGTATACATATTTGTCTCTATATGAGGTTTCTGTATGGCTTCTATATGGCATGTCAAATCAACACAGAAAATGAATTTTACCTCCTAGATTTTGATAAATATTCACTAGAATTACACGTTTTGAAGGTTTTTGGAAAATTTCTGTGTCTATGACTTTATGGTGCAAATTATAAAGTAGAATCGTCAACAATTACTTATGACCTTGCAAATTAATTCATTTATCCAGAAAATTACAACACTTTTCAACTCAAAACTATCTCTACATTTCCCATTCAAAATATAAGAGAGCCAACAAGAATTTATTAATAACTCTTACCCCCAAGGCACAAAAAAACATCATCAAAGAAAAATAACAATAAAAGCGCTCAGCAGACATTCTGTTTACCTTTTCGCGGCGGTTCTATTCATTTCAAGGGTCACCTCGCTCTCTGATGTTGTCAAGTGAGGAAAATGAATGAAAATTCGATCGATTTTCCGAGGAATTTCCCGGCCAAAAATTACATCACGAACTCTTCACGTTCGAGTCATTGATACGCTCGGTCAGATGTTTTGGGGTTGGTTCTGTGCGCGCGAGTTCGGGGTTCGTCGCTACCACCCTTTCCCCGAAGTATAAACCGACTGACGAATCCGGGTTGACGCTGAAAAAATCAGCCGCTATCCGCGCAAGCTCACGTCGGCTACTACAGGGACTATTACACGTTAGAATATTCGACTAGCTCTGTGTATATGTCAAAATTTTTGATTTTAGTTATTGGGCATTCTAGAAATATGTGGTTAAGGCTTCCCACCTGTCCACATTCGCAATATGGACATTTTAGGATACATTTTAGGTTATCTGCTATCTGTTACTGTTGTTGCGAATGTCCGGCAGGGGGCGTTTCGGGTTTGACGTTACTGTGGTAATAGCAGCAAAACACGGGTCGACAAAAATCGATTTTTTGGATCGAAAATTGTTTTTAAGGCCGTTTTTTTGCTCAAAACTCTTTGCGCAGGGTATTTAGAGGGATCTTATCGTAAGACATGAGAGCGAGCGGCTTTTATAAGGTCGGCAGGAACGGATAAAAAATGTAAATTTTTGACGTTCATCGATCCGCTTGTCGGAATTTCTAGACGTCACGTGACATTTTCTCGAGGTTCGCCTTCACCCGAAGAGGTGCAAAAACGTGATTTTTTTTTCAAAATTGACGCATTTAATTTACAAAATATCGCGCAGTCCACGCGGAATTGTGTCCTTTTTTCAATTCGAGCGTCAAAAGTAATATCGAAAAGCCCAATTTTGCAGATACTCGATCGCAAATGTCGGCGAAAATGGGCGATTCCGCTGAACGCGCCCTACACTTGAAAGTTCGTAATTAGTATAGGTAGAAGAAAGATTATATTTTGCGATTGAGGGAACATGCCCTAATCACGAATTTCGATCATTTAGACGTATTGGAAAATTTGATTGAAGCGTCAATTCTAATATAGAACAAGTATTAAGTATTTATTATATATTATCAACATTTCTGTATTTACACTAACGATTCAACAACTAACAACATTATGTCTCCATAACAAGGACATCTGCATTTTCCAAATATTTATCGTAAATTATTTTGGCCACTGCACAGTCTTCTACTGCCATGCCTTAAAAAAATAAGAAACGAAATAATTAAGAGACCAATGTTTCAACAGGCTTAATGTTTACCAATACTTTCGAAGATTGTATTTTGCCCAAGGCGCGGTATTTCTTCAGTGCCTTCGATTAGATTACCAATTTCGGACTTAAAAGTCACTCCTTGCTTTATCAGATGTGTCAACTCGTGTGCCACTCCAGAAATATGATCTACATACACGGTGGAGTTCTTGTATGTTGGTAGATCTAGTTCCATTACATTATAACCATGACCAACAGCTAAAATATTGGTACAAAGTTGTTAGTTTGTTTGAATTGATTCCAGTTCTTATGATAAATAATGCAATCAAAGTATAGTACATATAAGTTAAATTATTTTAATTTAAACCGCAATAAAGAATATTTTTGTTTTTCGTTTGGCTAGCAAGTCTTTATTTATCAAAACCAATCTTTGAACTAACTTTTTGTTCTTTATTGGGTCAGCAAAATGGATACACTAAATATCCCTGTTTTCTTTGTCTGTGGGACAGTCGTGCAAAAAATGAACATGGGATAGGAAAAACTGACCATCGAGAATAAATATAACCGTACGAAAAGCTAACATCGGCCATGCATCATTGATAAGTCGAGAACAAATAATTCTTCCACCACAACATATTAAATTTGGGCTAATTAAACAGTTTGTGAAAGGTTTATATAAGAATGATGTTTGTTCCAAATATATTTGTTAATCATTTCCTGAGGCCAGAAAAATTAGAAGCCGGTATCTTTGATGGACCACAAATGACTTAGGTTGAAGCATGGACAAGCTTTGTATCAGTTATCGAAATTTTATTTGGGAAATCACCAAGTTGAACAATATTAACAACACAAATCGTTGACAAAATGCTTCACAATTTTGAAAAATACTATGAGTACCAGGTTACATTATTTTCATAGTCATTTGGATAAATTTTCTGACAATCTAAGTGATTACAATGAAGAACAAGAGCAACGGTTTCAGCAGTATATCAAGATAACGGAGGAAAGATATGAAAGCCGATGGTATTGCCATATAATGGCAGACTACTGCTGGACCTTAGAAAGGGACTGTCCTGAACAAAAATACAATAGAAAACGTAACACAAAATGTTTTCTTAATTTAAATTTGTGGTTTTTTTAATTCTTGTATTGTTAATTTCAGAATTATGTAATACGCCTCAACTCAACCTCACCATTTATGTGAAACCCCGGTTTTAGCCATTCAAATTTTACCAAGGGAGTTTGTGCATACGTTGTTGTTATTATAACATCAGCGCCCATTACACAATGTTGCACATTTTCAAAAACTGTCATCTTCCCTGTCACAATAGTTTTTAATTCGTTCATCAGGTTTGTTGCTTTACCTGGTGTTCTACCCCAAATATAAATCTAAAATGAAAAAATTATTCGATAGAAGCTCGTAAAAATATTCGCAAAAAATACCTTTTCAAATTTGAAAAAGTGCTGAAAAGCAATGATATGAATTTTAGCTTCGACGCCTGTACCAATAATAGCTAAAATCTTAGTTTCGGGTTTGTTCTTTCGTAAGTACGTTGTCGCCACAGCAGACGCCGCCGCTGTTCTCCAAGCCGTAATAGCAGTGCTTTCAATAACTGCTTGTAATTTCCCGGTTCCCCGATCGAAAAGTAAGATATTCGCCAAAATCGAGGGAAGACTGTATTCTACGGTATTTCGAGGGAATGCTGTAACAACTTTACAACCGAGGCTAGAAAACTCATTCGGATCACTACCGCCCTCTAGGTACCCAGGCATGGTAAACAGAATGTTTTCTGTTCTTGGTATTGTAGTTAACGTTCTTGGTGGTTGAACGATATTTCTTTTGGAGACACTCAGCAATGCTGTTTCAATTGCACCATAAATTTCATCCCAGTTCAGTAATTTCTCGACAATATGCTCACGAAGAAAGATCATGACGTCCACAGCACAAACGCAACCGTACGTAAACGACCTTTGACGTTTAACTAACCTAACTTTTACGTGTACATAACCTCACAATTTACAAACGTCAAACTGATTTTAGAATGATAATAACGACTGGGGAAGTGAGAAAATCTCAGAAGAAACCTTTAGCGATCTATTGACACTATCTGATTTTAAAGAAGAGAAAAAATTTGTGAGATCAAACAGGAAACCTAACCTAAATGTTACGAGAAAATTCGAGAAGAAGGACTTCAAAAAGAGCATTTATGATCCAATCAGTTCATCCGATGATGAGGAAATATGTGATGTCGACAAGGCTAGTGAATTAAAACAAGGGCACAATCAAAATTTACCAATGGGTAGGGGTTTTGTGGTACAGAAGTTCAACTCCTTGCGTAAAGTTGGCGACAGTTCTGTAGATGAAATTACAAATGATATTCGTGAGGTGTGTTTTCCTATTTATGCTCTTTACTTTGTTTATTACTAAATTCTTTTTAGATATATCCCCATGGAAATTCCGATGATGTTATAATTGCAAAATTAAACAAATCACCAGTAAAGCATGTACCGGACAAAAGAAGAGGGAAATTCAGGTCAAATTACGAACAATTTCAAGCTTTCGAAGACGATAATTCACCATCAGCTTCAAGTTCTTCTTACGGTCCATACATTCCAAAGTACGAACAGAAGCCTAACTTTAGCGATGCAAATGAATTCCCTAGCCTGTGAGTTAATAATTTAATCTATTATTTGTTTGTAATATGTATTATATTTTTTTTTCAAGTGCTGGTGGTAAGAAAAAGCAAGGTTTTCGAAAGGACAATGTAACCACTTCTACTTCTGGTTTTAACCGAAAATTTAAACCTGCAAAGAAGCTCAATCTTAAGGATGCAACTCAGTTCCCTAATTTATGATACGAGTAATAATAATTTGTTAGTATTATATGATATTTATAGATGAATTTATATACATGATGTTACTTATACTTCTTAGTCTATAATATAAATAATGATAATAAGATATAAACTGTCAAGAATTATTTAGCATATTTTGTAATAGTTGAATTTTGTATGGATGTATATATATTTGTAATTAATTAATTAATTATATAAAAGCTCAATTTTGCTATAATCTAGTGGATTATACGTGCCTTGATTATAATAGCAAAATTATAATAAGCAATTTGTCAAATTTTCGTGGTTTATATCGTGGTGTTAAATGTATGCATGTCAAATGTACAAATGCTATTTCTAATTTAATAATGGTTAAGAGGGCTTATTAATACTTCTTGAAGAAAAAGCGCAATTAAAACAGCAATGAGGTCACTGCCTGGTACATATTTTAGTATGAAAGTACTTTATTTTGCTTGCTTTGTGCATTTCTATAGAATAAGTGTTACTAATGTGATTCTGGAGTTTATACTTAATATTCTGTTATCGTGGCCATCGTGGGTATAAAGCAGTGATTCCCAAACGGCCTCTTCACAGGATCTCCGCGGAATTATATATTTTTGTCGCTTACTTAGAAATATTCATCCTTTTACTCAGTGTGAGGCACCGTGGAAATATTTTGTTAATTTAATTGAATTAATTTTGTTAATTTAATTGAATTAATTTTGTTAATTTTAATTGAAAAAAAAAGGCGCCCTGACTAAGAAAAGATTGGGAACCACTGGTATAAAGATTAAAGTGTTTTGTAAGACTGTTATAAAATCAATTTTATTGTAATAGGTAATTAGCATGTTATAATGGCCAAAAATGATTTATTTTAATAAAAACTTTATTCAAATAAAAAATAAATTTGTCTTTTTTATTACTTTATGGCGATATCTAACGATATCTGATTTATTTCCTAGATATAAAATTCAGAAAAATGGATATTTTATTTGTGTAGTAAATTTGCTGTAAGGCAAAGTTTTTTTAGTTCATTCCATACTGTAGTCAGCAATTCAGTAGAGACAAAAATGTTAGTTAATATTTTAGATCAGGAATGTTTTATAACCAGTGCCGGATATACTAAAAAAATCATTTATTTTCAACTTTTATGACATAAAAAAGGAAAATCTCAATCAGGCTTTAGACTATTTAATCCTTTCTTTCTTCATCCATCTGAAAGAACATATTATAACAAATAACCTGTACTTATGACAAATAATACCTACTTCGAATTAATTTGCCCACACAATACATCACTATCACTTTTTTAATCACATTTTTTCACAGAATCCTCTAATAACTGCTTTAGAGTAGTTTCAAACTAAGAAGAGCACAGTTGTATATGCAACCAATCATACCCAGTGTATGGTTTATAAATTGCCTGTGTATATTTGGTTGCATATACAACTGTGCTCTTCTTAGTTTGAAACATCTATACACTACGCAATTTTCTTGTACCATAAATCAACCAATTTTATTTAACTAGAAAACTTGTAGTGTCAAACAGAAAATGGGTTTAATATTGTATAGAATTATGTCATTCAAACAATTTTTTACACAACTTCAGTTGACATGACACAGTTTTGTTCGTTGTTTAATAAAATTGTTCAACTTCTTGTACAATGGCGACGCGAATATAGGTACAATTGAAATCCTACCTTATATTGTCTTCCCTCCAGCGCTGGATGTCATCTATTGAACCTACCTTGCACACGATGTCTTGACACAAGGAAGCTCCTCATCCTCCCCCGCGTTATCCTTCCTCCTTGGTCATCTAAAGCCACCATCCACAAACACACGCAGGTTTTAAATCGCGCACTACTTAAAGTACATTTCGCACATCACTCGAAAGATTTATTCACGCACTACTTGAAGTCCTCACAGCACTACACTCACACTACACGACAAACACACCGAAGACACAAAACAGCGACGAAATCGGATGATAAAATCGTATACCGGTAACACAAAAATGTACAAAGCGCGCATAGGTTACAACTGAAAATCTTACCGCTCTAGCGTTTGGGACGTAGTGAACCTATATTCACAAAAGCACCCATTCCTATACGCAAACGCGCACGGAAAATATTAATTAATCGTTCAATTCGCGTTGAAAAGTCGTGACGAGCGTAAACGTCAAAATACGCGGCGACCATGTTGAAACTTGAAAGCCGGTTCGCGCAACTACCACTAGGCGGCGATGTTACCCGTAAACTCAAACTCGAGCCAACATTTTCACCAAATTGTGCGTCGAAATTGCGGCGTTGATAAGCGAAATCCAGCGTTGCGAACGCTGTATGGGTTAGTAAGTTATATGATTGACACGAGAGAGTACCCGCGCGAAAGCTGTAATGTCCAATTATTTAAATAAAACGCGGAGAAAAAACCGTGCGACAACCACTTGTCGAGCCGAAATCTAACTGACACCAGAGGACGCTAGTAAGACGAGGGGCGCAAACTTTAAAAACTAAAAATTTTTACCGTTCTAGCCTCGAACAACTAGCTTTTTCTTGTAATTTTTTTATATGTTATTGCCTATTGACTCGATGGTATTTTACTCGCCAAGATTCATTTTTTTTTGTTATGCACGTGAATTTTGTTGATTCTTCCAACAAATTATAATCTGTCTCGAAACGTATGCCATTGTTTGTAGAATCAGCAGTATATATATTATACAAACAACGGTATTGCACAGACTGGCGCATTCTTTACCGGCATAGAAAGCTTTTTTATCTTCCGTTCTTCATGTCAAAATTTATTATTTCAAACCAGTTTCGTACGTAGTAGAATCTGTGATCGTTGCTGAATTTATTTCTGCGTAAATTTTTATTTTTTAACAACAATTTCTGTCTAACAATTACTTCTATATCATGTCAAAAGCAATAGTAAAAACAACAGAGGTAAGTGATGAAGATCTCATTCAATTTTTACTAGTTTTCAGCCGATTTTCACCACTTAACCTCAATTTTTTTGATACGTCTGACTCTATCACTATCAAATTGAATATTTCTCATGATTAAAGGTAGGAGATTATTGGGAAACTGAAGATGATGCCCTCACAGATGTTCTTACGATGTCAGCTTTCACCGATGAGAAAAAATTTGTTCAATCCGTTAGAAAGCCGAACATTGGATTGTCAAAGAAAATCATTACAAAGAAGAGTATTTACGACGCTGTTTCCTCCGACGAAGAATTGGATGAAGCCGCCTCAGGAATTCAAAAAGAGAAAGACGAACTTAAGAGGGTACCCATGGGTAGAGGTTATGTTATTCAGAAATATATGCAACGACATGTTGGAAATTGTTCACCGACTGCTTTCGAGGAGACAGAAAGGTCCATACGTGAGGTAATATATTTAAAAATTTGTCAAATTTGTAGGTTTTATTTTTTATATGCTCTTTTTCAGATATTTCCTTTGGGATTTTCTAATGAAGTGATAGAAGCTGTCTACAAAAATCCTACTCAATCCTCGGTCATTCCTGAGCCGATGGAGCAACTACGCTTCAGGCCTGCATCTTCAGGTTCAAGTTCGGTCTCTTCGTCGGGAAAACGACCAATAAGAAAAGCTCAAAATGAAGAGACAGCTTCAAATTCATCTTCGGCTAGCTGCATACTTACCACAAACTATAAAGATTGAACCTAACCTTAACAATCTAAATGAATTTCCAAAATTATAATTTTTGTTTTTGGGTTAAGTACTTAAAAAAAAAGAAACATAAGACTTTTAGTTTATAAGTGGGCAAAAACAAATTATATTTTTGTACATGTACATAATATATGATAATACATAATAGGCATAAGTAAGCAGATTGCAAATTTTTTATATGTAATTAGATTTTTTATTGTTAAGTTGTCGGTTATAGCTATAGATTGGGGAGGCAGATTCTCTCGCAAATTAAATTCTTTTTAGTCATAAAATACATCATTCCTGACCAAAGACAATTTTATTTATGGTTGACAGTACCTACTGTTTTATTGCATCTGATTATTGCGAATTAAATTCTTTCTAGTCATAAAATACAACATTCCTGACCTGAGACAAGTTTATTAGGGACTACCTGCTGTTTTATTGCATCTGGGTTTTGCGAATTAAATTCTTTCTAGTCATAAAATACAACATTCCTGACCTAAGACAAGTTTATTGATTATTGGGAGTACCTGTGGTTTTATTGCATCTGGTTTTTGCGAATTAAATTCTTTCTAGTCATAAAATACAACATTCCTGACCTAAGATAAGTTTATTAGGGACTACCTGCTGTTTTATTGCATCTGGTTTTTGGGAATTAAATTCTTTCTAGTCATAAAATACAACATTCCTGACCTAAGACAAGTTTATTGATTATTGGGAGTACCTGTGGTTTTATTACATATGGATTTTGGGAATCAAATTCTTTCTAGTCATAAAATACAACATTCCTGACCTAAGACAGTAAGACAAGTTTATTAGGGACTACCTGCTGTTTTATTGTATTTGGTTTTTAGGAATGAAATTCTTTCTAGTCATAAAATACAACATTCCTGACCGGAGACAAGTTTATTAGGGACTACCTGCTGTTTTATTGCATCTGGTTTTTAGGGATGAAATTCTTTCTAGTCATAAAATACAACATTCCTGACCTAAGACAAGTTTATTGATTATTGGGTGTACCTGTGGTTTTATTGCATCTGGTTTTTGCGAATTAAATTATTTCTAGTCATAAAATACAACATTCCTGACCTAAGTCAAGTTTATTGATTATTGCAAGTACCTGTGGTTTTATTGCATGTGGTTTTTGGGAATCAAATTCTTTCTAGTCATAAAATACAACATTCCTGACCTAAGACAGTAATACAAGTTTATTAGGGACTACCTGCTGTTTTATTGCATCTGGTTTTTGCGAATTAAATTCTTTTTAGTCATATAATACAACATTCCTGACCTAAGACAGTAAGACAAGTTTATTAGGGACTACCTGCTGTTTTATTGCATCTGGTTTTTGGGAATTAAATTCTTTCTAGTCATAAAATACAACATTCCTGACCTAAGACAAGTTTATTAGGGACTACCTGCTGTTTTATTGCATCTGGTTTTTAGGAATGAAATACTTTCTAGTCATAAAATACAACATTCCTGACCTAAGACAAGTTTATTAGGGACTACCTGCTGTTTTATTGCATCTGGTTTTTGGGAATAAAATTCTTTCTAGTCATAAAATACGACATCCCTGACCTAAGACAAGTTTATTAGGGACCTCCTGCTGTTTTATTGCATCTGGTTTTTGGGAATAAAATTCTTTCTAGTCATAAAATACGACATTCCTGACCTAAGACAAGTTTATTAGGGACCTCCTGCTGTTTTATTGCATCTGGTTTTTGGGAATTAAATTCTTTCTAGTCATAAAATACAACATTCCTGACCTAAGACAAGTTTATTATGGACCTCCTGCTGTTTTATTCATCTGGTTTTTGGGAATTAAATTCTTTCTAGTCATAAAATACAACATTCCTGACCTAAGACAAGTTTATTGATTATTGGGAGTTCCTGTGGTTTTATTGCATCTGATTATTGAGACAAGTTTCTCAAATTAATTATTATTGGATTAGATCCATTTGGATCACCCATTATAGTCGATTTTGACATTTGACAGCGACACCTAACCTAAAAAGCTAAACAAACAGTGCGTGTACATTGTTTTAGGGCATACACAAGAAATTCATTTACCTGTTTCGCGTAAACTCAAATGGAAAATCATCGATAATGGAAGTCACTAAATCAAGTACGTAAATCAGGTAGCAAAAGGATCAGCTCGATCTAACTTATGGTATGGTGTTATTCTAGCATTCTTCACCTTATTACCGGAGATCAAAAAATCCATTGACCGATCGACCTTCTTGACCATCGATTGTGAACTAACCGGACTCAGTACGGGGAATGATGTAAACGGTTATGACACTCAAAAACAGTATTACGAGAAAGTCCGTAAGGGGTGCAAAGATTTCTTGGTTATACAATACGGACTCTGCACATTTAGGTACGACATCCATATACCATAACCTCTTAAATACACAATTTGTGATCCTGAACTGTATAGAAATGGTAAGTTCTTTTTGACCCTTCTTTTTTAGGTACGATGAAAGCAGTAAAGTTTTTAAGGAGAGGGCTTATAACTTTTATATATTTCCTAAAGCGATACCACGTCACGTCCCCGACCAACGTTTCCTGTGTCAGGTGTCCAGCATAGACTTCCTCGTATCGCAAAAATTCGATTTTAACAAATTATTCCGCGACGGGATCCCATACCTAAATGAAACACAGGAGGGCAAGTACCGTGAATCTTTGAAAGACCTCCAGAAGATCAGGTCGACCAACAACACCAATCAGAACTCCGGAGACAGTAGAGTTGTCTCTTCTAAGGAGCAAGATCGACTCTTCATCGAAAATATCAGGTTAGTTCACAATTTTACTTATTTACAGGGTCAAACTGGCACCTAACTGTGTTCAAATAATAATCATAGAACTATTTTAAACATTAAGGTAAAGTCAAGCGCCTGGGACACTAAAATTTTTTGGTGTAGTGTGTTTTATTTGAAAGAAGGGGTTGTGAAAATGTTAAATCAGGGAGGAAATGTTCGGGAAACTGATATTATTGATAGAAAAGTGTGTTGAAAGTTGTCGATTTGTAGGTTATGTTTATTTTATTTGTGTTGGTAGATTTAATTATTTCTGGTGGATTTCATGTTTGTGTGGTTGCTGTGTTGTGATTTGATTTATTTTTTTGGGTAAAGTTAAGGTGGCTAGAAGTACTGCAATTACTATCTCGCAAGAACCACTTTCAACTTCAAATATGATATTTCTCGATCATTCTCAGCAACCAGATTCGTTTCTTTATAAACTCCGAGGACGACGAGCTGGTTCTTCCGAAATGTAACGGCTTCCTTCGCTTTCTCATCTACCAGCTGGTGAGGTGCGATTTCGACGACAAAGTTAACCTCAAAACAAGAGTGGACGACACCAGGGACAAGGTTTTGGTCATTACGAGATTCAAGGGAATGAAAGACCGTCTCGAGGAAGAAAGCAAACTGATACAGGAGGAGGAGTGCGAACTAGACAGTACCGTCGGCTTCTCAAAGGTCATACAACATATCAGTCAATCGGTAAATGAGAAACAAAAGAACATGAACAAATTTTGTCGTAATTTTTTTCTTTGACTTGTAATAAATAGGGAAAGTTAGTTGTGGGTCATAATATGTGCCTTGACTTGCTGCACACCATCGATAAGTTCCTGACGCCCTTACCGGAAAGTTACAATGAGTTTAAGAATTGCTCGCATATGCTGTTCTCACAGTGAGTGGTTCTTTTTCATACAGATGTCTTCTGGGGTTATAAAACTTTATCAAAATTACTTGTAGGGTCTTGGATACGAAGTATATGTCATGTGTGGAACCCTTTAAGACTCTGATTGTCTCAAATGTGCTCGGACATTTGTTGCAGACAGTCTCGAAGGAGCCATTTGAGGTTCCCCCAGTGGGTAAGGTAGATCTCTGCGCTGTCATTGGGTAAAATTTGCTGAAAACTTGTTTTTTTTTTCTTTTGGTTGCTGTTAGAGGTTGAAAGTCCGGGATATGGTTATAACTTGAACGATAAGAAGGAGCACGAAGCAGGTTTCGACGCACACATAACCGGTATTGCTTTTCTCGCCATGTGGAAATATTTAGGTTAGATAAAGATACAAAAAACAAAATCAAATATGTATAGTCGACAAAATTGTTATTTTAACAAGCTATTTCTTCCTATAAAATTAGGTATCCAGAAGAAATGCACTGTTGATGACACCTTTACAAATTTTCGACTTCTGATGCCGTTTATCAATAAGTAAGTAAACATTTCTAGCTTTTTTGGTCACTTCGGTTATTTCCTGATCATCACTATTCATCATATCTGAAAACCAATAAGTTTTTTGTCCATAGGCGCTAAATTTTTTATAATTTTTTTTGTACAACCCTCAAATTTCTGTTGTCGACCATTTTAGATTGTACCTCATGAGGTTGCAGGATACGCCGTTCATTTACTTGGGTGGAGAGGATCGTAAGTGTACAACTATATTTTAGTGATATGTATATTTTTCTCATTTTCTCATGTCTCATCAAGAAAATTTAAATTAATTTGTTCTCTTTTGTTAATAGCTAATCCACCTAGAGATCATGTATTCTACTTGACCTTCCCCAAAGAGTGGAAACAGAATGACATTGTGCAACTTTTCAGCCCTTTCGGTAAAAAAAATTACCTTTCAACTGTTTTTTTTTGTTTTTTTTTGTTGTGTTATATGCGCTTTTTGTATTCTGTAAGAGACTTTTGGCCGCTACTGTCGAGTTTTGGACTCTATGTTTCCCAACCTTTTTCAAGGGCGGACCCCCAAAAAACTTTTATTTCCGCCCTTAAAAAAAGTTGGGAAAGACTGATTTAATGTCCAAAAGGTTGCTTCAGCCTCTTGAGGAAAGTTCTTCCGGTGTATAACCCTTTGGACATTCATTGGTGCAGTATTTGCTTAAAAAAAATGAGTTTGCCTGATAAGTTTGATTGGTGTTTGGCCAAAAGCGTCCTTAAGCCTCTTGAGGAATTTTTTAATGACTTAGATTAGTTTGGATACTTGCAGGTGCTAAATTTGCTGAGGAAGTTGAGTGGTGTTTGTCCAAAAGGTTGCTTCAGCCTCTTGAGGAAAGTTCTTCCGGTGTATAACCCTTTGGACATTCATTGGTGCAGTATTTGCTTTAAAAAGTTGAGTTTGCCTGATAAGTTTGATTGGTGTTTGTCCAAAAACTTCCTTCAGCTTCTTGAGGAATTTTTTAATGACTTAGATGAGTTTATACACTCGTAGGTGCTAAATTTGCCGAGGAAGTTGATTGGTGTTTGTCCAAAAGGTTGCTTCAGCCTCTTGAGGAAATTTTTTGTGGTGTACAACCCTTTGGACATTCATTGGTGCAGTATTTGCTTTAAAAAATTGAGTTTGCCTGATAAGTTTGATTGGTGTTTGTCCAAAAACTTCCGTCAGCTTCTTGAGGAATTTTTTAATGACTTAGATGAGTTTGGACACTCGTAGGTGCTAAATTTGCCGAGTAAGTTGATTGGTGTTTGTCCAAAAGGTTGCTTCAGCCAGTTGAGGAAATTTCTTCTGGTGTACAACCCTTTGGACATTCATTGGTGCAGTATTTGCTTTTAAAAATTGAGTTTGCCCGATAAGTTTGATAGGTGTTTGTCCAAAAGCTTCCTTCAGCCTCTTGAGGAATTTTTTAATGACTTAGATGAGTTTGGACACTCGTAGGTGCTAAATTTGCCGAGTAAGTTGATTGGTGTTTGTCCAAAAGGTTGCTTCAGCCAGTTGAGGAAATTTCTTCTGGTGTACAACCCTTTGGACATTCATTGGTGCAATATTTCATTCAAAAAGTTAAGTTTGCCTGATAAGTTTGATTGGTGTTTGTCCAAAATCTTTCATCAGCCTCTTGAGGAATTTTTGAATGACTTAGATGATTTTGGACATTTGTAGGTGCTAAATTTGTCCAAGTAGTTGGTGGAGTAGTATTGCTACCCCATAGGTCTATTATCTGTTGCGTTTTATCCCCGGACCCCTTGGGATAGACCCACGGACCCATGGGGGTCCGCGGACTACAGGTTGGGAAACACTGCTCTATTAGAAACGTTTTATCTGATTTTTAACTTGCGGTTGCGATAGTTTTTAACTTTCTTTTGTTGTATGCTACTTTTAGAGGTTATGTGTGAATTCTGGCCTCTCTAAGGGTTTTGTTTTATTGTAGGTTCCGTACATATATCATGGATAAACGATAGGTCTGCGTATGTAGGTTTAGGGAAGCGAAATCAGGCGTCTGTTGTGCTGAATACTCTGTCTCATAGCGACTCGTACAGCATCATGAGCTACGACAAACGGCAGGCGCAGTTGGTCGCTGGGAATGCTACAAAACAGCAGCAGTGTTCTTCCGTATCGTTGTCCAGGAAGTGGTCGGCTGACGGCCACGCGTCAAAACGACGGAGAATCAGCGAAAAAGAGTATTTTTTTCTGTGCATAAAACGAGGTATAAAGTATAAAAAAATTTTTTTTTTAGGGAATCGAAGACATTAGGTGTTGGCTCGCCTGTGAAGAGTGGTCCGCGAAGTCCAGAGGTGTCGCTGATCAAATCGGATACTATTCCTATAGTGAAGCAGGGTAGGAAAAGGACTATTTCTAAGACTTTTGCAGAAGATACAGCGTGGGATTAGAATGAATTCGCTATGTTCTATATCGATGACAAGTCAATTGTTGTATAGTTACATAATAAGACGGAAGTATCGAATCTGTTACTATGTTTGAAAAATAAAAATATTTTTGATGTAAGGAATGCGTATTTTTGTGCTTTCTACCTTCTAGTGCAGTCAGTTACAACGGCGCTATTAGATTTTCTCTATCGCGAACGGCTCCGAAGTTATGACGATACCATCGATCTAATCGAACAGAAGAAAAAAAACGTCCGTAATTCATTGTATATTTCATATTCGACACTCTTTCGTAGTTTTGACATCACAAAGTGACAAAAAAATACAGTTGTAGTGCAGTTGAGCGTCTTTTGGGATTTCCAAGGGCATTGCGGTCAACTTCAGGCAAATGCCGCTAGGAAACCCCGAAATTACTTCAACATTCCACCTGAATTTGTTCGTAAATCGTAAAATTCGCATAAATCTCGCAACGTCAAACTGTACAAATGGCGATAATTAGCAAGAAATAAATTCACCCTGCACATCGACGCTCATAAATATTCATTTCAAATCATCGCTGGAACACAAATCTCCCTATACGAGAGGATATAAATAGTTCTTAGGACTCGGACCACTGGCGGCAGCACCGTACCAAGCAATTGAAATGCCTGCTTCTAGCGGAGACTATTTTCAAAAAAGGCAACGTATAAATCGCAGATGGTTGACTGCTTCAAAATTGCTACAATTTATACGTTTCTAATCTGGTAGCTCTAATGAGGCGAGATTTCATCCATCAAGTTGCTTTTATTTTACCTGAAATCTATTTGAATATCATACACAATCCCACATATCAATTTTTAGCACGCACGTGTCGAAGACGATATGTTTGCACAATGTGTTGGCACGAAGAAAACATAAACACAACCGTGTAATTTGCATAGTACCCGCACTGTGTTTGCACGTCATGCCAGCACAGCGTGCAGACGCTGTGAGGACTCGGTCTGTTCGCGAGGTGTCACCCCGTTTGTGAGGTGAGCAAGGTGCCCAACTATCCACCGTGTTTACGTTTGTTCCCACATAACAATTTTTAGGACGCACGTGTCGAACACGATATGTTTTCACAATGTGTTGGCACGAAGAAAACATAGAGTAAACACAACCGTGTAATTTGCATAGTGCCCGCACTGTGTTTGCACGTCATGCCAGTACAGCGTGCAGACGTTGTGAGGACTCGGTCTGTTCGCGAGGTGCCACCGCGTTTGCGAGGTGAGCAAGGTGCTCACCCACCCTGTAGGACTGTTTACGTTTGTTTACGAACCTTACGCTCCTCACGCGTGAGAAGCACAACGTGTTGACATATTGCTCTCATATGCGGACTCACTGCGCCAGCAAGGCACCAACACGCGTGCAAAATTTAGCACGACGTGTTAGCACCATGCTGGGAACGTGTCTCTAAATTGTTATGTGGGTTTACGAACTTTACGCTCCTCACGTGTGAGAAGCACAACGTGTTGACATATTGATCTCATATGCGGACTCACTGCGCCAGCAAGGCACCAACATGCGTGCAAAATTTAGCACGACGTATTAGCACCATGCTGGGAACGTGTCTCTAAATTGTTATGTGGGTTTACGAACTTTACGCTCCTCACGTGTGAGAAGCACAACGTGTTGACATATTGCTCTCATATGCGGACTCACTGCGCCAGCAAGGCACCAACACGCGTGCAAAATTTAGCACGACGTGTTAGCACCATGCTGGGAATGTGTCTCTAAATTGTTATGTGGGTTTACGCACTTTACGCTCCTCACGTGTGAGAAGCACAACGTGTTGACATATTGCTCTCATATGCGGACTCACTGCGCCAGCAAGGCACCAACACGCGTGCAAAATTTAGCACGACGTGTTAGCACCATGCTGGGAACGTGTCTCTAAATTGTTATGTGGGTTTACGAACTTTACGCTCCTCACGTGTGAGAAGCACAACGTGTTGACATATTGCTCTCATATGCGGACTCACTGCGCCAGCAAGGCACCAACATGCGTGCAAAATTTAGCACGACGTGTTAGCACCATGCTGGGAACGTGTCTCTAAAATGTGGGATCATAAATAGCATATTAATGTAATAATTTATGGCTTCTTATGACTTTTCTTGAGTAGGGTAGTTGCAGTTGTTAGACTAGGCTTGTTAATGCAATGACTTGGGACTTAACAGGCCAGTAGCCTTTCATTTGAAACTATCTGAACCGATAAGGCCCATGTCATCATCACTATCCTCACTGCTGAAGTTGAAGTCACTCCCCATGGTTATTTTGGCATCTGAAAAAAGAAAAACGAGTATTAAAAGTTGTGACAAGAATTGAAAGACATGCTAATTTTATCTGACCCTTTTTCCGATCAAATTGATGCTTTATCAGTTATTAGATCGCCTCGCTCGGTTTATCTTGAGGCTACCTTGCGTAACCCTACTCTAAATCAATTACCAACATAAACAATCAAAATTCCTCCTTTACACCAAGACAACACAAAAAAAACGCCCAAAAAAACGCCGCCCGCTTGGAAACCAAGACGCAAATCGTTCATCAATCAGTTGCTCGTGTTAGACGTAGGCTACTCCTTGCTTTCATTTCATTAATAATTATGACGTATACCTTACACCTACCCAAGAAGTTGTTTATGCTTGAGGTTCTGAGCATGGCCTCTTTAATCTGTAACGGTTATTGGGCGGTTACAAGCGTTCTTCGACCATTTCCAAGCCGAAGAATTCCCGACCTTATAGCTAATTAAATAAATTATCTGAAGGTGGATATCCGAGCCGAGGTGTCAATCAAGATCGATACGAGACGTCAAACTGTCATCTGATACCGGCGAAGCAGTTGTTGGAATTGTTTCGGTACTGCTGGATCTCTTGGCAAAGCTTTGCTCGACATTTAATTGACGTTTGAATTGGTTTGAATTAAATTGTGTTATTGCACAAATTTTATACCAAATTGTTATCTCAAAATATGTTTTCAATTATGGAAAGCTTAGAACACTCTAAGGAATGAGTTTTCTCACAGAAAAAGACAACTAACAGCGAAGATATGTTCAGATCTATATACAGAGTGCTGCGTTCGACTTGTAGTGCTAAATGTGGTCAGGCTCGCATAGAAAAATGAAAGAAAAAAGAAGTTGAATTGACATAATGGAGTGCGGTCTAAATGCGTACAGAAATAGATCCATATGATTTATATACGTTGGATTCTCACGAATGCCATCAGGTTATCGTAAATAATCCAGATGATTTAATATTTGCAAATTCCATTTACAAGTTCGCGTGCTCTGAATATTTATATCAAACGAGCTAAGCTTAACTTTGCCGTGTTACTATTTTACGATTTTAGTTTGTCTTGTTGCATATAGGTTAGATATAGGTACTGGTTTCTGGTACCAGTTTATCTATATGCAGCCACAGTCAATTCATATAGGTATTGCGTTTATAATTGATATTTCGCAACATGCAATGTTGTGTGCGCATTCTTCTAAAAAAGGTATGATGATTTTTAACAAACTTCAGAGACATGAAACTATGTAGAGTAGTTTTAAACTAAGTAGAGCACAGTGACATATGCAACCAATTATACCCAGTGTATGATTTATAATTAACCCTCGTATATTTGGTTGCATACACAACTGTGCTCTGCTTGGTTTGAAACATCTATATTTATCTTTTATGATTTGGAGAGTTGTAAATCAAAAGGGTTTCATCAACTTGTTTTTACGCTTAATTAATGTTTTTAACATAATTGATTTGTGATACAAACGTTATTTGGTTAATGTGCCTATTTAATTAATTGTGTCGTTATAAACTTGGAGTTCTAAGTTCTAGATTTTCGGGAGGAAACCGCGTCAATGGCGAAAGTTTTGCACACATGTTGCAAGAGGCATCTTCAGGACGTAACAGTAAGAGAGCTACGAAGAGAATCTCTTCCCTTCTCTTCTCATCGTAGCTCCCTTACTGCTACGTCCTGAAGATGCAACAGAGTGCAAAACGTTGACAACTTTATCGCCATTAACATGATTTCCTCCCGGAAATTTAGAAATCATAAATCAGGTATTTTACCAAATTAAACGTCAGCTCCTCTTATACTTCAATAAGAAAGGTATATTAATAAGAACACAAGGTGTTTGTTTATTGCTTATGTAAATAAGAACTTAATTAAGACACTAATTCAGTATTAAGCAAACTCTCGGATAAGGTCCGAATTAAAGTGTTTAACTTCGCCTGGCAAGTACTCAATCATGTTCCTTAGGTCTTCTATCTTATCTTTTTATATATGCGGTGCTTTGATAAATACTGCCCACATAACAATTTTTAGCACGCACGTGTCGAACACGATAGTTTGCACAATGTGTTGGCACGAAGAAAACATAGCGTAAACACAACCGTGTAATTTGCATAGTGCCAGCACTGTGTTCGCACGTCATGCCAGCACAGCGTGCAGACGCTGTGAGGACTCGGTCTGTTCGCGAGGTGTCACCCCGTTTGCGAGGTGAGCAAGGTGCTCATCCACCGTGTAGGACTTTTGTTTACGAACTTTACGCTCCTCACGCGTGAGAAGCACAACGTGTTGACATATTGCTCTCATATGCGGACTCACTGCGCCAGCAAGGAACCAACACGCGTGCAAAATTTAGCACGACGTGTTAGCACCGTGCTGGGAACGTGTCTCTAAATTGTTATGCAGGTGTAAACTGGTGGGTGGGCGTGTTAAAGACGAAGCATGGCACTTTTTGCCATGCCATACCATCTTTTGACCGTTGTACGGACGAAACCCGAATTGATACTGACATAGACCCTTTTGATTGTTACTGAGGGTGGCCTGTAGAACCTATTGACACAAAAACCTCAGAAAAAACATAAAAATGGCACTAGACCCTTTTGATTTTCAACTTTTCAATTATTAAGTATAATTAAGCGTCTAACTCTTATGCAATTGCAAAGTTTGGAAGCCAAATTTGTTTTTTAGTAATAGACTAGCTCTGTGTATATGTCAAAATTTTCGATTTTAGTTATTGGGCATTCTAGAAATATGTGGTTAAGACTTCCCACCTGTCCACATTCGCAATATGGACATTTTAGGATACATTTTAGGTTATCTGCTATCTGTTACTGTTGTTACGAATGTCCGGCAGGGGGCGTTTCGGGTTTGACGTTACTGTGGTAATAGCAGCAAAACACGGGTCGACAAACATCGATTTTTTGGATCGAAAATTGTTTTTAAGGCCGTTTTTTTGCTCAAAACTCTTTGCGAAGGGTATTTAGAGGGATCTTATCGTAAGACATCAGAGTGAGCGGCTTTTATAAGGTCGGCAGGAACGGATAAAAAATGTAAATTTTTGACGTTCATCGATCCGCTTGTCGGAATTTCTAGACGTCACGTGACATTTTCTCGAGGTCCGCCTTCACCCGAAGAGGTGCAAAAACGTGATTTTTTTTCAAAATTAACGCATTTAATTTACAATATATCGCGCAGTCCACGCGGAATTGTGTCCTTTTTTCAATTCGAGCGTCAAAAGTAATATCGAAAAGCCCAATTTTGCAGCTACTCGATCGCAAATGTCGGCGTAAATGGGCGATTCCTCTGAACGCGCCCTACACTTGAAAGTTCGTAATTAGTATAGGTAGATAGACAAACCCTAACATTGTCGAAAACTAATATCTTGTAAATCTGTCTTGTCGTTGCAGTTGAAAGGTGGGTGCCGTTTGTAAAACGATACGACTCAGTCACGTGACCGTCTGAAATCGTTGATTTGTACGGTACGGCTTTTAATTCTTCCAACATAATGGACCATAAACACCATTCCAGCGCCGTTAATGGCCCTTTATGATCCGTTGCTGATTTGGCCGCATGCGAAGGCAAATTGAAAAGGCGATTTGTCAATTCTGCAATGCTTGCCTATACCTATATATACCACCCGCCCCATAAGGATTTTTCACAGCACTAGGTGTGAACCTTAAAATGTGTAAACACATATACGCAATAACTGTACACAGCACTTGAGCAATGCATTTGTACAGGCATAGTTCTTTTGAAATACCTAATTGAATATGGTGAACTATATAAAATGTCAATCTGTGTTGGGTATACGCGTTCCAAACAATAAATAAGATCACAGGTAGCGACATAATTTTAATGTAAATATCATGCAATGCGAAACGGTTGATTAACTCTATATAGGCTTCTGAAAGGTGATATTCATTCTGGCTTTACGTGCTTTTAAATGTCAAAAATGTATGATTAATCTGAGCAATTAACTCCTGTATATCTTCTATCTTTCTTCTACCTATACTAATTACGAACTTTCAAGTGTAGGGCGCGTTCAGCGGAATCGCCCATTTTCGCCGACATTTGCGATCGAGTAGCTGCAAAATTGGGCTTTTCGATATTACTTTTGACGCTCGAATTGAAAAAAGGGCACAATTCCGCGTGGACTGCGCGATATTTTGTAAATTAAATGCGTTAATTTTGAAAAAAAAATCACGTTTTTCCACCTCTTCGGGTGAAGGCGAACCTCGAGAAAATGTCACGTGACGTCTAGAAATTCCGACAAGCGGATCGATGAACGTCAAAAATTTACATTTTTTATCCGTTCCTGCCGACCTTATAAAAGCCGCGCGCTCTCATGTCTTACGATAAGATCCCTCTAAATACCCTTCGCAAAGAGTTTTGAGCAAAAAAACGGCCTTAAAAACAATTTTCGATCCAAAAAATCGATTTTTGTCGCCCCGTGTTTTGCTGCTATTACCACAGTAACGTCAAACCCGAAACGCCCCCTGCCGGACATTCGTAACAACAGTAACAGATAGCAGATAACCTAAAATGTATCCTAAAACGTCAATATTGCGAATGTGGACAGGTGGGAAGCCTTAACCACATATTTCTAGAATGCCCAATAACTAAAATCGAAAATTTTGACTTATACACAGAGCTAGTCTATCTACCTATACTAATTACGAACTTTCAAGTGTAGGGCGCGTTCAGCGGAATCGCCCATTTTCGCCGACATTCGCGATCGAGTAGCTGCAAAATTGGGCTTTTCGATATTACTTTTGACGCTCGAATTGAAAAAAGGACACAATTCCGCGTGGACTGTGCGATATTTTGTAAATTAAATGCGTCAATTTTGAAAAAAAATCACGTTTCTGCACCTCTTCGGGTGAAGACGAACCTCGAGAAAATGTCACGTGACGTCTAGAAATTCCGACAAGCGGATCGATGAACGTCAAAAATTTACATTTTTTATCCGTTCCTGCCGACCTTATAAAAGCCGCTCGCTCTCATGTCTTACGATAAGATCCCTCTAAATACCCTTCCCAAAGAGTTTTGAGCAAAAAAACGGCCTTAAAAACAATTTTCGATCCAAAAAATCGATTTTTGTCGACCCGTGTTTTGCTGCTATTACCACAGTAACGTCAAACCCGAAACGCCCCCTGCCGGACATTCGTAACAACAGTAACAGATAGCAGATAACCTAAAATGTATCCTAAAATGTCCATATTGCGAATGTGGACAGGTGGGAAGCCTTAACCAAATATTTCTAGAATGCCCAATAACTAAAATCGAAAATTTTGACATATACACAGAGCTAGTGAATGATATACTAACTTGTAACCAACCTTGGTTATAAGTTATATGTTAACTTTTAAAGAAAATGCTCTGTCTTCACCATAAGCACTAGCTGGTAGTAATAAGTCACGTCAGCTGATAGGAGAATCAGTGTTCACGTCTGCGATCGCAGCGCCGATCACGGTCGTATCTGGAAGTTGGCAGTTCTGCCGTTCTATTGTGTGCTGGGTTCTAACCAGAAAAATTGGTAGGTACGTTGGGGCGTGGGCTGTTTATCGAACCCAACGTATATATATATACAGTCTAGATGCTATTATTTTGCGAATGGTAGTTCATATCCCAGATGCTGCGGTTCAACCCACACAACGGTAACGCTCCTCACCATTCATGTCTTCCGCAACTAGGAGCTCTACTTGCTGGTGCTCCCGTTGCTATTGCTTCTGGTACTCGAAACTCAGAGGAAACGAAGATTTTTCTTCTTAAGCAAAACGGTCAAGTTTGGAATTCGCCATTATTCTGGGCACGACCACGTAATACCCGTTTAATATGATAATAATACACGCATAAGTGCGTTACAATTTACCATCTGTTTATGTCGTTTATCTTGTCGGCGAGACAGACGGGAAAAATACGAGATACGAGTGATTGTTACTTTTGAGAAATGGCCGCAATTGAATAAATAATCTACAATGCGTTGTGTGCACCACTTGGCTTGAGCGGATTAGCGAATCGCCCATTATAAATTGTAATACCAATGTGAATATCGAACGAAACACGGTATAAATATTTGCAACAGCCACGCACTTCTCGACCGTGTATATAAATATAGGACAAATAACAGTTGCTAAGCTATTAGCCGAGACATGTGTACCGTGGTTTATATGCCTTATTAATTATATTATAGGACATACAGGATTAAGCAATGATAAAGTTGATTTAAACTTAAATGTGTAGGGAAATAATAAAATTCCTGAAATCTCGAACGTATCCGAGCGTGTTAGGTTATGTTTGAACTTCTTAACATACTGTGACAGCCGGCATTATCGGTAAATCTACCTATCCTAATTACGAACTTTCAAGTGTAGGGCGCGTTCAGCGGAATCGCCCATTTTCGCCGACATTTGCGATCGAGTAGCTGCAAAATTGGGCTTTTCGATATTACTTTTGACGCTCGAATTGAAAAAAGGACACAATTCCGCGTGGACTTCACGATATTTTGTAAATTAAATGCGTCAATTTTGAAAAAAAAATCACGTTTTCGCACCTCTTCGGGTGAAGGCGAACCTCGAGAAAATGTCACGTGACGTCTAGAAATTCCGACAAGCGGATCGATAAACGTCAAAAATTTACATTTTTTATCCGTTCCTGCCGACCTTATAAAAGCCGCTCGCTCTCATGTCTTACGATAAGATCCCTCTAAATACCCTTCGCAAAGAGTTTTGAGCAAAAAAACGGCATTAAAAACAATTTTCGATCCAAAAAATCGATTTTTGTCGACCCGTGTTTTGCTGCTATTACCACCGTAACGTCAAACCCGAAACGCCCCCTGCCGGACATTCGTAACAACAGTAACAGATAGCAGATAACCTAAAATGTATCCTAAAATGTCCATATTGCGAATGTGAACAGGTGGGAAGCCTTAACCACATATTTCTAGAATGCCCAATAACTAAAATCGAAAATTTTGACATATACACAGAGCTACTCAACTCTACTAATCGGAAAGTAAAAATAAAGTAAACGTCTCTTTGAACAGCTGATAGCCAGCAGTCAGCGCGGCGCATGTCTTGACTGTTCAGTAGAAAAAGTGTGGAGGAGCGTCAAAATTCAGCAGAGATATCAGATAACCCGTCAAGAAACCCGGTAATATTGACCTTGTTTTATTTCGATATATAACAAACGTGTAAAACTAAATCTCCGCGCGATCGGTGTTAGAAAATATCGCGCGTTCAACTTTGAATTGTTCGTACAGTGTGACAGTGTTGTTTGCAAAACCAAACCTTAACGCAGCGTCCTCAAATTTGATGTTTAAGAGCTGAGCCTGTAAGTTATTTTGCATGACGTTTTTCTTGTTAATTGTATGTAAAAAAAACAGATTAGATTAGGTAACCTAACACTCCTGTAACCAGACGCTATTTTCAATAAGACTTGAGGTGTTAATCGTGCAATAAAGACTCGTATTCCCCGATAAAACCGCCTCGTAAATATCTAGCTAACCAGTCAAGGTATATTAGACACAGCCGTTTGATAATTAAAAGGGTAGTAAAGACAGTACAACACCACTTGTATTTATTGAGCCGTGGTTCGTCTGGTACCGGTTGTGTTGAGGGGCCTGGCCGAAGCAGCGATTTTATGTGACAGTTCTTATTATTGTTATTGCCGATATTATTAATATCTACGATTGTCCCGATCATTGTTTATCGCTATTGTAAATATATCGCCGGTACACTAAATCAATTCGATAGCATAGCGAATGACCCTCTAGGAACTTGTGATCCAAACAACAAGTATTCGAATGTCAGAAACATCTTTACGGCACTCATATGTAGTGGGATACACAGTATTCCTTGACTTTATACGGTTCATTAGACCTTTGGCAATAATTATGGTTAGTTTCATTAAGATTGTTTAATTATTTTTGAAGTTAGAACCTTTTGAAAATATTTATCAATTGTTTTGCCTTCATCTATTGTCCCCTTGACTTTGTATTGTTTTATATGATATTATGCTAATTTCAACCATTACTCTTGACTTTGCATTGTTTATTAGACTCTTGGCAATAATTATTGTTAGTTTTGTTAGGACTGGATAATTATTTTTGAAGTTAGAAACTTTTGAAAATATTTATTAATAGTTTTGCCTTCATAAATTGTCCCCTTGACTTTATATTGTTTTATATGATATTATGCTAATTTCAACCATTACTCTTGACTTTGCATTGTTTATTAGACCTTTGGCAATAATTATTGTTAGTTTTGTTAGGACTGGATTATTATTTTTGAAGTTAGAAACTTTTGAAAATATTTATCAACAGTTTTGCCTTCATAAATTGTCCCCTTGACTTTATTTTGTTTTATATGATATTATGCTAATTTCAATCATTACTCTTGACTTTGCACTGTTTATTAGACTCTTGGCAATAATTATTGTTAGTTTTGTTAGGACTGGATAATTATTTTTGAAGTTAGAAACTTTTGAAAATATTTATCAATAGTTTTGCCTTCATAAATTCTCCCCTTGACTTTATATTGTTTTATATGATATGCTAATTTCAACCATTACTCTTGACTTTGCACTGTTTATTAGACTCTTGGCAATAATTATTGTTAGTTTTGTTAGGATTGGATAATTATTTTTGAAGTTAGAAACTTTTGAAAATATTTATCAATAGTTTTGCCTTCATAAATTATCCCCTAGACTTTATATTGTTTTATATGATATTATGCCAATTTCTCTTGACTTTGCACTGTTTATTAGACTCTTGGCAATAATTATTGTTAGTTTTGTTAGGATTGGATAATTATTTTTGAAGTTAGAAACTTTTGAAAATATTTATCAATAGTTTTGCCTTCATAAATTATCCCCTAGACTTTATATTGTTTTATATGATATTATGCCAATTTCTCTTGACTTTGCACTGTTTATTAGACTCTTGGCAATAATTATTGTTAGTTTTGTTAGGATTGGATAATTATTTTTGAAGTTAGAAACTTTTGAAAATATTTATCAATAGTTTTGCCTTCATAAATTCTCCCCTTGACTTTATATTGTTTTATATGATATTATGCTAATTTCAATCATTACTCTTGACTTTGCATTGTTTATTAGACCTTTGGCAATAATTATTATTAGTTTTGTTAGGACTGGATAATTATTTTTGAAGTTAGAAACTTTTGAAAATATTTATCAATAGTTTTGCCTTCATAAATTGTCCCCTAGACTTTATATTGTTTTATATGATATTATGCTAATTTCAATCATTACTCTTGACTTTGCACTGTTTATTAGACTCTTGGCAATAATTATTGTTAGTTTTGTTAGGATTGGATAATTATTTTTGAAGTTAGAAACTTTTGAAAATATTTATCAATAGTTTTGCCTTCATAAATTGTCCCCTTGACTTTATTTTGTTTTATATGATATTATGCTAATTTCAATCATTACTCTTGACTTTGCACTGTTTATTAGACTCTAGGCAATAATTATTGTTAGTTTTGTTAGGATTGGATAATTATTTTTGAAATTAGAAACTTTTGAAAATATTTATCAATAGTTTTGCCTTCATAAATTGTCCCCTTGACTTTATTTTGTTTTATATGATATTATGCTAATTTCAATCATTACTCTTGACTTTGCACTGTTTATTAGACTCTTGGCAATAATTATTGTTAGTTTTGTTAGGATTGGATAATTATTTTTGAAGTTAGAAACTTTTGAAAATATTTATCAATAGTTTTGCCTTCATAAATTATCCCCTAGACTTTATATTGTTTTATATGATATTATGCCAATTTCTCTTGACTTTGCACTGTTTATTAGACTCTTGGCAATAATTATTGTTAGTTTTGTTAGGATTGGATAATTATTTTTGAAGTTAGAAACTTTTGAAAATATTTATCAATAGTTTTGCCTTCATAAATTATCCCCTAGACTTTATATTGTTTTATATGATATTATGCCAATTTCTCTTGACTTTGCACTGTTTATTAGACTCTTGGCAATAATTATTGTTAGTTTTGTTAGGATTGGATAATTATTTTTGAAGTTAGAAACTTTTGAAAATATTTATCAATAGTTTTGCCTTCATAAATTCTCCCCTTGACTTTATATTGTTTTATATGATATTATGCTAATTTCAATCATTACTCTTGACTTTGCATTGTTTATTAGACCTTTGGCAATAATTATTATTAGTTTTGTTAGGACTGGATAATTATTTTTGAAGTTAGAAACTTTTGAAAATATTTATCAATAGTTTTGCCTTCATAAATTGTCCCCTAGACTTTATATTGTTTTATATGATATTATGCTAATTTCAATCATTACTCTTGACTTTGCACTGTTTATTAGACTCTTGGCAATAATTATTGTTAGTTTTGTTAGGATTGGATAATTATTTTTGAAGTTAGAAACTTTTGAAAATATTTATCAATAGTTTTGCCTTCATAAATTGTCCCCTTGACTTTATTTTGTTTTATATGATATTATGCTAATTTCAATCATTACTCTTGACTTTGCACTGTTTATTAGACTCTTGGCAATAATTATTGTTAGTTTTGTTAGGATTGGATAATTATTTTTGAAGTTAGAAACTTTTGAAAGTATTTATCAATAGTTTTGCCTTCATAAATTGTCCCCTAGACTTTATATTGTTTTATATGATATTATGCTAATTTCAATCATTACTCTTGACTTTGCACTGTTTATTAGACTCTTGGCAATAATTATTGTTAGTTTTGTTAGGATTGGATAATTATTTTTGAAGTTAGAAACTTTTGAAAATATTTATCAATAGTTTTGCCTTCATAAATTGTCCCCTAGACTTTATATTGTTTTATATGATATTATGCTAATTTCAATCATTACTCTTGACTTTGCACTGTTTATTAGACTCTTGGCAATAATTATTGTTAGTTTTGTTAGGATTGGATAATTATTTTTGAAGTTAGAAACTTTTGAAAATATTTATCAATAGTTTTGTCTTCATAAATTCTCCCCTTGACTTTATATTGTTTTATATGATATTATGCTAATTTCAATCATTACTCTTGACTTTGCATTGTTTATTAGACCTTTGGCAATAATTATTGTTAGTTTTGTTAGGACTGGATAATTATTTTTGAAATTAGAAACTTTTGAAAATATTTATCAATAGTTTTGCCTTCATAAATTGTCCCCTTGACTTTATTTTGTTTTATATGATATTATGCTAATTTCAATCATTACTCTTGACTTTGCACTGTTTATTAGACTCTTGGCAATAATTATTGTTAGTTTTGTTAGGATTGGATAATTATTTTTGAAGTTAGAAGCTTTTGAAAGTATTTATCAATAGTTTTGCCTTCATAAATTGTCCCCTAGACTTTATATTGTTTTATATGATATTATGCTAATTTCAATCATTACTCTTGACTTTGCACTGTTTATTAGACTCTTGGCAATAATTATTGTTAGTTTTGTTAGGATTGGATAATTATTTTTGAAGTTAGAAACTTTTGAAAATATTTATCAATAGTTTTGCCTTCATAAATTGTCCCCTAGACTTTATATTGTTTTATATGATATTATGCCAATTTCTCTTGACTTTGCACTGTTTATTAGACTCTTGGCAATAATTATTGTTAGTTTTGTTAGGACTGGATAATTATTTTTGTCAGAAACGTCTTAATATATCGTCTAAATCCATATTGCTTCAAAGAGTCGTATGATGTCTTAACATTATAGAGCCAGATTATCCTATCTTGCTTGACATATTGAATTTTTGAAGTTTTAAAATGCAGTAGAGAGAGATATTGGTGTTATTTATTTATTGTATTATTATTATGGTAATATTTGAATATTTGTTTGGACAAAGTTATTAATTTGAGCACAAATCGTAAATGCATATACTTTCTCTTGGCTTAGATATTGACAATATGTGTTACTAATAACTTTTTTTACAATTTTGATACTAGTCAAATATCATATCAATTCTTATTACGAGAAAATACATTGTTGGAATCAAAACATCAGCATATTCTATCAAATTTGTGGCTGTGTTAATAGTGTAATTGTTACAAGCCACTAAACACACCAAAACACTTCTTCCTGCAATAAAAACCAGATCTACTCACGCGAACTTCTTATTCTGCCATTCTAACCAATGCTAAATTCTTTCAAGCTTTAACCATAGTGACAACAATACTTAACAGTAGCATCTACATAACATAGATAAACCTATAATAATTACAACACCTCTACGTTTGTTAATAATACATGTGGAACCCACCCAACTTCCCAACTACCTCCTTGACAGACAGAAGCGTCTAAACCTGCAATTCTTCAATTTCAAACGCTTATAACGCCTAAAGCGTTCACCCCATTCATCAGTAAGTTGGTATAACTTATTTAAAGTCACTGGAGGATGAGCTGGTATCAGTTTTGTCAAAATCGGTTGAATTCCTAAGAAGATACACGTAACATTTCCCATTTCCGGTTATTAGATTGTCACAAAAAACAATCATGTTTACACCCTAGCAATTCTAAACCATATTTCAGTTCGACGTTTCAGGTCGCGTTACTATGGACGGTGCTTGATGCGGTTCTCATTGCTATTCGACTCCAATCTTTCTATATTGTGTATTCGAACGAATCTTGCCCGTTTTCCATTTGCGTGTCTGTCGCTGTGCGACGTATAAATAATGCTTATATGTAAATGACTAGACGGAGACGGCTCGGTAACATGTTAATATAGACTCTTTTAGTGCGGACCTTAGCGGTATAAATCGAGAAGCGCTGTCCTCGCGTTGTCAGATGGAGGCAGATGCGCCATTTTCGCTGAAGACACGATCCAAAAGCGAACTTTGTATCGCGCAATGTCACTTGCAGAGCGAAGCAATTTGTTGCAATGGACCATGGACGGTACTAGTGTCGTTATCTTTACTGTCTATTAGAAAATTGGTTAGTCAGCTATTCTACTACAATATTTATTTTTTAATAAACGGGCTGGATCGGTACTTTGGATATATGCATGAAAATATTCGCTCGATTTGAAAAAAGGACACAATTCCGCGTGGACTGCGCGATATTTTGTAAATTAAATGCGTCAATTTTGAAAAAAAATCACGTTTTTGCACCTCTTCGGGTGAAGGCGAACCTCGAGAAAATGACACGTGACGTCTAGAAATTCCGACAAGCGGATCGATGAACGTCAAAAATTTACATTTTTTATCCGTTCCTGCCGACCTTATAAAAGCCGCTCGCTCTCATGTCTTATAATAAGATCCCTCTAAATACCCTTCGCAAAGAGTTTTGAGCAAAAAACGGCCTTAAAAACAATTTTCGATCCAAAAAATCGATTTTTGTCGACCCGTGTTTTGCTGCTATTACCACAGTAACGTCAAACCCGAAACGCCCCCTGCCGGACATTCGTAACAACAGTAACAGATAGCAGATAACCTAAAATGTATCCTGAAATGTCCATATTGCGAATGTGGACAGGTGGGAAGCCTTAACCAAATATTTCTAGAATGCCCAATAACTAAAATCGAAAATTTTGACTTATACACAGAGCTAGTCTACCTATACTAATTACGAACTTTCAAGTGTAGGGCGCGTTCAGCGGAATCGCCCATTTTCGCCGACATTTGCGATCGAGTAGCTGCAAAATTGGGCTTTTCGATATTACTTTTGACGCTCGAATTGAAAAAAGGACACAATTCCGCGTGGACTGCGCGATATTTTGTAAATTAAATGCGTCAATTTTGAAAAAAATCACGTTTTTGCACCTCTTCGGTTGAAGGCGAACCTCGAGAAAATGTCACGTGACGTCTAGAAATTCCGACAAGCGGATCGATGAACGTCAAAAATTTACATTTTTTATCCGTTCCTGCCGACCTTATAAAAGCCGCTCGCTCTCATGTCTGACGATAAGATCCCTCTAAATACCCTTCGCAAAGAGTTTTGAGCAAAAAAACGGCCTTAAAAACAATTTTCGATCCAAAAAATCGATTTTTGTCGACCCGTGTTTTGCTGCTATTACCACAGTAACGTCAAACCCGAAACGCCCCCTGCCGGACATTCGTAACAACAGTAACAGATAGCAGATAACCTAAAATGTATCCTAAAATGTCCATATTGCGAATGTGTACAGGTGGGAAGCCTTAACCACATATTTCTAGAATGCCCAATAACTAAAGTCGAAAATTTTGACATATACACAGAGCTATAACTAAACTAAAACATATTTTTGTATGGGGAAATAATGTCTTACAGGTTTAGTATATGTAGATAGGCATTCTATCTAGTCACGCTATTATTATACAGTTTCCTTTAATAACATCCCATTTCCGTATCATCTAGTTCCATCTAGCATCAATATTCGAACAATTAGACTTACGTATACCTGATATGTTAGTCACATCACGTCAAAAAGGATATGGTAATGAGACATATCCGTTATGTGAGCATCTAAATACCGGAGCCCAAAAGTGGATGTAGATAAATGTACCATTTCAATCTTGAGAACTCCATATGATTCGTCAGGATAATGAGTCTCATTTTTAACAAGATATACCGCTTCTAGAAGTAGGTATATCTACAATTTGTGAACTAGAATATGATTAACTTCCTGATTATTTTCGTCTTCATTCGATACAACACGAATATCTTTGAGTGAAGAATATGATTTTCTTGATGGTCCAAATATAACATTTTCTTGTTTTAAGTGTGAAGGAACTGCTTGAAAGGAATTACGTCTGTTTTAAGCGATACGTACGTATACTTTTGCGTCAAGAAACTGTAATGTATATTTTTCACCCAACAAAATATTGTTGTTGATGTAAAACGAACGTCTTATTCATTTTATATGTAGAAGAATAACATTTTCTTCGTCAATGCAAATTATACTCAACAGAAACATACTAAACTCTTAAACCGGAAGAATAACTAGCCGTTGAACTAACTACATATATTGAAATTCTTATGACAATAAAATATTATTTGGATAGCAAAAAAATCCTCTTCTTTTCGTGATATCCAAGAATAGAGTTCTCTCTGTGTACAACAGCTATAAAAATAACACTTTAGCCCCAAAAAGATCGCCCTTTCAGCAAATTATGGACACATTCGTTCGAAATTTATTATAAAGTTGCACCTCTACCTCAAATATCTTAATAGGTCGATTTTTGTAATACATTTCTTTCAGTGTGGCAAATAGAGTTCGTTATGAAGCCAGGTTTGAGGAGATCACGTTCCGCAATGCGTTATTTCAACCTGTATCGTATATTACCATGTAGGGTCCATAAGAAACGATGTTCACAATGTTTCGCAGTACTCATTTAGATGCAAATGCCTCGATTATCCGGTGTCTATCTGGATGAATTGGCCGCACCGTCCCGTTTCTTCAACGGCAAACTTATGGCGAGATAATGGAAACCGATAGTGTGTATGGCCATCATCCGCATTACAGATAAACTTAATTACTTGTGAGCAATATCTTGTGTAAAAGTCGCCTAGCGTCCCATTATAAGATTAAGATCGACGTGAAAATATCGTAAAATGCGAGGATTCGAGTTATTATTATTATTATTATTATTATTATTATCTATATATACTAAGCGTGGAAGCCATCTTGGAGGCCGCGTTCAGCGAAACGCGCTCTTGGGGCTTTTGGATATCAATTTTGGCGTTGAAAATCCAAAAAAGGTACAATTCTACAGTGCTTAGATTATATTTTGATAAGTTAAATGCGTCAATTTGGAGAAAAATCAATAGCCACCAGCGCCAGCAGTACTTTTGCTTGTAAATAGCGTAATGTGACCACAAAATAGCGACTGGCTGCAACTAGTTATTATTACTATGATTATTATTATATAAAACTCAATATATTACCAAGAAATAAAGTCAATTTTCTGTTGCGTTTCCAAGAAGACTGTCTAAGATATTCAATTCTTCTTCCACTTATAATCACCAAACGTAATCACCTTAATTAATTCATTAAGTTGGTTCTTCAGTATAATTGAATTTTAAGCCTAAAAGTATCGATACTCTTCATCTAAAAGATACAAAAGCTCGCTCAAACCATTCTCTCTTTTGCTATGAATTAAATTAGTCGATCACCAATAGATGTTGTATAATGTACAACACGATTCGAAAAAAAAAGTTTTGCACGTAATTCTAGTCAATAAATCACTATTGCGGCAACGGGAAGTTATACACGAAGAAATTAGTGCTGGTAAGCTACCATTTGTTATAGTAATGAGTGCCGGGCGAGGCCCAGGGCCGGCGTAAACATTTTTTGATCGGGCCCTATCTGCGGTTAAAGATCTACCGTGCCAAGAACAATGCTCTGTGCGCTGAGAGGGTGGTAACCGGCATGTCGGTAATACAGGACCCTGCTGCCGGTGGGCAGGCCCCGGATAGGATCGGCGGACAAAACCACAACGGTTGCCGCTAATTTTATTACAACGGTCGACGCCCACTCGTACATGGAATCGACAGGCCACATTTTGCATCGACATTGTTATAAATTGTTATCGATCTAAGGAACTTCTTCGTATTTGAGATCGCAACGATTTCTCTGCGCTGGTACCGTTTGAATCGACCGTATCCGACGATTGGATCGGACACGGTTCGACACAGATAAAAGAATGCTTAATTCGAGTCAAATTACTTTGAATCAAAACAACGGTTGATTTCCATATCCACGAAATAACTATCCACTTCAGCTAAGACAAAATTTTCTCAGTAGAAGTGGGTTAAGTGCTTGTTTCAAGATAAATTTAGTTGCAATGAGTGAATTATTAAGTCACACCCAACAGTCATCAACTACAAAGGACTATATGTAGTTTAATTAGTATTGTTTTATTTCAACCATTGGATGGATTAAAGAGAATAATAATTATCAGAATAAGTAATTGGTTGGTTTGCTTGGAAAAACAAATGTTTCAGAAAAAGATTTTTTGGTTTGGTTCAACACCTTCAGTGTTGTGAATAGAGTAGTTCATTCTCACTGTAAGTAACTGTCTTTTTAAATGAAATGCGATCAGTTATACAAAGTAAGCAATGGTAATTTACATCCAACATAATATATTGATATATTGATCAATATAACGGTTCTTTTTATTAAAATATATAGAATTTTTCAATGCAAAACACTATATTCTTAAAAGAACTCATCAGAACATTTAAAGCTATCCAACATAGTTTTATTTGGAAACAAAATCTTGTCGCTTCAAAGGAGATTTGTTTGGAGTAAATTTTCGCAAGACAACGAATGTCTTAACATGTGCAGGGTCAAGTTTTCTCTACACAGTTTTAATGTCAATCAAAACTAGTCATTTTTTTGGTTTGCTTGGAAATTGGTTGGTTTGCTTGGAAAAACAAATGTTTCAGAAAAAGATTTTTCGGTTTGGTTCAACACCTTCTGCGTTGTGAATAGAGTAGTTCATTCTCACTGCAAGTAACTGTCCTTTTAAATGAAATGCGATCAGTTATTCAAAGTAAGTAATAGTAATTTACATCCAACATAATATATTGATATATTGATCAATGCAATGGTTCCTTTTATTAGAATATATAGAATTTTTCAATGCAAAACACTATATTCTTAAAAGAACTCATAAGAACATTTAAAGCTATCCAACATAGTTTTATTTGGAATCAAAATCTTGTCGCTTCAAAGGAGATTTGTTTGGAGTAAATTTTCGCAAGACATCGAATGTCTTAACATGTGCAGGGTCAAGTTTTCTCTACACAGTTTTAGTGTCAATCAAAACTAGTCATTTTTTTGGTTTGCTTAGAAATTGGTTGGTTTGCTTGGAAAAACAAATGTTTCAGAAAAAGATTTTTCGGTTTGGTTCAACACCTTCAGTGTTGTGAATAGAGTAGTTCATTCTCACTGCAAGTAACTGTCTTTTTAAATGAAATGCGATCAGTTATTCAAAGTAAGTAATAGTAATTTACATCCAACATAATATATTGATATATTGATCAATGCAATGGTTCTTTTTATTAGAATATATAGAATTTTTCAATGCAAAACACTATATTCTTAAAAGAACTCATAAGAACATTTAAAGCTGTCCAACATAGTTTCATTTGGAAACAAAATCTTGTCGCTTCAAAGGAGATTTGTTTGGAGTAAATTTTCGCAAGACAACGAATGTCTTAACATGTGCAGGGTCAAGTTTTGTCTATACAGTTTTAGTGTCAATCAAAACTAGTAATTTTTTTGGTTTGCTTAGAAATTGGTTGGTTTGCTTGGAAAAACAAATGTTTCAGAAAAAGATTTTTCGGTTTGGTTCAACACCTTCAGTGTTGTAAATAGAGTATTTCATTCTCACTGCAAGTAGCTGTCTTTTTAAATGAAATGCGATCAGTTATACAAAGTAAGGAATGGTAATTTACATCCAACATAATATATTGATATATTGATCAATGCAATGGTTCTTTTTATTAGAATATATAGAATTTTTCAATGCAAAACACTATATTCTTAAAAGAACTCATAAGAACATTTAAAGCTATCCAACATAGTTTTATTTGGAATCAAAATCTTGTCGCTTCAAAGGAGATTTGTTTGGAGTAAATTTTCGCAAGACATCGAATGTCTTAACATGTGCAGGGTCAAGTTTTCTCTACACAGTTTTAGGGTCAATCAAAACTAGTCATTTTTTTGGTTTGCTTAGAAATTGGTTGGTTTGCTTGGAAAAACAAATGTTTCAGAAAAAGATTTTTCGGTTTGGTTCAACACCTTCAGTGTTGTGAATAGAGTAGTTCATTCTCACTGCAAGTAACTGTCTTTTTAAATGAAATGCGATCAGTTATACAAAGTACGCAATGGTAATTTACATTCAACATAATATATTGATATATTGATCAATGCAATGGTTCTTTTTATTAGAATATATAGAATTTTTCAATGCAAAACACTATATTCTTAAAAGAACTCATAAGAACATTTAAAGCTATCCAACATAGTTTTATTTTGAAACAAAATCTTGTCGCTTCAAAGGAGATTTGTTTGGAGTAAAATTTCGCAAGACAACGAATGTCTTAACATGTGCAGGGTCAAGTTTTCTCTACACAGTTTTAGTGTCAATCAAAACTAGTCATTTTTTTGGTTTGCTTGGAAATTGATTGGTTTGCTTGGAAAAACAAATGTTTCAGAAAAAGATTTTTCGGTTTGGTTCAACACCTTCAGTGTTGTGAATAGAGTAGTTCATTCTCACTGCAAGTAACTGTCTTTTTAAATGAAATGCGATCAGTTATTCAAAGTAAGTAATAGTAATTTACATCCAACATAATATATTGATATATTGATCAATGCAATGGTTCTTTTTATTAGAATATATAGAATTTTTCAATGCAAAAACACTATATTCTTAAAAGAACTCATAAGAACATTTAAAGCTATCCAACATAGTTTCATTTGGAAACAAAATCTTGTCGCTTCAAAGGAGAAATTTGTGAATTTTGAATCAAAAAGCTCTTCTTAATTGATTTGTTTGGAGTAAATTTTTGCAAGACAACGAATGTCTTAACATGTGCAGGGTCAAGTTTTCTCTACACAGTTTTAGTGTCAATCAAAACTAGTCATTTTTTTTGGTTTGCTTGGAAATTGGTTGGTTTGCTTGGAAAAATAAATGTTTCAGAAAAAGATTTTTAGGTTTGGTTCAACACCTTCTGTGTTGTAAATAGAGTAGTTCATTCTCACTGCAAGTAACTGTCTTTTTAAATGAAATGCGATCAGTTATACAAAGTAAGTAATAGTAATTTACATCCAACATAATATATTGATATATTGATCAATGCAATGGTTCTTTTTATTAGAATATATAGAATTTTTCAATGCAAAAACACTATATTCTTAAAAGAACTCATAAGAACATTTAAAGCTATCCAACATAGTTTTATTTGGAAACAAAATCTTGTCGCTTCAAAGGAGATTTGTTTGGAGTAAATTTTCGCAAGACAACGAATGTCTTAACATGTGCAGGGTCAAGTTTTGTCTACACAGTTTTAGTGTCAATCAAAACTGGTCAATTTTTTGGTTAAGTAAAACCAACAACTATTGAGCAATGTAAGCACTATAGCAATAGGTTCACCGGCCGATTGGCATCTAACTAGCTCAAGCACGAATAGCCCTACAAATTGTTACATTAAACCAGCTATAGAAACATCGATTCTCATAGCGCGCTGACCGTGGCTCCCTCTGTCCATCCTAAAAGCTCATTACGCTCGATTACAGGCAATTTTACCGCTGTATTCTGTTGGTCGACAGCTACTTTTATTATTACACGTCGAAAAAAAAATAGTTTCTGGCCGTTAGTATATCTATAGGTGTAGATCACAGTAGAAAATTCGATACCGTTGTTGTGAAGGAATGAAATTTCGGCTGCTCAAAGCACCGAACCTAATGGCGTTACGCGCAGAAGCGTGTAAACGCAAGTAGAAAGTCCATTTTGGTGTAATTGAGTTGAAAATTTTAATCGGCAACAGCCAGAACTTGCTTAACAAGAATTTTCGTATATAAAATATAAATTTTATCTTAAGCTAACTTAACAATAGATCTCTATAGATATCTATCTATATATATGAGACAAAACAAGCTTCATAACTACTAAGGAATTATAGGTTATGTGTATGAGTTATGGTACAGGAAACGCACCTCGGGCCAGATAGGCTAGAGAGGCCGAGTGCAACCCTTGTCGTCGTACTTGTAGTTATTTCAACAATCTCACAAATCAAGTAAGGCCCTCTGGCGGCGTCTCATATGGTCCTCAGCCTAGCCGCTTTTGATTTATTTCGATTCTTGACGATCCTTATGTCAGACATGCTCATGAGCCGGTAACAAGCCGATAATTTTTAACTTCCTGTATATGTCCATAACCTAACAGTCTCTTGCCAATTATTGAGGCTTTTCAAAACCAATATTTAATATTTTGTAGACTGTTAGTGATAAAACTATTTAATAATCTCACAAACTATACAGTAATAATGGTGTCTACGCAAGAACAGCATTAAAATAACTTTGAAATAAGTAGAATATCTGCATTGCAATGCCATTTAATATATTGGAGCCCGATTCTGCCAACCAACGTGTTCTTGGTAAAATACTAAACTGAATATGTGCATATCAGATTGCATAGATATGAGATATAAATCGCAGATACGATATATAGGCATAGACATTCACAGAAGTCGTTGTAGTTATTTTACGTGTTCAATTATTTATGAAATCTTTTCAGTATTCTGTTTATAGAAATGGCTTTGATCGACTGGTCTATTCAATTTATTCAGTCTTAAGAGCGCCTAACTCGTGGGGCGAGTGGCTCTAGTGGTAGAGTGCTGCTCTCCTGCTAGGAAGTCTTGGGTTCAAATCCAGGCATCAGCTGAAGATCCTCGTCCCACCGCCTTTCGCAAGAGGCGTAAAACCGTGGGTGCCGGCAACCAGTTGAACACCTCTGGTTGTCGTTATCAAACAGTATGTAAAAATGGGTAAGCACAAAGGGCCAAGAATTGGCTTAGGTGCAGCGGAATAAACCGCACCCAAAACAACTAGAAAGATCATTTGGTTGGTTCAAGTAAAATATGAAATTGTCAGAGTTAGAATATGATTTTCTTGATGTTCCAAGTATAACATTTTCTTGTTTTAAGTATGAAGGAACTGCTTGAAAGGAATTACGTCTATTTTAAGCGATACGTACGTATACTTTTGGGTCAAGAAACTGTTATGTATATTTTTCACCCAACAAAATATTGTTGTTTATGTAAAACGAACGTCTTGCTCTTTTTATATGTAGAAGAATAACATTTTCTTCTTCAGAGCAAAATATACTCAACATATCTACCTATACTAATTACGAACTTTCAAGTGTAGGGCGCGTTCAGCGGAATCGCCCATTTTCGCCGACATTTGCGATCGAGTACCTGCAAAATTGAGCTTTTCGATATTACTTTTGACGCTCGAATTGAAAAAAGGACACAATTCCGCGTGGACTGCGCGATATTTTGTAAATTAAATGCGTCAATTTTGAAAAAAAATCACGTTTTTGCACCTCTTCGGGCGAAGGCGAACCTCGAGAAAATGTCACGTGACGTCTAGAAATTCCGACAAGCGGATCGGTGAACGTCAAAAATTTACATTTTTTATCCGTTCCTGCCGACCTTATAAAAGCCGCTCGCTCTCATGTCTTACGATAAGATCCCTCTAATTACCCTTCGCAAAGAGTTTTGAGCAAAAAAACGGCCTTAAAAACAATTTTCGATCCAAAAAATCGATTTTTGTCGACCCGTGTTTTGCTGCTATTACCACAGTAACGTCAAACCCGAAACGCCCCCTGCCGGGCATTCGTAACAACAGTAACAGATAGCAGATAACCTAAAATGTATCCTAAAATGTCCATATTGCGAATGTGGACAGGTGGGAAGCCTTAAGGCCGAACCTAACCGCTGCGAACACGAACACGGACACGAACGCGAACGCGTACACGGTCACGTAATTCAATTGCGGTATATGGCGGAACCCTAACCACCGCGTTCGCATGCGTCCCATATACCGCAATATAACTGACCGCGTTCGCGTTCGTGTCCGTGTTCGTGTTCGCAGCGGTTAGGTTCGGGCTGTAACCACATATTTCTAGAATGCCCAATAACTAAAATCGAAAATTTTGACATATACACAGAGCTAGTACTATATACTCAAGAACAATTTTATTTGATATTCAAGAATAGAGTTCTCTCTGTGTAGACTTTTCCACTACAATCCTGGTTTTCCTCATAATCCTTGTAAGTCACCAATGAAATAAAACACTTATGCATAGATGTCAACAAACAATATACGAACACTCAATATCGTCAAGCTTATATAGCGGTAATATATGACAAAAGTCGCGAGAAACTGTTAGCGCCATCTGTAAAGTAATTACGCAACTTTCTATGTATCTCTCAGAGAAAAAATCTTGGGTCAAGAAACTGTTTTTTCGTTGAAACATATAATATTTTTCGTTCAACGAAATATTTTTGTTGTTATAAGACGAACGTTTACTTTCTTATTGAAGAATAACTTTTTCTTCGTCAGAGAAAAGTATACTTGACTATTATTAATATTTACTATTAGAATAACATACTAGCTCTGTGTATAAGTCAAAATTTTCGATTTTAGTTATTGGGCATTCTAAAAATATGTGGTTAAGGCTTCCCACCTGTCCACATTCGCAATATGGACATTTTAGGATACATTTTAGGTTATCTGCTATCTGTTACTGTTGTTACGAATGTCCGGCAGGGGGCGTTTCGGGTTTGACGTTACTGAGGTAATAGCAGCAAAACACGGGTCGACAAAAATCGATTTTTTGGATCGAAAATTGTTTTTAAGGTCGTTTTTTTGCTCAAAACTCTTTGCGAAGGGTATTTAGAGGGATCTTATCGTAAGACATGAGAGCGAGCGGCTTTTATAAGGTCGGCAGGAACGGATAAAAGATGTAAATTTTTGACGTTCATCGATCCGCTTGTCGGAATTTCTAGACGTCACGTGACATTTTCTCGAGGTTCGCCTTCACCCGAAGAGGTGCAAAAACGTGTTTTTTTTTTCAAAATTGACGCATTTAATTTACGAAATATCGAGCAGTCCACGCGGAATTGTGTCCTTTTTTCAATTCGAGCGTCAAAAGTAATATCGAATAGCCCAATTTTGCAGCTACTCGATCGCAAATGTCGGCGAAAATGGGCGATTCCGCTGAACGCGCCCTACACTTGAAAGTTCGCAATTAGTGTAGGTAGATTATTTGTATAGAAAAAAATCCTCTTCGTGCTACACAATTCTATAGCAAGCAGCCGACTGTGTCAAAGTCTAACCTCTTCGTTGTAAGTATAACAGTTTATGGTAGTAGATATTTGCCCATCTAATACGTGATTTTTATTGCCTCTGCTATGGAACACAGGCACCATTTATACCGACCAATCACTTATTAATTTTGCTACTTCAGTAGCATAGCATGTGTTTGCAAACGGATACCTACGTTATTTCTTAAGTAGGTAGCTAATAGTCCATGACTCGCGTGGCGGCTATTATTGGTTGTAAAATATGGATAATATTCTCCTTTTCTTATGTGATAGAAACCAGCAAGATGTTACTTAGATATGTTAGTTTCTTAGGCATCTTTTTCAGTATTACATACCACGCGGTGTGGTTCCCAACTTTGTTGCAGCGTTTTTTACGTGGTGCGGCTGGTCAGTCTCCACGGAGACAGAGATTTGCAAAAAAACGATTAAAATACAGCCGTTCGTGGTGTGTTGTAATGTACAGAAAGTTAAAACGTTGAACCATATATCTGTTTTTTTTTTCACCTGGAGAAATAACACACCCAGGCGACATATATCAAATTAATAGGAAATATATCACCATTACAGTCAGGTATTTATCATTACAGCGACTGGAGTAAGAAAAGGGAGATGGAGATAGAGAAAAATGATCGGTTAATACAGAACTAAACTGCTAATTACTAGGCTATTAAACTGGTATAATAAAGGCAACTGTATATGATTGAGTGTTGGTATTTTCTTTTTAATTTCTTTCATCGCTATATTGCGTTCTTGAGGTGTTCAACAATGACCATTAGGAGGTTTTCCATTATTGTTTGATTTATCGTCTTTTGCAATCGACTTTTATCATTCTTTTTAGCAAATTATAGACATATACTTTAAAATTCATCCTTCCCAAACAAATAGACACCATAAAGGCACTATTCGAAAGCGGTAAACTAAGTAACCCACATCGGAAAGTTCAGTGCACGCTATATCGACATAACTTATGCGCGTATTGCAGTGAATTTTATACTTCGCAATAAAATAGCATTTTGGTAGGAATCTATGGGTACCTATAGATGCATACATGCGTGGGTGTGAGCCTTTAGACGTGCTTAGCGCATTTGCAGACATGCGGGCTTAGGATCGGTAAAAAAGGGAAATTCCTGAACGTTTTCGTCGAAAGTTACGAGCGGATACGTCAAATGGCGTGCACTCACGTATCGCGCCGGCGTTATGTATATAACTTCCAACATTCGACACTTTAATGCAGGATGAATGGTATTTTGTGATTTTAGTACCTATGCAAGGAAATGAATGCTCAGTTCGAGTCAAATTACTTTGAATCAAAACAACAGTTGATTTCCATATCCACGAAATAACTATTCACTTCAGCTAAGACAAAATTTTCTCAGTAGAAGTGGGTTAAGTGCTTGTTTCAAGATAAATTTAGTTGCAATGAGTGAATTACTAAGTCACACCAAACAGTCATCAACTACAAAGGACTGTATGTAGTTTAATTAGTATTGTTTTATTTCAACCATTGGATGGATTAAAGAGAATAATAATTGTCAGAATAAGTAATTGGTTGGTTTGCTTGGAAAAACAAATGTTTCAGAAAAAGATTTTTCGGTTTGGTTCAACACCTTCAGTGTTGTGAATAGAGTAGTTCATTCTCACTGCAAGTGACTGTCTTTTTAAATGAAATGCGATCAGTTATTCAAAGTAAGTAATAGTAATTTACATCCAACATAATATATTGATATATTGATCAATGCAATGGTTCTTTTTATTAGAATATATAGAATTTTTCAATGCAAAACACTATATTCTTAAAAGAACTCATAAGAACATTTAAAGCTATCCAACATAGTTTCATTTGGAAACAAAATCTTGTCGCTTCAAAGGAGAAATTTGTGAATTTTGAATCAAAAAGCTCTTCTTAATTGATTTGTTTGGAGTAAATTTTCGCAAGACAACGAATGTCTTAACATGTGCAGGGTCAAGTTTTCTCTACACAGTTTTAGTGTCAATCAAAACTAGTCATTTTTTTGGTTTGCTTAGAAATTGGTTGGTTTGCTTGGAAAAACAAATGTTTCAGAAAAAGATTTTTCGGTTTAGTTCAACACCTTCAGTGTTGTGAATAGAGTAGTTCATTCTCACTGCAAGTGACTGTCTTTTTAAATGAATTGCGATCAATTATACAAAGTAAGCAATGGTAATTTACATCCAACATAATATATTGATATATTGATCAATGCAATGGTTCTTTTTATTAGAATATATAGAATTTTTCAATGCAAAACACTATATTCTTAAAAGAACTCATAAAAACATTTAAAGCCATCCAACATAGTTTTATTTGGAAACAAAATCTTGTCACTTCAAAGGAGATTTGTTTGGAGTAAATTTTCGCACGACAACGAATGTCTTAACATGTGCAGGGTCAAGTTTTCTCTACACAGTTTTAGTGTCAATCAAAACTAGTCATTTTTTTGGTTTGCTTGGAAATTGGTTGGTTTGCTTGGAAAAACAAATGTTTCAGAAAAAGATTTTTCGGTTTGGTTCAACACCTTCAGTGTTGTGAATAGAGTAGTTCATTCTCACTGCAAGTAACTGTCTTTTTAAATGAAATGCGATCAGTTATTCAAAGTAAGTAATAGTAATTTACATCCAACATAATATATTGATATATTGATCAATGCAATGGTTCTTTTTATTAGAATATATAGAATTTTTCAATGCAAAACACTATATTCTTAAAAGGACTCATACGAACATTTAAAGCTATCCAACATAGTTTCATTTGGAAACAAAATCTTGTCGCTTCAAAGGAGATTTGTTTGGAGTAAATTTTCGCAAGACATCGAATGTCTTAACATGTGCAGGGTCAAGTTTTCTCTACACAGTTTTAGTGTCAATCAAAACTAGTCATTTTTTTGGTTTGCTTAGAAATTGATTGGTTTGCTTGGAAAAACAAATGTTTCAGAAAGAGATTTTTCGGTTTGGTTCAACACCTTCTGTGTTGTGAATAGAGTAGTTCATTCTCACTGCAAGTAACTGTCTTTTTAAATGAAATGCGATCAGTTATTCAAAGTAAGTAATAGTAATTTACATCCAACATAATATATTGATATATTGATCAATGCAATGGTTCTTTTTATTAGAATATATAGAATTTTTCAATGCAAAACACTATATTCTTAAAAGAACTCATAAGAACATTTAAAGCTATCCAACATAGTTTCATTTGGAAACAAAATCTTGTCGCTTCAAAGGAGATTTGTTTGGAGTAAATTTTCGCAAGACATCGAATGTCTTAACATGTGCAGGGTCAAGTTTTCTCTACACAGTTTTAGTGTCAATCAAAACTAGTCATTTTTTTGGTTTGCTTAGAAATTGATTGGTTTGCTTGGAAAAACAAATGTTTCAGAAAGAGATTTTTCGGTTTGGTTCAACACCTTCTGTGTTGTGAATAGAGTAGTTCATTCTCACTGCAAGTAACTGTCTTTTTAAATGAAATGCGATCAGTTATTCAAAGTAAGTAATAGTAATTTACATCCAACATAATATATTGATATATTGATCAATGCAATGGTTCTTTTTATTAGAATATATAGAATTTTTCAATGCAAAACACTATATTCTTAAAAGAACTCATAAGAACATTTAAAGCTATCCAACATAGTTTCATTTGGAAACAAAATCTTGTCGCTTCAAAGGAGATTTGTTTGGAGTAAATTTTCGCAAGACATCGAATGTCTTAACATGTGCAGGGTCAAGTTTTCTCTACACAGTTTTAGTGTCAATCAAAACTAGTCATTTTTTTGGTTTGCTTAGAAATTGATTGGTTTGCTTGGAAAAACAAATGTTTCAGAAAGAGATTTTTCGGTTTGGTTCAACACCTTCAGTGTTGTGAATAGAGTAGTTCATTCTCACTGCAAGTAACTGTCTTTTTAAATGAAATGCGATCAGTTATTCAAAGTAAGTAATACTAATTTACATCCAACATAATATATTGATATATTGATCAATGCAATGGTTCTTTTTATTAGAATATATAGAATTTGTCAATGCAAAACACTATATTCTTAAAAGGACTCATAAGAACATTTAAAGCTATCCAACATAGTTTCATTTGGAAACAAAATCTTGTCGCTTCAAAGGAGATTTGTTTGGAGTAAATTTTCGCAAGACAACGAATGATCTTAACATGTGCAGGGTCAAGTTTTCTCTACACAGTTTTAGTGTCAATCAAAACTAGTAATTTTTTTGGTTTGCTTGGAAATTGGTTGGTTTGCTTGGAAAAACAAATGTTTCAGAAAAAGATTTTTCGGTTTGGTTCAACACCTTCTGTGTTTTGAATAGAGTAGTTCATTCTCACTGCAAGTGACTGTCTTTTTAAATGAAATGCGATCAGTTATTCAAAGTAAGTAATAGTAATTTACATTCAACATAATATATTGATATATTGATCAATGCAATGGTTCTTTTTATTAGAATATATAGAATTTTTCAATGCAAAACACTATATTCTTAAAAGAACTCATAAGAACATTTAAAGCTATCCAACATAGTTTCATTTGGAAACAAAATCTTGTCGCTTCAAAGGAGATTTGTTTGGAGTAAATTTTCGCAAGACAACGAATGTCTTAACATGTGCAGGGTCAAGTTTTCTCTACACAGTTTTAGTGTCAATCAAAACTAGTCATTTTTTTGGTTTGCTTGGAAATTGGTTGGTTTGCTTGGAAAAACAAATGTTTCAGAAAAAGATTTTTCGGTTTGGTTCAACACCTTCAGTGTTGTGAATAGAGTAGTTCATTCTCACTGCAAGTAGTGTCTTTTTAAATGAAATGCGATCAGTTATACAAAGTAAGCAATGGTAATTTACATTCAACATAATATATTGATATATTGATCAATGCATTGGTTCTTTTTATTAGAATATATAGAATTTTTCAATGCAAAACACTATATTCTTAAAAGAACTCATAAGAACATTTAAAGCTATCCAACATAGTTTCATTTGGAAACAAAATCTTGTCGCTTCAAAGGAGATTTGTTTGGAGTAAATTTTCGCAAGACATCCAATGTCTTAACATGTGCAGGGTCAAGTTTTCTCTACACAGTTTTAGTGTCAATCAAAACTAGTCATTTTTTTGGTTTGCTTAGAAATTGATTGGTTTGCTTGGAAAAACAAATGTTTCAGAAAGAGATTTTTCGGTTTGGTTCAACACCTTCAGTGTTGTGAATAGAGTAGTTCATTCTCACTGCAAGTAACTGTCTTTTTAAATGAAATGCGATCAGTTATTCAAAGTAAGTAATACTAATTTACATCCAACATAATATATTGATATATTGATCAATGCAATGGTTCTTTTTATTAGAATATATAGAATTTGTCAATGCAAAACACTATATTCTTAAAAGAACTCATAAGAACATTTAAAGCTATCCAACATAGTTTCATTTGGAAACAAAATCTTGTCGCTTCAAAGGAGATTTGTTTGGAGTAAATTTTTGCAAGACAACGAATGTCTTAAGATGTGCAGGGTCAAGTTTTCTCTACACAGTTTTAGTGTCAATCAAAACTAGTCATTTTTTTGGTTTGCTTGGAAATTGGTTGGTTTGCTTGGAAAAACAAATGTTTCAGAAAAAGATTTTTCGGTTTGGTTCAACACCTTCAGTGTTGTGAATAGAGTAGTTCATTCTCACTGCAAGTAACTGTCTTTTTAAATGAAATGCGATCAGTTATTCAAAGTAAGTAATACTAATTTACATCCAACATAATATATTGATATATTGATCAATGCAATGGTTCTTTTTATTATAATATATATAGAATTTTTCAATGCAAAACACTATATTCTTAAAAGAACTCATAAGAACATTTAAAGCTATCCAACATAGTTTCATTTGGAAACAAAATCTTGTCGCTTCAAAGGAGATTTGTTTGGAGTAAATTTTCGCAAGACATCGAATGTCTTAACATGTGCAGGGTCAAGTTTTCTCTACACAGTTTTAGTGTCAATCAAAACTAGTCATTTTTTTGGTTTGCTTAGAAATTGATTGGTTTGCTTGGAAAAACAAATGTTTCAGAAAAAGATTTTTCGGTTTGGTTCAACACCTTCAGTGTTGTGAATAGAGTAGTTCATTCTCACTGCAAGTGACTGTCTTTTTAAATGAAATGCGATCAGTTATTCAAAGTAAGTAATAGTAATTTACATTCAACATAATATATTGATATATTGATCAATGCAATGGTTCTTTTTATTAGAATATATAGAATTTTTCAATGCAAAACACTATATTCTTAAAAGAACTCATAAGAACATTTAAAGCTATCCAACATAGTTTCATTTGGAAACAAAATCTTGTCGCTTCAAAGGAGATTTGTTTGGAGTAAATTTTCGCAAGACATCGAATGTCTTAACATGTGCAGGGTCAAGTTTTCTCTACACAGTTTTAGTGTCAATCAAAACTAGTCATTTTTTTGGTTTGCTTAGAAATTGATTGGTTTGCTTGGAAAAACAAATGTTTCAGAAAGAGATTTTTCGGTTTGGTTCAACACCTTCAGTGTTGTGAATAGAGTAGTTCATTCTCACTGCAAGTAACTGTCTTTTTAAATGAAATGCGATCAGTTATTCAAAGTAAGTAATACTAATTTACATCCAACATAATATATTGATATATTGATCAATGCAATGGTTCTTTTTATTAGAATATATAGAATTTGTCAATGCAAAACACTATATTCTTAAAAGGACTCATAAGAACATTTAAAGCTATCCAACATAGTTTCATTTGGAAACAAAATCTTGTCGCTTCAAAGGAGATTTGTTTGGAGTAAATTTTCGCAAGACAACGAATGATCTTAACATGTGCAGGGTCAAGTTTTCTCTACACAGTTTTAGTGTCAATCAAAACTAGTCATTTTTTTGGTTTGCTTGGAAATTGGTTGGTTTGCTTGGAAAAACAAATGTTTCAGAAAAAGATTTTTCGGTTTGGTTCAACACCTTCTGTGTTTTGAATAGAGTAGTTCATTCTCACTGCAAGTGACTGTCTTTTTAAATGAAATGCGATCAGTTATTCAAAGTAAGTAATAGTAATTTACATTCAACATAATATATTGATATATTGATCAATGCAATGGTTCTTTTTATTAGAATATATAGAATTTTTCAATGCAAAAACACTATATTCTTAAAAGAACTCATAAGAACATTTAAAGCTATCCAACATAGTTTCATTTGGAAACAAAATCTTGTCGCTTCAAAGGAGATTTGTTTGGAGTAAATTTTCGCAAGACAACGAATGTCTTAACATGTGCAGGGTCAAGTTTTCTCCACACAGTTTTAGTGTCAATCAAAACTAGTCATTTTTTTGGTTTGCTTGGAAATTGGTTGGTTTGCTTGGACAAACAAATGTTTCAGAAAAAGATTTTTCGGTTTGGTTCAACACCTTCAGTGTTGTGAATAGAGTAGTTCATTCTCACTGCAAGTAACTGTCTTTTTAAATGAAATGCGATCAGTTATTCAAAGTAAGTAATAGTAATTTACATCCAACATAATATATTGATATATTGATCAATGCAATGGTTCTTTTTATTAGAATATATAGAATTTTTCAATGCAAAACACTATATTCTTAAAAGAACTCATAAGAACATTTAAAGCTATCCAACATAGTTTCATTTGGAAACAAAATCTTGTCGCTTCAAAGGAGAAATTTGTGAGTTTTGAATCAAAAAGCAGGACAACGAATGTCTTAAACGGCCGGTGACATCAATGGCATCAACACGGAAACCTTTTTCTATGTGCCGGAGACAACGGCGCGACGTCAAGACGGTAACTTTTTCGTGCGCGCGGTTTCGTCAATCCGCCGTAGAGGGCGCGCGCGTCGGTCGCGGTCTCGCATTAAAAGCCACGGCTGCACGGTTTTATCCTAGGCAGGAATCTTCGATTCATATCTCGCCCACATGCCTGGTCCGCATTGTGTTCTAATTTTTTGCTCTCGGCCCGGCGTGCAGCGCCTCCTTGCAGGTGTTCGGGGTACCAAGCGGCTGTCGCCTTTTACAAAATCGGTAGTGAATAATCGTGTCGCGGCATTTTTTCACGCTAATTACATCCTTGTATGCCATTCCTGGTACCAAACTATTCCGGGAGGTGACTCGGATGGGAATAAATATTTTTTGAGGTTGGAGTTGCAATAACGTCAAATTTAAAGGGAGTTTGACGTTTAGATTGACATTTACAACTCAGCAGTAAAACACATATGAAGAAAGCCACAATTTTGTCACTTATATGTTTAATCACAACTTCCAAGTATTATAACACCACGAAATCATTTCTAAACTACTGATAAGGATCTTAATCCTTTTTCAAAGGTTATAAATGACCATATTCAAATAGATGTCGTTCCGGTCGCTGTAAGAGCGCGCTATAATCAATTTAAAAGCGTTTCTTTGCGCTTGGAAATGCTACCGGTAGTGATGTTGGCGTTTCAGTCTCGGGAGTGCCTTCAACCTCGGTCACTTCGGTTTGAAATTAATGTCTTGCGATGTCCAACTAACACATGATCCGAGATATTTAATGCACCTTGACAGTTCACGGCACAAGGACTCCGCCGGCCAAAGGAAGAAAAAAAGACACCACGGCGCGGTCATCCGCCCGTATAGACCAGATCTGATATCAGTTATTTTATCTTTGCTTTCACGTCATACATGACCGATCCTGAGACATGCAGAGGAATATTTCTTTCATCGTCATTTTTTTTTTAATTATATATTGGCTGTATATTAGTTTGACAATTAAATCTTGTAATTAATCCTGTATATGCCACCATGTGAGTGAAAGAGAGCAATAATTAATATTAGTCAATCTTGATCTCAGATAAGAAAAGTGTAGAATGAATATCTATAGTCAGAAAATAGAAGACGACATATTTGTCTCGCAGTTTGGAATGTGGCCATTGTTCTTAAAAAGTCCTTTATATTCACGATCTTGTGTGATAAGAAACATTGTTTAGAGTTTAGACTATTGTTACGATTTGTTATTTTTAATAACTTACATATTTATGTATTTAGATCACTTCTGCTCAGTAGATATCTGAAATTGATAAGAAAAGATTATATTAAAAGTCTTAGAAGAGACTATATTAAAAACTCACTAAAATAAATTAGAGGAATACGAAGAAATGTTGCAGTTTAGTCAAACGGCTGTAAATATGAAATATTGTACAGGTAACACTAGTCAACAGTCAAAATGTACATTGGATGCGACTATTTTTTTATATATATACTAAGGCTCTCTAAACTCAAAAATCGCATAAAAAAATTCTTTTAATGGATACGTTTTCGAGTTGCAATTTTTTTTCTTTTTTTTTGTTTTTTTTTTTGCGGAGGTAGTTCGACTATTTGGAGGATATCTCGAGTTAGGAACGTCCAATCTTGTCGCCCGGCACATAAAATTGAAGCTAATTGTATCACCAACAATTGTCACTCATATAGTTTTTCAATCGCTTTAGTAGTTATAGCGCAATAGGCCACGATATTATAAAAATTTGGCCAAAATAAAAATGGAACATTTACTCTATCACCTGTGAGAAGTAGAAATCGTGGAAATATAGTTAGTTTAATATTTTTTGCGTAGAGTTTGAACTTTTACGAAGAGAACAAGGTATTTACGATTAAAATCTATGCAAAAATAGCGAAGTTATGGTCATTTAAGATTGATAGGTACCAAACTACCAGAATTCTACTTTTTCTCATTGTGTTTTTTAGTTTAATTCATTGTGCTTAGTTTTAATGTGATGTTTTCAATGTAAAAGAGATTCGAAGTGAGTTTGATTGTTGCTTCGCCTTATATTCTTGTCGATATCTGTTTTTCTTATGGGGAACCAGATATAGTTGCCCATCATTTTTTCAATCCAAAAGCCCTGGTAGCGCCGCTCAATAGTCTTCATTTCCTAGTGAAACCTCTCACCATGCTCGTCACTGACGTCACCAAGATTCTCAGGATGAAATCTTCTCAACTGCTAGCTCCAGGTGTATACCGTATCCCATGTGCTTGTGGCAGTGTCTACATTGATGAGATAAAGCGCTCTGTCAGCGTTGGGGTTTCAGAACATGAACGTTGTACAAGGCTGCGCCAGATCACCAGTTCAGCGCTTGCTGAGCACAGACACAACAATTCTTCTCGACCAAACAAAAATCATCTCGCGGGAATCACGTTATTATCCTCGTAGAATCCGCGAAGCGATCGAAATCTTTAAAGATCCCTCCAATTTCAATCTAGATGACGGTTGGCATTTGCATCATAGCTGGAAACCACTTTTACGACCACCACAGCCAATCACAGCTACCCCAAACCGCCCTCCCAACCAATAGTTGTTTGACTACCTGCGCAGGCACCTGCGCCAGGTACATATAACGTCGATCGAAACACGTACTGACATATCTGAATATCATTTTTTGGTGAGATATGCCACTACGTGTTTTGAGCGACGATAAATACCCTCACCCTTCCACACACGTTCATTCTCTCCGTCCTGAAGATGCCTCTTGCAACAGAGTGCGAAACGTTGACTAAAAGATGCGCATCTTGGTGCGAATCACGTGACGTACTCGTCTTCCGGATGGATCCGACCTCTACCATGCATTTAAACTGCTATAAATGACGAAAAATACAAAATAGAGAAAAGGCCGAATTTTGGTAGTTTCGTACCCATTGGTCATAATTGATCATTACTTCGGTATTTTTTCATAGATTTTCATCGTAAATACCTTGTTCTCTTCGTAAAAGGGCAAACTCTACGTAAAAAATAAGAAACTGAGCATATTTTTACTATTTCTACCTTTCCCTGGCGGTTAAATGAATGTTCGATTTTCATTTATACTAAAAAAATTCAAATTATGGTCAATTACACTGAAACCACTGAAGCGATTATAAAACAATATTAATAACATTTATTGGTGATTCAATTGGCTTTAATTTGATGTACCGAACGACAAGATTTGATGTTCCGAACTGGAGATATGCTCCAAATAGTCGAACTACCTCCAAAAAAAATTAACAAAAAAAAGAAAAATTCATAACTCGAAAACGTATCCATTCAAAAAATTTTTAATGCGATTTTTGAGTTTAGCGGTCCATGGTATCTAAGAAAAAAATAGTGGTATCTAATGTAGATTTTTTTTTTATTACTTTGTTGACTAGTGTAATTGGACCTAAACTCGCCATATAGATTTATACAGCAAGTTTAACTATGATTTCTATGCCATTATAGCTAAAGCATGGGCACAGTCATGCTTCGCTGGTATTATATTATAAGAAAAGAATTTATTTGTTACAGGTTTGAACTACTATAAACTTTTTTCAAAGTTATATTTGTATAGATTAATAAAAATTTGAACAAGATGCGTAAAGAATGCGGTTTCTTTTATCGAAAAATTCTAACTAGGAGAATGTTTGAATAGAAAATTTGATCAAATTGACAGGTAAAATAAATAGTACGGTGCTGTCATTAGTTATGCTTTATAGAAAGGATAATGCGCGTAACATTATATGAATTATAATAAATTGATACTGTATAGAAAGACGACGGGGGGCCTATTATGATGTCATTAATCAAGTAATTAAAATGAGCGTTATTATTAATCAAATTATAGTTATTAATTTTTGTTTTATGTATATGTTTGACTACCCAAGATAATAAACGATCGTGACGTTTTGAAAATGTATTTTTTTGAAACAATTTTCACCAATTTTTCTCTGACGAAGAAAATGTTATTCTTCTACATATAAAAAGAGTAAGACGTTCGTTTTACATCAACAACAATATTTTGTTGGGTGAAAAATATATATATATATATATATACAGTTTCTTGACCCAAAAGTATACGTACGTATCGCTTAAAACAGACGTAATTCCTCTCAAGCAGTTCCTTCATATTTAAAAGTTATTCCATCCATACAGAACGTTCGAAAGCTATAAACTACATTACAAAATACACTTACATTATGTTTTATGTTAATAAGTTCGATTGTATAAACAGAAATGTATAATGCACGTTTCTCTTATACTTTTAACGAATACAATAACAGCAGTGAACAGTTCAATATATCTTAAACTTCTAGGAAATCGATTGGCCAAACGGATTTGATTAAACCAATTGTTGTTTTGTTGCATAACAATCCGTGTTTACTTTTAAAATTGTAGTATTTAAGAACAAGGATAAAGACCAATGATAAGTATTAATATATTAAGTAATTTTTGATGTTTAGTGGTCATCTTAGCTCTTCTGGTCTCGGCGCCGCGCGTTTATATATTTTTTTGTTCTTCTTATACGCATAAAAGCTAATTTATGCGCCGGCTCCAGCGGGCAAAGTAGATTACTGTGGTAGCCAACCGCTGTATTTTATGTGTTTATTTTCAGGTGCATGTAAAATCCCTACTTATTTCGAAGCTATAAAGTTTACTGACCCTTAGTTGATATCTGTATCAATTATAATAGACCAAGTTAGAAAATAAAAATTATTTTAAAGATTGGGGAAAATCTCAAATTTAGCTCATTTCTTTGTTGTTTCCTCCGCCAAGGCTCTTAGATGATTACAGCTAGATGCGATGTTGGATATCGTATGGTGATTACACCTTGCTTACTGTATTTATTATAGCCAGTGGCCGCGAAACAGGATGGTTGTCTGCTTGGTTCTCGTTGGCCTGAGGTCCGACAAAGTGATATCCATAAATTTCTATTTAATACCAGCATACGGACATTTTTACAACGGCCTTTAATTCCCTACTACACAATTTTGATGGACTTGGAAACACCTACATAACGGACCTATGTAGCATTTACTACAGCGTGTTTTGTAATCATGATTTGGTCAAATGAGGACGCAAAAACGTATCATATTATGCTGAGCTCCAGAGTAGCTATGATCTATAATTCTGAAAAAAAAAAAAACTGTCTTAAACGTCTTGAGACACCGTAGTAAAGAAATTAAGGATTCTAGGAGGGATTCAAGATTCAAATAGAGAAAAGACAATGAATGGATCGCCCACTGGTCTCATTGTGGACCAGCTCTCAACTACTGGTTGGTCCATAACGAGATGCATAAATTCTGCAAGAAACAATCGAAAGCTTATTTATGCGCGCGTCATGCCCATCTTGTCCGCAGCCTAGAAGAGGGAAATGGCAACAATTTCCACTTAAATTTAATTGCCGACTAGCAATACCAAGACAGATTTGGCCAATGTTGCCTAACAATATATATAACTTTAAAGTTTAAGCTATTAGTGGAATTTATTGATGTGAAAACATATAACAAATATAAAATAACTCATAAACCATCAATTTTATTAAAAAACGTTTCAGATAAAACCATTTTTTAATGCTTTTATTGTATATTTTGAATATTATACAGAAATCATATTCCATAGATGCTTAAAGCTCGAAAACACCAGGAAATCAAAAGTCTTCCTTAATAGTTGTGAAAATTAGGTTGTTTTAATATGCATTTACCTTCGTTTACGTTGATAACATTGATTGCAGACTGAAAACGGAGCTAAATTGCTACTCATTTGATCACAAGTGAGGTAAACGCCACAAATTGCAGTTGGACTTGTTCAAGTAATTGGATTATTAGATGATGTGGACGTTGATTTCGACAAAGAGAGAATCAACAAGCCCATATTAGCATCCAAAAGGTTTTAGTACATAATATTTGATTGTAATTCCTTGCTATGTATCATTGAACCCAATTTTAGTACATTTATATGGCACGCAATTGTGGGGCGAGTGGCTCTAGCGGTAGAGTGCTGCTCTCCTGCTAGGAAGTCTTGGGTCAAATCCAGGTATCAGCTGAAGATCCTCGTCCCACCGCCTTTCGCAAGAGGCGTAAAACCGTGGGTACCGGCAACCAGTTGAACACCTCTGGTTGTCGTTATCAAACAGTATGTAAAAATGGGTAAGCACAAAGGGCCAAGAATTGGCCTAGGTGCAGCGGAATAAACCGCACCCAAAACAACTACAACAAGTAGTAAAATAATAGAGCTATAGTATGGTGTGGGGCGAGTGGCTCTAGCGGTAGAGTGCTGTTCTCCTGCTAGGAAGTCTTGGGTTCAAATTCAGGCATCAGCTGAAGATCCTCGTCCCACCGCCTTTCGCAAGAGGCGTAAAACCGTGGGTGCCGGCAACCAGTTGCACACCTCTGGTTGTCGTTATCAAACAGTATGTAAAAATGGGTAAGCACAAAGGGCCAAGAATTGGCCTAGGTGCAGCGGAATAAACCGCACTCAAAACAACTACAACAATATGGCACGAAATTACAGTCCTTTGAGGCCTTATGATCAGCATCTCATCTTATACCAGGAAGTAGGCACCATGCTTAAATCTAACTAGAAACTCGTACACAAACAAGAAATGAGACCATTCAAGAACCATTTAACAATCCGAAACATAAATAACACCGTCTATTCTTTTCTAACGCTGTCGGCTTATGACCCGGCAACAGTTCGTATTTTAGCCGTACCGTGAGCATAAACAAAACTCTCGGACTGTCCTGAATGTCCTGTATATCCTGGCGACCACGACCTCGCTTACTTCTTATATCATACGCACGACTATGGCAGAGAGAACCGCTGTAAAGTGTGCCCCATTGTGGACTGCCAGCGTCCATATATTCGCGTGATATGTTGCGATTTTGTCCAGCCTTTATATATGTAGTCGAGGTGCAAGAGCCTAGGTGATTTCAGCCGGAACATTACCACGGAAAAGTTATGTTTAACACCCTGACAGAATAATGGTGTGCAAAATATATATATGTCCAAAATACGTTACTAAAATCGTCTTTGTGGGATATTCCTTCAGAATGCAAAAGGTAGAACGTTACGGTCTTATTTCAGAAGCATTCTATACAATACTACACGTGTAATGGAACTTTATGGGTTATGCTGGCCGTCAAACTTGATGTATAACAGTTGTATTCGCGCGATATCCATGCCGTTCGCTGTATATTACACGGATGCATTGGGCCCTGCACTCCGCAAAACACAGCGGACCCATGTAAATACACACGTCGATAGGCATCTTCCAGAGTACCAGCAATGCACCAAATGATGGCAACTCAAACTATATGGCGCTCTGCAAGAATATCGACCATAGCCAAAGATTCATTCCGTTCTCCAGTAATAATCATCGTACAGATGTTCATTGATGGTTGTGTAGGTACGTCATCAGGCCATTTTCGTGTGCAGTCAATCAGATCGCGCTGTTGGTATTACAGAATCCTTCCTGGAGTGTTCTAAATGAGCCCCAACGGGTTCTAACCTGCCACCGGGCCTCAGCCCAAATGAGTAGCGATACAGATCCACCTCAAGCTAAGCTGTCATTAAATTCTCCACAGATAATTTGTGACTACCGTAAGCGTACGTGTTCGTATGCCAGCTCAACAACAGTTGATAGTAATTATATACAGTGTGTTTCACAAAGTTTTTGCTCCAGATTTTTATGACAGATTATCATGCATAGATGTGTAATAACAAGAATAATAAGAATAAGAATAATAACAAGAACCCAACAAGATACAAGGACGACGATATTTCGTCTTTGCTACACCAAAGTCTCGCTCGTTAACGCTCTCAGAAAATATATCTAAGGGTAAAGCTGTTCCTGTCTTCTTTGTGTGTTCCATACTGTTAAAAGTTACGACAATTTGATCGCTGTCCACTGATTATAGCCATTCTTGTGATCAAACTCAACCGTCACAGTGCATATAATTCTTGTATATTATCAAGGATTGGTCAATGATGGTAAAACATACCCTAAAGTTTGCATTTCTTGGGAAAAATTGTGGGTCACAAGCTGAGATTATGGTGGGGCGAGTGGCTCTAGCGGTAGAGTGCTGCTCTCCTGCTAGGAAGTCTTGGGTTCAAAATCAGGCATCAGCTGAAGATCCTCGTCCCACTCGCCATGCTCGATTTCCATGTCAGTAAACAGAGAACACGGGCGCACTCTAGCTGGCCGGTGAACGACACGTCTTTGGCGGTCTGTCGCCTACCAAGAGGTACTCATCCATCAATGCTCGTTCGTGAAAATATTCAACCTCTAAAGGGTAGATATATTGGCGATATTCTGTCCAATTCTCTATCAAAGTTACTAATGTTAGCAACCACAAAAGTTGTTAACTGACGGAGGCAGTTCCTGGAAATGAACTTTTCTGATGTTTAACTTATTAGTCGCCTCACTATTGTGGGGCGAGTGGCTCTAGTGGTAGAGTGCTGCTCTCCTGCTAGGAAGTCTTGGGGTCAAAATCAGACATCAGCTGAAGATCCTCGTCCCACCGCCTTTCGCAAGAGGCGTAAAACCGTGGGTGCCGGCAACCAGTTGAAGACCTCTGGTTGTCGTTACCAAATAGTATGTAAAAATGGGTAAGCACAAAGGGCCAAGAATTGGCCTAGGTGCAGCGGAATAAACTGCACTCAAAACAACTACATCATGCATGATAGATTTATGGATCAGTAAATCATTAATTAAAACGTAGGTTTACATACGAATGTCCCGATTGCCTTTTAAAACCCAGTGGAAACCATTTCCCAAGGTATACTGAAAATCAGACCACTTTCCCACAAGTTCCCATCTCTGAAACCTGATTTAAAATTTTATGTCGCCGGCGTTGGACGCCATAAATGGTGCAGCTGGGTATATCAATTATTTTTAATTGAATTATTGTTTTTTTTTGTGTGTAAGGACATGCTCGAGAACCGTATGATGGTCCGTACGGTTACGGTATTGCCCGTGATTGTTATTAATCACGGTTAGAGTTATCTGGACGACGTTCAGTGCACGTCAAACAAAAACTCATCGATCTTACTCCCGCTGAGTGTGGTTGGTACTAACTGACCGTCCGTCGTTGCCAGTCTAACTGGATCGTTGGCGATATCGTTTATGTATGTTTGAGAGATTGCTTTAATTGGTCGGTGATATTTCGTACTGAAGTATCATCTGCCAGAAAGACATATCCGATAATATCACCGACTTGTCACGGTTCGCTTTTCTTTCTTGCTAATTGCTAATTTCCGTGGTTGTTCAATATTTTACCTACAATAATTTATGGGACAGCCTGCATTAGCAAAACTATGTTTACTAAATAATCTAAGAAACTTGCTCAACCATAACTACTTATAAAGAGCCAGCCATCCTCTTAAATTACTTTTTAATAAACGTATGGTCTTCATTCTACATACGCACGGTGGTTTTAAGTGGCTACCATCACAGCCCAGAAGGAAGAAGCACATAATTAATAGTAAACATCCTCAGTTGGTTGGGCTATTAATTTTAATTTAGCGTACCATCGCTGGTATATACCATTCGCAGCAGGTATACTCGTCTATCCATAATGAACGCCTTGTTTTTTTTGACCAACTCTACAATTAGCCGACCATATACCTTCCTTATACATCCTTCCTTATACATAGGTACAAGGTTTACAGACTTAACTACAATAGCTATTTATATGGCAATTTGAGCAACACCTGTAGCAAAGGTCTGCATTAAACGTCTCCATGGTCCATCTGAGCCTCAATATCTCGTTCGCTATTCAAATGTATGCAGAGTTATTCGTGAAACGGGTAAACCGGGTCAACGCCTCTTCTGATCGGGCGAGGTTGATCGGTTAGGTCCCCCATTCCCCAGCCACTTTTTAACACCGATCAATCTGTTGTAATTGTGCCAGGGAAGAGAGACCGAACGGGCTGACTCTGCGTCCCGCTGCTGAACATTGCGGGGGAAGCAAAACCCACGTCACGAACGTGGAACGAGCACCTGTTCTCTGCGGTCCTTTGCTCTCGTGCCCACTTTTGTTCACTACCGCTGGTACCTACTCCTCGTCTACACTTGTTTGCATTCGTGTATATGCAGATGTAGCTTTTGACGAACGCGTTGCAACCCTTTTAGTATGAGCATAGATGATAATTCATTTTCAGAACGAAAAAAGTTTCAGGATGTTCAGAGACGTCCAAACACCAGAACATACAATATAGTGGGTGTACCTATGCACTGGAAAAAGGCCGCCACAACACGGGCCGTGTGCTCAAATCTCGTCCATATATACAAGGAACAATCGGTTTTAGCGGTCGCGGTCGCAACAGAATGCACTACTTAAGCCGGTATTGTATTCGTGCCCACTATGGAATGTTAAGCTACAGAGATATTGGAATTAATTAGTGGCCGATGGTTCTGGTGCACGATCAAGTCTCTCTCTGCGCAAGAGGCGACCGCTCTTGCGAACCCAGCAACCATAAACTCCTCTACTATCTACCAATTAGAAAAATCGACCACGTTTTATTACCTACTGCTGCTGCTGCTGCTGCTTGTTGCTGCCGCTGCTTGTGGTGCCCTCTGTGTGAGCGCTGCCCATTGCTTCTGCCATCTCTTTGCCTCTTATCTTACCGCGGTATTGCTGATAATTTTCTCGTTTTTTATACCGTTTAAGAGCGTGTGATATGTGTAGGTTAGGTATCTAAAGTGCAATAGAAAATGGACTTGATGAAAGTCGTACTAAATCTATTCCTATTTAAAGACCAAATTTCCATGTAAAGGCATCAGGCCTACAACGTCGTTCAATCATCAAAAGAAAACAGGAAGAGACGTGCCGACTGGTCGATTAACACGAGCAAAAAGCCTAAAGCCGCTTTCGGCATATCGACCTCTCGACAAAAAGCGGACACCTTCAGAAGCGTTCCAGAAGACAAAAGAGCGCCGGCCGCGGAGAGGTCACGTGGCCGACTGGCGGCGGCGGCGGCGATTTTATGAAGAATCGTGATTGTCGACAAGGCACGGGCGTTTCTGCACGTTTCTGCCATAGGAGAGCCGGGGAGTTCTTTTGACTTGTTCTTCTAGAGTGGCCGCAATAGTACATGTTCTGGGCATCGATCATGCCCTGGCACGTTTCACTCGCGCGGACCGCGAACACGAGCCCCGATCGGCACGAGTTCAGGACAATTAATTAAGTTGCATGGCGTGCGCAAGTAATCCGTATTGTATTTTGTCATAAGGGAGAACAGAGCACGTAATAGCGGCGTCTTATGGTATGGAAGATCTTACATTATGTTAGACGAAGACTTCTAAGCGAAGATGTATGTTAACTTTTTATCAGTGCTGTTTCTTTCGTCCTTTCTTTCTCAGAGGAAGATAGCCATAAAAGATATCCATAACTATGTTTGTTCGAATTTCTTAATGAAACATTATATGTCAATCGATAGAGCTATTCAAGTAGTATACTCCAGAGTTTTACCCACAAAAATTATCGAACGGTTTAGCAAAAAAAATTGATTTTATTACCAGCGCGTCAGCGAAAACAGCTCATGGTGTCCTCAAATAGAATTGCATACTAGCTCTGTGTATATGTCAAAATTTTCGATTTTAGTTATTGGGCATTCTAGAAATATGTGGTTAAGGCTTCCCACCTGTCCACATTCGCAATATGGACATTTTAGGATACATTTTAGGTTATCTGCTATCTGTTATTGTTGTTATGAATGTCCGGCAGGGGGCGTTTCGGGTTTGACGTTACTGTGGTAATAGCAGCAAAACACGGGTCGACAAAAATCGATTTTTTGGATCGAAAATTGTTTTTAGGGCCGTTTTTTTGCTCAAAACTCTTTGCGAAGGGTATTTAGAGGGATCTTATCGTAAGACATGAGAGCGAGCGGTTTTTATAAGGTCGGCAGGAACGGATAAAAAATGTAAATTTTTGACGTTCATCGATCCGCTTGTCGGAATTTCTAGACGTCACGTGACATTTTCTTGAGGTTCGCCTTCACCCGAAGAGGTGCAAAAACGTGATTTTTTTTCAAAATTGACGCATTTAATTTACAAAATATCGCGCAGTTCACGCGGAATTGTGTCCTTTTTTCAATTCGAGCGTCAAAAGTAATATCGAAAAGCCCAATTTTGCAGCTACTCGATCGCAAATGTCGGCGAAAATGGGCGATTCTGCTGAACGCGCCCTACACTTGAAAGTTTGTAATTAGTATAGGTAGACTAGCTCTGTGTATATGTCAAAATTTTCGATTTTAGTTATTGGGCATTCTAGAAATATGTGGTTAAGGCTTCCCACCTGTCCACATTCGCAATATGGACATTTTAGGATACATTTTAGGTTATCTGCTATCTGTTACTGTTGTTACGAATGTCCGGCAGGGGGCGTTTCGGGTTTGACGTTACTGTGGTAATAGCAGCAAAACACGGGTCGACAAAAATCGATTTTTTGGATCGAAAATTGTTTTTAGGGCCGTTTTTTTGCTCAAAACTCTTTGCGAAGGGTATTTAGAGGGATCTTATCGTAAGACATGAGAGCGAGCGGCTTTTATAAGGTCGGCAGGAACGGATAAAAAATGTAAATTTTTGACGTTCATCGATCCGCTTGTCGGAATTTCTAGACGTCACGTGACAGTTTCTCGAGGTTCGCCTTCACCCGAAGAGGTGCAAAAACGTGATTTTTTTCAAAATTGACGCATTTAATTTACAAAATATCGCGCAGTCCACGCGGAATTGTGTCCTTTTTTCAATTCGAGCGTCGAAAGTAATATCGAAAAGCCCAATTTTGCAGCTACTCGATCGCAAATGTCGGCGTAAATGGGCGATTCCGCTGAACGCGCCCTACACTTGAAAGTTCGTAATTAGTATAGGTAGATAACGCCAACCGCCGATACTGTAGAACATCGAGGATAACAAAATCGGAATCTACATGAAATTCTGCATCTAGTAATGGTATCTATACGACACTATACCCTTATAGTTACAAGTTACAACCCCTCTTACACAAGTAAAGCGGTAAATTGGTGTGCGCTCTGGTAATTAAATCTTTTTTTTTTTGCTGAACCGTTCGATACTTTTTGTGGGCAAATCTCTTTCTTTCGTCCTAAGACCTAAAGCTTTTTTATGGATAAATGATTGGTAAATCCAATGAGAGGTCTTACGCATTTATTGGTCATTTGACATTTGGGCAAAATAGATTTCACATCGTATTTCAAAAGGGAACTAAAGCCGATCTAATAACGATTGTATGTTGCTTGTGGAATCAAGATAACTCATGTTCTAATTACAAAACGGCGTGGATCAAATCACTCAGCATTAGACAGCACTTAAATGCAATGAACTTGCACTGTATATCGCTAATCACAGTCTGACACAATTGACTCGAGCGCATAATTGCCATTTCATTATCCGTTTCGGTATTGTTTATTTTCGCGCGCGCTGGCTTTTCCTCATCATTATGGAAATTGAATTTGCCACTTCGATCGACATAATGACGGATCGAAAATTAATATTTAATGAAGAGGTGACGTGTTATACACGTGTCCGTCGATCATTGTTAATTGGAAAATACTTACTGCAATAAGCTTTTTATACTTGTGGGGCGAGTGGCTCTAGTGGTAGAGTGCTGCTCTCCTGCTAGGAAGTCTTGGGTTCAAATCCAGGCATCAGCTGAAGATCCTCGTCCCACCGCCTTTTGCAAGAGGCGTAAAACCGTGGGTGCCGGCAACCAGTTGAACACCTCTGGTTGTCGTTATCAAACAGTATGTAAAAATGGGTAAGCACAAAGGGCCAAGAATTGGCCTAGGTGCAGCGGAATAAACCGCACCCAAAACAACTACAACAAGCTTTTTATACGAGAGAAACTTCTTGTCTTTAGTTGGCAAACCACCAGATAACCATAAACATGAAACGCAAGAAGTCAAGGTCCATAAAACTCCATAAGGGCTAATCGCTGTAGACCGCGTTACTAACGACATCTACCGAGTCTGACTTATAAACATCGACGCCCATCGTTCAGCCTTATCAATTCGTGTATTCGCCTTCTATTATCCTCATAAGGATTCGCCTGGATCACGGAGGTGGCTTAAGCTTAATATAGAAATCGAAGAGTCACAGGACTTATCGCCGGTCTCCATATAAATCGCCCTCCCCGCTTTGGTTGTGTCTGTATATATATATATCGGGGTCCCGAGTCCACTGTTTTATTGGTCCACATTTACATAGAACACACTTCTTCACTATAAAGTGAGTGCCCAGGATTTGTGTGAGCCGTACGGCCGTTTATATCAATTATTGCGGTCGCTGCAAATGTCATATATTCTATATATGACCGGGATTGTTCGGAAATGTGTACAGTTTATATCTTGCATTATTACCTACCTCTGAGTTTAACACTATAGTTTTGAATAAGGTCTTTGTTGTAGTTGTTTTGGGTGCGGTTTATTCCGCTGCACCTAGGCCAATTCTTGGCCCTTTGTGCTTACCCATTTTTACATACTGTTTGATAACGACAACCAGAGGTGTTCAACTGGTTGCCGGCACCCACGGTTTTACGCCTCTTGCGAAAGGCGGTGGGACGAGGATCTTCAGCTGATGCCTGGATTTAAACCCAAGACTTCCTAGCATGAGAGCAGCACTCTACCGCTAGAGCCACTCGCCCCACTGAATAAGGTCTTATTTATAAGGGAGATTTCCTAGAAATATTACGACCATTATGGTGAAACGTTACATAATTCTATCTGTTATATTCTTAATGGCTTATGTACTGTTTTTCATCCGATTTTGGCCAAACTTATCCTTGGAGTGCTACATAGCGAAACATAGCGTAACAACTAAAGTTATCCAAACAGGAAATAAATCACTGGGAATCGATGTATTGTAAAATGTAGATCGAATCGTGTTGTTACGTACGGAGAAAGCAGTCTCGGAGGAGTCTGATGATTTGAATTTGGTGGATAACAATGTGGCAACCGAAAAGTCATTATTTCGTACAATTACTAATGACTAGGTTCTCAGAAATGGTATCCAGTCTCGACCGCACAGCGACCACACAGCGAAAGAAATGGATTTAGATTAGGCAATCTTAGAACGGTTAAATGTTTAGCTATTTTGTTCGTGCAAATTAAAAGATGCAAACTGTTATTTTTCGGAAATTTGTTAAGTGATACAATCAACGTTTGATTAAAAATTACTAAATCGTTTTTGTTACTCTAATTAGTCGCAAATTGGATATCAAGAAAAATTATTCTTGCGTTTCAGATAAAAACATTTTTTAATGCTTTTATTGTATATTTTGAATATTATACAGAAATCATATTCCATAGATGCTTAAAGCTCGAAAACACCAGGAAGTCAAAAGTCTTCCTTAATAGTTGTGAAAATTAGCTTGTTTTAATATGCATTTACCTTCGTTTACGTTGATAACATTGATTGCAGACTGAAAACGGAGCTAAATTGCTACTCATTTGATCACAAGTGAGGTAAACGCCACAAATTGCAGTTGGACTTGGTCAAGTAATTGGATTATTAGATGATGTGGACGTTGATTTCGACAAAGAGAGAATCAACAAGCCCATATTAGCATCCAAAAGGTTTTAGTACATAATATTTGATTGTAATTCCTTGCTATGTATCATTGAAGCCAATTTTAGTACATTTATATGGCACGCAATTGTGGGGCGAGTGGCTCTAGCGGTAGAGTGCTGCTCTCCTGCTAGGAAGTCTTGGGTTCAAATCCAGGCATCAGCTGAAGATCCTCGTCCCACCGCCTTTCGCAAGAGGCGTAAAACCGTGGGTGCCGGCAACCAGTTGAACACCTCTGGTTGTCGTTACCAAACAGTATGTAAAAATGGGTAAGCACAAAGGGCCAAGAATTGGCCTAGGTGCAGCGGAATAAACCGCACCCAAAACAACTACAACATAGTATAGCATGAATATATCCAAATAATCTACCTATACTAATTACGAACTTTCAAGTGTAGGGCGCGTTCAGCGGAATCGCCCATTTTCGCCGACATTTGCGATCGAGTAGCTGCAAAATTGGGCTTTTCGATATTACTTTTGACGCTCGAATTGAAAAAAGGGCACAATTCCGCGTGGACTGCGCGATATTTTGTGAATTAAATGCGTCAATTTTGAAAAAAAATCACGTTTTTGCACCTCTTCGGGTGAAGGCGAACCTCGAGAAAATGTCACGTGACGTCTAGAAATTCCGACAAGCGGATCGATGAACGTCAAAAATTTACATTTTTTATCCGTTCCTGCCGACCTTATAAAAGCCGCTCGCTCTCATGTCTTACGATAAGATCCCTCTAAATACCCTTCGCAAAGAGTTTTGAACAAAAAAACGGCCTTAAAAACAATTTTCGATCCAAAAAATCGATTTTTGTCGACCCGTGTTTTGCTGCTATTACCACAGTAACGTCAAACCCGAAACGCCCCCTGCCGGACATTCGTAACAACAGTAACAGATAGCAGATAACCTAAAATGTATCCTAAAATGTCCATATTGCGAATGTGGACAGGTGGGAAGCCTTAACCACATATTTCTAGAATGCCCAATAACTAAAATCGAAAATTTTGACATATACACAGAGCTAGTATTTTATACTAATAAAAATATATAGTTGTATGTATATCTTTCTCTGACGAAGAAAAACTTATTTTTCTATAAAAAAGTAGACGTTTATCTTACAACAACAAAAATATTTTGTTGGACGAAAAATATATATGTATGCTTCAACCAAAAAACAGTTTTCTCGATCGAAGATTCTTACTCTGAGAGATACATAGAAAGTTGTGCAATTACTTTACAGATGGCGTTAACAGTTTCTCGCGTCTTTTGCCACGTATCACCGCTATATAAGTTCGACGATATTGAGCGTTCGTATATTGTATGTTTACATCTATGCATAAGTGTTTTATTTCATGGGTGACTTACAAGGATTATGAGAAAAACCAGGATTGTAGTAGAATGGCTTACACAGAAGAGAGAACTCTATTCTTGGATATCAAGAAAAAATGTCCTTACGTATATAGTGTAGCATGAAGAGGATATTATTGTTATCCAAATAATATTTCCGGTTTAAGAGTTTGGTATGTTTATGTTGAGTACATTTTGCTCTGGCGAAGAAAATGTTATTCTTCTGCATATAAAAAGAGTAAGACGTTCGTTTTATATCAACAACAATATTTTATTGGGTGAAAAATATACATTCTTCAACGAACAAACAGACGTAATGCCTTTCAAGCAGCATTGTATATTTTACTTGAACCAACCAAATGATCTTTCTACAGATATAGAAACAAGTGATTTAGTAATAATCTTTTACATTAACTCAACTTTTTGTAATCATGTTTGGTCGGACTGTGTGTGTACCTGTACGTAACCGTGGAGTTATGACGCCAATATAAATGTGCAGACGTAATTACTAGTGCCCGTTTGGCTAACGAGGAATTTCTCAATTGGCATCTTGTAGGCCGGCTATATAAGTGCCTATAAAACCGGCGCATAGCTCGACGACGACTTAATTAACTAAAGTATAGATTAGCAGTCAACTAGATCACAGTGCATCTCAGTCAACTATCTGACCGGAATAATTAGATTATGCGTTCAGTTTAATACGAACTCTATAGACCTCACTATAGAGTATAGAGTATAGAAAAGAAGCAGGATTGTTGCGGGGTTTATAGAATGTATCACGTTATACATCACTGATGATAGCATTAAACTAGCTCTGTGTATATGTCAAAATTTTCGACTTTAGTTATTGGGCATTCTAGAAATATGTGGTTAAGGCTTCCCACCTGTCCACATTCGCAATATGGACATTTTAGGATACATTTTAGGTTATCTGCTATCTGTTACTGTTGTTACGAATGTCCGGCAGGGGGCGTTTCGGGTTTGACGTTACTGTGGTAATAGCAGCAAAACACGGGTCGACAAAAATCGATTTTTTGGATCGAAAATTGTTTTTAAGGCCGTTTTTTTGCTCAAAACTCTTTGCGAAGGGTATTTAGAGGGATCTTATCGTAAGACATGAGAGCGAGCGGCTTTTATAAGGTCGGCAGGAACGGATAAAAAATGTAAATTTTTGACGTTCATCGATCCGCTTGTCGGAATTTCTAGACGTCACGTGACATTTTCTCGAGGTTCGCCTTCACCCGAAGAGGTGCAAAAACGTGATTTTTTTTCAAAATTAACGCATTTAATTTACAAAATATCGCGCAGTCCACGCGGAATTGTGTCCTTTTTTCAATTCGAGCGTCAAAAGTAATATCGAAAAGCCCAATTTTGCAGCTACTCGATCGCAAATGTCGGCGAAAATGGGCGATTCCGCTGAACGCGCCCTACACTTGAAAGTTCGTAATTAGTATAGGTAGACAAAGCTTCATAACTTTTTTGCAGTTTTTCAGTTTTGTGAAATCACAGCCACTGTCCGCATGGCTTTCGTTGAATCTTTAAATGTCGATGGTTCGGCGGTTAGAAATTAGTAATTTATGAGATGTTATCTGGGCGATGTCGATCCGAGAGTTGCAATGTAACCGACAACCTCTCAATAAATCGCTGCTGAATTTATTGGACGCTTCTCAATAAAACATCAGACTGTATAATATGTCCTCGCCATGCTCGATTTCCATGTCAGTAAACAGAGAACACGGGCGCACTCTAGCGGGCCGGTGAACGACGCGTCTTTGGCGGTCTGTCGCCTACCAAGAGGTACTCATCCATCAATGCTCATTCGTGAAAATATTCAACCTCTAAAGGGTAGATATATTGGCTATATTCTGTCCAATTCTCTATCAAAGTTACTAACGTTAGCAACCACAAAAGTTGTTAACTGACGGAGACAGTTCCTGAATATGAACTTTTCTGATGTTTAACTTATTAGTCGCCCCACTATTGTGGGGCGAGTGGCTCTAGTGGTAGAGTGCTGCTCTCCTGCTAGGAAGTCTTGGGTTCAAATCCAGGCATCAGCTGAAGATCCTCGTCCCACCGCCTTTCGCAAGAGGCGTAAAACCGTGGGTGCCGGCAACCAGTTGAACACCTCTGGTTGTCGTTATCAAACAGTATGTAAAAATGGGTAAGCACAAAGGGCCAAGAATTGGCCCAGGTGCAGCGGAATAAACCGCACCCAAAACAACTACAACAACTAATAGTAACTCTGATACAGAATAGAAATCAGGGGTTTTATAGTTGCTATCTACCTATACTAATTACGAACTTTCGAGTGTAGGGCGCGTTCAGCGGAATCGCCCATTTTCGCCGACATTTGCGATCGAGTAGCTGCAAAATTGGGCTTTTCGATATTACTTTTGACGCTCGAATTGAAAAAAGGACACAATTCCGCGTGGACTGCGCGATATTTTGTAAATTAAATGCGTCAATTTTGAAAAAAAAATCACGTTTTTGCACCTCTTCGGGTGAAGGCGAACCTCGAGAAAATGTCACGTGACGTCTAGAAATTCCGACAAGCGGATCGATGAACGTCAAAAATTTACATTTTTTATCCGTTCCTGCCGACCTTATAAAAGCCGCTCGCTCTCATGTCTTACGATAAGATCCCTCTAAATACCCTTCGCAAAGAGTTTTGAGCAAAAAAACGGCCTTAAAAGCAATTTTCGATCCAAAAAATCGATTTTTGTCGACCCGTGTTTTGCTGCTATTACCACAGTAACGTCAAACCCGAAACGCCCCCTGCCGGACATTCCTAACAACAGTAACAGATAGCACATAACCTAAAATGTATCCTAAAATGTCCATATTGCGAATGTGGACGGTGGGAAGCCTTAACCACATATTTCTAGAATGCCCAATAACTAAAGTCGAAAATTTTGACATATACACAGAGCTAGTAAAAGTTACTAAAACTTAACCTTTAACAACTTCACTTTTTTAGCAACTGAATAGTAAATAACTTTCTGGACTGAATGTTGACCTTTTGATACCCCATTTGTTGTGTCACTTATACATTAGTCACTAGAAAATTCTTCTTCATTTTTTTTACCAGGTTGCTTATGCAATTGTTACTCAATTTCCAGTCATTTCCTAATCACCATAATTAATACATAATGTTTGCAGCAGGAACAGTAGCGTGACCACTGTGCGCTTGTAAAATTAAGTTATTACTGAAACTGTAGCCATAAGTATAAGATCTAAACATTATAATTTACTATCGGTTTCAAATTTCTAAATATAAATTAAACTACTCATATATAGCGTTCTATATCTGTTAAATGTTACGCTGCATGTTTTACTGGTCGTAAAATCAGTTTACAACTTATTTTTTTGTTATCCTTAGATATTTACATACTTCCAATGATGATGTAAAATCCAGTTACTACCTATCTGTGAAATAGATTATTTCTTGTGACAATCTGGCAAATGAAGTGGCAAATTTTAGATACATTTTCTTGATTTGAATGCAGAGTTTTGGCTTCAGGAAATTGAAGAATTGTCGATTGTTCAGATGCTTCAATGTTTGATCATAATTAAAAATGCATACCAAATATAACCGAGGAAACAATAAACGCTTTCTTTTCGCATTCTGTTCGGGATACTTCTATACACTGTTAGATATTTAATCACAGTCGAACTAATAATCCTTCTAATTTATTAGCTGCCAGACAATCGAGTCAAAGTAAAGCCGCGCCTGTATAAGCCGACAGTCATTTGTGTTTAGTCATTTTAAGCCAATCAATACTCACAACAATAACGATACAGCTTCCCATAGTGTATCAAAGCAATGGTTCTCGACATGTAACGAATACTTTTAATAAGTGGTACAAGTTATTATCTTGGTCTGTGTGTAAAAGAATTATAATGATGTTGCTTTTAATACATAGTATCTGTAGTCCTTATAATATACTCTAACCATAAAGGAAATTATGTTTTTACTTTCCGACTTGGTCCTCTACAATAGTTGGTCCTCTACCTGTTGTTCAGTATGGCAAACAAATGCGTTGGCGTTTTAGTTTAGCAACTAGCTCTGTGTATATGTCAAAATTTTCGACTTTAGTTATTGGGCATTCTAGAAATATGTGGTTAAGGCTTCCCACCTGTCCACATTCGCAATATGGACATTTTAGGTTATCTGCAATTTGTTACTGTTGTTACGAATGTCCGGCAGGGGGCGTTTCGGGTTTGACGTTACTGTGGTAATAGCAGCAAAACACTGGTCGACAAAAATCGATTTTTTGGATCGAAAATTGTTTTTAAGGCCGTTTTTTTGCTCAAAACTCTTTGCGAAGGGTATTTAGAGGGATCTTATCGTAAGATATGTGAGCGAGCGGCTTTTATAAGGTCGGCAGGAACGGATAAAAAATGTAAATTTTTGACGTTCATCGATCCGCTTGTCGGAATTTCTAGACGTCACGTGACATTTCTCGAGGTTCGCCTTCACCCGAAGGGGTGCAAAAACGTGATTTTTTTTCAAAATTGACGCATTTAATTTACAAAATATCGCGCAGTCCACGCGGAATTGTGTCCTTTTTTCAATTCGAGCGTCAAAAGTAATATCGAAAAGCCCAATTTTGCAGCTACTCGATCGCAAATGTCGGCGAATATGGGCGATTCCGCTGAACGCGCCCTACACTTGAAAGTTCGTAATTAGTATTGGTAGACTAGCTCTGTGTATATGTCAAAATTTTCGATTTTAGTTATTGGGCATTCTAGAAATATGTGGTTAAGGCTTCCCACCTGTCCACATTCGCAATATGGACATTTTAGGTTATCTGCAATTTGTTACTGTTGTTACGAATGTCCGGCAGGGGGCGTTTCGGGTTTGACGTTACTGTGGTAATAGCAGCAAAACACGGGTCGACAAAAATCGATTTTTTGGATCGAAAATTGTTTTTAAGGCCGTTTTTTTGCTCAAAACTCTTTGCGAAGGGTATTTAGAGGGATCTTATCGTAAGACATGAGAGCGAGCGGCTTTTATAAGGTCGGCAGGAACGGATAAAAAATGTAAATTTTTGACGTTCATCGATCCGCTTGTCAGAATTTCTAGACGTCACGTGACATTTTCTCGAGGTTCTCCTTCACCCGAAGAGGTGCAAAAACGTGATTTTTTTTTCAAAATTGACGCATTTAATTTACAAAATATCGCGCAGTCCACGCGGAATTGTGTCCTTTTTTCAATTCGAGCGTCAAAAGTAATATCGAAAAGTCCAATTTTGCAGCTACTCGATCGCAAATGTCGGCGAATATGGGCGATTCCGCTGAACGCGCCCTACACTTGAAAGTTCGTAATTAGTATAGGTAGATAATACTCATGATATATAAACATATAAATATGAGCTTGCATGCATACTGGTGGTTACATCTAAAAGGCTATTGACTTCTTGCGTTATATATCCGTTAACTTTAAGTTATTCTAATCAATTCCAATAGATATGTATAGTGCTCTACTTAAAATAACAAGTCTTAGTGCACATCTCCTTCTGGACGATATAATAGAGTTGTGATGAAAGAAACAAAAATAAAATAACATAAAAACTGACATAACATCCATTTTAAGAATCTTAACATGTGCTATCTGTTGATTAATGGATGAATTAATATTGGTATATATGTATTTGAATTAGATTTCTTATGAAAGTTGCCATCAATTGGAATTCTATATACAGAAACAGAGATGAGATTTATTTAATATACGCCTAATCATTTCCTTCAATTAACGATCGTTTCCTGTAGAAATGCGTCTTTTACTCAACTTTTCTTACATGTCTGCTCCACTTGATGTATTTTCAATTAAAGTTTGAACATTTTCTATTATTTCAGGCAGCCAACCGGTGTCTAGAGTGGTGAAATGAAGAATTTGTGGTGAGTACACAGAATACAGTACACGAATGTCTTTGAGTAAAGAATATCACTTGTTTCTATTCTTGGTTCAAGTAAAATATAAAATTCTCGAGTAAGAATATTCAATTCAACTAATATAACAGAAGAAAAATGATGATTATCTTCATTAATTAAGGTACCATTGAACAGGGAATTGGTAATTTTTCACATTACTTGTAATTAATACACGACGTTCATAATCGATTTCTCCTTTGCCATTTCGCTGGAAGAATTCAACGGCGAGCTTCCTGTGCGAGCACAGACTCCTGAGATTATGTAATTTATCGGCGGCAATAAATACTTGTAGGAAATTAATTGAATTACTGTTAATTTACATGCAAATCCAGAGATAATTAAACTGAGAGCGCAGAAGGAAAAATAAAAACGAGCAACATAGTTGCTACTTTTTTTCTACTATTTTTCTGCTTTCTTGGTAGTTTAGTAGCTGAACACTTGATCTCACAATGATGGTACGTTGAAAAACAAATCAAAAGTAAAACGTCGTCGCCCTAAGCGTTGTTGAATACAGACGGCCTCCCCAAGAACACCGTAACACTCATAAATTATTAATAATTAGAAGTAATGCCGTGCGAGCTGTAATGCGGTATATGCAGCATATATATTCCGCGCAGACTGATGCCGAAGATGGTCGCAATTAGGTCCAATTAAAACATAATCTAGAGCCGAATAATTAAAATCCTTCTTTTTATTCATGAATGGAATCTGCTCCAAGCTAGTTTACCAGACGAAGCTGCATTCTTGAACGATGCAAATGTTCTCTTAAAGTCTCTTAAAGTTCTCTTAAACAGTGTGTCAATGTAGGTAGTAGGAAAGTTGTGTTGGGGCCACACCAGTTCGTTATTGTGATTCAAAAGATATTAATACTAAGTACACTGGTAGATTTCAGCATTAATCAGCCAATTTATAAGAGTTAATCTCGAGTTTTCGTAATCTATTAGTGCGTCTAGTCGATCAGGCTAAATAATAACGTGACATTTGTCGGTCTTTTTGAAGTCGCAGCTATGCTGATTGCATACAGTATATAAAGTCTATCTATAGCAAATACTGACTCATTTAACCTTCTTGGTTAGCCCGTTTTCTTTATATATATTTTTATTATATCTACCTACATTATGTTACATATATATCAGATCGGGGCGAGTGGCTCTAGCGGTAGAGTACTGCTCTCCTGCTAGGAAGTCTTGGGTTCAAATCCAGGCATCAGCTGAAGATCCTCGTCCCACTCGCCATGCTCGATTTCCATGTCAGTAAACAGAGAACACGGGCGCACTCTAGCTGGCCGGTGAACGACGCGTCTTTGGCGGTCTGTCGCCTACCAAGAGGTACTCATCCATCAATGCTCGTTCGTGAAAATATTCAACCTCTAAAGGGTAGATATATTGGCTATATTCTGTCCAATTCTCTATCAAAGTTACTAATGTTAGCAACCACAAAAGTTGTTAACTGACGGAGACACTTCCTGAATATGAACTTTTCTGATGTTTAACTTATTAGTCGCCCCACTATTGTGGGGCGAGTGGCTCTAGTGGTAGAGTGCTGCTCTCCTGCTAGGAAGTCTTGGGTTCAAATCCAGGCATCAGCTGAAGATCCTCGTCCCACTCGCCATGCTCGATTTCCATGTCAGTAAACAGAGAACACGGGCGCACTAGCTGGCCGGTGAACGACGCGTCTTTGGCGGTCTGTCGCCTACAAAGAGGTACTCATCCATCAATGCTCGTTCGTGAAAATATTCAACCTCTAAAGGGTAGATATATTGGCTATATTCTGTCCAATTCTCTATCAAAGTTACTAATGTTAGCAACCACAAAAGTTGTTAACTGACGGAGACAGTTCCTGAATATGAACTTTTCTGATGTTTAACTTATTAGTCGCCCCACTATTGTGGGGCGAGTGGCTCTAGTGGTAGAGTGCTGTTCTCCTGCTAGGAAGTCTTGGGTTCAAATCCAGGCATCAGCTGAAGATCCTCGTCCCACCGCCTTTCGCAAGAGGCGTAAAACCGTGGGTGCCGGCAACCAGTTGAACACCTGTGGTTGTCGTTATCAAACAGTATGTAAAAATGGGTAAGCACAAAGGGCCAAGAATTGGCCTAGGTGCAGAGGAATAAACCGCACCCAAAACAACTACAATATCAGATCAATATCATCTTTGATTAATAACTAACCTAAATAAATTTCTTGTATAAGCCTACCTTAAACTGCTACTGGTTCTGGTTAAGTTTAATCCAGGAATCTGCAAAAAAAGCAAAAATTTTGTTATTCCACATTGTAAATATCAACTTTTGAACTACTTCGTTGTCAAAATCAGTTAAATCTTTAAGAAAATTTATGAAATAGTAGCATGACATTGCATAATAACTGTGAACTGGAAAATGCTCAGAAACTGAAATTAATTGCTCAATTACTTTGCTATTGTTTAATTAGCCATTTGAAGTGGTACCCTGCGCCGCATCAGTTTCCCCAAGAACTACCTAATTAACTCCTTGTTATCCGAGTTAATTTTCGGTTCTTGATTACCCAGTATTCATCATCAACGTCCTAAACACATACTAGAGTAAGTACCGTGCACGGCTTGACCCAGAAAACGCAACTTATCGACCAGTATCTTACTACACGTAAATTATTTTAATTATTGCATGCATCAACGCCTTGTACATGTTTTATATTTATTTATATTTGAACAACAGACACTTGCTCCTAACAGAGAGCAAAGCAACTAAAGGCGAAGCATCATTACGACAAGAAAAACTGTGCGTCCGCCTTCATCTGTCAACTTGTAGATAGCTTTGTATGTAAATTAAATCAATTTTAGGATGTATAATCGTTTGCTTTGTGTATTATAAATGTCAACTTGTGATCGAAATTTGTCCAGTCATCTTAAATTGACAAGATTTAAAAACACTGTATCTTCTGTGAAAATTAATTGTTCCAAACTATTGTAATAATAAAATACCATCATCAGTACAAGTGATGTTAATTAAAAATACCCAAAGAGGCATATCGCCAAATAGTGATCTAAACGGGTCGAAAGTTGAACGAAAAACAATTGCAAACTAGGACGAATATCGCAAGAGACCTTAGTAGAGCCTCCGGAGGCTCAACAACAGGAGAGAAGAGATGCCTTAAGCAGATAGGACAATAAAAGGTATCGGAACGACAGCAGTATAACACCGTTCGTGCTAGTGATAAGACAATTAAACGACATTGTCTGTGTGAGTGCCTTGCCTTAATTACGTACAGGTTGCCGTTGCGGACATCGGCACAGTCCAGGGCCCCAACTTAATTTACAACCTGTGACATATCGCCTTATTAGCACAACAGACGCCATTAGGTGGGTAACAGATACACAGTCCAGCTCGACGGACGTACAACTTCGCGAAACGACCATCTGCGTTATAGAGGTTATATTACGTTTGTGGTCCTTTATTTTAGTGTCTAAAGAGGTATAAAACTCAAAGTACCAGGGTCTATGGGGAGGACAGACAAGTTACTAGCTTCGAAGTGACATCGCAGTTGTTATATGGCGCTTTAAAAACACTTGGAACACACCTTGAAATGTGAGAAATACTCATTTTTCGTGTGGAGTCCAGTATACCCTCCAGTATGCTCTGCAATATTCAATAAACTGAAGAAAATGATAACAATTATGAATACCAGTAATCAAAAAACATCCTGAATCGACTTCAATTTACTGACAGGAGCGGATATGGCCGGTGGTCTAAGTATTGCTGGCAAACAACCGGGAATTCATTAACTATTTTCATTTGAGGTGAACGTAGCGTGTCGTGGTCATTTTGCTGTTAATTTCAAAGATGGAATCCGATCATAGTTTCGCTCAAGTGGTAGTGCTGACCACGCATTATAATTATGTGCATTAAGCGCGTTTATAACTAGTTTATTTGGTTGTTTACTGGATATGGGAAAGCTGTCGATGTCGGTATACGCATACCCAATAACATTTTCTTCGTCAGAGCAAAATATACTCAAAATATACGCAAAGTATGAAGGAACTGCTTGAAAGAAATTACGTCTGTTTTAAGCGATACATACGTATACTTTTGGGTCAAGAAACTGTATAGGTATATTTTTCACCCAACAAAATATTGTTGTTGTTGTAAAACGAACGTCTTACTCTTTTTATATGTAGAAGAATAACATTTTCTTCGTCACAGCAAAATATACTCAACATAAACATATTAAACTCTTAAACCGGAAGAATAACTAGCCGTTGAAATAACTACATATATTGAAATTCTTATTACAATAAAATATTATTTGGATAGCAAAAATATCCTCTTCATGCTACACTTATATACGCAAGAATAGATATCCAAGAATAGAGTTCTTTGTGTGTAGGCTATTCCACTACAATCCTGGTTTTCCTCATAGATGTAAATAAACAATATACAAACACTCAATATCGTCAAACTTATATAGCGGTAATATGTGGCAAAAGACGCGAGAACCTGTTAGCGCCATCTGTAGAGTAATTGCTCAACTTTCTATGTATCTCTCAGAGTAAGAATCTTGGATCAAGAAACTGTTTTTTTCGCTGAAGCATAGGTATATATTTTTCGTCCAACGAAATATTATTGTTGTTGTAAAACGAACGTCTACTTTTTTATAGAAGAATAATTTTTTCTTTGTCAGTTATTTTCTGAGTTATTCAATCGATTTTGACCAAACTTATAGTAGGTCGGGATTCAGACTGTCTGCGGCTTTAGGAAATTGAAGAATGGCAGAAGGTTGAGGGGCTTCTTGAACACATGCGGCCATATTTAGTTCACTATTCATTCTACCATTAAATATGAGTAATTAATCGTGGTAGCAAAACCGGTAGAAATATACGGTATGAGCTAGCCTGGAAACAGTGGATGCGTATCTATATAAGCTTGCAGAAATGCTAGCAGAAGCACTGTCCAGTAAATGATAATTTATAACGTAATATAAATCATGCTAGTCGCGCATGCTGATTACCATTTAGTGTATACACTAGCTCTGTGTATAAGTCAAAATTTTCGATTTTAGTTATTGGGCATTCTAGAAATATGTGGTTAAGGCTTCCCACCTCTCCACATTCGCAATATGGACATTTTAGGATACATTTTAGGTTATCTGCTATCTGTTACTGTTGTTACGAATGTCCGGCAGGGGGCGTTTCGGGTTTGACGTTACTGTGGTAATAGCAGCAAAACACGGGTCGACAAAAATCGATTTTTTTGGATCGAAAATTGTTTTTAAGGCCGTTTTTTTGCTCAAAACTCTTTGCGAAGGGTATTTAGAGGGATCTTATCGTAAGACATGAGAGCGAGCGGCTTTTATAAGGTCGGCAGGAACGGATAAAAAATGTAAATTTTTGACGTTCATCGATCCGCTTGTCGGAATTTCCAGACGTCACGTGACATTTTCTCGAGGTTCGCCTTCACCCGAAGAGGTGCAAAAACGTGATTTTTTTCAAAATTGACGCATTTAATTTACAAAATATCGCGCAGTCCACGCGGAATTGTGTCCTTTTTTCAATTCGAGCGTCAAAAGTAATATCGAAAAGCCCAATTTTGCAGCTACTCGATGGCAAATGTCGGCGAAAATGGGCGATTCCGCTGAACGCGCCCCACACTTGAAAGTTCGTAATTAGTATAGGTAGATAGACTAGCTCTGTGTATAAGTCAAAATTTTCGATTTTAGTTATTGGGCATTCTAGAAATATGTGGTTAAGTCTTCCCACCTGTCCACATTCGCAATATGGACATTTTAGGATACATTTTAGGTTATCTGCTATCTGTTATTGTTGTTATGAATGTCCGGCAGGGGGCGTTTCGGGTTTGACGTTACTGTGGTAATAGCAGCAAAACACGGGTCGACAAAAATCGATTTTTTGGATCGAAAATTGTTTTTAAGGCCGTTTTTTTGCTCAAAACTCATTGCGAAGGGTATTTAGAGGGATCTTATCGTAAGACATGAGAGCGAGCGGCTTTTATAAGGTCGGCAGGAACGGATAAAAAATGTAAATTTTTGACGTTCATCGATCCGCTTGTCGGAATTTCCAGACGTCACGTGACATTTTCTCGAGGTTCGCCTTCACCCGAAGAGGTGCAAAAACGTGATTTTTTTTCAAAATTGACGCATTTAATTTACAAAATATCGCGCAGTCCACGCAGAATTGTGTCCTTTTTTCAATTCGAGCGTCAAAAGTAATATCGAAAAGCCCAATTTTGCAGCCACTCGATCGCAAATGTCGGCGAAAATGGGCGATTCCGCTGAACACTTGAAAGTTCGTAATTAGTATAGGTAGAGATAATACCGCGAAACGCATAATTCTAACATCGAAAAATAAACTAAAAGACTAACAGGTATACAAGAGATACAAGAAGAAAGAAACAAGTTTTGGATTCGCTTGCTCTTGCTAGAGAAAAAAACGAAATCGATCGAACAAAAAAAAAGAATTTTAAGAAGAATGATGAACAGTTAGGTTTCTAGTAGGCGATGGAAAGAAAGAAGAAATAAAAAAGAAACGTGCCATGGTTACAGGCGAAACCGTCAATTAGAATGTGGGTGTGGTTCTAACAGCGGTTCTTAATAATTTATTGGTGGGCATAAATTCAGAAGCCGCGACAAATAATTGCCGAACTTCGGGTCGTTCATTTTCGATACGTATCAATTTAAAAATTCCTCCATCGTGTCGGCGGCGGCGTTACTTAATGCCTCAATTTCTAACTTTGAGATATTTGCCCTGAATCACGATCATGTTATTATCTTTCAGTTAGTATATTTACTAGCTCTGTGTATATGTCAAAATTTTCGACTTTAGTTATTGGGCATTCTAGAAATATGTGGTTAAGGCTTCCCACCTGTCCACATTCGCAATATGGACATTTTAGGATACATTTTAGGTTATCTGCTATCTGTTACTGCTGTTACGAATGTCCGGCAGGGGGCGTTTCGGGTTTGACGTTACTGTGGTAATAGCAGCAAAACACGGGTCGAGAAAAATCGATTTTTTGGATCGAAAAATGTTTTTAAGGCCGTTTTTTTGCTCAAAACTCTTTGCGAAGGGTATTTAGAGGGATCTTATCGTAAGACATGAGAGCGAGCGGCTTTTATAAGGTCGGCAGGAACGGATAAAAAATGTAAATTTTTGACGTTCATCGATCCGCTTGTCGGAATTTCTAGACGTCACGTGACATTTTCTCGAGGTTCGCCTTCACCCGAAGAGGTGCAAAAACGTGATTTTTTTTTCAAAATTGACGCATTTAATTTACAAAATATAGCGCAGTCCACGCGGAATTGTGTCCTTTTTTCAATTCGAGCGTCAAAAGTAATATCGAAAAGCCCAATTTTGCAGCTACTCGATCGCAAATGTCGGCGAAAATGGGCGATTCCGCTGAACGCGCCCTACACTTGAAAGTTCGTAATTAGTATAGGTAGAGATAAATTAAAGAAGACAATTTAGGCATAGAAACTATTTCTTGGACTTCTTTTAGCAAATTATAGACATGACAGGACACCCTGCGGAATAGCTAAGGACCTTGGTCAAGTTTTTACACACTCAGTTCTTTAGTTAGTCCAGATCCACGTAATGATGTTTTTGGTTTAGCATTTTTGTGGTTGGTCGTTTATTCTTAATGGGATACAGAACACGAATATTGAAACTCTACATTCCGATGAAGCTATCTTGTTAACGTCAAAGAACTACACTAACAAAGCCTTATGTCAGCTATAGCAGACAAGAATAGACTTGACGTGTGTTTGTGGTAATAGGGTATATCTTCACAATACACATAAGTCGTACCTTTACAGGATTATTATAATAAACGAACAGAGACATATCTGCAGATGAAAACTTTGACATAAACGTTAAAGTTACCACTTCTGCAAAAACTAATTTTATTTTGTCTTCTTATAAAATAAGATGATAAGATAATAAAAATAAGAATCTTTGCACACTACACACTAATAAGAATTTCAATATAGTTGTTTGAACGGTTAGTTATTCTTACGATTTAAGAATTTAGTATGTTTATGTTAAGTATATTTTACTCTGACGAAGAAAAACTTATTCTTCTGTAAAAAAAGTGAACGTTCATCTTACAACAATAAAAATATTTCGTTGGACGAAAATATATGTATATGCTTCAGCGAAAAAACAGTTTGTTGACCCAAGATTCTTACTCTGATGGATACATAGAAAGTTGTGCAATTACTTTACAGATGGCGCTAACAGTTTCTCGCGTCTTTTGCCACATATTATCGCTATATAAGTTTGACGATATTGAGTGTTCGTATATTATTTGGGTACATCTATGCATAAGTGTTTTATTTCATGGGTGACTTACAAGGATTATGAGGAAAACCAGGATTGTAGTGGAATAGCCTACACAGAGAGAACTCTGTTCTTGCATATCAAGAAAAGTTGTTCTTACGAATATAGTGTAACATACAGAGGATATTTTTGCTATCCAAATAATATTTTATTGTAATAAGAATTTCAATATAATATGTAGTTATTTCAACGGCTGGTTATTCTTCCGGTTTAAGAGTTTAATATGTTTATGTTGAGTATATTTTGCTGTGGCGAAGAAAATGTTATTCTTCTACATATAAAAAGAGTAAGACGTTCGTTTTACAACAACAACAATATTTTGTTGGATGAGAAATATACATTCTTCAACGAACAAACAGTTTCTTGACCCAAAAGTATATGTATCGCTTAAAACAGACGTAATTTCTTTCAAGCAGTTCCTTCATACTTAAAACAAGAAAACATAAAACTTGGAACATCAAGAAAATCATAGTCTTACTTTGAGAATTTAGTATTTTACTTGAACCAGCGATTTTAGTATCGGTACTACGCAAACGCCTATTAAAAAAGTCTATACTTAATGCCATCAGTCAAATAAGGCTTTGTCTTTACGCTAAACTGTGTTCAGATTCCATGGATACTCCACGCACTTTTGACGACGGTTAACTGAAAAACAGCCTCACAACGTTTTGCTCATTTTGCATTCCAGTGGTTCTTCACTAACAACGCAGAAGAGCGCACATGTTCTGGTAAAGTCGGTAAAGACTGTGCTGTGGAGCGTTAAAAAGACACGATTAGTCAACCACTTGAAGAAGAAAAACGTTTACTACTGCCTGCCTTGTGATGTTAATAGTATATTATTATACAAGTTTTATAAGACGTCAAATTGGCGCATGAGTTGTTTGGGGCACTCGTCGCTGGCGCTCCTCGTGCCCCAAATGAACGAATGCGCCAATATGTCTTATAAAACGAGTGTAATATACTATTTTTTCTACTTTGCGTCATTAATTTTATAAAAATTTAGAAGTATATTAGGTAAAATTCCAATCTAGAGTATTTATGGGTGCAACCGTTGGTAACACTGTCATCTGTCACTTAAATTCAAATATCTGTGAAAAAGTAATTATTGATAATTATTATATACCATCATATACTAGTAGTACGAAACCTAGGATGCAACACGCATGTTTAAATATGTATAAAAATATACATACTTCGCAGTTTGTGCGATTCTAAAAAATCAGTTTGTGCTTACTTTTGTGGTTATGTGTATTTTCGTTTGACATGCATTTGATATCAATGTCACCAATCTTAGAAAAAAGTTACTAAAAACGGTGTTACAATTTGCTAATTGTAACACCGAAAACAGTGTTACAATATGTGCATTGTGAATGCAAAGTAGAAAAACTATTTTTTCTACTTTGCGTCATTAATTTTATAAAAATTTAGAAGTATATTAGGTAAAACTCCATTCTAGAGTATTTATGGGTGCAACCGTTGGTAACACTGTCATCTGTCACTTAAATTCAAATATCCGTGAAAAAGTAATTATTGATAATTATTATATACCATCATATACTAGTAGTACGAAATCTAGGATGCAACACGCATGCTTAAATATGTATAAAAATATACATACTTTGCAGTTTGTGCGATTCTAAAAAATCAGTTTGTGCTTACTTTTGTGGTTATGTGTATTTTCGTTTGACATGCATTTGATATCAATGTCACCAATCTTAGAAAAAAGTTACTAAAAACGGTGTTACAATTTGCTAATTGTAACACCGAAAACAGTGTTACAATATGTGCATTGTGAATGCAAAGTAGAAAAAGTAATTTTTACTCTCCGACTAGTATCCTAGAAAAAAAGCATTGTTACTCATGCTTGTTACACCCTGTATATATGCATATTAGAGGATTACGTTCGTTGTTTATCTCAGTTTGAACTATTCAAGCAGTAGACTGCAATTGCATCGGTGGGGAGAAACTGTTTTGAGTGCATACATAAGTACAGTTGTTATCTGTCGGTAGATATCTGAAGCGATAAATTTGTAATTAGTCCGGTGTGGTACTGTGTAAAGTAACCTGGCACACCCTTCCTTCTGTATTTATTCCGCCGCACAACGGACCCGCATTACGAAAAAGAAAAATTAAGTGTTGAATTGCTAATCCAGCAATTAATTCTTTCCGATTGCCATCTACCGGGAACCGCAAACACTAACGCTATCGAGAAGTCTCACAACGATGTAAATGCATTTCCTACCTCTTAAACTGCGAATTGACACATACATTAATGAGGAAGAATAAGCCATTTTGGTAGGTATTACTATTAAATGTCATACACTGAAAGATTTTTAAATAAGTTGGGTTCGTTTCAACGTTAACTGATATTCATGACAAAAGAATTGGCTTTTATTATGACTTTAAACATAACCTAATACGTTCGGATACGTTCGAGATTTCAGGAATTTTATTGTTATTTCTCCCTAACTTCGATTGAGTTTTCAATAATAATTATCTTTTCAACGATGAATTATTACAGACGAACAAATCTGCTTCATTCAGTTCCTATATCAAAACACATTTCATGAATGCTTTCCAATCTCCCAAACATTCTCCGCCCATGGTTGATAAATTTCACCGTACACTTTAAAAACATTTTTCTACTTTGCATTCACAATGCACACATTGTAACACTGTTTTCGGTGTTACAATTAGCAAATTGTAACACCGTTTTTAGTAACTTTTTTCTAAGATTGGTGACATTGATATCAAATGGATGTCAAACGAAAATACACATAACCACAAAAGTAAGCACAAACTGATTTTTTAGAATCGCACAAACTGCGAAGTATGTATCTTTTTATACATATTTAAACATGCGTGTTGCATCCTAGGTTTCGTACTACTAGTATATGATGGTATATAATAATTATCAATAATTACTTTTTCACAGATATTTGAATTTAAGTGACAGATGACAGTGTTACCAACGGTTGCACCCATAAATACTCTAGATTGGAATTTTACCTAATATACTTCTAAATTTTTATAAAATTAATGACGCAAAGTAGAAAAAATAGTATATTACACTCGTTTTATAAGACATATTGGCGCATTCGTTCAACTCATGCGCCAATTTGACGTCTTATAAAACTTGTATAATAATATACTATTAATGAACAATAAAATACACCATGTTCCTGTTCTGTTTTCTTTCCAGAATTGTAGCAATTGCTAAACTTTTTTAAACGGTTCGTATACCGTTTTGACATTCAATTGCAATTATGAATTTCCAAGAAACACCTAGAATCGTGACTCTCAATTTTTCACGCGAAGAACTATTTAAACTTGCACCTTTTTCTAATTAAAACTTCCACAGAACTAATTATATCTGATAGCATCATCAAACAGCTATCAATTAATATTGTTAAATTATTTACACGAAGCATATTACACACTTCTTCTGTCCGTCGGAACAAGTAGAAAAAAAATTATGCGGTGTTAGGCTTTCTACTCTGCGTAAAGAAATTAAACAATGTTCGGTATATTGATACGCCTGTCAAAGTGTGACAAGATAACTGCAGTGAAACGCCCAGGTGATTGTCAGTAAATCGGGAATTCTTAGAAGTGTTCCAGAGTAGCATCAAAAATGCTAATTATAGTATAAGTGTTGAGAAAAAAAAAATTGGACTGTGGTAGAGTTTATTGACAGCACTCGGTCGAGACCAAGTCAACGATAGAAGCAATTAAATGCGGATTAGGCTACCTAAAATTAGTTCACGGTTTCACATGTTTTCAAATTGTCGAAGGAAAGAAGCCGATAGAACTTTTTCGTCGATGGTTTGTTTATATAGTGCCAAGAAACAACAAAGACATTTCGTTCGACAATTTAGCAGCTGGCTGCTGCTAAACTCACTCGTAAACAGATAAAACAGCGCTGCTGAGTGGTCATCTTATTATTAATCATTCTATATCATAGATCCAGTCTAAATATGAAAGATAAAACTACAACTCAACTGAATGTTCTAGTCACGTCTTCATTCCTCACCGAAACAACACAAAAAAAAACACTAGACGACTTCTGAAGCCAAAATCAAAGACATGATCTTTCCCAAATCGCTGCCTAAGATCTACAAGCCAGAAACAACAACTAGTTCATTTAATAGATCGGTACGATCGCCGTTTGCGAAGCGTTGCCAAGACCCTAGACGTTGGAGAGTGCATTGAAACACAGCAGACGATCGACTTTTTTCTATATCATAATTTAGATGGACAATTTTAGATAGTGAACCCATGGAGGTAACGGATCTCTTGACATCCAGGCTTGAGGTCAGCTTTTCTAATTAGTTTCAGTGTACTTATAGCTCAACTGCTTCACTGTTGTATAGATATTCGTGTTACTGTATCCTTTTGATTTGATCGTTACATGTTTGTTTTTGGTGTACATATTTAGAATTGCTCAAGTGTTGAATTTGCTAAAATCAACTAAGTAAGTTGTTTCAAAGCTGGTGAACGTCGTACAGAGGCTGTGCAAGTTATCTGTAATGAACCAATGTCCCAATGTCAAAATGCCGACCTTATAGGAGGTTGTGGACATACCTGTGGTCTCTGCAGTGTATGATTTACCATGATTATCTAATTACATGCTAGGTTTCCATCCAGTGATAATAATATCAATTACTTGGAACTCGTTCCAGTTAGACAGACAAGTTATACATCAAAGGACGACAAAGGAACGATTCACTGATGCGGTTGTATACTCCAGATGTTTGGTTACTATGCAAGGTGCTGTCAGTTGTCTAGATCGAACTCGATTTGTAATTTTGTTTTTGATTATATCAATAAAAGAATGGTTGAAGTTATCTAACATTGCCAAATAGAAAGAACCGACGTATAAGCTCGTAACTAGGCAACGACAATACCTGTTCACCACAACCGAGCTAATTTGCATTTTTCGGCCATCTTGCCAAACATTTTCTGCGCGTCTGCGCGGTTTTTTGACAGAATTTCACGGTGTACGCGTGTGTTGCATACAGATACCAGCAAATATTTGCAATAGGTAATTTGTGATATTTTCAGTGGTGTTTTAAGTGATTTTGACCTAACCTCTTACCCCGTGTGTATAAAAATTATGTTCCGTACTCATTTCAGCGCCATTCATCAAATTTTGTTGAGTAATAACTGGTACTGGTAGTGTTTGGATCATAATGAACATTATGGATGAATATTTGGTTATATTTGGTTATATTATTGTTGCAGATGGACAACGACGGTGATGTAGTGAAGTGTTGGACATTTAGTTGTGCGCGTTTTTAAATCTTGCGTGTGTAGTGTTGAATAGCAGCCGTAGATGCCCAAGGGAGAAGAAGGACTGACTTGGAGGAGGATTTTACCGGAGTGGCAGCTTCCAAGGACGAAGACATCTAAAGGTAGGTTCAAGGAGATGTCATCCTTCGTTGGAGGGGAAGAAGACGTAATAAGGTAGGATTTTTGGACTTCTCTAGGTTCGCGGTGCGTTATGGGTCTTTTTGACTCTCTACGGAGTTCTGTAGAATCGTTAAAAGCAGTGGTAGTGCTAATCTTGTGACCTTGATTGGTGGTATTATTGAAACATTCCGGTAAGTGGGTATTTCTTTGTAAGTCTTGCGATACCTGGCAGAAACGAGCGAGAGGGACGAAGATGTCGCTGCAGGTTAGCGGGGTGGTGGTTTGGGATCTTCCCCCTTGCTCGTTTCTGCTTCAAAAAAGTTAAAATCTGTGTGTTTTTTTGTTTCAGATGGACGAGGAGTGCGTTTCCTTTTTCCAATAGGCGCTACAAAAGTGTTCAATGTTTATAAGTAGAATTAATATTTTTTTCTTAGTTTTAGGAGCATGTTGGAAGTGATTTAAGGCCCCCACTCCCCATTGTTTATACTCTTTATCCATGGATTAACTGTAATGATCAGGGTTATGGTTCCTTTAAGTAAGTAACTTTGTAGATGAATGAAGCAGTTGCTATTTTAACAACACTGAGTTTATACGTTTCTTGTTGTAGATTAGGAAGGAAGAACCTAACCGATCTAGATCAGATCTAGGAGTAACAAAACTGATGTTTTCCAATACCAGACACACAGGTAACAGACGCCTTTTATAATGCCTTATTTATATGATAAATTTGTATGCAAATCTTATGATGTTTGATTACAATAATGCAGTGGTTATGCTTAGGTACTTTTTACTTTCCGACTAGTATGGACTAGTACGGAAATGCGCATTTTAGGGTCTCATGAATCGATTGCAATGATTTCTGGAAAATGTATGTATGTATGTGTGTGTGTGTCATAATATCGTTTTTTATCATAATTTGTCTATGTTTTTGCTGAAAGAATAATGAAGATTTGCTATCTAATCAAGAGCAAAGTTCTCGGGAAAGAAATGGTTCTTCGACTGTTGTACTGAACCGCGACGGACCCGTGCCAAGCGGCACACGTACGGCAAGATCGTAGGTCGGTCGTGTGTGTGTGTTGGTGCGTTAGCGTATGTGTAAGGGTTGACACTTATTGCCCTGTAATTGACGGTAATGTCGTACAGCTTCATTATGTGGGGCCTCGTGGCACAAGACATTGCCAGCACGGCAAAGCCATTCGGGTCTCCATTGTACCACGAAGAATGGCCTCGGCGGGGACGATGCAAGAGGATGGTCGAGAGTGCCTGGAGAGTCATGTCACAATGGTAATGAAGCGTAAGGAAACGGAGAGAATTGTCTTGTTAGCGATTTTTTCATGGTGCTGCTGTGGTGCTTACAATTCGCCTATCTGAATTCGTGCTGAACGAGTGCTCAGAGCCTTGCAGGACTTGCCGGGCTCGGGAAGGAATTTCTAGTGGTATTTCAATTAAAAGTTATTGTATCGCAGGCCAACACGTGGTAATGGGCGGTAATTCTTCCAGCGCACTCTTCTAGCCTTCCATTTGGCCCAGGCTGAAGAATAAAGGCGTAGACAACACGGCTTTCAGCTGGGGATTCGGTTTCTTTAAAGATGGATTTTCTTTCTATATAAATGATACCTGCTCCGTCCCATAGCAATAAATCACAAAATGATAATAAGCGATAATAACTTCAATGCTTAAAACACAGTAACCAAACATCTTAACTGTTGGATTAAGCAAGGTCTAAACTTATTCATTCATAATTTATTTGTGGCTATCAAATTCTTGCCTGTCACTATTTAACATATCTACACACAAACGTATGATAATTGTTAAGAATTTATCGACAATCCAAAAAAGAAAAATAGTCAGAATCCATCAAAGCTTATAAAAGTGAATCATCATCTACACGTAGTCGCGTGCCGCCTTTGCCCAGGAAAACTTTGGTGCTTCGGTAACATCCTGCGCTCATCTTGGCATCCGTGTTCGCCTCGGGCTAAACGGCTTCGACTTCGGACGATGAGGATAGGCCGGCTAGCTGCCTCAGCAGCCAGAAACAGCGGGAAACCTTAAACGTTTCACGATTTTGTCCAGGGAATAATAATTAGTGCCTCGCTGTGCTCGCGACCGCATTGCAACCAGAATCATAATTAAAATCTCATATTGGTCCGTACACGCACGCACACACGCCATACGTAACCATTATTATTATTATTATTAGTATTATTCTACTAGCTCTGTGTATAAGTCTGTTACTGTTGTTACGAATGTCCGGCAGGGGGTGTTCCGGGTTTGACGTTACTGTGGTAATAGCAGCAAAACACGGGTCGACAAAAATCGATTTTTTTGGATCGAAAATAGTTTTTAAGGCCGTTTTTTTGCTCAAAACTCTTTGCGAAGGGTATTTAGAGGGATCTTATCGTAAGACATGAGAGCGAGCGGCTTTTATAAGGTCGGCAGGAACGGATAAAAAATGTAAATTTTTGACGTTCATCGATCCGCTTGTCGGAATTTCTAGACGTCACGTGACATTTTCTCGAGGTTCGCCTTCACCCGAAGAGGTGCAAAAACGTGATTTTTTTTCAAAATTGACGCATTTAATTTACAAAATATCGCGCAGTCCACGCGGAATTGTGTCCTTTTTTCAATTCGAGCGTCAAAAGTTATATCGAAAAGCCCAATTTTGCAGCTACTCGATCGCAAATGTCGGCGAAAATGGCCGATTCCGCTGAACGCGCCTTACACTTGAAAGTTCGTAATTAGTATAGGTAGATAGACTAGCTCTGTGTATAAGTCAAAATGTTCTATTTTAGTTATTGGGCATTCTAGAAATATATGGTTAAGGCTTCCCACCTGTCCACATTCGCAATATGGACATTTTAGGATACATTTTAGGTTATCTGCTATCTGTTACTGTTGTTACGAATGTCCGGCAGGGGGCGTTTCGGGTTTGACGTTACTGTGGTAATAGCAGCAAAACACGGGTCGACAAAAATCGATTTTTTGGATCGAAAATTGTTTTTAAGGCCGTTTTTTTGCTCAAAACTCTTTGCGAAGGGTATTTAGAGGGATCTTATCGTAAGACATGAGAGCGAGCGGCTTTTATAAGGTCGGCAGGAACGGATAAAAAATGTAAATTTTTGACGTTCATCGATCCGCTTGTCGGAATTTCTAGACGTCACGTGACATTTTCTCGAGGTTCGCCTTCACCCGAAGAGGTGCAAAATCGTGATTTTTTTTTTTCAAAATTGACGCATTTAATTTACAATATATCGCGCAGTCCACGCGGAATTGTGTCCTTTTGTCAATTCGAGCGTCAAAAGTAATATCGAAAAGCCCAATTTTGCAGCTACTCGATCGCAAATGTCGGCGAAAATGGGCGATTCCGCTGAACGCGCCCTACACTTGAAAGTTCGTAATTAGTATAGGTAGATAGATAGTCATGTATTATGTTTTTGCAAAAGTTTCTTTATTATTTTGATGTTAAAAAATTATACAATCAAAAAATTTACTGGTAATGTAGACTGGTTTGGCATTTCTATGTTTCTTCTAGAAGCACGTTTGTAGCGGTCATATTTTCAGGTAATAGCGTTCAACACGTCATCCAAAAACAGATTAATCTGTGAAATTGGATTTTGCATACAACTTTGTATCGTGAAATTAACTTTCTGAAGAACCAGATTGCGAACCACTATTCAAAAAAAAAGAAAACAACTATCTCAGAAAACCTACTGTACAGTTTTACCTAATTGTTGTTAATTGTGCTCGTTTTTTTTTTTTTAATTTTTAATTACCATCTAAGCATATAATATCTGATCTGATTTCAACCCGAACCGTTGTACCGTTTGGACGCTATCGTGTGCATAGGCATAACCACTAGACCACTGATTTTTTTTAATAAATCTTTTTTTGTTTGGTTAAAACCTAATTAAGCGAGTAAATCTTGCTGAGAATTAATTAAAATTCAAATTTCAACGTTGGTTGATTAGAGTCGAGTTTTTGTGCAGCCCCCAAACATGGTCGTACGGAGAAATCTCAACGTAACAGTTTTTCTTTTTAAATTAAATCCATAATAAGACAAAAAATCGCCTCTTTTCCATAAAATTTAATTATGTCCGATAATTGAAGCAAAACAAAGCAGATCAGATCGAATTTTTAATTTAGTTAGTAAAAAATAGAGGATAAAGTTACCTTGAATGAAAAGAAACAATCGTTTTATCATTTCTTGTACGTTATGGAGGTTGCCATACTTTCAAATTCACAACGAAGAATATTATTAATTGCTTTATTGTTGTATTTATGCGGTTACGAATTTTTTGCATATGCATGAACAATTGTGTGCAGATCTGTAATAATTATAACGATTATTATGCATTTTATTCGCGTCGTAATTACGACCTGCATACTGACTTACAAAGCGGGCATTCAGAAGCAACTTTTTTCTTCAGTTTTTTAACATTTCAATATAATTTACCATTTCAAGTGGATATTAATAATAATATTTTAGGCAACAATAGTAATGTCTACACATTTAACACACTTACCTTAATAACTTCTAATCTTTTCACATTACCTCAAGCATATAATTTTCAACTTTTTAAACTATCTCTAGGTACAACACAAAACCAAGTCTCTCACAAAATCGCACAAAAAAAACAGTCCACAAAAAACTCATCAACAAAATTAACGATCAACCCAAACCAAAACTATAACCGTCCAATCAGCTTAGTGGAAGGCGTGCGTTACTCAACTGTTGATTCAACTCGTACAAGAACTCGCGCACGTCCTTCTCGATCCGTCGCGGCACTATCTATCCTTGACGGTCGGACAACGAGTGCGCCGAAGAACTCAAACGCCGAAGAACTTGACCAGCACTTCTTGACATCGACTCCCGACAATCTCAGCTGCCTACATGGACCCCCGTCACGCATATTTAACTCGCACACCCTTATTTTAACCCTTCATACATAGACGGATGATAGAAAAGAATAGAGAAGAGATATTTTAACCCCCTTTTGGACGAGATTCGAGATGAATGGACTTGACGATTAATTTTTTCGCGAACTTGCATTGTGGCGCTTTGGCTTTTGTTTTGGGGCTGGTCAGCTGGGTTTAAGGGATGGGCAGATGCGCGGGGTTCACGCGGGGCGACAACCCTACCTCGCGGATCGCGCTTTGTTCGAATGGCGAGCTCAACGCTGCTGCAGGAGCGAAACCTGATTTATTGGAGGTGCATAATTTTGCGATTCTCAATTTGGCGGTTTGGGGTGTTTTTTTTTGTCAGTGGAGAGAATAGGGGTTGGTGGTTGGTCCTTAGAATGTTCTTTGTCTAGTTTATCAATTTGTCCTTTAATATCTCAGTTATGTTATGATCAGCAGCAAAATTCTATTATACCTCAATGTTTGAGCACTCAAACCTGTTACGTCCTGTAGATTTATATCCATTTAACCCTTTGCCTACCTGTCCCAAATGGGAATATTTTTTGCCGACTCCAAAAAGAAGCAGTCCATATTTTAACAACAGGTGGCTCATCTTTTGAACTAGAGAACTTTAGATAGAATTTCTATCAGTTAGTTGAATGATAATGGCATTTTTCAAAAAAGTACATCCTTTTTCCTAATTCTCTTAGTTTGTAGTAGTTTGTTTGAGTTGTGGTTTAAAAAAATTTAGTTACTTTGACTCTTTATTACAGAAAAACTTATTCCTTTCTACATCCCCAGTAAAGGGATAGTTTTTCAGGTAGTTTTTTGTACACTACAGTCGGAAAGTTAAAAGAAATCGGAATGCCATTCTATATCAAACTACTGGGCACCACACCTGGCTCGCACAAATCATACGTTCCAAGAACGCAATGGGCACTCGCCATTTGTTAATTGTCTATCAGGTGATGATGTATAGCTCAGGAACAACCTCCTACGATTGCCATGCGCGCAGATGTAACCTGTCTGAACCTGAAGGAAGCACATCATAGAGCACGCTGCTAATACAGATTCCTAACGCATATTTTTCTATGCTTTATCAAGTTTGGCACGCATATGCAAGACGAAGAACTTACGTGAGGTTTTTGTAGTCGATGAAAGAAACAGTTATTGTAATTGTTAGTTAGATATGCAAAGTTATTACATACATTTTCAGTTAAAGTGTTAATGGAAGAATTACAACAACGTTTCAGGAGGAAAATCTCTTCTGTTATATGTGCAGTTCTCTTAGATGTGCACAGCTGCGCGAATCGTGGCTCGAGTGTGATGATCGAGAACTGAATGGCTAGAAAGAAGGGCATTTATTCTGGCTGCTGCTGGAAGCATGATAGGTGTAATATTCTTGATTAAGGTATAAGCGGTACTACGAAGACAGTCCAATTTACCATGGTACGAAGACTACGACCCAAGCCAGACAGTTCAAATTAAGACTATTTCCCTGTAAGCTGGCGCACAGAGCTAATTTCTTAACTGAGGTCTTAACCTCTCAGTGTTTTGAGGTTTTCTGAGGCCTTTTATTTCAGCATGTAGTTTATACTCGCTATCCTAGTATGTCCACTGTCCATACAGCTCTACATGCCGAGTACAGGATATGCCTAGTCACGAAAAATAATAAGAAATCGGCGATGTAACAAGATTACTAAAAACCGCTCGCTATCGGAGTCCTATACTGTTCTGTTATGTTCACTTGATTGTACTACTTGTTCTCAAATTTGTTATTATTGATTTGGCCGCGGGATATCTGCATTTTGATGAACGTTACTCGAGACTAAACGAACACTCGATCACACAATAATAATAGTTTTATTTATATTTTTAAATACATTATTCCACCAAATATGTTCGGCAATACATCTACACACACATTAAAGAGAAATGTACCATCAAATATAAAGATAACTTTATTTATAGCAAACCATATATATCGATAAATAACCATGAAAATATAACTCGTCCAATAATATCTACAAATCTAAGCAAAATCCTCAGTGCTATAAGAAATTTCTTTTAAAACAGGCTCATTTTTGTCGTCATCGTCATCTTTATGTTGACAACACAAAGAATAACACACAATAAAAATACCTAAGCACAAAGTAGCAACAGTAACGTACTTCAAAAATGATAATTTATCAGCAAAATCAGAGATTTCTTCAATTTCTTCTTCTTGTTCTGTTTCGGTCGTGGTGCAAGGAACTCCTTTGATGTTAGGACTTGTGTAATCCTGATCCTTCACAAAAGAAATTTTCGGTAAATCACTAACGATATCAGCCAAAAAATCGCACTTGAAGTCGTTGTTTAGAATGTTAATAGTGGGTATCACGTTGTTCTTGGGATATTCGAAGGAAACTAAAGAATTGTCATTTAAATACAGCTCTATGAGCTCGCAATCCACGAAAAGACCTTTTGGCAGGTGTACTAAGTTATTATAGCTGAGGTCTAGGGTTTTTAAAAATGGTAAGCCAGTGAAAACGCCTAGTTTGATGTCTTGTAATGCGTTATACGATAGATTCAAAGAACTCAAAGTTCTGATGTCTTGTAGCACTCCTAAAGGAAACGATCCTTCTTCATCTGTAAGATGGATTTTATTCATACTCAAATCCAATTTTCTCAACTTATGCATGTTCCTAAAAGCACCAATTTCGATTATTTCTAAATTATTCGACGCCAGATTTAGTTCTAAAGCGTTGGAATGATTGAAAACCTCAGTCTGTAGCCTCTGGATACTATTTTCTGACAGATCTATTGTCATTAGATGAGGAAAATGATCCTTTTCAATACTTCCCAGTCCTCCGTGTTCTACCACTTCTAAATTGCTTCCAGTGAGGATTAAATTCCTTAATTCGTATCTATAGTGTTCAAAGGCATTTTCCGTAATTTTGGCGATAGAACTCTTTGTGATTTTTATGGTGTGTACTCCCTTAGGGCTGTAACCATTGATTGAATCTAAACTGAATATATTTTCGCAGTTCAGGCTGTGTACATAGCCATCATAAGAATAAGAAGCACAGGATTGTGTGGAGTATTTTGCCGTGACAAGAATGATAAAAACTATTATTCCAGTTGTTGTTATAGTCATTGTGATCGCCTATAAAAAATAAAACTGTTGTTAATAACTTAAACTAAAATTAATAGACTTAATTTGAGTACATTTTAGGCGCCATACACAGAAGGTCAAGCCGGTTATTGCTTAATTAACTACAGGAAGTGATGTAATGCGATTGGGCTATCAAAATAACGCATTTTCTCACAAGGGATGTCATAATATTTTGGTGTTGTGTGAAGTAATGAAATATTTATGATAAACTGTCGTACTTGTACTGATTGGGTAGCTGTCTGCATTTAAAACTCACCTGTCAATCACAAAACAACACGTAATGTACGTCCTTAAGAATTTTAATTCACACCTCATTGCTACCTAAACTGCTACGTAAAGAATATTAAAGAGCATTTTAACTAGTAGTAGAAATATCTGGGGTGGCCCTCACCCAACTTTTCGACTATATCTTTTGCACAATGAAGTGTCTAAACACAATTATTCGATTTTGTAAAGCCATAGCCACTCTGGACCTTACCAACGTCAGTTTCTATGACATAATGGCATTTGTCATAATGACATTTAATGTCAGTGGCACATTAGTCAATAAATAGGAGTATAATAAAAACTGACATTATTAGATAAAAAAAATAATACAAAAAAAAAACAAAATTACACTGATTTTTTTAAGCCTTAGAAATTAAATTATTGTCCTTTTCTACTGATATTTATTTTAATTGCAAACACGAATGTGGGAGTAAATAACACCTTAATCATACTTACGTTTCGAAAAATATGCGACGATACTTGTTGGGCACACAAAATATTTAGTGAAACTAAATTAACATCACGAGAGATAGTACCAATTATGCCTATGCGTACTAATTGTAAAATTAGAACACCCATATAAAACCATATGAGGTAATGAAATTCTTTCGATGTTAACTCATTTTTACGCCACCAAAAATTAGTTAATTATACAGTAATGTCCCAACGTTATCCCTTAAAAGTATCATATTAGGCTCAGTTCAGTACCTGTCTAGATGTCTAGAATGTCAAAATAAGCCCTAAAATATCAGGTTTTTGAGGTCCCTTGAATCGATTGCAATGATTTTTGGAAAATTTGTAGGTTTCTGAACACCATAGCCTTCATTCGGTGGCACAGATCGGAAATTTCTGCTTATCACACCAAAGAAATATATTGGCAATATAATTCGTCGATATTTATAGCGATAAGAACTCTTATTAGCAGAATTAATACACAATCCCTCAAAAGTATCATATTAGGCTCAGTTTAGTACCTGTCTAGATGTCTAGAATGTCAAAATAAGCCCTAAAAGATCAGGTTTTTGAGGTCCCTTGAATCGATTGCAATGATTTTTGGAAAATGTGTATGTTTCTGAACACCATAGCCTTCATTCGGTGGCACAGATCGGAAATTTCTGCTTATCACACCAAAGAAATATATTGGCAATATAATTCGTCGATATTTATAGCGATAAGAACTCTTACTAGCAGAATTAATACACAATCCCTCAAAAGTATCATATTAGGCTCAGTTCAGTACCTGTCTAGATGTCTAGAATGTCAAAATATGCCCTAAAAGATCAGGTTTTTGAGGTCCCTTGAATCGATTGCAATGATTTTTGGAAAATGTGTATGTTTCTGAACACCATAGCCTTCATTCGGTGGCACAGATCGGAAATTTCTGCTTATCACACCAAAGAAATATATTGGCAATATAATTCGTCGATATTTATAGCGATAAGAACTCTTACTAGCAGAATTAATACACAATCCCTCAAAAGTATCATATTAGGCTCAGTTCAGTACCTGTCTAGATGTCTAGAATGTCAAAATAAGCCCTAAAAGATCAGGTTTTTGAGGTCCCTTGAATCGATTGCAATGATTTTTGGAAAATGTGTATGTTTCTGAACACCATAGCCTTCATTCGGTGGCACAGATCGGAAATTTCTGCTTATCACACCAAAGAAATATATTGGCAATATAATTCGTCGATATTTATAGCGATAAGAACTCTTACTAGCAGAATTAATACACAATCCCTCAAAAGTATCATATTAGGCTCAGTTCAGTACCTGTCTAGATGTCTAGAATGTCAAAATATGCCCTAAAAGATCAGGTTTTTGAGGTCCCTTGAATCGATTGCAATGATTTTTGGAAAATGTGTATGTTTCTGAACACCATAGCCTTCATTCGGTGGCACAGATCGGAAATTTCTGCTTATCACACCAAAGAAATATATTGGCAATATAATTCGTCGATATTTATAGCGATAAGAACTCTTACTAGCAGAATTAATACACAATCCCTCAAAAGTATCATATTAGGCTCAGTTCAGTACCTGTCTAGATGTCTAGAATGTCAAAATATGCCCTAAAAGATCAGCTTTTTGAGGTCCCTTGAATCGATTGCAATGATTTTTGGAAAATGTGTATGTTTCTGAACACCATATCCTTCATTCGGTGGCACAGATCGGAAATTTCTGCTTATCACACCAAAGAAATATATTGGCAATATAATTCGTCGATATTTATAGCGATAAGAACTCTTACTAGCAGAATTAATACACAATCCCTCAAAAGTATCATATTAGGCTCAGTTCAGTACCTGTCTAGATGTCTAGAATGTCAAAATAAGCCCTAAAATATCAGGTTTTTGAGGTCCCTTGAATCGATTGCAATGATTTTTGGAAAATGTGTATGTTTCTGAACACCATAGCCTTCATTCGGTGGCACAGATCGGAAATTTCTGCTTATTACACCAAAGAAATATATTGGCAATATAATTCGTCGATATTTATAGCGATAAGAACTTTTACTAGCAGAATTAATACACAGTCCCTCAAAAGTATCATATTAGGCTCAGTTCAGTACCTGTCTAGATGTCTAGAATGTCAAAATAAGCCCTAAAAGATCAGGTTTTTGAGGCCCCTTGAATCGATTGCAATGATTTTTGGAAAATGTGTATGTTTCTGAACACCATATCCTTCATTCGGTGGCACAGATCGGAAATTTCTGCTTATCACACCAAAGAAATATATTGGCAATATAATTCGTCGATATTTATAGCGATAAGAACTCTTACTAGCAGAATTAATACACAATCCCTCTAAAGTATCATATTAGGCTCAGTTCGGTACCTGTCTAGATGTCTAGAATGTCAAAATAAGCCCTAAAATATCAGGTTTTTGAGGTCCCTTGAATCGATTGCAATGATTTTTGGAAAATGTGTATGTTTCTGAACACCATAGCCTTCATTCGGTGGCACAGATCGGAAATTTCTGCTTATCACACCAAAGAAATATATTGGCAATATAATTCGTCGATATTTATAGCAATAAGAACTCTTACTAGCAGAATTAATACACAATCCCTCAAAAGTATCATATTAGGCTCAGTTCAGTACCTGTCTAGATGTCTAGAATGTCAAAATAAGCCCTAAAATATCAGGTTTTTGAGGTCCCTTAAATCGATTGCAATGATTTTTGGAAAATGTGTATGTTTCTGAACACCATAGCCTTCATTCGGTGGCACAGATCGGAAATTTCTGCTTATCACACCAAAGAAATATATTGGCAATATAATTCGTCGATATTTATAGCAATAAGAACTCTTACTAGCAGAATTAATACACAATCCCTCAAAAGTATCATATTAGGCTCAGTTCAGTACCTGTCTAGATGTCTAGAATGTCAAAATAAGCCCTAAAATATCAGGTTTTTGAGGTCCCTTGAATCGATTGCAATGATTTTTGGAAAATGTGTATGTTTCTGAACACCATAGCCTTCATTCGGTGGCACAGATCGGAAATTTCTGCTTATCACACCAAAGAAATATATTGGCAATATAATTCGTCGATATTTATAGCGATAAGAACTCTTACTAGCAGAATTAATACACAATCCCTCAAAAGTATCATATTAGGCTCAGTTCAGTACCTGTCTAGATGTCTAGAATGTCAAAATAAGCCCTAAAAGATCAGGTTTTTGAGGTCCCTTGAATCGATTGCAATGATTTTTGGAAAATGTGTATGTTTCTGAACACCATAGCCTTCATTCGGTGGCACAGATCGGAAATTTCTGCTTATCACACCAAAGAAATATATTGGCAATATAATTCGTCGATATTTATAGCGTTAAGAACTCTTACTAGCAGAATTAATACACAGTCCCTCAAAAGTATCATATTAGGCTCAGTTCAGTACCTGTCTAGATGTCTATAATGTCAAAATATGCCCTAAAAGATCAGGTTTTTGAGGTCCCTTGAATCGATTGCAATGATTTTTGGAAAATGTGTATGTTTCTGAACACCATAGCCTTCATTCGGTGGCACAGATCGGAAATTTCTGCTTATCACACCAAAGAAATATATTGTCAATATAATTCGTCGATATTTATAGCGATAAGAACTCTTACTAGCAGAATTAATACACAATCCCTCAAAAGTATCATATTAGGCTCAGTTCAGTACCTGTCTAGATGTCTAGAATGTCAAAATAAGCCCTAAAAGATCAGGTTTTTGAGGTCCCTTGAATCGATTGCAATGATTTTTGGAAAATGTGTATGTTTCTGAACACCATAGCCTTTATTCGGTGGCACAGATCGGAAATTTCTGCTTATCACACCAAAGAAATAAATTGGCAATATAATTCGTCGATATTTATAGCGATAAGAACTCTTACTAGCAGAATTAATACACAATCCCTCAAAAATATCATATTAGGCTCAGTTCAGTACCTGTCTAGATGTCTAGAATGTCAAAATATGCCCTAAAATATCAGGTTTTTGAGGTCCCTTGAATCGATTGCAATGATTTTTGGAAAATGTGTATGTTTCTGAACACCATAGCCTTCATTCGGTGGCACAGATCGGAAATTTCTGCTTATCACACCAAAGAAATAAATTGGCAATATAATTCGTCGATATTTATAGCGATAAGAACTCTTACTAGCAGAATTAATACACAATCCCTCAAAAGTATCATATTAGGCTCAGTTCAGTACCTGTCTAGATGTCTAGAATGTCAAAATATGCCCTAAAAGATCAGGTTTTTGAGGTCCCTTGAATCGATTGCAATGATTTTTGGAAAATGTGTATGTTTCTGAACACCATAGCCTTCATTCGGTGGCACAGATCGGAAATTTCTGCTTATCACACCAAAGAAATATATTGGCAATATAATTCGTCGATATTTATAAAGATATGTCTACAGAAAGACATACAAGATATACGTACAATATAAGTTATTACCGTTGAAACAATTGAATTGGGGCATCAAATACTTTAGCAGCCAAGTCAAAACTGGTTATGAGATAGTATTTAGAGCGATCAGCAACGTTCGTAGGGTGCTTTTACCCCATCTTTCCCCTAATAAGAGAACAACACTTTTTTCCAAAATGTAACGTAAATTTAGACACGTCCCTGTTTTGAAACAAAAACTGAAAGAGCCAATTAAATACGATATCTATATACTAGCACGTCTTGGTGTGAGTGGGATTTTTTAAATACCTTTTTAGCTGGACTAAACCATCAATGGCTCCCTAACTGCTTTACTTGGTATAGCGAGTGAAAATATGTAGCAGAAAATGGCGACAATCGTGAATGTTGACGGTGAGCAATTAAACTCCATATATCGCACACTCACTAGTGATAATTAGATTACAATGTTCACTTCTTGTACTCTCAATTGTGTGTCCTGTGATGGTTTAGTATCCGTTCCATTTGTTGCATTCTTGAGATACTGTGTGTAAAATTGGATGTACGTTTTATTACTAGGAGTTATATGGAGTTTTGAAGTCGAGTCTTACAGAAAAATTTTCACTAGACCTTACTAAAAAGTGAAATAATTCTTGTTCATATGTAATTTCTGCCTTAACCATGTTCTCTATGTCAGTTCTTATACGTAAGCTGGATTCTGTACGACCCTGGTGCGGTAATAAATGATAACATCAGATTTATGGCCACTCTTATCCCTTCGTAATCAATAAATTTCTAGCGAGCGATTAATACACAGTAGTGGTAATAAATAGTTGGCTCAATGGACAGGCTCAGAGGTAGAAGGAGGCCTCTGGCAAGTCCTCCTCCTCCGATCAATTCGAACCCCGTACGATTTCGACGCACCGAAGACTAGAAGACAAGAAGATAACCATTAGTTTCGCGGCAGCTTGGATATAACCACATGCCAACACCTACGCCCTGAATACATAACGTCGTTTTTGTCTTTTGTCCGATCGGAGTGACAAATTGTGCAGATTGTTGCAGATGAGTGTAACAAATAGGTAGGCGGATTTTATACTGTATACCAGAGAGAATGTTACTTACTTGCAGTTTTTGACATCAAAAATCTCGCTGGTTGATAAGACCATTACCTAATTGCTACACGATGTCCATAAAAGTAACCATGAATATTTAAATCAGGCGCAACATCCGTTTATAATATTAATTAGTGTCTCAACGAACACCTCTCTTCTAGGCCCTGTAGTCAAATAGTGATTGCTCTTCTTATAGTGGTATAGAGGCGTTCCGTCGCGGCTCTTTTCGAAGCTAATAAATATATTCAATTCGCCTTTTACGAACAGTGCAGAGTGAGCTGACCGTCGAGAAAACGGGCGTCTCTTATCTCGGATTAATCTGAATAATTTTAATACCGTCAATTTATATCTGACATGGTAATAAGAGAGAGTGTTACCGTTGCTGAATAAATTAAAGAACGGCTAAAAGTGTGATGTAGGAATCGACAGTTTTGCAACTTCTGCTTCATGATTTAGCTAGATAAATAAAATTGCAATCTACGGTAGAAAAAACCACACAGATACAGAGATTGGCAACAATACGTATTCTGCGGAGTTAGCTCACGTGCCAGTAGTAAGTCTTCGTTCTTCTGACTAATAACAAAGCGGCTTCAACTGTACTATTCAATTATACCAAATTAAAATTTGCCATAAAGCGCTGATGGCACTGTACTTCAGTCGCTTAATACCATTTTAATGTGATACCTTCAGTGCTTAAAAGACACCATAAACCATAAATATAGAGGTTATGTAGGTCCACATTATGATCATTTAAGGTCTGTTATCGAGTGGGCATAACTCCGAGCTGTCCAGGGTAGCTACCCCTATTAATTACCTACAATTTGACGTATGAATCAAAGTTATGCAAGAATATTTACAGAAGTTATTAATTATTTTATCTGTCTGCCGTCGTATTCCTTGTTATGGGGTAGGTCAACATTATTATTATTTAAGGGGTGTTATTGAGTGGGCAAAACTCCGACCTTTTCAGGGTAGTTACCCCTACTAATTACCTACAATTTGACGTATGAATTAAAGTTATGCAAGAATATTTACAGAAGTTATTAATTATTTTATCTGTCTGCCGTCGTATTCCTTGTTATGGGGTAGGTCAACATTATTATTATTTAAGGAGTGTTATTGAGTGGGCAAAACTCCGACCTTTTCAGGGTAGTTACCCCTACTAATTACCTACAATTTGACGTATGAATCAAAGTTATGCAAGAATATTTACAAAAGTTATTAATTATTTTATCTGTCTGCCGTCGTATTCCTTGTTATGCGGTAGGTCAACATTATTATTATTTAAAGGGTGTTATTGAGTGGGAACAACTCCGACCTTTTCAGGGTAGTTACCCCTATTAATTACCTACAATTTGACGTATGAATGAAAGTTATGCATGAATATTTACAGAAGTTATTAATTATTTTATCTGTCTGCCGTCGTATTCCTTGTTATGGGGTAGGTCAACATTATTATTATTTAAGGGGTGTTATTGAACGGACAAAACTCCGATCTTTTCAGGATAGTTACCCCTACTAATTACCTACAATTTGACGTATGAATCAAAGTTATGCAAGAATATTTACAGAAGTTATTAATTATTTTATCTGTCTGCCGTCGTATTCCTTGTTATGGGGTAGGTCCACATTATTATCATTTAAGGGGTGTTATTGAGTGGGCAAAACTCCGACCCTTTCGGGGTAGTTACCCCTATTAATTACCTACAATTTGACGTACTAATCAAAGTTATGCATCAACTTTCGCAATTGTTATAAACATTTATATAACCCCCTTGATAAGCCGCACACCAATTTGCCGCTTTACTTATGTTAGAGGGGTTGTAACCATAAGGGTGGTGTCGTATTGATACCACTACTAGATGCAGAATTTCATGTCGATTCCGAATTTGATATCCCCGATGTTCTACGGTATCGGCGAATGGCGTTATTTGCAATTCTATTTGAGGATACCCTGAGCTGTTTTAGATGACGCGCTGGTAATTAAATCAATTTTTTTACTAAACTGTTCGATATTTTTTGTGGGTAAAACTCTGGAGTATACTACTTGAATAGCTCTATCGATTGACATATAATGTTTCATTACGAAATTCGAACAAAAAAAGTTATGGATATCTTTTAGGTTTTATTTTTGGTACGGATTATTCATCAACACACATTATAATCATAAATCGTTATCACCAAAAGAATCACACGCAAAAAATAATTGCTTATAAACAAGTGGAATTCATTGACACGAGACATTCCAGTAAATTATTAATAGGGCACAGGAAGTTGAAATTAATGTATCTAGACTACGGGAGAGCTTCAATTTCCTTAAAATATTCACATGGTGTTGGTCCATTACCATTTAAAGTGCGAATGTCTCAGCATCTCTAGATTTATAATTAATACCTTGTCGAACGTTAAAATCATCGCAAGCGACGCGATGGTCGATTTGCAAGTAAAAAACGACATATTTTAGTGATTTATAAGTACCTACCTAAGTATAAATTGTTGCAACCTATTAGGCTCGATGGTATTATTTCTCATAATTTCTATTTCTCATAATGCATATCTAAAAACTATCGCCGAAGGATTTGCCTATAAATTACTGAAATAACTGACATAATAAAAATTTGTCAAACTTTAAGGTGTTTTTTTTTTTCATGGGGTATAGTTTGGTCATCCTGTATAAGTTCTCATTAATTCCCCAGATAGTTAATCTAGGTAGCAGATGCGCTGTTAGATGTATGTGAGAATTCACGTTCGCTAAAGACGCGTATAGTGGGAAAAATGTTCCCCCATCTCCGTGTGTGCTCTCGATGTAGCCACAGGAGCAAGCAATGGGAGACCGCTGCATTGACCAGTTGTAAACATTCGCTCAATTTGCATAAACTATTTATTCGAGTCTGAGAGGCGCTTCTCCCGTTTTGTTTGTGCCCTTATCATCTTTATTGCCGGCGAAGGATCGTTACAAGTGGCTACGCGGATGCATAAACCGCGTAGATTCTTATTAAATTTGCTCGACGGACCTTGACGTCATGTTACAATGCAAGAACAGCCGCTAGAAAATTTTATTTGAATAGTATTTGAATTTTGTCACGTCAACTAGAGGTTTAAGTTATTCATCAATAAATTGACAAACGCTCATATCTCTCCACAAAAGAAACGAATAAGGACAAAAACAAACAGGTTGCAATAAGATCTTAGGACGAGCTCAGCTACGATCCAGATCATAGATAAATTCAGTTTTTTTCGCTCTTTGCAGTAAAGAGTTTTTCAAGCGAGTGTAGTGCTTCAATTTTACAATACGATCGGTACAATAAAGCACTGGCAGGCTCATGAATTTCAGCCAAGAAGCAGAGTGGAGTGAGTGGAGGCAAAAAGGTCGAAGAGACAAAAAATGATCGATAACTAGTCCTGCTGGTGCACTGATAGCCAAGAAGTTTTTCTCATTGCGGAACGTGCTTCTCACAGATTCCTTGTCTGATGCAAAAAGGACATATTTTCACATGTTTTGTTCTTTAATCTCAGATTATCAACAACAATAATCCAGTTCGTCCCCTGGTAATTCTAGATTTGTCTATATCCAGTAGGAAAGAAAGAGACTGAATATGATTGAAGGTATGTCGTGATATATTACATGTGGAGGAGTTATCACATGTTTTGTTCTTTAATCTCAGATTATCAACAGCAATAATCCAGTTCGTCCCCTGGTAATTCTAGATTTGTCTATGTCCAGTAGGAAAGAAAGAGACTGAATATGATTGAAGGTATGTCGTGATATATTACATGTGGAGGAGTTTTCACATGTTTTGTTCTTTAATCTCAGATTATCAACAACAATAATCCAGTTCGTCCCCTGGTAATTCTAGATTTGTCTATATCCAGTAGGAAAGAAAGAGACTGAATATGATTGAAGGTATGTCGTGATATATTACATGTGGAGGAGTTATCACATGTTTTGTTCTTTAATCTCAGATTATCAACAGCAATAATCCAGTTCGTCCCCTGGTAATTCTAGATTTGTCTATGTCCAGTAGGAAAGAAAGAGACTGAATATGATTGAAGGTATGTCGTGATATATTACATGTGGAGGAGTTTTCACATGTTTTGTTCTTTAATCTCAGATTATCAACAACAATAATCCAGTTCGTCCCCTGGTAATTCTAGATTTGTCTATATCCAGTAGGAAAGAAAGAGACTGAATATGATTGAAGGTATGTCGTGATATATTACATGTGGAGGAGTTTTCACATGTTTTGTTCTTTAATCTCAGATTATCAACAGCAATTATCCAGTTCGTCGCCTGGTAATTCTAGATTTGTCTATATCCAGTAGGAAAGAAAGAGACTGAATATGATTGAAGGTATGTCGTGATATATTACATGTGGAGGAGTTTTCACATGTTTTGTTCTTTAATCTCAGATTATCAACAGCAATAATCCAGTTCGTCCCCTGGTAATTCTAGATTTGTCTATATCCAGTAGGAAAGAAAGAGACTGAATATGATTGAAGGTATGTCGTGATATATTACATGTGGAGGAGTTTTCACATGTTTTGTTCTTTAATCTCAGATTATCAACAGCAATTATCCAGTTCGTCGCCTGGTAATTCTAGATTTGTCTATATCCAGTAGGAAAGAAAGAGACTGAATATGATTGAAGGTATGTCGTGATATATTACATGTGGAGGAGTTTTCACATGTTTTGTTCTTTAATCTCAGATTATCAACAGCAATAATCCAGTTCGTCCCCTGGTAATTCTAGATTTGTCTATATCCAGTAGGAAAGAAAGAGACTGAATATGATTGAAGGTATGTCGTGATATATTACATGTGGAGGAGTTTTCACATGTTTTGTTCTTTAATCTCAGATTATCAACAGCAATAATCCAGTTCGTCCCCTGGTAATTCTAGATTTGTCTATATCCAGTAGGAAAGAAAGAGACTGAATATGATTGAAGGTATGTCGTGATATATTACATGTGGAGGAGTTTTCACATGTTTTGTTCTTTAATCTCAGATTATCAACAGCAATAATCCAGTTCGTCCCCTGGTAATTCTAGATTTGTCTATATCCAGTAGGAAAGAAAGAGACTGAATATGATTGAAGGTATGTCGTAATATATTACATGTGGAGGAGTTTTCGTATGTTTTGTTCTTTAATCTCAGATTATCAACAGCAATTATCCAGTTCGTCGCCTGGTAATTCTAGATTTGTCTATATCCAGTAGGAAAGAAAGAGACTGAATATGATTGAAGGTATGTCGTGATATATTACATGTGGAGGAGTTTTCACATGTTTTGTTCTTTAATCTCAGATTATCAACAGCAATAATCCAGTTCGTCCCCTGGTAATTCTAGATTTGTCTATATCCAGTAGGAAAGAAAGAGACTGAATATGATTGAAGGTATGTCGTGATATATTACATGTGGAGGAGTTTTCACATGTTTTGTTCTTTAATCTCAGATTATCAACAGCAATTATCCAGTTCGTCGCCTGGTAATTCTAGATTTGTCTATATCCAGTAGGAAAGAAAGAGACTGAATATGATTGAAGGTATGTCGTGATATATTACATGTGGAGGAGTTTTCACATGTTTTGTTCTTTAATCTCAGATTATCAACAGCAATAATCCAGTTCGTCCCCTGGTAATTCTAGATTTGTCTATATCCAGTAGGAAAGAAAGAGACTGAATATGATTGAAGGTATGTCGTGATATATTACATGTGGAGGAGTTTTCACATGTTTTGTTCTTTAATCTCAGATTATCAACAGCAATAATCCAGTTCGTCCCCTGGTAATTCTAGATTTGTCTATATCCAGTAGGAAAGAAAGAGACTGAATATGATTGAAGGTATGTCGTGATATATTACATGTGGAGGAGTTTTCACATGTTTTGTTCTTTAATCTCAGATTATCAACAGCAATAATCCAGTTCGTCCCCTGGTAATTCTAGATTTGTCTATATCCAGTAGGAAAGAAAGAGACTGAATATGATTGAAGGTATGTCGTGATATATTACATGTGGAGGAGTTTTCACATGTTTTGTTCTTTAATCTCAGATTATCAACAGCAATAATCCAGTTCGTCCCCTGGTAATTCTAGATTTGTCTATATCCAGTAGGAAAGAAAGAGACTGAATATGATTGAAGGTATGTCGTGATATATTACATGTGGAGGAGTTTTCGCATGTTTTGTTCTTTAATCTCAGATTATCAACAGCAATAATCCAGTTCGTCCCCTGGTAATTCTAGATTTGTCTATATCCAGTAGGAAAGAAAGAGAATGAATATGATTGAAGGTATGTCGTGATATATTACATGTGGAGGAGTTTTCGTATGTTTTGTTCTTTAATCTCAGATTATCAACAGCAATAATCCAGTTCGTCCCCTGGTAATTCTAGATTTGTCTATATCCAGTAGGAAAGAAAGAGACTGAATATGATTGAAGGTATGTCGTGATATATTACATGTGGAGGAGTTTTCACATGTTTTGTTCTTTAATCTCAGATTATCAACAGCAATAATCCAGTTCGTCGCCTGGTAATTCTAGATTTGTCTATATCCAGTAGGAAAGAAAGAGACTGAATATGATTGAAGGTATGTCGTGATATATTACATGTGGAGGAGTTTTCACATGTTTTGTTCTTTAATCTCAGATTATCAACAGCAATAATCCAGTTCGTCCCCTGGTAATTCTAGATTTGTCTATATCCAGTAGGAAAGAAAGAGACTGAATATGATTGAAGGTATGTCGTGATATATTACATGTGGAGGAGTTTTCACATGTTTTGTTCTTTAATCTCAGATTATCAACAGCAATTATCCAGTTCGTCGCCTGGTAATTCTAGATTTGTCTATATCCAGTAGTAAAGAAAGAGACTGAATATGATTGAAGGTATGTCGTGATATATTACATGTGGAGGAGTGAAACTTGAAAGTGCATGTAGCGCCGTGTTGTTATGTAAATGATGACACGATGGCGACTTTATCAACACTATAAAGTCTTATTCAGAGCCGGATGGCCAACAGAATGGGTAAAATATTAGCGCCGTCTCGGCGCAATGTTGTATTACAAAACGCTTTGTGCGAATTGCTGAATACTATATAAGTAGCTTGTGTACGATATCTTCTGAATAATGTAATTTATCACGATTCGCTATTGCTAGCTGTAGCGTACCATACCTCCTTTTTGGTGAAACCTTTAAATTTAACTTTCATCTTCCATATCATATGGTTCCATAGCAATGGCTTAAACGATAATACGAAAACTCAAGAGAGCAGGTAATGCACAGAATGAAACAAGAAAGAGGACGGACTATCCTGAATATTGTTCCAAAAATTTTTAACAGGACGAACGTGTGGTCTGTTAGATGAATATTCGGCGTAATGTTTAGCATCGGTCGTTGCTGAGCAGCGGATTGCGACGAAAAGTGGCGAGAGGATATGATCCCTGACAGGACGGGTTATAAGGACGAAGGCATCGCGGTGTGTCGCCGAGTGGCCGGCTGCAGAGCAGAGCGCACCGGTCTTCCTCTCTGTAGTCTAGGTATCTCTAGGCGGACCATCGCGTAACCAGTCCAGAAATTCCTTATGGCTATCGAAGCAGAAAATGCCGACCTCTGGTATACCAGGTCCACCGCTGCACTCTTTTCTCTCTTTAACCCGATGCTACACGGCGACAATCTTGTCGTCGCTGGTCAACTCTTTCAGACAAACACTTCAAAAGCTTTTAATTTTTCGTTTCCTTGGCATTTTCTCGCGGATCATAGTGATTTACGAACGACAATCGCGAAATTGTAACTCAAACCGGGACAAACCGGGGCCTTCCGGCTGCCTGCAGAGGGAGCCGCTGTCGCGGTCTCTTCGATCTTCTCTCGTCTCTTCTCCCGTGGGCAGCAGCCACTTGGAGGAAGACCGTAACTAACGGCAACTGCAGCACAACAAGAGATTGCGGGAGGCCAGTATTAATTACTCGGTCGGTAATTGTGACCACACCTTAACTGGGACCCAAATTGCATATTACGGAAGCAGTAGAAAGTTTACTGGTTTCTTTTCTTTTTTTCTTTTCTTTCTCTATATGTAATTATATATATATATATATATATATATATATATATATATATCCAGTGTGTATATTCCAAAGTTTAATATATTTCGCTATAAATGCAGTTGGAATTGTGTACTAGCTCTGTGTATATGTCAAAATTTTTTATTTTAGTTATTGGGCATTCTAGAAATATGTGGTTAAGGCTTCCCACCTGTCCACATTCGCGATATGGACATTTTAGGATACATTTTAGGTTATTTGCTATCTGTTACTGTTGTTACGAATGTCCGGCAGGGGGCGTATCGGGTTTGACGTTACTGTGGTAATAGCAGCAAAACACGGGTCGACCAAAATCGATTTTTTGGATCAAAAATTGTTTTTAAGGCCGTTTTTTTGCTCAAAACTCTTTGCGAAGGGTATTTAGAGGGATCTTATCGTAAGACATGAGAGCGAGCGGCTTTTATAAGGTCGGCAGGAACGGATAAAAAATGTAAATTTTTGACGTTCATCGATCCGCTTGTCGGAATTTCTAGACGTCACGTGACATTTTCTCGAGGTTCGCCTTCACCCGAAGAGGTGCAGAATCGTGATTTTTTTCAAAATTGACGCATTTAATTTACAAAATATCGCGCAGTCCACGCGGAATTGTGTCCTTTTTTCAATTCGAGCGTCAAAAGTAATATCGAAAAGCCCAATTTTGCAGCTACTCGATCGCAAATGTCGGCGAAAATGGGCGATTCCGCTACACTTGATTTTTACGCTCAATTGATTATTACCAGTGATGACAGGCTTAATAACTATTCCACTCTATCACCAAAAGGTTTATCCATCGCTTTAAGGCGCAAATTCATGCAGTCCACTTCAAGTAATGGTAGCTTATTAACTGTACAAGAAATGTCTAGTGGGATTGTCAAAAGAGGCGTCGTGAATGTTATGATGGATAAAGAAGGACATTCCCAAGAAATTTTCAGTGTAAGTAATCATGATTTTTAAATGTATCCATTAGTTACCAAGTTCTTCAGTTGGGTATATTTTCTGGTGGTCTGGGAAGCTTCCTCGGCGGCGAAGAATCAGAATCAGAGGACTCCGCAACAGCAGGCATGGAACTATCAGTTTTGGGTACACAAATCAGGCCTTTCACCTTCTTCGAAGGTCAGGGCGACCTTATGGGTCATGTCTGGTCAGGAACAGCGTCGGAACGAACTACGGCCTTCCAAGTAAGTGCTCAATTCCGTATGTTCAATACTTGATCAGTTTGCGTAACTTTTATTTGATAGGCTTTGATTCTTCTGCAAGATCATCAATAATTAATTAATTACGCTCAATAATTTAGCATTGTTAAATGAAATGTTAAGTAAAGGTTGCTGCCCATAACTATTGCCAGTATTAATTTCATCAACGGTATTATTTCAATGACAAGAACTGCCTAATATGATTGTAGATACATGCGGTTGTACTAAATCCAATTAAGCGGTTTTAAGTTGTTTTAGGGAAATTTTGTTGGCAAAATAATAGCTGTTTCTTCGTTGATCTGCTTTGCAGATAGATTACTTAATTAATTAGTCACGAAAATTACGGCGCAAGCTGTTAATAATCGCTCAAACTCTAATTTAACCAGCAATCTAGGTCTGTTTACTCTAAATGGTCCACAGCACTTGTATTGAAAGCCATTTATGAGCTATTTCTTGTCGACAAATGATTAGATATCGCTAACGCGTAGTTTATAGTATGATTTTCCGAATTATTACATATCTAAAGTTGAGAGAAGCCATATAGAAAAATAAAGTTATAATTACTAAGGAAAATTTTGACATATTTATGTACGAAAATGCTGTTATCGCTGTATGTAATCGTGAATAATCGACTTTGAATCACACGTATACCTGAAGGAACCTTTTTAACTACAAAAAACAGCCCCCAGTCCAGCAAACCAGTATATCGGTGCGCTCGATATCGAAAATGCATGACCAATGTGTCGTTCGGGTCGTTGTGGGCGCACGTAGTTATAATTTTGCTCGTATTTTTATCTAAAATTCGCTAACTAATCAACGGCTTAATTAAAACATGTGATCAGTGACTATGCCAAGTGCCTCGGCGATGTGATTTCGCGATTTTCCCAGGTTTTCGCGAGGATTTTCGCCGGGTTTCTTTGTATTAACTGCCGGTTTTTCTCGCGCATCGTGTTCGCGTCGGAAACAACATAAACGGTTTGGAAAACATCGGGAAAATGGATAATGAATCAATACTATTGATTATAAAGGTTTTTTTCTAAATTATTCTGTTTATTTAAGACGAAATTTGGCAATTTTCCGTTTACCTACTACGTAGTTGTATTGTCTGTTTTGTCTACGTTTCGGTATCTATTTTATTTTATTCTACTTACCAACTTTTAACCAATAGCTATTTATTTTATTATCGTTTTCTAACACCGCGATGTGAAATACGGACTACGCAGTTTAATTTTCTCGGACTTTACTCGCGAAAAACAAGACGGACTCGTGGTAAGTGTTTGATCACAATATTATTATCGTATTTTAAGAATTTGGCTTTGTATTGTGCCTTAAATTGGATTATGTAGTTCGAAAATGGTTTTGAATTTGATATTATATTGGCTCAACTGCATAAAATGCCTGAAGCAAGAATTGGTATAGCTGTAACATCACCCTAATATTTCTTTTAATATGCAATCTTACCACAGATTGATTTATTTGTTTTTTTCATATATAATCGTCCTTCGAGAATGGCTGGTTGGACTGTCTCGAGATTATGGTGGGTGTTGAGGGCATTCTTGTATTTATTTAGTTTTGGCCATAGTTGTTAAATGTCTTTTGATCGGATGTCTCATATCCCATTCGTTTGCATCAATGCCGATAAAGTATATGATAGAAATAACAATTTCAGAAAATAATTGGTACCTTCTAAAAATGACATAACGAACTAAATCTCTAAATCATAGTTTTCCAAAATTTCACAGTTTGTCTTCTGAAAAAAAAATTAATTGCTATTGTAAGTAAGGTGGAAGTGCCTATATGTTTATCATCAAATTTCATCATCAAATATGACACATTGGCCGTATAATAATGTGTTTTATGATATGTTATGTTACTAAGATTGTCGTAGTTGATGATGGTTTTCCAGATTATACAATTTGTCTTAAAAGAAAAAAAACACAAGACAAATTGTTGAACAGACAAAATGCTGAATTAATTTCATGCAGTTCATATAATATTTCATCATCAAACATGCCACGTTGGACGTACAGTAATGTATTTTATGGTATGTTCATGTTATTAAGCTTGTCGTAGTTGATGATGGTTTTTCAAATTCTACAATTTGTCTTAAAAGAAAAAAAAACACAAGACAAATTGTTGCATTAGATTTATGCAGTTCATTTACTATTTCATCATCAAATATGACACCTTGGCCGTATAATAATGTATTTTATGGTATGTTTATGTTATTAAGCTTGTCGTAGTTGATGATGGTTTTTCAGATTCTACAATTTGTCTTAAAAGAAAAAAAACACAAGACAAATTGTTGCATTAGATTTATGCAGTTCATTTACTATTTCATCATCAAATATGACACCTTGGCCGTATAATAATGTATTTTATGGTATGTTTATGTTATTAAGCTTGTCGTGGTTGATGGTGGTTTTTCAGATTCTACAATTTGTCTTAAAAGAAAAAAAAACACAAGACAAATTGTTGCATTAGATTTATGCAGTTCATTTACTATTTCATCATCAAATATGACACCTTGGCCGTATAATAATGTATTTTATGGTATGTTTATGTTATTAAGCTTGTCGTAGTTGATGATGGTTTTTCAGATTCTACAATTTGTCTTAAATGAAAAAAAAAACACAAGACAAATTGTTGCATTAGATTTATGCAGTTCATTTACTATTTCATCATCAAATATGACACCTTGGCCGTATAATAATGTATTTTATGGTATGTTTATGTTATTAAGCTTGTCGTAGTTGATGATGGTTTTTCAGATTCTACAATTTGTCTTAAAAGAAAAAAAAACACAAGACAAATTGTTGCATTAGATTTATGCAGTTCATTTACTATTTCATCATCAAATATGACACCTTGGCCGTATAATAATGTATTTTATGGTATGTTTATGTTATTAAGCTTGTCGTGGTTGATGGTGGTTTTTCAGATTCTACAATTTGTCTTAAAAGAAAAAAAAACACAAGACAAATTGTTGCATTAGATTTATGCAGTTCATTTACTATTTCATCATCAAATATGACACCTTGGCCGTATAATAATGTATTTTATGGTATGTTTATGTTATTAAGCTTGTCGTAGTTGATGATGGTTTTTCAGATTCTACAATTTGTCTTAAATGAAAAAAAAAACACAAGACAAATTGTTGCATTAGATTTATGCAGTTCATTTACTATTTCATCATCAAATATGACACCTTGGCCGTATAATAATGTATTTTATGGTATGTTTATGTTATTAAGCTTGTCGTGGTTGATGGTGGTTTTTCAGATTCTACAATTTGTCTTAAAAGAAAAAAAAACACAAGACAAATTGTTGCATTAGATTTATGCAGTTCATTTACTATTTCATCATCAAATATGACACCTTGGCCGTATAATAATGTATTTTATGGTATGTTTATGTTATTAAGCTTGTCGTAGTTGATGATGGTTTTTCAGATTCTACAATTTGTCTTAAAAGAAAAAAAAAACACAAGACAAATTGTTGCATTAGATTTATGCAGTTCATTTACTATTTCATCATCAAATATGACACCTTGGCCGTATAATAATGTATTTTATGGTATGTTTATGTTATTAAGCTTGTCGTGGTTGATGGTGGTTTTTCAGATTCTACAATTTGTCTTAAAAGAAAAAAAAAACACAAGACAAATTGTTGCATTAGATTTATGCAGTTCATTTACTATTTCATCATCAAATATGACACCTTGGCCGTATAATAATGTATTTTATGGTATGTTTATGTTATTAAGCTTGTCGTAGTTGATGATGGTTTTTCAGATTCTACAATTTGTCTTAAAAGAAAAAAAAACACAAGACAAATTGTTGCATTAGATTTATGCAGTTCATTTACTATTTCATCATCAAATATGACACCTTGGCCGTATAATAATGTATTTTATGGTATGTTTATGTTATTAAGCTTGTCGTAGTTGATGATGGTTTTTCAGATTCTACAATTTGTCTTAAAAGAAAAAAAAACACAAGACAAATTGTTGCATTAGATTTATGCAGTTCATTTACTATTTCATCATCAAATATGACACCTTGGCCGTATAATAATGTATTTTATGGTATGTTTATGTTATTAAGCTTGTCGTGGTTGATGGTGGTTTTTCAGATTCTACAATTTGTCTTAAAAGAAAAAAAAAAACACAAGACAAATTGTTGCATTAGATTTATGCAGTTCATTTACTATTTCATCATCAAATATGACACCTTGGCCGTATAATAATGTATTTTATGGTATGTTTATGTTATTAAGCTTGTCGTAGTTGATGATGGTTTTTCAGATTCTACAATTTGTCTTAAATGAAAAAAAAAACACAAGACAAATTGTTGCATTAGATTTATGCAGTTCATTTACTATTTCATCATCAAATATGACACCTTGGCCGTATAATAATGTATTTTATGGTATGTTTATGTTATTAAGCTTGTCGTGGTTGATGGTGGTTTTTCAGATTCTACAATTTGTCTTAAAAGAAAAAAAAACACAAGACAAATTGTTGCATTAGATTTATGCAGTTCATTTACTATTTCATCATCAAATATGACACCTTGGCCGTATAATAATGTATTTTATGGTATGTTTATGTTATTAAGCTTGTCGTAGTTGATGATGGTTTTTCAGATTCTACAATTTGTCTTAAAAGAAAAAAAAACACAAGACAAATTGTTGCATTAGATTTATGCAGTTCATTTACTATTTCATCATCAAATATGACACCTTGGCCGTATAATAATGTATTTTATGGTATGTTTATGTTATTAAGCTTGTCGTGGTTGATGGTGGTTTTTCAGATTCTACAATTTGTCTTAAAAGAAAAAAAAAACACAAGACAAATTGTTGCATTAGATTTATGCAGTTCATTTACTATTTCATCATCAAATATGACACCTTGGCCGTATAATAATGTATTTTATGGTATGTTTATGTTATTAAGCTTGTCGTAGTTGATGATGGTTTTTCAGATTCTACAATTTGTCTTAAAAGAAAAAAAAACACAAGACAAATTGTTGCATTAGATTTATGCAGTTCATTTACTATTTCATCATCAAATATGACACCTTGGCCGTATAATAATGTATTTTATGGTATGTTTATGTTATTAAGCTTGTCGTAGTTGATGATGGTTTTTCAGATTCTACAATTTGTCTTAAAAGAAAAAAAAACACAAGACAAATTGTTGCATTAGATTTATGCAGTTCATTTACTATTTCATCATCAAATATGACACCTTGGCCGTATAATAATGTATTTTATGGTATGTTTATGTTATTAAGCTTGTCGTGGTTGATGGTGGTTTTTCAGATTCTACAATTTGTCTTAAAAGAAAAAAAAACACAAGACAAATTGTTGCATTAGATTTATGCAGTTCATTTACTATTTCATCATCAAATATGACACCTTGGCCGTATAATAATGTATTTTATGGTATGTTTATGTTATTAAGCTTGTCGTAGTTGATGATGGTTTTTCAGATTCTACAATTTGTCTTAAAAGAAAAAAAAAACACAAGACAAATTGTTGCATTAGATTTATGCAGTTCATTTACTATTTCATCATCAAATATGACACCTTGGCCGTATAATAATGTATTTTATGGTATGTTTATGTTATTAAGCTTGTCGTAGTTGATGATGGTTTTTCAGATTCTACAATTTGTCTTAAAAGAAAAAAAAACACAAGACAAATTGTTGCATTAGATTTATGCAGTTCATTTACTATTTCATCATCAAATATGACACCTTGGCCGTATAATAATGTATTTTATGGTATGTTTATGTTATTAAGCTTGTCGTAGTTGATGATGGTTTTTCAGATTCTACAATTTGTCTTAAAAGAAAAAAAAACACAAGACAAATTGTTGCATTAGATTTATGCAGTTCATTTACTATTTCATCATCAAATATGACACCTTGGCCGTATAATAATGTATTTTATGGTATGTTTATGTTATTAAGCTTGTCGTGGTTGATGGTGGTTTTTCAGATTCTACAATTTGTCTTAAAAGAAAAAAAAACACAAGACAAATTGTTGCATTAGATTTATGCAGTTCATTTACTATTTCATCATCAAATATGACACCTTGGCCGTATAATAATGTATTTTATGGTATGTTTATGTTATTAAGCTTGTCGTAGTTGATGATGGTTTTTCAGATTCTACAATTTGTCTTAAAAGAAAAAAAAACACAAGACAAATTGTTGCATTAGATTTATGCAGTTCATTTACTATTTCATCATCAAATATGACACCTTGGCCGTATAATAATGTATTTTATGGTATGTTTATGTTATTAAGCTTGTCGTAGTTGATGATGGTTTTTCAGATTCTACAATTTGTCTTAAAAGAAAAAAAAACACAAGACAAATTGTTGCATTAGATTTATGCAGTTCATTTACTATTTCATCATCAAATATGACACCTTGGCCGTATAATAATGTATTTTATGGTATGTTTATGTTGTTAAGCTTGTCGTAGTTGATGATGGTTTTTCATATTCTACAATTTGTCTTAAAAGAAAAAAAAACACAAGACAAATTGTTGCATTAGATTTATGCAGTTCATTTACTATTTCATCATCAAATATGACACCTTGGCCGTATAATAATGTATTTTATGGTATGTTTATGTTATTAAGCTTGTCGTAGTTGATGATGGTTTTTCAGATTCTACAATTTGTCTTAAATGAAAAAAAAAACACAAGACAAATTGTTGCATTAGATTTATGCAGTTCATTTACTATTTCATCATCAAATATGACACCTTGGCCGTATAATAATGTATTTTATGGTATGTTTATGTTATTAAGCTTGTCGTGGTTGATGGTGGTTTTTCAGATTCTACAATTTGTCTTAAAAGAAAAAAAAACACAAGACAAATTGTTGCATTAGATTTATGCAGTTCATTTACTATTTCATCATCAAATATGACACCTTGGCCGTATAATAATGTATTTTATGGTATGTTTATGTTATTAAGCTTGTCGTAGTTGATGATGGTTTTTCAGATTCTACAATTTGTCTTAAAAGAAAAAAAAACACAAGACAAATTGTTGCATTAGATTTATGCAGTTCATTTACTATTTCATCATCAAATATGACACCTTGGCCGTATAATAATGTATTTTATGGTATGTTTATGTTATTAAGCTTGTCGTAGTTGATGATGGTTTTTCAGATTCTACAATTTGTCTTAAAAGAAAAAAAAACACAAGACAAATTGTTGCATTAGATTTATGCAGTTCATTTACTATTTCATCATCAAATATGACACCTTGGCCGTATAATAATGTATTTTATGGTATGTTTATGTTATTAAGCTTGTCGTAGTTGATGATGGTTTTTCAGATTCTACAATTTGTCTTAAAAGAAAAAAAAACACAAGACAAATTGTTGCATTAGATTTATGCAGTTCATTTACTATTTCATCATCAAATATGACACCTTGGCCGTATAATAATGTATTTTATGGTATGTTTATGTTATTAAGCTTGTCGTGGTTGATGGTGGTTTTTCAGATTCTACAATTTGTCTTAAAAGAAAAAAAAACACAAGACAAATTGTTGCATTAGATTTATGCAGTTCATTTACTATTTCATCATCAAATATGACACCTTGGCCGTATAATAATGTATTTTATGGTATGTTTATGTTATTAAGCTTGTCGTAGTTGATGATGGTTTTTCAGATTCTACAATTTGTCTTAAAAGAAAAAAAAACACAAGACAAATTGTTGCATTAGATTTATGCAGTTCATTTACTATTTCATCATCAAATATGACACCTTGGCCGTATAATAATGTATTTTATAGTATGTTTATGTTATTAAGCTTATCGTAGTTGATGATGGTTTTTCAGATTCTACAATTTGTCTTAAAAGAAAAAAAAACACAAGACAAATTGTTGCATTAGATTTATGCAGTTCATTTACTATTTCATCATCAAATATGACACCTTGGCCGTATAATAATGTATTTTATGGTATGTTTATGTTATTAAGATTGTCGTAGTTGATGATGGTTTTTCAGATTCTACAATTTGTCTTAAAAGAAAAAAAACACGAGACAAATTGTTGCATTAGATTTATGCAGTTCATTTACTATTTCATCATCAAATATGACACCTTGGCCGTATAATAATGTATTTTATGGTATGTTTATGTTATTAAGATTGTCGTAGTTGATGATGGTTTTTCAGATTCTACAATTTGTCTTAAAAAAAAACACGAGACAAATTGTTGCATTAGATTTATGCAGTTCATTTACTATTTCATCATCAAATATGACACCTTGGCCGTATAATAATGTATTTTATGGTATGTTTATGTTATTAAGATTGTCGTAGTTGATGATGGTTTTTCAGATTCTACAATTTGTCTTAAAAAAAAAACACGAGACAAATTGTTGCATTAGATTTATGCAGTTCATTTACTATTTCATCATCAAATATGACACCTTGGCCGTATAATAATGTATTTTATGGTATGTTTATGTTATTAAGATTGTCGTAGTTGATGATGGTTTTTCAGATTCTACAATTTGTCTTAAAAAAAAACACGAGACAAATTGTTGCATTAGATTTATGCAGTTCATTTACTATTTCATCATCAAATATGACACCTTGGCCGTATAATAATGTATTTTATGGTATGTTTATGTTATTAAGATTGTCGTAGTTGATGATGGCTTTCCAGATTATACAATTTGTCTTCTAAAAAAAAAGCAAGACAAATTGTTGAACAGACAAAATGTTGAATTAGTTTCATGCAGTTCATATAATACTTCATCATCAAACATGACACGTTGGACGTACAGTAATGTATTTTATGGTATGTTTATGTTATTAAGCTTGTCGTAGTTGATGATGGTTTTTCAGATTCTACAATTTGTCTTAAAAAAAAACACAAGACAAATTGTTGCATTAGATTTATGCAGTTCATTTACTATTTCATCATCAAATACGACACCTTGGCCGGATATAATGTATTTTATGGTATGTTTATCTTATTAAGATTGTCGTAGTTGATGATGGTTTTTCAGTTTCTACAATTTGTCTTAAAAGAAAAAAAAACACAAGACAAATTGTTGCATTAGATTTATGCAGTTCATTTACTATTTCATCATCAAATACGACACCTTGGCCGTATAATAATGTGTTTTATGGTATGTTTATCTTATTAAGATTGTCGTAGTTGATGATGGTTTTTCAGATTCTACAATTTGTCTTAAAAGAAAAAAAAACACAAGACAAATTGTTGCATTAGATTTATGCAGTTCATTTACTATTTCATCATCAAATATGACACCTTGGCCGTATAATAATGTATTTTATGGTATGTTTATGTTATTAAGCTTGTCGTGGTTGATGGTGGTTTTTCAGATTCTACAATTTGTCTTAAAAGAAAAAAAAAACACAAGACAAATTGTTGCATTAGATTTATGCAGTTCATTTACTATTTCATCATCAAATATGACACCTTGGCCGTATAATAATGTATTTTATGGTATGTTTATGTTATTAAGCTTGTCGTAGTTGATGATGGTTTTTCAGATTCTACAATTTGTCTTAAATGAAAAAAAAACACAAGACAAATTGTTGCATTAGATTTATGCAGTTCATTTACTATTTCATCATCAAATATGACACCTTGGCCGTATAATAATGTATTTTATGGTATGTTTATGTTATTAAGCTTGTCGTGGTTGATGGTGGTTTTTCAGATTCTACAATTTGTCTTAAAAGAAAAAAAAACACAAGACAAATTGTTGCATTAGATTTATGCAGTTCATTTACTATTTCATCATCAAATATGACACCTTGGCCGTATAATAATGTATTTTATAGTATGTTTATGTTATTAAGCTTATCGTAGTTGATGATGGTTTTTCAGATTCTACAATTTGTCTTAAAAGAAAAAAAAACACAAGACAAATTGTTGCATTAGATTTATGCAGTTCATTTACTATTTCATCATCAAATATGACACCTTGGCCGTATAATAATGTATTTTATGGTACGTTTATGTTATTAAGATTGTCGTAGTTGATGATGGTTTTTCAGATTCTACAATTTGTCTTAAAAGAAAAAAAACACGAGACAAATTGTTGCATTAGATTTATGCAGTTCATTTACTATTTCATCATCAAATATGACACCTTGGCCGTATAATAATGTATTTTATGGTATGTTTATGTTATTAAGATTGTCGTAGTTGATGATGGTTTTTCAGATGCTACAATTTGTCTTAAAAGAAAAAAAACACGAGACAAATTGTTGCATTAGATTTATGCAGTTCATTTACTATTTCATCATCAAATATGACACCTTGGCCGTATAATAATGTATTTTATGGTATGTTTATGTTATTAAGATTGTCGTAGTTGATGATGGTTTTTCAGATTCTACAATTTGTCTTAAAAAAAAAAACACGAGACAAATTGTTGCATTAGATTTATGCAGTTCATTTACTATTTCATCATCAAATATGACACCTTGGCCGTATAATAATGTATTTTATGGTATGTTTATGTTATTAAGATTGTCGTAGTTGATGATGGTTTTTCAGATTCTACAATTTGTCTTAAAAAAAAACACGAGACAAATTGTTGCATTAGATTTATGCAGTTCATTTACTATTTCATCATCAAATATGACACCTTGGCCGTATAATAATGTATTTTATGGTATGTTTATGTTATTAAGATTGTCGTAGTTGATGATGGTTTTCCAGATTATACAATTTGTCTTCTAAAAAAAAGCAAGACAAATTGTTGAACAGACAAAATGTTGAATTAGTTTCATGCAGTTCATATAATACTTCATCATCAAACATGACACGTTGAACGTACAGTAATGTATTTTATGGTATGTTTATGTTATTAAGCTTGTCGTAGTTGATGATGGTTTTTCAGATTCTACAATTTGTCTTAAAAAAAAACACAAGACAAATTGTTGCATTAGATTTATGCAGTTCATTTACTATTTCATCATCAAATACGACACCTTGGCCGGATATAATGTATTTTATGGTATGTTTATCTTATTAAGATTGTCGTAGTTGATGATGGTTTTTCAGATTCTACAATTTGTCTTAAAAGAAAAAAAAAACACAAGACAAATTGTTGCATTAGATTTATGCAGTTCATTTACTATTTCATCATCAAATACGACACCTTGGCCGTATAATAATGTGTTTTATGGTATGTTTATCTTATTAAGATTGTCGTAGTTGATGATGGTTTTTCAGATTCTACAATTTGTCTTAAAAGAAAAAAAAACACAAGACAAATTGTTGCATTAGATTTATGCAGTTCATTTACTATTTCATCATCAAATATGACACCTTGGCCGTATAGTAATGTATTTTATGGTATGTTTATGTTATTAAGATTGTCGTAGTTGATGATGATTTTCAGATTCTACAATTTGTCATCTAAAAAAAAAAACGAGACAAATTGTTGCATTAGTTTTATGCAATTCAGTTAGTAGTTCATCATCAAATATGACACATTGGCAGTATAATAATGTGTTTATTGGTATGTTTATGTTACTGAGATTGTCGTAGTTGATGATGGTTTTCCAGATTCTACAATTTGCCTTCTAAAAAAAAAAAAAACATAATAAATAAGTTTATTATGTGTATTAAAATTTTCGTAAGGGATGATGTTTTTGCAAACTATAAAATTCGTCTTCTAAAAAAAGGCAAGACAAATTGCGAAATTACTTCTACGTACATAGTTCATCGTAAAGTGTCGTGGTTTTTTTTTTGTTCACGATTTGCTGACACGATGCCCTCGTGTCAGCAAATCGTGACTGTTTTCCCTGCACTGTGCCCCTTACTTGTTATCTGGTTGTGTACCAATTTCTGTTTCTCATCAGTAACTTTAAATGCATTTGAGCCAAGAGATTCAACCTGTCGGTTTTCTTTTCGAAAATTTTTAGCTATAATATTCCACACACTAAAGACGAAAGCCAAATTTGTGAAAATACCTTGATATTATTTGTGCACAAGCACTTCTTTCGGACTGGAACGGAACCTGAGGCCGGAGACTACAAAGTCGGCCACCAATTCTGTGAGTAGTTTCTTTCATTAATTTATTATTCGTAATATTTTGCCGTGTATAAGCTGATTTTGTTAATTGCTAATTATGTCAAAGAGCGACCAGATTGGATGGGTCATCTAGACCTGTTACAATAAATCTACTTTCAGTTTCTAGTCTACACTACTAGTCTACCTATACTAATTACGAACTTTCAAGTGTTGGGCGCGTTCAGCGGCATCGCCCATTTTCGCCGACATTTGCGATCGAGTAGCTGCAAAATTGGGCTTTTCGATATTACTTTTGACGCTCGAATTGAAAAAAGGACACAATTCCGCGTGGACTGCGCGATATTTTGTAAATTAAATGCGTCAATTTTGAAAAAAAATCACGTTTCTGCACCCCTTCGGGTGAAGGCGAACCTCGAGAAAATGTCACGTGACGTCTAGAAATTCCGACAAGCGGATCGATGAACGTCAAAAATTTACATTTTTTATCCGTTCCTGCCGACCTTATAAAAGCAGCTCGCTCTCATGTCTTACGATAAGATCCCTCTAAATACCCTTCGCAAAGAGTTTTGAGCAAAAAAACGGCCTTAAAAACAATTTTCGATCCAAAAAATCGATTTTTGTCGACCCGTGTTTTGCTGCTATTACCACAGTAACGTCAAACCCGAAACGCCCCCTGCCGGACATTCGTAACAACAGTAACAGATAGCAGATAACCTAAAATGTATCCTAAAATGTCCATATTGCGAATGTGGACAGGTGGGAAGCCTTAACCACATATTTCTAGAATGCCCAATAACTAAAGTCGAAAATTTTGACATATACACAGAGCTAGTTAGTTCGCTATTTACCTTTTCGTAATGGCTTTAAGGACATAAATTACGTATCGTATTATATGTTGCACCCATATTGTGTTTTAAAATAATGTTATAAATTATAAATCGCAGTCAATTTAAGATGGTCGCACTTGTGATCGCTCCCAAGCCGAATAGGTCTTAGAGAAGTGGTATATTAAGATGAGTGGACACGTGTCTGCTCTGAGTTGATATCTCTCCCGTGTAAGCGAGCCGTTCCGCTTTTTGCTTCTGTTTTTCATCCTCCAGAGTGCAGTATCTGTTTCTAGAGCCATTACAACGGATCGCCTCGACCGATTTAATTGGTGTAATTACCACATTTTTACCAGTCAATTCTTCGTGTAAGTGTGTATATAGATAGCGCTGGCTACCGAAGACCTCAACGTCCAACTTTACGCGATCAAAGAGATTACCACAACCCGTCTTCTGTTTCCTAGGAGGTTATTCTAACTGTCATCTTGAGGTATATGAACGCGATTTGCATTACAATCAGCCAGAGCTAAAAAAAAATTACGAAATTCCTTCGCTATATTTATATCATTGGCAGATAAATGCTGTTATTAGCAGTGATTTTGCGTATAGGGACTCTGGGAATACGTAGCATCCACCTATAATTATACATAAATATTTAAAAAGCGTCGTGGGCTATAAATTGACGTGATACGGTATGCTAATTGGTCGTCATCGTACGGTATATGATTTTTTGTCGTCGTGACAACTATTATCATAATTATGAATTACTATTCGTAATCCAGGCGGTTGATTAGGAGTACTCGAATTCTTGAGTGTCGTGTTATGTAAATAAGTTCATTAGTCCTTACGGCCATCCGCTTGCGAGTGCTTGCGATAAATATATCTCGTTATGCCATATAACAATTTTGACATTAAAATACTGCAGGCTGCATCTCAGTATAGACTCCTAAGAGCCTGACTATTAGCAAATATTCTACACCAAATTACCACTAAATAAAATTGGTTAACTTTTGCACTACCACTGGTTTTTTTTATAAGCATACAGTATAATATTTTCGTCGTGACAATTCTTGTAAATGTAAATTTAGCTTTCAAATACATATAACCATTACACAAGTGAAAATATATTGTCAACACAATTTTCATTGACAACACAGGTGATTTAAAAGAACATATTTTAAATTCAGCTTCATTTGCTTCTATGTCAACAGAAATGTGTCCATGTATCAATTGTCATGTTCCAGCTGACCAACTGTGAAGCTTGAAATGTCGACATGTCACAGAGGTTTGAAGTTGATAATAATTTAACTTTTTATACACCAGTTAATTTTTTTTCTAAATGTTACTGAAAATGTTAATGTACTCTAAACGTATACTTTACATCGGCCAACATTAATCTTATATGAATTTAGTACACACAGAGTTCAAGTCATTTTACTTTGAATCAAAACAACGGTTGATTTCCATATCGACGAAATAACTATCCATTTGTTCTGTACAAATTTGTAATCTAAATTTTGGCTAGTCGAAAAAACTCAACCACTTCCAATATAATGAAGATTATGGTCCCTAATGCAGTTTTTCACGCTGATTTCAGTGGTGCTATTGAAATTACTTTATCTCGAACGGTTCAGTAGTAACGCCGTTAAAAAGTTGAAAAAAATGTACCAAAATAGCTATTTTACTGCATTTGCTACTTTCGGTGAAAACTGTGTCCAAACTAATGGCGCGATATAGATGATTCCGACGGTATTGGAAGGGAAATTGTCCTAGGAATTCATTTCTGATAACCTCGTTGCTCTAAGATGGACGGTTCGCGAGTAAAACGTAAAAAACCGCGAGAATCTATTTTTCGTATTTTCTGATCAACCCATAGGCTCTATGAGAAAAGTAATACCATTTTTGAAATCAGCGCAGCCCAATCCATAAGCATGACAACATTAGAATGCTATATCTCGCAAGAAAGAAATCCATTTTTTTTTTAGAAAAAAATTTAGACCTTTGGGGTAGAAAAAAATCGAAGTTTAGAACTGTTTGTCGTAGAGGCGTGAACTCGCCACCAAAGGATAGATCTCGACGAGTACATCAAAATAATATATGATTTCATATGCCTAGGTCGTACCTTTATGTCTCTGAATTCGCTTATTTTTTGCTTATAAATGAAATCGAAATTTTAACATTACTCGGAAACTATTAGAGATAGACACTTGTTCTGTACAAATTTGTAATCAGCGCGGCTGTTTTAGTAAGTTAGCGAAGGTTTCATGTCAACTCGAGCCCTAGTTTTCGAGATAAGTGAGCGAACTTAAAATTTTAGTTTGAAAATAGCAATTTTTAACAAAATTTTGGCTAGTCGAAAAAACTCAACCACTTCCAATTTAATGAAGATTATGGTCCCTAATGCAGTTTTTCACGATGATTCCAGTGGTGCTATTGAATTTTCTCTATCTCGAACGGTTCAGAAGTTATGCCGTTCAAAAGTTGGAAAAATGTACCAAAATAGCTATTTTACTGCACTTTCTACTTTTGGTGAAAACTGTGTCCAAACTAATGGCGCAATATAGATGATTCCGACGGTATTGGAAGGGAAATTGTCCCAGGATTTCATTTCTGATAACCTCGTTGCTCTAAGATGGACGGTTCGCGAGTAAAACGTAAAAAAACCCGAGAATCTATTTTTCGTATTTTCTGACCAACCCGTAGGTTCTATGAGAAAAGTAATACCATTTTTGAAATCAGCGCAGCCCAATCCATAAGCATGATAACATTAGAATGCTCTATCTCGCAAGAAAAAATCCATTTTTTTTTTTTTTAGAAAAAAATTTAGACCTTTGGGGTAGAAAAAAATCGAAGGTTTGAACTGTTTGTCGTAGAGGCGTGAACTCGCCACCAAAGGATAGATCTCAACGAGTACATCAAAATAAGATATGATTTCATATGCCTAGGTCGTACCTTTATGTCTCTACAGCCTTGAATTCGCTTATTTTTTGCTTATAAATGAAATCGAAATTTTAACATTACTCGGAAACTATTAGAGATAGACACTTGTTCTGTACAAATTTGTAATCAGCGCGGCCGTTTTAGTAAGATAGCGAAGGTTTCATGTCAACTCGAGCCCTAGTTTTCGAGATAAGTGAGCGAACTTAAAATTTTCAAAATTTCGATTTTTAACAAAATTTTGGCTAGTCGAAAAAACTCAACCATTTCCAATTATGGTCCTAATGCAGTTTTTCACGATGATTCCAGTGGTGCTATTGAATTTTCTCTATCTCGAACGGTTCAGAAGTTATGCCGTTCAAAAGTTGGAAAAATGTACCAAAATAGCTATTTTACTGCATTTTCTACTTTTGGAGCAAACTGTGTCCAAACTAATGGCGCGATATAGATGATCCCAACGGTATTGGAAGGGAAATTGTTCCAAGAATTCATTTCTGATAACCTGGTTGCTCTAAGCTGGATGGTTCGCGAGTAAACCGCGAAAAACCGCGAGATTCTATTTTTGGCATATTCTGCCCAACCCGTAGGCTCTATGAGAAAGGCAATTTGATCTCCAATAGCCGGAATAAGTTCTTTTACTTCTTCCTCTGTGAGGTTTCTTGTTTTCCACAGTTATTTTATTGCCTTGAGAATATAGAATGCACATAGGTCATAGTGTATTAACATTTTTATAAAAGGTAGGTTTACGCAGATACTTACTGTCAAATATCGGTATGATATGATCTAAAAAAGGTCACAATACAAACAAACGTATATTAAAGTGAAAACTTTATTGATTTGTTCGGAGTAAATTGTCGTTCTGACCAAATCACCATTCAGTATTCTCGTTCCTAGCATAATCTATGGAGCAGATTACGTGGTGGACGTGACTCCTACGAATATGTCTCCCTGGTCGCGATGGCAAAAACAAATGAACTATAACTATCTCTCCTTCGGACCTGGTTCATTATTGGCTATTACAGGGGACGTATTAATAACGGCTATCTGTGAAAAACATCTTAGTTGACTGCCCACACGACCTGTCACTGTCATATAAGCGAGACTGAGCTTGCTTCTCGCATGCATTTCTTATTTATTGGACCGATACTGATCTCCCTGAACTGGCTGGACGGGCGCCTGTATCGCCCAGAGTGCATTTTCAATGGGTTCAGAGTAAATCTGCTCGCCGGACTTTGCGACGCGAATAGAAACAGCCGATATATGGCGTAAATGTTAGTTCTTATATAAGGATGTGGTTCCTGTGGTTATTGTGAATTTCATGGTCCATTTTTTCCTACACTCTGTAAAAGTTAGAAAAACTTTTCAGTATATCTCAGGAGTCGAATCGCCATTGGTTTTTCTTGGGTGGGGACGGCTGGGAGTGCATTATTATAGTGTAAAATTGGTGTCACCGGCGTCCCACCATCGAGTGGGAAGATCATTGCGTTCGCCTAAGTTCGTTTCTAACGTGCGTCTAATAAGCGATTGGCTTACTGGTGAGTCGACCTCACCTCTACCATGTAATTGCGCCGTTATTAATAGTTTAATCTGGCCAATGCGGCTCTCCAATCGTGTTCATCATATATATTAATCAATGGCTTGCTCGCTCTGACCCTACCACACGTCCAGCTTCCACTTCCTTCATATTTGACGGCATCAATATACCGACTACCCAGATAACTTGACAGATTGGTTCTTTCATCATATACAATAACTCTCTAATAACAAAGCTACAAAATTGTCCAGACACCGACAAGAGAGGCCCACATCTTCAGGTACAGTAGGTACAGTAATCGGTTGATCTGACTTGGCGGTCATTTTTTACCGATGAGAATTGACCCGAGGTATTTAAATGCCACAAGCATCGGCCACAGCAGCACTCCTATTGTTCTGCTGCCGGATATCTCCCAGATCCATCAATCGATTACCGATATAAAATCGACCAGAGAACTTCATTATCGGGGCCAACCGACTTTCCGACTACCTCGTCGACACATTGAAGCGTCTAAACCGTCAATAGGTAGATCAGTCGCGAACAATAGGTAGATCAGTCGCGAACATTGCGCCAAATCTTAGGTTATAATTAGGTAGGATGTGGCTCCGCCATGTCCTGACCTGAAAACGCTGCATCGCAGAGCTGCCGCCTGCGCCTCTGGCGTCACGATGTTGACCCTAGCTCTGGCTACCATAGCCCAACTACCATCTACCACATTTCTGAAGAAATGTGGCCACGCCGACTGCAATTATAAAGACGATCATAGATAAACCATACAATATAAGGCTGGAGTAAAATTTATTAAACATATTTCGTGACAATCTGACAACGGAATTGGTAAATATTACATGTATATTGGCACCTTGTTCTTGATTACTTATGATCATTTTGAAATATCCAGAGAATGTCTATATCTTCAGTAAGAAGCTCGCTGTAGCGTAAAGTTATTTCCCGTTTCTGAGTGTAATTAGAGAAAAATCTGCGAGTGACAAGACTCACCATGCAGGTGGCACTGCTGTCCAGTACCTACTCCAATTATCAACACCTGTAATCTGCACATCTGCACACTTGCTCCAGATATAGTTAACTCTTCCTAGTCGTTTTGATATTGCCATTAAGTGTCATACATATTTCAACTGGTAAATAAATAGGATTAGTTGTTGTCATAATATTGAATTACATCTCAAAATATGTATATTATAACATCACTGATGATAGTGTTTAAAAATCACTGCAAGAGGGTCATTTACTCCTGCAAGTCTGCAACATCGTCTTCGTCTCTTTGTAAGTTTCCAGTTCTTCGTTGGGGATTAGCCAGTCCAGTTCTAAGCCCCAAGGAAAATCAATTAGCCAATTAGTTTAACGACCATATTAACATTTTTGCAAATAAATTCCAGACAGCTGCAGGAAGTTACCCATTCGCTCTTCTTGCAGTTTTGCATAACATAACCGCATACCAACCACACACAAAAAAAAATACGTTTAAGGTTGAACTTGAGCAAAGTGTTTCCAGTAAAGACACTAAAGATGTCTAGTGCAATTAACTTTACTTACCCAGCAATTAGTGTTTTTTAAGTGTCTTCGTAAAGAGGTGTTGTTCCACTAATTGAATGCATACTTTTTTCTACAGTAAAGTATTAAAAAAGTATTAGCTGCTTTCCATTTGCACACTTCTGAATTAATCTTAGCTGAGCTAATCTAACACCGTCTGGCTTCGTCCAAGTTCAACTAAGCTAAGCTATGTTGGCAAAAGGAACGCGTTCGGTGCCATTCCATCTAAGTTCGTGGAACTTGATGTCAGCGAGTGGCGGCACCACTTCCCTGACAACAAGTGTTATCAATGTTATCATCTATAGGTACAAATAAGAAACATAGGCATCAGAACCGCTTCTTTGCACGCGTATACCTTCCTCGTGACTTAATTCCACTTCGTAGCGAAGATGTGTAATCAGGTCACACACATCAAATATGTTAACTTCATCCATCTTGCCGAAACTTCTTATAGTTTATAAAATACACAAAAACCAAATTGCACGCACGCACGATGGAGGATTTAGGTTAGGTTCTCCTTTTTCTTCTTCTATTAGGTTAGCTCAGACAGCTCAGACAATCTAAGTTACCGTTTCGCATGACTAGCCAAGGGCAAGGGGAAGGTAATTTGTCTGAGCTTGTCTTACTTCACCAAAACAAAAGGAACGCTACGCATAAGTTAGATTAGCTCAGCTCAGCTAATATCAACTCAGAAATGTGAAAATGGAAAGCAGCTATTAAACGCTATTTAACATATTAAAAGTATTGTTTTATGACTTACTGTGTTTTATAAACGACTTGTTTTAGCCTCAAATGTCGCCTTACTCAAACTCGAGAGACCTAAATTACCCCTAAATGCCCTTTTACGTGAAAACTAACGACTCTCAGATCCGTCTGATGACTTTTTTTTTAATTTAGGTAAATCTGTAATACTCTCGGCTGATAATGTAGAATGTTTTAATGTCAGTTTTCAACTCCCACGTACTAAATCGATTCAACGCTTCGTGCTAACACGAGTCCCTGGTGTGTCGGCAACCTAAACAACTACCGAGCAATGTTAGTTCAAGAACTGGAGGCGTAACTTTATAATTTATTATGTAATATAGCTAACTATTAGTAGTTATAGATGTTTCAAACTAAGAAGAGCACAGTTCTGTATGCAACAAAATATACACAGGCAATTTATAAACCGTACACTGGGTATGATTGGTTGCATATACAACTGTGCTCTTCTTAGTTTGAAACTACTCTAGCTATAGCAACCTTAAGGTTAGTCAACACTAAAAGTATATTAATCTACTGTCTATAATGTAAATTTCAAATGGTGAATATGAAACAACAAATTGACAAGATTTGGATGAGCAGGATTCACCAGGGTAATGTTGTGGCGTATCCTGGCGATTTTCAGACTAGTTACGAGAATTATACATCATAAAAGTCTTTTTTCTACTTTGCATTCACAATGCACACATTGTAGCACTGTTTTCGGTGTTACAATTAGCAAATTGTAACACCGTTTTTAGTAACTTTTTTCTAAGATTGGTGACATTGATATCAAATGCATGTCAAACGAAAATACACATAACCACAAAAGTAAGCACAAACTGATTTTTTAGAATCGCACAAACTGCGAAGTATGTATATTTTTATACATATTTAAACATGCGTGTTGCATCCTAGGTTTCGTACTACTAGTATATGATGGTATATAATAATTATCAATAATTACTTTTTCACAGATATTTGAATTTAAGTGACAGATGACAGTATTACCAACGGTTGCACCCATAAATACTCTAGATTGGGATTTTACCTAATATACTTCTAAATTTTTATAAAATTAATGACGCAAAGTAGAAAAAATAGTATATTACACTCGTTTTATAAGACATATTGGCGCATTCGTTCATTTGGGGCACTCGTCGCTGGCGCTCCTCGTGCCCCAAACAACTCATGCGCCAATTTGACGTCTTAGAAAACTTGTATAATAATATACTAATATGGAATTATACCTACTGTTTCGATATGTTTTGCTATGTAGAAAATATGTGTTTGGCAACTGATATATTGATAAGAAAACCGTCACCAAGTGCTCCAAGTGCACCAAGTGCTAAGTTTAATGCTTTTTTTAACTCGCAAATAGTGGGAAAGCGGAAATATTTCACGTTTTTGTGTTTCTTATCACTAAACATTTTTGAGTAATGCCAATTTCTGCACTTAACAAACTGCCTTGCGTGCATTTTGTTTATTATACACGATAAGAATATATTATAACTATAGACGTCAGTAATAATGATAAAATGCACAATTTATTCAGCAATTCAATCAGTAATTGTGCGAAAACAAAAACTATTTTCATTGTAAATATATTTTCATACCTACTCCATAAATAACCTGTTTTATCTCTTGCGCCTGTATGACACACGAAAGCCTTTCGGAGACAACAAAAATTGCTCAAAAATATGAAAGTAAGAGGGCCTAATTCATTCTAAAACTGTTGCACCATTTTTCATCCGGCTTCGAGCTGAAGATCTTGCCCAAATTTTCAAACCATTCGCGCACGAAGCGAAAATTTTCTCGAACATATCTGTTCGTATGTAGAGTAGTTTCAAACTAAGAAGAGCACAGTTGTATATGCAACCAATCATACCAAGTGTATGGTTTATAAATTGCCTGTGTATATTTGGTTGCATATACAACTGTGCTCTTCTTAGTTTGAAACATCTATATGTCTGTGAACACGATAGCGCCCAAACGGTGCAATTGGTGTGATTATTATAATTTATAACAGATGTAACCTTAGTAGATGTTACTAGTGATTTATAGCTATTCTTATGTCCTAACGAGTCTCTAGTCACAGTTTGGTTTAGAGTGCAAACGCAAACATGGAAAGATTTCTATGGGGCAGGAAATATTTTCAAAAAAACAAAAAATACTTGTGTTGTCGTTCATAAGCAATTTGTCGGAATTGCTTGAATAGTATAAACGAAAATCACCCGGTATACGGTCTAGTGATATCACCAGATTTTCCCCTAAACAGGCCACGCCCACTTTATCGAGGCAAAACACACCTTGACAAATTGCAAGATTGCCGGCCGAAAATGCGTTTTCGACGCGATTTTTTGCTCAATACTCGGTCTGAAGGGTATTTGGGGGGATTTTGTCGTAAGACATGAAGGGAAACGTCGATTATAAGGTCAGCAGGAAGCGACGAAAAATGTACTTTTTTGACGTTTATCAATCGGCTTGAACGGAACCGCTAGACGTCACGTGACATTTTCTCGCGGTTCGCCTTCACTCGACCATGTGAAAAAACGTGATTTTTTTTCAAAATTGACGCATTTAATTTACAAAATATCGCGCAGTCCACGCGGAATTGTGTCCTTTTTTCAATTCGAGCGTCAAAAGTAATATCGAAAAGCCCAATTTTGCAGCTACTCCATCGCAAATGTCGGCAAAAATGGGCGATTCCGTTGAACGCGCCCTACACTTGAAAATTCGCAATTAGTATAGGTAGATTATATTCCAAGTATAGCCAATATCAACCGTAAAAAATATCAGGAAGTACCTATTACAAAAAAATCTGTCGCTCGGCGCTCGGGTGGTTTGAAAATATGCGTCCGGGGTGTTGTCCGCGATACGGATTCCGTACATGAACGCACGTCAGTGCTTCGCAAATTGATTATAAACGAACTGCTGAACCCTTCGACTTACAGTGGCTTCACTTCACAGGGTAAGAATAGGCCATTATACGCTGATTTATTGGGATGTGGGGGCCGGAATTTTTGTTGTGCGAGGGTGGGCGATTCCATTTAAAGCGAATAATAAAGGAAAACTGTTGCCTTGGAAAAACACCGCTCAAAGTAGCGCCCCGAAATTATTTTACTCGATGGACTTGTTGTGTTTCATACACTTCTTATGTAACAAATGGTTTTGCAAAAAAAGACTCGTTTTCATCCAAAACTGATGGACAGTAACTCAATTCCACCAAAATTTGTCACCAAAAATCGGCCACCAAAATTTGATTGAAATTTAAAAAAAAAGTACCGAACGATTTGACAGATAGAGTGATTTGGTTTCAGCGTTTCAGTAATTTCATTCCATACCTTATCTGTTCGTTAAGTAGATCGCGTGGGTGTTGATTGTATGAACAACTGCGACAGAAGAGCAATAGACAGGGACGGATCGAGGCAAATGGACCGGTTCTGCGCTCTGTAAAAGCTGTCCGAAGTAATCCAATCTCCACGGAAGATTTTATTACATTTTATTGAGATTCTTGAAACGATTTAAACCCCAATTGAGTATGCGTGTGGTGACTAAAGTGTAGGCGACATCCCTTTCCAAACTCCCCTCTACTTTTCTGTAATGCCAACGGTATTGAAACAGTCAAGGACTAGCTCTGTGTATATGTCAAAATATTCGATTTTAGTTATTGGGCATTCTAAAAATATGTGGTTAAGGCTTCCCACCTGTCCACATTCGCAATATCGACATTTTAGGATACATTTTAGGTTATCTGCTATCTGTTACTGTTGTTACGAATGTCCGGCAGGGGGCGTTTCGGGTTTGACGTTACTGCGGTAATAGCAGTAAAACACGGGTCGACAAAAATCGATTTTTTGGATCGAAAATTGTTTTTAAGGCCGTTTTTTTTGCTCAAAACTCTTTGCGAAGGGTATTTAGAGGGATCTTATCGTAAGACATGAGAGTGAGCGGCTTTTATAAGGTCGGCAGGAACGGATAAAAAATGTAAATTTTTAACGTTCATCGATCCGCTTGTCGGAATTTCTAGACGTCACGTGACATTTTCTCGAGGTTCGCCTTCACCCGAAGAGGTGCAAAAACGTGATTTTTTTCCAAAATTGACGCATTTAATTTACAAAATATCGCGCAGTCCACGCGGAATTGTGTCCTTTTTTCAATTCGAGCGTCAAAAGTAATATCGAAAAACCCAATTTTGCAGCTACTCGATCGCAAATGTCGGCGAAAATGGGCGATTCCGCTGAACGCGCCCCACACTTGAAAGTTCGTAATTAGTATAGGTAGATATATTTAAATAAGGCATATATTTCGCGAGTATTCTTTGTGACAAACAAAAACTGTTGGCGATCGATTAACGGGGTGGGTGTTTCATACCGAGGGGTGAAATTATGTGGAGTCTGGTGCACTCCGTCCGGGCCCCACGGGGTGCCCGGCTCCAGCATCCGCCCCCGCAAAGTACGTGCGAAACATCACACTAAAAATAGCACCAAGGGGTTGTGCAAGGCGCCCATCACGGATACACTTTCGACGCCTAGATCCACAAGGCCGTAGTTCATGTCGCTGATTTTCAGTAGGGGTTGATTTTCAGGGGATGACGCGTGTGCAACGGCGACAGATTGGCCCCGGAGCGGAGAGATTCGCGACGCCTGGCGTCAGGTTTCATTCATGTATTGGGACGCAGACGCCGAAATGTAATGAGTACGAGGGATGTACTGGTCTATTTATAGGGGTGAAATCGGAGCTTTTACTCGGGTTGTTAGCGGTAATTAATGTGGTTGATTTAGGGTGCCTTGAATCGGTGATTAAAGCGCACTTTTTCGTTTCGTAAAATCGACGAATTCACCAGAATTCGTTCCTGTTCAAATTGACTTGTTGATTTGCCTGGTTATCAGTGTGGCGGTGGGTTCTTTGTTATGCAGTAGGTCTACATTATGATCATTTAAGGTGTGTTATCGAGTGAACATAACTTCGAGTTTTCGAGGGTAGCTACCTCTATTAAATACCTACAATTTGACGTATGAATCAAAGTTATGCAAGAATATTTACAAAAGTTATTAATTATTTTATCTGTCTGCCGTCGTATTCCTTGTTATGAGGTCGGTCAACATTATTATCATTTAAGGGGTGTTATTGAAAGGGCAAAACTTCATCCTTTTCAGGGTAGTTACCCCTATTAATTACCTACAATTTGACGTATGAATCAAAGTTATGCAAGAATATTTACAAAAGTTATTAATTATTTTATCTGTCTGTCGTCGTATTCCTTGTTATGAGGTCGATCAACATTATTATCATTTAAGGGGTGAGATACTATGTATTTTTAACGTGTTAGGTGTGTTTCTGTGCGAGCTCCATTAAGCGTGTGTAAATCTGTGTCATTTAAGTCTTTATAAGTTTTATCAGACACGGATCGATAGCTGTGAAGTTATACTATCCGTCTTTTGAAACGGCATCACTCGCGAGTTTGGCGTTTAGCTGTAAATTGACGATTACCAGTGATTCTGGACCGTGTGCGAACTTTTTTGTATCGTGCCTTGACGTGACCTGGGCCGGTTTCTATAACCAGACGGACTGGCACCAAGCTATAGTGCCGTACATGAATATTAGCGTTGTAGCTATTAATGATGAGTACACAAAGAGTGACTAGGCAAAAAGCAAGATTGCCGACGAATGGCAAAGGTAAGGAGCTATCCCAAAGGAACTTAACTCTCAATTGTTCTTATACAACCATCGTGAGCGAGGAGGATGGAGATGAAAGGTGCGAAACAGTATCCATAATTTCGACTCTCCGAAATAGACTTGCAAATACGGATGAGGTAGTGAACAATTTAAGATCTGAAATCGACTCTCTGAACAACAAAATTAAAAATTTACGGTCTGAACTAGAGGCCAGGGAGTCCTTAATAGAGGAGTTGCGCTCAATTGTAGGTCTATTATCCTCCAAGAGATCTTTCGTGGAGGTTGCTGTGCAGGTCGACATGGAAAGGGTGCTGGCTGAGATTGGAGTGCAGACCGAGGCTGCTGATCGGACCGAGGTTTCTGTACAAACAGAGCAGTCACTGGATTGTGGTTGCGATATGTTCAGCGTTCAGCGTGATGCCCATGATAAATCTGACAGTGCAATCATTGAGCAGCAGGATGACACTCAACCAAGGAGGCCCCGATTTATGGTTCTTGCCGATAGCCAAGGAAGAGGACTGTCGTCTCTTTTGAGAAAGAAGATTGGAGACGAATATGACGTTGAGGTGTTGTTTAAGCCGAATGGGTGTTTGTCGGATGTGATTTGTGATTGTTGTGGACTTGCTTGTGACTACTCTCTGGAGGACTATGTGATGGTTATGGCTGGAACAAACGATGTTTTGGTTAAAAGGAGGTTAGATGAACGCAAACTCTATAATCAATTAGCTATGTTGTCGCATACTAATGTAATTATTTTAACTGTACCTTTATTTAATAGTAGTTGTACCGACGGTGTTCGCATTTACGAATTTAATAGCAGCCTATACGAGACATGTAGAAGATTGAGTTTCGATCAGCGGGTGTTTTATGGTGACGTTAACTATGTGATTGGCAATCGGGATGTTCAGAGGTTTGGTGTGCACTTGACCGGTATGGGTAAGCTAAAAGTATGTAACTGGATTCGTTCCCTTCTACCTTCCGCCGCCATGATGTCTGGGGTCCCGGTTGTGTCTCCCGTAAATAGGGATAATTTGGTTGAAATCTCGCCAAGCATGGAACCTCCTCCCTTTCGTTCCGAAACGAGATGTGTTGGTGGTGCTTCACCAAAACATCAGGAGCCTGTCCAGCAAGAAGCTGGCTCTGGAAAACGAACTTAAATCCAGAATGCCACATTTCTTGCTCATCAGCGAGCACTGGCAGCGCGGTGACCAACTTGCAGCTATGACAATAAATAAATATATATTAGGGGCTAACTTTTGTAGGGTTGGGATGTCGCATGGGGGCTCTGCGGTGTACGTGTCTGAGGTGCTGTCTGGTGTTCTGGTGGTGGATACGACGGACTTTTCTGTGGAAGGCGTATTAGAATGTTGCGGGGTGCAAGTGCGGCAACATGAGATAGCCGTGTTTTGCTTATACAGGCCGCCTAACGGTAATTTTGACATATTTTTGGACCTGTTTAATGCGCTTTTGAGCTCTGTGAATTCAAGATTCTCAGAATATAAAATAGTAATCGGTGGTGACTTTAACATGAACTTTCAAACAAACAATCGAGATACAACAGCTTTTTCGGATTTAATGTGCTGCTACGGGTTCTCTGCGACTGTTCGCTCACCAACTAGAGTAACAGACAGGAGTAGCACATTGATTGATAATATTCTTGTTAATGCGATGATAACCGAATGGGATGTCGAGGCTGCCGATTTGTATGTCTCTGATCACTTTGCACAGGTGCTGACTCTGCCGAGTACAGCGCGAGATGAACCGGCGCCGGTGGCCGCTAGGAGGCGTTTCTCTGATCTTCAGAGATCCCGGTTTCTTGACCTTCTCCTGGCCGAGTCTTGGGATGAAGTGACCGGCGAAAATGATCCGGATTCAGCCTGGGAGTCGTTCAGCGGGGTGGTCGGGAACTATTTTGAGCGCTGTTTTCCGATGCGGACATGTGATGCGCGAAGGGCGAATGGCTCAGGTCGGCGTGATTCCGGTTTGGAAGCTTTGAGGGGGCTGATGATTCAGTATCGTGAGGCAGTCCAGAGAAATCCGGAGCTCAGGCGGGAGAGCGCTGAGCTTTGCCGTCTCTACAACGAGGGTCTGTCTAAAGCACGAAAACGTGAAAATGATCATAAGATTCTGAATGCGCCTAATAAGACAAGACAGATGTGGAGAATTATATCATCAGAAACTGGTACATCGCGACGGGGGTCGGCTCCTGAGATTGTGTCGGATGGACGGGTTCTTTCGGCTATTGAGACCGCCAACTCTTTTAATGTGGCGTTTAGCGGGCGCGCTCGTTCGGGCGGCGGTGTTGATGCTGCTTGGGTGGATGCTCTTGTACCCATGCAGGGGGCATCAATGTTCTTTCGTCCGTTGGTGGTCTGCGAGGTTGCGGATCTGGTGGCTGAGATAAGATCGTCAAACTCCTCGGGGTGTGACGGCATCTCGAGTAGTTTATTAAAGAGTGTTGCGCCAGCTCTGGTGGGACCGCTGACTCATCTCATAAATTTGATTTTTATATCGGGACGTTTTCCATCAATATTAAAAAACGCATTGGTGGTGCCCCTGTTTAAGAGAGGTGCTAGGTCGGAGATTGGAAACTATCGACCAATTAGCCTCCTGTCGGTGTTCGCGAAGGTGGTTGAGCTGGCTATTTATAAGCAACTATCTTCGTTTTTGTCAGCGATCGGTGCGGTAACTGACTGTCAACATGGGTTTATCAGGGGCAGAGGTATTGATACGGGCATTTTCCAGTTTGTAGACACCATAGTTCGGGCCATAGATGACAAGCAAATAGTCTTGGGGTTGTTCTTCGACTTTTGTAGTGCTTTTGATTGCGTCGATCATGACATACTTTTATACAAGTTGCAAAGGTATGGCGTCAGGGGGTTGGCTCTTGAGGTGTTCAGGACGTACTTAAGGGGACGTACGCAGAGGGTTAGGTTGGGTGATGCACTTAGCGACGTCGCGGTGCTTGACGCGGGAACGCCACAGGGGTCGTCTCTCTCTCCGTTCTTGTATACTCTTTACGCAAATGATCTACCACGTTACGTAAAAGACCGATACGGTGCTCGGGTGGAAACTATGTGCTATGCAGACGACACTAATTTTTTGATAATATTCGATAACGTAGACGACGCGGTGTCGTGCGCTTGCGATCTTTACAGAGATGTCGTAATTTGGGCGGAGAAAAATGCCTTGCGCTTAAATCAAGGAAAAACCACCGCGGTACTTTTCAAGTCGAATCGCTCACCCATCGATCTGACGTCGCACGTATCGTCCGTCATAAACATAAAATCTTCCGTCAGGTTGTTGGGCCTTCAGCTTGACAGTCACCTGAACTGGGAGGAACACATAAACAGTCTCTGCGTCAAACTGCGGAGATGCTGCTACGGACTCAGGACTATCAGCAGAGTGTGTAGTCGGCGGGCAGTACTGTCCTTGTACCACGCCTGCTTTCATTCACTGCTTAGATACGGGATACAGTTCTGGGGAACTGCTACCATGGTCAACAGAGTGTTCAAACTGCAGAAGCACGCGGTTCGAATAATCGCCGGGTTGAGTTCCGGGGACTCCTGTAGGGGTACCTTCGGTGCATTGCGAATACTTACGGTCTATGATACATATATATATGAACTGTGTTGCTTTGTTCATAAGAACAGACCTAAGTTTGAGACTCTGCGCTTGCATGAGTACGACACCAGACATAGGAATTTGTTGGACCCGGGCCGTCATGCGACATCTTTCTTTCAGCGTGGGGTTTTTTTCAATGGCTGCAAGTTTTATAACCGGCTGCCAGATGAACTTAAGAATAAAAACATTGGTTATTTTAAGTTGTGGTTGAAACGCTTCTTGCTGGATAAATCATGCTACTCGCTGACGGATTTCTTTTGATTTGTACCTTTATAAATATATTTCATGCTGTGTTTATATTTGGATTTGTATGTTGTATTCTGTATATTTGTAAGTTGGTTCTTTTGAATGTGTTATATATGCTGCGTATTGTTTAATGCTGTAATGTGACGTTTCGACATACCCTATTTATAGGCTATGTCTGAATAAAATGCCTATTCTATTCTATTCTATTCTATTGAAAGGGCAAAACTTCATCCTTTTCAGGGTAGTTACCCCTATTAACTACCTACAATTTGACGTATGAATCAAAGTTATGCAAGAATATTTACAAAAGTTATTAATTATTTTATCTGTCTGCCGTCGTATTCCTTGTTATGGGGTAGGTCAACATTATTATCATTTAAGGGGTATTATTGATGGGGCAAAACTCCGACCTTTTCAGGGTAGTTACCCCTATTAATTACCTACAATTTGACGTATGAATCAAAGTTATGCAAGAATATTTACAAAAGTTATTAATTATTTTATCTGTCTGCCGTCGTATTCCTTGTTATGAGGTAGGTCAACATTATTATCATTTAAGGGGTGTTATTGAACGGACAAAACTCCGATCTTTTCAGGATAGTTACCGCTATTAATTACCTACAATTTAACGTATGAATCAAAGTTATGCAAGAATATTTACAAAAGTTATTAATTATTTTATCTGTCTGCCGTCGTATTCTTTGTTATGGGGTAGGTCAACATTATTATCATTTAACGGGTGTTGTTGATTGGGCAAAAGTCCATCCTTTTCAGGGTAGTTACCCCTATTAATTACCTACAATTTGACGTATGAATCAAAGTTATGCAAGAATATTTACAAAAGTTATTAATTATTTTATCTGTCTGCCGTCGTATTCCTTGTTATGGGGTAGGTCAACATTATTATTATTTAAGGGGTGTTATTGAACGGACAAAACTCCGATCTTTTCAGGATAGTTACCCCCATTAATTACCTACAATTTGACGTATGAATCAAAGTTATGCAAGAATATTTACAAAAGTTATTAATTATTTTATCTGTCTGCCGTCGTATTCCTTGTTATGGGGTGGGTCAACATTATTATCATTTAAGGGGTGTTATTGATGGGGCAAAACTCCAACCTTTTCAGGGTAGTTACCCCTATTAATTACCTATAATTTGACGTATGAATCGAAGTTATGCAAGAATATTTACAAAAGTTATTAATTATTTTATCTGTCTGCCGTCGTATTCTTTGTTATGGGGTAGGTCAACATTATTATCATTTAAAGGGTGTTGTTGATTGGGCAAAACTCCATCCTTTTCAGGGTAGTTACCCCCATTAATTACCTACAATTTAACGTATGAATCAAAGTTATGCAAGAATATTTACAAAAGTTATTAATTATTTTATCTGTCTGCTGTCGTATTCTTTGTTATGAGGTCGGTCAACATTATTATCATTTAAGGGGTGTTATTGAAAGGGCAAAACTCCATCCTTTTCAGGGTAGTTACCCCCATTAATTACCTACAATTTGACGTATGAATCAAAGTTATGCAAGAATATTTACAAAAGTTATTAATTATTTTATCTGTCTGCCGTCGTATTCCTTGTTATGGGGTAGGTCAACATTATTATCATTTAAGGGGTATTATTGATGGGGCAAAACTCCGACCTTTTCAGGATAGTTACCCCTACTAATTACCTACAATTCGACGTATGAATCAAAGTTATGCAAGAATATTTACAAAAGTTATTAATTATTCTATCTGTCTGCCGTCGTATTCTTTGTTATGGGGTAGGTCAACATTATTATCATTTAAGGGGTGTTGTTGATTGGGCAAAAGTCCATCCTTTTCAGGGTAGTTACCCCTATTAATTACCTACAATTTGACGTATGAATCGAAGTTATGCAAAAATATTTACAAAAGTTATTAATTATTTTATCTGTCTGCCGTCGTATTCCTTGTTATGGGGTAGGGTCAACATTATTATCATTTAAGGGGTGTTATTGATTGGGCAAAACTCCATCCTTTTCAGGGTAGTTACCCCCATTAATTACCTACAATTTGACGTATGAATCAAAGTTATGCAAGAATATTTACAAAAGTTATTAATTATTTTATCTGTCTGCCGTCGTATTCTTTGTTATGGGGTAGGTCAACATTATTATCATTTAAGGGATGTTATTGAAAGGGCAAATCTCCATCCTTTTCAGGGTAGTTACCCCTATTAATTACCTACATTTTGACGTATGAATCAAAGTTATGCAAGAATGTTTACAAAAGTTATTAATTATTTTATCTGTCTGCCGTCGTATTCTTTGTTATGGGGTAGGTCAACATTATTATCATTTAAGGGGTGTTATTAATTGGGCAAAACTCCATCCTTTTCAGGGTAGTTACCCCTATTAATTACCTACAATTTGACGGACTAATCAAAGTTATGCATCAACTTTCGCATTTGTTATAAACATTTATATAACCCACTTGATAAGCCGCATACCAATATACCGCTTTACTTATGTAAGAGGGGTTGTAACCATAAGTGTAGTGTCGTATTGATACCATTACTAGATGCAGAATTTCATGTAGATTCCGAATTTGTTATCCCCGATGTTCTACGGTGTCGGCGGATGGCGTTATTTGCAATTCTATTTGAGGACACCATGAGCTGTTTTAGATGACGCGCTGGTAATTAAATCAATTTTTTTACTAAACCGTTCGATACTTTTCGTGGGCAAAACACGGGGATATACTACTTAAATAGCTTTATCGATTTACATTATGTTTCATTCAAAATCAAGCAATGCAATAAAAAGGACTCGAAACACAACAAATTCTATTTTTAACTGTCCACGTGGCATTTTTTTTATCTATTTCCGATGTTAACATGAACCTCCCTTGTCAAAAAATGCCGAATAATAATAAAATTAATCGAAATCGATTTTATTAATATTGATTCCACTGACAGATCCTGTCGAAGGACATTAATTCCGGCCCGTCGCCCCGGGACAAACTCGATTACATTGTTTACAGTGTTTTCTAGCGTGTGGGGCAGGGGAGGGGGTCGTAAGCACCTTCCCCACCCTTACGCCCACCGAACCAAACGGACCGGCAAAGTTGAGACGCCGACAGATCGTCGATTGTTTATTTCGATCACGTATTGACCCAGCGACGCTTCGCGACGCCTCTTGACGCCTCTCGACCCAACAGGAGACAGTTCAAATGATATTAACATCTTCCTGTGCGGGTTATGCAAATTACTTCCCTAAAAAATATTTATTACGAACGGAAATGAAAAGGAAAACGATTGATTCCGTCTATTGTGTACAACAGGACTGAAATTTGGTATACATACATATTTAGATAGTTATTTGTGGGTTTCTTTTGGTGACTGTCTGACAACCGAAAGTGGCAAATTGAAACCAGCAATGCATTGTCCTTTGACTTATTTCGATGTGTGGATGTCCGAAGAAGATATCGTGGAATAGGAAGGGGAGAATTTAATACATATATCGTCCTTAATGAAAGGCTCTATTGAATCTGCCGGAGCAGATGAACAGTGGCTGCCCATTGGTCAGTAATTTAATACGTCGCAGTAAATGACATCAGGGACTGAAGGACTGATGCTCACTCATTTTCACGTACCTCCTAGACGCAGTAATGAAACCGGATAATTAAATTTACTTCCAGTTCATTTCACACTCACGTGGATGATTGAGATATTTAAATAATCTATCTACCTATACTAATTACGAACTTTCAAGTGTAGGGCGCGTTCAGTGGAATCGCCCATTTACGCCGACATTTGCGATCGAGTAGCTGCAAAATTGGGCTTTTCGATATTACTTTTGACGCTCGAATTGAAAAAAGGACACAATTTCGCGTGGACTGCGCGATATTTTGTAAATTAAATGCGTGAATTTTGAAAAAAAATCACGTTTTTGCACCTCTTCGGGTGAAGGTGAACCTCGAGAAACTGTCACGTGACGTCTAGAAATTCCGACAAGCGGATCGATGAACGTCAAAAATTTACATTTTTTATCCGTTCCTGCCGACCTTATAAAAGCCGCTCGCTCTCATGTCTTACGATAAGATCCCTCTAAATACCCTTCGCAAAGAGTTTTGAGCAAAAAAACGGCCTTAAAAACAATTTTCGATCCAAAAAATCGATTTTTGTCGACCCGTGTTTTGCTGCTATTACCACAGTAACGTCAAACCCGAAACGCCCCCTGCCGGACATTCGTAACAACAGTAACAGATAGCAGATAACCTAAAATGTATCCTAAAATGTCCATATTGCGAATGTGGACAGGTGGGAAGCCTTAACCACATATTTCTAGAATGCCCAATAACTAAAGTCGAAAATTTTGACATATACACAGAGCTAGTCTACCTATACTAATTACGAACTTTCAAGTGTAGGGCGCGTTCAGTGGAATCGCCCATTTACGCCGACATTTGCGATCGAGTAGCTGCAAAATTGGGCTTTTCGATATTACTTTTGACGCTCGAATTGAAAAAAGGACACAATTTCGCGTGGACTGCGCGATATTTTGTAAATTAAATGCGTGAATTTTGAAAAAAAATCACGTTTTTGCACCTCTTCGGGTGAAGGTGAACCTCGAGAAACTGTCACGTGACGTCTAGAAATTCCGACAAGCGGATCGATGAACGTCAAAAATTTACATTTTTTATCCGTTCCTGCCGACCTTATAAAAGCCGCTCGCTCTCATGTCTTACGATAAGATCCCTCTAAATACCCTTCGCAAAGAGTTTTAAGCAAAAAAACGGCCTTAAAAACAATTTTCGATCCAAAAAATCGATTTTAGTCGACCCGTGTTTTGCTGCTATTATCACAGTAACGTCAAACCCGAAACGCCCCCTGCCGGACATTCGTAACAACAGTAACAGATAGCAGATAACCTAAAATGTATCCTAAAATGTCCATATTGCGAATGTGGACAGGTGGGAAGCCTTAACCACATATTTCTAGAATGCCCAATAACTAAAATCGAAAATTTTGACATATACACAGAGCTAGTTATTTACTATTTAAGGTGAGTCTTTATTATTTCAATTTATGGGAAAAGTAGACCATGTTTCAGCACGGTGTTTTCGCTAGGGCTGAAAGTTGTTTTCAAGTAAATAATTTTGTATTTTGTAAGCATGCCGGACTTAGATTGGCTCCGTAACCGAAGCCAAGTCGCCAACTTGGCCGCAGAAGAAAGTGATAGCGGTGAATGCTACGTGCCGTTCATTTTTCTACTCTTTTATTCTTATGGCGGAGTCGAGCGGCCACTCTCGGTAAGCGGGCGCGGCAAGGCCGTCTATGACATGCGATCTGAATAAGAATTACCGCCTCTAAATGTCAACAATCTCTCCTACACTTCGCCATGTCGCCAGTCCTCAACTCGCTAGCTGCCTGACTGTTGTCTATCCAAGAATAGTTAATAAATACCATAAAACATGGACTGAAGACTGAGGTTGCCAACCATTATGACGCAAGAAGACATTTAATAACATTAATAATAATAATCCAACAAAAGTAATAATTTGGTTTGATACAGTTCTAGAAAACAATAAATAATTTTTTTACCAACTTTATAGTAGAGACCACAACAACGCCACAATAGTATATTACTAGTGATTTATAGCTATTCTTATGTCCTAACGAGCCTCTAGTCACAGTTTGGTTTAGTTTGTGCTTATATTAGTTGAGTGCAAACGCAAACATGGAAAGATTTCTATGGGGCAGGAAATATTTTCAAAAAAACAAAAAATACTTGTGTTATCGTTCATAAGCAATTTGTCGGAATTGCTTGAATAGTACATATAAACGAAAAATCACCCGGTATACGGTCTAGTGATATCACCAGATTTTCCCCTAAACAGGCCACACCCACTTTATCGAGGCAAAACACACCTTGACAAATTGCAAGATTGCCGGCCGAAAATGCATTTTCGACGCGATTTTTTGCTCAATACTCGGTCCGAAGGGTATTTGGAGGGATTTTGTCGTAAGACATGAAGGGAAACGTCGATTATAAGGTCAGCAGGAAGCGACGAAAAATGTACTTTTTTGACGTTTATCAATCGGCTTGAACGGAACCGCTAGACGTCACGTGACATTTTCTCGAGGTTCGCCTTCACTCGACAATGTGAAAAAGCGTGATTTTTTTCAAAATTGACGCATTTAATTTACAAAATATCGCGCAGTCCACGCGGAATCGTGTCCTTTTTTCAATTCGAGCGTCAAAAGTAATATCGAAAAGCCCAATTTTGCAGCTACTCGATCGCAAATGTCGGCCAAAATGGGCGATTCCGCTGAACGCGCCCCACATTTGAAAGTTCGTAATTAGTATAGGTAGATTATACAAGTTTTATAAGACGTCAAATTGGCGCATGAGTTGTTTGAACGAATGCGCCAATATGTCTTATAAAACGAGTGTAATATACTATTTTTTCTACTTTGCGTCATTAATTTTATAAAAATTTAGAAGTATATTAGGTAAAATTCCAATCTAGAGTATTTATGGGTGCAACCGTTGGTAACACTGTCATCTGTCACTTAAATTCAAATATCTGTGAAAAAGTAATTATTGATAATTATTATATACCATCATATACTAGTAGTACGAAACCTAGGATGCAACACGCATGTTTAAATATGTATAAAAATATACATACTTCGCAGTTTGTGCGATTCTAAAAAATCAGTTTGTGCTTACTTTTGTGGTTATGTGTATTTTCGTTTGACATGCATTTGATATCAATGTCACCAATCTTAGAAAAAAGTTACTAAAAACGGTGTTACAATTTGCTAATTGTAACACCGAAAACAGTGTTACAATGTGTGCATTGTGAATGCAAAGTAGAAAAAATATTTTTTTGGTTTTAAAACGGAAAAAATCATTTTCTTTCACACATTTCGAAGTTTGAACTACTGGAAATTGCGAAATATAATGTCCCAATGTTCCCAATGACAATAAAATTGTAATTGAAGTGACTTTTGTAATTATGTTTGAGGTTAGAATTAAAGGAGTAAACTATTAAATGTCATACATTGAAAGATTTTTTAAATAGAAACTCCTTGGGTTCGTTTTAGCGTTAGCTGATATTCATGACAAAAGAATTGGCTGTTTTTATGACTTTACACACCTCTTGAAAGTATAAGACATGTTCTTCATACAAAAATTCGAATTCCGGCTGTCACAATATGCAAACAAAGTCAAACATAACCTACCACGCTCGGATACGTTCGAGATTTCAGGAATTTTATTATTATTTAGCAGCATGAATTACTACAGACGTACAAATCTGCTTTATTCAATTCCTATATCAAAATATGATTGGTAAAATGCTCTACTGCGCATCCTAATGCGGTGCAACTTCACCGTGCACATTTAAGTTAAAATCAATCAATAAAACCTTTACCAAAGAAGTAAAGTAACAGTTACTATCTAAACTAACAGTGGATCACCTTGAAGCAAAAGTAATATTGTTCTACATCTGGCTGACCTACCTAAATTAACGATCTGCGACAGTCAGGAATTCCTAGTGACATTACCATTTGGCCACCTTTAGACTATCGAATTGTTTAAGGTTTTATAAGCTTTTAATAGTTACCGGTTTCGTCATTTGCGGTCTCTATGATGAATGATTTCAGTTTCAATTGATATGTTCCTTTCTACCACTCGCACATGTATCACATGTCCTTGCCCCATTTATTTGTATTCGAATTTCAAATGTTTCAAATGCATGTGCAATATAACCGATTCAGAAGCGGATTCAGCTAAATTTAAATGCTAAATATACGTACTCCAGTTATTTTGTGAGCTGATATTGACAGCTTCTTAATGAAGTAGACTACTTGTTTATTCACATCAAAACCGCAGACAAAACCGCGAAAAATAACAGTTATGTCAAATGCAATTCACAAACAATATTGTCCTTAGCTTTAAACATCGATATGTATCTCTACCTATACTAATTACGAACTTTCAAGTGTAGGGCGCGTTCAGCGGAATCGCCCATTTTCGCCGACATTTGCGATCGAGTAGCTGCAAAATTGGGCTTTTCGATATTACTTTTGACGCTCGAATTGAAAAAAGGACACAATTCCGCGTGGACTGCGCGATATTTTGTAAATTAAATGCGTCAATTTTGAAAAAAAAATCACGTTTTTGCACCTCTTCGGGTGCAGGCGAACCTCGAGAAAATGTCACGTGACGTCTAGAAATTCCGACAAGCGGATCGATGAACGTCAAAAATTTACATTTTTTATCCGTTCCTGCCGATCTTATAAAAGCCGCTCGCTCTCATGTCTTACGATAAGATCCCTCTAAATACCCTTCGCAAAGAGTTTTGAGCAAAAAAACGGCCTTAAAAACAATTTTCGATCCAAAAAATCGATTTTTGTCGACCCGTGTTTTGCTGCTATTACCACAGTAACGTCAAACCCGAAACGCCCCCTGCCGGACATTCGTAACAACAGTAACAGATAGCAGATAACCTAAAATGTATCCTAAAATGTCCATATTGCGAATATGGACAGGTGGGACGCCTTAACCACATATTTCTAGAATGCCCAATAACTAAAATCGAAAATTTTGACATATATACAGAGCTAGTAAGTTACAAAGATCGATTAGATAGAAGCACGATTAGATACTTACATCGGTTACACCCTGTATACACATCTATACCCATACAGGGTGTATATACAATAATTCCTAAAACGCGTTGATTGCGTAGGCGTACAACTGACATTAAAACTACCCTGGCGGCCACCCACGTCAGCGAGCGCGCCCCCAACTTTTCCGGAGATGCTCCGGCGCGTTCCCGGACTCGGACCCGGAAACTCCGGGTCGCGTCGGTTTGCGATCCGCACACCGTACACGTGTTTATTTTGACGTAAGTGGAGATCCCTAGCTGGTCGAGATACCATGCGCGCTCACAGCCCACTCGATCCGATTCATGCCGCTCTCGCGACTTTACAGTAGCGTAGATCCAGCCGAGTCGATCGCGCGTTATAGAATTCGCGAACCGTTTTCGGCACCGATCTGCAAACGCAGCGCAAAGTTATTATAATATATTATAGTACGTAAAGACGAAAGAGTGTTTGAAATCAATTATAAATTGATAAATAATAAATAAAATCGTGTACGAAAAGATGAATGTAAGTATCTTTTAGTCGTATTAATTATATATAATAAATAGTATAATATAATATCAATATTAATAATTTAAACAAATTGTCTTCTTTGGTTTACGTAAATTTTAGAAAGTACTTCTATTGTAATACTGCAATTCAAACCAATTTAATTATGGGTCAAAGTATTTCGTTCCATTTCTTTTTTTCTTGATGCGTCCAAATTAACAAATGTTATTTTAGAAAGTGTATCTTTTGTTAATTATAATAAAATTCTTCGTTATGCTTCGCTTAAAAGCTCTAAATAATACCCGTGGGTCATTGAGCTTCTTATGTTTTACGAGATTTCGAGATTTCAGCTGAAATACACGTTTTGGGGTTCCCTGAATCGATTGCAATGATTTCTGGAAAATGTATGTATGTATGTGTATGTGATTTTAACCAAATTGACAATTAGCAAATTGTAACACCGTTTTTAGTAACTTTTTTCTAAGGTTGGTGACATTGCATCAAATGCATGTCAAACGAAAATATACATAACCACAAAAGTAAGCGCAAACTGATTTTTTAGAATCGCACAAACTGCGAAGTATGTATATTTTTATACATATTTAAACATGCGTGTTGCATCCTAGGTTTCGTACTACTCGTATATGATGGTATATAATAATTATCAATAATTACTTTTTCACAGATATTTGAATTTAAGTGACAGATGACAGTGTTACCAACGGTTGCACCCATAAATACTCTAGATTGGAATCATATTTTGATATAGGAATTGAATAAAGCAAATTTGTACGTCTGTAAGTAATTCATGCTGCTAAATAATAATAAAATTCCTGAAATCTCGAACGTATCCGAGCGTGGTAGGTTATGTTTGACTTTGTTTGCATATTGTGACAGCCGGAATTCGAATTTTTGTATGAAGAACATGTCTTATACTTTCAAGAGGTGTGTAAAGTCATAAAAACAACCAATTCTTTTGTCATGAATATCATTTAACGCTAAAACGAACCCAAGGAGTTTCTATTTAAAAAATCTTTCAATGTATGACATTTAATAGTTTACTCCTTTAATTCTAACCTCAAACATAATTACAAAAGTCACTTCAATTACAATTTTATTGTCATTTGGAACATTGGGACATTATATTTCGCAATTTCCAGTAGTTCAAACTTCGAAATGTGTGAAAGAAAATGATTTTTGTAATTTTTCCGTTTTAAAACCAAAAAAATATTTTTTCTACTTTGCATTCACAATGCACACATTGTAACACTGTTTTCGGTGTTACAATTAGCAAATTGTAACACCGTTTTTAGTAACTTTTTTCTAAGATTGGTGACATTGCATCAAATGCATGTCAAACGAAAATACACATAACCACAAAAGTAAGCACAAACTGATTTTTTTAGAATCGCACAAACTGCGAAGTATGTATATTTTTATACATATTTAAACATGCGTGTTGCATCCTAGGTTTCGTACTACTAGTATATGATGGTATATAATAATTATCAATAATTACTTTTTCACAGATATTTGAATTTAAGTGACAGATGACAGTGTTACCAACGGTTGCACCCATAAATACTCTAGATTGGAATTTTACCTGATATACTTCTAAATTTTTATAAAATTAATGACGCAAAGTAGAAAAAATAGTATATTACATTCGTTTTATCAGACATATTGGCGCATTCGTTCTCTCATGCGCCAATTTGACGTCTTATAAAACTTACTGTTACATTTTGACAAACGTCAGTTCCATTGACGTGACATGACATTAAATGTCATTACGACAAATGTCATTATGTCATAGAAACTGACGTTAGGTAGGTGTCAGAGTTGGTATGGCTTCACAAAATTGAATGATGGTGTTTAGACACTTCATTGTGCAAAAGATATAGTCGGAATGTAGGATGAGGGCCACCCTAGATATTTTAATAACAATTCATAATACATGCTGTTCACAAATATACGGGGTGTAACAAGTACATAATCTTTTGCAAGCTTTGATGGATTTTGATGACTCTTTCATGAAATTATGGACAAACTCTTGCTTCCTAGCTAAGCACTATATTATCTTTGTTAAAAATTGACATATCGAAAGGAAGAATTTGTCGGAATTTTATTTGCTAATTAATTTGGCTTAAAAACTGAACATGTACAATCAAAAACTTGACCAAGATTCTTAATTATGCCAAAGGGTTCCAAACTTCTTGTGGAAATTATTTTAAAAATTGTATTAGCTAGGAAAAATTTATCTGTAATTTGCTGAAAGAATTATCAACATCTACCAAACTTTTATACTGTTATATCCTGTATAACAAAGAATGTGCTGAGTTCGTCCTATTCTATTCGTGGACAAGAAAATGTAAAGCGTCTGTTATGTTTCTTAAAGTTTGTTCAACTAATTATCTACTTTGATAATTAAAACCTCCTAGTAACTAGTAACGTGTCTATTTTTATTATTTATATATTTTTGTAGTATTTTTAAGCAAAGGTAAAACTTTAACCAAAATATTTGCCTTTTAATTTATTCGACGTTACAACAAAGACACTGTCAACACTGACATCTACACCAGCAATAGAGGTTATTAGAAAATTTGCAAAGTATGTAAAATAGTACAAATGTAGGTACAAAGTTGTTCGTTCTAGCAAACAGTGCATATACTTACCTGTGTTTATAAACAGATTACATAACAAATAACGATGTATTATTTAAATGTGCTGTGCTCACTTATCATCAAAGCCTGATGCTATTTATACTAAATTTATATTATGTTGTTACACTATTTTCTCGGCAAATCTCAAGTAGACGTACAGTCTGGACAATAATGCATCAAATTTACAAGCTGAACATAATCTAATCTGCTTTTAAGAGCCGATAAAATTTTAGAAACACAATCTACTGCGTTTGACGTTAATTCTGTTTGGCCATTTTCGGTTGCTTATCTCATATCTAGCACTATTATGACATTTTATTGTTATAAGTCGCTTACACTATACCTTTAATCTTCCTGGTACTTTGAAGTTGATGTTACATACAAGGCTTCTTGTCTCTACTAAGTAGAAATCATTTTCCTTCCCCTTTGATGTTAGATACCGCTACAACCGACACTACCTGTCTCATAAAAGATCCAATGACATTTAATTTCTACTCGAACATAAAATAATACGAACTGCGTCAAAGAGTACAAAAGATCGGTGGTTTTGTCTAAAATATGCATATCTGCGATTAGTAAAAACATCTTCTTTTTATTGCAATTTTGACGGGACGGGTCATAGGTTGTCAAACAAAGTAATCTCTCATATTCAGATAATTGCAATTTGCTTACCTAAAGCACAAAATAATCTCTAACTGCGATCCAATTAGCGTAAATATAGACATTGCAATCGTTATTATCGCTAATAATATAGGCTTACGAATGCAAAATGCCCAAGAGGCGTTTTTTTGTTTTAGAATCAGACATATCATTATACATATCACTCAAGACCAGTTTGAGAAGCATGACTTTTATATGTTTTTCTTCTTTGTGGAAATAACTATAAGGATAGGTTATGGATCTTGCAGACCATTGGTCTTCTACGTTTTTTGATACCAGTGGTTTTGCACTGGTTGTCAACGATAACATATTATCATTTTGATTACGAAACACGACCTTAGTAGTTGTTTTACATGCCTGCTTACGTTGTACGCAACAATTAGTGTTATCGCTATGAAATGTACTACTGTAGCTGGTTAGTTATGGCACTTGGCAAATTTAAAAATGTTAGAAAGAATATGTTTTGGGAATTTATAGGTATAACTAATGTTATTGCATGACATTTCCTGATATTGTTGTATGCCTTTGATCCCTGCATCTATATATGCCATGCTCGATGTATTTCAGATTTGATTTGTCCTTTCTAGGAGTTTCCTCAAAGGACGAAGGTGTCCTTTGTAGTCTCTCCCATGCCCTTTTTGCGTTTGGTTGTAGCGTTAACAAAGTCACTGCGTCACGTCCTATCACTCTTAATATGTGTGAAATATTCCCCAGAAGACACAAAATTGTTAAATAAAGAAAAGGGAAAGTTATAAACAATTATTATTAGCACAGAATGTAAACAACTTCCACAGCAGATTAATAAGGTCTTTTAAAAATGGATTCTCATTATAAGTGTTTTGCTGTAATCAGTAGCATAACAAATTTCATGAGCGATGTCAAGGTCTGTCATATCAACTTAGCAAAGATACCGAAAAAGAGTTTCTTTTAACATTTTATTGTGTTAGTTTTGGAGGTGTGTTGACTGGCAACTAAATCTGCAATCACTTTTGTATTGAAGAAGAATTCCTGATTCTGTTTAAAACGCATCGAATTTCTCTTAATATTTTCGTTGTGGAGATTAGTGGGCTAAATAAATGTTGGTTCTATTATTTTTGTAATCCTTATCATCGCCTAGAGTGGTTGTCAATCAATTTTGTGGGTTTATCAACGACTATATCTATATGAGATCAAACATATTTAAAATGATACTGTCTTTTTTTCGTTCTCTCTCTTTCTCTCGCGACATTTTGCGTACGATATTAGAAATAACTAGCTCTGTGTATATGTCAAAATTTTCGACTTTAGTTATTGGGCATTCTAGAAATATGTGGTTAAGGCTTCCCACCTGTCCACAGTCGCAATATGGACATTTTAGGATACATTTTAGGTTATCTGCTATCTGTTACTGTTGTTACGAATGTCCGGCAGGGGGCGTTTCGGGTTTGACGTTACTGTGGTAATAGCAGCAAAACACGGGTCGACAAAAATCGATTTTTTGGATCGAAAATTGTTTTTAAGGCCGTTTTTTTACTCAAAACTCTTTGCGAAGGGTATTTAGAGGGATCTTATCGTAAGACATGAGAGCGAGCGGCTTTTATAAGGTCGGCAGGAACGGATAAAAAATGTAAATTTTTGACGTTCATCGATCCGCTTGTCGGAATTTCTAGACGTCATGTGACATTTTCTCGAGGTTCGCCTTCACCCGAAGAGGTGCAAAAACGTGATTTTTTTTCAAAATTGACGCATTTAATTTACAAAATATCGCGCAGTCCACGCGGAATTGTGTCCTTTTTTCAATTCGAGCGTCAAAAGTAATATCGAAAAGCCCAATTTTGCAGCTACTCGATCGCAAATGTCAGCGAAAATGAGCGATTGCGCTGAACGCGCCCTACACTTGAAAGTTCGTAATTAGTATAGGTAGATAGATAATCAATATAACCATACTTGCATCTATCTGTACAGTATCTCACTGACGATAGTTATCTATATATGTATAATAAATTTAGTTGGCTAAGTAGAGTTAGAACACATTGGGACGGTTTGCGTCATACGACCCGATTAATAAATGAAGTTTTTTTGGAGATACTGTACCATTTGATTATGAAAATTGCGATTTGGATATAATCAATGACATTTAAGTCTAAAAATAGAGTTTTAACTTTCTGATGCTAAAACTTTAAATGATTGAATATGGGATGCCAGCCGAAGGAAGAAAGCTCGAACTATTTTTACAGAGCATCCCCACTCTATATGTAAATAAAACCGGAAAGTCCCCTGATAGGAAAATTCTCAAGACATCAGTGTACATGAATATTACATTCGGCGTTACTCTATCATGCATATGCAAGAATTTTTCTGCATAAATTAATTTTTAAATTCTCTATTTAAAAGTTTGAACGAGTTTCTCAATAAATATTAAAAAAAGAGGTCAAAGGATCAATCAACTTTGCAAAGTTTTATGGCCCAAAAGACATATACAAACTGAAAAGCGATTTAATGATATCCAAATTGCCGAAGAACTTATAAAATTGTCTGCAACTTTCGCTTCAAGGGTTTCATTTTCAATTGAGGACAGAGAAGAGGTCTTTAAGTATATTTCCTTATTCCCGCAGGATAAAATTAGGGAAAATTTGGAGTCATCTGGGTGGATAAAAAAAGACACACGCAGGTGTGTCTTTCAACCTATTTTTGTTAACAATTTACTGTTGCTTCTTTGACATTAGATCGAATAAATATACCAACTTTTGCATCTAACTAAAGAGCAGTATTTAGACAGTTGACAGCACTGCCATCTTTGGTACGCGTCGATTGACAGCGCCGCCATTTTGGTTAGGTACGCGTCGATTGACAGCGCCGCCATTTTGGTTAGGTACGCGTGGATTTATAGCATTACTGGCGGGAGATTTGAATCTTCCGGACAGGAGGTATCTCAAAATCATATTCCGTGCATGTTTAAAGTTTCTTATAAAAGTTTAGAACTATAACCGGGCACGTTGCATTATACTCGACGCAAACAGAATAAAAAATACAAGGTGCCGGCGGTGTTTAGCGTAGCAGAGACCCGTTAAAAATCTGAAGGCCGCTCTACAGCACTCCTACAAAATATGTACAGTTATTGTGCCGCGTTTTATACACCTTTCTTTGTCATTCCTAACACAATTATGCCACTTACTACTCTCGAATTGAACCGAGAAACTGACCTTCTTAGACTTAATACCAACAACTTTACAAATAATCAAAAGTAACTTGTTATCATTGACTTTTCCCTACTACAAATCGATATCAAAACACTAGGATATCTCTATACTAAACATTAATCAAATCCTGTGTAAAAATGTATACCGCAATCTCATTCAAAACTTATCGCCAACCCAATTTGCATGTTTATGCATAAAATTTGCAATTTTCGATAAAACTGAACACAAGTTCTGAACAAAAGTTCAATTACCCTTCCTGCAACTCATTTTAAAAAGCCTTTTATCCCATTGATTTGAAAATTGAAAAATAATTCAGTTTGTCGCTTGGTAATCCTAAATTTGTGTTCCAAATATCACACACCTTTTCCAAAAAATCAAAGGATTCAAGGGACTTCAAATTTCGGATATTTCCAACAATGATAAAATCAATAAACTTCTCTCTTTGTTACCTAATGCATTTTGAAGATTGAAATTGAATTTTGTGTTCACTTTAGTAATTAGATTGCTGGAAAACTAAGTTAGTCCTGTACCATGCTGGTATATGGAGTGTACTAGAACCAATATAAGTAGCTTAATTGCTGCAACTGTGGTTACAAACGGTTCCAGCAAGCTCTTAAAAGCGAAATTCCACGCCACTACTGTCAAATGTAGGAACAATAAAGGGTAAGCACGCCAGAGGGTACATACTGGCTAAAAGTACTGGCTAAAAGTTTTAAATTTTGTGATGACTGTTCAGTAGAAGTGACAGTTTACGTTTTTCTGTATCTTTCATTGCCTCTATGTGTAGTGAACCTCCCCCTTTCGTGAAATATATCGTCAAACTCGTGAAATTTGTAAACTAAATTCAAATGCTGAACAAATATATTCTGATTCATTCTGTATTTGTTCCTGTCACACTGAAGTTACGTTAGAAGTGACAGTTTACGTTTTTCTGTATCTTTCATTGCCTCTATGTGTAGTGAACCTCCCCATTTCGTGAAATATATCGTCAAACTCGTGAAATTTGTAAACTAAATTCAAATTCTGAACAAATATATTCTGATTCATTCTAGTATTTGTTCCTGTCACACTGAAGTTACGTTAGAAGTGACAGTTTACGTTTTTCTGTATCTTTCATTGCCTCTATGTGTAGTGAACCTCCCCCTTTCGTGAAATATATCGTCAAACTCGTGAAATTTGTAAACTAAATTCAAATTCTGAACAAATATATACTGATTCATTCTAGTATTTGTTCCTGTCACACTGAAGTGACGTTAGAAGTGACAGTTTACGTTTTTCTGTATCTTTCATTGCCTCTATGTGTAGTGAACCTCCCCCTTTCGTGAAATATATAGTCAAACTCGTGAAATTTGTAAACTAAATTCAAATTCTGAACAAATAAATTCTGATTCATTCTAGTATTTGTTCCTGTCACACTGAAGTTACGTTAGAAGTGACAGTTTACGTTTTTCTGTATCTTTCATTGCCTCTATGTGTAGTGAACCTCCCCCTTTCGTGAAATATATCGTCAAACTCGTGAAATTTGTAAACTAAATTCAAATTCTGAACAAATATATTCTGATTCATTCTAGTATTTGTTCCTGTCACACTGAAGTTACGTTGGAAGTGACAGTTTACGTTTTTCTGTATCTTTCATTGCCTCTATGTGTAGTGAACCTCCCCCTTTTGTGAAATATATCGTCAAACTCGTGAAATTTGTAAACTAAATTCAAATTCTGAACAAATATATTCTGATTCATTCTAGTATTTGTTCCTGTCACACTGAAGTTACGTTAGAAGTGACAGTTTACGTTTTTCTGTATCTTTCATTGCCTCTATGTGTAGTGAACCTCCCCCTTTCGTGAAATATATCGTCAAACTCGTGAAATTTGTAAACTAAATTCAAATTCTAAACAAATATATTCTGATTCATTCTAGTATTTGTTCCTGTCACACTGAAGTTACGTTAGAAGTGACAGTTTACGTTTTTCTGTATCTTTCATTGCCTCTATGTGTAGTGAACCTCCCCCTTTCGTGAAATATATCGTCAAACTCGTGAAATTTGTAAACTAAATTCAAATTCTGAACAAATATATTCTGATTCATTCTAGTATTTGTTCCTGTCACACTGAAGTTACGTTGGAAGTGACAGTTTACGTTTTTCTGTATCTTTCATTGCCTCTATGTGTAGTGAACCTCCCCCTTTCGTGAAATATATCGTCAAACTCGTGAAATTTGTAAACTAAATTCAAATTCTGAACAAATATATTCTGATTCATTCTAGTATTTGTTCCTGTCACACTGAAGTTACGTTAGAAGTGACAGTTTACGTTTTTCTGTATCTTTCATTGCCTCTATGTGTAGTGAACCTCCCCCTTTCGTGAAATATATCGTCAAACTCGTGAAATTTGTAAACTAAATTCAAATTCTGAACAAATATATTCTGATTCATTCTAGTATTTGTTCCTGTCACACTGAAGTTACGTTAGAAGTGACAGTTTACGTTTTTCTGTATCTTTCATTGCCTCTATGTGTAGTGAACCTCCCCCTTTCGTGAAATATATCATTAAACTCGTGAAATTTGTAAACTAAATTCAAATTCTGAACAAATATATACTGATTCATTCTAGTATTTGTTCCTGTCACACTGAAGTTACGTTAGAAGTGACAGTTTACGTTTTTCTGTATCTTTCATTGCCTCTATGTGTAGTGAACCTCCCCCTTTCGTGAAATATATCGTCAAACTCGTGAAATTTGTAAACTAAATTCAAATTCTGAACAAATATATTCTGATTCTTTCTGTATTTGTTCCTGTCACACTGAAGTTACGTTAGAAGTGACAGTTTACGTTTTTCTGTATCTTTCATTGCCTCTATGTGTAGTGAACCTCCCCCTTTCGTGAAATATATCGTCAAACTCGTGAAATTTGTAAACTAAATTCAAATTCTGAACAAATATATTCTGATTCATTCTAGTATTTGTTCCTGTCACACTGAAGTTACGTTAGAAGTGACAGTTTACGTTTTTCTGTATCTTTCATTGCCTCTATGTGTAGTGAACCTCCCCCTTTCGTGAAATATATCGTCAAACTCGTGAAATTTGTAAACTAAATTCAAATTCTGAACAAATATATTCTGATTCATTCTAGTATTTGTTCCTGTCACACTGAAGTTACGTTAGAAGTGACAGTTTACGTTTTTCTGTATCTTTCATTGCCTCTATGTGTAGTGAACCTCCCCCTTTCGTGAAATATATCGTCAAACTCGTGAAATTTGTAAACTAAATTCAAATGCTGAACAAATATATTCTGATTCATTCTAGTATTTGTTCCTGTCACACTGAAGTTACGTTAGAAGTGACAGTTTACGTTTTTCTGTATCTTTCATTGCCTCTATGTGTAGTGAACCTCCCCCTTTCGTGAAATATATCGTCAAACTCGTGAAATTTGTAAACTAAATTCAAATTCTGAACAAATATATTCTGATTCATTCTGTATTTGTTCCTGTCACACTGAAGTTACGTTAGAAGTGACAGTTTACGTTTTTCTGTATCTTTCATTGCCTCTATGTGTAGTGAACCTCCCCCTTTCGTGAAATATATCGTCAAACTCGTGAAATTTGTAAACTAAATTCAAATTCTGAACAAATATATTCTGATTCATTCTGTATTTGTTCCTGTCACACTGAAGTTACGTTAGAAGTGACAGTTTACGTTTTACTGTATCTTTCATTGCCTCTATGTGTAGTGAACCTCCCCCTTTCGTGAAATATATCGTCAAACTCGTGAAATTTGTAAACTAAATTCAAATTCTGAACAAATATATTCTGATTCATTCTGTATTTGTTCCTGTCACACTGAAGTTACGTTAGAAGTGACAGTTTACGTTTTACTGTATCTTTCATTGCCTCTATGTGTAGTGAACCTCCCCCTTTCGTGAAATATATCGTCAAACTCGTGAAATTTGTAAACTAAATTCAAATTCTGAACAAATATATTCTGATTCATTCTAGTATTTGTTCCTGTCACACTGAAGTTACGTTAGAAGTGACAGTTTACGTTTTTCTGTATCTTTCATTGCCTCTATGTGTAGTGAACCTCCCCCTTTCGTGAAATATATCGTCAAACTCGTGAAATTTGTAAACTAAATTCAAATTCTGAACAAATATATTCTGATTCATTCTGTATTTGTTCCTGTCACACTGAAGTTACGTTAGAAGTGACAGTTTACGTTTTACTGTATCTTTCATTGCCTCTATGTGTAGTGAACCTCCCCCTTTCGTGAAATATATCGTCAAACTCGTGAAATTTGTAAACTAAATTCAAATTCTGAACAAATATATTCTGATTCATTCTAGTATTTGTTCCTGTCACACTGAAGTTACGTTAGAAGTGACAGTTTACGTTTTTCTGTATCTTTCATTGCCTCTATGTGTAGTGAACCTCCCCCTTTCGTGAAATATATCGTCAAACTCGTGAAATTTGTAAACTAAATTCAAATTCTGAACAAATATATTCTGATTCATTCTGTATTTGTTCCTGTCACACTGAAGTTACGTTAGAAGTGACAGTTTACGTTTTACTGTATCTTTCATTGCCTCTATGTGTAGTGAACCTCCCCCTTTCGTGAAATATATCGTCAAACTCGTGAAATTTGTAAACTAAATTCAAATTCTGAACAAATATATTCTGATTCATTCTAGTATTTGTTCCTGTCACACTGAAGTTACGTTAGAAGTGACAGTTTACGTTTTTCTGTATCTTTCATTGCCTCTATGTGTAGTGAACCTCCCCCTTTCGTGAAATATATCGTCAAACTCGTGAAATTTGTAAACTAAATTCAAATTCTGAACAAATATATTCTGATTCATTCTGTATTTGTTCCTGTCACACTGAAGTTACGTTAGAAGTGACAGTTTACGTTTTTCTGTATCTTTCATTGCCTCTATGTGTAGTGAACCTCCCCCTTTCGTGAAATATATCGTCAAACTCGTGAAATTTGTAAACTAAATTCAAATTCTGAACAAATATATTCTGATTCATTCTAGTATTTGTTCCTGTCACACTGAAGTTACGTTAGAAGTGACAGTTTACGTTTTTCTGTATCTTTCATTGCCTCTATGTGTAGTGAACCTCCCCCTTTCGTGAAATATATCGTCAAACTCGTGAAATTTGTAAACTAAATTCAAATTCTGAACAAATATATTCTGATTCATTCTGTATTTGTTCCTGTCACACTGAAGTTACGTTAGAAGTGACAGTTTACGTTTTTCTGTATCTTTCATTGCCTCTATGTGTAGTGAACCTCCCCCTTTCGTGAAATATATCGTCAAACTCGTGAAATTTGTAAACTAAATTCAAATTCTGAACAAATATATTCTGATTCATTCTGTATTTGTTCCTGTCACACTGAAGTTACGTTAGAAGTGACAGTTTACGTTTTTCTGTATCTTTCATTGCCTCTATGTGTAGTGAACCTCCCCCTTTCGTGAAATATATCGTCAAACTCGTGAAATTTGTAAACTAAATTCAAATTCTGAACAAATATATTCTGATTCTTTCTGTATTTGTTCCTGTCACACTGAAGTTACGTTAGAAGTGACAGTTTACGTTTTTCTGTATCTTTCATTGCCTCTATGTGTAGTGAACCTCCCCCTTTCGTGAAATATATCGTCAAACTCGTGAAATTTGTAAACTAAATTCAAATTCTGAACAAATATATTCTGATTCATTCTAGTATTTGTTCCTGTCACACTGAAGTTACGTTAGAAGTGACAGTTTACGTTTTTCTGTATCTTTCATTGCCTCTATGTGTAGTGAACCTCCCCCTTTCGTGAAATATATCGTCAAACTCGTGAAATTTGTAAACTAAATTCAAATTCTGAACAAATATATTCTGATTCATTCTAGTATTTGTTCCTGTCACACTGAAGTTACGTTAGAAGTGACAGTTTACGTTTTTCTGTATCTTTCATTGCCTCTATGTGTAGTGAACCTCCCCCTTTCGTGAAATATATCGTCAAACTCGTGAAATTTGTAAACTAAATTCAAATGCTGAACAAATATATTCTGATTCATTCTAGTATTTGTTCCTGTCACACTGAAGTTACGTTAGAAGTGACAGTTTACGTTTTTCTGTATCTTTCATTGCCTCTATGTGTAGTGAACCTCCCCCTTTCGTGAAATATATCGTCAAACTCGTGAAATTTGTAAACTAAATTCAAATTCTGAACAAATATATTCTGATTCATTCTGTATTTGTTCCTGTCACACTGAAGTTACGTTAGAAGTGACAGTTTACGTTTTTCTGTATCTTTCATTGCCTCTATGTGTAGTGAACCTCCCCCTTTCGTGAAATATATCGTCAAACTCGTGAAATTTGTAAACTAAATTCAAATTCTGAACAAATATATTCTGATTCATTCTGTATTTGTTCCTGTCACACTGAAGTTACGTTAGAAGTGACAGTTTACGTTTTACTGTATCTTTCATTGCCTCTATGTGTAGTGAACCTCCCCCTTTCGTGAAATATATCGTCAAACTCGTGAAATTTGTAAACTAAATTCAAATTCTGAACAAATATATTCTGATTCATTCTGTATTTGTTCCTGTCACACTGAAGTTACGTTAGAAGTGACAGTTTACGTTTTACTGTATCTTTCATTGCCTCTATGTGTAGTGAACCTCCCCCTTTCGTGAAATATATCGTCAAACTCGTGAAATTTGTAAACTAAATTCAAATTCTGAACAAATATATTCTGATTCATTCTAGTATTTGTTCCTGTCACACTGAAGTTACGTTAGAAGTGACAGTTTACGTTTTTCTGTATCTTTCATTGCCTCTATGTGTAGTGAACCTCCCCCTTTCGTGAAATATATCGTCAAACTCGTGAAATTTGTAAACTAAATTCAAATTCTGAACAAATATATTCTGATTCATTCTGTATTTGTTCCTGTCACACTGAAGTTACGTTAGAAGTGACAGTTTACGTTTTACTGTATCTTTCATTGCCTCTATGTGTAGTGAACCTCCCCCTTTCGTGAAATATATCGTCAAACTCGTGAAATTTGTAAACTAAATTCAAATTCTGAACAAATATATTCTGATTCATTCTAGTATTTGTTCCTGTCACACTGAAGTTACGTTAGAAGTGACAGTTTACGTTTTTCTGTATCTTTCATTGCCTCTATGTGTAGTGAACCTCCCCCTTTCGTGAAATATATCGTCAAACTCGTGAAATTTGTAAACTAAATTCAAATTCTGAACAAATATATTCTGATTCATTCTGTATTTGTTCCTGTCACACTGAAGTTACGTTAGAAGTGACAGTTTACGTTTTACTGTATCTTTCATTGCCTCTATGTGTAGTGAACCTCCCCCTTTCGTGAAATATATCGTCAAACTCGTGAAATTTGTAAACTAAATTCAAATTCTGAACAAATATATTCTGATTCATTCTAGTATTTGTTCCTGTCACACTGAAGTTACGTTAGAAGTGACAGTTTACGTTTTTCTGTATCTTTCATTGCCTCTATGTGTAGTGAACCTCCCCCTTTCGTGAAATATATCGTCAAACTCGTGAAATTTGTAAACTAAATTCAAATTCTGAACAAATATATTCTGATTCATTCTGTATTTGTTCCTGTCACACTGAAGTTACGTTAGAAGTGACAGTTTACGTTTTTCTGTATCTTTCATTGCCTCTATGTGTAGTGAACCTCCCCCTTTCGTGAAATATATCGTCAAACTCGTGAAATTTGTAAACTAAATTCAAATTCTGAACAAATATATTCTGATTCATTCTAGTATTTGTTCCTGTCACACTGAAGTTACGTTAGAAGTGACAGTTTACGTTTTTCTGTATCTTTCATTGCCTCTATGTGTAGTGAACCTCCCCCTTTCGTGAAATATATCGTCAAACTCGTGAAATTTGTAAACTAAATTCAAATTCTGAACAAATATATTCTGATTCATTCTGTATTTGTTCCTGTCACACTGAAGTTACGTTAGAAGTGACAGTTTACGTTTTTCTGTATCTTTCATTGCCTCTATGTGTAGTGAACCTCCCCCTTTCGTGAAATATATCGTCAAACTCGTGAAATTTGTAAACTAAATTCAAATTCTGAACAAATATATTCTGATTCATTCTGTATTTGTTCCTGTCACACTGAAGTTACGTTAGAAGTGACAGTTTACGTTTTTCTGTATCTTTCATTGCCTCTATGTGTAGTGAACCTCCCCCTTTCGTGAAATATATCGTCAAACTCGTGAAATTTGTAAACTAAATTCAAATTCTGAACAAATATATTCTGATTCATTCTAGTATTTGTTCCTGTCACACTGAAGTTACGTTAGAAGTGACAGTTTACGTTTTTCTGTATCTTTCATTGCCTCTATGTGTAGTGAACCTCCCCCTTTCGTGAAATATATCGTCAAACTCGTGAAATTTGTAAACTAAATTCAAATTCTGAACAAATATATTCTGATTCATTCTGTATTTGTTCCTGTCACACTGAAGTTACGTTAGAAGTGACAGTTTACGTTTTTCTATATCTTTCATTGCCTCTATGTGTAGTGAACCTCCCCCTTTCGTGAAATATATCGTCAAACTCGTGAAATTTGTAAACTAAATTCAAATTCTGAACAAATATATTCTGATTCATTCTAGTATTTGTTCCTGTCACACTGAAGTTACGTTAGAAGTGACAGTTTACGTTTTTCTGTATCTTTCATTGCCTCTATGTGTAGTGAACCTCCCCCTTTCGTGAAATATATCGTCAAACTCGTGAAATTTGTAAACTAAATTCAAATTCTGAACAAATATATTCTGATTCATTCTAGTATTTGTTCCTGTCACACTGAAGTTACGTTAGAAGTGACAGTTTACGTTTTTCTGTATCTTTCATTGCCTCTATGTGTAGTGAACCTCCCCCTTTCGTGAAATATATCGTCAAACTCGTGAAATTTGTAAACTAAATTCAAATTCTGAACAAATATATTCTGATTCATTCTGTATTTGTTCCTGTCACACTGAAGTTACGTTAGAAGTGACAGTTTACGTTTTTCTGTATCTTTCATTGCCTCTATGTGTAGTGAACCTCCCCCTTTCGTGAAATATATCGTCAAACTCGTGAAATTTGTAAACTAAATTCAAATTCTGAACAAATATATTCTGATTCATTCTAGTATTTGTTCCTGTCACACTGAAGTTACGTTAGAAGTGACAGTTTACGTTTTTCTGTATCTTTCATTGCCTCTATGTGTAGTGAACCTCCCCCTTTCGTGAAATATATCGTCAAACTCGTGAAATTTGTAAACTAAATTCAAATTCTGAACAAATATATTCTGATTCATTCTGTATTTGTTCCTGTCACACTGAAGTTACGTTAGAAGTGACAGTTTACGTTTTTCTGTATCTTTCATTGCCTCTATGTGTAGTGAACCTCCCCCTTTCGTGAAATATATCGTCAAACTCGTGAAATTTGTAAACTAAATTCAAATTCTGAACAAATATATTCTGATTCATTCTAGTATTTGTTCCTGTCACACTGAAGTTACGTTAGAAGTGACAGTTTACGTTTTTCTGTATCTTTCATTGCCTCTATGTGTAGTGAACCTCCCCCTTTCGTGAAATATATCGTCAAACTCGTGAAATTTGTAAACTAAATTCAAATTCTGAACAAATATATTCTGATTCATTCTGTATTTGTTCCTGTCACACTGAAGTTACGTTAGAAGTGACAGTTTACGTTTTTCTGTATCTTTCATTGCCTCTATGTGTAGTGAACCTCCCCCTTTCGTGAAATATATCGTCAAACTCGTGAAATTTGTAAACTAAATTCAAATTCTGAACAAATATATTCTGATTCATTCTAGTATTTGTTCCTGTCACACTGAAGTTACGTTAGAAGTGACAGTTTACGTTTTTCTGTATCTTTCATTGCCTCTATGTGTAGTGAACCTCCCCCTTTCGTGAAATATATCGTCAAACTCGTGAAATTTGTAAACTAAATTCAAATTCTGAACAAATATATTCTGATTCATTCTGTATTTGTTCCTGTCACACTGAAGTTACGTTAGAAGTGACAGTTTACGTTTTTCTGTATCTTTCATTGCCTCTATGTGTAGTGAACCTCCCCCTTTCGTGAAATATATCGTCAAACTCGTGAAATTTGTAAACTAAATTCAAATTCTGAACAAATATATTCTGATTCATTCTGTATTTGTTCCTGTCACACTGAAGTTACGTTAGAAGTGACAGTTTACGTTTTTCTGTATCTTTCATTGCCTCTATGTGTAGTGAACCTCCCCCTTTCGTGAAATATATCGTCAAACTCGTGAAATTTGTAAACTAAATTCAAATTCTGAACAAATATATTCTGATTCATTCTAGTATTTGTTCCTGTCACACTGAAGTTACGTTAGAAGTGACAGTTTACGTTTTTCTGTATCTTTCATTGCCTCTATGTGTAGTGAACCTCCCCCTTTCGTGAAATATATCGTCAAACTCGTGAAATTTGTAAACTAAATTCAAATTCTGAACAAATATATTCTGATTCATTCTGTATTTGTTCCTGTCACACTGAAGTTACGTTAGAAGTGACAGTTTACGTTTTTCTATATCTTTCATTGCCTCTATGTGTAGTGAACCTCCCCCTTTCGTGAAATATATCGTCAAACTCGTGAAATTTGTAAACTAAATTCAAATTCTGAACAAATATATTCTGATTCATTCTAGTATTTGTTCCTGTCACACTGAAGTTACGTTAGAAGTGACAGTTTACGTTTTTCTGTATCTTTCATTGCCTCTATGTGTAGTGAACCTCCCCCTTTCGTGAAATATATCGTCAAACTCGTGAAATTTGTAAACTAAATTCAAATTCTGAACAAATATATTCTGATTCATTCTAGTATTTGTTCCTGTCACACTGAAGTTACGTTAGAAGTGACAGTTTACGTTTTTCTGTATCTTTCATTGCCTCTATGTGTAGTGAACCTCCCCCTTTCGTGAAATATATCGTCAAACTCGTGAAATTTGTAAACTAAATTCAAATTCTGAACAAATATATTCTGATTCATTCTGTATTTGTTCCTGTCACACTGAAGTTACGTTAGAAGTGACAGTTTACGTTTTTCTATATCTTTCATTGCCTCTATGTGTAGTGAACCTCCCCCTTTCGTGAAATATATCGTCAAACTCGTGAAATTTGTAAACTAAATTCAAATTCTGAACAAATATATTCTGATTCATTCTAGTATTTGTTCCTGTCACACTGAAGTTACGTTAGAAGTGACAGTTTACGTTTTTCTGTATCTTTCATTGCCTCTATGTGTAGTGAACCTCCCCCTTTCGTGAAATATATCGTCAAACTCGTGAAATTTGTAAACTAAATTCAAATTCTGAACAAATATATTCTGATTCATTCTAGTATTTGTTCCTGTCACACTGAAGTTACGTTAGAAGTGACAGTTTACGTTTTTCTGTATCTTTCATTGCCTCTATGTGTAGTGAACCTCCCCCTTTCGTGAAATATATCGTCAAACTCGTGAAATTTGTAAACTAAATTCAAATTCTGAACAAATATATTCTGATTCATTCTAGTATTTGTTCCTGTCACACTGAAGTTACGTTAGAAGTGACAGTTTACATTTTTCTGTATATTTCATTGCCTCTATGTGTAGTGAACCTCCCCCTTTCGTGAAATATATCGTCAAACTCGTGAAATTTGTAAACTAAATTCAAATTCTGAACAAATATATACTGATTCATTCTAGTATTTGTTCCTGTCACACTGAAGTTACGTAACAGTTCTGAATAAAATTTTACGTAACAATAAAATATAGCGAGCCATTAGGTATGTATATTTAATCCTATTTCGATGATAAATTTGTGCTTTAAAAGTCGATTATGTGTTCTGAGTGACCTTGTCAATTCAATGAAAAATAGTTCAGGATATAGATATAAATAAACACTTAAAATCTGTTTCATTTATGAATTGAATAATAATCATTTATCTTCGATATATAAAACGAAAAAAAAAAACCAATAGCCGACCTAAAAATGTGAGGACTTTGGTACACTTATTTAGAATTATCAGGGGACCAACTAGGCTATATTTGGTGACAATCTGTCAACCGGAAGTGACAAATGTTACATGCATTTTCGTAGGAATTCATCCAATTTTGACCAACCTGATACCAGCTCATCGTCCAATGACTTCAAATGTGTATATTAATTTACAGATCAATGGCATGAACGGACTAAGCGCTGTAAGCGTTCATAGAAGCATTCTGACGATTTATAAGTTACCGCAATCTCAGATCACCTCAATTATTTCACGTAATATTTATTTTACACACTGATAACCAGAAGCATAAAAAGCATGGAGCACCTTTAATTAATTCCAACTAAATTGGAATAAATTTTTCTTGCGGCTCTCGTATATAAACCAATCGGAACCACGGAAAGACATAATTGAAGAATTTTACCGTTCCAACCGTCTTCTTCAATTCCAGTGCTTGGGCATTCATACATTATCAATGGCCAGGCATTGCAAGATGTTCTACGGCAAATCGCCTTAGTTGTACTCTTTTTTGTAGTTTGTCTTATACGAGTGACCCACAGAGATTACTTGTTGTTTGTATCTCAAATCCTCAAACATATTCTTTGATTTTGAGAAAAAAATGCATTACTAAAGGCCAAATTAGGAGAATGGTACAAAAAATGGAAATGTAGTCTCTGATTGTTGTATTAATTCTCAGTTCAGAAATAAAGAAACTAAGAATTTTATGTTCCTATACTCAAGATTAGATATAAGCCAGCAGATCTATGTTTTTCTTCTTCTTGAGTATGGTGAACTTTATCTTATCATTTTCGTCAAGTGTAGCCACTATTAAATAGACGATCAGAGTGAACAAAGTTGTGATTAAAATCGTTTTAAGCTAATATGTAAGCTATTTAATAATTGGATTAACATTTAGGCTTGTCGATATTACACAAGTAAGTGGTTACTTAGTTCTAGTAAGAGCTAGAAAGGCATTTATTTATAGTGCAACCGGTTTAAAGGTCAAGCAGTAATTATTGACTAGTAACTTTTGAAGTAATTTTTCGTAAAATCTATCTAATATTCATTGATCTAATATTCATTGATGTATATGGCTGTGTTATAGAACCAAGTATTTATGACACTTGCAAAATCTACCATAATGTTATCACGAGCAATCCACTTTATTTAATTTTAATTGCAATGGAACCATTAAAAAAATATAGATCGATTTTTTTATGACGTTACATTTAGCCTTATCATTCTTATGTAATAATGGCTATTGTACGTTCTGAGTACATTGTAAAAACAAAACACAGATGGAGATAAGTGGCACTGTATTGTTTTAAATCAGCTGATTTCGACTGGCAAGTGAAAAACTTGCTAAACTAGCTAAACTTCTATAAAATACCATTAAAATCTATGCGATTTTCACACCCCACAACGAACTAATTTCCTTCAATTGGCTCTGTTGCAATCTGCTTCCTATTTTAGTATAATGCCTAACGAGAGAACAATGGACAAGTTTGAGAGAATAGCTTTATCCTCGGATGACTGGATACTGGCAGAAAGTGAAAGTTGCGCGCAAAATTGCAGAAGAAGTGAGAGAGCATTCTGATCGATCATGTGGCTTGGTTACAGGAAGATCGAACTATTTGAAAGTCGGTATGCCTCTTCTATATAATGTGAACTTATCACAGAATTATCTCTGTGTACTAACAATATGTAGTAATAAAATATATCGACTATGTATCTTTCGCTAATGAAAAAGTACCGCAAAACTTCCAAAGTTTTCCAAACTTTGTGACTGAAATCGGTGTTGCAATCGGAATTATATTAGGGAAGTTCGGCTTGTCCATAAACCTAAAATACGATTATTTTATTCTTGTATACAATCATAATGGTAACAAATGAGTTTAGCATGCAAACCCTCTTTTAACACTTATAAAATGATGTAGTGTTGAATATTTAATATATCTGGGCAGCAAATTATGAGAAATAGTAATACCTACTTATTTCTTTGATACGTTTGCTCGCTATCGGTTGGCTTATAGACAAAGAAATATCTTGTCCTATGCTGGTTTGATAACAGCCGACAATAAATATATATAAAAATTTACAAGAAACCTTTAGGTGGTGTGGAGTTTTTGTTCTTTGGGTACTGCCTTGAACAAACTCTCCCATTTCTTCTATTAGATTTATCACGAGATCTTTCGACAGTCTGTACTGTTTCATAAAGAAATCTGGAACTTCGAATGAGGAATAATCTTGTAAATTTCCCTAAAAAATACTTCTTTTTCTCTTACAGTTTTAATTGTAAAAAATAGAAATATTTAATTGAAGTCATACTTAATTTTTACATCGTTAATTATTGCATTAAAATACGACATCACATCCAACAGATCCATTGCGAAGATAAGTGGAAAATATTTAGGAACTGTCAGATCCACAGTTGTTACTTATCAACTCACTTATTAAATGTTTTAAACACTTGGTTAGTAAAAGGCACATACAGAATACATATTTATCCCAAAGTTGTTATTTAAGAACTGAAAGTGTCATTTAATAACTGTCAGATTGACAGTTGTTACATATCCACCCAGTTGTATAACACTCAGTTACTAAAAGCCACATACAGAATACCAAATATCAGAAAAGTTCATATTCAGGAACTGTCACTGTCAGTTAACAACTTTTGTGGTTGCTAACGTTAGTAACTTCGATACAGAATTGGACAGATAAAATGCGTTGTAGAAATTACAAATTATAATATAATATTTCGAAGAATTTATCTATGATTTGCTGAAAAAAGAAACATCAAATATTACAATTAAATATGAAATTTGGAATCAGAAACGTAGGAACTAAATATAGATAAAGATTAATCTCGTTTTTTCACTACGTACACCAATGGAAAAAATGACCTGTTATGGTAGGATCCGAACCCACGACCTGCCCGGCAAGCAGAAGGTCGTGGGTTCGGATCCTACCAAAACAGGTCATTTTTTCCATTGGTGTACGTAGTGAAAAAACGAGATTAATCTTTATCTATATCAAATATTACACAATACATAAACAGTATGCATGTACTCTAAAACTAAATATGTAGAATGAAAGTTGTTATCGTGACATTAGCAAAAATGTAACAGACCAGTTTAAGAGTGTGGAATTAACACAGTTTCGCGCAGTGCTCGACAGGTGTGTCGTAATTTGGTAGTTTCTAAATAGTTTAATAAATTGCGGTCCAGCAAAACTGGTTTTTGGCTACACAATCTACCAAAGCAGTTCGTGGTGCTTTAATATTTTCTTAAACCATACCTACACATTTAAAGTCACTAGATGATGAGCTGATATCACTTTGGTCAAAATCAATTCACTTCCGGTTGTCAGATTGTTGCCAAAAGCAGTTCATCCCATTCATGGAAGTTCAAAATCACTCTGTATAAATTACGATTTGCCGTCAAGTACATAATCGAAAAACAGTAATAAACAGGCTGTTCGATTATGGCAGTGTTTCAGTGATCGTGCCAACTGTTTATTCCACATATAGCACGGTTTAGATAAGCAAAACGGCCAATTGTTTTGCAACAATTACGCCACTGCACAATTGCACGGTAAATAATAACACATCGGCGCATTTGCTGATCCCTGACATTCGCAAGTTGTGTATTAGCAGTGAAATCGATGGCAGAAATTGCAAATTAGACCTGCCAAGCGTTCGCAGGCCAATCCAAAATCGATTTGCGAACTTTCAAGTGTAGGGCGCGTTCAGCGGAATCGCCCATTTTCGCCGACATTTGCGATCGAGTAGCTCCAAAATTGGGCTTTTCGATATTACTTTTGACGCTCGAATTGAAAAAAGGACACAATTCCGCGTGGACTGCGCGATATTTTGTAAATTAAATGCGTCAATTTTGTAAAAAAATCACGTTTTTGCACCTCTTCGGGTGAAGGCGAACCTCGAGAAAATGTCACGTGACGTCTAGAAATTCCGACAAGCGGATCGATGAACGTCAAAAATTTACATTTTTTATCCGTTCCTGCCGACCTTATAAAAGCCGCTCGCTCTCATGTCTTACGATAAGATCCCTCTAAATACCCTTCGCAAAGAGTTTTGAGCAAAAAAACGGCCTTAAAAACATTTTTCGATCCAAAAAATCGATTTTTGTCGACCCGTGTTTTGCTGCTATTACCACAGTAACGTCAAACCCGAAACGCCCCCTGCCGGACATTCGTAACAACAGATAGCAGATAACCTAAAATGTATCCTAAAATGTCCATATTGCGAATGTGGACAGGTGGGAAGCCTTAACCACATATTTCTAGAATGCCCAATAACTAAATTCGAAAATTTTGACTTATACACAGAGCTAGTCTACCTATACTAATTACGAACTTTCAAGTGTGGGGCGCGTTCAGCGGAATCGCCCATTTTCGCCGACATTTGCGATCGAGTAGCTGCAAAATTGGGCTTTTCGATGTTACTTTTGACGCTCGAATTGAAAAAAGGACACGATTCCGCGTGGACTGCGCGATATTTTGTAAATTAAATGCGTCAATTTTGAAAAAAAAATCACGTTTTTGCACCTCTTCGGGTGAAGGCGAACCTCGAGAAAATGTCACGTGACGTCTAGAAATTCCGACAAGCGAATCGATGAACGTCAAAAATTTACATTTTTTATCCGTTCCTGCCGACCTTATAAAAGCCGCTCGCTCTCATGTCTTACGATAAGATCCCTCTAAATACCCTTCGCAAAGAGTTTTGAGCAAAAAAACGGCCTTAAAAACAATTTTCGATCCAAAAAATCGATTTTTGTCGACCCGTGTTTTGCTGCTATTACCACAGTAACGTCAAACCCGAAACGCCCCCTGCCGGACATTCGTAACAACAGTAACAGATAGCAGATAACCTAAAATGTATCCTAAAATGTCCATATTGCGAATGTGGGCAGGTGGGAAGCCTTAACCACATATTTCTAGAATGCCCAATAACTAAAGTCGAAAATTTTGACATATACACAGAGCTAGTAACTATACTATAAATGCAAAAATATTTGCCACCAAATTTCAGCCCGATCCGTTGTACAGTTAATACTTTCTAGAGAGAGTACCAGTCGGAAAGTAAAAATGCCGACAATAGTCTTATGTTTATCCAGTCGCATTATAAAGAACAATTTTTAAATACCTAAATGATTTATTAAAAGATTTATTGTTGTATTTAAATTTACAGACTACAGCGACCAGCAAACACGAGCTTGCTGATAAGATTTGAGATCAGATATATATCTCCAGTTTTTTCGGGACTTTGTTTTCCTGTGTTGTATAATTGAACAGTTTTATTGTTTAATTATTTGCCGATAAAGTTAAACTGCCGACGACCATTGAAACAACATTCGCCACATAAATGTGATGTGGATTTCCCGTAGTTACTAACTTAGATAATTTGCTGTAAGAAAAACCAAAATATTTACAATCAGGGGAATATTATAATCCGTGAATTGAAACGTCAATATCTATTTGTTCTTGTGGTCTTCGAAGCGAGATATGTTATATATTTTTTTCGGACAATATCCTCGATAATCTAGCATAAACTGAATATTACATAAACCACAATCAACGTTGTTTACCAATTCTTTTATCTTTATTAGTGGGTAAACAGTAAACAGGCGTCTTATTTAAGAGAGGTGAACTTCTTCAACAAATATTGATACAATATACCTGTACTACCGAGCTTATGTCGTATATATATTGAGATATTAATGACATATTTTGGTTAAAATGAAAATATTTTGCTTGTATATGGTTACAGGTACCCTCCAAGGTAAAGGTTATGTTTCGAATTGAGCAACTTATCTATAATATTTGTATATATAGAGAGATTATGAGAGATACAAACCACAAATTGCTCCTTATCAAAATTCATTATTATTAAATACGTTATTTATAAACCAATATTATCGCAACTCAAGGGCGTTCATTCAAATTATATTAATATAATAATCACGTTTTCAATCGATTATTATTATTCTTGTGTTTTATTTTCAGATTTAAAATGGGCTCATAGGCAGATACACGACTCCAAACTCAACTGTGCTGGTGACGGGAAAAGTTGACAGTTATTGATTACGATACCCATTGTGTAAGTACCTTTTATGTAATGGACATTATTAGACAACTTTTATAATATCGGGTGATATTAGAAAAGTCACTTAGGTAGACGAGTTTAACTATGTTTGTTTAACTAAATTTTAACTAAGCTTCTTTAGCCGTGTTACATATTTTGACAATTACTTTGATATCGAGCGAGTGGCTCTAGCGGTAGAGTGCTGCTCTCCTGCTAGGAATTCTTGGGTTCAAATCCAGGCATCAGCTGAAGATCCTCGTCCCACCGCCTTTCGCAAGAGGCGTAAAACCGTGGGTGCCGGCAACCAGTTGAACACCTCTGGTTGTCGTTATCAAACAGTACGTAAACTAGTGATATCACCAGAATTTCATGCACGGGTACCAACCTATACGTGGCCATGCCGACTTTAGCACCGGAAAACAGGGTTGGATATTTTGCATAATTTCGTCGCGAATAACGCTTTTCGCGACTTTTTTTCACTCAAGTCTCCTTCCGAAAGGTATTTAGAAGGATCTTATCGTAAGACATGAGAGCGAGCGGCTTTTATAAGGTCGGCAGGAACGGATAAAAAATGCAAATTTTTGACGTTCAACAATCCGCTTGACGGAATTTCTAGACGTCACGTGACATTTTCTCGAGGTTTGCCTTCACTCGACAATGTGAAAAAACGTGATTTTTTTCAAAATTGACGCATTTAATTTACAAGATGTCGCGCAGTCCACGCGGAATTGTATCCTTTTTTCAATTCGAGAGTCAAAAGTAATATCTAAAAGGCCAATTTTGCAGCTACTCGATCGCAAATGTCGTTAAAAATGGGCGATTCCGCTGAACTCGCCCCACACTTGAATGTTCGTAATTAGTATAGGTAGACTAGTGAAATCACCAGATTTTCACCCTAAACAGGCCACGCCCACGTTATCGTTACAAAACATGCCTTGACAAATTGCAAAATTTCTGCGCGAAAATGGCTTCTCGCCGCGATTTTTCGCTCAATACTCGGTGGGAATGGTATTTAGAAGGATTTTGTCGTAAGACATGGAGGGAACGGTCGATTGTAAGGTCGGTAGGAACCGTTGAAAAGTCGAAATTTTTGACGTTTAGTCATTTCAAATGTCTAGTGACATTTCTGGTGACTTTGGAAATCTAGGGACCTATTCGCGCAACCACGTTCACGTGCATACTTCTACGTTCAGCAAGTAGGAAAAAAAAATCGTTATTAAACGTTTTTAATGAATAAAATATATCGCGAACGCCGCAAAACGATACCGCCAAGCGATCGCGACCGTCAAAAGTAAAATCGAAAACGCCGTTTTCGCGCCAGATCGATCGCAAGTTTTCGCACTTTGCGACGTAGCCGCTCGCCGCGACGCAACAGGTGTCGGTTTTTGACGTTTCTTCGTTGACCGCATTCACTCGAGGCGTCAGAAAAACACGCCTTTTTCCAAAATAGACGCATTTAATTTACAAAATATAACCTAAGCACTATAGAATTGTACCCCCTTTCGATTTGCCGCCCCAAAATCCATATCGGAAAGCCCAATTCGCCTCCTACTCGATCGCAGTGGACCCCGAAAAGTCACGCTTTCCGCTGAACGCGACCATCTTTGACATTTTTCACGTTTAGTATATATATGAAAAAATGGGTAAGCACAAAGGGCCAAGAATTGGCCTAGGTGCAGCGGAATAAACCGCACCCAAAACAACTACAACAACTTAGATATCACGTTTTTTTTTTTGAGCGTTAGGATTTCGAAAATACGAAAACGCTGTTGTGTTTTATCGATAATATATTCATTGCTTCGAACAGCAGGAACGAGGGTACCAACTGCAAGCGAATAAAAATGCCACACGTTTTCGGAATACTTAAATTCGACATGCCCGCTTCTCCACACTACCAGACATTGACCTCATCGCTGTTGCTTTGTAAAAAGAGATAACTAGTAAAAAAGAGAGAGAGACGAAGAGAGAAAGAGGTGGCAGGAACGTTGAAGTAGCCAGAGCGATTAAAAGAAAGTTATTTTGTAAACTTGTAAACCTGTTCCAGATTATAAATAAATTGAAACTGCTTTTTAATTATACGTACATTCGACGGTGGAATGTCATCATGTCAAAGATTTAAGAATACTTTCAAAATTCATTTATTATTTTGTCTAACTAACTAACTTTCTGTTAATGTGTTCTCTCTTTTTTACTTTTCGACTAGTACCCTAGAAGGAAAGTATTGTAATCGACGGAAAATTGTCAGCTTTTATAGAAGCAGTTTGACAGAATCCACAGCCTTCGTCGCTGTGTTGCAAATTGTCATATTTTGACAAACGTCAGTGCCACTGACATGCCATGACGTTAAATGTCAGTATGCCAAATGTCATAGAAACTGACGTTAGGTATTGTACAGAGTGCATCTGGCCTCACAAAAATGAAAGACAAACGTGTTTAGACAATTCATTGTGCCAATCATGTAGTCGGAAAGTTGGGTGAGGGCCACCCCTGATAATTATTTACAATGGTCAATATAACAATGTAAATTATTGTACTTTACATTTTCGTGAAACAGATAATAGTATATTATTATATTATACAAGTTTATAAGATGTCAAATTGGCGCATGAGTCCCAAATGAACGAATGCGCCAATATGTCTTATAAAACGAGTGTAATATATTATTTTTTCTACTTTGCGTCATTAATTTTATAAAAATTTAGAAGTATATTAGGTAAAACTCCAATCTAGAGTATTTATGGGTGCAACCGTTGGTAACACTGTCATCTGTCACTTAAATTCAAATATCTGTGAAAAAGTAATTATTGATAATTATTATATACCATCATATACTAGTAGTACGAAACCTAGGATGCAACACGCATGTTTAAATATTTATAAAAATATACATACTTCGCAGTTTGTGCGATTCTAAAAAATCAGTTTGTGCTTACTTTTGTGGTTATGTGTATTTTCGTTTGACATGCATTTGATATCAATGTCACCAATCTTAGAAAAAGTTACTAAAAACGGTGTTACAATTTGCTAATTGTAATACCGAAAACAGTGTTACAATGTGTGCATTGTGAATGCATAGTAGAAAATAGTATATTATTATGCAAGTTTTATAAGACGTCAAATTGGCGCATGAGTTGTTTGGGGCACGAGGAGCGCCAGCGACGAGTGCCCCAAATGAACGAATGCGCCAATATGTCTTATAAAACGAGTGTAATATACTATTTTTTCTATTTTGCGTCATTAATTTTATAAAAATTTAGAAGTATATTAGGTAAAATTCCAATCTAGAGTATTTATGGGTGCAACCGTTGGTAACACTGTCATCTGTCACTTAAATTCAAATATCTGTGAAAAAGTAATTATTGATAATTATTATATACCATCATATACTAGTAGTACGAAACCTAGGATGCAACATGCATGTTTAAATATGTATAAAAATATACATACTTCGCAGTTTGTGCGATTCTAAAAAATCAGTTTGTGCTTACTTTTGTGGTTATGTGTATTTTCGTTTGACATGCATTTGATATCAATGTCACCAATCTTAGAAAAAAGTTACTAAAAACGGTGTTACAATTTGCTAATTGTAACACCGAAAATAGTGTTACAATGTGTGCATTGTGAATGCAAAGTAGAAAAACTATTTTTTCTACTTTGCGTCATTAATTTTATAAAAATTTAGAAGTATATTAGGTAAAATTCCAATCTAGAGTATTTATGGGTGCAACCGTTGGTAACACTGTCATCTGTCACTTAAATTCAAATATCTGTGAAAAAGTAATTATTGATAATTATTATATACCATCATATACTAGTAGTACGAAACCTAGGATGCAACACGCATGTTTAAATATGTATAAAAATATACATACTTCGCAGTTTGTGCGATTCTAAAAAATCAGTTTGTGCTTACTTTTGTGGTTATGTGTATTTTCGTTTGACATGCATTTGATATCAATGTCACCAATCTTAGAAAAAAGTTACTAAAAACGGTGTTACAATTTGCTAATTGTAGCACCGAAAACAGTGTTACAATGTGTGCATTGTGAATGCAAAGTAGAAAAAATTTATTAATAAATCAGTCATGGTTTAGAATTCAGTTATAACCAAAAACCAACAGATAAAAACGGTGCCACTTTCACAAATTATACAATTTCTAAAGCGTTTTAGTCCCGTAATAATCATTTTTCAAAACAAACTGCGAATTATTTTACGGACCAATCAGCACTGTGTGAAAGAGTCCTAACACGTCTCAATGTACCTACTCTCGTATCAACCACCTGAGGCAATAATCTAATTTGCGGTGCAAGTAGCGAGAGAGCGTAATGGCGGGGGAAGACGGCTGTACGTCCAAAATGAGAAGAGAGAGAGAGAGAAGCGAATGAACGAAAAAAAAAAAGAGAACGACCTAGATTTTTTTAATATTACCATTCACTCTGGCGAATATAACGGGAGAGTGCAGAAAAGAGCCTAAAACTTGTTTGGGACACACAATTCTTGGCAATAGTACCGCTAGCCAATCTGTGGCCAGTCACCGTCCGACCGTCAGCGCGCTCGTGCGCCCAAAATACGAACTACATATGTATAAAGTGCGCCACGAGCAATTTTTTAGTGGTTTTAAGTGTTTTTCTAGTGCGTTCTTTGCTAATTGTAATATTGTTTGTTAATAAACGGTGAGTTTTTTCCAGTGTCACTTTTAACCAGTGTCTTATAGTATTTTTTATTGATTAACGTTGAGCTTCTTTATAAATAATGATTCAAATCGCCCAATTCGACCATAAAACTATTTTTAGATAGTCAGGAATTAACAAAAAAAAAATTTGATAGGTCAAATTTAATGCATACGATTTGCATCCAAGAAAACTGCTTATGCAAAGTGATTGCTGACATTTGATTTGGGTTATTAATTTTACGACTTATCTCTTTCGTGGTTTTTTTTTTCTGTTTCGATTAGTTGAAATGTTCAAAACTTTCAGTTTATCAATTTAACGTTTTGAATGAAATGTAGTAATTTATTCAAGATTTTAGCATTTTTTGTTGCTGTTTGATGGTACCTGAATATTCCATTGTTCGCTCGTTTTATTTAGTAGCTATAGTATTAAATTAGTGTGATAAGGATGATTTTTTTGTATTCGAGCTGTAAAAACTCAAAACTAAACATAAAATCACCTGATACCTGTTGCTGAGCAATGTTTTTGACTAGTGCTATAATGTGTCTACTTTACGTCTTTTATTCATGTCAATTATTCAATTTCTTGAAGCCACAGCCACTCTGGACCCTAACCTAACGACAGTCATAGTATAACATTTAATAACAGTTAATATCGTGTCATGGAAAAAGTCGTCAAGTTATTTTTACAAAATAGTATTTGTTCGACAAAATAACATATCAAAATTAATTATAAAAGCTTTTTAGTTTGGACAAGTTGTCGAAAAGGTCTATTTATTAAGTTATCTCATCGTTCTGCTGGGTCTGTACACAAATATTTGCTAACTCTGAGCTCGACCAACAACTCGGTATTGGAATGGAATACCTTTTGGTTGTCTTCGATCAGTCTAAATCTTACGGAACAGAATCAATACACAAACAACTCCAATAACTATTGTTTACATTTGCTCTTAACAATTGTTGACTTGATAGCCAAATAATAAGCTTTTATTTTATTTCGATATGACAAACAACAGAAGATATATTTTGATCGATATTAGACAATTAATTCTGTCCTTTTTATTTATAATTAATAAGGAATACGTTTCTATATTTTGACAATTATGTACTTATCTTGAATTAATGTAAAATTATGTGAATACACAGAAAAAACGTCATACAACAATTGCAACATTGTTACAAAGCCTTTCAAACGTGCATATCTTATCGCGAGAAAAGAATTATTATTATTATTTTCAGTTACAATGCACCATTTAAGCGTTATACAATCTATTTGATTCGGTATTTTTTCACCGAATAATAATTTAATCAAACCATTCCGTTTGCTTGTTAAAATAAGTGCCACCTTTCACAAAATATTGACAGATATAGGAAGAAAGATCCTATTCAGGCATCACCAATAGAAAACTTACTAGTGATTTATAGCTATTCTTATGTCCTAACGAGCCTCTAGTCACAGTTTGGTTTAGTTTGTGCTTATATTAGTTGAGTGCAAACGCAAACATGGAAAGATTTCTATGGGGCAGGAAATATTTTCAAAAAAAACAAAAAATACTTGTGTTATCGTTCATAAGCAATTTGTCGGAATTGCTTGAATAGTATAAACGAAAAATCACCCGGTATACGGTCTAGTGATATCACCAGATTTTCCCCTAAACAGGCCACGCCCACTTTATCGAGGCAAAACACACCTTGACAAATTGCAAGATTGCCGGCCGAAAATGCGTTTTCGACGCGATTTTTTGCTCAATACTCGGTCTGAAGGGTATTTGGAGGGATTTTGTCGTAAGACATGAAGGGAAACGTCGATTATAAGGTCAGCAGGAAGCGACGAAAAATGTACTTTTTTGACGTTTATCAATCGGCTTGAACGGAACCGCTAGACGTCACGTGACATTTTGTCGAGGTTCGCCTTCACTCGACAATGTGAAAAAACGTGATTTTTTTTCAAAATTGACGCATTTAATTTACAAAATATCGGGCAGTCCACGCGGAATCGTGTCCTTTTTTCAATTCGAGCGTCAAAAGTAATATCGAAAAGCCCAATTTTGCAGCTACTCGATCGCAAATGTCGGCCAAAATGGGCGATTCCGTTGAACGCGCCCTACACTTGAAAGTTCGTAATTAGTATAGGTAGATAATATGTTTTTGGTTTGTAAGATTTGTAAGAAACATAACGCTTTGCAGAACTCTGCAGAATGAAAGAAAATATTTAGAAAGTATATGTCGACCTTTAGCTTACGTAGTCAAGTCATTTCGCAGACGGTAAAAGTAACGTCTACTTCATTTACCGCATTCACAACGTATCAGATAATCAGAACGATGACGTTGTTTTCATTTTATCAGTATAACCAACGTTATGTTTTTTATTTGGTGTTCTATGAGCAATGTCATAGATGGCGCTACAGATTCAATATTCACACTTAATATTCAACAGGAACAAGATGCATCTCAAGCTTTAAGCTGCTTTTCGTCTATTTGCAATAAAGTATATACATATGAAGTAAAGTGCGAGGAAAGCCTGTTGCGAGGTTAGAAAATGTGACGCAAGTTGTGCAAATTCAAACCGGTAGATGGCGTACTGTACGCCGTCGGATATTCAGCTCGCCTGCCACATTATACCGACGGCTTATGGCGCACGAATTTAAAATAATTGAAACGTACATTGTTGCCACCCCACGATACACTTTACGAGAATATAAAAGAGGGCGCTTCGTTCGCATCCTATTTACTATATTATACAGTGTGCTTCTTCAAATTTTCAGGATTATATATATAATTTCATATATACAATTTCAAAAGCACACACACACAATCGATTGCAATTTCTGGCGCCTCTCGATGTCTCGCGCCCTGACGTTTGCGAGATTTTGCATAATGGCTGGACGAAATGATGCGGAAGTATTGTGCCTTCGCTCTGGAAATTAGAAAGGGTGTTAGTGGTGTGACTGGTGAAGCCACCCCCGCCCCTTCTCGCCACTGAAATCAAGTGAACTTTTATTAATAGACACTGTTTTGCTCGTCCTGCACGAGTTTGCAAATCCGTCCGTAAGCCGCGGAGGGTGGATGTTTACCATCGAAGAGCTCTAGTTAATTATGGCTCCGGACTTGTCCTTGTACGTTTCCTGTTCAACCCGATCCGCACAGACAGTACCAATTAATTAGAAAATTGCATCAGTGAGGTATTCGGAAAGTTGGATGGGGGCCATCCCAGACAAACTAATATTAGCTCATCTTCCAGTGATTTTTAAATCTATATTTGGGGCTCGGTGGTGTACCCAATAGGCGGTCTACCCAATCGGCGGTCTACCCAATCGGCGGTCTACCCACACTAGTCTACCTATACTAATTACGAACTTTCAAGTGTAGGGCGCGTTCAGCGGAATCGCCCATTTTCGCCGACATTTGCGATCGAGTAGCTGCAAAATTGGGCTTTTCGATATTACTTTTGACGCTCGAATTGAAAAAAGGACACAATTCCGCGTGGACTGCGCGACATCTTGTAAATTAAATGCGTCAATTTTGAAAAAAATCACGTTTTTGCACCTCTTCGGGTGAAGGCGAACCTCGAGAAAATGTCACGTGACGTCTAGAAATTCCGACAAGCGGATCGATGAACGTCAAAAATTTACATTTTTTATCCGTTCCTGCCGACGTTATAAAAACCGCTCTCTCTCATGTCTTACGATAAGATCCCTCTAAATACCCTTCGCAAAGAGTTTTGAGCAAAAAAAACGGCCTTAAAAACAATTTTCGATCCAAAAGAATCGATTTTTGTCGACCCGTGTTTTGCTGCTATTACCACAGTAACGTCAAACCCGAAACGCCCCCTGCCGGACATTCGTAACAACAGTAACAGATAGCAGATAACCTAAAATGTATCCTAAAATGTCCATATTGCGAATGTGGACAGGTGGGAAGCCTTAACCACATATTTCTAGAATGCCCAATAACTAAAATCGAAAATTTTGACATATACACAGAGCTAGTAAGTATACTAATTTACAGATCAATGGGATGAACGGTTTAGGCGCTATTAGCTTTTATAGAAGCGGCTTGATAGAATCAACAGCCCATCAACAGCCTTCATCGCTGTGACAGCAAATTGTCAGATGTTGACAAACGTCAGTGCCACTGACGTGACATTAAATGTCAGTGTGACAAATGTTATTAGGTCACAGAGACTGACGTTAGGTAGGGTACAGAGTGGCTCTGGCTTTACCAAATTAAATAATTGCAAAAGTGTTCAGACACTTCATTGTGCATCTTGCTCCGACTGACACTGTCTTGCAAAATGTTGTTTAAGCGTAATAGTCTGCAAGGTGTCATTAAATTTATGTCGGTTCGCATTTACTTTCACTCCTTTCTATTCGCTCACGGTACATATATAGTAATAAAATGGTCTGTTATAACGTTATAAGAACGCGGATTTGTAATTTCATCTTTAGAAATTACCGTGGTTGGGGTATTTGCAAGATGGGAAAGAAAATCTGTGAATAAAAGGTGAATAGAACATTAACAAATCTTTAATCACCAATAACTTTTGTAAGCTTTGTTGGATTTTGATTATTCTTTCAGCATATTATAGGCAAACTAGATAAGTTCAAAATTTTAATTAAAACATTGTAAGTTTTATTAATTTAAAGCTTGAGTAGCTTGATATTTTACTGATAGATGGTACTTCTCTCATAAACTTTGGCCATAATGAAATTGGCCAAATTTGTGTGTTCGCACCCTGAATCTGTAGGTTTGCTGTAGGTAAGGTATATTAGGTTCCTCCATAAGAACTTAATTCATTTCGTGGAATAAATTAAGGACCAAAGACTTTGTGAATACTAATTGCTTACGGAAGGTAGGGGCGTTAATAACTATAACGAGTAGAGGTGTTTTATACAATTTAACTTTATATAATTTGGACACATGAAAGTTTCTAATAGTAATAACCTTTGTAATCGTTGCTATAGATATTTAAAGTCATTGGAAGATGAGCTGGTTTGGCCAAAATTAATTTACTCCCTAAGAAAATACATTTTCTCCATTTCATTTCAGTTCAATCCGTTGTATCGTTTTTTTTCCAACTAAGGGACCTAGATGGAAAGTAAAAATGTAGGCCATACGCATATTGTTATGGTTACCTGTATGTTATACATGCCACATAATATTACGTGTTTTGTTGATGTCGGCAGATGTATTGTGTACATATTTTACAGCATTGGCGATTTCGACCTTGCCTGCAGTCACGGTCATTCAAGAATAGTGTAATTTACCTGACCGGGCAGATACTGGGAATTGTTGTTGATTATATTATTAGCTAGTATTATTATCAATACATTATCACCTTGTTATATGACGATCGCTTCATTTGTCTTGACATATTATAGTATTATACAAAGGTTTGATTTTGAAATGAGGATTTGTTGACGCATTATTTGATTGTTATTACACTATACATTGTAAGAGCTATATCGAGATTTCAAAAGCATCCTTCAACCTCGTGAGGACTTTTTTAATGACTAAGATGAGTTTGGACACTCGTAGGTGCTAAATTTGCCGAGGAAGTTGATTGGTGTTTGTGTAAAAAGTTGCTTCAGCCTGTTGAGGAAATTTCTTCTGGTGTACAACCCTTTGGACATTCATTGGTGCAATATTTCATTCAAGAAGTTGAGTTTGCCTGATAAGTACGATTGGTGTTTGTCCAAAATCTTTCTTCAGCCTCTTGAGGAAATTTTTAATGACGTAGATGAGTTTGGACACTCGTTGGTGCTAAATTTGCCGAGGAAGTTGATTGGTGTTTGTCCAAAAGGTTGCTTCAGCCTGTTGAGGAAATTTCTTCTGGTGCACAACCCTTTGGACATTCATTGGTGCAATATTTCATTCAAGAAGTTGAGTTTGCCTGATAAGTACGATTGGTGTTTGTCCAAAATCTTTCTTCAGCCTCTTGAGGAAATTTTTAATGACGTAGATGAGTTTGGACACTCGTTGGTGCTAAATTTGCCGAGGAAGTTGATTGGTGTTTGTCGAAAAGGTTACTTCAGCCTGTTGAGGAAATTTCTTCTGGTGTACAACCCTTTGGACATTCATTGGTGCAATTATTCATTCAAGAAGTGGAGTTTGCCTGATAAGTATGATTGGTGTTTGTCCAAAATCCTTCTTCAGCCTCTTGAGGAAATTTTTAATGACGTAGATGAGTTTGGACACTCGTAGGTGCTAAATTTGCCGAGGAAGTTGATTGGTGTTTGTCCAAAAGGTTGCTTCAGCCTGTTGAGGAAATTTCTTCTGGTGTACAACCCTTTGAACATTCATTGGTGCTATATTTTATTCAAGAAGTTGAGTTTGCTTGATAAGTATGATTGGTGTTTGTCCAAAATCTTTCTTCAGCCTCTTGAGGAAATTTTTAATGACGTAGATGAGTTTGGACACTCGTAGGTGCTAAATTTTCCGAGGAAGTTGATTGGTGTTTGTCCAAAAGGTTGCTTCAGCCTGTTGAGGAAATTTCTTCTGGTGTACAACCCTTTGGACATTCATTGGTGCAATTATTCATTCAAGAAGTTGAGTTTGCTTGATAAGTATGATTGGTGTTTGTCCAAAATCTTTCTTCAGCCTCTTGAGGAAATTTTTAATGACGTAGATGAGTTTGGACACTCGTAGGTGCTAAATTTTCCGAGGAAGTTGATTGGTGTTCGTCCAAAAGGTTGCTTCAGCCTGTTGAGGAAATTTCTTCTGGTGTACAACCCTTTGGACATTCATTGATGCAATTATTCATTCAAGAAGTTGAGTTTGCTTGATAAGTATGATTGGTGTTTGTCCAAAATCTTTCTTCAGCCTCTTGAGGAAATTTTTAATGACGTAGATGAGTTTGGACACTCGTAGGTACTAAATTTGCCGAGGAAGTTGATTGGTGTTTGTCCAAAAGGTTGCTTCAGCCTGTTGAGGAAATTTCTTCTGGTGTACAACCCTTTGGACATTCATTGATGCAATTATTCATTCAAGAAGTTGAGTTTGCTTGATAAGTATGATTGGTGTTTGTCCAAAATCTTTCTTCAGCCTCTTGAGGAAATTTTTAATGACGTAGATGAGTTTGGACACTCGTAGGTGCTAAATTTTCCGAGGAAGTTGATTGGTGTTCGTCCAAAAGGTTGCTTCAGCCTGTTGAGGAAATTTCTTCTGGTGTACAACCCTTTGGACATTCATTGGTGCAATTATTCATTCAAGAAGTTGAGTTTGCTTGATAAGTATGATTGGTGTTTGTCCAAAATCTTTCTTCAGCCTCTTGAGGAAATTTTTAATGACGTAGATGAGTTTGGACACTCGTAGGTGCTAAATTTTCCGAGGAAGTTGATTGGTGTTCGTCCAAAAGGTTCCTTCAGCCTGTTGAGGAAATTTTTTCTGGTGTACAACCCTTTGGACATTCATTGGTGCAATTATTCATTCAAGAAGTTGAGTTTGCTTGATAAGTATGATTGGTGTTTGTCCAAAATCTTTCTTCAGCCTCTTGAGGAAATTTTTAATGACGTAGATGAGTTTGGACACTCGTAGGTGCTAAATTTTCCGAGGAAGTTGATTGGTGTTTGTCCAAAAGGTTGCTTCAGCCTGTTGAGGAAATTTCTTCTGGTGTACAACCCTTTGAACATTCATTGGTGCTATATTTTATTCAAGAAGTTGAGTTTGCTTGATAAGTATGATTGGTGTTTGTCCAAAATCTTTCTTCAGCCTCTTGAGGAAATTTTTAATGACGTAGATGAGTTTGGACACTCGTAGGTGCTAAATTTTCCGAGGAAGTTGATTGGTGTTTGTCCAAAAGGTTGCTTCAGCCTGTTGAGGAAATTTCTTCTGGTGTACAACCCTTTGGACATTCATTGGTGCAATTATTCATTCAAGAAGTTGAGTTTGCTTGATAAGTATGATTGGTGTTTGTCCAAAATCTTTCTTCAGCCTCTTGAGGAAATTTTTAATGACGTAGATGAGTTTGGACACTCGTAGGTGCTAAATTTTCCGAGGAAGTTGATTGGTGTTCGTCCAAAAGGTTGCTTCAGCCTGTTGAGGAAATTTCTTCTGGTGTACAACCCTTTGGACATTCATTGATGCAATTATTCATTCAAGAAGTTGAGTTTGCTTGATAAGTATGATTGGTGTTTGTCCAAAATCTTTCTTCAGCCTCTTGAGGAAATTTTTAATGACGTAGATGAGTTTGGACACTCGTAGGTACTAAATTTGCCGAGGAAGTTGATTGGTGTTTGTCCAAAAGGTTGCTTCAGCCTGTTGAGGAAATTTCTTCTGGTGTACAACCCTTTGGACATTCATTGATGCAATTATTCATTCAAGAAGTTGAGTTTGCTTGATAAGTATGATTGGTGTTTGTCCAAAATCTTTCTTCAGCCTCTTGAGGAAATTTTTAATGACGTAGATGAGTTTGGACACTCGTAGGTGCTAAATTTTCCGAGGAAGTTGATTGGTGTTCGTCCAAAAGGTTGCTTCAGCCTGTTGAGGAAATTTCTTCTGGTGTACAACCCTTTGGACATTCATTGGTGCAATTATTCATTCAAGAAGTTGAGTTTGCTTGATAAGTATGATTGGTGTTTGTCCAAAATCTTTCTTCAGCCTCTTGAGGAAATTTTTAATGACGTAGATGAGTTTGGACACTCGTAGGTGCTAAATTTTCCGAGGAAGTTGATTGGTGTTCGTCCAAAAGGTTCCTTCAGCCTGTTGAGGAAATTTTTTCTGGTGTACAACCCTTTGGACATTCATTGGTGCAATTATTCATTCAAGAAGTTGAGTTTGCTTGATAAGTATGATTGGTGTTTGTCCAAAATCTTTCTTCAGCCTCTTGAGGAAATTTTTAATGACGTAGATGAGTTTGGACACTCGTAGGTGCTAAATTTTCCGAGGAAGTTGATTGGTGTTCGTCCAAAAGGTTCCTTCAGCCTGTTGAGGAAATTTCTTCTGGTGTACAACCCTTTGGACATTCATTGGTGCAATTATTCATTCAAGAAGTTGAGTTTGCTTGATAAGTATGATTGGTGTTTGTCCAAAATCTTTCTTCAGCCTCTTGAGGAAATTTTTAATGACGTAGATGAGTTTGGACACTCGTAGGTGCTAAATTTTCCGAGGAAGTTGATTGGTGTTCGTCCAAAAGGTTCCTTCAGCCTGTTGAGGAAATTTCTTCTGGTGTACAACCCTTTGGACATTCATTGGTGCAATTATTCATTCAAGAAGTTGAGTTTGCTTGATAAGTATGATTGGTGTTTGTCCAAAATCTTTCTTCAGCCTCTTGAGGAAATTTTTAATGACGTAGATGAGTTTGGACACTCGTAGGTGCTAAATTTTCCGAGGAAGTTGATTGGTGTTCGTCCAAAAGGTTCCTTCAGCCTGTTGAGGAAATTTCTTCTGGTGTACAACCCTTTGGACATTCATTGGTGCAATTATTCATTCAAGAAGTTGAGTTTGCTTGATAAGTATGATTGGTGTTTGTCCAAAATCTTTCTTCAGCCTCTTGAGGAAATTTTTAATGACGTAGATGAGTTTGGACACTCGTAGGTGCTAAATTTTCCGAGGAAGTTAATTGGTGTTCGTCCAAAAGGTTGCTTCAGCCTATTGAGGAAATTTCTTCTGGTGTACAACCCTTTGGATATTTATTGGTGCAATTATTCATTCAAGAAGTTGAGTTTGCCTGATAAGTACGATTGGTGTTTGTCCAAAATCTTTCTTCAGCCTCTTGAGGAAATTTTTAATGACGTAGATGAGTTTGGACACTCATAGGTGCTAAATTTGCCGAGGAAGTTGATTGGTGTTTGTCCAAAAGCTTCCTTCAGCCTCTTGAGGAATTTTTGAATGACTTAGATGTGTTTGGACACTCGTAGGTGCTAAATTTGCCGAGGAAGTTGACTGGTGTTTGTCCAAAAGATTGCTTCAGCCTATTGAGGAAATTTCTTCTGTTATAGAACCCTTTGGACATTCATTGGTGCAATATTTCATTTAAGAAGTTGAGTTTGCCTGATAAGTTTGATTGTTGTTTGTCCAAAATCTTTCTTCAGCCTTTTGAGGAAATTTTTAATGACTTAGATGAGTTTGGGCATTCGTAGATGCTAAATTTGTCTAAGTAGTTTATGTAGTAGTTGGTGGAGTAGTATTGCTACTCCGTAGGTCTATTATCTGTTGCGTTTTATCCGCGGACCTCTTGGGATAGACTCAGGGACCCCAGGGTGGGAGACACTGGTTTAGACACTACAATAAGAGACATGTATTGTTTATATTTAACGGAATTATCTCCATCTGACGTAGTTTTAAAATGTTGTGTTTATTTTATTTCAGGGGTAGATCTCAGTTAGGAAATTAGATCAGAAATGCGGTCCTTAGAGATGAGCCAGCCCTGGAACGAAGAAGAAGAAGATGTGGAAGTGGATGACATAGAAATGCAGAAGCATGGCGACGACATGACAGAGTCCAGCAGTGACGAAGCCACAGGCCGGAAAATGGCCAGGCGGAAAAACGGAGGTAACTTACATCCATGATAACTATATTTTTCATATACTCCATGATAACAGATAACAAATTTCATGCAATTCTTATTTCTTCGCGAATTCAGCATTCAGGTCATACACAGAAGGGCAGAAACGATTCCGGGAGCACTGTAATTAATATCAATTTATTTGTATCAGAAACCGAGCAACTGGGTTCAATTTATCCTTTATTTCTTTGTTATTGACTCACGGATCGACACTAACTAACAGTTGGCGCCAGGGCACAGCAGGAATCTCCAAGCTCCTGCTCTATCCTGCCTTACGTATCGATATATTGTGTGACCCATACAATATACACAAAACTAAACGACAATTTCCTCGAGTACACACCTGTACTCTTATTGTTTGACATTATTAGAAAAAAAATTGACATACGAATCTGTCGGTAAGGCAGAGTTTCGCTTTTATTATTAACCATTTGGGTTGCCTATGTTGGAAGTCTATCTCTGCATGCGAAACCTTCAATATTTTCTCCCCATTTTGCAGGTAGTGCTTCAAGTGGGGGTGGTTCCAGTGGTAGCACAACACGACGGAGAAAGACATGCATAAGCGCGAGAGAGAGGAACTTAAGACGTCTTGAGAGCAATGAGAGAGAGCGGATGAGAATGCATTCACTAAATGATGCTTTTGAGGTAATCTATTAACTGAATAAACTTAATTTGGATACGTAGGAGTGAATAAGGGTTGTTATAATTGTAGCAACTTCGAGAAGTTATACCACATATAAAAATGGAAAGGAAATTGTCGAAAATTGAAACATTAACGTTAGCAAAAAATTATATAATGGCACTGACGAATGTCATATGCGACATGAGGGGTGAAGAAAAACATTATACGTAAGTTTTATTGTCTTTTTGGCGCCAATTTTCAAAATGAAGTACATTTTCATTATCATTTACTTTTTCAGATTCCAAGACGTGGACGAAGACAGTGCCGTAGATCTCGATACTCCGACTAGTGATGACACGAGTAGGGAAACAAATAACAATTCGATGTTCCAACAGAATCTAGAATCGTCACAGGAAAAACTGGTGAACTCGCGTTAACCAAGGTTCATCAAGAGAAAGCGGTAATCGAAAACGCCGCTAATTTCAAAATATACATATATATATTTTACATTCCGTTGACTTATATTAAGTTCACAAACGTTCGCTATTCTCTGCTAGTTTATTATTCTTAGGTTATTTAGTTTTTTTTTAGTTATTGGAGAAACTCAGGCGACTTCGAACTCGTTCGCCTGGTTTTCTGAACGTACTCATCGAGGTAAAGAAACGTCAAACGTCATCTAATAAAAGCACAAATATCTCGTCAAAAGTACTTAAAGTGGTGTAATAAGTTTGACGTTTATATCGCCTCTCTATTTTTATATACATATACTATCCAAAAAGTCATACGAAGTAAAAATATCTCATCGAAAATCTTTCTGTCAATTAAACGTCATTCGCTTTGCGCCGTCGTCGGTATTGTAGGAACCTGCTTTTTGTGAGACGCTATACGTTTGATTCGAACGATATTATGAGAGATTTTTACTTGAAGACGTGAGATTTTTGTAAATAATGTTTGTTTTTGTCTTAATTGGTAGTGTTTAGTATTTCGTTAGCGTAGTAATCAAAGCATTCCATCTATAAAGACAAATTAGCGCGACGTGTTGACCTGTTTGCCAAATACATGTACATAACCTGTAAAAAGAAAAACCTGAAGCGATTTGTGATGTTTCCGAGCTTCCCTCCGACCAAAATTGATTTATAATTTCCGGCCTATTTCTCGCATTTTCTCGTATATTCGTGCAAACGTTTCCTAGGGGGATAACCTAAAGAGTCAATTTTTACGAGTAAAAATGGGTTATCATATCTTTGGGAACGGTACTCAAGCTAACGGCTAAATAATACATAATCAAATTACGCTAGATATTTCATAAAATACTTATTATGTCTACAAACTATTTCGACCTGTCAAATTTACAGAAATCTGTAAATATTGTTGTGAATAATCAAAGTTCCGGTAGAAAATCGGTGTTGTGTACTAATTAATCAATCAATTAGGTTACTAATTTATTTATGAAAAGAAAGAATATCGAAATTTGATTTACTTTGTTTTTGAGATATCAGACGAATACAGGGTGTCTATCTCTGTATTAAAAAAAAATAGTTTATTTTTGTATAAAGTATATAAATATATGAAATATTATTATATAAATATATCAAAGTTACCTATATATTATACATTATATATATATATATAACAGATCTATGTGTCTATCGTACAATTGATACATGCTCAAGATTTTTGTCATTCAACAGTCATGTTACTTTATAGCAGCTAACAGGAAAAGAAACTCGATTTTTTTCTTTAATGTACGTTTTTTCCCGAATAAAGACTGAATTATCTGATACTAACTTAACCCCGTGAAGTATAAATGAAAAATTAGAACCAATTTTTCGTTTCTTTTTGTCATTTTGATCGTTTTCTTGACATTGTAGATTTTTTCGTTGGTTATTTTAGCAAAAATTTTAGCAAACGAAATAAAGTTTATGTATAAATATTATATAGAGTGATGTTCCAATATTGTGATATAGTAGCTGAGAGATTTTATTATAAACAAAAAGGGAATGTGAAGACCTTGAGATGCTTATTTAGTTGTTAAATGTTAAGATATATTCTCTATTTTATTATAAATGTATCATAAATGTATTTTATTGTAATTATTTTATGAATATAAACGCCCCACACATAACATACACATTATATTCCTACATTATAGATTACAATTACAACAGTGTGTATATTAAATACATATTAGATAAACAAACTCGTGAATAGAAACAATATAATAATATATAAAACATTTACAGATGTGTATAAATTGAAAATAAAATATGTGGTATATGCAACTTTTTGTTGTATTACTTCTGCAAATTTAACATTAATATTTTTTCTGCTCCAACCACAAAATATCTAAATTGGCTACTGATATCAGGTAGTGGCAGACTTGACCTTGGAACTCATATCATACCTTCTTGTATATCACTTGTTTCCACTTCGTATTACATGTTTTGAAATTTTGCATCATCTACGTCATTAAAAATTTCCTCAAGAGGCTGAAGAAAGATTTTGGACAAACACCAATCAAACTTATCAGGCAAACTCAACTTTTTGAATGAAATATTGTACCAATGAATGTCCAAAAGGTTATACACCAGCAGAAATTTCCTCAAGAGGCTGAAACAACCTTTTGGACAAACACCATTCAACTTCCTCGACGAATTTAGCACCTACGAGTGTCCAAACACATCTAAGTCATTAAAAAATTCCTCAAGAGGCTGAAGGAAGCTTTTGGACAAACACCAATCAAACTTATCAGGCAAACCTAACTTCTTGAATAAAATATTGCACCAATGCATGTCCAAAGGCTTGTACACCAGAGAAAATTTCCTCAACAGGGTGAAGCAACCTTTTGGACAAACACCAATCAACTTCCTCGGCAAATTTAGCACCTACGAGTGTCCAAACACATCTAAGTCATTAAAAAATTCCTCAAGAGGCTGAAGAAAGATTTTGGACAAACACCAATCAAACTTATCGGGCAAACTCAACTTTTTGAATGAAATATTGCACCAATGAATGTTCAAAGGGTTGTACACCAGAAGAAATTTCCTCAACAGGCTGAAGCAACCTTTTGGACAAACACCAATCAACTTCCTCGGCAAATTTAGCACCTACGAGTGTCCAAACACATCTAAGTCATTAAAACATTCCTCAAGTGGCTGATGAAAGATTTTGGACAAACACTAATCAAACTTAACAGGCAAACTCAACTTGTTGAATGAAATATTGCACCAATGAATGTCCAAAAGGTTATACACCAGCAGAAATTTCCTCAAGAGGCTGAAACAACCTTTTGGACAAACACCATTCAACTTCCTCGGCGAATTTAGCACCTACGAGTGTTCAAACTCATCTAAGTCATTAAAAAAATCCTCAAGCGGCTGAAGAAAGATTTTGGACAAACACTAATCAAACTTAACAGGCAAACTCAACTTTTTGAATGAAATATTGCACCAATGAATGTCCGAAGGGTTGTACACCAGAAGAAAATCCTCAACAGGCTGAAGCAACCTTTTGGACAAACACCAATCAACTTCCTCAGCAAATTTAGCACTTACGAGTGTCCAAACACATCTAAGTCATTAAAAAATTCCTCAAGTGGCTGATGAAAGATTTTGGACAAACACTAATCAAACTTAACAGGCAAACTCAACTTTTTGAATGAAATATTGCACCAATGAATGTCCAAAGGGTTATACACCAGAAGAAATTTCCTCAACAGGCTGAAGCAACCTTTTGGACAAACACCAATCAACTTCCTCAGCAAATTTAGCACCTACGAGTGTTCAAACTCATCTAAGTCATTCAAAAATTCCTCAAGAGGCTGAAGAAAGATTTTGTACAAACACCAATCAAACTTATCGGGCAAACTCAACTTCTTGAATGAAATATTGCACCAATGAATGTCCAAAAGGTTATACACCAGCAGAAATTTCCTCAAGAGGCTGAAACAACCTTGTGGACAAACATCAATCAACTTCCTCGTCAAATTTAGCACCTACGAGTGTCCAAACACATCTAAGTCATTAAAAAATTCCTCAAGAGGCTGAAGGAAGCTTTTGGACAAACACCCATCAAACTTATCAGGCAAACCTAACTTCTTGAATGAAATATTGCTCCAATGCATGTCCAAAGGGTTGTACACCAGAGAAAATTTCCTCAATAGGCTGAAGCAACCTTCTGGACAAACACCAATCAACTTCCTCAGCCAATTTAGCACCTACGAGTGTTCAAACTCATCTAAGTCATTAAAAAAATCCTCAAGAGGTTGATGAAAGATTTTGGACAAACACCAATCAAACTTATCAGGCAAACTCAACTTTTTGAATGAAATATTGCACCAATGAATGTCCAAAGGGTTGTACACCAGAAGAAATTTCCTCAAGAAGCTGAAGCAACCTTTTGGACAAACACCAATCAACTTCTTCAACAAATTTAACACCTATGAATGTCCAAACTCGTTTATATCATTAAATCACCTTTTTTCAAGGGCAGAAAGGTAAGGTGGCTAGGGGTCTGCCCTTGAAAAAGGTTGGGAAATGTTGCTATACTTTTTTTGCTACTTGCTTCCATTTCGTATTACATACTTATAATTTCAGGAAAATAAAAATAAAACACTCAAAAAACGATAATAAATGTTATTGGCGCAAAAAAGCAATAGTTTTTCACATACAATAAACATAATATAGTGTAATAATCACTGGATACAAAAATACAGTTATTAATCTTCGATTATATCAGAGATAAAGTAAACCCGCCGGCTCCTTTCTCGTTCTTATTCGGCGGTGAAGTTAGGCGCGCGTTTTTCCACGAAAGCTGTCATACCTTCCTTGCGATCCTTCGTGGCGAAGGTTCCGTGGAAGGTCCTCTTCTCAAAGTGGAGACCTTCGCGAAGGGTCGTTTCAAATGCAGTATTTACGGATTCCTTGCACATAGCAACGATCAATGGAGAATTCTTCGAGATTTTCTCACCAAGTTTTACAGCTTCATTCACCAGTTGATCCACGGGGAATATCTTGCTAACCAAACCCATCTTTTCCGCTTCTTGAGCTGTGATTTGATCACCTAAAATGACGATAATGTTTTATTTTTTTTTTGTATTTTAACATTTTAAGCCACAAGGTGGGTTTACTGAACATTTGGATGAAAAAACGTACCAGTTAGGGCTATTTCCATGGCTTTGGACTTTCCGACGTAACGCGGAAGGCGCTGGGTGCCACCAGCTCCAGGAATGGTACCAATCAAAATTTCTGGTTGTCCAAACTTAGCTTTTTCACCAGCGTAAATGATGTCGCACATCATGGCGAGTTCACATCCACCACCCAACTAAAAAACGTCATTTTTTAGTGATCCTTTCGAGTCAAATCAAACAAAGTTCTTACCGCGTATCCATTGACAGCTGCGATGACAGGTTTTGTGGATTCAGCGACACGGTTCCAATGGCTGAGGAAATTGCCGGTGATACATTGAGCATAGGTGTTGTTTTGCATCTCTTTGATGTCGGCGCCTGCGGCGAAGGCTTTTTCACTGCCGGTGATGACAATGGCGCCGATGCTCTTGTCGGATTCCAAAACGTCTAGGGCTTTGGCCACTTCCCACATGAGGCCATTGCAGAGGGCGTTCAAAGCCTTTGGACGGTTCAACGTAATCAAACCGATATTCTTGGACGCGCCTGTCGTTTCGACTTTGATGAATTCATAGTTGGCAGCTGAAAGTCAAAGCTGTTATTTCAGCGCTCTTGTCGGCGAATTTTTTTGTAAGTTAGTTTATTATCCAAGAAAAGAATTTTGGTAGGAAGTCAAATTTTCTAAGTGAGAAATATAGTCTGTGCTCAAAATGATTGGATGAAAGTTTATGGTGTCCAAAGTTGTGGATGATCAACAGTTGCATTAAAAAAAAAACTGCTACCCAACCCAACCCAAGCAACCTTAATCCGGCCCTGGGTTATATCCTCGAATAGAAATCTACTTTATCGTCATAGCGACCACTTCAAAGTTAATCATTCTTTACTTTCAACAATGCATTGCTCATCTTGCGATTGTTGTATTTATGCTTAATTATGTTGTTTTGTACATGAATACATATGTATATAGTGTATATACGTAGTGGATAAGAAGCTATCTTAACAGTAATATGTACGATAAGTTGGCAACAATGGCAGAATAAAAAGCAAGGAAATGCAGCAAGAGCAAACCAGTGAATAAAAATTAGTTATATAAGTATGTGTATGATAAGTTTTATATCATAATAATTAATAATTAGTAAATAACTAGCTCTAAATTTTCGATTTTAGTTATTGGGCATTCTAGAAATATGTGGTTAAGGCTTCCCACCTGTCCACATTCGCAATATGGACATTTTAGGATACATTTTAGGTTATCTGCTATCTGTTACTGTTGTTACGAATGTCCGGCAGGGGGCGTTTCGGGTTTGACGTTACTGTGGTAATAGCAGCAAAAAACACGGGTCGACAAAAATCGATTTTTTGGATCGAAAATTGTTTTTAAGGCCGTTTTTTTGCTCAAAACTCTTTGCGAAGGGTATTTAGAGGGATCTTAACGTAAGACATGAGAGCGAGCGGCTTTTATAAGGTCGGCAGGAACGGATAAAAAATGTAAATTTTTGACGTTCATCGATCCGCTTGGCGGAATTTCTAGACGTCACGCGACATTTACTCGAGGTTCGCCTTCACCCGAAGAGGTGCAAAAACGTGATTTTTTTTTTTTCAAAATTGACGCATTTAATTTACAAAATATCGCGCAGTCAACGCGGAATTGTGTCCTTTTTTCAATTCGAGCGTCAAAAGTAATATCGAAAAGCCCAATTTTGCAGCTACTCGATCGCAAATGTCGGCGAAAATGGGCGATTCCGCTGAACGCGCCCTACACTTGAAAGTTCGTAATTAGTATAGGTATACTAGTGATTTATAGCTATTCTTATGTCCGAACGAGCCTCTAGTCACAGTTTGGTTTAGTTTGTGCTTATATTAGTTGAGTGCAAACGCAAACATGGAAAGATTTCTATGGGGCAGGAAATATTTTCAAAAAAACAAAAAATACTTGTGTTATCGTTCATAAGCAATTTGTCGGAATTGCTTGAATAGTATAAACGAAAAATCACCCGGTATACGGTCTAGTGATATCACCAGATTTTCCCCTAAACAGGCCACGGCCACTTTATCGAGGCAAAACACACCTTGACAAATTGCAAGATTGCCGGCCGAAAATGCGTTTTCGACGCGATTTTTTGCTCAATACTCGGTCCGAAGGGTATTTGAAGGGATTTTGTCGTAAGACATGAAGGGAAACGTCGATTATAAGGTCAGCAGGAAGCGACGAAAAATGTACTTTTTTGACGTTTATCAATCGGCTTGAACGGAACCGCTAGACGTCACGTGACATTTTCTCGAGGTTCGCCTTCACTCGACAATGTGAAAAAACGTGATTTTTTTCAAAATTGACGCATTTAATTTACAAAATATCGCGCAGTCCACGCGGAATCATGTCCTTTTTTCAATTCGAGCGTCAAAAGTAATATCGAAAAGCCCAATTTTGCAGCTACTCGATCGCAAATGTCGGCGAAAATGCGCGATTCCGCTGAACGCGCCCTACACTTGAAAGTTCGTAATTAGTATAGGTAGAGATAGAGATTAATCAATCTTTCTGACAGACCTGTCATTATAACCTCACTTTATCAAAACTAACATTACAAAGGATAATTTCTAAAGATTGCTAAAGATTTGTGGTATGACATAATTTATTATATACCTTAGTACAGTATCTTATGTAATATACATGATAAGATAGCAGTAAGAAAACAAGAAGACGTAAACAAATTGATCCTTATGACATTAGTTTTAGAAGTACATATATATTTTTAGAAGCTATTTAAAACGTTCGTTAGTTATTTCTGATATTCAACCTTTCATTTTTGACCTGTACCTCTGCACCATACAATTTTTGGCATCCAAATGCCTTCTCAAGATGTTACAAAGCGTACAACTTAAACATACTACACCAGATAAGCCGGTACCGGTATATTTTTAGATGGCATAAAACGTGTCGTTTAAATCGACTCTTTAACCAATAAAAACATACCTGCTTGTGCGGATGGCGCACTGCTGCTGAAAAATCGAGGTGCGTTCACAACATTTGGCCTAATCACGTTGGATTGTACCTTTCCGTATACGAATTTTGCTAGTGTACGAGTTGCCATGTTGAACCACTCTCTGCTGGAGATAAAATGCGGTTGCTGCCGTGTATAACTGCTGGTAAAAATTGCCCCGAGCAAAGTTCAACGAACAGTCACTCAAGTGATGACAGAGGCTAATATACCGTGCGATCGGCTAAAAACTTATTTGGGTTACTGTGCAACAGAGAAACGAGAACTTGTTTACCAAATCGCGCGTTGGTTGGTTGTGAAAGAAAGATATTAATTAATAATGAAAGATTCTTGTTTGAAATTAGTTATCAGCATTATATTCCTCGATTTTTTAATATAGAATTTAACACCTGAAAATTTAATCTTCAATAACTTTGAAATCCTAAGATTAGACATATTCTGGTAATTATTAAAAACTCCAATGAATACAAACGTTCTTTTATTAACAACAATAATAATCCACAATATTACAAAGGAAAGCAAGAACCATAAAAAATACCACATATAAAAGTGATGCTTATAAAACCAATTCGTTATATTTAATAATTCAAAATCTTAATCTCTTCACAATAAAGGTCACTTTTTCGGTCATCAGTTGTCTCTCTTTGAGAACAACGATGAGCCAACACCGTCATGCCCATGGCTTGGTTAGACCTTCCTCAAGATGCGAACTTTCAGCCTTCAACGTGTCAAAACAATCCTCGACATCGCAGTCGTGATTGGTGTGTTTCTTCAGGAATTTTAACATCAGAGAATTGTTTATGTGCAACGCAGTTAGAGGATTTATTTTCTTCATGAACCAGTTCAGCCAATATCCAGCCCAGAATACCACGTCACCATGGTTTTCGTGGGTTGTCCCTCTGGAAACAAAAAGTTATGAAATCGTCTTCTAGATATGTGTTTTTGTCTCCTTTTTATAAGATTCTTGAATGAAATATTGCACCAGTGAATGTCCAAAGGGTTGTACACCAGAAAAATTTCCCCAACAGTCATCTAAGTCATTAAAAAATTCCTCAAGAGGCTGAAGGAAGCTTTTGGACGAACACCAATCAAACTTATCAGGCAAACTCAATTTCTTGAATGAAATATTGCACTAGTGAATGTCCAAAGGGTTGTACACCAGAAGAAATTTCCTCAACAGGCTGAAGCAACCTTTTGGACAAACACCAATCACTTTCCTCGGCAAATTTAGCACCTACGAGTGTCCAAACTCATCTAAGTCATTAAAAAATTCCTCAAGAGGCTGAAGAAAGATTTTGGACGAACACCAATCAAACTTATCAGGCAAACTCAATTTCTTGAATGAAATATTGCACCAGTGAATGTCCAAAGGGTTGTACACCAGAAGAAATTTCCTCAACAGGCTGAAGCAACCTTTTGGACAAACACCAATCACTTTCCTCGGCAAATTTAGCACCTACGAGTGTCCAAACTCATCTAAGTCATTAAAAAATTCCTCAAGAGGCTGAAGAAAGATTTTGGACAAACACCAATCAAACTTATCAGGCAAACTCAACTTTTTGAATAAAATATTGCACCAATGAATGTCCAAAGGGTTGTACACCAGAAGAAATTTCCTCAACAGGCTGAAGCAACCTTTTGGACAAACACCAATCACCTTCCTCGGCAAATTTAGCACCTACGAGTGTCCAAACTCATCTAAGTCATTAAAAAATTCCTCAAGAGGCTGAAGAAAGATTTTGGACAAACACCAATCGAACTTATCAGGCAAACTCAACTTTTTGAATAAAATATTGCACCAATGAATGTCCAAAGGGTTGTACACCAGAAGAAATTTCCTCAACAGGCTGAAGCAACCTTTTGGACAAACACCACTCAACTTTCTCGGCAAATTTAGCACCTACGAGTGTCCAAACTCATCTAAGTCATTAAAAAATTCCTCAAGAGGCTGAAGAAAGATTTTGGACGAACACCAATCAAACTTATCGGGCAAACTCAACTTCTTGAATGAAATATTGCACCAGTGAATGTCCAAAGGGTTGTACACCAGAAGAAATTTCCTCAATAGGCTGAAGCAACTTGTTGGACAAACACCAATCACCTTCCTCGGCAAATTTAGCACTTACGAGTGTCCAAACTCATCTAAGTCATTAAAAAATTCCTCAAGAGGCTGAAGAAAGATTTTGGACAAACACCAATCAAACTTATCGGGCAAACTCAACTTCTTGAATGAAATATTGCACCAGTGAATGTCCAAAGGGTTGTACACCAGAAGAAATTTCCTCAATAGGCTGAAGCAACTTGTTGGACAAACACCAATCACCTTCCTCGGCAAATTTAGCACTTACGAGTGTCCAAACTCATCTAAGTCATTAAAAAATTCCTCAAGAGGCTGAAGAAAGATTTTGGACAAACACCAATCAAACTTATCGGGCAAACTCAACTTCTTGAATGAAATATTGCACCGGTGAATGTCCAAAGGGTTGTACACCAGAAGAAATTTCCTCAAGAGGCTGAAGCAACTTTTTGGACAAACACCAATCAACTTTCTCGGCAAATTTAGCACCTGCGAGTGTCCAAACTCGTTTATATCATTAAATCAGCCTTTCCCAACTTTTTTCAAGTTTGGAAATAAAAGGGCGGCGCTGTGATAGAGTAACATACTTACAATATTGTGTACATTTCAGTTTTTCCATCATTGCTCAAGTATTTTTCCATAACGGCAACATTGGTTTTGATATGGAAAGTTTGAGTATTGATAAATATCAATGGTCTGTTTATTTTATCCGTAATCTCTTCGTCTTTAATTGGAAACATCCAAGGGTCGAGGATTATCCCTTGCCTGTGGACGTATTCAGTTCAGTAACACGCAAGAATAACACAAGTTTTGATACTAATTGCCCTATTATCTCAACGAGATTAGTATCTATATAATAAGGCCATAAAAGTTCTTACTTTAGTTCTGGTCGACGTGACATTGTTAGCAACGCTGTCGCCCCTCCAAAGGAATGTCCGCACATCGTGACACTATCAACGTCCAATTTTCCAACTAAATCTGACAGTTTGAAATTGATTTTGTTCTTGTTTGGAACACAATCCATAACATTGTATGGAACTGAGCCATTATTCAAATTTACGAGTATGTCCAATAGTCTGCTACACTCATCAGCTCTTATATGCACCTAAAGTAATTTTGAATAAGTATACAAAATTTACCAGACTGAACATACAGACACCGACATACATACTGATATATATACATAAAAAATTAGAACAAAATATAGACCTACCTGTTTATTTCTGTTTTCAAAATGCCCTTTTCCAAAACTGACATTGCGAAAAGGTACAGGAGTCTGTATATCCTTTTCAGCATCCTCTTTTGACTTATAATAGTAGGTATGGCAAGCAGATTCATCTCTGAAATATTTCTGTTATTTAGTTCAGAAATCTTCAGTTAAAAAAACCTTTTAGAACATTTGCACAACTTTTTGAATAACAGACAAAGATATATTTGTAATAATAAACTGTATACTTACCTATGTTCAATTGCAGCAACCAAATACCCCCTTGAAGCCATTTCTGCGAAAATTGTACTGTACAAGCTTCTAAAAGCTCCCAAACCGTGTGAAAATATGATACATTTCAATTTCTTGTCAGTTTTTGCCTTCTCACCATACAAAATTGGTATCTGAACAGAACCTGCAAAACATATTTTCAAATTTGTACTAAAAATTGTCATCAACTTTTTGTGAGCCCTGTACACAAAAAACTGCAGCGATAACGCCATCTATTAGAAACAATATGAACCACACCTTCGAACAACGATATCATCAATGGATGATAATATGAGTTATCTCATTCATCTCATTACCTAACTGTAAAGTATTTATTATAATACAAACCTGATTTCCAATAGAAAAGCTTGATTATCTTCGGTGATAGGTGAATCACCTTGGAGGAGCCGGTAATGTAGTTTTCGTCGGGAAAACAGGGTTGCCATCTCGAGAAATTCTCCTAAAATAAAAATATTCGGCTCGCGAATGACGCGCGATATTTTGATATGTTAATTTATTACCTCATCGTTATCAATGGCATCGGTTGGATAAAACAATCGAAAGAATAATCCTGATTTATTGTGGTCTAGAGAAACGTCCATACAGCCCGGTATATACGGCCCTAGGGCAAAAGTCAAATTTTAAATGACTTTCTCCCGAATAAAAGATGCGTTATAAAACATCCCATAACTTCGAGTTTGAATAATAATTTTACGACAATTTCTTTTATATAAATTTATTGATTATTGTATTTGGTAAATTGTGGTGAATTACTAGAATCACTAGAACAAGGCAACCTGTATACAAAGCGGGATTATTTGGCGCGTATTTTACTATTTTAGATGACAACTTTGTGGCGTGAACCAACTCGAATGTTATGATCGAATTCTAGATGTTTTTAGCTCAAATTCGGACACATTTCTTAAGATACAATACGGAACTCACCCTTAGTTTTCGGTAAGTGATAAGGCACTTTACTAAACAGCCACATCTTCACTAATAAACTGGTTTTTTACTTTCACTATGTGTATAGGTTATGTTGCTGCTACATCTGTCTCATCGCACTGTTCTAACTTATGGAAATGCACTACGTTTTTAGGTCATACTTTCACAATTTCCAATTATAATTTTACTTTGAAATCTTCAATTCCATTGGCTGGAGATCCATAAATATCTCTATATTTGTTTTTATCATTTTTTGCTTTATATCAACAATATTTTGATAAAATTTAATACATTGGGAGAATATACAGGGTGTTTATAAAAACTTGTTTTATATCTGAGTTTTTTTAGAGGTTCTGGAATATTTTCGAATAGTATGGAGGGTTGCGTAACTACTGTGAATGGTGTTAAAAGGACCGTTGTGAGTCCTGGAAAGTGCCCCACTCCCGTTAAACGTACCAATTTTGTCGGTATAACCCCTGAAAAAAGATTGACAAATATTACAACACCAACAGATAGACCTTTCAGGATTTCTGTTGAAGGCAATATTGGAGCGGGAAAATCAACTTTAATTGAATATTTTCATTCTTTATCTGGTATTGACACATACCCAGTAAGTAATTGTCTTAATTATAAATTATTTTTTTCTATCCACAAATTACATTTTCCTGTAGGAACCTTTGGAACAATGGCGTGACTTAAAAGGACATAATCTCTTAAAATTATTATACGAAGACATGGACCAATGGTTGAATACTTTTCAGACTTACGTGCAGTTCACGAGGTTACAAGTTCAAACTTCTAAACCGTCTCCTGGGGCAACAGTACAAATTTTCGAACGTTCTGTTCAAAACAATCGTTACTGCTTCTTGGAGTTAGCTCACGATACTGGCTTACATGATGCTGACTATTCTGTGCTCGATAAATGGTATCGCTGGGTTAGAGCTAATGTTGATATTAACTTAGATTTAATTGGTAATTTTTATATAGAAATTAAAAAAAAATTAATGTTTGATACAACAAATGTTTCTTTAGTTTATTTGCGAAGTACACCTGAAAAGGTGTATGAAAGAACAATGGAAAGAGGTCGTCCGGAAGAGACTGGAATTACTCTGGATTATTTGAAAAAATTGCATGATTATCATGAAAGATGGCTGATGACTGATGATCCCAGATATAATACAATTCCTGTTTTGGTTTTGGATGCTGACAGAACTAGGGATGATATTTCGGATCAGTATAAATTGCTTAAAAATAAATTAATGGGTGTGTATGATAAGGAAGCCGTGAGAATGACAGCTGTCAAAGGTTCCTAACCTAAAATTATATTATAAATATTGTTTGTTTTCTGTTTTCAGATAAAGGGAAACTTTGCAGGCAATCAACAGAGGAAACTGACAAAGTAAGAAGAGTTTTAAAATTGGATTAAGGTACTAATTTGTATATTTATAAACGTGCATTTATAACTTATGTTGTGCATAAAAAAATAATACACCAAAGGAATCTAAAATATCGAATATTTACATTTTTTTATATTAAATATATGATACATGGGATGATGTAGTTTATGGAAACAAATACACAATTTTACACGGTTACTTCTTTTTCTTTTACCAAATCTTTAATGATTAATGCGATAAAATAGTTTTAACCCCACTGTGACGTCACGACTCAGCAGTAACATCACGCCTTGAACAACCTTGTATCTATCAACCTTGGATACAACTCATGCTCTTCGTAACTGTCATTCAATCCCGATTTTCTTTATTTTCCCATCTAGATTTTTCAAGTAGTCGAAAGACTGATTTTTATTTTGGTTGTTAAGTAACAATTTTTATGCAAGAGTCTGGTTGAAATGGAATTGTTTTTTTGATGAAAAAATTGTAAAACCAAGGGTGACAGTTTGTTTTTTTTTTAAGAATTGTTTCTATACTGTTTTAGTTAACTGAAGGATTGGTTAATTAATCCTGAAAAGTACAGCCTTCCAGGAGATTTGGGTTAGACAGGGGAATTTTTCAAAGTCCGCGATTACGAGAGAAATGTCACAATTTTGTATTTTGTCTCTAGCAACCAAAGTTGATGGAATAAAAATTGTTTCTATACTGTTTTAGTTAACTGAAGGATTGGTTAATTAATCCTGAAAAGTACAGCCTTCCAGGAGATTTGGTTTAGACAGGGGAATTTGTCAAAGTCCGCGATTACGAGAGAAATGTCACAATTTTGTATTTTGTCTCTAGCAACCAAAGTTGATGGAATAAAAATTGTTTCTATACTGTTTTAGTTAACTGAAGGATTGATTAATTAATCCTGAAAAGGACAGCCTTCCAGGAGATTTGGTTTAGACAGGGGAATTTTTCAAAGTCCGCGATTACGAGAGAAATGTCACAATTTTGTATTTTGTCTCTAGCAACCAAAGTTGATGGAATAAAAACCTATACTATACTGTTTTAGTTAACTGAAGGATTGGTTAATTAATCCTGAAAAGTACAGCCTTCCAGGAGATTTGGTTTAGACAGGGGAATTTGTCAAAGTCCGCGATTACGAGAGAAATGTCACAATTTTGTATTTTGTCTCTAGCAACCAAAGTTGATGGAATAAAAATTGTTTCTATACTGTTTTAGTTAACTGAAGGATTGGTTAATTAATCCTGAAAAGTACAGCCTTCCAGGAGATTTGGTTTAGACAGGGGAATTTTTCAAAGTCCGCGATTACGAGAGAAATGTCACAATTTTGTATTTTGTCTCTAGCAACCAAAGTTGATGGAATAAAAATTGTTTCTATACTGTTTTAGTTAACTGAAGGATTGGTTAATTAATCCCGAAAAGTACAGCCTTCCAGGAGATTTGGTTTAGACAGGGGAATTTTTCAAAGTCCGCGATTACGAGAGAAATGTCACAATTTTGTATTTTGTCTCTAGCAACCAAAGTTGATGGAATAAAAATTGTTTCTATACTGTTTTAGTTAACTGAAGGATTGGTTAATTAATCCTGAAAAGTACAGCCTTCCAGGAGATTTGGTTTAGACAGGGGAATTTTTCAAAGTCCGCGATTACGAGAGAAATGTCACAATTTTGTATTTTGTCTCTAGCAACCAAAGTTGATGGAATAAAAATTGTTTCTATACTGTTTTAGTTAACTGAAGGATTGGTTAATTAATCCCGAAAAGTACAGCCTTCCAGGAGATTTGGTTTAGACAGGGGAATTTTTCAAAGTCCGCGATTACGAGAGAAATGTCACAATTTTGTATTTTGTCTCTAGCAACCAAAGTTGATGGAATAAAAATTGTTTCTATACTGTTTTAGTTAACTGAAGGATTGGTTAATTAATCCTGAAAAGTACAGCCTTCCAGGAGATTTCGTTTAGACAGGGGAATTTTTCAAAGTCCGCGATTACGAGAGAAATGTCACAATTTTGTATTTTGTCTCTAGCAACCAAAGTTGATGGAATAAAAATTGTTTCTATACTGTTTTAGTTAACTGAAGGATTGGTTAATTAATCCTGAAAAGTACAGCCTTCCAGGAGATTTGGTTTAGACAGGGGAATTTTTCAAAGTCCGCGATTACGAGAGAAATGTCACAATTTTGTATTTTGTCTCTAGCAACCAAAGTTGATGGAATAAAAATTGTTTCTATACTGTTTTAGTTAACTGAAGGATTGGTTAATTAATCCTGAAAAGTACAGCCTTCCAGGAGATTTGGTTTAGACAGGGGAATTTTTCAAAGTCCGCGATTACGAGAGAAATGTCACAATTTTGTATTTTGTCTCTAGCAACCAAAGTTGATGGAATAAAAATTGTTTCTATACTGTTTTAGTTAACTGAAGGATTGGTTAATTAATCCTGAAAAGTACAGCCTTCCAGGAGATTTGGTTTAGACAGGGGAATTTGTCAAAGTCCGCGATTACGAGAGAAATGTCACAATTTTGTATTTTGTCTCTAGCAACCAAAGTTGATGGAATAAAAATTGTTTCTATACTGTTTTAGTTAACTGAAGGATTGGTTAATTAATCCTGAAAAGTACAGCCTTCCAGGAGATTTGGTTTAGACAGGGGAATTTTTCAAAGTCCGCGATTACGAGAGAAATGTCACAATTTTGTATTTTGTCTCTAGCAACCAAAGTTGATGGAATAAAAATTGTTTCTATACTGTTTTAGTTAACTGAAGGATTGGTTAATTAATCCTGAAAAGTACAGCCTTCCAGGAGATTTGGTTTAGACAGGGGAATTTTTCAAAGTCCGCGATTACGAGAGAAATGTCACAATTTTGTATTTTGTCTCTAGCAACCAAAGTTGATGGAATAAGAATTGTTTCTATACTGTTTTAGTTAACTGAAGGATTGGTTAATTAATCCTGAAAAGTACAGCCTTCCAGGAGATTTGGGTTAGACAGGGGAATTTTTCAAAGTCCGCGATTACGAGAGAAATGTCACAATTTTGTATTTTGTCTCTAGCAACCAAAGTTGATGGAATAAAAATTGTTTCTATACTGTTTTAGTTAACTGAAGGATTGGTTAATTAATCCTGAAAAGTACAGCCTTCCAGGAGATTTGGTTTAGACAGGGGAATTTGTCAAAGTCCGCGATTACGAGAGAAAAGTCACAATTTTGTATTTTGTCTCTAGCAACCAAAGTTGATGGAATAAAAATTGTTTCTATACTGTTTTAGTTAACTGAAGGATTGGTTAATTAATCCTGAAAAGTACAGCCTTCCAGGAGATTTGGTTTAGACAGGGGAATTTGTCAAAGTCCGCGATTACGAGAGAAAAGTCACAATTTTGCATTTTGTCTCTAGCAACCAAAGTTGATGGAATAAAAATTGTTTCTATACTGTTTTAGTTAACTGAAGGATTGGTTAATTAATCCTGAAAAGTACAGCCTTCCAGGAGATTTGGTTTAGACAGGGGAATTTTTCAAAGTCCGCGATTACGAGAGAAAAGTCACAATTTTGTATTTTGTCTCTAGCAACCAAAGTTGATGGAATAAAAATTGTTTCTATACTGTTTTAGTTAACTGAAGGATTGGTTAATTAATCCTGAAAAGTACAGCCTTCCAGGAGATTTGGTTTAGACAGGGGAATTTTTCAAAGTCCGCGATTACGAGAGAAATGTCACAATTTTGTATTTTGTCTCTAGCAACCAAAGTTGATGGAATAAAAATTGTTTCTATACTGTTTTAGTTAACTGAAGGATTGGTTAATTAATCCCGAAAAGTACAGCCTTCCAGGAGATTTGGTTTAGACAGGGGAATTTTTCAAAGTCCGCGATTACGAGAGAAATGTCACAATTTTGTATTTTGTCTCTAGCAACCAAAGTTGATGGAATAAAAATTGTTTCTATACTGTTTTAGTTGACCGATAGATTGGCTAATTAATCTTGAAACGTACAGCCTTCCACCATCTTTGCAGGCCTATTCACGCCATGTGCTTTTTACCACGCGTGCTAAGGAAAGATGGAAGTTTTCGGTAGCATGGCGATTCGCATAAGACCGACACCTTGACCGTCACTCACCGATTTCCGAGGATAAACAAGTCGAGAAACGTCTCCCGACAGAAAAATAACACGCGCTGACATTTTTCACGGTATTTCCGGTGATTTTTCCGCGGAAAATCACGGAGAAACAATCAATAAGTCAAAATGAACGCCGGCAAAGAGAACGTGCAAAAAGTTGTCACCTTATTCACCTGGCATGTGACCAACGGGCGTAGGAATATCACCCGCGACGATAAATAGTACCAGTAACAATGGCATTTTCTAAAGGAATAAATCGAAATTTTCGCGTTTTATTGTTAGCGAGATTATTAACGGTAGTGTAGGTGTGGATTTCTAGATGGGAAAATAAAAAATATCGGGGTTGAATGACAGTTTACATGTCGACACAACATGTGGAGAGTAGTTTTAAGCTAAGTAGAGCACAGTTACATATGCAACCAATTATACCCAGTGTATGGTTTATAATTGACCCGCGTATATTTGGTTGCATACACAACTGTGCTCTCCTTGGTTTGAAACATCTATAAATGAATAGAAATACACTAATGTCGAATGGGTTTGATTGGTACCTGGGTAAATCCCATAAAATATTAACGGTTGTTTCCAAAATACGTACCTAAACAATGCTTTGGGGTGGGTATTATGTGTTATTAAATCGTTTTACCTGGAATTTATTTGTTAAGTTCACAGCAATAGAAATAAAAGAAGAAAATACACTAAAACTCAATTTATTTGGCGTATCTATTATACAAAAAATATACATATATCATCATTCAAAATCCTATCACAGACTAGTTATTTTTATAAAAACCCAAAAGAAACCCAAGTTAAGTTGGTAATTTTGAGCAAAACGTTTGCCGCGTTTTGCTCAAAACGACCAACCTAACTTCTTTTTCTTGTGGGTTGCCTGGCTGTCCTCTGGTTGTTCTTCCATACCCCTCAACCGCTTCTTAGATGGATTAAGATGAATTTTCCTATGGCGAATCAGCAACGCCCTGAATGCTCCTTTAGGAGCGTCGAAAATAAAATCTGACACCAGGGCTTCTGTGGCAGATAATCGCATCCTCGGGTCCCAGACAAGCAAGCTGTTTATTAGCTCCAACGCTGACGGCTCCTCTACCGCAATCATTGAAAGAGCCTCATCAACCTATAATAACAATAACAAACAAATATTTAGTATACACCCAAAGAATAGCTCTGAGGAATTGTCTTACCTTTCTCACTTCGTCTTGAGGAAGTGCTACGATGTCGTAAAGTGGTAGATCGACTACACCAGGCCAAACTTCCGGTGTAATTGTTCCAAGAAGGTTGCAGATCGACGTCAACATGCCCTGCTCCGTATCGCTCTCCAAGATCGGATCTCCAGCGAACATATACGCCATCATTACTCCAGCAGACCACATATCTACTTCAGCGCCGTAATTATGTGATCCGAGGAGTAATTCTGGAGCCCGAAACCAGAGTGTACAAATCTTGCACGTGTACCTGTAATAAGAATGTTACGATTAGTTCATCTACGGAAAAACCTAATCGGAAACTATAAGACTTACATTCGATTCTGCCTGTTGTTGTCGACTCTTCTAGATAACCCAAAATCTGTTATCTTTACAGTGCCTTCTCCATCGATTAGTATGTTTTCTGGTTTTAGGTCTCTGTGCATTACACCTTTGACCTCGTGAATATACTTCAACCCACTAAACACCTGCCGCATTATATCCTTAATGTGGATTACCTCTAGTTTTAGTGAGTTGCTGTACATCACGGTGAACAAATCCAAAGGGCAGTACTCCAGGGCTATGTAATGCCCTAGTTGCCCTATGGAACTTGGTAGAAGGCAGACCTCCAAGAAACTGACGATGTTCTCATGCTCAAGGTCCTGCAAAATTTCGATTTCCCTCTTGGCCCAGACGGGAATTCCCTGTTCCACCGGTGCCTCAAACTTCAAACGCTTCAAAGCTACGATATCCCGTGACTCCCCATCCCAGGCTTTGAACACTTCACTGAAATATAATAAAGATTTGTTAGAATTAATTAGAATTCTAGAAAAAAAAAAACCTAGAAAAAGTTTCTTGGATAGGAAGACTTACCCAAAAGATCCTTCGGCGATTGTCGATAGTATCTGGTATCTTGACGAGACTACTGCAGAGATTGGTGTTGTCGCTTTTTCGCTGCTTTGGGTGGAAATGTATACGTGATCGTTTTGGAAAACCATTTTGGAGTTGTTTAACCGTTTCGCTGTTCCTTGCTAATAAGGTAAACTGAATGAAGGGCTTAGGGCAGGCATGGTCTTTTATATCGGACCTTTGGTTATTGCTTAGGGGTAGGGTTATTGTTTAGAGGTAGGGTGGTTGCTATTGGTCGAATTTGCCAGGTATGGAATTGGTATTGGTCAATGGGCATCTTGTCGAATTGTAGGATCATCTTGATAAACCGTTATGACCAATGGGAAAAAGTTTAAACCAAGCACAAATTTGTGCAAAGAAGAATTTGATGTACCCACCCCACCCAGAGAAATCTTGTTCTTGTATATTTTGACACCTTTTGTGGATTCTTCAGGAAACTAAAACTATTTAGAAAGATTGAAACAGAAGAACTACAAATTAAACAAACTTGTACTTACCTAAGTATGGTCCTAATACATAGTCCAACGAATAATTTTTTTACAAATCAAACAGCACATGGCCTACACTACCTTCATACATACAGCGACTTGAACTAAAGAATTTTCGTGAAGGTTATTACAATGCCATTTTTTAAATCTATAGACAACTGGTATCGTATCGAAGCAGGCAAAATTTAAAATTTTGAGAAATACATCGACATAATTGTTCTTTTTTAACTAGATTGTTTTTGGTGACAATCTGACAACCGGAAGTGGCAAATGCTACATGCATCATCTTAGGGATTTATCGGATTTAGACCAAACTGATATCGGTTCACCTTCCAGTGACCCTAAATATGTATACAAATTTGTAGAGCAGTCTTCGTCGCTGCATTGCAAACTGTCACATTTTGACAAACGTCAGTGCTACTGACATGACATGACATTATATATCATTACGACAAATGTCATTCAGTGGTCATTAAGTGGCTATGGCTTTACAAAATTGAATAATTGTGTTTATACACTTTATTAATAATTAGATTTTGGATTCTGAGCCACAAAAACGTGTATTTTGTCGAAAATAATTGGGAGTCAAATTTATAGTCATTATTACAATACTTCTCTTACACTGGTAATGCATTAGGTGGGTAAAAATTAATACAGAAATATCAAAACTAGGCTCTTACAAAACGTCTTTGTGTTAATATTGCAGTCTGTTTAAATGTAGTTTAAACTTTCTCTTCATTTAACCCACCAATTCAGATTGTAAACTAGTCGTATACCTATTATGTTAAAAAGTTAGGTAGGTATTTGATAATATTCTTTTAAATACCATCTTATACGACAGGTAACAATATGGAAAGAAATCAATACAAAGGACCAAACAAAACTGGCTTAAAGATTTCTCATGCATTGTTATTAATTGTGCGAGAATTCCGTACCTATACTCAGAAAAATGTATTATAAAAGCAGTATGGTTAACATTTGTTTGGATTTATTTTATTTAGTGCTGTAATCCTTATTGTAAAGTAATCGTGTAACAGTTAACCAATTATTTCATACAATACTCTTAAGTAGAAAATTTAGTCATGGTATGTATTAATTTCCATTATCTGCTAATCACGGTATGAAGTTAATCTGTGACAGTTTTACTTAATGGTCGGCAAAGGATACAAATGAAGTAATACTGGGAAAGGTTCGATACCTGTGCTAATGGGCCAGAGAAACAGATATCAATATGTATGTAAACAATTTACCTATTGTATTTTATTATAACAGTTTTACCTGGAACTTACATATCCGTAAATTTATACTAATAATAATAATTGAAATAGTTGAAATATGTGTAAAAATATCTTGTGTGGTCCTCACCCAACTTTCCAACTACATCGTTGGCACAATGAAGTGTTTTTTGCAATTATTCAATTTAGTAAAGCCAGAGCCATCTCTGGACGCTACCTAACGTCAGTTTCTATGACAGCATTACATTTGTCATACTGACATTTAATGTCATGGCATATGAGTGGCATTGTCGTTTGTCAAAATGTGACAATTTGCAACACAGCAAGGAACGTTGTGGATTCTTTTATAAAAGCTAATAGCGCCTAAACCGTCCATCCCATTGATCTGTAAATTAGTATTAAAATCACTGGGGGATGAACTGATATTACTTTGGCCAAAATCGGATAAATTCCTCAGAAGATGCATGTAACATTTGCCACTTCCGGTTGTCAGATTGTGGCAAAAACAATCCAGTTCGTCCCCTGGTAATTCAAAATGCGTATACCAAATTTCAGCCCGACCCGTCGTACCGTTTGGACGCTGTCATGTTCACAGACATACCCACATATGTACATACATACTCACATACATTTTCCAGAAATCATTGCAATCGATTCAGTGGACCCCAAAACGCGTATTTCCGCACTAGTATTCCGTACTAGTCGGAAAGTAAAAAACATTCATTTGACAAAAAATAGGACTGCTATCTAAAATTGTTTCAGCAAGTTTAAATAAAACAAGATAGAGAAGTTAAAAAAAAACAACTATCTTCTATAACTGGTATTTTTCAGTAAAAGTTAACGTAGTCATTATTGGTCACCACCATAAAATAGCTGTGTGAAGTTAGCAATAAAAGCCAGAAACAATTTTTTTTCATCCGATTGCAATGAACTATAAACCGTTGGAAAGCTCATGACGAGCTGAGTCTACCATAGTTATTGCAACGGGATCAATTAATAATTACTACCTAAAATATTAAAAAGAAAGTCAAAATTTCAATGAATTTCCATATCTTTAAAACCGCATATCTTCGCCAATACTTCATTGTACTTAACAAGTGTAACACCAATCGAAAGCGCAAGCTTCGGTTATACTATCATAGTTATTGCAACCCAAAAGTTTGCTAATTAGTGCCTCAAATAAATTAATGAAATATGAGTATTTTTAACATCCGGGTACCATTTGTAGTCCCACCTAAATTAAGTTAAACAAATGTATTCGCTTTATGTGACTATATCGACAAATGTCTCAAAAGATAGCTGAGACCTGCCTCTACCCATCGTAGTTAACGCAGAGCAAAATTATAACAATTAGCGGGTGACTTAAATTAGTGAATTCCAGACACTTTTTCCATCGGCTATTGGTCGACGGCGAACAGCGCTATGTAAATCCTTTTGTGCAAATTTTTTGCAGGATTAAATCTTATCGATATATATATGAAAAGATAGCTGAGACTTCCACCTACCTACCATAGTTATTGCAGAGCAAATTTTTAACAATTAGTAGATGAAATGAATTAATGAATTCCAGTCACTTTTTCCATCGGCTATTGGTCGGCGACGAACGGTGCTATCTAAATGCTTTTGTGCAAACTTTTTGCGTGATTAGATCATATTGGCATACACAGGAAATGATAGCTGAAACTTCCATCTACCTACCATAGTTATTGCAACGCAAATTTTTAACAATTAGTGGGTGAAATAAATTAATGAAGTCCAGGCAATGATTCGATCTGCTATTGGTCGGCGACGAACGGTGCTATCTAAATCCTTTTGTGCAAACTTTTTGCGTTATTAAATCATATCGGTATATATATCAAATGATAGCTGAGACTTCCACCTACCTACCATAATTATTGCAACGCAAATTTTTAACAATTAGTGGGTGAAATAAATTAATGAAGTCCAGGCAATGATTCGATCTGCTATTGGTCGGCGACGAACGGTGCTATCTAAATCCTTTTGTGCAAACTTTTGCGTGATTAGATCATATCGGTATACATATCAAATGATAGCTGAGACTTCCACCTACCTACCATAGTTATTGCAACGCAAATTTTTAACAATTAGTGGGTGAAATAAATTAATGAAGTCCAGGCAATGATTCGATCGGCTACCGGTCGGCGGCGAACGGTGCTATCTAAATCCTTTTGTGCAAACTTTTGCGTGATTAGATCATATCGGTATACATATCAAATGATAGCTGAGACTTCCACCTACCTACCATAGTTATTGCAACGCAAATTTTTAACAATTAGTGGGTGAAATAAATTAATGAAGTCCAGGCAATGATTCGATCGGCTACCGGTCGGCGGCGAACGGTGCTATCTAAATCCTTTTATGCAAACTTTTTGCGTTATTAAATCATGTCGGTATACATATCAAATGATAGCTGAAACTTCCATCTACTAGTTATTGCAACGCAAATTTTCAACAATTAGTGGATGAAATGAATTATTGAATTCCAGTCACTTTTTCCATCGGCTATTGGTCAACGGCGAACAGTGCAATGTAAATCCTTTTGTGCAAACTTTTCGCAAGATCAAATCTTATCGATATATACATCAAAAGATAGCTGAGACTTCCACCTACCTACCATAGTTATTGCAGAGCAAATTTATAACAATTAGTGGGTGAAATAAATTAATGATATCCAATAGCCAATTCGGTTATGGGTAGGCGGCGACGGCCAACGGTGCTATCTAAATCCTTTTGTGCAAACTTTTTGCGCGATTATATCTTATCAGTATACACATCAGGAGATAGCTGAAACTTTCATCTACCTACGGTAGTTACTGCAGGGCAATTTTTTAACAATTTAGTCGGCGAAGATTGACAAAATCGACAAATTTTATATTTTTATATATACGGCAGCAGGAGAACTTAAAAATATGTTTGCATAAATTTATCTAAAACAAAATATGAAAGAGGAGACGTGTATACGACAGAAAAAGTGTATCAATAGTATCAATATGTCATCCAAGATTTCGATAACAAAAGCTTAAGGCGATATTCAGAAATGCTATTTTCATTTTAATAATTAAAACAAAAAAAATATTGTCAGGACTCAAACCGACTCTGTCGTGACGGGAATCACGCATTAGTCATCGCATCCTGAGAAAATTGATATTTTTCTTCCCTGTCGACCAATTACCGATCAAAAAAGTGCCTGGAGTTCATCAATTCATTTCACCCACTAATTGTTAAAAATGTCTCCTGCAATAACTTTGGTAGGTACGTGGAAGTTTCAGCTATCTCTGGATGTGTATATCGATATGATGTAATCGCCCAAAACAATTTGCACAAAACGATTTACATAGCACCGTTCGCCGCCGACCAATAGCCGATCGAATCATTGCCTGGAATTCATTAATTTATTTCACCCACTAATTGTTCAAAATTTGCGTTGCAATAACTATGGTAGGTAGGTGGAAGGCTCAGCTATCTTTTCATGTATATATCGATAAGATTTAATCTTGCAAAAAGTTTGCACAAAAGAATTTACATAGCACTGTTCGCCGTCGACCAATAGCCGATGGAAAAAGTGCCTTGAATTCATTAATTTATTTCACCCACTAATTGTTACAAATTTGCGTTGCAATACCTATGGTAGGTAGATGGAAGTCTCAGCTATCTTTTGATGTATATATCGATAAGATTTAATCTTGCAAAAAGTTTGCACAAAAGAATTTACATAGCACTGTTCGCCATCGACCAATAGCCGATGGAAAAAGTGCCTTGAATTCATTAATTTGTTTCACCCACTAATTGTTAAACATTTGCGTTGCAATAACTAAGGTAGGTAGATGGAAGTTTCAGCTATCATTTAATGTGTATACCGATATGATTTAATCATGCAAAAAGGTTGCACAAAAGGATTTAGATAGCACCGTTCGCCGCCGACCAATTGCCGATCGAATCATTGCCTGGAATTCATTAATTTATTTCACCCACTAATTGTTATAAATTTGCTCTGCAACAACTATGGTAGGTAGATGGAAGTCTCAGCTATCTTTTGATGTATATATCGATAAGATTTAATCACGCAAAAATTTTGCACAAAAGGATTTAGATAGCGCTGTTCGCCGTCGACCAATAGCCGATGGAAAACGTGCCTTGAATTCATTAATTTTTTTCACCCACTAAATGTTAAAAGTTTGCGTTGTAATAACTAGGGTAGGTAGATGGAAGTTTCAGCTATCATTTGATGTGAATACCGATATGATTTAATCATGCAAAAAGTTTGCACAAAAGGATTTAGATAGCACCGTTCGCCGCCGACCAATAGCCGATCGAATCATTGCCTGGAATTCACTAATTTATTTCACCCGCTAATTGTTATAATTTTGCTCTGCGCTAACTAAAATGGGTAGAGGTAGGTCTCAGCTATCTTTTGATGCATTTATCGATATGGTCACACAAAGCGAATACGTTTGTTTAACTTAATTTAGGTGGGACCACAAATGGTACCCTGATGTTAAAAATACTCATATTTGATTAATTTATTTGAGGCACTAATTAGCAACATTTTGGGTTGCAATAACTATGATAGTATAACCGAAGCTTGCGCTTTCGATTGGTGTTACACTTATTAAGTATAATGAAGTATTGGCGAAGGTATGCGGTTCTAAAAATATGGAAATTCATTGAAATTTTTACTCTCTTTATAATTTTTAGGTACTAATTATTAATTGATCCCGTTGCAATAACTATGGTAGCCTCAGCTCGTCATTGGCTTTCCAACGGTGTATAGTTTATTGCAATCGGATGAAAAAAAAATTGTTGCTGGCTTTTGTTGCTAACTTCACACCGCTCCAAAAATACATAACTTTTAGTTAATAGCAAAAGTATTTAGACACTTGTAACAATTATTTAGTCGGAAAGTTGGGTGAGGGCAATTCCGGATTTTTCAGAATTGGTTTAAACTTTTTTTCATTGGGCTCCCAAACTTAGAGTATAAGCTAATCCGTACAGGTATTGCAAAAAGTAACGGTTAGGTAGGTATTTCATAACATACTTTTAAATACCCTATTATAAAAGAGACTACTATAAATATGTAAACAAAACACACAGGTATTGTCATTATATTCTTATCGCATTATTAATTATTTGCGACAAATTTACCTGGTAGGTAACATATAAATAAATGTTTAAATAACGGTTGTTTTGAAAAGAAAAGGTCTTGTACCTGTAACTTTCCCGCAAATGTGCAGTAATAGAAATTAAACGAAGAAAATATACTAAAAATCATTTATTTAGGGAGTGCCAAAAATGATAGGATACAATAGTTTATACAAATGTAATAATAATAATAATAATAATAATAATAATAATAATAATAATAATAATAATAATAATAATAATAATAATAATAATAATAATAATAATAATAATAATAATAATAATAATAATAATAATAATAATAATAATAATAATAATAATAATAATAATAATAATAATAATTAAATAAATCACAAAATCATCACACAAAAACGCTTTATGTAAACCGACAAGAAGCACCAAGTTAAGTTGGTTGTTTTGAGCAAAAGGCAATATTTGGCATTTTGCTCAAAACGACTAACAAGGCTTAGCTTTCTTGTGGTTTTCAGCAGAATGTTCGGGTTGTTCTTCAGCGTCCCATGCCCTCTTCTTTGGACAGGTTGGATTTATTTTTCCATTTTTTACCAACAACGCCTTCAATTCTCCTTTAGTAGGAGATTCCAAAATAAAATTTGACATTAAACCTTCCGCGGCAGATAACCGTTTCTTGGGGTCCAAAACCAACAGGTTGTTGATCAACACCATCGCTGATTCCTCTTCTACGGCTACACCCAGTATTTCATCGACCTATAACAGCAAGAGCAAACAAATATTTACTATACATCCAAAGAAAACCACTAAGAAGTCGACTTACCTTTCTCTCTTCACCTTGAGGCAGTGTTATGATGTTGTATAATGGCAGATCCACAACACCCGGCCACGCTTCCGGTGTTATGGATCCGAAGAGTTTTGAAATGTAAGTCAGCATCCCCTGTTCTGTATCACTTTCCAGGACCGGGTCTCTAGCAAAAAGATATGCGACGATTATTCCTGTCGACCACATATCAACTTCTGCACCGTACTTGTCCGATCCCAGAAGCAATTCAGGGGCTCTGAACCAGAGCGTGCACACCCTGCTCGTGTACCTAGAATTAGAAAAGTAGGGTTAGGTCATATCTCCAAAAAAAAACTTATCAAAGAATTTAAGACTTACATGGTATTCTTGTTTTTTCTCTCCATGATTCGCGACATTCCAAAATCGGCAATCTTCACATTCCCTTCTCGATCTAATAAAATGTTGGAGGGTTTCAAATCGCGGTGCATGATGTTCTTTACATCATGCAGGTACCGCAACCCGCCAAACACCTGCACCATGATCTCCCTTATATGCGACGTCTTCAAATTGATGTCGTTGTTGTAGATCAACTTCGATAGGTCATAAGGGCAGTACTCCAGGGCGATATAATACTCGAGCTCCCCTACTGAGCTTGGTAGAAGGCAGACTTCCACAAAGCTCACGATATTTTCGTGGTCAACCTCTTGGAGAATTTCAATTTCCCGTTTGGCCCACACGGGAATGCCCTCGTCAATCGGTGTGTTGGTTTTTAGACGCTTCAAAGCGATTATTTCGCGTGATTTCGTGTCCCATGCCTTGAACACCTCCCTGAAACGATGGAAGATAGTTAGTGTTGGAGGGATCAACGATGCGGTGCATTCTCATTGGCATTGGCCGTATCTATAGATATTATTATTATTAATTAACGTGTCATAGATTTAGATATGACAAATATAGTTCTCCCATTTTCCTATATCTTTCATTGATATTCCCTTCCACACATTTACTAACAAACGCGATAATAGAGACTACAACACTGGCGACGAGTACGGGATAAAGTTAAGGTACTGTTCTTACGCAATACGGTCTATCAGTTTATTAGTAATATTTGCACTCTCTTCTACGTTACTCTAATTATTGCTATGTCCGAAAAACTATTATTGCAACTTCTGTCTCGCATGGAGGAGAAAGATCGTAAGAATGAAGAAATTATTCATTCTCTGGTGAATAAAATGAACGAACGAGATTCTCAGATTACGTCGCTCATTTCTTCAAACATCATCGATGGAGCAGCAGTTCAACAGCCACCACGGAGCCAAGAAGAGGTATTTCGAAGTCGATGACCAAATTTACGCGCGAGACTTCAGGAACCCTTCCAAACCTACTTGGACTCCTGGTCGTATACTAAAACGCAATGGTCGCTCTGTATACGACGTCGCCGTTCATGGACTGACTTGGAGACGACACGCCAATCAACTGCGTTTTCGTCACGTTCCAGATCCAGTTCTAACTCTTATGGACGAGTTTGAACTTCTAGACCATTCCTTGCCATGGACGCTAACAGCAGCACCGCTGGATTCGACCGCGCCTTCAACCACGCCGCCAGCCGCCAACGATGACGCCAGGTCTTCGACGGCCACTTTTCCATCAGAAATTACAGCCGTCGCCTCGCCAGACTTCACTACGCATTCTCCTACCCCAAGTCGATCATCATCTCGAATCCGTCATCAAACTTCCCGGCTCAACCTCAATCCCCGGATGAAATCCTATCTTTGAGGAGGGAGGTGTTGGAGGGATCAACGATGCGGTGCATTCTCATTGGCATTGGCCGTATCTATAGATATTATTATTATTAATTAACGTGTCATAGATTTAGATATGACAAATATAGTTCTCCCATTTTCCTATATCTTTCATTGATATTCCCTTCCACACATTTACTAACAAACGCGATAATAGAGACTACAACAGTTAGTATATAGTTTATTCACCAAATTTTTTAGACAAGAGATCCACAAATTGCACAAATTGAAGTAAAGAGGATTGTGTCTTACCCAAAAGATCCTTCGGCGATTGTTGAGATTTTTTTATATCTCTGCGAGACTTCATTGCAAACTGGCCCACGTGGCACTGGACGGCTAATGACTGCATACTCGTGATCGTTGTGGAAACGCATTTTGAATAGGTTTGGTATAACTTGAGTGCGACTTGTTTGTGAGAAGAGGTGAATGAAGGGTTTTGGGCAGGCATGGGGTTTATATGGGTCCTGGGGGTTATTGTTTATGGTCAAAGGGACTCCCATTGGTTGGACCTACCTGGTCTTGGTCAATGGACAATATGGTATCCAATGAGAAGATAGTCTTCAACATACGTTATGACCAATGAACGAATCTTTGAGTTATCGATTATGTTATGCAAAGAGGAATTTTGAATATCCTAATTAGAGAAATCTATCAAAATATATATAGAATTTTTGAACCACTGGTTATGGAGGTGTGTCCTCATCACCAAAAAAGTAGATCTCGATGATGCGATACTTTAAAAGTTAACAAATTATATAAATTTAAAGAATATGTTAAAGTACAAGTAAGTGTATTTTGATGAATCGATAGAAAGCCACCATTCAGAAGGATCGTGGAGAATATCAAACTTATTCATAAGACCCTCAACATCGTTACATACACGTAAAGATCCTTCCATTTTAAAATATGCTTTATAAGGCTCGTTACGCTTTGTAAATGACGACACTGTCACACCTCGTGCGACAAGATTCCATTCCTGTATCCTAGAACCCAATTACTCGGCTGTTTCTTTTGATAAACCTAAGTCTTTAACCAAATCATTCAGTTCTCACTGGTTTATAAAGTGAGGTGTTGCTAAAACTTCAAATGGTGAACGCAACTTGATTTGACAGAGTGATTTCAGACACTTTGTCAAATCAGGCAAGTTTCTTCAAACAGGCCAAATTTCTTCTGTGTCAAAAATCGATGATGATGAAGTGGATGGCGCACTAGGGAGAGAATGATTCTCTCCATGGCAAATTTGGATATTTTATTTTATGCTTATCCATCTTCGAATAGAGAGAGACGCTTATCGTGCAAAAATAGCAATCATCTAGATCAGTGTTTCCCAACCTTTTTTGAGCTATGCCCCACCGAAGCTGGTCTAAAAATCTCATGCCCCACTTCATATTGTCTTTTTTTATATCTATAACAGAGTTGGAAATGAACCTTACTCGGAACGATGTACGTTTCTCATTTCGTCATTGGTACACATTCTGCCCAACAAACTTTGACTAATTTCCTCTCTGTGACGTAATGAAAAACTTGCGCCATTGGGGGTATAAAAATAATAACATAAAACAATAATTTATTTGATTATTGAAATAAATACTAAGTATTTTAGCAGAAACAAAATTTGCTACATATTCTATTATAACAAAATAGAAATAAACATTCACTTAAAAACTAATACAACACAAATCTGCCATATTTTATTATAACAACACAAAGTTAAACATTTACTCTAAAACTGAAATTGTCACTGCAAGTGTTAATCGTACCCTTGAGTCTAGTTATCAAATATTCGTGCTCATTGCTAAATCTGGAAAAAGCACAAAATAGGGGAACATTTAATTAAACTGTCAATATCAACATTTGCAAAAACGGTTTTAGAAAAAGATGACAAAGATGTGATAGCTGTGCCCGTTAGTAACAACACTGTTAGAAAAAGAATGGTTAAAATGAGCAAGAGTGAGAGGCACTGAGGCCTTGTTGATAACTTATGTAAGGTACATTAATAAGGAACATTTTTTTGAGAAAATGTTATTCTGCAAATCATAAGAAAGCACCACGACCTCCAGAGATATTTTTTCTAAGCTAAAAAACTATGTCGAATTAATTATGTCGATAATATTCCAATACAGTACATAACATCTTGTGCTGCCAATCGTTCTCCTAACATGATGGGCAAGAAAAGTGGCTCTTTAAAGATGAAAATCCAGAAATGCTTCTTGTGCATTGTGTAATCCACAGGGAAAACTTGGTAGCCAAAAATATTTGTTCAATGAAGTATTAAATTTAGGTATAAAAAGTATGAATTATTTTGTACTTCACAAATTAACTTGAAATGTCACATTCGGCATTAGCTTTGATACAATTGACATATTTTATAACCGAATTTAATTTTCATTGAGAACTGGACAAACATTTTTGGTTACCAAGTTTTCCCTATGGAGCTATATTAGACAATGCACAAGAAGCATTTCTGGATTCTTATCTTTAAACAGCCGCTTTTCTTGTCCATCATGTTAGGAGCACAGTCTGCAGTACAGGATGTTATGTTCTGTACTGGAATATTAAAGACATTGAAGTAATTTTTTTGCTTATGAAGAATATCTCCGGAGGTTGTGATGCTTTCTAATTTACAGAATAACATACCTTCAACAAAATGTTCATCAACAATGTATCTTAAGTGGCATAGCTATCACATCTTTGACATATTTTTCTAAAAACGTTTTTACAAATATTGATGGCTTAATTAAATTTTTCCCTATTGTGTGTTTTTTTTCAGATTTAGAATTGTGAAGGGATATTTAATAATTAGCCTCAAGGATATGATTAACGGTTGCAGTATGAACGGTACAAAGAGACTTTAAGGTAGGTTTTTTTTCAAAATTTTTCTATATTCCAATTGCCCCCCTCAACAATCATATTGCCCCCCAGTGGGGCGTACGCCCCACGTTGGGAAACACTGATCTAGATGATTGAAAGGCTCACGCCACAAGATGGGAACTGCAAACGGTATTTTCTTTTGCTTCCCTTTCAACAACTTTAAAAGTCCGATCTAACAGGAAATACAGCATATATTAGGTGTTCATTGCTTTTCCAGATCTCCAATTCTAAATCCAAAATATCAGCAGTAAGCTGCACATGTCACAAATCTTATTTGGTAAATTTTTACAACATCAGTAACCAAAGACTTCCCATATTTTAATGCACAGAATGGCTGTATAACTTAACTTGATAAGATAACACAAAAAAACTTGTTGATTCGTAATATTTTGGACAATCTGTGGGTAAAGTTAAGCTGGCTGGAAGTATTTTTCATTTGTATAATATATACAATTAAATGCATGGTATCCTTTCAATTCTGTCAAATATTTGAAGACAAACCAGGAACATATACAGGGAGTTAGGAAGACAGTTATGTATTGTAATAAACCCATTTCTAGGTAACACAATATTATAGGGAACATAATAAAAGGACGATGACAATATTAGTTAGGATTTTACAGGTAACAATGACTAAACAAATGATGTACCTATATTGTATCTACATATATAATTGTAGGTAGGTAGGTACACCAAATCGCTTTATTTTGAGTTTCAGAGAAAGCCAAAGTGTCCAATACAATAAACATTGTAACGGAAAAGGTTCGATAACGGAATCAAAGGACAAAGGATATTTTCTAAGTAATGTAATCAAGGATCCTTTTGTGTCTACCTGTAGTTATTTCGCATGCCGGCTTTTTATTTTTTCGAGCTCTCAATAAGAATTTTCATTGTACAATTAATAATATATGCTTCATAAACACACATCTTTTATGTTACAGATCATATACAATTTAGATCACATCCAATCTCTCTTAAACACCTAATGGGGCAAAACTAATGCTAATAAAACGCCAGCAATTGTTAAATAATTACGTCTAATACGTTTAATATCCGCAATTTCGCCTTTCAGCGGCTAAGAGACCGCAAATAGTGCACGCTCCGGTTTTACTTTCTTATCTTGACGCTCCAGTTTATAATAATGGTAATAATCAGTGACGAGCAGCACCAATAGACGACCGATACTTTCCATTAATGACTTCATGCAACTAGCAACTCCTTCGGAACGAACAGAGAGCAAGAATGAAAGATAGAACGAAAGAAAAATACTTTGAACCGTTTCTTGCATGACCAATTGCGATTTTCAGCGTTTCATTTCATTTTGATAGAAGACATTGATCGCGTTAGTTGTGAAGAAGTGGCGAAACGATGATTCAGTGACTCCTGAAGGGCTGTTGTGTGTTTTTTGTTTGTTTTGACTTTTTTTGGGCGGTGGAAATGTGTATTTTTGAGTTGCTGCGGTTGCATGTCTCACACCAAGAGAAGATTAAGAGACACGCTTATAATATTCGGTATGTCGCGAATCTAAAAGGGACCGTAAGTACTCCTGTGAGTAAAAGATGTGATCCTGACTACGGAAAGATTGTTTTCCTTCGGGATGCGAGATTCGTGGAGCAAAGAATGGCGCATGAGGGTGTGTTTTCTGAACACAATCATGAAGGGTGAGTCTTATAAAAGAGTAATGGTTAATACCGAACGTTCTAAGATAAGTTGTAGATTTCCGGGAGAAAACCGCGTCAAAGACGATAAAAAGAGAATTCTCTTCGTAGCTCTCTTACCATTACTTGCTGAAGATGCCTCTCGTAACAGAGTGCGAAACGTTAACAACTTTGTCGTCTTTGGATCGGTTTCCGCCAAAAATTTAATTAAAACGTAACACAAAACGTTTTCTATTGTATTTTTGTTCAGGACAGTCCCTTTCTAAGGTCCAGCAGTAGTCTGCCATTATATGCCAATACCATCGGCCTTCATATCTTTCCTCCGTTATCTTGATATACTGCTCAAACCGTTGCTCTTGTTCTTCATTGTAATCACTCAGATTGTCAGAAAATTTATCTAAATGACTATGAAAATAATGTAACTTGGTACTCATAGTAGTTTTTCAAAATTTTGAAGCATTTCGTCAACGATTGGGTGATTTCCCTAAAATATTTCTATAACTGATACAAAGATTGTCCATGCTTCCAATTGAACCTAAGTCATGCGATTTGTAGTCCATCAAAGGTACCGGCTTCTAATTTTCCTGGTCTTAGGAAAAGATTAACAAATATATTTGGAACAAACATGATTCTTATATAAAGCTTTCACAAACTGTTTAATTAGCCCAAATTTAATATGTAGTAGTGGAAGAATTATTTGTTCTCGACTTATCAATGGTTCATGGTCGATGTTAGCTTTTTGTACGGTCATATTTATTCTCGACGGTCAGTTTTTCCTATCCCAATGTTCATTTTTTGCACGACTGCCCCACAGACAAAGAAAACAGGGATATTTAGTGTATCCATTTTGCTGACCCAATAAAAAAGGAGCAGCATGTAGAGTAACATGTTATATTTCAAAAAGTTAGTTCAAAAATTGGTTTTGATAAATAAAGACTTTCTAGCCACACGAAAAACAAAACTATTCTTTATTGAGGTTTAAGTTAAAATAATTTAACTTGTACTATACTTTGATTGCATCGTTTATCACCAGAACTGGAGTCAATTCAAAGAAACTAATTATAAAACGAGTAGTTCATGATCATAGTCTATCAAAATTGATTACACAAACTGATGCCGATAATTATTATCACTGTTTCAATATTATGATTAGTTTAAACAATTTAAAAAACATTATTAAGTCCAACAGATTAATTAATTGTTCATCTATGGAGTTGTTACGTTCCTAAACGCAAACACATTACTGGTAACTACATTACCGACATAGATCGATGCTTCCAACATTTCCGCAACCTTTCTTATTTATCCTGGTCCCAATTAAGTAACTATTAAGCACATTCTTTACACATTTCATAGCGATAAATAGCAATTTTCAACAGACTTCAATTTCCTTGTGTTGCTTCCATCGATCTGCTCTGAAAAACTTTCTAATTCCAAAATAATTGTTTGGACGACTTGTTCGATGCTCAATTTATTCTAACTTAAGTCGATTTAATTGGATTTTCATGCCTTTATTATGTACTTAACCGGATTTGAGTCAATATACCTCTATTGTAAAGAAGAGATGACATTTTAAGTAATTATACTCGTACTTGTTTGGTATGCCACTGTTAGACAGAAGTTGTAGAAAAAACTGCGGGGGGTTAATAGCAGGGATAAATCTTGAAAGGTTTGACTATACTTTACTGAAAGAATCATCAAAATCTGTTAATGATTACAGAAACTGTCGGAGATTAAAATTTGTCAAACTGAATTGTATTTCATCAGACACAATAATTAGCCATGATACCAGCTGTGTCGCTTGCTAACATTGAAAGGAAAAGTAGGTTGTCCTAAACACAGTAATCAATGGAAACAATTGAAAATCGCGTTACGCAAAACAGATAATTTTAACATGCGTGACATCCTCTTGTAACTCCACCTTTGTAATGTCTTCGACCAAAAAAAGACATTAGTTATCTAGCAAACGACAAACTAAAAAGATGAACGGAAAAAATGCTTATAAAATCGTGCGATTTTCGATTACCACGAAAGGTAATATCCTTAAATTAAGGATTTACGTTGAAGATGGTGAAAAACGTAAAAAGGTGTTGCTGAAGAGTTTTTTAAGACGTTTTGTGAGACTTTTATGGTGGCGTGAAGACATTCAGGCGAATCCTAATGTGGAATTTCTGCGTGTTATGATTGAAAACAGTAATTGGTTTCTGTTCGAGAAAGTTGATCGAGGATTGTTCGAAGTTACAGACCGGTGAGTCCTTTGACGTGTTATGGTCTTGTTTATACCTGTACCGGTGAAATTTTCTGGAAAAAAACGAGAGTGAAAAATGTCATCTTGTGTATCCCTAACAATTTATGTTAAAGGTTCAAATAATTACAAATTCCTCAACACTATCAACAACAATTAACAATTTACCAGTAAATTAATACAGCCTATTAATCACGTATCAAGAACATACGAAGAGAGCCAATAAACATCTAGGTGAGCACACATATCCAACAAGCGTTTGTAATCGTCAATTAGCAAGCAAGAAGAAGAAATACAACTGGAGGAAGAGTAGGAAAAAACGCCATCTCCAACACCGATAATAAATTATTAAAGAAGCATCATAAGACCTACTTTGCAGAGTTTCAACTGACCTACTTAATTGAATGGCCAATGTCATTGGCATGGTCAGCCCAAGAAGAGAATCTTCTCCCAACGCTGGGAGAAGGCAAGTTTGATACGCGAAACTGGTGTTGGAATCATCATTGCTTCAATAGTGTAAAGTCTATACTTTCTTCGACCGTGGTTAGTCTCATGGGAGATAGCTCTTACCTCTTACCATCTCTTCGTTGCTGATCTCTCGCGGATTATAGTCTCTTGTGGTGTTTGCGGTGTCTTCACTGGTAGTACCTCGTGGTTTCTTTACGCACGAGGACACTCACGTATGCCGGTTTGTCTAAAAAGCACGCGCGTCTCGAGAATTGTTTTCTTCGGGTTTTGTTTGGAGGTGAATTTTAGATTTGATGATGATTGGATATTAGACAGAAGCCTCAAGGTTAGTTAATTTTGGTTTTTTGTTGAAGATTATGTTTATGGTAGTTTTTGGTCAGCAAAAGAACCTTTAAATCCAATGTGTTTTAACAGAAACCTTGTACATTTAGCTTACATCTTTCATAACTCATATGTTCGTTACCAATCTTTACATTTTTGACATTGAAGCATCTAATCTGAACCTTCTGCATTTCTTCTATTTACTTAAGCAACAGCCACTCTGGAACCCAACCTAATGTCACTATAGCTATCAAATCTAGAAGATTAGATCAAAAACATTCTAAAGGGAAAAAAACTGTTCTTTTATTGGACCAAAGCCATATGTCTTATATGTTTTTCTAATAAATACTAGCATGTTTATATCACGTTAGATTCTGTTACACATACATAGTGATAAATAATTAAAATTGATAGATTAATCTATTTAAAAAGGTAATTAATATATATAATAATAAATACTTGAATAGCTTTAACATATTGTACGTAATCCACGGTATAACAGTATTCTTGTGGTGTTAATTAGATATAGACATTTCTGTGGGATAACATCGTCAAGCGATGTGTTAACTGGTAAGATAAGATGATAAAGACACCATACGAAAACACCGTTAGAGCTGCATTCGGGTCATAGTTGAGGAATCTTGCATTAGGCAACAAATCGAGGAATTCGAAATTTTTATTAAGCACCTTTTACAGGTTAAACGCTCATCATTAATCATTAGTCTTTTAAACGGATACATTTCCAGTTAGATACCTAAATACAACATCAAGAAAATCTATTTAGTAATTCCTCTAGATATGCTGTAAAACATATGCTATGCGGTAGCTTTCTGTTTTAATTTTTTTAAAGGAGAGAAACAACAAGAGAACCATGTGTTGTGGATAGCATCCACACTTCTGGGCGTGAAAGTTCTTGAACTTGAAAATTGGACATAGATGACTTTCTCGTATACCTACAGCCTCACCTTGTTTAGTTATTGATGGTTACTATGAACTATAAACGAATTTAATTGCAGTAAGTTTTGCTATAGGTAATACCAGCATAAAGTAAGGTATAAAAACACTTTGTCAAGAAGTTAGTCAAGAGAAAACCTTTTGTAAAGAGAGAACTATCACAGCTAACGGATTCTACAGCTTCAGCAATTGTAAGTCTTCAACTTCCTTCCAATAAATTTGTCTTCCTTACGACCAGTGTACGCTATATTTATTGCGAAGGTATTCGTCAACAAGAGAGTTATGTTGACTTTGAAGAATGTCTGTTTTTCCAAGGAGTTCAATACTGAGTGCTTTTACATGTCAACAATTGTAGAAAGTTGATTTATTATAACATTATGAATATTGATTGTTATTGAGAGAAAATTGCCATATTGAGCAAGATGTGTAGAGAAAATCGTACTAGGAATTTCTAGACATCACAGTATTCATGCAAAAAATTTAAAGAAAATCAGATATATCTCAGAAGTATTGGCAAAATTGTACCTGTATGCTCGAAAAGTATTGTGTGAGCTGTGGCTTTTAATTCCTTCTTGATTTGCTCCTCCACAGTAGATATAAATCTCTTTAATACCACGGGTTTTTCTTATACCAGCCTGGAGGATGAGCTGGTGATAATTTGGTGGAAATTGTTTGAATCAGTAAAAAAATACACGTAATATAGGCCACTTTCGGTTGTTAGATTGTAAAAAACGATGCAGTTCGTCCAATTTGTATAACAAATCGATTTCAACACTTTCCTTCTGGGGTAATAAGCAAAGGTAGTAAGAAGCACTCAGGAAAACTAATGAAGAGCTCACAGAAGCACTTCTAGATGGTAATTGACAACGCTAATAAATAACATGCTGTCCATTAAGTGATTTTGTATAGGGTATAAAATAATTTACGGTTAGGTAACTACGTTTAATTTTAAGTTCACTGTTTACTGTCTACTACTCCTACAGATATTCTCGACTACAATTATGTACATTTTTCAACGTTTGTTCGAAAGGCCACCCTCAGTACGATCGCATGGCATGGCAAAAAGTGCCATGCGTCGTCTGTAACACGCCCATCCACCAGTTCACAGTATTCATCAAAGCACCGCATATAATATACAAAGAGATAAGCTAGAAGACCTAAAGAACATGATGGAGTACTTGCCAGGCGAAGCTAAACACTTTAATTCGAACCTTAACCGAGAGTTGGCTTAATACTGAATTAAGTATCTTAATTAAGTTTTTATTTACATGACCAATAAACAAATACAATTCTTATTGAAGTATAACAGTAGCTGATGCTTAATTTGGTAAAATACCTGATTTATGATTTCTAAATTTCCGGGAGATGTTAAAGTTGTCAACGTTTCGCATTCTGTTGCAAGAGGCATCTTCAGGACGTAACAGTAAGACAGCTGCTACGAGAAGAGAAGAGATCAGATTCTCTTCGTAGCTCTCTTGTAGCTAGCATTCTCTTCGTGTGCAAAACTTTGGCAACTTTATCGTCAATGACGCGGTTTCCTTCCGGAACTTAGTGATTCGAACCGCAGAAGTCTCCAATCTAAATATACCTGATTTATGTTTGAAATAATAAGATGTGACACATAGATCGTGGGTTGGTTCTGATGTCAGTTGGACCCTTTTGATTATCTCGGCTGATGGTACTTAGATCCTTCTAGAAGGCTCCAAGTTTATAACGACACAATCAATGAAATAGGCACATTAACCAAATAACGTTTGTATCACAAATCAAGTATGTTAAAAACATTAATTAGGCCTAAAAACAATTAATTTTACCAGTATTAATTGAATTTAAGTACTGCAAGGAATTCCACAATATTGGATGACCTGATTCTCGAGCAACGTACAGTTATACAAGTTCAAGTAAATGCATATAGTTATATAATATTCGTAAGTTTTTGATGCAGGATTTTAAGAAAACGGTAAAAACATATTTTTAAGGTAGTTCGTCTTAATATGAGGCAATTAGGTAACTCAAGTCAGGTTATTAAAATATTCAAATGCTTGGAACTGCATTAGAAAGAAAGTATCATCGGGTTTCTCTTCGAGACAGAAGAAAGCGTACAGTTTATAAATGCATGCATTCTTAATATTTATGACGATTGAACAGAGTATGCAAATCAAAACTTGACATTTCAATCACCAAACAGATAAATTCAAGCCAAGCCACACCCACATTTAACTTAAATCTGATCATTTTTGTGAAAAAATTGATGGTTATTGTTGCCATTTCCTCAACACCAGTACGTAGTCAAATTTTTATATAATAACTCCAGCCTCTATCTTACATTATTGAGTCTGTTCTTCTTTACTTTCGAATCGACATGTTCAATTTCACTTGTCTCGACTGTCTTGTTGCTCTTCATGGGAAGAGAAATGACATGGTTTCATTGCCTTAGTGGTTGCCATATCTTCTATTTTATCTCGCAGGTAACACTCACTGCGTTTTTCTTCATCACAACTTGTTCTAGGCTTGTTCTAAGGCCTGCACAACTTCGCAAAGCGAAACTACCGTTACGTTGCGCATTGATAATAACTTGCAGTTTGTATGGGAATTATAAAATTGTTAAATTACGGGTTCTGTGCTGTCTCTGGTGCTTCTACTATAGCGAGTGTCTAATGATAGATTGAAAATTTATTCTGGGCGTAATTGTACATTTTACTGTAGGATTTCCGAGTAAAACTGTAATTGTAACTGTAATTGTGTTTGAAAAGTATTAAATGCATAAATTCCACGATATTTGTTTGGTTTGAGATAAATGTAGAGACACCTGTCGTTGCCTGACACCTGACAAAGGTAGAAAAAAGAACCAACCACAACCAACATGTTATAGAGATGTAGAAGAGTCACTTTCACCAATTTCCTTTCTTCTCACTTAACGATACATAAATTTTCCTTTGGTGCTGGAGGATATACAGTGTGCTCTTCAAGACGAATATCTTAAGTAGAAATCACACGAGTGGACTGAATAAATTATATTAGAAAATAGCAGGAGAGCTTTAGAAGTTATACTTGATATTTGTGGTGTATAAGAATGCTATTTCTGCAAAACACACTGTACATATTTTCTGTATACACAGTCAATTACCTGTCCACAATAGAACGAAATATACATACATGGTCCCCTTAGAATTCAAACGGTCAATAAACTAGTTAATCTTATAAACGAGAAAACAGTCCATCAAAGACTTTAACGTCCACCATAATCCACCATATGCCATGGATCATTATTGCATTAGGTATTGCTTATGTGGGTTAATAGTGATAGAGAATTATGTGATTTATATTGTTTATATTTATGTATGTCTAGAAATGAAATAATTCCACAAATCATAACGCATAATTTCTAGGACAGGATTTAGTAAAATTGTTACTGTTATTGTTGTTCTTTTTAAGGATTTTGCAATGTTGTGTTTAACATAAACCTCGAGGATGTGTCGAAATACTTAATGACAAGTCTCCTCGTTAAAATTGCTTAAAAGTAGATATAATTATTAATTTAGTAAGAAGGACTGTGAATTGCTTAAATTATCATCCTAAATGTTTATGGCACTTAAACCTTCATGTCATAGATCTGTAGATTGATATAGGTATATATAAGTACTGGTTGTCAGATTATTACCAAAAACAATCCAGGCCATCCCCTGGTAATTCTAAATATGTATACCAAATTTCAGCCCTTGTACCGTTTTCACATCTTTAAAATGCTTATTTCCAATGAAATTTTACAATGTCCCAGATATGTTGATATCCATCGAAAAAGCCACTATACCAACACAGGTATACTAGTCATGCATGAGTGACAACTTCGGCATTGTAACCAGCGCACTAACAGACGTTAACACAAAGCATTTCCGTTTTAAAATAACAAAAATCTATGATGCTCAGCTCAGTTCGCCCACATCACAGCATACGGCCACATAAAATCGCAAACTGTGCTTCAAAATACCACTAAGATGCAAGGAAAACAGCCGAAGAAATGAAGACCTGACAACAATGAACTTTCTCATCAGGTTTCTGCGATGGTTATGTATTTGCATGATTAAAGAACGAAGATCTTGGTCACCACAGACAAACGAGAGGATACAAATCATCCAGAAGAATTTAAATGTTAAGGTTGGTCAGAGTTTTGAGAAGGAGGACGTGCACAGGCCTGAATGGCATAAACAGTGGACTATAAGCAAAGGTTGGATGCATAATAGGACACATATGTTGAGTTTGGGTATGGGGAAAAGTGTAGAAGAGGAGAGAAGTAATAGTTCTGTTAATACTGAAGATGTCGATGATTTGATCTCCATAGAGGAAGTAGAAGAATTAGAAGAAGTAGAAAAAGTTACTACTAGAGTAACAACAGAAGAAGAAATTAACACAACAACAACAGATAACACAACTAGAGCAGATAACACAATTACAGTAGATAACACAATTACAGTAGATAACACAACTACAGCAGACCGAAATCACCAAACCAGCAAAGATTGTTCTATTTCCTATGCAGAACTAACCGAAAATTATCGAGAACACTTCCCTGAAGTCCATCAAACAACACTAGACAACCTAACATATCCTGAAGTCTACAAGGAAAGAATACTGCAAGAACACAACAGTTTCTTGAAAGATATCTGGAGATACATCAAGCCAAAACGTAGATACAACTTGAGCAATTGTAAATACACAATCAACGAGATATACGACCCAAACTCAACGTCCTCCCAACACGAAAATAACACTAAACCACCACAAGATAAAACTAGAAGCACCCTCGGTAGAAACATTACAATCTATAATACCCTAAACTCAAAAACGAATCTCCACGAAGATACCATCTTCGAGTGTTCCGAAGATAGCTTGAGTGTCTATAATAACCCAATTTATGAACCGATTAGGTTTTTCAGTTTTCACAGTGATAATGTTCGCGGTTTGTTTCGAGAAACTGTCAGGAGACAGACTCGTGAGAAATATGTTATAAGACACATCAAAGTGAGGATAATGCTTACATTGCGGTTGAGTAAATATAAGTTATTGGAGAAAAAGAGGGGTAAAGTTGACAGGAAGAGAGTGTTTAGATGTGGCAGTGAACGTGTTAAAGTGGCAAAAATGCATCGAGAACAGAGGAGGATTAGCAATGGAAAAACTTCTGTGAAAATTCAGAATTTTAGGTAAATGATATGTATGTACTTGTTTAGAATTACCAGGAGATGAACTGGTATAGATTTTGTGACAATCTGATAACCGGAAGTGCCAAATATTACACGCAGTATATTATGATCAAGAGTAGCTGTGTCTTCATAAAATTGAAGAACTTGAAGGATTTAGACACACTTGTTTCAAAAATAGAATAGAAATTGAATTTACTTTCGCATGTATCACAGAAAAAACAAAACGGTGAGAAACGTACAGGTCAAAGAGCCAGTTATCTGCCATCAAAAAACTGTCATTTTAACTTAAAAGGTATGCTAACGACTTGTGCAGTTATAAGTGGCCACTTTGAGATTGCAAGCTGCGCTGACCGATCATGATGTCGTGATCCATGCTGTGCAGACGTCCTTCAAGTTCGTGTGGCCTTACAGGACAGAAACCGCTATAATATACGAAGGAACAGCTGATGGAGTTGTTTGTGGATTCCGGCTCAGTATCGAATATCGAACTTATAAATTATACTGGGCAGTAGTAGGTACCGTTTCTGATTAAATCCAGTTCTCGCTGGTGAGGTTGCAGTACTCTTTTTTTTGCAAATGATTGGTCAGTTGTTCGAAATTAACACTGAATTTTCATTCTGTTCATTCGAATAGACACCAACAATAACTGTTAAATAGAAATAGAGTAAATTTGTCCTAAATGGTTCCACAATATGTATAATTTATGCTACCTTCTAAAGCATTTCGAAACAAGTAATAACAACAAAGTAAATAACCAGAATAATCAAAATCTACGAGATTCATTAAATTTTCACGCTCTAATTGTCTCATATAATTTGTCAATCTGCATATAACCGATTTTAAGGCATCATTAAACTCAACAATACATAAGTTGGGACGAAATCATTTCTACAGCGTAATAGCAACAATTGCGTTATGCAATCTAATTTGAGTTTTAATCTAGACGAGCAGTTGGTGGCTTTCTTGCAGTTTTTTCTTACAATTTGTATAGAAAGGAAGCCAGATCGGTGATAGTATGCTTACTTACCGACTTGTGAAGCAACCACTAAGTAATAACAACTAAATTGCGTTATAATTACATTTTCAGGTAGACAGATTAAAGAACAGTAATAATACTCTTTAGAAATAACGACGATTTGGTTATTTTATCCGACCCATAGATTAATTTCCTTGTTGGATATATATAATTAATTATTTTTAATATTTATCGTATTTATTATTGTTTGCTATATACTTGCAAATTATTCTTTCCATTGCAAACGAATAGCAGTGCCCTCTACATGGTCATGGTCCGTTATTCAAAGCAAATTGCCTAGAACAAGCTGCATCGGCTAATAGTGTTGGAAAAAGTGCATTACCATTACTGTATTCTCAAGACTGAGTCTTAATTATACAATAACATCTTCAGTTGCAAAAAAATAATACTTTCCACAGTAAACCTAGTCTGAAAGCAACAATATCCATATATACATTATATCAAATTGTTTCTTAATAAATAATGGCATGGTATTATCTCTACCTATACTAATTACGAACTTTCAAGTGTAGGGCGCGTTCAGCGGAATCGCCCATTTTCGCCGACATTTGCGATCGGGTAGCTGCAAAATTGGGCTTTTCGATATTACTTTTGACGCTCGAATTGAAAAAAGGACACAATTCCGCGTGGACTGCGCGATATTTTGTAAATTAAATGCGTCAATTTTGAAAAAAAAATCACGTTTTTGCACCTCTTCGGGTGAAGGCGAACCTCGAGAAAATGTCACGTGGCGTCTAGAAATTCCGACAAGCGGATCGATGAACGTCAAAAATTTACACTTTTTATCCGTTCCTGCCGACCTTATAAAAGCCGCTCGCTCTCATGTCTTACGATAAGATCCCTCTAAATACCCTTCGCAAAGAGTTTTGAGCAAAAAAACCGCCTTAAAAACAATTTTCGATCCAAAAAATCGATTTTTGTCGACCCGTGTTTTGCTGCTATTACCACAGTAACGTCAAACCCGAAACGCCCCCTGCCGGACATTCGCAACAACAGTAACAGATAGCAGATAACCTAAAATGTATCCTAAAATGTCCATATTGCGAATGTGGACAGGTGGGAAGCCTTAACCACATATTTCTAGAATGCCCAATAACTAAAATCGAAAATTTTGACTTATACACAGAGCTCGTGGTACATACTAAAGTAAATTACCGTTTCCTATTTAATTGCTCATTTACCTACATTGAGTAATTTAGATAATGAAAAGATACCAAAACACAGACATTATTTACAATATCACTAACCGCAGTTAATAATTTTCTTCTAACACGTCATAATTGCTAATTCTAATAATATCTAATTGGCCATAATTGAATCACATTACTAAGGCGAAATTATGAACACTGATTACTAACAGTAGAAGTAATTAACATCATCGCGAACCGTAAAAGAAAATAACGGTAACCATCATAAAAAGGAAAAAAATACCCACAATTCTACAAAACAAATAATAACGGAACGATAATTATCGTAATCAATTATGTAAAAATGATACCATTCAACCAAAATATTCAAAACAAAATAGTATATTACTAGCTCTGTGTATATGTCAAAATTTTCGATTTTAGTTATTGGGCATTCTAGAAATATGTGGTTAAGGCTTCCCACCTGTCCACATTCGCAATATGGACATTTTAGGATACATTTTAGGTTATCTGCTATCTGTTACTGTTGTTACGAATGTCCGGCAGGGGGCGTTTCGGGTTTGACGTTACTGTGGTAATAGCAGCAAAACACGGGTCAACAAAAATCGATTTTTTGGATCGAAAATTGTTTTTAAGGCCGTTTTTTTTGCTCAAAACTCTTTGCGAAGGGTATTTAGAGGGATCTTATCGTAAGACATGAGAGCGAGCGGCTTTTATAAGGTCGGCACGAACGGATAAAAAATGTAAATTTTTGACGTTCATCAATCCGCTTGTCGGAATTTCTAGACGTCACGTGACATTTTCTCGAGGTTCGCCTTCACCCGAAGAGGTGCAAAAACGTAATTTTTTTTCAAAATTGACGCATTTAATTTACAAAATATCGCGCAGTCCACGCGGAATTGTGTCCTTTTTTCAATTCGAGCGTCAAAAGTTATATCGAAAAGCCCAATTTTGCAGCTACTCGATCGCAAATGTCGGCGAAAATGGGCGATTCCGCTGAACGCGCCCTACACTTGAAAGTTCGTAATTAGTATAGGTAGATTATACAAGTTTTATAAGACGCCAAATTGGCGCATGAGTTGTTTGGGGCCCAAATGAACGAATGCGCCAATATGTCTTATAAAACGAGTGTAATATACTATTTTTTCTACTTTGCGTCATTAATTTTATAAAAATTTAGAAGTATATTAGGTAAAATTCCAATCTAGAGTATTTATGGGTGCAACCGTTGGTAACACTGTCATCTGTCACTTAAATTCAAATATCTGTGAAAAAGTAATTATTGATAATTATTAGTATACCATCATATACTAGTAGTACGAAACCTAGGATGCAACACGCATGTTTAAATATGTATAAAAATATACATACTTCACAGTTTGTGCGATTCTAAAAAATCAGTTTGTGCTTACTTTTGTGGTTATGTGTATTTTCGTTTGACATCCATTTGATATCAATGTCACCAATCTTAGAAAAAAGTTACTAAAAACGGTGTTACAATTTGCTAATTGTAACACCGAAAACAGTGTTACAATGTGTGCATTGTGAATGCAAAGTAGAAAAACAATATTCAAACAACCTATTGAGCGCCATCTTGCGATGCACGCGCCGTCTTACGGCGAATCTCTGCACTAGATAAAGTGAAAGTTTGCTATGCAACTCCTTATACGTGTGTGTTTGTTGTGTTGCAGGCACGGCAGGTTGAACGTGCTTCGGTGGTTGCTCTGGGAAGCACACAGTCGTCCCGAAATGCCGGCCCTGGAAAGGGCCTCAAGTACAACCCTGGCCCTGCACTATGCAGCGGCTAGAGGTTGCCTAGATTGCGTCCGATTGTTGGTAGATTCTTCACAGGAACTCAGGTGAGTGTGTAATCTTAAAAGACAAGTTTTTATTGCTTTATGTCATTATATCCAAGTTTTAGTGGTTAGAGTTGACCAGTTTTGTTGCTGTTTTTGTTACTTGAATTTTCTGACGTTTATGTCTCTCAAAGATATTTAGTGTTAGCTAAAGAACAAGATGTTTCTATATAACTTAAACTCAGTTTAAGTGTATAGCTTTTACATAATGTGATTTGTATTGATGGCCTAAATACAGTCACAAAAAAAAGTTACAACCAACAAAATGAAATAGCAGTATATTAATGTCACTGACATTCAAACTGTTTAAGATAGATAGAAATTATGCAATGTCTATAAAATATTATTGGTTTAAGTGTATGGGTTCGCACAGTCATAAATGTTAGATTCATTAAACTTAGAGTTTACAATTTGTGTTTTACTATTGATGTTCATTTTATTTTATTTTAAGGAAATAACGTATTTTGTAGCTAGTATTAGTAATTACGGTCGTAGAAATACAGCATATATTACGTTTTCATGGATTTTCCAGATCTCCAATTCTAAATCCAAAATAGCAGGAGTAAGCTGCTTTTACCTCTTTCGGATGGTTATAGAAATCATATTTCGTACCTGTATAAAGCTTAATAATTGGATTAGCCAGTGTACAGATTGTTAAATTTCGCAAAATGGCAATAGCCATGTCTAATACACAATTGCTTCTTGCAACATTTCACTTCAAATTGATTATTATGATTGGAGATAATAATAATTGTTATTGCATGAAGAGCTGCCGGACCATAATAGAAAGCCTACGTTCAATTTGCTCATTAGCCGCATTACAGATACCATCGGAAATTATGTATCTCAGAAGAATAGGTGTTGACATTTTCAAGTGGGCGCACAATCATATTTCTTGCGTATATTTCGCTCATGTGTTTGTGTGTGGACGCATTGCATGTAATGTTAAGATGACCAATTATTGTCCAACGTTATCCAACGCATATATGTGGAGCTCATTAAGTTTGAAAGGAAAATCTGATGTATAACGGAGAATTGCATAAAACTGTTTTGTAATATGGAGTATTTTGAACTAGTATTTCTACCAATCCTTTTTTCTGTGTATCTAAAGGATGAACTGGTATCAGTTTGGTCAAAATCGTTTCGATCCCAAAGAAACTGCATGTAACATTTGCCATTTGTTACAAAATACCATCCAGTTCGTCCCCTGGCAATTCTAAATATGTATATACAATACCAAATTTCAGTCAGATCCGTTGTACCGTTTAGACCAGTGTTTCCCAACCTTTTTTGAGCTATGCCCCACCGAAGCTGGTCTAAAAATCTCATGCCCCACTTCATATTGTCTTTTTTTATACCTATAACAGAGTTGGAAATGAACCTTACTCGGAACGGTGTACGTTTCTCATTTCGTCATTGGTACACATTCTGCCCAACAAACTTTGACTAATTTCCTCTCTGTGACGTAATGAAAAACTTGCGCCATTGGGGGTAGGGTTGCCAGGCGTCCGGCTTTAGCCGGACATGTTCGGCTTTTTAAGACCTTGTCCGGCTAAAAATAAAGGTGTCCGGCTTGTCCGGTTTTCGTCCGGCTTTTTACCATGTTTTCCGAGTAGTACCATAGAAGGAATGTATAGTAATCGACGAAAAAAAAATCGAGATTTCAGCAGAAAAACGCATTTTGGGGTCCTCTGAATCCATTGCAATGATTTCTGGAAAATGTATGTATTTATATATGGCCGTGAACACGATTGCACTCAAACGGAACAACAAATCGGGCTGAAATTTGGTATACATATTTAGAATTTCCGGGGAACGAACCTTTGGGGACAGTCTGACAGCCGGAAGTGGCAAATCTTACAAACGTCTTCTTGGGGATTTATCCGATTTTGACAGTTTGGCAAAACTTTGCCAAACTGATAGCTCACCATCCAGTGAATTTAAATACGTCAGTGCCACTGACATGACATGACATGACATTAAATGTCAGTATGACAAATGTCATTGTGTTATAGAAACTGACGTTAGGTAGGGTATAGCCACTCTGGAATAAATTATGATTAATTTAAAGTACTTCTTGCTCATAACAACTAGACTTATTTTAGATCATTAAATAACGAAGCGGAAAACCTTCTCCTTTGTCAGTATTATTTTGCAATACCAGGGCATAATGCAAATGTCGAGAGAATGATGTTTCTTCAAATCAATTTCCAATATTTTAATTGTGAAAAGTTTCACAAAATTATTTAAAGAAAAATTTAAAAAAAATTTAGAAAAAGGTTTGCTTTGTTTCGCATGCCAAATATTAATGTTTCTGGTATTTGCTGTTACATTAGAATCTAATTAAGTTATAATTGTTTTTTTTATTTTATATTGACCTCATGAAGAGTTTTATGTTCCTATTAATATATGTATTATGTTTTTAACAGTTTTTTGCCATGTTTTACTTAAATTTCAGAAAAAATTACGGTGTCCGGCTTTTAGGCCCAAATGTCCGGCTAAATGGATAGTTATGTCCGGTTTTTGAATTTTTTGACCTGGCAACCCTAATTGGGGGTATAAAAATAATAACATAAAACAATAATTTATTTGATTATTGAAATAAATACTAAGCATTTTAGCAGAAACAAAATTTGCTACATATTCTATTATAACAAAATAGAAATAAACATTCACTTAAAAACTAATACAACACAAATCTGCCATATTTTATTATAACTAAAACTGAAATTGTCACTGCAAGTGATAATCGTACCCTTGAATCTAATTATGAAATATTCGTGCTCATTGCTAAATCTGGAAAAAGCACAAAATAGGGGAACATTTAATTAAACTGTCAATATCAACATTTGTAAAAACGGTTTTAGAAAAAGATGACAAAGATGTGATAGCTGTGTCCCTTAGTAACAACAGTGTCAGAAAAAGAATGGTTAAAATGAGCAAGAGTGAGAGGCACTGAGGCCTTGTTGATAACTTATGTAAGGTACATTAATAAGGAACATTTTTTTGAGGAAATGTTATTCTGCAAATCATAAGAAAGTACCACGACCTCCAGAGATATTTTTTCTAAGCTAAAAAAACTATGTTATTAATTATGTCGATACTATTCCAATTCAGAACATAACATCTTGGTGCTGCCAATCGTGCTCCTAACATGATGGGCAAGAAAAGTGGCTGTTTAAAGATGAAAATCCAGAAATGCTTCTTGTGCATTGTGTAATCCACAGGGAAAACTTGGTAGCCAAAAATATTTGTTCAATGAAGTATTAAATTTAGTTATAAAAAGTATGAATTATTTTGTACTTCACAAATTAACTCGAAATGTCACATTCGGCATTAGCTTTGATAAAATTGACATATTTTATAACCGAATTTAATCTTCATTGAGAACTGGACAAACATTTTTGGTTACCAAGTTTTCCCTATGGAGCTATATTAGACAATGCACAAGAAGCATTTCTGGATTCTTATCTTTAAACAGCCGCTTTTCTTGTACATCATGTTAGGAGCACAGTCTGCAGTACAGGATGTTATGTTCTGTATTGGAATATTAAAGACATTGAAGTAATTTTTTTGCTTATGAAGAATATCTCCGGAGGTTGTGATGCTTTCTAATTTACAGAATAACATACCTTCAACAAAATGTTCCTCAACAATGTATCTTAAGTGGCATAGCTATCACATCTTTGACATATTTTTCTAAAAACGTTTTTACAAATATTGATGGCTTAATTAAATTTTTCCCTATTGTGTGTTTTTTTTTCAGATTTAGAATTGTGTAGGGATATTTAATAATTAGCCTCAAGGATATGATTAACGGTTGCAGTATGAACGGTACAAAGAGACTTTAAGGTAAGGTTTTTTTTCAAAATTTTTCTATATTCCAATTGCCCCCCTCAACAATCATATTGCCCCCCAGTGGGGCGTACGCCCCACGTTGGGAAACACTGGTTTAGACGCTATGGTGTTATTATTTCTTAGAATTGTATTTAAACTCAATATTGTTATGATGTAAATAACTATAAATACTAGTTATAAAGAAAAACTGGATACCTTTCTACTTGTTAAACGGGAAAAAACTCGCCAATTAGTAAAGCTCTATTGAGTAAAAGCAAAATAAGAAGTCGAAATTGATTTGTACGGATTAATTGTGTATAACAAAAACAGACTCAATGCCAAATACGTGTCTTTATTATCAGACGCATTACTTTCATTTTTTCAATAAATGTTCCAGATGTAATATTTCTTTTTTAGTTAAATTCGTATAAATGGTGTAGTTACGTGATGCAATGACAAAATGTATTCGTTTTCCAGTGCTTTAGGCATGCTATCTGTATTTATAATAAACATACCCACCATATCCATATAATAATAATACGTTCTCACTCACTTTGATTGTTAATTTATTCTAAACATTTCTTTCTTTGCCTAAAATACATTCGCTAGACGTGTAAGAGTACATTCACTTTATTATCAAATTGGTAGCAACTTTCGTGTCATACATTACAGATTTGCAACTCTAATAATGTCTAGGACTAATTTTATTATTGGGCAGAAATTGTCCACAACATTCTAATAATTCCTTCCCTAGTATACAGCACTGATAAAATAAATCTATAGGACTTTATTATGTATAATCAAACTATCAAAAAGAATAAAATTTTCTGAGAAATATATCTTTAATTGACACGATGGAAAATACTGCGGACTGGCAAATTTAGATTGCAACACCTGAAGAGTATCAGCGAGCGGTATGGCAAAAAAGCAATTAAGCGGATTTCTGCATAAATTGGAGACGGTGCGATCCGCTAACGCTATTAATTAATTAGAATCTGAAAAATTTCTAGTCGGTCACGCTCCGAAACGTGCACGTCATGCATGCTTTTCGAAAACACCTCTATATCCTTTAGGTACAGTGATTTATACTATCATTTATTTTTACCCACGTGGAAAATAATGCAAGACACATTGAGGTGTCTAAACAAAGTTAAATTATTTTAATTTAAACCTCAACAAAAAAATATGTTTGCTTTTCGTGCGGCTAGCAACTCTTTATTTATCAAAACCAAACTTGAACTAGCTTTTTGAAATATAACATGTTACTCTACGACTTGCTGTTGCTTTTTTATTGGGTCAGCAAAATGGATACACTAAATATCCCTGTTTTCTTTGTCTGTGGGACAGTCGTGCAAAAAATGAACATTAGGATAGGAAAAACTGACCGTCGAGAATAAATATGACCGTAGGAAAAGCTAACATCGGCCATGAACCATTGATAAGTCGAGAACAATAATTTTTTTACCTCTACAAATTAAATTTGGGCTTATTAAACAGTTTGTGAAAGCTTTATAGAAGAATGGTGTTTGTTCCAAATATATGTGTTAATCATTCCCTGGTCTCAATACAGGAAAATTAGAAGCGTGTATCTTTGATGGTCCACAAATCACATGACTTAGCTGGAACTGGAAGCATGGACAAACTTTGTATCAGTTATCGAAATATTTTGGGGAAATCACCAAGCTGAACAATATTAACTATACAAATCGTTGACAAAATGCTTCAACATTTTGAAAAACTAATTTTCTACCTATACTAATTACGAACTTTCAAGTGTAGGGCGCGTTCAGCGGAATCGCCCATTTTCGCCGACATTTGCGATCGAGTAGCTGCAAAATTGGGCTTTTCGATATTACTTTTGACGCTCGAATTGAAAAAAGGACACAATTCCGCGTGGACTGCGCGATATGTTGTAAATTAAATGCGTCAATTTTGAAAAAAAATCACGTTTTTGCAGCTCTTCGGGTGAAGGCGAACCTCGAGAAAATGTCACGTGACGTCTAGAAATTCCGACAAGCGGATCGATGAACGTCAAAAATTTACATTTTTTATCCGTTCCTGCCGACCTTATAAAAGCCGCTCGCTCTCATGTCTTACGATAAGATCCCTCTAAATACCCTTCGCAAAGAGTTTTGAGCAAAAAAACGGCCTTAAAAACAATTTTCGATCCAAAAAATCGATTTTTGTCGACCTGTGTTTTGCTGCTATTACTACAGTAACGTCAAACCCGAAACGCCCCCTGCCGGACATTCGTAACAACAGTAACAGATAGCAGATAACCTAAAATGTATCCTAAAATGTCCATATTGCGAATGTGGACAGGTGGGAACCCTTAACCACATATTTCTAGAATGCCCAATAACTAAAATCGAAAATTTTGACTTATACACAGAGCTAGTATGAGTACTAAGTTACATTATTTTCATAGTCATTTAGATAAATTTCCTGACAATCTGAGTGATTACAATGAAGAACAAGAGCAACGGTTTCAGCAGTATATCAAGATAACCGAGGAAAGACATGAAGGCCGATGGTATTGTCATATAACAGCAAACTACTACTGGACCTTAGAAAGGGACTGTCCTGAACAAAAATACATTATAAAACCACACAGAAAACGTTTTCTTAATTTAAATTTGTGACTTTTTAATTCTTTTATGCCGCAAAATCAATCAACACGGGGGAATGTAATGTATTATACAAATAAGTACATCGAAATTTGTATTTTATCGATAAATCAGAAACTGGGTAATCACCAAGTTGAATGAAAACTGTTTCGGAGAAAAACATTCTAAGCAAACAGCGTAAAAAGATTGTTATTGCGATGGTCACAATTGACGAGCACTTGCGAAAGAAGCGAAAGTGTGAATTCATAACTTGCCAACTGCTTTAGAACGAATCAAAATTGCCGACAGACACTGTGAAGGTAGCAGTAAACACTGGTCAAGTTTTACAACGTAAATTGAAGCGTATCCTATGTTGTTTTAGTTTTAGTTTTCGATCTGGTAGATTCTATACGTAGCTCATCAAAAACCTTTGATATTCCCCCCCCCCCAGAATTTCCAAATATCTTCTTTAAGAAAAAACCATGGAATCACACCAAACCGACCTAAAAGGTCACCAGACTCATTTGTATCACAATTTCGAGACTAACGACCACAAACATCAACGGGAGATGTTCAGACAGATACATCAATTACCCTAAAAAGCCCAGACAAACGACGATCCGCGAAAACAGTAGAGAACTACCGTACTTCAATTGTTCCGTCCTTCCAGTACGGTAGACGCGAACCAAAAGCCAGCAGCAGCCAGCTACTTTCTTCGAAGACAATTGCCAGAGTAGACGGTCTGACGATTTTCTTCTATCGTAGTAGTACGGTCAGTACCGTACTAACTGTCAATGTTGAAAGGTGGTAGACCCATAAGCTCACGCTGTTGCTATACTTTGCTATAGATATATAGAGACTGTAGTGTTTATTCGCGATGTGTGACTTTGATTAGTTTTTTTTTTTTTTGGGATTTCGTGAGTTTTCTTTTTTGGATTTGGTCTTCTGTATCTATGAGATCGAATTTGTTGGAAGGTATGGCAAATTTGATCTGTAGGAATGGTACCGGAAAGAAAAGTAAACAGAAAACTGGATTGAAATTAAGGTAAGCGATTAGACAATTTAGAATCTGGGTCTAGCGCGCTTTGCGATGCATTAAGTAGCACCGTGTTTAAGATGGTGTTGTTATCTGGTATATCTGGAACGTAAAATTGAGGATTTTGTACGCTATGGTTAGCGAGGATGATTAAAATAGATTTATAATCCCGCTACAGTATCTATGTAATTAAAGGACATACAAAACTATTTGATTCAATGTTACTTATCTACCTAATACTAATTACGAACTTTCAAGTGTAGGGCGCGTTCAGCGGAATCGCCCATTTTCGCCGACATTTGCGATCGAGTAGCTGCAAAATTGGGCTTTTCGATATTACTTTTGACGCTCGAATTGAAAAAAGGACACAATTCCGCGTGGACTGCGCGATATTTTGTAAATTAAATGCGTCAATTTTGAAAAAAAATCACGTTTTTGCACCTCTTCGGGTGAAGGCGAACCTCGAGAAAATGTCACGTGACGTCTAGAAATTCCGACAAGCGGATCGATGAACGTCAAAAATTTACATTTTTTATCCGTTCCTGCCGACCTTATAAAAGCCGCTCGCTCTCATCTCTTACGATAAGATCCCTCTAAATACACTTCGCAAAGAGTTTTGAGCAAAAAAACGGCCTTAAAAACAATTTTCGATCCAAAAAATCGATTTTTGTCGACCCGCGTTTTGCTGCTATTACCACAGTAACGTCAAACCCGAAACGCCCCCTGCCGGACATTCGTAACAACAGTAACAGATAGCAGATAACCTAAAATGTATCCTAAAATGTCCAAATTGCGACTGTGGACAGGTGGGAAGCCTTAACCACATATTTCTAGAATGCCCAATAACTAAAATCGAAAATTTTGACTTATACACAGAGCTAGTCTATCTACCTATACTAATTACGAACTTTCAAGTGTGGGGCGCGTTCAGCGGAATCGCCCATTTTCGCCGACATTTACGATCGAGTAGCTGCAAAATTGGGCTTTTCGATATTACTTTTGACGCTCGAATTGAAAAAACGACACAATTCCGCGTGGACTGCGCGATATTTTGTAAATTAAATGCGTCAATTTTGAAAAAAAAATCACGTTTTTGCACCTCTTCGGGTGAAGGCGAACCTCGAGAAAATGTCACGTGACGTCTAGAAATTCCGACAAGCGGATCGATGAACGTCAAAAATTTACATTTTTTATCCGTTCCTGCCGACCTTATAAAAGCCGCTCGCTCTCATGTCTTACGATAAGATCCCTCTAAATACCCTTCGCAAAGAGTTTTGAGCAAAAAAAACGGCCTTAAAAACAATTTTCGATCCAAAAAATCGATTTTTGTCGACCCGTGTTTTGCTGCTATTACCACAGTAACGTCAAACCCGAAACGCCCCCTGCCGGACATTCGTAACAACAGTAACAGATAGCAGATAACCTAAAATGTATCCTAAAATGTCCATATTGCGAATGTGGACAGGTGGGAAGCCTTAACCACATATTTCTAGAATGTCCAATAACTAAAATCGAAAATTTTGACTTATACACAGAGCTAGTCTACCTATACTAATTACGAACTTTCAAGTGTGGGGCGCGTTCAGCGGAATCGCCCATTTTGGCCGACATTTGCGATCGAGTAGCTGCAAAATTGGGCTTTTCGATATTACTTTTGACGCTCGAATTGAAAAAAGGACACAATTTCGCGTGGACTGCGCGATATTTTGTAAATTAAATGCGACAATTTTGAAAAAAAAATCACGTTTTTGCACCTCTTCGGGTGAAGGCGAACCTCGAGAAAATGTCACGTGACGTCTAGAAATTCCGACAAGCGGATCGATGAACGTCAAAAATTTACATTTTTTATCCGTTCCTGCCGACCTTATAAAAGCCGCTCGCTCTCATGTCTTACGATAAGATCCCTCTAAATACCCTTCGCAAAGAGTTTTGAGCAAAAAAAACGGCCATAAAAACAATTTTCGATCCAAAAAATCGATTTTTGTCGACCCGTGTTTTGCTGCTATTACCACAGTAACGTCAAACCCGAAACGCCCCCTGCCGGACATTCGTAACAACAGTAACAGATAGCAGATAACCTAAAATGTATCCTAAAATGTCCATATTGCGAATGTGGACAGGTGGGAAGCCTTAACCACATATTTCTAGAATGCCCAATAACTAAAATCGAAAATTTTGACATATACACAGAGCTAGTTATATAATACTAAATATAACACAACACGAACTGGGATGTTTTTGGTGACAATCCAACAACACGAAGTAGCAAGTCTTCCATGCACTTTTTTTGGGATTTAACAGATTTTGGCCAAACTGGTACCAGCTTGTCGTTCAGTAAACAAATATGTATACCAATTTACATATCAATGTAATGTATGATTTAGGAGCTATAAGCGTCTATAGAAGCAGTCTACCAGAAAGAACATATTGGTAAATTTTGGAAAACATCAGTAGTCACTGATATTAGGCAGGCATCCAGAGTACCTTCACAAAATTGAAGAATTAGGGAAGGTTTAGACGCGAAGTAGAACGTGGTAATTGGTTGGGTTGTGTTTGATCAGGAAGCTATTTTATAAAAGTCGATTTTAACATCCTCAATAGAAAGTATCACAAACGATGATTATAGAAGAAGGAATCGGACCAGATAGCTATAAAAAACTGATACCAGCTCATCCTCCAGTCACTTTAAACTTGTATAGAAATTTGCAGATCAGTGGAATGAACGGTTTAGGTGGTATAAGAGTTTATAGGAACAGTTTGACAGTATCCACAGCCAACAAACGTCAGTACCACTGATATGACATGAAATTACATGTCAATATGACAAATGTCATTATCTCATAGAAACTGACGTCAGATAGGGTCCAGAGTGGTTCTGTTTCAACAAAACTGAATACTTGCAAAAGTGTTCAGACACTTTTGTCAATAATGTGCCAATAATGTAGTTTAATTGTAGTTTTGCATGTGGAGAAATGCACTTTGACATTTGTAACAGAGCTTTCATATCCACAGATCTCTTAGAGATAGCATACAATGCTGTAACTGACCATTAAATCCCTATTCTTAAATCTAAATATAGCTTACAACTAATTTTGTGTGATGTGTGAGTAATATATGTCGTGTTACGAAATCAGGAAATGCATTAGTATCAGTTTTTGTCTAGAAGTAATATTTGATGTATATGTTACCGAAAATAGATTAAAATATGATAAATTATATAAAGTATTAAATAAATAATAGTTATAATGCAGTCAAACTATTTATTATATTGTATTTTGGCGAGATGAAAACTGAAGAACCAGCGTGTACTTGAGTAGGTATAGATGTTTCAAACCGAGGAGAGCACAGTTGTGTATGCAACCAAATATACGCGAGTCAATTATAAACCATACACTGGGTATAATTGGTTGCATATGTCACTGTGCTCTACTTCGTTTAAAACAACTCTAATAAATCTTGGTATAAACGAAGTAGTACTAGGTAGTAATAAATTAAGCAATTTCTAGTTAAAATCTACGGTGCATATCAAGGATTTTACTCGAACTTCCTTATAACATTATTGACTCGAGTGCATACAATACGATTTCCTACTTTTATTTCAATCTACGCATAATAACAGCAATCAGTGATTAGTTTGCTTTATACTTTCTATGTTAAAATCGCTCACGACTCACAACAGCATATGCATAATTCATTACGAATATCTCTTACCGGTCAAACCAAAACTAATATATTCAAGGAGCAGGTGATAGGATACATCGATCTGCTTCAAATGCCTAATATCGAAAGTTTAAATTAATATATTACATGTGTGAGGCAAAACTACTTAAGAGTTCTTGCGCAAAATATCAATAGGTAGAGATTGATTATTGGTATTTAGAAATATTTACTAGCTCTGTGTATATGTCAAAATTTTCGATTTTAGTTATTGGGCATTCTAGAAATATGTGGTTAAGGCTTCCCACCTGTCCACATTCGCAATATGGACATTTTAGGATACATTTTAGGTTATCTGCTATCTGTTACTGTTGTTACGAATGTCCGGCAGGGGGCGTTTCGGGTTTGACGTTACTGTGGTAATAGCAGCAAAACACGGGTCGACAAAAATCGATTTTTTTGGATCGAAAATTGTTTTTAAGGCCGTTTTTTTGCTCAAAACTCTTTGCGAAGGGTATTTAGAGGGATCTTATCGTAAGACATGAGAGCGAGCGGCTTTTATAAGGTCGGCAGGAACGGATAAAAAATGTAAATTTTTGACGTTCATCGATCCGCTTGTCGGAATTTCTAGACGTCACGTGACATTTTCTCGAGGTTCGCCTTCACCCGAAGAGGTGCAAAAACGTGATTTTTTTCAAAATTGACGCATTTAATTTACAAAATATCGCGCAGTCCACGCGGAATTGTGTCTTTTTTTCAATTCGAGCGTCAAAAGTAATATCGAAAAGCCCAATTTTGCAGCTACTCGATCGCAAATGTCGGCGAAAATGGGCGATTCCGCTGAACGCGCCCTACACTTGAAAGTTCGTAATTAGTATAGGTAGATAGAAAGGATGAGTCTGAAAATGTGTCTATATACACAGTACGAAGCAAAACTAGGTATTTTCTTTTTTGAAATTTGTCGAATTATAACAACATCTGTTTATTTTCGTTTATATGCCATTTCCTGCTTTCATATTTAATACGTTAGCTCTGCAGGATGTATAATTGTGCCTGTGATATAATTCCTTGTACAAAAAGTGCTAATTACTATGATCAATTATCCAACTTGCTACATAAATAAAAATAATAAGTAACACTAGATCACGGGGATTAAAATAACGGTACACATGAAATATGGACAAAAACGTTATTAGATCTTGCGTTATGCGTCTTAGTTTTACATTTTACAAGAGACCAACATCAAGACTAGAACGCGATGTACTGTTATAACTTAATGTTCTGTATTTTTTTTTTAATACGTTTCTTCAGGTATATAATATTCAACTTTTCCAATTACATCAATAACTGTATAAAATCGATTATTATCGAAAAATATAGAAATAATAATATGCTCCAAATAAATTGTATTGTACTGCTTACATCAGCATCTAGAACTTGTTCTGCTAATATTGCAAAATCTGATAATATTTAATATATAATAATAGCCAGCAATGGTTTCCTGGGAAAAAGTAAGGTCGTCAATTTTTATAGATCACCGCAACAATTGAATTATTAAACCTGATTTAGCAGTAAATTTACACAGCTAACCACTTAGGAAGGTTAGTTGCATCACTTTATTGTAAATTTTTAAACAATGCTGCCGCACTTGAACAATGACACCACATCTTTGTTTTTCTTTTTAATTTGATATAAAAAAAAACGACTTACAGTATAAAAAACGAATTACAGTATAAAAATACTTAATATTTGGATTTTGATTGGTTCTCTTATTCTTCCAGTTTATTAAGACAATTGCGACATACTGTAATACAGCCGAGTTCAAATTAATTTATAGTATATACTGTTATGTTAATAAATTGCTTGGTTACGACTTAATTTATTGCATCGAATTGAACTGATTTGGATCGAAAGTAAACTTTTTGAAGGCATTTCAACACAACGTTGTTGTGGACAAAGTCTAGAACTTGTCGGATTATATATCAAAATATTACGAAACTTCCGCTCTGAGCTAAATCAAAATTAAATAAAATTGTAATTAATACTACAATTTTGTTCAACATTTCGCTATTATCGAGAATTATTGCAAGGGAAAAAGTGGAGTCAAAAGTGTACCAATTAAAAAACTCTCCAAATTGAATTTGGCGCCATGCTTCGTAGAATCTAGTTAACATTAAGCATTCACACCTGTGATCACGACTTTGATCTTGATCGTTCCACTTTACCGCACATCAAGCTACTGCATTTTTTTTTATATCAAGAAAAGAAAGAAACTTTCTTCGGGTTGATATACGAGCGAAAGTACACACAAATTATAACGAAATTTACGGCATCACAATTAAGGTACAATTAGGAAACAATTTTTACACTTACGAAACATCACAGTGAACTCGTTAGTCATTTTTTCTCTAAATAAATTAAAGCATTAATTACTTAATTATCTTAAAACATAATTTTTGTTTTAGTGCTAATACCCAAATGGACAACGATGTCACTCCAGTGTATCTAGCAGCGCAAGAAGGTCACCTAGAAGTGCTAAAATTTCTTGTATTGGAAGCTGGGGGCTCTCTCTATGTCAGAGCTAAAGATGGCATGGCGCCCATACATGCAGCCAGTCAGATGGGGTGCCTCAACTGCGTAAAATGGATGGTAAGTCACTGTTTTTGACGTATATCATCAAATCATAACCGAGAAAATGAATAAAAGTCAACCGATACTCATGAAAGAAAATAGGTCCCAGCACACCACCTTGTGGCACACCAGAATCTGACAAACTTTTACAATTACAATTAGTATCGTTTAGTGTTTTGCAAGATACAAGTTCAATCATCCTATTGACCAATTTAAGGCGAATACTAGCAGATGGAGAGAAAATTGTATTGGATTATATGATGTACCGGTTTAGAAAAGAAATTGGCTTTGAACTCAACACCGGAGTAATATCTGTTGTAAAAGTACGACCTGTTCTTTGGCGCGCTGCCATCTGTAGCACTAGTAATGGCGTTAATATTCAGCTCATTAAGGCAAAGTGCAATAAAATCTGTTTAAGGAGTTGACAAATTGAAGCGATTAACAACAATGTGATGACTTTGTTCGCCATCCATTGTCTAAATGTTCGCAGGAGACAGGTTAAGTATATGACCAGAGACAATAAAACACTTTCTCTCAGTTTAATTAAAATTAAGTACGCGCGTTTACATTATGTAAAAACTGGTCAATTATAACACTTTTATTCTTTTTGTTTAGTATCGCTTGTCTCAGACTTACGTAAGAGACTTTTCCTGTAACAATATTTTTTAAGGAGACTCTCCGAGGTCTTTATGTTGGAATCCAGTGTGGATGTGGCTTCACAGAATTTGAGTTTATTGTTATTTTTTATTCAGATACAAGATCAAGGTGTTGATCCCAATCTAAGGGATGGTGATGGAGCTACCCCACTGCACTTTGCAGCGTCCAGAGGTCACCTGGACACCGTACGATGGTTACTGAAACACGGTGCTAGGCTGTCACTGGACAAATTCGGAAAAAGTCCTATAAATGACGCAGCGGAAAACCAGCAAGTCGAAGTAAGTAAATTTCTCAATAGAATTTGCAGAACTTACCTTTAATTTGTATATAAGAATAATTTTCTTTTTGAAAGTATTATAATTTATGTTTATTGCTATTTAAATTTTTATTTTATTGGTATTTAAATTTCGATAAAATGTTTTTGTTATGTCCCTATAACAATGACAATATACATGACCATGCTTTTTTTCATGGTATTTAATTATGTTGATGGTGACGTATACCTTACTATACAAAAGGAAATTGGGGTTTTAATTTGTAAATCCTGTCTGTGATGAGATTTTTTGTTGTTTTATTTGCGTTTCAATGTCGTTTTATTGTATTTGACAGTGTCTGAACGTGTTAGTACAGCATGGGACAACGCCAGACTATAAGGACAGTGACAAGAAACACAGTTGTTCCTGCGCAAGGAAAAATGAACATGTAAAACGAGTAAGTAACTTTTTTCGTTGGTGCTTTTATAAAATTAATAATACCTATTCATAATTTTGCTAAAGCGTATAACTGACTCAATCAGTTCTTTTCTAGAGAGAGTAACATGATAAATAACATAATAAACTAGTATTATGTACTTGTTCGTGTAAATTTACGACGTATATCTATTTTTTAGGACTTAATACTTCATTCAACATTACCTTTCACTAGTATTGTCTACGCCGGATATGTAGCAATATAACATTGCATCGACTATAAGGCTCTACAAGTAGATATATAGCTACAGTTGATTAAATTTTTAATTAACAATTATAAAGTTTAAGGCGACCATAAAAGCTCAACATCAGTAATAATTATTGCCCATTATCACAAAGGAAAATTAGAGCAATTTATATAATTAATCAGATCAAAACTTTTATGGTTTCAAGTGCATACCTGCCTGGCCTGTTATTTATGATTACATGTAATATATCAAGGCAACAAGTAGCATATTTTGAAAATGTTTCTTTTGACTTTACAGGGAAGCATAAGCAGTGACTGTTCAAGTTGCAAACACGGCTCACTCAATTCAGCGAACTCCCAGAATTCATCGAATAGTCAAGAACCCTTTTATTTGCATCCCCCATTGGCAGCAAGGAGTCTGGAAGCTGCACATGCACCACAGGATGGTCTATATATAAATCCAATGAATTCACATCGACACAGGTAGGACTTTCTACTCTTATTTTTTTCGTAGTTGGTTTTTTTTTTTCTTTCACATTTTATTTTCAATTTTTATTACATGTTTCTTTTTTTGATTTCTTGTCAATAGCAAGAGTGGTTCTGAATGCAGTAGCGGTAGTAGTACTCAAGGAGAGTCCTTCTACCTACACAATCCTGGAGATGTGATTTACAATCGTGTTAAGGACCTCTTCGAGAGCAATACAGCAAGTCGTCAGCAAGGTACAGGAAATGGATTATCAGCATTAACAGGTTTGTTGTTTCATTTTTTATGCCGTCAAATATTTTGTTTTTGATTCTGGTGCTGTATGAAGTGTTGGCACAATGAAGTGTCTGAACACTTTTGCAATTATTCAATTTTGTGAAGCCAGAGCCACTCTGTACCCTACCTTACGTCGTCTCTGTGACATAATAACATCTATCACACTGACATTTAATGTGATGTCATGTCAGTGGCACTGACGTTTGTCAAAATCTGACAATTTGCAACACAGCAATGAAGGCTGTGGATTCTGTCAAACTGCTTCTATAAAAGCTGAATTTGTCTATAATTTGCTGCAAGAATCATCAAAATCTAACCATTTCAAAGCATACATATCCAAGGCATCATAAAGAACCTAAATAACAGAGTGAATAAATCCAATACACCGCAAATTTCTCGGCAAAGTATCGGCAGCTTTCTTCACCAGTATAACACAATACCTCTCTCTCTCGCCTTTAATTCTTCAGTCACAATTAAATACCCGGTATAATTTAATATTAACGGTCTTAACCGTGCAGCTTACCGTATGTCGCTGGACGAACGACGCTCCAATTTTCCAATTTCCCCCCTCTTCTTCATATTCAACAGTACAGTATTCCGTTCTTTGACATCCATCACTATCAGCATCGGAAACTAGCAAATAAACGACATAAACTACAGATCGGACTCACTAATTGTGTCTATAAAAGTCTTCCAGTTTATTTATAAGCGTTTAATGATAGATCTGCTTGTCGATTTTAAGTATTGTCAGAGGCTTGACGCTGCACAGAGAGTTGATGATCGTAGAGACCTATAGAAAAGAATGATTGGAAATGCGAACGCTGTAAAACATCTGCTTTAGTTTCACTTGGTAGCAAGCAGTTGCTGTGAAAGGTTCTGTGTATACTTGTGATGATATGTTTTTATATAGAGGACTGAAATGTAAGCGTTTTCTTCCTAACAAATCTTTGTTAACTCAATTTTCTAACTTAACCTTCGAACCTTGTATTCTTCCAGTGAAAGTAGAAGTTCACTCCAGCAGCAGTGGAGCTGGTTCGGACGAAAATTTATCATCTTCAGACCTATCAGAGCGCTCAGGGGAACACGAACATGACTACGAAGACATCTACCTGGTCAGGGAAGAATCCAAGAAGGCTTCCACCGCCCAAAACAACAATAACAACAACAAAGAACGTGTGAACTCTGCCAGATCAAGATCCAGAGATTCAGGCTCGCATAGTAGATCGGCTTCGGCGAGTTCCTCGAACTCTGGTTGCAACGTCGTCGTCAAATTAACACCAACCAATGGTACAACGAAGAAAGACACCAAGAAACCGAATGAATTCCTACCAAAACCGCAAAAGTTGGAGAAGAAAACGCCAGCGAAGACCACGTCAACGGAGAGTGGATTGTCAACGTCTCCTTCCTTGAGTTCTGAGGAAGAAGTGGAGAAGATTAAGCTCGGTGTTAGACATTCGATGCCTTTGGCTTCGACGGCTTCAAATTCGAGTACTCTGGTGAATGGGGGTGGGAAGTCGTTGAAGAGGGTGACTTCTGTACCTGGTGATGTCAATCCACCGCCGCCACCACCTCTCCCCGCACCTAGGGATCAGATGCTGGACGAACCCAGAGGTGCTGAGGTTGTAGAAGTTGTTGAGGAACCCACTTTGAAGCCTTCTGAGATCGTGAAGGGATTGTGTAAAAGTATGAGTTCACTGAGTGAGTATTTTAATGAGTTACTTATTCTTTTGAGCGTTTTACAAAGTATACTTCAATATTGTTCCAAATTTTAACTTTTCTCAAGTGATATAATTTTATTGGGCAAGATGCCAGTTCGCATTAGATTCTTGAATTATTCATACGTAAATATATAGCTTAACTGTACCACATACCTAATGGTTCTCTTTCTTAAAACTAGATATATAATGAATTAAATTAATTAGAAGCAAAATCCTCTAAAAAGCGGGTCTTTCGCAATTAGCGAACCGTCAAATTTGGAATAGTTAAAAATAGAACGAGAAATTTGCAATTCAAATTGCTTTTGTCGCAAACGACATTTGTTTATAGTTCTATGGAATAGTTCTATGGAATAGTTCTATGGAATAGTTCTATGGAATAGTTCTATGGAATAGTTCTATGGAATAGTTCTATGGAATAGTTCTATGGAATAGTTCTATGGAATAGTTCTATGGAATTTAAGGCCTTTGTACCATTAATTTTCTTGTAATATCTTTAATTATTTAGGTTAAGTTTAACGGCATGAAACATGCAACAAGACATATATTGTGAACGAACGGTATTCTCCACACTAACGTTAGAATCTGCACATGTAATTTAAAATAATGCAGATTGCTCACTTGCGAAAGAAATTAAATTTTTAAACCAATTTAGTTTTGTACAGCTGTTCCAATTTATTAAAGTAAAGTGATTTTTTTGCCAACGCGAACTACATTACACATACGCAGGCCAATTGGAAAGAATTGGCATTCCCATTGGAAAGATTCCCCTTCCTAACTTTTTGACCTGCAATTCTTCACTTTCGTGAAGCCACAGTCACTCTGGATCTAGACCTGATGTCAGTGGTCATTGACATTTATCAAACATTGCCAATTTACAACCATATCGACTAAGGCTACTCTCAGACTGCTTCTATGAACGCTTATAGCGCTTAAACCGTTCATCGTACTGATCTGCAAATTTGTATACATATCCCGATCCGTTGTATCAAAACTCTGACTCATTGATGACTCATCCGAATTAAAAATCGTGAATTTTTCGGTCACACACTTGCACCTACAAAAAAAAGCGCCGTACAGTACCATGCCGTGCTGCATTTCGCTTATACCACTTACCAACAGAACCCGAAAGAAATAATTAACCAGTTCGCATGTTAAAACCCACGCTCCCCACCACAACTAATGCTAATATCTCTTCCTCAGCGTCAGCGAAGCGCTTGAACTCATCCTGCTCGGACCTAACCATCATTAGTCTGCACGACAGTGAAGACTCAGACAAAACTACGCATCTTGTGAACAAACAGCGGGTTTTGCCATTCATTCCGCCGAGTTTCCCGGGTAGTTCGGATTCAAATAACCTGATAAAGCCGTCGGAATACTTGAGGAGCATCAGCGATAAAAGAAGTTCCATAGCTTCGACTAAAAGCTCTTTGGATTATGAAGAGTCCTCGATAATTACCAACATAGTGGAAGACAAAAAAGAAGTGGTTGTTCCTTCAGGTCCACCACCGCCTCCTATGCCTGATCTCTTCAAGGAACCAACACAGAAGACCATGGCACCCAAGGAGGCTCATGAGAAATCGAAAAAACAACAACCGTTGTCGGCCATCAGTATTCAGGACCTGAACTCGGTCCAATTGAGGAGAACTGATAAATTGGTTGCCTCTAAGACGTTCTCCGCTCCAACTAGGAGCATGAGCCTGCAGTGTCTTCAAAGCGACGCGTACTTATCGCAGAAGAGTGACCTAATCGCAGAGCTGAAGATGTCCAAAGATATTACTGGGATAAAGAAGTTGAAGATTGAAAAGGCTAAGGTTGAACAGAGGTCAGAGAAAGATATGTATAAAGAAATTTCACAGCAGTTCACTGCTACCAATTTCGTGGAGAAGGTATGTGTAGTTTCTTGTTTTATTCAATGGTACAATGTTGCTAAATCATCATTTTTCAGATACCGGATAAAGATAATACAGGAAACGTAATTCCTCCATGGAAAAGGCAAATGTTAGCGAAGAAGGCGGCAGAAAAGGCAAAGAAAGAACTTGAAGAACAGCTTCAGAGGGAGGCCGAAGAAAAACGTTTGCAATCAATACCACAATGGAAGAGGCAATTGATGGCAAAAAAGGAAGAAGCAGAACATAGGATGAGGTAAAACTAACTAAATGATACTAAATGCTAAAATGATACTAAATACCGAGATATGGGTATTTGATGAATTTATTAGATTAGATGAATTGAAATTAAATTTACAAGGTTTTGGATAAAACAATGTATCTTCTTTAAAATTTAAGATATCGGAATGAAACAAATGCCAGTACATTACATACTAATTAATTTGGCTTTAAAGCTCCAAATGAAGACCACAAAAACGTCGTGTTGGTTACACAGATCAAATGAATATTGCTGTGGTGGAAATACACTCATTTTAGGTCATTTTTTTTTTTTAATTTTTGTTTATTTTAGGCAAACCTTGTACACACCGAAGGTGTCTGATGAGAAAAAGGTGCATCATGATATCCAAGAATGTTTGAAACAAAACCAAGCTAGCGAGGAGGTGAATACCAAGCAAGACATCAACAATAACAATAATAATAACAACATTAACAATAATAATAACAACATTAACAATAATGATGAAGATTTTGAGACACCACAAAAAGAAGAACATATCATACCATGGCGAGCACAATTAAGAAAGACAAACAGCAAACTAAACTTGTTAGATTAAAATTTAAGTAATATTATTTAAAACATTTTTTGTAAGTCATTACCATTAGTCATTTTTTGCTTGTATCATATTATAATCATAGCTATACCTTACTTAAGCGACACAAAAAGATTTTCAACTTCTATTATCTTCGAAATTTAATTTTTCTTAACCAGAATCTTAAAAAAAGCACAAATCTTTCCATAAGTGATTATTTTGTTGCAATATTAGTTTGTAAGCTGTTACGATAATGCTAGTTAGTCACTATTTCATGTATAAAATATGATCACATGCAATGTTACACAACGTTATAGTGAAATAATTCAACAGGAATATTTATAATTATACCAAGTTAGAAATATCACCCTGTATGTTTTGGTTTAGGTACACAATGCTTTATGAAATAGACGCAAATTTGAAGCTGTCAACATAGCCACATTTTGTATATGTTATTGTAAATATTATCGAATAAACATTATTATTTTTAAATGCTTTTCTTGTTTTACTATTCAAATCTCCCGGGGATGTAGAAATCCACGAACACCCAAGATGGCGGACCTGTCAAACCCATTCAAACCGCCATCTAGAGAATTATCTTTGAAACATCGATATGCATATTGGGTTGTCTACTTGTGACAATATTATGAAGTAAAGTGCGGCCATAGGCAACCCAGTAAACTACTTAGTTGGACCTTCACAGCGCATGTCTGACTCGATCCAGCTTTCTCCTTTGCACCTCTTCGTTTTGAGGTCTCAGCCAACAGGTTCTTCCTTGCTTGACCAGAAATTCTTAACTCGCGTTAGGAGAGCAGGTACCGCGTCTGTCACGTCGCCAAATTCGTAAACATGCCAAACAGTGGATAAAAAGTGTTATTATTAACTCTTAAAAAAACACCCAAACAATCCTCAAAGTTCATCGGTTAAGTGTTTTAGAATCAAGTGATTTCAACGTGCGTCTACGCGACGATTTTACTCATCCAAAGTACAACATATTCAAGATGCCTTGTTCAGCAGTGACTTTGAGTTTAGCGACTATAACGTCGATTATTGCTGTCTCTCTATTGACAATAGCTTTTGCTACGGATAATTGGCAGTATATTGATGTCAAGAGGACGAATATTCAGGTAAATATTGTTTAACTTTTAATTTTTGGAGTATGGTTGATTTATTATGGGTTTTGATTGTTCTAAATCGTATGTAAAACCGTTCTAAAATGGCGATTTCTATGCCAGAGCCTTGGTATGTTCTAAACAATTGGCTAACTGTGGTTCCGTACCATGCTGTGTGGTAAATTGCGAAAGAGTTTGGTAATTTGGCTTTGTTACATGTATATCGAGATACAAGAAGTACATATTTCATTAATTCTGGTTATTAGCTTCTTAAATGTTGAAGAAAACCCGATAGAATTACCCATTATTAAGAACTCATGATTTGGTACATAAAAACAGCAATAGCTTTGATATGACTGTACTTGATGTACAAGAACTGAGACTAGACACAATCTTATGGAAGTTGGAACAATAACATCCCTTAAGAGCAGGTATAAGTTACCCTTGTAGACTTTTGCCACCTGTTTCTTGATTATTCCCAAGTTGACAGTCTCATTTTTGTCACTTTCTACAAGTTGACAACCTTCCTCGCAGCAATTTAGATAAGATATCTTAACCATTGTGTTATTATGACCGAAATAGTTGGAATATTTGAAATTTGTATTAATCACCAATGGCACTTTGCATGCATAAAACAAGTTTGATTCATTTCTTTTTCGAAAAAAAATTTTTCGTCGATTACAATACTTTCTTTCTAGGGTACTAGTCGGAAAGTAAAAAGTACCTAGGCATAACCACTACATTATTGTAACCAAACATCATAAGATTTGCATACAAATTTATCATAAAAATTAAGCATTATAAAAGGCATCTATTAGGTACCTGGCATTGGAAAACGTCAGTTTTGTGACTCCTAGATCTGATCTAGATCGGTTAGGTTCTTCCTTCCTAATCTGCAACAAGAAACGTATAAACTCAGTGTTGTTAAAATAGTAACTACTTCATTCATCTACAAAGTTACTTACTTAAAAAAAACCATAACCCTGATCATTGCAGTTAATCCATGAATAAAGAGTATAAACAATGGGGGCCTTAAATCACTTCCAACATGCTCCTAAAACAAAAAAAAAATACTCTACTTATAAACATTGAACATTTTTGTAGCGCCTATTGCACAAAGGAAACCCACTCCTCGTCCATCTGAAACAAAAAAAACACACAGATTTTAACTTTTTTGAAGCAGAAACGAGCAAGGGGGAAGATCCCAAACCATCACCTCGCTAACCTGCAGCGACATCTTCTTCCCTCTCGCTCGTTTCTGCCAGGTATCGCAAGAATTACAAAGAAATATCCACTTACCGGAATTTTTCAATAATACCACCAATCAAGGTCAGATGATTAGCACTACCACTGCTTTTGACGACTCTACAGAACTCCGTAGAGAGTCAAAAAGACCGATAACGCGCCGCGAACCTAAAGAAGTCCAAAAATCCTACCTTATTACGTCTTCTTCCCCTCCAACGAAGGATGACATCTCCTTGAACCTACCTTTAGATGTCTTCGTCCTTGGAAGCTGCCACTCCGGTAAAATCCTCCTCCAAGTCAGTCCTTCTTCTCCCTTGGGCATCTACGGCTGCTATTCAACACTACACACGCAAGATTTAAAAACGCGCACAACTAAATGTCCAACACTTCACTACATCACCGTCGTTGTCCATCTGCAACAATAATATAACCAAATATAACCAAATATTCATCCACAATGTTTATTATGATCCAAACGCTACCAGTACTAGTTATTACTCAACAAAATTTGATTAATGGCGCTGAAATGAGTACGGAACGTGATTTTTATACACACGGGGTAATAGGTTAGGTCAAAATCACTTAAAACACTACTCAAAATATCACAAATTACCTGTTGCGAATATTTACTGGTATATCTGTGTGCAACACACGCGTACGCCGTGAAATTCTGTCAAAAAAAAAAAAAACAACGCAGACGCGCAGAAAATGTTTGGCAAGATGGCCGAAAAATGCAAATTAGCTCGATTGTAGTGAACAGGTATTGGCGTTGCTTAGTTACGAGACTAATACATCTAGCTTTTGTCGATCGGTTCTTACTATTTCGCAATGTTAGATAATTCAGTTTTACTAGCCGATAATAATTTGATGCGTAAGACAAAATAATTTAGTATTACTTACTAGCTCTGTGTATATGTCAAAATTTTCGATTTTAGTTATTGGGCATTCTAGAAATATGTGGTTAAGGCTTCCCACCTGTCCACATTCGCAATATGGACATTTTAGGATACATTTTAGGTTATCTGCTATCTGTTACTGTTGTTACGAATGTCCGGCAGGGGGCGTTTCGGGTTTGACGCTATTGTGGTAATAGCAGCAAAACACGGGTCGACAAAAATCGATCTTTTGGATCGAAAATTGTTTTTAAGGCCGTTTTTTTGCTCAAAACTCTTTGGGAAGGGTATTTAGAGGGATTTTATCGTAAGACATGAGAGCGAGCGGTTTTTATAAGGTCGGCAGGAACGGATAAAAAATGTAAATTTTTGACGTTCATCGATCCGCTTGTCGGAATTTCTAGACGTCACGTGACATTTTCTCGAGGTTCGCCTTCACCCGAAGAAGTGCAAAAACGTGATTTTTTTTCAAAATTGACGCATTTAATTTACAAAATATCGCGCAGTCCACGCGGAATTGTGTCCTTTTTTCAATTCGAGCGTCAAAAGTAATATCGAAAAGCCCAATTTTGCAGCTACTCGATCGCAAATGTCGGCGAAAATGGGCGATTCCGCTGAACGCGCCCCACACTTGAAAGTTCGTAATTAGTATAGGTAGATAGACAGACATACGTTTTATTCTTTGCTTCAAACTTGTATCACAGCTTCTATGGTCAGAAAACACATAGTTATTGCGCTGAACGAACTTAGCTACAAGAGATATGTTATTATTGTATTAATATTGTTGAAATATATGGTTAAATATGTACCCACATTACATCGCTTACAACGCTTGTCGCTAACTAAACCGAATATCCAACAACAACATATGAAATGCATAAAAAAAAATTACCTACGAACGCAAAGGATATACTTGTACAAGCACATACCCAGCACACCAAAAAAGCTCGTTCAATTCCAACCAACACAGCGCGCAAAGCATACACTTCACGTATTGGTAACTTTTACAAAAATATTTCTCGATAAAATTCATGGTTTGTTTGTGAAAATCCTACAGAAATTAATTTTAATACCTAAAACCGTCTAATTAAAATAACAGTGTGGTTACCATGGAAATTGGTGAAAACACATATCTTCAAATATCTGGGGTGACCCTCATTTTGACACTCCCCGTTGTCATATTATCACCAAAAATAATCCAGTTCGTCCCCCGGTAATTCTAAGTTGCGTTTGGGCGCAATCGTGTTCACGGACATACATACATTCCTTCTAGGATACTAGTCGGAAAGTAAAAAACACATTTCTAAATTCCTATAGACAGAATAGTCCGAGTATAGTTCTTGCAAAATACTACCTAGTTTTTAGACAAAACCGGCATCTTCTATTGCAATAATTAGTTTCGTTGGAAAACCAGTAAAGCGTATAGCAAAAAAAGACAGTTGCATCTTCCTTTTAAGAGAACCACTGTAGAGTAACACCACAAGACCACATTGGCGTAATTATTTCGCAATCTCTTCCTTCGCTGTGGTTTGCACTGCAAAGAAAAGACTCAAGCTTGATGTTATTTGTAGTCAGTTGCCATGATTATATGAGTATAATAATATGAAACGTTTCAATGCAGAGACAAAATAGAGCAAGAGATGTAATAAGATAAATAAAAAATGTCATGTAGTTTTATGTCTTGTATGTTGGTGTGTTAAATTTCACCAGGTTTGCAAATCACTATCTTTAATCACTCCATTTGCAGTAAGTATACAGTAAACATTTCATTAGATCAATAGAAAATTTCAACAACACACGTAAGGCCAAGTGTCTTCATCCGGAAAATGTGTCACACAACGCGGTTTTCTATATCTAATTGCAGACTTACGTCTTGTTATTTCTTCAAGGCTTTCTATAATTTATACCATTTTATACCATAATTATTCTGGAGGAAAGTTTTACTTCACGTTTGCAACACTGAAAATTGCCGATTTATTGGTATACTGCAGTATAATTGCTTTTTTTATTGACGTATGATGATATTACAACTAAAATATATCTCTTTTATATGAGATAAAGTGAGACTTAATCAAGAATAATAATAACACATACAGACATACATACATACAAAGTGAATATGCTGTCTTATATAACATAAGGATCAAAACAAATTCCATATTAATTTAATATTAATTTATGGAAAACTTACGTAAACTCTATCTGTTAATTATTTAAATATATGATTTCAATATCGACGCTATCAATGGGCTGTTTTACTAGCGTGCTATTTGCTACTGGCTGCTAACAGTGTGACCCACTCACTGTTTTACCAGTTGGCGAGTGAGTTTAGCAGCAGCCAGCCCACCAGCACTTCTTTAACTTTTACAGCAACCATAACTCAGGAAATTATGTATTTTTGAAATGTCCTTTATAAATATTATGTGAGGTAATATTCTTCCAATATATAAAGAGGGCTAAAGAGGGCGATACAGTTGTTAAAATACTGATCACTGATCAAAATGCGAGGTGGTCACACCACGCTGTTTTAGTGTTTGCTGCTTGCTGTAGATTATTAGCCGATGTTAACCAGTGTGACCAATTTGTTATTTAGAAATGTACTGGGAAACAATTCAAGACCTGAAAGAGATTTTTTTTATAAAAATATATAATTTAATACATAATAGTTGAAATAATGATTTAATTAAGAATTAAAATAACTTTGTAAATAACTATTTGTAGTAGAGTTATTGGCTTTTCAACTAAATACTTCTAAAAGATAGAATTTCTAATTTTATTGTGATCGTGGCATTGCTTGTGTTATTTACACTCGTGTAGGGTGCTTTCAAAAACTATGTGGTCAGGTTCAAGGCAGGTAGTCAATAAAATCTCACAAATTGGTATCAAATATGAAATATTTTATGGTTGTGACGCCTTCACCTGACAAAAGACAATACATTGTCTCACTGTTGTATGTACCTGCTTGGTGACATAAATAATGCACCAGAAATAGTTGACCTTGAAGTTTGAACTGAGGCTTGCTGGTAGTAGCCACCAGTTGCAGCAGTACTTTTGCTGGTAAACGTAATGTGACCACAAAATAGCGGCTAATAAAACAGCCTAGTGTGACGGTGGCACAAGAAACGAAGACCAAACGTGTTTCGGCTTTCGTACATGTAAAACCCTGGAGTGTTTGGAAGAAGTAACGGTACCTCGTCACTTCGATGAATGAAGAATTTCTTGTTCATAGTACCGTTTTCAAGGCGTTGTTTCAAGAATATTTCAAATATCTTATAAGGCACTCACAAATTACTATTATTATTGATGATAACGAAATTTTTCTTTGCTAATACAAGTTTTAATTAGTTATTTTTGTACCCACTATCTACGCCATATGCAATTAGCCGCTTGTTACACCAGATGTCGCCCATGCAAATTCCTCATTGTTCCATTCATTCAGACACGATTTCGATCAGGATTTTACAATATTTCCCGAAAAAGAAATAGCCCGACCATTTTCCCGCGACTATTTCTCTTTTGTCCCAATGATAACATCACTCCCAGGTCATGAGAACGACTACCTATCAATTTCTCTTTTTTTCTGCCTTCCTCGGCGTTCGTTTTCTCTTCTCCGGTCATCGTTTGTTTTGGGGGCTTGCCCCTTGGCGACGCGCGCCTCTGACCTATCGTGGCCAACTTGATATCAGGCCTGAACAGGTGCGCGCATTTGCCTCGGATTTTTGGTAGACGTTTGCGACTTCCTCGAGATTCACGAGCTCAAGACTTAAGGTCAGTTTATGTACGACGCGACGCGAACGCAACGCGACGCGAACGCCACGCAACGTGAACAGAAAACGCAAACATGGAATAACAGTGTTTATGTAACCCGAGACGCGAACGCAAGCTCAAAGTTTTTTGTGTTAAAGGGTTGGCATTTGTTGGGTTGGATTTTTGATAGCAGACCTTGAAGTAACTAACTTCATACTAACTTGGCATCCCCCCCACCATATTTGTTTATCTACCTATACTAATTACGAACTTTCAAGTGTGGGGCGCGTTCAACGGAATCGCCCATTTTCGCCGACATTTGCGATCGAGGAGCTGCAAAATTGGGCTTTTCAATATTACTTTTGACGCTCGAATTGAAAAAAGGACACAATTCCGCGTGGACTGCGCGATATTTTGTAAATTAAATGCGTCAATTTTGAAAAAAAATCACGTTTTTGCACCTCTTCGGGTGAAGGCGAACCTCGAGAAAATGTCACGTGACGTCTAGAAATTCCGACAAGCGGATCGATGAACGTCAAAAATTTACATTTTTTATCCGTTCCTGCCGACCTTATAAAAGCCGCTCGCTCTCATGTCTTACGATAAGATCCCTCTAAATACCCTTCGCAAAGAGTTTTGAGCAAAAAAACGGCCTTAAAAACAATTTTCGATCCAAAAAATCGATTTTTGTCGACCCGTGTTTTGCTGCTATTACCACAGTAACGTCAAACCCGAAACGCCCCCTGCCGGACATTCGTAACAACAATAACAGATAGCAGATAACCTAAAATGTATCCTAAAATGTCCATATTGCGAATGTGGACAGGTGGGAAGCCTTAACCACATATTTCTAGAATGCCCAATAACTAAAATCGAAAATTATGACATATACACAGAGCTAGTAGCATTACTATTGGTTGTTGTAACCAATGCTGCCACCATTGTGACTGAGCAGTTGTCAAATATGAGGTTATAATCGCGACTGTCACATATGGGAACGCTGTGATTGGCTAGACGCGAACATCAAGACGTGATGCAAAGCGAATAGTTGAAAGATGGAAACTATTCGCGTTCGCGTCGCGTCTTTGCCTTTGCGTAGCGTGGAACATAAACCCATGTACGTGAATTGTATGATTTAACTTTTGACGTTTTGCGTTCGCGTCGCGTTGCGTTCGCGTCGCGTCGTACATAAACTGGGCTTTACTGCGAGGATCGTCGAAGCAAGGAAAAGTGGAACGCGCTAAATAGTTGAACGTCGACAGCCTCTCCCATTGACGCATTCCAAACCGCCATGAACCAAAATGATAGTTATTGTTTATTGCATTATCTACCAGTACATGTCGTTGATTTAAACTTAAATGTGTAGGGTGAAGTTGCACCGCATCAGGATGCGCAGTAGACCATTTTACCAATCATGGGCGGAGAGTGTTTGGGAGATTGGAACGCATTCATGAAATGTGTTTTGATATAGGAATTGAACAAAGCAGATTTGTACGTCTATAGTAATTCATCGCTGAAAAGATAATTATTATTGAAATCTCAATCGAAGTTAGGGAGCTCATGCTGCTAAATAATAATAAAATTCCTGAAATCTCGAACGTATCCGAGCGTGTTAGGTTATGTTTGACCTTGTTTACATATTATGACAGCCGGAATTCGAATTTTTGTATGAAGAACAGGTCTTATACTTTCAACAGGTGTGTAAAGTCATAAAAACGACCAATTCTTTTGTCATGAATATCAGTTAACGCTAAAACGAACCCAAGGAATTTCTATTTAAAAATCTTTCAATTGACATCTAATAGTATAAGTAACTAGCTCTGTGTATATGTCAAAATTTTTTTTAGTTATTGGGCATTCTAGAAATATGTGGTTAAGGCTTCCCACCTGTCCACATTCACAATATGGACATTTTAGGATACATTTTAGGTTATTTGCTATCTGTTACTGTTGTTACGAATGTCCGGCAGGGGGCGTTTCGGGTTTGACGTTACTGTGGTAATAGCAGCAAAACACGGGTCGACAAAAATCGATTTTTTGGATCGAAAATTGTTTTTAAGGCCGTTTTTTTGCTCAAAACTCTTTGCGAAGGGTATTTAGAGGGATCTTATCGTAAGACATGAGAGCAAGCGGCTTTTATAAGGTCGGCAGGAACGGATAAAAAATGTAAATTTTTGACGTTCATCGATCCGCTTGTCGGAATTTCTAGACGTCACGTGACACTTTCTCGAGGTTTGCCTTCACCCGAAGAGGTGCAAAAACGTGATTTTTTTTCAAAATTGACGCATTTAATTTACAAAATATCGCGCAGTCCACGCGGAATTGTGTCCTTTTTTCAATTCGAGCGTCAAAAGTAATATCGAAAAGCCCAATTTTGCAGTTACTCGATCGCAAATGTCGGCGAAAATGGGCGATTCCGCTGAACGCGCCCTACACTTGAAAGTTCGTAATTAGTATAGGTAGATAGATACCTACCAAAACGGCAGTTCTTCAAACATTTTACTCCATTAATTCTAACCTCCAACATAATTAGAAAAATCACTTCAACTACAATTTTATTATCATTGGGAACATTGGGACATTATATTTCGCAATTTCCAGTAGTTCAAACTTTGAAATGTGTGAAAGAAAATGATTTTAGTGGTTTTTCCGTTTGAAAACCCCTCTGAACCGCTTCTTAGTTTAAATAAACTCTAGGATGAGGTTGGTATACAATTTTTTGTTTTATGTTATTTTAAAGGAATGTCGTGAAAGTATCGAAGAAAGAAAAAGTCGAAAATCTCTAAAATCAAAATGCACATATGGAATTCATTCATCCATTGTCTATTCGTACGTCTATACAGTCTATGGATTTAAACATGCGTAGCACGTGGTAAAACGGAGGTAGTTGACCGAGCACGCAAAGTACAGTTTCCTTCCTGTTTCGCCGGTTATCATTGGTAACCGGCGGTTCTTGAACAATTCCTAAGTTAGTGGCGCATTTCTCCTAACAAATACGGCTGCGTTCCCAATTAGAAACTCATTTGAGCGCCGCATTGCTGGCGGAAAATTAAAATCGCAACTGGTAACTGAAGACAGCGCTTATAACCTCGATAGAAATTAGAAAAGTTCAAGGAATACCGGTGATTAAACTGGTGAAATATTTATCGTCGACGCTATTTTGATATTTATAGTTCCTGGTCTTTGATGAATCAGCTAAATCAGCTCGCGTAACTGTGATCGATTCATACCAATCTATTCCACTTTTGCAGATGTTACTCTGGTGTTAAATTGCATTGCACATGGTCTAATGGAGATTAGGCAACTAACTAATGCAAAACTAAATAAAATCCAGGCTACACACAGTCAGTTCAAGTCAAATTACTTTGAATCAAAACAACGGTTGATTTCTTGAGCCAGGACAAAAATTTCTCAGTAGAAGCGTTCAACCATTGGATGGATTAAAAAGAATAAAAACCATCCTATATTTTAAACTAAGTATTTGTTTACTTGATCTGCATAAAACTTGTCTTGCATCAACCAACCAATTTTACTTGTTTTGAAGCTCATCTTTTACATATGTGATCTTGATTCAATGCAATGGTTCTTTTTATTAGAATATATTGAATTTTTCAATGCAAAACACTATATTCTTAAAAGGACTCATAAGAACATTTAAAGCTATCCAACATAGTTTCATTTGGAAACAAAATCTTGTCGCTTCAAAGGAGAAATTTGTGAATTTTGAATCAAAAAGCTCTTCTTCATTGATTTGTTTGGAGTAAATTTTTGCAAGACAACGAATGTCTTAACATGTGCAGGGTCAAGTTTTCTCTACACAGTTTTAGTGTCAATCAAAACTAGGCATTTTTTTTGGTTTGCTTGGAAATTGGTTGGTTTGCTTGGAAAAACAAATGTTTCAGAAAAAGATTTTTCGGTTTGGTTCAACACCTTCAGTGTTGTGAATAGAGTAGTTCATTCTCACTGCAAGTAACTGTCTTTTTAAATGAAATGCGATCAGTTATACAAAGTAAGCAATGGTAATTTACATTCAACATAATATATTGATATATTGATCAATGCAATGGTTCTTTTTATTAGAATATATAGAATTTTTTAATGCAAAACACTATATTCTTAAAAGAACTCATAAGAACATTTAAAGTTATCCAAAGAAGAAATTTGTGAGTTTTGAATCAAAAAGCTTAATAAAAAAACTTGATTAGTTCTGAGTAAAGTGTTTTGTAGAAAAGTCATTACGAAAAAGGCATTTTGCTATAATCTATTAAAATGTAAAACTTTACCTTTTACACGTTCATACATATATGCATTCTATAATTTGTATTTGTTAATGCCACTAACACCAAACCGATTATTGCATTAAACGAATGGAATTCGGCCTTGGCTACACAACCTACAGGTTCTCGACAATTGAAAGAGAGAAAAAAATTCTTTGGAATTTCATTAGGGTCGCCATTGCACGATTAACAACAAACTTACACACATGTTCTTGATAATTCTCTTCAGGACAACGCCCAAGAGAGGATTAGAAAGAACATAAATACACAAAGAGGATTAAAATTACACAATTTCTTACAAAAATTAATAAAGACCAATTACTTCCTCGTTGGTATAGTTGGACAACATTCACTTTCAAAATGACACTACTATTACCATTAGACATTCAGTCTATCACTGCCATATTTGTTTCTTCAAACTTTCGCTATCACTTCTCTAGAAATACTTTATGAGACATTCTAACATAAATCAAAGGAGATAATAGCTATTAATAGCTAAGAAATAGAAAGAACTGTAACTAATGTCGGTGTACAACAAAGTGAAGATTAATGTAAAAGTTTTTTTTTGTTCGTTAACAATTTTGTAATTTTCCAGACAATTATCTCTAAAGTGGACTTTCGCGGTTAAGAAAATTACTAGAGATCTAAGATTATTGTTTAGTACATATTTTATATTTTAATTTATTCCATGAGGAATTATTAAGACAAAATGTAATAATCAAAAGTTGACTGCAACGTTAACCAATTCGTTAACAGTTCTAAACACTCTACCAGTTTAGCCTGACATGTTTTATAATAAATTCACAGTTAGCCACATACATGCCACATACAAGAATGTCTGCATACATTCACACAATGAAAGCTGTTACAGTCACGTACTTATTTCAATGCATACATCAAAGTGGATCGTGGAAATATGCAAGGAACACGAACAAGACGTTTGTCTCCTGTAAAATGAAAAGAAAATCACAATAGTTGGAATAAATCTTCATGTCTCTGGTACTGGTGTCAAGATCGAGATGTTTTTATATTAATGAAGAATGGTGACAGAATTTCTTTACTCTAGTTTTCTATACTAGAACACTTTTTAATTTATTCGTGTTTTTATGTTTGTTTTCTATCATAGCAGATACATAATACTTAATTTGTTAAAAATCGTCTTCGCTTTTAAGATTATTTTATAATTAATACGTTATATACATATTACTATAGAAAGTAGGTCATATTCAGTAATTATTATTTATTTATTCGTGTTGTCCTTCACTGCACAATTTACCATGTAGTTATTACAACAAAATCGATTTCCTGGTTTATTTCTTATCGTCGTTTTTTAACGAAATGGTTTCTCTATCTGTTGCAGAGTTACTTATCGAACCACAATGATAAGACTGCGTTAGAAAACTTAAATTTAAAACCAATCTACTTCACCAGGACAAAAGGATTGTTCAGGATATGTTACCCAAAGGAACGTCCACCAACAGGTATGTTACCTATTATATTACAAATTTATATTCTTAACTTGTCATGTTTGTCATGTCAGATGTCTATAAAGATAGAAATATCCCGTTTCTAAAAACAGACTTACAAAATATAGGAACTGGTTTCAATTTGATGTCAAGACTGGGTATTATACAGGGCGAAAAATATGAAAAATGACAACAACTGTTATCTTAATTGCTAATGCCTGGTAGCTCAAATGCAAATGTGGGGAAATGTGACCAGTAACTGTATATTTATTAAGGAATTTGGGTCGATTTGTACAAAGCAAAGACTGTTTTACTTGATCTGTCTGTATAAAAGCTATATTTTTAATGAAAGCCAAACTGTTATATATTCTGTAACAGGTTTTGGTGCACAATAATGGGGTGATAATAGAATTTGAACTGCTCATCATATAATTCTTATAAAAACGTATTCCGTATAACGTATAACTTTTTCAAAAAATAGTTCTACGTACATTATGTTCTAGTATGGCAGTATAGATGTTTCAAACTAAGAAGAGCACAGTTGTACAGGCAACCAAATATACACGGGTCATTAATAAACTATAAACTGGGAATAATTGGTTGCATATGTCACTGTGCTCTTTTTAGTTCAAAACTATAGTCTAACATGTATGTAATATTGAATTAGCATCATAATGGGTGAGGTTTGTTGCATCACAGGCAATAATAGTTCATATTTATGTATGATATGTATCATTAATTGCTTTTTTCTTACTTGGTTTTATACTTTCAAGTTTTTACTATACCATTCACGCCATGCGGGCATTTTGCGCAATTAAATTTGAAATTAGATCATCAACGTTCTCAATAGCCAAACTTCATTTCCTGTATTCTATTTCATTCATAATTTCAATCGATTATAAACCAGCAACAATTAAATTTAGATTTGTGAAATTATTCTTACGTTTTTTGCTGATGAACATTTGCCACTTCCGGTTGTCAGATTGTCACCAAAAACAATCCAGTTCGTCCCCTAGCAATTCTAAATACTTATACCAAATATCAGCCTGATCCATTCTACTTTTTGGACACTCAAAACGCACATTTCCTCTAAAATCTAGTTCGAAAGTAGAAATAGACAAATCCTTACTTAAAAAATGCTAATGTCGTTTTACTTCTTTACAGTGAAGACATATTTGAGTCCTGTGGAAACGCATTGTCAAAACATCAACTACTACATACCAGCTGACGAAAATAATGAAACCAGCAACTTTACCGATGATGCCTGGACGAAATTGCGTAAGTTATGTTTGTATTGTAATCAAAATTGTTATTGCCGAAGATATAAAGTCTTGCCGGTGTCAGGAAATGTATAGTTGCTAATGTCAAATCGTCGACTTTTACTACATTATGTTTACAAGTTGTGTCGAGGCAAGGACGATTTGAAATCTCCATTAGCAGCCTATATGTAACAGTTACCGTAAATAACAAGCAATTGACCTTGATATCAAGCAATTTCTAGTTGGTCAATGTGAAAGTCAACTGGAAAAACTATTTTCCAAATTAACGGTACATTCGAAATATATATTTCGCCCGATCTGGTTATAGTACCGTTTTGGCGCTATCGTGTTCACAGACATGCATTAGTTTATTTTAAATTACCCGCGATTTTTTACGTCAAACTAGATCGTGCATGTCACGAGAACACCCGAATATTGTTCGTGTGTGCTCGGACAATTCACCCAGTGACGTCATAACCATGTTTGCACAGAAAACAGACACAAGTGTCTTTTTTAATCAATTTAGTCATTATTGGAGTTTAATTTGATTTTTTTTTCAGATATGGGACGCTCTATGATTGCTCTGTTCATTATCAGTTTCTTGGCAGTGTTTGCTGCGTTTTGTACAGGTATTACCGGCTGCTGGAGGCGATCACCAGGAAATATCACAGCCACAGCAATTCTCATGTTGTTAGCATGTAAGTTTTCTTTTTTGCTTGTTCAAATATTACGTAGTTTAGCTAGCGGCGTACGTTGTAATATGTGGAGTGAGTCATATATGACTCTAAACTTATAAATATCTCATGTCAAGATTCACCAAAGATTGTTTTAGATCAGAATTTTCAAGTTTTTAAGTTTAGTATTTAAAACTAGTGATATCACCAGAATTTCACGCACGGGTACCAACCTATACGTGGCCATGCCGACTTTAGCACCGGAAAACAGGGTTGGATATTTTGCATAATTTCGTCGCGAATAACGCTTTTCGCGACTTTTTTTCACTCAAGTCTCCTTCCGAAAGGTATTTAGAAGGATCTTATCGTAAGACATGAGAGCGAGCGGCTTTTATAAGGTCGGCAGGAACGGATAAAAAATGCAAATTTTTGACGTTCAACAATCCGCTTGACGGAATTTCTAGACGTCACGTGACATTTTCTCGAGGTTTGCCTTCACTCGGCAATGTGAAAAAACGTGATTTTTTGCAAAATTGACGCATTTAATTTACAAGATGTCGCGCAGTCCACGCGGAATTGTATCCTTTTTTCAATTCGAGAGTCAAAAGTAATATCGAAAAGCCCAATTTTGCAGCTACTCGATCGCAAATGTCGTCAAAAATGGGCGATTCCGCTGAACGCGCCCCACACTTGAATGTTCGTAATTAGTATAGGTAGATAATGGCTTTTTTTTGTATAAATAGGTTTGCTGAGTGCTGGTGCCATGGGATTATGGCATGGTGTCGAATATTTCGAAAAAGAAAAAGTGGTGGGCGAAGACTATTACCAAGAATGGAGCCAGGTAAGTGATCACCATGTTTATTCATAATCACATACAACCCTCAAAACATCAAAAAAGATCCTAAAAACTCTCAACAACGAACAAAATCTATAGGTCCTGCAAGACAACACTGAAGTTAGCTACGATTGGTCGTTCGTCCTGGGTTGGCTTGGAGTTTTCTCGACGTTAGCAGCCTCATTTCTATTCTTATTTAGCTCCTGTTGCCTGGCCGGCGAGAAAGAACGCGAGGACATGAACAACGTCCAGTACATAATGCCAGGTTCGTCAGCACAACCAAAGCACCTTACTAACGTTTTTCTGTCGCTTCTGTTCAGGTATTGAGGGATAACGCCCGCGTCAACTATGACTGGAGCTACATGCTAGCCTGGGTTGGTGTAGGTTGGTCGCTGATAGCGGCCATTTTGTTCTCCGGGGCGGCCATTTGCCTACGCGGCGAACGCGAACGCGAAGAGAACATCAACATGCAGTACATAATGCCTGGTAACTGTCTCTAATCTCTCTCTACGCTATGCATTACTAACATTTAACACAACTAAACATCTCACATTAAAAAAAAAAAAAAAACGATCCCTAAACGTCAGATCTACGATTACGTAACAAGATGGCGACGCAATGGCGGATTTGACGTTTATTCAAGCGAATAATTCTTTACATCAATGCTTCTTTTATAACATCTGTTTGGGCCTTGCTTTTGTACTTTGATGACTTAACCTAATTTGTAACACCTGTATATTATTATAACACAAATAAAACGATAAAATAAATTAGTTTTCTTTCCTTAAAAACTAAAATTTATCAAATTTTTGCAGTCTATCCTCAAAAACAGCAATACGCATATGCTGGTTATCCTGTACCTGCGCCACAAGGATATCCAGGACCGTACTACACAACATCGTCTGGATACGCCCCTTATAACTATTGAAGACAACAAAAAACAAAAACAAATGAAATCTAAAACAAGTGCAAACTGTCTTCCATCGTCAACAAAAAAATCTACCAATTCTACCGACTGTAAGACTACTTTTTTAACTTACTGTAATACTGTAATCGATTTGTACATAATTTTTAAACAATTAACATACCTAAATAGTGTTAGAGAGTAATTTATATAAAAAATACGCAATATTTTTATTGGTAGATTTTTTTTTGGGTACCGATTTCTGGTATTCCCCAATCAAAGACGAACAAACTATTTTGTGCAACGAATTTAAAAAAAAAATTAGTTAAATATCTATTTTTTGATACTTTTTTATTATACGAAATTTCCCTTGTATGTTATAATGTATGTATTATATTATTAAGGAAATAGCGTATAATGACGATTTAGTTAGTTTAGTACCATGCAAGTTGTTATGCTGCAAGTTAAATTATTTATACCGATGAACAAACTTCTTTTTTATTATTTTACTTTTTCTATACAGCTCAGTCGACATTTTTGACGATAATTTTTTGTATGGAGTGTACCTTTTTACAATTTATAAAAAAATATACTATTAGAAAAGATTTAGTTCTTTTTATTTTCGTTATAATATAATATAACCATAACTAGCACAATATAAACGGCAAAATGTAAAACTCAGCTGCAAGTTTGGTTGCCAACCAGCAGACAGCACATCGAATACGGTTGGCGGCAGTGTGTCGCGTGCGTTGTAGATAACGAAAAGTCCCAATGTCAACGTGAAATCACCAGGGCAAAACGCAATAATGGCGGCGCTGTGCAGCTGAGGTTTACTTTCGTCGTTCGTTATTTACCAAGTATTTCGCTGATCGCGTGTTTTTCGGTGATTTTCGGGTGTAGTTTCGCGTATATTAACGATGGACGGTGACAGTGATCCGTGGTTAAGCGGCTGGGAGCAACAATGCGCCGACCTTATAGAAGAACAGCCAGACTACGAACAGTCCCTGACAATGGAATCAGATAGCTCGCATATGAAATTATGGACAGTCTTCCAGGATTCGGCTACAGCAATCGCGCAACTATATAGAGGTAAGTTAAATGGGTCATTTCGTTGATTGTGGCGTGAGATTTTTTGTCGATCAGAAGTGGGTTTTGTGCCCAACCGACATTTTGATTTTGTTGTCAATCAGCTGTCCTTATACATACGTTGGAAATTTGGAAAAATTATATTTTTGAACAAGACAAGACAATTTCCATGTATTGTGAAATGTAAATATTGATTACGTACAAGAAATTGTCATAGATATAACTCGCAGATTTTCGGCTGTTAACCTATCTTAACGATATGATATCACGGGTTAATTTTAACGTGTATTCATTAATCTGTATAAAAGAGTTGATAGTCTCGTGAATTTAAAAATAAAACTGGTCTATTTTTGTTTGCTATGTTCCCGGTAGAGAAATGATTGTTTAAGGCTTTGCCTTTTACTTCCGTTTCTGTTTTTCTGCTTTACTTTACTTTGTGATTATGTTATAATAACTGTCCGGTATTTTCTACCTGCATAACATTGTATGATAACACAATAGATCACAGGTGTTCTAATTTATAAAGGTTTACTTTAGTGTTACCTGTTTGTGGTGTAAAAAAGTGTAAAAAAAATTGAAGAATGTAGGTACAGGCCGTTCTAAAAATATAGTGTTTTATGTAATACATAAGAAAAAATTATTTACGTATGCTAAATTATCAATATGTCTTTTATTTCGCATAATATATTGCTATAGATGTCTCAAACTAAGAAGAGCACAATTGTATATGCAACCAAATATACGCGGGTCATTTATAAACCATGCACTGGGTATAATTGGTTGCATATGTCACGGTGCTCTTAGTTCAATACTACTCTACAAAATTTGTCTTATTTTGTGAGATGTTTTATTTTTTTACATTTTTAGATCGTTTTGTGGCCGATCCAAGTTCACTTTGGGTTTCTTTCCAAACAGCTGCTGGCACAGTAACGACACTCTACAAAGGTATGTTTTTAAAGTCTTTTTTTTTTATTTGATCGATTGGTAATTTTTTTTTTTTCATGGTATGGGATTTTATTTAACCTTTGATCTTTATTTTAAGAATCTTGTGACACGGCAAAAAGGAGTAGTGAAATGGCAAAGCAGTGCGGTTACCAGAAAAGAAATCGAGAACTCCTGAATTGGGCCAAACGGAAACGAAAGTTTATCCGTAGGGAAGATCTGTTAGCATACCTCTCCGGGAAACCCCCACCACCTAGACACAATCATCACCATGGACACCACAGGTAAACAAACAATATATATATATATTTTTTTTACCCACTCAGGATAATTTGGGATAAATTGAAAGTAAGAATATTGTTTTTTGCATTATTTAGACTGTCTCCAAGACCGAGGAACGTTTCTCCACCACCAGGGATGACAGTACAGCAGCCGTTCAATACCGACATCGACCTGAACACGTTCACAGAGGCCCTGGCTAGGAATTGCAGTCGGAGGCCTGTGGGGACCGATCTGTGCGCTTTTATAACCGGGGAGATTCAACGGCACTGCAAGAGGCCCGCGAGTCCCTCGGATGTAACGATGGGGAGCCCTACACACCAGAAGCGACCGCGCTACATGTAAACATTGAAATCGTTACTCTATTTATAATTATTTGTCTCTGAATAACAAAAAGGAAATTTGTTTGTTTTTTGAGTTATGATTTTGTTAATATCTATTTTTTTTTTTTTGTTTAGTTTTGTTTGCCGGAAAATGTTTGATTTCTGGGCCGATAATGATTCTTGGCGATCGCAACTTTTCTCGGTAAATTTCTCGATTACGATTACGTATCTCGGCAGAAAAGAAAGTGATCTGTGATACGAAAAGTTTTTGTCGGATTGCGTAATTTTGCTCGCGTTGCATTTAGTGGCGGTTTTTGTGATTTTCTGATGTCTTGTTGCGATTTGCTATCTTTGTACAGCAAATCCCCACTCTATTTTCTGTTTGTCTTTTCGAAGACCTGTATAAAGATTTCGACAAGTAAGCAAGTTTTTTTTTTGTAAATAATTACAGTCGTAGTGCATTTTATCTTTGTAACTATCGATAAAAAAATTAAAAACAAAGAAAAAAATTATTTTATTTTGATTTTTTTGCCCTTTTCTTAGTTCTCGATGATAATAATTAGTAATGTGTTAGTGTATAAGGTTTTTTTTTTTTTTAATTATCATTAATATTATTATTATTTAGTTATTCTTAAATTACGTTGTAATATTTATATGAAAAAAACAGAATTGTATATTAGCTGAAATAAATTGTTTGTAATGTGAACTGGTTTGTTTTTGTTAATCTATTGTCCCTTATTGTATTTTTCTTCTAAAGATTTTACACAACTAAGCACTGAAACTTAACTAATAAAATTCATTGGTATAACAGAAATATTTGCTGCCTAACATGGTAGCAAAACAAATCATTCACAAAGTCACTTATGTTCAAAAGATATTACACATACACATAGTCCATCATCTCTAATGATAGATAAAACATTAACGGTTGTTAAGAAAATGATCAGACTTATTAATAAGTCTGATTATTAAGGATTGTAGATAACAATTAGGAAGTGTTAGGTCACTTGTCTTTGAAAAATGTTACACAGGTAAATATTGAAATCTAATAACAAAATTCTTTGTTACCTGACACAAATATTTGCTGCTTAACATGATAACAAAACAAATCATTTATAAAGTGTTAAAGTCACTTATGTTCAAAAGATATTACACATACACATAGTCCATCATCTCTAATGATAGATAAAACATTAACAGTTGTTAAGAAAATGATCAGACTTATTAATAAGTCTGATTATTAAGGATTGTAGATAAAATGTTACACAGGTAAATATTGAAATCTAATAACAAAATTCTTTGTTACCTGACACAAATATTTGCTGCTTAACATGATAACAAAACAAATCATTTACGAAGTATTAAAGTCACTTATGTTCAAAAGATATTACACATAAACATAGTCCATCATCTCTAATGATAGATGAAACATTAACGGTTGTTAAAAAAATGATCAGACTTATTAATAAGTCTGATTATTAAGGATTGTAGATAAAAATTAAGAAGTGGTAGGCCACTTGTCTTTGAAAGATGTTACACAGGTAAATATTGAAACCTAATAACAAAATTCTTTGTTACCTGACACAAATATTTGCTGCTTAACATGATAACAAAACAAATCATTTACGAAGTATTAAAGTCACTTATGTTCAAAAGATATTACACATAAACATAGTCCATCATCTCTAATGATAGATGAAACATTAACGGTTGTTAAAAAAATGATCAGACTTATTAATAAGTCTGATTATTAAGGATTGTAGATAAAAATTAAGAAGTGGTAGGCCACTTGTCTTTGAAAGATGTTACACAGGTAAATATTGAAACCTAATAACAAAATTCTTTGTTACCTGACACAAATATTTGCTGCTTAACATGATAACAAAACAAATCATTTATAAAGTGTTAAAGTCACTTATGTTCAAAAGATATTACACATACACATAGTCCATCATCTCTAATGATAGATGAAACATTAACGGTTGTTAAGAAAATGATCAGACTTATTGATAAGTCTGATTATTAAGAATTGTAGATAACAATTAGGAAGTGTTAGGTCACTTGACTTTGAAAAATGTTACACAGGTAAATATTGAAATCTAATAACAAAATTCTTTGTTACCTGACACAAATATTTGCTGCTTAACATGATAACAAAACAAATCATTTACGAAGTATTAAAGTCACTTATGTTCAAAAGATGTTACACATACACATAGTCCATCATCTCTAATGATAGATGAAACATTCGGTTGTTAAGAAAATGATCAGACTTATTAATAAGTCTGACTATTAAGGATTGTGGATAAAAAGGCAATATAACTTTTTAGAAAAGTAAAGTCTTTAATAATATGAATATTATTATAAATTAGTAATTCTTATTTTAGTAGTTTCAAAATGAACTTGAATATTTTTTATTAATTCAAGTGCTTTAGTGTCACCACTTCTCGTTGCAAACGAAATTAGGTTTGATACAGCAATGAGAGCTTTATCCACTGATTCAATAGGTTCTTCTAGTTGGTCCAATAAAGGACCTTCAGTTTTATAATCTAGTACATGCTTCACATCTTCTTTGATATCAATGCGGTCAACTTCTGCATTCTGTAAGCTGCAATCTCCAGTAAGTAAGTCATCAGATGTTTGCACCTGTTTATCTGATACATTCATAGATTCTCCAACTACTCTTTTCAATTCGATGTTATGTCTCTTTTCGAATCTTTTCAACCAAGCTGAAGACGCTACAAAACCTTCGTATCCTAAACTCTTTGCTATTTCCATTGCTTTCCGTCGTACTTCGAAATCTGATAAGGAAATATTTTCGCTGCTGATGGCTTCGGAAACCCACTCAAAACATAACTTGCTCAATAGCTGAGACTGAGCTTTACGGGAATCCCGTCTCTGACGGATGTTAACATCCGAATCTAGTTTCTGTCTTTTGACACTTTTGCTTTGTAATTGTTTGTCATCTGGATTTCTTGTGCTTTGCCTTGGTGTATCTGTATAAGTCTGTACGCTGGTGCATTGGTGCCAAGATGGAAGAGATGACGAGGTTACATAGGTAATTTCCATCTCTTCTTTCAATGAAACGAGTTCTTCTTCCAGTTCTTCAAGTTCATTCCTAGACATTCTAATCTGGAAGTTTGCGCTACCAATAGAATTAGATTATTAATAAATTAGGTTAGCTTTTTTAAATGACACAATCTGTCATTGTTATTCATAACTAGGGAGTCTACAAAATATTCACTTTACCACTGCACATGCCCAAACAGTAATGCAATAAAATAACAACCACTTTTAATAGCTAGAATCCGTGTTTATAATATTTTGATAAAATAAAACCATTAAATTACAGTAGAAAAAAGTATTTATTTAAAAAAAAATCGCATATAATAATCTTGTAGAAATAAAATCTTCCTATGTACAGTTTAAAATTGTAACGACAACCAGTCAAAAAACAAAAAAGTTACTCCGTTACATACGAAAAAAATTAAAAATTCACCGCCGTGGGGTCAAACGGTCCGCTAAAAGGGGACCCCTCTGCGTTCCAAGCCTTCCGCAGAGTCTCTTGCATTTTTAACTCGTCGCTAGTCGGCAAACCCATCCGTTTCCTCTCCTGATTCCACGTTAATTCTTGTATTTTTGCCTGCGCCTCCTCCGAGAGTTCTTCAAAAGGCCTCGAACAATCAATTTTACTTACATCCAAACGCGGTTCATCCCTTACAAGGCAGTCCCACCACATCTCGTAACATTTCTCTAAGTGTATTTCCAATTTTGATTTATCTAATGACCAAATTCCATCATTGTGTTTACATTTCTGACAGAGTTCTCCATCCAATAGTATTTCATCATTAGCTTTTAGTTTTACTGTTAGTTTTTGTGGTAGAATTTGTACTGAAAGTTGTTTTGTCGAAATATCTTTTGGAATTTTTACGGTTATGTCAACTTCGGAAATAGTCTGCGACCAGGAATAATTATCGTAGGAGGCCCCGTTGTAACAATCGGAAGACGTAAAAGTCTCTTCTTTATCTTCTATGACCTCCTCATAACAATCTGAAATCGCAACTTCGTTGACAGCTTCCGGAACTGCTCCATCGACCGTTAAATCAATTGGTTTCCATTTGTAATAAGTATCTCTGACCAATCTCTCGGCCAAACCATCTGGAAGGCCTACAGGTGAGCGCGGGTCCGTGGCTTTTACATAAAAATCCGACCTGTCAATTAATTTTTTTAAGGTTATATCTAGAATTTTCACGTTTTTAGACTTACCTTCGGTTTAGGAACCCGAATACGACGTCTAGAAACGTTGGGAGAGTGCGGCATTCTTTTAAAATAGAGAATAATTCGTCGTCGTACCGAGTTATGTCAGTCATCTTTGAAATGTAAACACATTGAAGTTTGCTAATTTCGTGCACGCCACCTATCGGTACATTCTTCAATCTTGGAAAGTTGGAAGCGTTCTTGAATAGACCTGAAAAAAATATGTAATAGAATAAAGAAAAGACTAAATTATATCAACAAGATTTATTTCTCAATTCTGAAATACTTCTATAAAACTCTTACAACTCTTACTAGAAACGTTGGGAGAGTGCGGCATTCTTTTAAAATAGAGAATAATTCGTCGTCGTACCGAGTTATGTCAGTCATCTTTGAAATGTAAACACAAATTTGAAGTTTGCTAATTTCGTGCACGCCACCTATCGGTACATTCTTTAATCTTGGAAAGTTGGAAGCGTTCTTGAATAGACCTGAAAAAAAATATGTAATAGAATAAAGAAAAGACCAAATTATATCAACAAGATTTATTTCTCAATTCTGAAATACTTCTATAAAACTCTTACAACTCTTACTAGAAACGTTGGGAGAGTGCGGCATTCTTTTAAAATAGAGAATAATTCGTCGTCGTACCGAGTTATGTCAGTCATCTTTGAAATGTAAACACATTGAAGTTTGCTAATTTCGTGCACGCCACCTATCGGTACATTCTTTAATCTTGGAAAGTTGGAAGCGTTCTTGAATAGACCTGAAAAAAATATATAATAGAATAAAGAAAAGACTGAATTATATCAAAAAGATTTATTTCTCAATTCTGAAATACTTCTATAAAACTCTTACAACTCTTACTACAAACGTTGGGAGAGTGCGGCATTCTTTTAAAATAGAGAATAATTCGTCGTCGTACCGAGTTATGTCAGTCATCTTTGAAATGTAAACACAAATTTGAAGTTTGCTAATTTCGTGCACGCCACCTATCGGTACATTCTTCAATCTTGGAAAGTTGGAAGCGTTCTTGAATAGACCTGAAAAAAATATGTAATAGAATAAAGAAAAGACTAAATTATATCAACAAGATTTATTTATCAATTCTGAAATACTTCTATAAAACTCTTACAACTCTTACTAGAAACGTTGGGAGAGTGCGGCATTCTTTTAAAATAGAGAATAATTCGTCGTCGTACCGAGTTATGTCAGTCATCTTTGAAATGTAAACACATTGAAGTTTGCTAATTTCGTGCACGCCACCTATCGGTACATTCTTCAATCTTGGAAAGTTGGAAGCGTTCTTGAATAGACCTGAAAAAAATATATAATAGAATAAAGAAAAGACTGAATTATATCAAAAAGATTTATTTCTCAATTCTGAAATACTTCTATAAAACTCTTACAACTCTTACTAAAAACGTTGGGAGAGTGCGGCATTCTTTTAAAATAGAGAATAATTCGTCGTCGTACCGAGTTATGTCAGTCATCTTTGAAATGTAAACACAAATTTGAAGTTTGCTAATTTCGTGCACGCCACCAATCGGTACATTCTCCAATCTTGGAAAGTTGGAAGCGCTCTTGAATAGACCTGAAAAAAATATGTAATAGAATAAAGAAAAGACTAAATTATATCAACAAGATTTATTTCTCAGTTCTGAAATACTTCTATAAAACTCTTACAACTCTTACTAGAAACGTTGGGAGAGTGCGGCATTCTTTTAAAATAGAGAATAATTCGTCGTCGTACCGAGTTATGTCAGTCATCTTTGAAATGTAAACACAAATTTGAAGTTTGCTAATTTCGTGCACGCCACCTATCGGTACATTCTCCAATCTTGGAAAGTTGGAAGCGTTCTTGAATAGACCTGAAAAAAATATGTAATAGAATAAAGAAAAGACTAAATTATATGAACAAGATTTATTTCTCAATTCTGAAATACTTCTATAAAACTCTTACAACTCTTACTAGAAACGTTGGGAGAGTGCGGCATTCTTTTAAAATAGAGAATAATTCGTCGTCGTACCGAGTTATGTCAGTCATCTTTGAAATGTAAACACAAATTTGAAGTTTGCTAATTTCGTGCACGCCACCTATCGGTACATTCTTCAATCTTGGAAAGTTGGAAGCGTTCTTGAATAGACCTGAAAAAAATATGTAATAGAATAAAGAAAAGACTAAATTATATGAACAAGATTTATTTCTCAATTCTGAAATACTTCTATAAAACTCTTAAAACTACATAAGAAAGTTTCCTTTAGCGCTAAATTATAAATAATCAACAATGTTACTTTACAAGTTTAGATCTATAGTACATCATCTTATTTATTTACGACTGAATAAACTGCATTTGTGCAAAAGTCGACAAAGCTGTGTATGTTAAATCTCGATGTTGAAGAGCGTAATTTTTTTTTTCATACAGAATCCCTGAGGAACAAATTACAAAAGAAAAGAATCATAACAAAACAATAAAATTCGACCAAAAAAAAAAAAAAACAAACAACCGAACGGAAAACTAACAAATAATAGGACAAGGAACAAAACATTATTACGTTTTTCGTGGCTTTTTGAGACAATCGTCAAAATCGTTACAAAGTATGTCGACAAATATTGCAAAAAATGCAATGAACTATCGCATTTTCTCAATTTTTTTTTCCGCTTGGATTTCTGATATCCAGTCATACTTTGCATTTGGGGATTTACGTTGTCCTTTTATCGGAACAATAGTAATAATTAATCGCTATTTTGTTAGTTTTATAGGTAAGTTGTGTCAAAATTTAGGGATAATCCAAACTTTTAAGATTTCCATATGTTTTATAATGATTCGATATTGTATATATCCAATCATTTAAAATTATTTTATCGGAAATATTTATGGGAATACCCCATTATTTTGATAGGTTATTAAAATATAATATAATAAAATATAAAAAAATAAACAAAAATTAGGAATTTGTAATACTGTGATAGACTAGTAAACAGGAAGATCACAAAAATAATTTTTTAGTGCTTATTATATAATAAATAAGTTATGAAATAAGTTAGATTATATGATAAACTGAATAAGTCAAATGACTAATGCATTAAAATGTTCCATATTCGAACATTAAGTATTGTCGAATTTGCCTAGAAGACAAATTTCCCAACGGAAAAACCGTACATCAATCACAAAAATATCACCCGAAATACAGACGGACATTTTTGAGCAAACCGGCCAATCGAAAAACGAACACTCCCAAACATGCAAAATATATAATATATTTTCTATAAATATAAATACATACAATAGACAAAAAGTCTCGGGACGCATAATGGAAAAGCAACATGCAGACAATTAAATCTCAGATTATATCTCCAAATATTATGCAACCCAAACATCTCGCAATTGCGGTTGCCTATACAAATAACGCAATCACCAAGACACAATCCGGAATTTAAACCTCTACACCTAACCTTTCCACACATACGGTAAAACAAACAAAAAAAAGACACACACAAAAGAATCACTTCGCGTCCCTAACTTTCGTCAGGGCGTCCCGAAATTGCTTCAGCGACGAGCTCAGCGACAGCTTCAGCCCCTTGGAGACGGGCAGCAACGGGAAGTCCGGCTTGAGAGGATCGTCGTCCTGACACCAACGATTGAGTCTGTCGCACATTTTCTCCCCAACTTCTACAAAGTGCGCGCAGATCTCTTGCTTGAAGGACTCCGCCGGCGACAGGAGCATCTCCGTCATGGACTGGACCATCTTCAGGACCACCAGTTCGTTGTACGTCCGCGAGTTCTCGTAACCCTGCTGGCTCTCCGACTGCTTCTCGTACCCAGCCTCGTTGTAGTACGGCTCCGATACGAGAATAAGACCTTTTAAATTTTCGAAAAATTAGTTAATTAGCAAGGTTTTTTTTTTATTTAAAACAAAAACAACAGTCTTTTTTTGTTAAAATGTGTTTTAAAACATGAAATAATGTTTTAAAACACCTCCATGTTTTAAATCATGATTTTTTGTTTTCTTAATTTTTCAAGGCAAAGTGTCAGAAAAAAATAAATTATTGTTTTCGAATATAAAGGGATGCTCATGGAGATTTAAGATTAATATAAAATCTATCCTTTTACAAATGTTAAAATTAGTTAATTAGCAAGGTTTTTTTTTATTTAAAACAAAAACAACAGTTTTTTTTTGTTAAAATGTGTTTTAAAACATGAAATAATGTTTTAAAACACCTCCATGTTTTAAATCATGATTTTTTTTTTTTTTTTTTTTTAATTTTTCAAGGCAGTGTCAGAAAAAAATAAATTATTGTTTTCGAATATAAAGGGATGCTCATGGAGATTTAAGATTAATATAAAATCTATCCTTTTACAAATGTTAAAATTAGTTAATTAGCAAGGTTTTTTTTATTTAAAACAAAAACAACAGTTTTTTTTGTTAAAATGTGTTTTAAAACATGAAATAATGTTTTAAAACACCTCCATGTTTTAAATTATGATTTTTTTTTTTTTTTTTTTTAATTTTTCAAGGCAAAGTGTCAGAAAAAAATAAATTATTGTTTTCGAATATAAAGGGATGCTCATGGAGATTTAAGATTAATATAAAATCTATCCTTTTACAAATGTTAAAATTAGTTAATTAGCAAGGTTTTTTTTTATTTAAAACAAAAACAACAGTTTTTTTTGTTAAAATGTGTTTTAAAACATGAAATAATGTTTTAAAACACCTCCATGTTTTAAATCATGATTTTTTGTTTTTTTTTTTTTAATTTTTCAAGGCAAAGTGTCAGAAAAAAATAAATTATTGTTTTCGAATATAAAGGGATGCTCATGGAGATTTAAGATTAATATAAAATCTATCCTTTTACAAATGTTAAAATTAGTTAATTAGCAAGGTTTTTTTTATTTAAAACAAAAACAACAGTTTTTTTGTTAAAATGTGTTTTAAAACATGAAATAATGTTTTAAAACACCTCCATGTTTTAAATCATGATTTTTTGTTTTTTTTTTTTTAATTTTTCAAGGCAAAGTGTCAGAAAAAAAATAAATTATTGTTTTCGAATATAAAGGGATGCTCATGGAGATTTAAGATTAATATAAAATCTATCCTTTTACAAATGTTAAAATTAGTTAATTAGCAAGGTTTTTTTTTATTTAAAACAAAAACAACAGTTTTTTTTGTTAAAATGTGTTTTAAAACATGAAATAATGTTTTAAAACACCTCCATGTTTTAAATCATGATTTTTTGTTTTTTTTTTTAATTTTTCAAGGCAAAGTGTCAGAAAAAAATAAATTATTGTTTTCGAATATAAAGGGATGCTCATGGAGATTTAAGATTAATATAAAATCTATCCTTTTACAAATGTTAAAATTAGTTAATTAGCAAGGTTTTTTTTTATTTCAAACAAAAACAACAGTTTTTTTTTGTTAAAATGTGTTTTAAAACATGAAATAATGTTTTAAAACACCTCCATGTTTTAAATCATGATTTTTTGTTTTACAAATGTTGGCTCTCTTGAGTTGATAGTAGGTTCTCTGTTCCATTTGGCCTTGAAATGGGATTCCGTGACGGTTAGGGGAATACCTCACGGGTAGTTAGTTGGATTTAATACAAAACAATTATTTATTTTAAAAGGTTTGTAACACTGTTATTTTTAAACAACCCTGGTAGTCTCTAAATGATTCTATTGAATGTAATTCGGAAATAAACAGTAACAGTAGAAAAAAAACATGTATTAAAAACTTTGTTTTAAAACAATGTTTAAAACAAATGTTTTAAAACATAACAACCCTGTTAATTAGTAATTTAAAGTTTGCTGAATGCGCACCTTGTATGGAGACAATCAGCTGTAAAAGCGTCGAATTCGGGCCCCAAACTTCCGTGCCCCGCCCCATCCACGTCCCCAACAGAGAAACGCAAACCCTCCCCTCCACATACAAATTCGGATTAAGCCGTTCCGAGCTGTAACTGATATAGTGGCAGACGGGCGGTGACCGTGGATAATCGGCGCTCAATTGTAGGTCAAACAGGAACAAGCCGTCCTCGTATGGCGTCCTATTAGGCCCCCGGATCATCACCGACAACAGGTCCAGACGGTTCGCGTAAAATCGCACCCAAACGCCCGGCGGTAAACTATCCCTCAGCAATTTGCACTCTTTCTGGACGGCCTTGAAAAATCTCTGCTTGTCGGTCGGCTCAAACTTATTATAGTGGAAATGGTGCGTCGTCGGGGCTTCGTCTAAAATGGCGTACGACTCCTGCTCGCAATCCGTTATCGTTCTCGTTAACTTCGGAGGCGTGACCGTCGTGAAAGAGTCGTCGGGTGTCGTTGGGAAACTCGGAACTGGCGTCGCGGACGTTGGTGTTACCATGGGTTCGGACGCTTTCGTCATGACGGAGAGCGCCTGCGCGCCCCCTATTCGCGAGATGATTTCCGCGTACGCCAGATCCATGCGTGCTTTGAGCATCGACAGTAATTCAATGCAGAGGTTCTCGTGTGGAACTGATGATGATTCAGAATCTGGGGTTAGCGGCGTTGATGGTTCTATAAAAAAAAATAAAAATTATGCAACCGAAACATCATGCAATTGTGGTTGCCTATATAATACCTCCAGCAGCTTCCTTGGAGCCTTCCTTGTTATTTTCCAGTTGAGCGTTGATCTTGTGTTCGAGCTTGACGACCTTGTTGATGTTCTCCTTCTCGGCCATCTTGACCTTGGTGGTGGACGGCGATTGATTGTCGATTGAGAAGAGGCGGCCGCGGAACTCAACGCCCCAGACCTTGGCACGCTCCCGGACTTGGGTCATCAGGGTCTAGATCGTTCCAGAGAACCAAACAATAAATCCCAATAACGAAAGAATATCGCAAAAAAAAAAAACAACCCACCTGATAGTGTCTGCTCTTCGGACTAAAGAATGACGTGTCTAAAAGTTTATCTAAATAGCTGGAGTTGTCATACACCATCAAAAGATCTCTCAAGTACTGCAAGAAAAAAAATATACAAATAAGAAAGGAACCTGTGGTCCGTGGGTCTATCCCAGGGGGTCCACGGATAAAACGCAACAGATAATAGACCTACGGAGTAGCAATACTACTCCACCAACTACTGCACCAAGTACTTGGACAAATTTAGCACCTACGAGTGTTCTAACTCATCTAAGTCATTAAAAAATTCCTCAAGAGACTGAAGGAAGCTTTTGGACAAACAACAATCAAACATATCAGGCAAACTCAACTTCTTAAATGAAATATTGCACCAATGAATGTCCAAAGGGTTGTACACCAGAAGAAATTTCCTCAAGAGGCTGAAGCAACCTTTTGGAGAAACACCAACCAACTTCCTCGACAAATTTAGCACCTACAAGTGTCCAAACTGATCTATGACATTAAAAAATTCCTCAAGAGGCTGAAGGAAGCTTTTGGACAAACACCAATCATACTTATCAGGCAAACTCAACTTTTTAAAGGAAATACTGCACCAATGATTGTCCAAAGGGTTGTACACCAGAAGAAATTTCCTCAAGAGGCTGAAGCAACCTTTTGGACAAACACCAACCAACTTCCTCGGCAAATTTAGCACCTACAAGTGTCCAAATTGATCTATATCATTAAAAAATTCCTCAAGAGGCTGAAGGAAGCTTTTGGACAAACACCAATCAAACTTATCAGGCAAACTCAACTTCTTAAATGCAATATTGCACCAATGAATGTCCAAAGGGTTGTACACCAGAAGAAATTTCCTCAAGAGGCTGAAGCAACCTTTTGGACAAACACCAACCAACTTCCTCGGCAAATTTAGCACCTGCAAGTGTCCAAATTGATCTATATCATTAAAAAATTCCTCAAGAGGCTGAAGGAAGCTTTTGGACAAACACCAATCAAACTTATCAGGCAAACTCAACTTCTTAAATGAAATATTGCACCAATGAATGTCCAAAGGGTTGTACACCAGAAGAAATTTCCTCAAGAGGCTGAAGCAACCTTTTGGACAAACACCAACCAACTTCCTCGGCAAATTTAGCACCTACAAGTGTCCAAACTGATCTATGTCATTTAAAAATACCTCAAGAGGTTGAAGGAAGCTTTTGGACAAACACCAATCAAACTTATCAGGCAAACTCAACTTCTTAAATGAAATATTGCACCAATGAGTGTCCAAAGGGTTGTACACCAGAAGAAATTTCCTCAAGAGGCTGAAGCAACCTTTTGGACAAACACCAACCAACTTCCTCGGCAAATTTAGCACCTGCAAGTGTCCAAATTGATCTATATCATTAAAAAATTCCTCAAGAGGCTGAAGGAAGCTTTTGGACAAACACCAATCAAACTTATCAGGCAAACTCAACTTCTTAAATGAAATATTGCACCAATGAATGTCCAAAGGGTTGTACACCAGAAGAAATTTCCTCAAGAGGCTGAAGCAACCTTTTGGACAAACACCAACCAGTTTCCTCGGCAAATTTAGCACCTACAAGTGTCCAAATTGATCTATATCATTAAAAAATTCCTCAAGAGGCTGAAGGAAGCTTTTGGACAAACACCAATCAAACTTATCAGGCAAACTCAACTTCTTAAATGAAATATTGCACCAATGAATGTCCAAAGGGTTGTACACCAGAAGAAATTTCCTCAAGAGGCTGAAGCAACCTTTTGGACAAACACCAACCAACTTCCTCGGCAAATTTAGCACCTGCAAGTGTCCAAATTGATCTATATCATTAAAAAATTCCTCAAGAGGCTGAAGGAAGCTTTTGGACAAACACCAATCAAACTTATCAGGCAAACTCAACTTTTTAAAGGAAATACTGCACCAATGATTGTCCAAAGGGTTGTACACCAGAAGAAATTTCCTCAAGAGGCTGAAGCAATCTTTTGGAGAAACACCAATCAACTTCTTCGACAAATTTAACACCTACCATTGTCCAAACTCGTTTATATCATTAAATCTCCCTTGAAAAAAGGTTGAGAAACACTGTTCTAGAATATAATTGTCCCACAACAAGATTTTATTGATTTCAAACAATATTGCAATGATTCTTAATGCAATACATGCATAACAAAACAGATAAATAAAAAAGTGAGGTTATGATGTCATCCTTTGTAGCTATTTCCACAAAACCTAATCTCTCCCAAACAGCAAAAGCTGACATTTTATATCAATATTCTAACAATTTTTTAATTACAACTTTCGATATAAAGTGGTCAAATGTCACTTACCGCAAAATTCTCCTTGATATTATGGTGCCTGAACACCTCCTTGAGGTACACTATCCTGTTCCTGACAAAGTCCAGACGGGCGGCCATGTTCTGGAGCGTCGTCTCGTCGGTTATGTCCCCTGCGATGGACTCGATGCTCTCCGTTTCCCAGGAAACCTGGGACCTGTCATCGTTGTCATCGTAGGAGTAATCGTAATCGACGGTGTCCGGCAGCAGCTCGATCTGCTGCGGCCAGCAGTTCTCGACGCAACTCTCCAACCATTGCACTATCACATAACCCTAGAGAAGTTTACGCAAAATAAAGAAAACGGAAAAAGTGAGGTTAGTTTGTTGGTTTTTGTGAGGTTAGGTTCGTACGCACTTCAGGACAGCTGTCGATGACGTAGCCTAGTTTGCCGTCCTCGTTCTTCTTCCCCTTGACGATGCTGCCTGGACGGAATACGAATTTTGAGTGTTTTTTTAGGTCGTAGACGCTGATTTCGCTCGTGCTGTCCAATTCGGGTTTTTCTTCCGTTGCCGCGTAGGTAAACCACTTAACTGTGGCGGTTCGTTCTAGATAATTGACGACTTGTATGGCCCCGTATTTGCCGGAACCTTCCTTCTCGTGGGCCATAACCACCCATTCGCCGGGGAAAAATTCGTGGTCGTCCAGAGATATAGAATAATAAAGTTGTGTCGATGGAATGTCTTTTTCTTCGCTGCCGTCTTGCCAGACGATTGTGGCTTTTGATTCGATACACAGTACCTTTTAAGAACAACAGTATTTTAGTGCTGATAGCAGCTTTCCCTGATAAACAAGGAAGTGAGGTTATGTTTTGCAAGTTTAATGTTACTTTTCACGAAAAGTAATTGCTGCAAAACGTCAAACGTGAACATTTTAATTCTCCCTAATGATTTTTAAAAGGTTTTGTAAAGAATAATAGCGCAGATCACTTTCCACAGGCAATGTGAGGTTATGATTTCTACTTTTATTTCTGCAAAAACCGACTATTTGGTATAAAATAGACATTTTAGCCGTCCTTAACAATATTCTCATGCTTTTTAAATACGTGCTTAACAAAGCAGTTCTTTTTTTCAAGTATGAACAAGAAAGTGAGGTTATGTCTTTTTTTTCTATATTTATTCTGACCTAAGACAAGACTAGTTTATTTATTATCGCGACCACCTGCTGTTTTATTGGATTTGGTTTTTGCAAATTAAATTTTTTCTAGTCATAAAATACAACATTCCTGACCTAAGACAAGTTTATTAGGGACTACTTGCTGTTTTATTGCATCTGGTTTTTAGGAATGAAATTCTTTCTAGTCATAAAATACAACATTCCTGACCTAAGTCAAGTTTATTTATTACTGGGACTACCTGTTGTTCTATTACATCTTGTTTTTGCGAATTAAATTCTTTCTAGTCATAAAATACAACATTCCTGACCTAAGACAAGTTTATTAGGGACTACCTGCTGTTTTATTGCATCTGGGTTTTACGAATGAAATTCTTTCTAGTCACAAAATACAACATTCCTGACCTAAGACAAGGTTATTAGGGACTACCTGCTGTTTTATTCCATCTGGTTTTTGGGAATTAAATTCTGTCTAGTCATAAAATACAACATTCCTGACCTAAGACAAGTTTATTAGGGACTACCTGCTGTTTTATTCCATCTGGTTTTTGGGAATTAAATTCTGTCTAGTCATAAAATACAACATTCCTGACCTAAGACAAGTTTATTAGGGACCTCCTGCTGTTTTATTGCATCTGGTTTTTGGGAATTAAATTCTTTCTAGTCATAAAATACAACATTCCTGGCCTAAGACAAGTTTATTAGGGACTACCTGCTGTTTTATTGCATCTGGGTTTTACGAATGAAATTCTTTCTAGTCACAAAATACAACATTCCTGACCTAAGACAAGGTTATTAGGGACTACCTGCTGTTTTATTCCATCTGGTTTTTGGGAATTAAATTCTGTCTAGTCATAAAATACAACATTCCTGACCTAAGACAAGTTTATTAGGGACTACCTGCTGTTTTATTGCATCTGGGTTTTACGAATGAAATTCTTTCTAGTCACAAAATACAACATTCCTGACCTAAGACAAGGTTATTAGGGACTACCTGCTGTTTTATTCCATCTGGTTTTTGGGAATTAAATTCTGTCTAGTCATAAAATACAACATTCCTGACCTAAGACAGTAAGACAAGTTTATTAGGGACTACCTGCTGTTTTATTCCATCTGGTTTTTGGGAATTAAATTCTGTCTAGTCATAAAATACAACATTCCTGACCTAAGTCAAGTTTATTTATTACTGGGACTACCTGTTCTATTACATCTTGTTTTTGCAAATTAAATTCTTTCTAGTCATAAAATACAACATTCCTGACCTAAGACAAGTTTATTAGGGACTACCTGCTGTTTTATTGCATCTGGTATTTAGGAATGAAATTCTTTCTAGTCATAAAGTACAACATTCTTGACCAAAGACAAATTTATTTATTGTTGGGACAACCTGCTGTTTTATTGCATCTGGTTTTTGGGACTTAAACTCTTTCTAGTCATAAAATACAACATTCCTGACCAAAGACAAGTTTATTAGGGACTACCTGCTGTTTTATTGCATCTGGTTTTTAGGAATGAAATTCTTTCTAGTCATAAAATACAACATTCCTGACCTAAGTCAAGTTTATTTATTACTGGGACTACCTGTTCTATTACATCTTGTTTTTGCAAATTAAATTCTTTCTAGTCATAAAATACAACATTCCTGACCTAAGTCAAGTTTATTTATTACTGGGACTACCTGTTCTATTACATCTTGTTTTTGCAAATTAAATTCTTTCTAGTCATAAAATACAACATTCCTGACCTAAGACAAGTTTATTAGGGACTACCTGCTGTTTTATTGCATCTGGTATTTAGGAATGAAATTCTTTCTAGTCATAAAGTACAACATTCTTGACCAAAGACAAATTTATTTATTGTTGGGACAACCTGCTGTTTTATTGCATCTGGTTTTTGGGACTTAAACTCTTTCTAGTCATAAAATACAACATTCCTGACCAAAGACAAGTTTATTAGGGACTACCTGCTGTTTTATTGCATCTGGTATTTAGGAATGAAATTCTTTCTAGTCATAAAGTACAACATTCTTGACCAAAGACAAATTTATTTATTGTTGGGACAACCTGCTGTTTTATTGCATCTGGTTTTTGGGACTTAAACTCTTTCTAGTCATAAAATACAAGATTCCTGACCTAAGACAGGGTTATATATTATTGGGACAACCTGTTGTTTTATTGCATCTGTTTCTTCCTTTTAAATTCTTTCTAGTCATAAAATACAACATTCCTGACCTAAGAAAATTTAATTTATTATTGGGAGTACCTGCTGTTTTATTGAATCTGGTTTTTGATGATTAAATTCTTTCTAGTCATAAAGTACAACATTCCTGTCCTAAGTCAAGTTTATTTATTATTGGGAGTACCTGCTGTTTTATTGCATCTAGTTTTTGCAAATTAAATTCATAAAAAACAATATTCCACCTGATACCTTCCAAAAAAAGCAAAGAAGTGTACATCAAACTTTTATATTTATTTTTGCAAAATTTAGCTATTCTCTTGACTCACCTCAACCGGTAATGTCCTGCCGGCGACCAGATCCTTCGGTTTAGGAGGATAATAACATTTCCCCCTTTTCGATCTGGCATTTCCGGAAGCATTGCTGGATGAGCTCTCGTTATCGGAGACGTCCTCAACTTCTTCCGTCCACCAGTCCTCGTCGATTTCGTTGTTGACGCAAGACGACAGAATAGATGAGTTGCAAAGATGTAATGACCTGTCAAATTAAAAAAAAAAAAAATTGGAGAATATTCCTCAAAATAAAATGTTGATTTCTTTTACCGTTTTGTGGTGTTCCTGTTGACAACGTGTAGGACTTTTAACGAGTCTGAACGATGCAAAGCTGTCTGCTTTCGCATCCAGTCTCTTTTCTTCAGTAAAGTGTCTGTTGAGGTTAACTTTAGAAGTCGTCTTTCAGCCAACTCTAGATAGTTGTTCTCCAGAGGCCCCAAGATTTTTAACCTGATAAATTTTATTTATTACTCTTATCTATTGCTTTTTTTGTGCTTACTTTAAAAAAAATACATGGTTTAAAGTGCATATTATAATCTTAGGATTTCTTTTAGATTAATCATGCTCAACTGAACTCATGATTTCAATTTTTAAAATGTTCACAGAAATATTGAAGTATTAGACAATGAATCATGAGGAATGCAAGCAAGATTTACAAATTAATTCCATTATTAATCATGTGAAAAAACTTCAAATGAATGAAATCACCAAACATGAAGAAATGAGTGTTCTTTCTAGTCATAAAGTACAACATTCCTGTCCTAAGTCAAGTTTATTTATTATTGGGAATACCTGCTGTTTTATTGCCTCTGGTTTTTGCGAATTAAATTCTTTCTAGTCATAAAATACAACATTCCTGACCTAAGACAAGTTTATTGATTATTGGGACTACCTGCTGTTCTACTACATCTGGTTTTTGTGACTTAAATTCTTTCTAGTCATAAAATACAACATTCCTGACCTAAGACAAGTTTATTTATTACTGGGACTACCTGCTGTTCTACTACATCTGGTTTTTGTGACTTAAATTCTTTCTAGTCATAAAATACAACATTCCTGACCTAAGACAAGTTTATTTATTACTGGGACTACCTGCTGTTCTACTACATCTGGTTTTTGTGACTTAAATTCTTTCTAGTCATAAAATACAACATTCCTGACCTAAGACAAGTTTATTTATTACTGGGACTACCTGCTGTTCTACTACATCTGGTTTTTGTGACTTAAATTCTTTCTAGTCATAAAATACAATATTCCTGACCTAAAACAAGTTTTTTAGGGACTACATGCTGTCTAATTGCATCTGGTTTTTGCGAATTAAATTCTTTCTAGTCATAAAGTACAACATTCCTGTCCTTCAAGTCAAGTTTGAAGAAATGAGTGTTTATGTGAATATTTATGTGGCAAAAAATCAAACAACTTGATTAAAATTGCATTGAGTTTAATCATTCATTTGGAAAATTATATTATCAAACTTATTTCTGTATACTTACAGCTTGATTTCACTGGCAGTTAGTTCAGAAAATGTTGTACACTCATTGGCAGGATAGTCGTACCATGCGACTTCGATCGCAGAGGATTCAACTTGCTGCACCGTGAACCGTTGCCTGGACTGCATATTCCTCTTCATCGTCTTTGTTTTCACAATCCAATTCGGCTGTTCAAGATAATGAGGGGTACAAGTCTAAAAACAAACAAAACTTATATTTCTAAATCTGTCAGTTTTTTTTTCTACCAGCTTTCAACCATTTTTAAAAAGAACAAAAAAAAAAGACTTACAACTTCCTGTCCGGGGTAAAACAGGTCGAAAAATCCTCTATTCCTCTTCGTAAGCCAATAATCTTCGACATCGTGATTGATACTAGACAATACTTTAACAGAAGATCCACACTTTGATCTCATGGTGACAAGCTGGTCTAAATTCTGTATTCTGCCATACTTATCGCCGAGACAGACGGCTGCATTAACATCAAAAGGCGATACTGGCTTCAGACGGTCGCTGAGGACCTTCTCGATGATTTTATCCGTGCCCACAATCTGCACGGTGGCGTACTGTTTGGATTCTTTGCAATAACCTCTCTGCGTTTCTTTACCGTGTACTAAACGCCTCACAATATCGCCTGGGATTATGTTACGGCTCATGAGTCGCACTTTATTCTGCCTCCAGACCTGCTCCCTGGAGTTATTAACCCATAGAATTCGAATCTGGCCCTTCTGGAGCGCGTGGCGCTCGTCGGAATCCGAAGACCCTTCATAACTGTCGACGACAACGCCGAACGTTATCTTCTTGCTCTTGTCGAAACGGTATACGATATCGTTGGAATAAAACTCTTTTACTTCACTTGACATGACTTTATCGTATGAATTCGGACTTTCGATTTTGGAAATTATATGCCAAACGCCATTTTTTTGTTAGCAGCCAATGCGAATCGTGTTTTTCTGACGTTTCACCACGCGCATGACAATTTCAGCGGGCCTCGGACTGCATACACCTCGTCCTTCTTGTGGGTAGCGCAAATTACGAACTCTTGACGGTTGAATTCGCGTGAAGCGATTTGATTGAGGTGTATGTGGAGGGAACACATGTGCAGCGAGCGACCTGCGAACCCCGCAAGATAAAAATCACTAGGAATACCAAGTGGGAATTGCAAATTTCCATGGGTGTAATAAACGTAATTCTAAGCAAAAGCAATAAATTTCGATCATTAAATTTGAATAAACTTAATTAATTGTGGCCAAAATCAACACAAAACGTGTGTAGCAAACCAATAGTTTAGTGTATTTTATCTGGTAACTATTGGTAGTACATTTAAAAGTAATCTAAAATATTCAAACACAAAATTGAAAATAAACATTACTTATCTACGGTATAAAACATTACGTTAGGATGTACAATACGGTAAACGCAACGGTAGATAAAATCAACTGTAATTTATTGTGGTAAATTTTGCGCATTCCTTGCGAAAGTACGACTCGGGAAGCAGCTGAGTTGTTATGAGATCTTGGAATCTACATTAGAGATATGATTTATATGAATTCCAATTATATTTTATGGGTTTCAACTTGACAATATATGAGCATAGCAAGAAGCAAATAAGATAAACCATTATTATCATGTATTGTGTAGCTTTTACTTGCAGCTCTGCTAAGTTCTTCTACCTTTTTGCAGTCTACTTTATTAGTCGACAAAGAATGTGATGTACTGCAATGTTAACATTTTACTTTCATCTTCTATAACTGGGGTACATTTGACAGATTATGAATGTTCTTCCAACACGATGTACATAAATGTATCTGCAGCCAAAAGTCATTGTCATCCTTTCACCCTTACCTGAGACAAAAATATAGACTTGCAAAGAGTCAACAATTTTGCCCATGTTTAACGTATTTATTTATACCGAAAATCCCAAATTCTTTACTTGAAAACAACTTTCTGCCTTTCCTACACATCTTTGAAATACATTAGCGAAAACACCGTGCTAAAACAGGCCCTACTTTTCTCACAATTCGAAAATATAAGGAGGTATGTTTTTGTGTGCTAGATCAGGGGGTAGACTTCTACCTTAACACTCGCTGTAACAATTGCGAAAAAGAGACCTATAACTTCTTATACATACTACAAGAAAGCAGAAGACTTCAGTGATCTAAAAGTTAAAAAAAAAAATAACATACTGTTCCACATATTACAAATTGCATAGCCTTATTGGAGAAGACATTCCATATATCCTCAACAATCTGCATAAGCATAACAATTATGGTTGAGGAGGTGCAACCAGATCAAATAAATCGGAGATAAGTGAACTTGGTCTCCTACGTGTTTACGCCAAGTACGCCCACTTAAAACATTGCAAACTGTGCTGGTCCAGGTCAAGTACCCATGTCATTGTAACCCAATTGGACCAGCAAGTCCAAAAGAACGAAAAAGACAAGAGGAACTGGGTCGAACGCGTATATAGAATACTCTAAACAGGCACGTATGAATAATTGATACCTACAGGTAAGCTTATCGCTACTTGGAATATCCAAACGAATCTCAGGTAACGGACGACGCCAAACGTCTGAATTGAGATGGCCAAATTTATGTTAATGTTGTCGCGAATAGTTGATGATGTGATGTAATGTGGGACAGCGTATTGTGGCCCGTTGGTTCAAAAATAGAACAGTCATCTTTTCTACTATTTTTTGCAATGTGACGTACTCCATTTATAGAAAAATTACACTTCCCAACGTACTACCTGTCAGAGATAGCGTCATTTACGATATATTATTTCAATCTACTGACTTAGAGTACCATGTAATTGCTGGTGGATACTTGCTGTACCTGTATATTGAGTTATAACGCTTTTATCACATGTATGAGAGATTGCTGAAATTTATGTGATGGCATATATCATGTGCTAAGACCGCTTACGAAGAAAGACCAACATTAAACCCGTCTTGCTGAGAGTACAGTATACGTTTATGCAGACTCTGTACGTCCATAGTAAAATGATATAAATCACAGCAACTGCATACAATGGAACAGGCTATAATAAACGAATGACCATTTTGTCTTATGTTTACTGAAGGGGTATTATCTCTACCTATACTAATTACGAACTTTCAAGTGTAGGGCGCGTTCAGCGGAATCGCCCATTTTCGCCGACATTTGCGATCGAGTAGCTGCAAAATTGGGCTTTTCGATATTACTTTTGACGCTCGAATTGAAAAAAGGACACAATTCCGCGTGGACTGCGCGATATTTTGTAAAATAAATGCGTCAATTTTGAAAAAAAATCACGTTTTTGCACCTCTTCGGGTGAAGGCGAACCTCGAGAAAATGTCACGTGACGTCTAGAAATTCCGACAAGCGGATTGATGAACGTCAAAAATTTACATTTTTTATCCGTTCCTGCCGACCTTATAAAAGCCGCTCGCTCTCATGTCTTACGATAAGATCCCTCTAAATACCCTTCGCAAAGAGTTTTGAGCAAAAAAACGGCCTTAAAAACAATTTTCGATCCAAAAAATCGATTTTTGTCGACCCGTGTTTTGCTGCTATTACCACAGTAACGTCAAACCCGAAACGCCCCCTGCCAGACATTCGTAACAACAGTAACAGATAGCAGATAACCTAAAATGTATCCTAAAATGTCCATATTGCGAATGTGGACAGGTGGGAAGCCTTAACCACATATTTCTAGAATGCCCAATAACTAAAATCGAAAATTTTGACATATACACAGAAACTAGCTCTGTGTATATGTCAAAACTAAAATTGAAGATGTAGAGATCCATAGTTCTTTTTTTTTCTGGAGGATGAGCTGGTATCAATTTGGTCAAAACTGGTTGAATCACTAAAGATGTGTGCAACATTTACCAAATGTATACCAAATTTAAGCACGATTTGTTGTACCGTTTACACGCTATCGTGTTAACAGCCTTAAGCCCAGTTTATGTACGACGCGACGCGAACACAACGCAACGCGACGCGAACGCAAAACGTCAAAAGTTGAATCATACAATTCACGTACATGTCTTTATGTTCCACGTAATGCAAAGGCAAAGATGTAACGCGAACGCGAGTAGTTCCCATCTTTTAACTATTCGCGTTTGCATCACGTCTTGATGTTCGCGTCTACCCAATCACAGCGTCCCCATATGTGACAGTAGCGATTATAACCTCATATTTGCCAACTGCTGAGTCACAATGGTGGCAGCATTGGTTACAACAACCAATAGTAATGCTATAAACAAACATGGTGGGGATGCCAAGTTAGTATGAAGTTAGTTACTTCAAGGTCTGCTGTCAAAAATCGAACCCAACAAATGCCAACCTTTAACACAAAAAACTTTGAGCTTGCGTTCGCGTCTCGGGTTACATAATAGTATATTATTATACAAGTTTTATAAGACGTCAAATTGGCGCATGAGTTGTTTGGTTGAACCCCTAAATGAACGAATGCGCCAATATGTCTTATAAAACGAGTGTAATATACTATTTTTTCTACTTTGCGTCATTAATTTTATAAAAATTTAGAAGTATATTAGGTAAAATTCCAATCTAGAGTATTTATGGGTGCAACCGTTGGTGACACTGTCATCTGTCACTTAAACTCAAATATCTGTGAAAAAGTAATTATTGATAATTATTATATACCATCATATACTAGTAGTACGAAACCTAGGATGCAACACGCATATTTAAATATGTATAAAAATATACATACTTCGCAGTTTGTGCGATTCTAAAAAATCAGTTTGTGCTTACTTTTGTGGTTATGTGTATTTTCGTTTGACATGCATTTGATATCAATGTCGCCAATCTTAGAAAAAAGTTACTAAAAACGGTGTTACAATTTGCTAATTGTAACACCGAAAACAGTGTTACAATGTGTGCATTATGAATGCAAAGTAGAAAAACACTGTTATTTCATGTTTGCGTTTTCTGTTCACGTTGCGTGGCGTTCGCGTCGCGTTGCGTTCGCGTCGCGTCGTACATAAACTAACCTTTACAAACAAAGACATTCTTCAAAATTTGTGTACTGCTACGTCTGGGAATCCCTTCATTAGACGATAGTACCATCTAAGGTCAAAGCCGTAAAAACGTCCCTTCGCTTTCAGCAGCAATACGTGTTCTTTGCATTAATTACGACCGTAGTGTCGTATGCGAGCTATTAAGCTAAATCTCTCGCAACATTTGAGCCGTTAGCGGTATCGCGATGGCGATAATTCGACGTGTACGTCACGCCAAAGCACGCTATACAAGCTTTTGCGACCGCCGCACGCATTTCTATCCAAGAAGAAAAAACCCTTTCACACAGTGCGAATTAGATCGTGCGGAAAAAAATCCGTTCGGTTCCGTCCGGATTCGCACGAGATGCTGTTGAATCGACATTGCGTAATAGCAATGTGGTATTTCCACTGATAGATTATGGTACTTTCATCGTAAAATTCGGGAAAACTGACTAGCACTAAATGTGTGTCAAATTCAATTGATGACACCTAAGATTGTTACCGGACCAACATTCGCACCGTCTGAAAGGGTTCAAAATATGCATATAGCAGTGTAGGTATAAGCATAGTGCTTAGGCTAAAGCTAAACCCGTTAGAGCCATTTGCAAAACCAGTCCTAATCCTAAATGCATCAGTAAGCATGTGTGTACTTTAGTAAGTTTTATTATAATAACAGAAAACTCAGATCAGACTCCAGTTCTTTTGATAAACGATGCAATCAAAGTATAGTATGACTTTCATGCGGCTAGCAAGTCTTTATTTATCAAAACCAATCTTTAAACGAACTTTTTGAAATATAACATGTTATTCTACAACTTCCTGCTGCTTTTTATTGGGTCAGCAAAATGGATACACTAAATATCCCTGTTTTCTTTGTCTGTGGGGCAGTCGTGCAAAAAATGAACATTGGGATAGGAAAAACTGACCGTCGAGAATAAATATAACCGTACGAAAAGCTAACATCGGCCATGAACCATTTATAAGTCGAGAAGAAATAATTCTTCCACCACTACATATTAAATTTGGGCTAATTAAACAGTTTGTGAAAGCTTTGAATGATGTTTGTTCCAAATATATTTGTTAATCATTTCCTGGCCTAAATACAGGAAAATTAGAAGCCGGTATCTTTGATGGACCACAAATCACATGACTTAGGTTGAACTGGAAGCATGGACAAGCTTTGTATCAGTTATCGAATTTTTTTTTGGGAAATCACCAAGCTGAACAATATTAACAACACAAATCGTTGACAAAATGCTTCAAAATTTTGGAAAACTACTATGAGTACCAAGTTACATTATTTCCATAGTCATTTAGATCAATTTCCTGACAATCTGATTGATTGCAATGAAGAACAAGGGTTTCAGCAGTATAGATAACGGAGGAAAGTTATGAAGGCCGATGGAATTGCCATATAATGGCAGACTACTGCTGGACCTTAGAAAGGGACTGTCCTGAACAAAATAACAATAGAAAACGTAACACAAAACGTTTCCTTAATTAAAATTTGTGGTTCTTTAATTCTTTTATTGTTAATTTCAGAATTGTGTAATACACCTCATGCTTTCGAATGGTAAACAATTTCAAACTACGTTGAATATGGGTTAAATTTTGGCAAAAAATCTTTCAATAACTTGCTAAAAGATCATAAACATTACTGAAGATGTGTTAGCTAGAAAAGATATGTTTGTTCTTTCGCTTCAATACAACACACCACGACCACTCTACAAAGCAAACATCCATATAAGCCATATAGAACAAAAGACGGCCAAGCACAAGCGACTAATTAATTCAATCGGCATCCAAAGGATCGCCTATTTGTACGCGAATCGTCAGAAAAAGTTACGAACCTTGGGCAGCCTTGAGCGCAACATGGACGATGCGCAACCACAGCAAGGTCGCAGTACGCAGCCGATGCATTGGCAATAAGGTATGGACAGTCAGGCAAGACATGCATGGCACCGAGAGCAGAAGGTAGGGTCACGGCTCACTAGGTCCGGCCACGATCCGGTTATTCACCGAGCCAGAGGTCTCGTCTCCTTGATCTTGATTTAGCCCCTTGCCTATGTGCAGAGTGCTGCAACTGACACATCAACAATGCCCTGCGACCCACTCCTTCCGTTTGTCTCCGTAAAGTGCCATAACACAGATTTTCGCTTTTTTTTATAGAAAATCCAAGTTTGAGTTTACAGCATGGTTTTGAAACAAACTGTTACACGTAACAATTCAATTTCAAACTGATTTTCTCACGACAAAGACAACTATATCGTAAATTAATGACAGCAAACATTATGTAAAGGTGTTACATGTGTTTTATCGTAAAAAAGGACGTTTTTACAAGCTTGTCTTGCTTTAGTACGGCCATTCACGACACCAAACAAAATTTGCTGTGGTGTTTTCGTAACCCATTTCATTTTATCGCTTCTTGTTCTCTACATTGTAATTTTGACCTCATATTTTTAATATACGGTAAAATCACAAAAATCATTTTTATACTTTGCATTCACAATGCACACATTGTAACACTGTTTTCGGTGTTACAATTAGCAAATTGTAACACCGTTTTTAGTAACTTTTTTCTAAGATTGGTGACATTAATATCAAATGCATGTCAAACGAAAATACACATAACCACAAAAGTAAGCATAAACTGATTTTTTAGAATCGCACAAACTGCGAAGTATGTATATTTTTATACATATTTAAACATGTGTGTTGCATCCTAGGTTTCATACTACTAGTATATGATGGTATATAATAATTATCAATAATAACTTTTTCACAGATATTTGAATTTAAGTGACAGATGACAGTGTTACCAACGGTTGCACCCATAAATACTCTAGATTGGAATTTTACCTAATATACTTCTAAATTTTTATAAAATTAATGAAGCAAAGTAGAAAAAATAGTATATTACACTCGTTTTATAAGACATATTGGCGCATTCGTTCACAATTAGCAAATTGTAACACCGTTTTAGTAACTTTTTTCTAAGATTGGTGACATTGATATCAAATGCATGTCAAACGAAAATACACATAACCACAAAAGTAAGCACAAACTGATTTTTTAGAATCGCACAAACTGCGAAGTATGTATATTTTTATACATATTTAAACATGCGTGTTGCATCCTAGGTTTCGTACTACTAGTATATGATGGTATATAATAATTATCAATAATTACTTTTTCACAAATATTTGAATTTAAGTGACAGATGACAGTGTTACCAACGGTTGCACCCATAAATACTCTAGACTGGAATTTTACCTAATATACTTCTAAATTTTTATAAAATTAATGACGCAAAGTAGAAAAAATAGTATATTACACTCGTTTTATAAGACATATTGGCGCATTCGTTCATTTGGGGCACTCGTCGCTGGCGCTCCTCGTGCCCCAAACAACTCATGTGCCAATTTAACGTCTTATAAAACTTGTATAATAATATACTATTTCTTTCACACATTTCGAAGTTTGAACTACTGGAAAATTGCGAAATATAATGTCTTAATGTTCCCAGTGACAATAAAATTGTAGTTGAAGTGACTTTTGTAATTATGTTGGAGGTTAGAATTAATGGAGTAAAATGTTTGAAGAACTGCCGTTTTGGTAGATATTACTATTTAATGTCATACATTGAAAGATTTTTAAGTAGAAGATTCCTTGGGTTTGTTTTAACGTTAACTGATATTCATGACAAAAGAATTGACTGTTTTTATGACTTTACACACCTGTTGAAAGTATAAGACCTGTTCTTCATACAAAAATTCGAATTCCGGCTGTCACAGTATGTAAACAAGGTCAAACATAACCTAACACGCTCGGATACGTTCGAGATTTCAGGAATTTTATTATTATTTAGCAGCATGAGCTCCCTAACTTCGATCGAGTTTTCAATAATAATTATCTTTTCAGCGATGAATTACAATAGACGTACAAATCTGCTTTATTCAATTCCTATATCAAAACACATTTCATGCATGCGTTCCAATCTCCCAACTTCACCGTACACATTTAAGTTTAAATCTACTCTATTTATATACATATTTACTCTAAATTTCAATGCGTAGACCAAGAGGTAGTTTATCAACAATATAATTTACAAGTTTAGCATAACATCTAACAGTAGACAAAAAGACATTGACCTAATCTAAAATAGCAAACGTCAAAATTCTTACCCGAAAGCTACAAGATAATTACAGTCCATTGATGTGTAGAATCTATGATATATTACTCATGGTTGTGATGAATAGCAAATCTTTAATCATAGGTTTGGAACATATGGCAGCTCGTTTCTTTAAAGCGAAGGTTGTAATATTGTCAGTAACTTTTGTTGAACTGCTTTTTTATTGTGGTTCAATGTTCTTGTGAGTGGACGTCTTCAAATTATATTGTAATGAAAAACATTATAGGAATAATAAGATCTTCAAGTGGTTTTTGTATACATAGGTAGAAGACGAGTTACAAATTATCAAAAAAGTTAGTGGTTGACACATATTGTCATCCACTAGCAAATTTATGCATTTGACTGCTTTTTTTTTGACGATATGAGTTCTAATTCTTTATCCAAAATCGGTGTAGGTATTTGATCTAATAGCTACGCTAGAATTTAGTTATTTTGCACTATTAACAGTCCAAAACATTCTGATATTCAAAACACCCGAGAAATTTTGCGTTTAAAAGCTAGACACGTTGTTATCTACCTATACTAATTACGAACTTTCAAGTGTAGGGCGCGTTCAGCGGAATCGCCCATTTTCGCCGACATTTTCGATCGAGTAGCTGCAAAATTGGGCTTTTCGATATTACTTTTGACGCTCGAATTGAAAAAAGGACACAATTCCGTATGGACTGCGCGATATTTTGTAAATTAAATGCGTCAATTTTGAAAAAAAATCACGTTTTTGCACCTTTTCGGGTGAAGGCGAACCTCGAGAAAATGTCACGTGACGTCTAGAAATTCCGACAAGCGGATCGATGAACGTCAAAAATTTACATTTTTTATCCGTTCCTGCCGACCTTATAAAAGCCGCTCGCTCTCATGTCTTACGATAAGATCCCTCTAAATACCCTTCGCAAAGAGTTTTGAGCAAAAAAACGGCCTTAAAAACAATTTTCGATCCAAAAAATCGATTTTTGTCGACCCGTGTTTTGCTGCTATTACCACAGTAACGTCAAACCCGAAACGCCCCCTGCCGGACATTCGTAACAACAGTAACAGATAGCAGATAACCTAAAATGTATCCTAAAATGTCCATATTGCGAATGTGGACAGGTGGGAAGCCTTAACCACATATTTCTAGAATGCCCAATAACTAAAGTCGAAAATTTTGACTTGAAAATTATACACAGAGCTAGTTATCTTCTAGTTTTATTCTAAACGGATCTTTGCGCACATAATATGCTATGGTTAATATTTTTTATAGGTTAAGTTCTCGGTACACGTACGAAATGTTGACCTATCCAACGAACATGTACTGAATTACGTAATAAGATGGAAAGGCGTATTGTACAGAAAACCGCAAGGAGTCAAGTTTATTCGTAAACCAGTAAACTATAAATTTTACTTGAAATTTAGGTTAGGCAGATAGCAATCGAAAAACGGTAAATTTGCGATTTCCGTTTTTTGTTGTGGCATCTGATTTATACGTGTAACAAGTCATATAAGTACGTACCACTTAAAATTTAACAAATTTTGGCTCTTTCGATAAATTACAGATAATTTTGTTAAATTTCTTCCTAGCTAATAAGAATTGAACGTCTTCTTCGGTTCTTTGGCATGATGTAACCATTGGCTATATCAATAAAGTAAAGTGCATTGCCCACATGTTTACCTAGCACTTTCAATTTTATTGCCGTACTCTTGTATGAAGCATTTGCGGAAAATACTTGAAACCACATACTAAAATGTATAAATAATGGGCAGAAATTCCTTCTTAATATTAAATATATGACGTTCATAAAGTTCATTGCTCCTGTCTTAAATTAAAAACATAAAGGCACCACTCCGCCAAAATGCCAAGTAATTTTGGATCGCCCGCTGTTAGTCGACAAGAACTACCAAAAAGTGACAGATCCATTTTACATTTAATATTAAAATTGATGCAATCACCGTAGGGAACCCTACTCTCGAAAACTGGTCTTAAATTCGTACCCAGACGTAATTTAATTTTGATTATTATCACATGTTAACTTCACTCGACTAATGGAATTAATAAATATCTGGGGTGGTCTCCACTCAACGTACCGAGTTATCAAAATTTGCCAATTTGTAACTTATACTGTCAAGTTGTATCTATGAACGCTTATAGCGTCTAAACCTTTTGGTAAAACAGTGTATAGAAGAGGTTATCACGCATCATGTATCTTGCCAGATAAATTTAGGGTCTCACTGCTGTAACGTGTAATTGGTAGTGGACCCCTTCTTAGAATTCGGTTCTCTTTTCTTCTTGTTCTTCTGCCTTTTTTTCGATCTGCCAGCTATTGATGTCGGTTGCAAATTGCAAAGTCTTGTATAGAGTTGTCCATTATTGCGGAGGCGACAGGCTATATTTTACTACCCACCGATTATTGGCCTAAATTAGGGTACTAACCCATGTAGTGTAATGAAAAAAAAAAAAAAACGTGAACCGGTTTGGCAAATTGCCTGAAAAAGATTAGCCTTCTCAAAAATTTATTAATTAAGCTATTTTAGATTATATAAAGATCAGTCAAAGCTACAGAAAATGCTAGAGAAGTAACCTGTAAATTGTCCCTTATAAGCTGTTAACACAATTTGACAGGTGACATTTATAGATTATGTTGTTGATTGCACGGAATTTTTTCCCAAAAAAAAATGCATGAAACCAAACCTCAAAATAAGTACCAGTAAATCAATTAAAGTAATAAAAAGCTTGATAAACAAATAAGGAAATAATAAATTTATTCGATAGGTCGTGTCAATTTAACCGTATTAAGTTTCGATGTGAAGCAATTTAATGGCATCGGACCAATCAACAAGATTAATTGCCAAAATCAACACAGATATCACGAGTTAGCGTTGGTATTCTTCGTCTCTTTTTGGCTCGAGCGTGGCGCTGGTTGTGCACAGGTCACGTTGCTGAAGATGGGCACTTGGCGCTTCCTGGTCCTTTCAATTTATCGTCAAGACAGAAAAGGATAACCGTAATCGAAGGCTGGAATGCGCGAAGTGCAACGAAACAGTTATACAGTCGAGTTCGTCTTTTTTTCCTTGAGATTTTTTGGTGGCTCCGTTGGTCCAGACAGTGTAGCCAAAAATGTTGGTCTCATAATATTTGTAAACTATGATTAATTTTGATAATTCTTACAACAAATTAACTGAAATAAGCACCACAATGCACCAAAGATTACATAAGTTATGCGAGATCGAAATATGTGAAACTTTGGGTGTGTAAGGTTGTCACTGTTTTGTGTTCTCTGGTATTTCCTCTGTTGGTTATCGAGAAAAAGAACTGTTAGGGATTCCCTACAAGAAGTTGGGCCCATCAGGTTTTTGCCGCACCGCTTCCTTCAGTTAATTGGCAAGTGATGTTGCAATGTAGCGGTACATTGGCCAGAACCAAGATCGGGGCCTTTTCGAGTAACTTTTGGTACTTACGTCAGTCAAAGAGATGAGCTACGAGTCCCAATACTTGTAACTGTATACCAAAAACAACTTTAACGCAAATACAACACTCATTTCCGAGGTTATTTACCTTAATTCGTCACTTAAATTTTTGTACTGTTGTTGGTAATTGTTAATCGGTAAAAAAGCAGGTCTATTTACCGACTCGGTGTTCGATAAACGTCAAAAATTCCTTATGATTTTCTAGGTTATGTGAAATATACAGGAAATAAATCTTTACGAAGCTCAGGACATCGCGTGCTGACATCTATCGCGATCCTAACAGCAAGTTATCCGCTCTTTACCATTATTTATACGCTGTTAAAGACGATTTATAATCAACTGTTATATTTATAACGTGCTTGACGCTGTAGACGTTATCAAAATGACTTATAGCATAAAGAAACGTGCTTTTAGTACCAGTTTGGTGCGTTAAAATGCATCAAACTGGTACTAAAAGTTAGCTGTTTACTCAGATTTCCGCAAAAATATAATCTTTGCAAAACTTTTATGGTGTTGTAAAGAAGAAAATAACGTCGTCGGCAACATTCAGAAGCCTGTAGAATGACCTGCAGAACTTGCAGTAATGAATTTCTCGCTGGCTGCAGCGATTTGAATGTCAAGTTTATGGTGTCAGGATCTTTCGAGTCACGGTCTCACGTAAGAGTTTTACGTAACACGATCGTGTGAAGAAAGTGCAATCTCACTAAGTAATGTAACTCAAAATATGTTGAGATAAGACTCGAAACTACGTTAAAATTGAAACAAAGTATAGCTAAACGCACAAACAACACACCAAGATAAATAATCGCTGGAATTAATGGATCATCTCAGAAAAACTGATACAGGACGGCCAAATTTAAAAAGATCCTTTTCTTTATCAAACCACTTACTTTCGCTAATCTTATATTGAAATTTGTTAGTGCTATTAATAATAATGTGTGTATTATCGAAATAATTAATGACCTATCTCAAGCACGCCTAAAAATACTACAAATATCTTTATACCGATAGCTTTTCGACTGCGTCTTGTTGCCTTTTTCTGCTTATTTTCCTTTTAGCTCTCCTATGGGTTCAACCCGTACAAGAAATGTATTTATAATGCGGTTTTGTAGAGGTAAATTGTAATATTTTCCGAGATGTTATTGCAGAGATTGTCACTAGCCTATAACTATAATTTACCTTACAATGCTGTCCCAGTAAAAAACATACAATATGCACGATCTTTCGATTGCGATAAATTATCCATTTGCTGGGCAATGTGACTTTACTCTCATCGTAATTCATGAATGTTGAATAGATTGAAAATTATTATTTATTTGTCGTTGTCGAAGAGATATTACTCTTGTCGGTTTGCTACGAATGAATCATACACAGTTGTTTTTAAAAAACTTTCAGCACAAACCCGAAATTTTATAGCCTCTCTGAAAGTATCATTTTATGGTAATAGCTTCATAATGTTGCCATAAAGATTCGACACAAAGTTAATCGAAATGAAAACTAACTGTTATTAGTGTAATTCGATAAGAATTTTATGTTTTACTTCTGTTAAATGATGATAATGTGTTCTTATTTAAGTTTATTATATTGTAGACTGTGATCTTTATGAAAGTAGTTAGGTTCAAGATCACGGTCATTTTCTACATTTACATCATCAAACAATTTGGCATTGTGGTATGAGAAAAGTCGAAACCACAAGCAGACAATCAGCGAATGTTAAGGCAGGAAGACATTATTTAAGAACAACTTTAACAACCGTGAAATATTAAATGATGGCGATACCACACTGTAACAAGAATAGCAAAACACTTCTTCAACACTTCACCATCTAAACCAGTGTTTCCCAACCTTTTTTGAGCTATGCCCCACCGAAGCTGGTCTAAAAATCTCATGCCCCACTTCATATTGTCTTTTTTATACCTATAACAGAGTTGGAAATAAACCTTACTCGGAACAGTGTACGTTTCTCATTTCGTCATTGGTACACATTCTGCCCAACAAACTTTGACTAATTTCCTCTCTGTGACGTAATGAAAAACTTGCGCCATTGGGGGTATAAAAATAATAATATAAAACAATAATTTATTTGATTATTGAAATAAATACTAAGCATTTTAGCAGAAACAAAATTTGCTACATATTCTATTATAACAAAATAGAAATAAACATTCACTTAAAAACTAATACAACACAAATCTGCCATATTTTATTATAACAACACAAAGTTAAACATTTACTCTAAAACTGAAATTGTCACTGCAAGTGTTAATCGTATCCTTGAGTCTAGTTATTATCAAATATTCGTGCTCATTGCTAAATCTGGAAAAAGCACAAAATAGGGGAACATTTAATTAAACTGTCAATATCAACATTTGTAAAAACGGTTTTAGAAAAAGATGACAAAGATGTGATAGCTGTGCCCCTTAGTAACAACACTGTCAGAAAAAGAATGGTTAAAATGAGCAAGAGTGAGAGGCACTGAGGCCTTGTTGATAACTTATGTAAGGTACATTAATAAGGAACATTTTTTTGAGGAAATGTTATTCTGCAAATCATAAGAAAGCACCACGATCTCCAGAGATATTTTTTCTAAGCTAAAAAACTATGTTATTAATTATGTCGATAATATTCCAATACAGAACATAACATCTTGTGCTGCCAATCGTGCTCCTAACATGATGGGCAAGAAAAGTGGCTGTTTAAAGATGAAAATCCAGAAATGCTTCTTGCGCATTGTGTAATCCACAGGGAAAACTTGGTAGCCAAAAATATTTGTTCAATGAAGTATTAAATTTAGTTATAAAAAGTATGAATTATTTTGAACTTCACAAATTAACTTGAAATGTCACATTCGGCATTAGCTTTGATACAACTGACATATTTTATAACCGAATTTAATCTTCATTGAGAACTGGACAAACATTTTTGGTTACCAAGTTTTCCCTATGGAGCTATATTAGACAATGCACAAGAAGCATTTCCGGATTCTTATATTTAAATAGCCGCTGTTCTTGTCCATCACGTTAGGAGCACAGTCTGCAGTACAGGATGTTATGTTCTGTATTGGAATATTAAAGACATTGAAGTAATTTTTTTGCTTATGAAGAATATCTCCGGAGGTTGTGATGCTTTCTAATTTACAGAATAACATACCTTCAACAAAATGTTCCTCAAAATGTATCTTAAGTGGCATAGCTATCACATCTTTGACATATTTTTCTAAAAACGTTTTTACAAATATTGATGGCTTAATTAAATTTTTCCCTATTGTGAGTTTTTTTTTTTCAGATTTAGAATTGTGTAGGGATATTTAATAATTAGCCTCAAGGATATGATTAACGGTTGCAGTATGAACGGTACAAAGAGACTTTAAGGTAGGTTTTTTTTTCAAAATTTTTCTATATTCCAATTGCCCCCCTTAACAATCATATTGCCCCCCAGTGGGGCGTACGCCCCACGTTGGGAAACACTGATCTAAACAGATTCACCACAGGAAATGGTTTGCCTAAAAAAATCTCTTAGAATACAATTAAGTTACACTCTTTTAAGTTTGACATTAAAACAAGAACGGACGTGATTATTTAGTTTTCTGCTTTGTGCTAACGACCTATGGCGTGGTTGTTAAAAACGGATGAGTAAATCTTGGTTGATTTCTTACGGACAATGGGGGTCAATCATGCGAATACAGCATTATGTAGTTTGTGGAATTTGCCAAAAGATGGCCTGGAAGCTTGCGGTTTCTGTTTTTTTGGGGCATTACGTTAAAAATGCCGACAAAACGTTCCTTGATGATGGAGCATAGATTACCAAAATCAAATTTTTATTCGTTTTTTCGAGTAAAAGTTCCGCTAATGAGTGGCCAACATGGGGTCAGCTACCCTTCTTACTTTATTTGGGTACCGACCCATGAAACCGAACTTAACCGCCGCAGCTGTATACATTTATAGGTTAAGTAACGGTTCGGGTCTTCAATAAAGTCAAGTACAATATGGTCAGGATGGACAACGAACTTGCAGGACGTTGAAAAAGTGCAATGGAATGTTTGTTTACCCTTTTTTATATGCGTCCACTTAAGTACCTTGTATTGTATGTATTGTTTATTGTTAAAAGGTGCGTATACCGTTCCTGAGTGTCTTCATGACGAAGATAAGATTGATTAAACATGATAAAATTTGCACCCACAATGTGAAGTAATAAAATTGCTATAACTCAAAAACCATGCACTTTTTCATATAAATAAGTTACCTGTAATCGATTTAGAATTAAAAAATCAATACAATCAAATCAAAAAAATTACAAAAAAACGCATTTTTTGCCGGTGATATCAACGGTCGGTTAGACGACAAACCCGCTTGTGCAAATTTTTTCCGTCGAATGGTAAATGGTTCTTACGGTTTCGTACGTGTGCGTGTAGATCGGTGTGTGTACGCCTCCATCGGTGGATTTGTCGATGAGGTGGTTGTTGCAAAGTTGAACCGAATGAAGAGTACCAAGTGGTAAAGGTAGGGGAATGGTACATATAAGAATGGCGGACACCTGAAAATCGCTACAGATTCGCGCATCTTCTCGAAAAACATCCGACTGTCGAGAAAAAAATCACCACCGTGTGGTACAGAAGATATTCTTTGCAGAGTACTTCTTGTATTTCTTGTAACAGTGCTTAGAACTGCGAGAGAAGACGTAGAAGATCGCCAAACTACTAGAATAGAAGTTTGTGTTGCGTATTTTACTTTTCATAATATTTTTCGTCTGTGTTTCGATTGGATTTTTTGGGGGTAAGTTATACTTCTTGTTTTAAATCTTAATTTTAAAACTCTTAATTTCAAAATGTAAATTATAAAAAAAACAAAGTTTTGTGTTGATTGACACACTACGAAAGAAAAAGAGCGTTTTATTATTAATTATATATAATTATTGTAAATGATGTGTGATACCAACAAGGTTCTATACTTGCGCAAGATGTTAATGACATTATTTTTTTTTCTTATATGATACACACTTAGATAAAATGACAATTATTAAAAATTCATCACCATTTTTCTGTATCTGTGCTATTTTTTTGCATATTTGCTACCGTTATTTACTTACCACAGCCTTTGTGGATGTATTTTCGTGGTTGTATGTCAGATTTTGACAAACGTCAGTGCCACTGACTTTACATGACATTAAATGTCAGTATGACAAATGTAATTCTGTCACTGAAACTTTACTAAATTAAATAATTGCAAAAGTGTTTAGGCACTTCATATACCACAGCTATTTTCAATATTTTTTGTGCTTACTTCAATCCCAAAATATCCAAAAATCAATTCTCAGCTAATACATTATTCAACATCCACAAGAACCTTCATTTCCCAATAGCTAAATTAATAATAAGTGCAAATTTGCATACATACAAATTTTGTGTTGAAGATGGCAAGGATATTATATTAAATGCATAATAATAATGTAATTAAACATACTACCGAATATCCTGTGTTAATTCTTATACCGAAACATTCATAATTACAGGCTTTTTGTTATTAAATCTAGAGGAAAAGTGTAATTTTTGCATTATACACCACTTCCGATTGCCTTGTGATGTTTTAAAGGCCATTTCCGGTTGTCAGATTGTGGACAAAAACAATCAGGTTCGTCCCCTGGTCATTCTAAATATGTGTACCAAATTTCAGCCCGATCCGTTGTACCGTTTCGACGCTATGGTGTTTACAAGTTCAGTGGACCTCAAAACGCGTGTTTCCGCAAAAAAATTTTTTTAGTTGATTACAATACTTTCCTAACAGATAACTAAAACGTCGTATAAATTTAAAAAAAGTTATTGATATTGAAAATAAAATAATCTTCAAAAGAATATAGGTATGTACCTATATAACTTTTCTCTTCTGTAACTGTACTGTAACCGAATCTATATTTGGGTATTACCTCAAAAAAATCCTCATTAAAGTCACCACTAATTACACTAATTAATCTAAATTAAAACAGGTATTCACGGACGGTTAACAGTACTTTTTATTTACGTAATGTTGCAAAATTCCATGAACTTGAACCGACGGACCCGAAGAAAGTTTGTTGAACTGAGCAGTAAGCATACGACCGAGTCTACATAATATATATGTAAATACGCTATAAAAGTAGAGTCTGCAATATATTTAATAATGTTAATGTAATCAGATACTATTTGCTATGAATAACAAACGAGAAAATTCAAAAACAGTTATTGTAAATCCTTTTCTTATTGTTCTGTCTGATTGACATGTGTTCTCTTTATTTTCGGTAACGGTTTCTTTGCGATTTCGGGATCAATATTTTCACTGGGTGTTCCAAATTAAAACATGTAAAAAGTGTCTCCCTCTATCGGGTGGTCCACCAATCAACTGCAAGACTAATGTCACGCATCAGGACCTTAAAGTTGCCTCATAAATTTCACGTTGCATAAGCGAGGAAGACGAAAAACAATTGCTGGTCATGAGTTATGAATAAGTGGTGTTTTCATAGCTTCGTACGTAGCTTTTATTGCCTGGTATCCATCTTTCCATTCAAAGCAAGAGGAGATAAAAATCTATCTGGGTAATGACGGACAAGATGTCGATCTAAGCTTTCGTTTTCTTCTTCTATAGATTCTTTTAACACCGAGATTCAGTGTTTTGTATGCAATGTGCAAGAACACCGAGTTTATTTATATATCTCCAGAAGCAATGTAACTTGAACCGATTTAAATTTCAGATTACAAAGTACAAAATTTTATGTATATTTATTCTGTAGGTTTTGTTTTTTAGATCAAGCTGGTTTATGACTACTCCTGAATGCGGTTTTATTACTTATTACACAGCAGAACTCAATTATTAAGCTTTTAACATGTAGTGTAGGGTATATGATTTCTATACACTGTCAGGATATTCAAATTTCCCGCTGTTGTAGAAACCATAGAAACCCACGCATATCCAAGATGGCGGCGCTGTCAAACTTGGTGGAGCGCGTTTCGTGTTGCGTATTCGCCTGAACGGGCGAATGTAGAGGGCGCTAACATCGGCGTATGAGTCAGGATAAAATTTAAATTAACTATGGTCAGCTATATGACTTTAATTACTCTGACGAGTGTTTACAAGTATTTTCGGAACCCTTATTGCAAAGATATGTATACATATTATCAGGGAAACCCCCTTGAAGAAGGAGAAAAGTTATTTGCAGCAGGAAAATGTGACTGTATGTCGATTTGTTAATAAAAACGTTTTATTTTGAGGTTACAAATCTTCTTGTAACCTGTACAAATCTTCTTTTAGAAAATGCTTTGAACACGCTAGTTCACACCAATTTTTAGTACACGTCGTCACTCACTGTGTAACCTTTTCCCTTTAGGAAACATATGAAATGGCAAGCCCTCACTGTGATATGAATTGCATTGTGGAACGCAACAACTATTTTTATAAATAACTCATAACAGAGACTCTAAAGAATTGCTCCTCAAGCTGAATAAAAACAGTATCTAAACTGATTGAGTGATTTGGCACATGTGGTCCAACCATTTCTATTGAATGATACAATCTATGCAAGTCATGATTTTTTAATTTGTACCTTAGGTTGGATCGACCGTTGTTTCACCTCAGGGCACTGAAAACATTGCAAAGAACGTATTTTATTATCACTGTTACCATTGTATTTACAGAACAAGCAATTTAAGTATAGCATATCACCAGGACCAAAAACAGTGGTTACAAAACTAATCTTAAACTTTCTTATACAGAATTTAATTTACTTAGACAGTTAGAAACCATAAAAATTATAATAATAAAGACATCAGCGATGTAGTGAGATGCTTCTTCATTCATAAATTATAACGTCCCACCAACTTAAGTATAGCATTGAACTTGACACTTTCTCTAGTTTACAACGGTGGCTATGATGCAATTTCGTTGTATAGTAAACCGTGAAGGTCGCCAGACTGCCAGTGAATGAAAGTCGTGAATAAATTATATAATATAACGTCTAGGTATTTATAATTCACTTTCTGTTTCTTTAGAGAACCTAGTTTACGAGTTTTCGTGTCAACTCGGTGTATAATAAAGACTGTTATTTATAATAGAAATAAAATATTTACTATTTATTATAATATTTATCAATCTATCTGTATAAATATCTATTTGTATAGTGACTTACAACGATAATTAATTATGGGTAGTATGAAGATGCTATGCAACTTTTTACGATGAAATGTTTGAGTTGTTATATTAGTCCTTGAGGAACATCGTTTATGTCCGAGGATTCCATCCAGCTCAAGATCAACGATGAGGACGGTTCAGCAAAATAGATAATGGACCTTAATTACTGTAATTTTAAACTAAACGTCCCAACCAGGATACGAAGTTTCGTAATTTTCCACCTGTTCGATTATTCTCAAAATTATGTTCAAATTTTATTATGGAATGTACTCTTTCTTTATTTTTTTCTTATATCTTTTAATCTATCTATCTACCTATACTAATTACGAACTTTCAAGTGTAGGGCGCGTTCAGCGGAATCGCCCATTTTGGCCGACATTTGCGATCGAGTAGCTGCAAAATTGGGCTTTTCGATATTACTTTTGACGCTCGAATTGAAAAAAGGACACAATTCCGCGTGGACTGCGCGATATTTTGTAAATTAAATGCGTCATTTTTGAAAAAAATCACGTTTTTGCACCTCTTCGAGTGAAGGCGAACCTCGAGAAAATGTCACGTGACGGCTAGAAATTCCAACAAGCGGATCGATGAACGTCAAAAATTTACATTTTTTATCCGTTCCTGCCGACCTTATAAAAGCCGCTCGCTCTCATGTCTTACGATAAGATCCCTCTAAATACCCTTCGCAAAGAGTTTTGAGCAAAAAAACGGCCTTAAAAACAATTTTCGATCCAAAAAATCGATTTTTGTCGACCCGTGTTTTGCTGCTGTTACCACAGTAACGTCAAACCCGAAACGCCCCCTGCCGGACATTCGTAACAACAGTAACAGATAGCAGATAACCTAAAATGTATCCTAAAATGTCCATATTGCCAATGTGGACAGGTGGGAAGCCTTAACCACATATTTCTAGAATGCCCAATAACTAAAGTCGAAAATTTTGACTTATACACAGAGCTAGTATGTCTACTATGTTAAAAAAAAAACAAGTAATTTCTCATATAAAACCTTGACAAACCGAATGCACCTTACGGTTTAACACATTCTTGGAAATAGGCAGTAAACAGATAAATAATTCAGTTCAGTGATAAGTAAGCGAAAAAGCCATGCAAAATACGGTAAAACTGGTCTGGTCAAGCGACCATAATCATTGACCACGCATAATTATACGTTAAAAAAATTGCACATGACTCATTCGCAAAACCTTGAGTGAGGTTTTCGCTTCTTAAGAAGTTAAGACAGAAATGGCCCATTTATTCGGTATTCATGTAAATCCACATTTTTATATGCCGTTTGCCAAAATTGGCGCTATTTATGATACAGTAATGTCGGTAAAGTTAACTAACTATCATTTTAATGATGATATTATACAAGATTTCTTCGTCTTACGCGTTGTTGTTCACTTTTTTCTTAAAATACTGCGGTACTGAACGCTTGCCTATCAGCTGATAAGCAATGTCGCTACACTTGCAGCTGAGAGCATGGTGTACCTACCCACATAACATTTTTTAGCACGCACGTGTCGAACACGATATGTTGGCCCAATGTGTTGGCACGAAGAAAACATAGCGTAAACACAACCGTGTAATTTGCATAGTGCCCGCACTGTGTTTGCACGTCATGCCAGCACAGCGTGCAGACGCTGTGAGGACTCGGTCTGTCTGCGAGATGTCACCCCGTTTGCGAGGTGAGCAAGGTGCCGACCCACCGTGTTGCACTGTTTACGTTTGTTTACGGACTTTACCGCTTCTCACGCGTGCAAGCACAACGTGCTGACATATTGCTCTCATATGAGGACACACTGCGCCAGCAAGGCGTCAACACGCGTGCAAAATTTAGCACAACGTGTTGTGGGTACTAGAAATTGGTGTAGTAGTAGGTGTACTAAAGTTTTGCGGATGAGAAATACATTTTTTAAGTTGTTTTGTACCACAAAAGGTGACTACTGGGACTAAAATCGATTTACTTTAATAACGTAAAAAAATTTATCAGACGAGAAAATAATTATTATTGACCCTTTAGTGGCCTCGTATACGCAGTGAAGACTGTAGTTTACTTTTTGCGCAGCGTACTCTAAAGATAAAAAAAGGCCTAAATAAATAAAACAAATTTATTTCATCACGTTTCTAATTTATTGATAGGTGTAATTTTAATTTCAATTTCTGCAACTAACTGTCTTATGCTTACGATATAAGGTTATAAATAACGACGTGCTATTTGCACAAGTATTAAGAGGAAGGCCTAAGCCATATTCATGTTGAACATTGTCATTATTCACAAAGGCGGTGGTAAGTATGACAACTTAAGAGGATCTAAATGACGTGGTTAAACCTCAAATTGAAGAGGGAATATATCAGATTATACCAGTAATTTTGTATTGGTATTATAACATAAAAACTTACTACCACAGCAACTCTGCTTATACACCAAATTTAAGCTCAATCTGTTGTAGCAAAACGCGTATTTTGCTATACCTAACTCTGAAGTAAAGTACAGAAGACAGTACTGGAATTTGGGACGATAACAACAGAGGAAAAACCCATACGACAAAACCCCGTATCTTTTTAACCCATATTTCGCCTATCAAGATTATCCTGGTGACTGAAATACGTGACAGGATTCGCAAAATTCGCGGAGAAAAACAAGGATCGGCAAATTATACGAGGAACCGTTACACCGCTTGACGCACAAGATATTACATATTCAGCGAGATCTCAATTTTCAGCACATCGCTGCCGCCAACAGAGGTAACTGTTCCTTAGGTATACGACACTTCGCCACAAAGAACAACATGTAATTTAATTCTTGTTGATCAGATCAACGGGCATACCAACACGGGAAAACAATTGAAATTATAATCGAGCGCGATGACACCTGTCAAATGTTGACGTTAACATTAAGCAGGCGTTCTTTATTGGTAACGTAATCGCAGCTTACCTGACGTGATTTTTGAGTGGATTTTTTTTACCTTTCAAAAATTTTTAATAAAATGGGCAAAGATTTACAAAGTTTTCGATATTTCGGTGACTGAAAACGTAACAAAGTTACAGCCTCTCAACAACATCGATCATCAAATTCATGTAGAAGGAAAGGTATCTATTAGGCATTCAATTTAGTATTCTAGCCAGTCATATGAAGTGCCAGACACGTCCTTAATGGGTCTTGCCTGGTCGTTCGTCGACATGCCGTCAGGATGTCACATACGAAGTCATTATGTAATTAATTTCAAGGACTGCCACACGCGTGTTGCACTTTTTGCACCGCACTGCGGATTATTGGTTTTGCGCATCAGCGGTTATGGAAAGAAAACCGAAACAAGTTTGGTTTTATATCTCAAAGTTTCATCAAGTATACAGCTTGAGTTTAATTTAACTTTGCATGTTATCAAAGTCCTGAATAGTTATCTGTAAGATAAACGGATTTTGTTGCCCCATTTTTAGAGTTAGTAGATAAAATGTGGTGATGGCAGTGCGCAGAACCTGAAAGAAAGACCAAGATACCAGATTACCAATGCAGAGTCACTTATGGACACCAAAACAAATTATAGAATATCTCCTGATTGTTATTATTAATAGTGAACCTTTTAGGATATGCCACGTCAGCTAAATTTGGGTACACAGTTATCGTAATCTCCGTGGTTGTGTTCTGTGTCAACCCAAATGGAGATTTGTTATTCTCCTGTCAAGAAGTATCATTTACAACAGGTCAACCCCAGCGATAGATCGGACAAAAGAGATATTATTTTAATGTTGCCAAAAGTGATTTATTATCTACATTGAATTAAAAAATACATCCATTAGGTTGGAAAAGAATGCAGTGTTTTTATTTGTTCTTAAAATAGCCTTTTCTCTGTGAACATAGTTGAAATTTACATGTTGACATCACAAGGTGTTACTCCAAGATCATCTTGTGTATTCTTGTAATTTTAGTAATCGAGGAAATTGATTTAGTGCCAAATTGAAACCACCTTGTACTGTGCTACAGATTGCAAACAGGATAACGTTCAAGGATCATTTTGGGCACTTCCATTGTTCCTGTTTTGTCAACCAAGACGATCTGTGATGATGGATGATGATAATTTTTTACGCAGAGAACCCATTTTAGTTTCTTTATGCATGAAATTTAAAATCTAGAACAAAGAAAAAATATTTATACAGAAATGTTCATGTTTTGATAACTTTTTCATTTTCTTTCAGATGTCTGTGCTCTTCTAAAAGACTAACATGGACGTCTTAAGAGTGTTGGCACTCCTGTGCTTTACTGGTTTTACATTGGCCTCAGGTAAGTAATTTGCTGACATGCCACAATAAATTTCCAATTCCACATAATAAATTTATCAGTCAATGCTTGACATAATTCTCCAGGAACAAGATTTACTACCACCGGTGTCAATAAATCTTACAGTCCTACAAGTAGATTCATTAAGTAAATTCAATAAACACGAGCATTTAACACTAATAATAATCAAGGATTAATGGTGTCTTATACACCAGTAAAATCAATATACATAAATCAGTTAATTTTAAATTAATTAAATTATGAGATACAGCGTGTGTCCAGAAAACAACAACGACGAAAAGATTCTTAATTAGTATCACGCTGTGCTTGCAAGGGCTCGTTATATTTCTTTTTAAATTTTTCATATACACAGTAGACGCAACTAAGAGTGAAAAATTGGTTTACACACCTGTAAACAAAACCAGCTAGAATCGCGCAATCATAAATTATCCACGCGGTGGACAGCTTTATTACCTCAAGTTCTTCGTGTTCACTCGCCTCTTCAGCGAGAAACGATTTTATTAGCCAGAAGAACTAGTACCAAGTCTTTGTACGTCGACATGCATGTACTCCTGACTTATTGCTTTTGTCAAGGAAGATTGTTAGATAGATTCTTCAATTTATTTGTACACATTAATACTTAGTAAACAGTTTTATTTTGGCTTTTTTAGTTACGCCTTTCTACTTTGAACCAATTCGGGAATCAAGACAATTACGAAGACCTGACTTCACATGCGCAGAAGAAGGTTACTTTCCAGATGCCAAAAACTGCAGCATTTTCTACAGATGTGTCTCTAATGGTCAAACACTAAGCCCCGTCCAGTATGAATGCGGTCCAGGTACGGTCTACGAACCAAATCACCAGATATGCACACACCCATACTCAAGCAGTAGACCAGAATGCGGTGGTCAACAAGATAGACCAAAAGAAACATCAACAATATCTGCTCCAACGACATATGTGTCCACAATAGCCCCAACCTATCTCCCTCCGCAGACAACTCAACAAATAACTCAAACAACAACTGAAGGGGCCCCAGTATCCCCGACAACTGTCTCGAGCACTCTAGGAGTGGAGTGTACCAATGAAGGCTTCATGGGAGATCCAAATGACTGCTCGAAATTCTATAGATGCGTAGGAGATGGCCGTGGTGGATACACAAGATACACCTTCACCTGTGCTTCAGGAACTGTGTGGAATCCCAAGTCTGTTGCATGTGATTATCCATCCAATGCTAACAGAACGAATTGCGGAACTGGTTCTGGAGGTCATGGAGCACCTGGAGGTCCTGGAGGAAACGGAGCTTCTGGAGGTACCGGAGGATCTGGTGGTTCTGGTGGATCAGGAGGTCATGGTGGATCAGGAGGTAGTGGTGGATCAGGAGGTCACGGTGGATCAGGAGGTAGTGGTGGATCAGGAAGTAGTGGTGGATCAGGAGGTCACGGTGGATCAGGAGGTAGTGGTGGATCAGGAGGTAGTGGTGGATCAGGGGGTAGTAGTGAATCAGGAAGTCACGGTGGATCAGGAGGTAGTGGTGGATCAGGTCACGGTGGATCAGGAGGTAGTGATGGATCAGGAGGTCACGGTGGATCAGGAGGTAGTGGTGGATCAGGAGGTCACGGTGGATCAGGAGGTAGTGGTGGATCAGGAGGTCACGGTGGATCAGGAGGTAGTGGTGGATCAGGAGGTAGTGGTGGATCAGGGGGTAGTGGTGGATCAGGAAGTCACGGTGGATCAGGAGGTAGTGGTGGATCAGGTCACGGTGGATCAGGAGGTAGTGATGGATCAGGAGGTCACGGTGGATCAGGAGGTAGTGGTGGATCAGGAGGTCACGGTGGATCAGGAGGTAGTGGTGGATCAGGAGGTACTGGTGGATCAGGAAGTCACGGTGGATCAGGAGGTAGTGGTGGATCAGGTCACGGTGGATCAGGAGGTAGTGGTGGATCAGGAGGTCACGGTGGATCAGGAGGTAGTGGCGGATCAGGAGGTACTGGTGGATCAGGAAGTCACGGTGGATCAGGAGGTAGTGGTGGATCAGGTCACGGTGGATCAGGAGGTAGTGGTGGATCAGGAGGAAATGGTGGATCAGGAGGAAACGGAAGTAATGGGGGACAGGGAGGCAGTGGTGCTTCTGGAGGAAACGGAAGTGCTGGTGGTCCTGGTGGTTCAGGAGGTCATGGTGGATCAGGAGGAAATGGTGAGCCAGGAGGAAATGGAAGTAATGGGGAACAAGGAGGAAATGGAGCTACTGGAGGAAGCGGCGGTTCTGGAGGCTCAGGAGGAAGTGGTGGACAAGGTGGCTCTGGAGGTCATGGTGGATCAGGAGGTGGTGGTGGATCAGGAGGGAATGGTGGACCAGGCGGAAATGGCAAACCTGGAGAAAATGGTACACCTGGAGGAAACGGAAGTCCTGGAGGCAACGAAAGTCCTGGAGAGAACGGAAGTCCTGGAGGAAGTGGCGGGCAAGGAAGCAACGGAGGACAAGGTGGTTCAGGAGGAAATGGTGGATCAGGAGGAAATGGAGGACAAGGTGGAGGTAATTTCAATTTCAACTTCACTGTAGTTCCGTAAAAATTCATTCTCTTTACAACAATTTCAACTTCACTTTAATTCCATTATTATACATTCTCTTAACAACAATTCTTTCCATGCAGAACAAGCGGCAACTCCCAGTCCAATTGGCAAGAAATGCAATCAAGAAGGCTACCTCGGTGACGATGAAGACTGCACGAAGTTTTATAGATGTGTTGATAACGGACAAGGAGGACTGACTCAAAATGTCTTTACCTGTGGACCAGGCACTGTGTGGGATAACAATCTCAATACCTGCAACTTCCCATCTTCGGCGAATAGACAAGGATGTAAAGTGAATACTGAAGGAAATGGAGGTCAAGGTGGTTCTGGTGGTCAAGGAAGCAATGGGGGACAAGGTGGATCTGGTGGCAACGGAAGTAACGGTGGCAATGAAGGTCAGGGAGGATCTGGAGGTAATGGTGGATCTGGAAGTGATGGCAGTAATGGAGGACAAGGAGGTTCAGAAAGCCAAGGAGGCAATGGAGGACAAGGTGGTTCTGGCGATAACGGAAGTAACGGTGGCAATGGAGGACAAGGAGGCCAAGGAAACAATGGTGGAAGTGGAAGTCAAGGAGGTTCTGGAGGACAAGGTGGATCAGGTGGTCAAGGAAGCAATGGTGGGTCAGGAAGCAACGGTAGTTCTGGAGCACAAGGTGGATCTGGAGGACAAGGAGGTTCAGGAAACGAAGGAAGCAATGGAGGACAAGGTGGATTTGGTGGCAATGGAGGTCAAGGCGGATCTGGAGGAAGTGGTGGATCTGGAAGTAACGGTGGAAGCGGAAATAATGGAGGCTCTGGAGGACAAGGTGGATCAGGTGGTCAAGGAAGCAATGGTGGGTCAGGAAGCAACGCTGGTTCTGGAGGACAAGGTGGATCTGGCGGCCAAGGTACAGGTAATGTCATTTTTATTTGGGTTATTAAAAGCTGCTTAATATATGTATACTTTAGAACAAACTACACCAGGACCAGTCGGAAAGAAGTGTACTCAAGAAGGCTTTATGGGTGACGATGAAGACTGTATGAAATTCTATAGATGTGTTAGTAACGGCCAGGGTGGATTTGTCCAATATTCCTTCACCTGCGGACCAGGCACAGTATGGGATAACAAACTAACCAGTTGCAATCACCCATCAGCAGCAAATAGAAATGACTGCAAAGTGAATAGTAATGGCCAAGGTAATGGAGGATCCGGAGGAAATGGAAGCAATGGTGGCTCCGGAGGCCAAGGAGGTTCAGGAGGCCAAGGTGGAACAGGTGGCAGCGGAAGTAACGGTGGTAATGGAGGCCAGGGAGGATCCGCGGGTAGTGGCAGCAATGGAGGACAAGGGGGTTCAGGAGGCCAAGGAAGCAATGAATGGCAAGGTGGGTCCGGTGAAAATGGTAATAATGGTAGCAATGGAGGTCAAGGTGGATCTGGTGGGAATGGTGGATCAGGAAATAATGGTGGATCGGGAGGCAGTGGCAGCAATGGAGGACAACAAGGCGGATCTGGTGGCAATGGAGGTAATGATGGCAGTGGAGGTCAAGGAGGTTCTGGAGGAAATAGTGGGGCAGGAGGACAACAGGGATCCGGTGGCCAAGGTGCAGGTAATATCACAGTCAACAAACTGTTTGAACGTCTTTTACCCAATTTTCATTTTAGAACAAACCACACCAGGGCCAGTTGGAAAGAAGTGTACCCAAGAAGGGTTTTTGGGCGACGATGAAGACTGCATGAAATTCTATAGATGTGTCAATAACGGCCAGAATGGATTTATTCAACATTCATTCACCTGTGGACCAGGCACCGTATGGGATAATAAACTAACTAGTTGCAATTATCCATCAGCAGCAAATAGAAATGACTGCAAAGTGAATAGCAATGGCCAAGGCAGTGGAAGTAATGAAGGATCTGGAGGAAGTGGAAATAATGGGGGCTCAGGAGACCAAGGTGGATCAGGAGGTCAAGGAAGCAACGGTGGACAAGGAGGTTCAGGAGGCCAAGGAAGCAATGGAGGACAAGGTGGATCCGGCGGCAATGAAGGTCAAGCAGGCTCAGATGGCCAAGGAAGCAGTGGAGGACAAGGTGGTTCTGGAGGAAACGGTGGATCAGGAAATAATGGTGGATCGGGAGGTAATGGCAGCAATGTAGGACAAGGTGGATCTGACAGCAACAGTAGTCAAGGAGGCTCAGGAGGCCAAGGAAGCAGTGGAGGACAAGGTGGTTCTGGAGGAAACGGTGGATCAGGAAATAATGGTGGTTCTGGAGGAAGTGGTAGCAATGGAGGACAAGGAGGTTCAGGAGGCCAAGGAAGCGATGGAGGGCAAGGTGGATCTGACAGCAACAGTAGTCAAGGAGGCTCAGGAGGCCAAGGAAGCAGTGGAGGACAAGGTGGTTCTGGAGGAAACGGTGGATCAGGAAATAATGGTGGTTCTGGAGGAAGTGGTAGCAATGGAGGACAAGGAGGTTCAGGAGGCCAAGGAAGCGATGGAGGGCAAGGTGAATCTGGCGGCAATGGAGGAAACGGTGGTCAAGGTACAGGTAATATCACTTCCATCAATGCTATTTACAAACTTTTTATCATGGCTTTATTTTAGAACAAAGTACACCAGGGCCAGTTGGAAAGAAATGTACTCAAGAAGGCTTCTTGGGGGACGATGAAGATTGCATGAAATTCTATAGGTGTGTCAGTAATGGCCAGGGTGGCTTTATACAACATCCTTTCACATGCGGACCTGGCACCGTCTGGGATAACAAACTAACCAGTTGCAATTACCCATCAGCAGCAAACAGAAACGACTGCAAAGTGAATAGTAATGGCCAAGGTAATGCAGGATCCGGAGGGCAAGGTGGATCAGGTGGCCAAGGAAGCAACGGTGAACAAGGCGGCTCGGGAGGTCAAGGTAGCAATGGAGGAGAAGGTGCATCTGGCGGCAATGGTGGATCAGGAAATAATGGCGGATCGGGAGGTAGTGGGAATAATGGAGGACAAGGTGGATCTGGAGGAAATGGTGAGCAAGGAGGTAATGGGGGACAAGGCGGTAATGGAGGACAAGGAGGTTCAGGAGATCAAGGAAACAATGGAGGACAAGGTGGATCTGGTGGCAACGGTGCAGGTTAGGTCGCTTTTGACTAATATTTTTTAAAAGCTATTAACCGTATATATATTTCATATACTTCAGAACAAAGTACGCCAGGGCCAGTTGGAAAAAAGTGTAGTCAAGAAGGCTTTTTGGGTGATGATGAAGACTGCATGAAGTTTTATAGATGTGTCAATAACGGACAAGGTGGATTTATCCAATATTCCTTTACCTGTGGACCAGGTACCGTATGGGATAACAAACTAACCAGTTGCAACTATCCATCAGCAGCAAATAGAAATGACTGCAAAGTGAACAGTAATGGGCAAAGTAATGGAGGCAGTGGAGGGTCAGAAGGAAACGGTGGAAATGGTAATGGTACACCAGGTGGTAATGGACCTGGTAGCAATGGATCTCCAGGTAGCAATGGATCGCCAGGTAGCAATGGATCTCCAGGAAGTAATGGAACTCCAGGAAGCAATGGATCTCCAGGAGGTAATGGATCTCCAAGTAGCAATGAATCACCAGGTAGCAATGGATCTCCAGGAAACTATGGATCGCCAGGAAGTAATGGATCTCCAGGAAACAATGAATCTCCAGGAAGCAATGGTTCACCAGGTAGCAATGGATCGCAAGGTAGCAATGGATCTCCAGGAAACAATGGTTCACCAGGTAGCAATGGATCACCAGGTAGCAGTGGATCTCCGGGAAGCAATGGATCTCCAGGAAACAATGGCTCTCCAGGTAGCAATGTGTTACCAGGTAGCAATGGATCTCCGGGAAGCAATGGCTCTTCAGGTAGCAATGGATCACCAGGTAGCAATGAATCTCCAGGAAACAATGGATCTCCAGGAAGTAATGGTTCTTCAGGTGGCAACGGCAACAATAATAATCAAGGTACCTCTATGACTTTACGTAATCTACAATCTACAGGATATTAATTTATTAATACATTCTTAGGTCAAACTTCAAACTCCTGCAAAATGGAAGGGTTCCAAGGAGATGACAACGACTGCAATAAATTCTACAGGTGTATCGACAATGGACAGGGAGGGTTTACCCAGTACCAGTTTCCCTGTTCTCCTGGTACCGTATGGGATCAGTCGACATTGTCTTGCAATCACGCTTGGGCAGTGTATGGAAAATGCGGCACTGCAAAAGAACCACAACCTACTCCACCTAGCCGACCATCAACTCCAGGTGGAAATGGATCTCCAGGAAGCAATGGTTCTCCAGGAAGCAATGGATCACCAGGTAGCAGTGGATCTCCAGGAAGCAATGGATCACCAGGAAGCAATGGATCGCCAGGAAACAACGGATCCCCAGGAGGCAATGGACCACCAGGTAGCAATGGTTCTCCAGGAAGCAATGGATCTCCAGGAAATGATGGATTTCCAGGAAGCAATGGATCACCTGGTAACAATGGATCCCCAGGAAGCAATGGTTCTCCAGGAAACAATGGATCGCCAGGAAACAACGGATCTCCAGGAAGCAATGGATCACCAGGTAACAACGGACCTCCAGGAAGCAACGGATCACCTGGTAGCAATGGTCCTCCAGGTAGCAACGGCATCAATAATAATCAAGGTACTTCCACGACTTTACACTTACTCCAGCATATTAATTTATTATTCAATTCCTAAGGTCAAACTTCAAACTCCTGCAAAATGGAAGGATACCAAGGTGACGACAACGACTGCAGCAAATTCTACAGATGTGTCGACAACGGACAAGGAGGATTGACCCAGTACCAGTTTGCCTGTTCCTCTGGCACCGTATGGGACCAATCCACATTATCATGCAATCACGCTTGGGCGGTATACGGAAAATGCGGTACAGCAAAAGAACCACAACCTACTCCACCCAGTCAATCACAAACTTCAGTATCTCCTGCACCTGGAGGTCCAGGTGGTTCAGGCACTCCAGGACAACCTGGAAGCCCAGGTGGTTCAGGAAATCAAGGACAACCTGGAAGTCAAGGTACTCCAGGACAACCTGGAAGCCCAGGTGGTCAAGGAAATCAAGGACAACCTGGCGGTCCAGGTGGGCCAGGTACTCCAGGACAACCTGGAGGCCCAGGTGGTCCAGGAATTCCAGGACAACCTGGAGGCCCAGGTGGTCCAGGTACACCGGGACAACCTGGAAGCCCAGGTGGTCCAGGTGCTCCAGGACAACCTGGAAGTCCAGGTGGACAAGGAAATCAAGGACAACCTGGCGGTCAAGGTGGGCCAGGTACTCCAGGACAACCTGGAAGCCCAAGTGGTCCAGGAAATCAAGGACAACCTGGTGGTCCAGGTACTCCAGGACAACCTGGAAGCCCAAGTGGTCCAGGAAATCAAGGACAACCTGGCGGTCAAGGTGGGCCAGGTACTCCAGGACAACCTGGAAGCCCAGGTGGTCCAGGAAATCAAGGACAACCTGGCGGTCCAGGTGGGCCAGGTACTCCAGGACAACCTGGAAGCCCAGATGGTCCAGGAAATCAAGGACAACCTGGCGGTCCAGGTGGGCCAGGTACTCCAGGACAACCTGGAAGTCCAGGTGGTGCAGGAAATCAAGGACAACCTGGAGGTCCAGGTGGGCCAGGTACTCCAGGACAACCTGGAAGTCCAGGTGGTGCAGGAAATCAAGGACAACCTGGAGGTCCAGGTGGGTCAGGTACTCCAGGGCAACCTGGAAGCCCAGGTACTCCAGGCCAACCAGGAGGTCCAGTATCACCAGCGCAACCGCAGGGTCCAGGCCAATGTGCTGTGGAAGGTCAGTGGCGAGGAGATGATAATGATTGCAAGAAATTCTATAGGTGTACCAACGGCATTGAATACTCCTTTGTATGTCCACAAGGAACCGTTTGGGACCAAGCTGAGAAGACCTGTAATTATCCTAGTGCGGTTAAGGGAAGATGTGGTACTGGAACCACAGGAGGTAGTACAAACCCTTCGACGCCGTGTTCAAATCAAACAACAAGTGCTCCACCTACAGGGGTTACACAACCACCAGAAAATTGTTCACAGAAAAACTGCTCTGTAAATATAAATGGTGGGGATCACAGTATACCATGTGGTGAAGGATGTAATCAAGCAACGACAGAATCATCGACAACTGATGGAACAACTTCATCAATGCCAGGAAACAACAGAAAATGTTCTGAGGAAGGCAAATTTAGTCCTGACCCAAAGAATTGCTCAATGTACTACAGATGTGCAAATGGTATAGATTACAATATGCCTTGCGGACCCGGAACCGTATGGGATCAGGATCTTCTAACTTGTAACTACCCCCAAAATGTCAAAGGAGAATGCAATAAGGCAAGTGTAAGCACTGGACCAACACCAACTGAAGGAACAACAAATCAGAACGAAATGATAAGTACGACTGAATCACCAATAACCACTGATGCAACTCCTACAACAACTTATGTCTCTACTACAGCACAATCATCAGAAACAACACCATCAGGAAATGATGGTACAACCTTGCAACCCTCAACAACTGAATCGTCAACTGACTCATCCACTGTGAGCAACTGCGTTGACTACAGACCAGACGAGAAAGACTGTAAGAAATTTTATAGATGCGCTAATAATATAGAGTACCCTTACACGTGCCCAGATGGCACTGTTTGGGATAGATACCGGACAACTTGCAACACCCCCGACCAAGTCTATGGGAAGTGTGGTAACGCAACTTCGCCACCAGAAACAACAACTGATGGGGCGTCTACTGGGAGTACAACAACCGAAGTGGCTGGAACAATTACCACACAGGTTCCTGAAAGTACAACTAACTCAGGAACAAGTACAACCGAATCTGTTCAAACAACAAGGCTTCCAGAAACTACAACGTTAGAGCCAACATCGGTGACAGCTCAAGAGATTTCCACAACACAAATGTCAAGTACACCAGAACAAATATCAACGACGCAACAACCAAGCACTACCACAGACGTTGCTTCAGAAACAACAACATCTTCAACAACAGCGACTTGCCCAATTGGTGAATTGACCGGGGAGCAGATCCTTCTAGTGTGTCCAACTTCCTTCAGGAGGCATCCAAAGTATTGTAATCTCTTCTACCAATGCATCACGAGTTCAGCAAGTCAGGTACAAGTCAGCGTCTTCAGTTGTCCGAATGGAACCTTATATGATGACGAGAGATGCCAATGTGTTCCCGAGGGACAGACCAAGCCCTGTGAAGGTCAAGTACAGACGCAGACCTTCAGGTCTTTCGGAGATAATGCTGTAACACCAGTAAGTATGCTCTACGTCAAAATCCAATGCTTTACTCCAAACTGTAAAGAAATTAACCAAAATTTCGATTTATTTTTCAGATGCTTTTGGATAAATCTGGCCCATTCTGTCCTTTTGAAGGATATTTCGATTTAGGACATGAAGATAAGTGTCAAGCGACATTCCTGAAGTGCACCAAGTCTGAGGAAGATTTCACGAAGATGGAAGGAACCGTGAACCAGTGTCCTCCAGGTTTTGCCTTCTGGTCTATAAGTAGACGATGTGAAAGAGTTGGGAAGTTGTTGCAATGTAAAGGAATTGATGAAGTGCCACTTCGGTGGGACATACCCATTGAAATTACCAATGTGTCGTACAGGAAACGTGAAGCCATAACGAATTTAGTATAAGTGCAATATTAGATTGAACGATAAGTTTGCTAGAGATATTTTTCAATTACCAATTTCGAGAATATCTCTGGTAAATTCGATATTTTCTTGAAACGATTCGTTGTCGATTTGTGACGACGGATTTGGTCAAGAAATCGGGGTTGGTGCATGGGAAATTATTTATTTCTTGTTAGTGAATTAGTAGTAATCTTAAGAATTGCCATTTTACTGCCTAAAATTGCTGATAGTTGAGCAGTTTTGAACTGAGAAGAGCACTGTGACATATGCAACCAGTTATACCCAGTTCATGGTTTATAATTGACCCGCGCATATTTGGCTGCATATACAACTGTGCTCTTTTTAGTTGAAACATCTATAGCTGGTTAGTGTTGATATATTTGACGAAAAAGCTTGTAAAGTTATAAAATTTGCTTTGTTTTTTTAACTTTCTAGTCATATTGATATGGCGACTTTTTCAATTCGGAAGCTAAAAATACTTCTACGGGCATTACCTACTTAAGATGCTCATGCAAATATATCAGAATCATGTACGTAATATTTATAATATGATTAGGATCTTAAGATCTCGAATACTTGCGAAGACGCTAATATTTTTTTGTATGAGAAATATGAATAAAATATTTTTCTAAGCATAATGTCTTTTTTAAATATTTTACCCAATTTTCCAACCACAACGTTGACACATACACAGAAGCGTGTCTGCATCCCAACCTAATGTCAGTGTTGATCAAAATTTACCAACTCGCAACCATAGCGACAAAGGCCGCGACTACTGTCAGTCTACTGCTATAAACACTCATAGCGCATGAACAGGTGTTAAAACAATAGAGATTTCTTTATTTAAAGCGATATATAATATGTAATACAAACATTATCAAACAATTCTTATCGATTTTCTGTTTATAACATCATTGGTACCCTCGGTACTGTGATAATGACCATAGATTGCCTAAAACAAGAAAAACTAGTCAATCATTAATGCACACAGTCTACATACTGTCTACACACAGTCGACAACACATACCCACATTCAGGGAACCTCAAGTCGCGTATTTCCGCTGAAATCTCGAAAAAAAAATCCATCAATACGTCCCTTCTAGGGTACTAGTCAGAAAGTAAAAACCAACGGCATGAAAAGTAATATAACACTCACCAAAAGTCTAAATAATGGTACAACATAGACATTCAGCAGGTCTATGATGATGTATATCATGATGATAAGGTCTGTGGAGGTGTGGAGGCGGTCCATGGTAGTGTGGAGGTAGTCCATGGTGATGTGGACCATGATGTGGTCCATGATGAGGAAATCCAAGACCTCCATGATGTATGTGACCTCCATGGAGCCCTCCATGATGACCCCCATGATGGATGTGACCTCCATGATGTCCTCCATGGTGTCCTCCATGATGTCCCCCATGATGACCTCCATGATGTCCCCCATGATGACCTCCATGATGTCCTCCGTGATGTCCGTGACCTCCGGAACCCATGATTTTAAAGTATATCGTTTTCTTAGCTATCACAAGATACAGTTTTTTTGTACAATGTTTTATTTGGAATTGCAGTCGCAGTTTTGCGTGATTTTTCCTCGTTATATGTATATCTATGTTATCACCTATATTATCAATTCCATCAACCGTTTGTCGCAGTTTATCTTATCAGTTTGTTGACGTATTTATTGGAGAGTTGTTATTGTTAATTTTGGAAAACGAAAAGCAGTAAATTAACATTCTCGAGTACAATAGGCTATTTTTGTATCAAGAAATAAATCATCGATATCTTTATATCTTAATTCTGGTAACTAATCCAAACAGGTCTTCGGAGGGTACCATTCAGAAATTTCCCAGATTGTCCGTGATAGTCTCGACCAAGCATAATTAATAGGCAATCCTGAAATTTGAAGCAGTCTACATATTCTACTAAATTTATTCCGGACAATTTTTGAAATGCGACATCAACAACATCTAATAAGACCCATCCAAGTAATTGCTCAAGAATCATGTATAAACCATAAAAAAAATAATCAGAAAACATTGTTAAGTGCTACAATAAATTATATTGTAACAAAGACACTTCAAAACGTTGATATTACACAACACAGTCAATGTCATCTTCTGTTAAGTCTGCACATGACTAAAATATGTACAACAATACTCGCACCAGCATAATTTGTTTATTATACAATTGTGTTATTGTTGACAGTTAGATTGAAAAGTAGAGTAGTACACAGTAATGTATTTCCTCTATATTTCAGTGTCTAGTATTTTGTGTCTAGTGCATGTCAGCTGGACGACAAAATGAAAGATACAAAAGGTAAACTATTATTTTTGTCAATTAAAATAATCATTGATTTGTACTTCCTACATATCAAAATGACGACTCATAAATCAGGAAGGAACGTACAATCGTATGACTAGTTTATATCAATTGATTAGAAAAAAAAATGTACATCCTCCCTATTTGTTAATGTGAACATTGTCCATTCACAGAATTTACTTCGTCGTCTAAGGCAAATTTCTTGTCGATTGAAATTAAGTTGCATTTATTTAATATCCTGTAATTCATTGTTGTACCTAAATGTATGCATAAAAACTCAGTTACATTTAAAGCATCTAGTTCTATTGTAAATGCGTGTTAACAGTTACTTGTAAACATCAAAAGGTACTTAAAATTTTAATGTTCCCCTTGCTTGTGGTCAGGCTCAACAACAAACAGTAAATATCGCACAGTTTCGTTCAAAAATTGCGGCTTGCCGGTCACCGCGTCAAATGAGTAATTAAAAAAGTTTGCGAAACACGTAAAGCCATCAAAAATGCTCTGAAATCACCTAGGCAATAATCGCGCGAGCGACAGTTTATACGTCAAAATTATGTTTTTTCGTGGCGAGTCTACCACTGATTGCGAGTCAACAGTTCGATTTTGAACGACAAACACGACGATTTTAGTGCTATAACCGTAATATATTATTATATACATATATAATATTTATATTTTTGCAAGACGAAGTGCGTAAACGACAACGTGAGGTCCACTCCTGGACGGTATTGTCCTCTTGGAGTTGGATTGTGGTCTCATAAGCGATACAATTAGTTTTTTAATTAGTGGGTAAAAAGAAAAAAAGATAATATTGAAAAAAAAAACGTGAAGAAAAAGTGAGTTTTTTAACAATGGGAGAGGAAATTCATTCCCCCCATCAGGAGGAAAGGTACCCGCTCCTGTTTTTGTTCCTGGACGATGGGAACAAAGGTACACGGAAGGGAAGAAGTATATTTTTTGAAAGGGGCAGATCGCAGGGTATTATTTCTGGAGCTTCAAATGTTTTAACACAGTGGCCAGGTACTAATAACTCTTTTTTTATATGTACACCAAACATTCCCAAAGTTATTGTACACCAATCCTTTTAACCAAACCCCAATGATTAATAAACTCTTCGTCTTTCTTTTCTTTGCAGGTTACATAAGTTCGTGCGGCTTGACAATGATAGTCTTAGTATTAACGATCCTCTTCCTATTCTTAATGATAATTGCGTCCAGTATACGACCAAGTGGACACTCTTTACGACCTCGATGCATCAAGAGATCTTTTGACGATACCTCAGATATTGGTCTTTACCTTGTCCACAATGAGGACAACTGGCAACAGAGGCAATTAACAGTCTTAGAAGAAATCCTGACCAAGTACAACCAGTGCGATATCGAACTTCTACTTTTAAGAGACGATAACACGACGTTACACGAGTACAAAGTGGAAAAGGGGCACAGATTAATCAGGGGACGGCATAAGAGACACGTCAAGGAAGGTACAGTACCAGAGAAGCCAAAGAAAAGCGAAGGTAGGAATATCAACATTGGGCCGAAGAGTCTTCTGCAGTTTTTCGAAGCCCACAGGCATTGGAATGGCACCACGGTGAAGACAACCGAAGCCACCACTACACCTGTCATTCCTTTGCTAACTTTGGATGGTATCATCCAGAAATTCCCGAGATTAACAGTGATAAATTCGACCAAGCGAGAATTTTTCAAAAACACACCTTTGTACAGCTCCTGGAGGAACTTCAACAACCTAACGTTGAACTTCGCCGCCAGGGTGTTGAAACTATGGGATTATGGTGGTATAAGCTTCCAACTGCCTCCTCTAACCAAGCAAAACTCTTCAGACCTGTACAAGTACGACGTCGCGATAGACAAGAATGCTTCAACACCTCCCAGTATAAGTTTGAAGATCATTACGCCTGATGATCAGATGAAGATTGTCGAGTCTATGATAGACGTTGGTTTTGCGTCGTTTAAGCATCTGCCTGATGGCCTGGTGACTGTTGATGAGGAAGGCGTGCATATGGAGACCAAGACAACCTGTCATGCTTTCTTCGGGGAGGCGCTCAGTCAACTGAGACATGCAAATGAAGACACCACCGTACAGAACGTGATTAGGGATACTCTAAAGACTTTTTGTGTTAAAGGTGCCGTCGATTCTGAGTATTGTAACAATGCAAAATCGCTAAATGATAATAAGTAAATATATGTGATGTGTAAATGTTGTTGTTTGCTTTTGTGTGTTAAATCCTTGCTCTGAAGTGACGAAATATTGGTCAGATTGCTCCTATGAACACTATAGTATCTAAACAGTTCATCCCATTGATCTGTAAGCTGGTATACATATTTAAAATCACTGACAGATAACCTGGTATCAGTTTTGTTAAAATTTGCTGTACCGGTTGGGGGCAATTGTGTTCAGCAACAACTCATGGATTCAGGGGACCTCAAAATCTAATCGAAAAATAATTATTCATATATTCATATGATTTGATATGGTATATCAAATTTACTGAAAGCTGTCAATGAACCTATTGGCGTGATATACCAAGTCTCATAAGGAAAAGTCTCATCAGAAATGACAGAAATTCAATATTAAGCATGGCATTCATACAGACTCATTTGAACGTAGAAATGTTAGGAAATAGGTTTGTCCTGATTGCTCTCTTAGTACAAACTAGTCATACGTTTACAGGTAAATTTAAGAAAATCTTAACTGAAATACATGCAGAGGAGAGTGTTCTTGTGAAATATGGAGGTGAACTTGATACTGCTTTGGTGGACATGATAAAAAGTATTCCATCTAATGAGGTTACAGTCGTTTTTGATAGAACTCTAGGTGGGTGTTTTAAAAGCAATAATATATTTGTTATAATAAGTACATACTACTAAATACTCTAGATTTCGGATTTCTGAATATTTTATTGAGTAAATTTGAAACGAAAGAAGTCACATCAACGGTTTTTAACATATCAACTGTCGAGCACATGGACACTGTAAGTATCGACTAAAATAATAGCAAGTTCTCGTATTAATTCTGAATGAATTAGTATTTTAGTTATTTGACTAATATCGTTAACAATCACAAGAAATGTACGACTCTGTACTTCGTTAAAAGGCAACTTGCTGAGCACATATTAATTGAGGTAAGATCTTCAGTCAAAGTTATTCTCAATCATATAATTCAATCAATTAAAGTGATTCTCGGTTATTTCTGCTTGTAGATCAGAGAAAGCAATTTGATTAGGAGAAATCTGCTGTATATATTTTACTGGGGAGTGGATGACTTCCAAAGATACTTCTTGAGAAATATTCACGAAACTATGAAAGTCATCTTGGTCACAAATCCAAGAGATAACGCGTAATAACATTTTGTATAACTGAATTAGTCCTTAGTTAACTTACTGCTTCTCGTAAAAAGTTGTATTATAATCAATACGTATTTATTTCCAAGAAAAACCTTAACGATCATTGTAGGTATCGTATATACTACAACCAAGGAACCTCTTACAAAAAACACCACCTGACAATGGTAAACTGGTGGACAAAAAGCAAGAATTTATTCCATCATCCCACCATTCCAGCTGCTAAAGACATATTCAAAGATTTCAACCAGAGGCTTATCTACGTCCCAGTTATTCATGTACATCCTTTAGAACGCTTTAACTATATTGAAAGATAACGATTTCTTCATTTTTTTAGAAACCACCGTGGTATTTTGTGAGATACATCAATGACAGCATCGATGAGGTTATTGGTGGTAGAGACGACAGACTCTTGAAATTGCTAGCCAGCAGATTGAATTTCAGGTAGATTAGTGTCAAAGTAAGTTAAACCAGCGCAGCTTTCTTGTTGAAATTGTAGTTTTAAATACGCTGATCCACCAGAAAGGATCCAAGGATCATCCTTTGCCCCGAATGGATCCTTCGAAGGAGTCTTAGGACTAATATGGAAGAGGGAGTACGAATTTTTCTTAGGGGACGTTGCCCTGACATATGAACGATCTACAGTTGTAGAGTTTTCTTTTCTTACACTAGCAGATAGTGGTGCATTTGTTACACATGCTCCTGGGACGTTGAATGAAGCCCTAGCTTTAGTTAGGCCATTTCACTGGAAGGTTTGTGATTTTTTATACATCCGTATGGTCTAAATTTAAACAACACTTAATTTTAGGTATGGCCTGCAATAATCTTCACCGTGTTCATTTCTGGCCCAGTTTTGTACATTTTGATAGCCCTGCCCAATGCGTGGCAGCCTCGTTTTCTCATCAAATCGCATACTAGGCTGTTCTGTGATTGTTTCTGGTTCACTACTAGTTTATTCTTAAGGCAATGTAAGTTCTAAACTATATGTTCTAAGTCAGTGTTTCCCAACCTGTGGTCCGCAAAATGCAACAGATAATAGACCTATGGAGTGGCAATACTACTCCACCAACTACTTGGACAAATTTAGCACCTACAAATGTCCAAACTCATCTCCGTCATTAAAAACTTCCTCAAGAGGCTGAAGAATGATTTTGAACAAACACCAATTAAACTTATCAAGCAAACTCAACTTTTTGAATGAAATATTGCACCAATGAGTGTCCAAAGGGTTGTACACCGGAAGAAATTTCCTCAAGAGGCTGAAACAATCTTTTGGACAAACACCAATCAACTTCCTCGGCAAATTTAGCACCTACGAGTGTCCAAACTCATCTAAGTCATTAAAAAATTCCTCAAGAGGCTGAAGAAAGTTTTTGGACAAATATCAATCAAAGTTATCGGGCAAACTCAATTTTCTAAAACAAATACTGCACCAATGAATGTCTAAAGGGTTATACACAGGAAGAATTTTTTTCAAAGGCGGAAATAAATTTTTTTTGAGGGTCCGCGGACCATGTTAAGGTAACGCTAGGGGTCCGCCCTTGAAAAAGGTTGGGAAATACTGTTCTAAGCTATACATTTTATAGTATAATTTCTTATCATTATCTAGCTGAAAAAGAGCCAAACAGTAGCCACAAGTCAAGGTTCTTTGTCATTGTGCTATCAATAGCAGCAACCTACGTTATCGGTGACATGTATTCAGCAAATCTAACGTCTCTATTGGCAAAACCAGGAAGAGGTGAAAATAAATTAAAAACTTCATAAGGTCTTTTGTAAACTTAAACCCTGATGTGTATTTTTTAGAAAAATCGATAAATACTTTGGCCCAACTAGAGGTTGCAATGCAAACTGGCGAATTTCAATTGTTTGTAGAGAAACACAGTTCCACTTATAGTTTGCTCGAGGTAAGAAACATTGTGACGCGTTTGGCATGTCTCTGTGTACCAAAAAAGAACTGGATTTTTGCTTTAGAATGGTACAAGCATTTATGGTAGACTTTGGCAACTTATGAACAGTACACAGACGTCATACTTGGTAAACTCCGTTGAAGAAGGAGTGAAGTTAGTTCGAGATTACAACAAAATCGCTGTGATTGCTGGTAGAGAAACGTTATTCTTCGATATACAAAGATTCGGTAATGTTTATCTTCGAAAATAGTACCAAAAAATTACAAAACTACTTTAGGTCCATCAAATTTTCATCTAAGTCAAAAAATAAATACTGCATATTCAGCTATAGCATTCCAATTGGGCTGTCCATACATAGAAAACGTAAACAGAATGTAATGAATATAAAAAAAATATAAAATAAACACACTGAATACCATCGATATTTCTTTCAAGATTAATGGCGGTTTTTGAGGCAGGAATTTTGACGAAGATGACGGAAGGTGAGTACGAAGAATTGGGAAAACGACAGGTGGAGCCCTCGGAAAATATAGATGAGGATCTCCTACCCCAGACACAAAAGGAAAGTCGAAAAATTGCGAAGGCCAACGAGGATAATTTGAAATTAAAGGCGATCAACATCAAAATGTTACAGGGGGCTTTTTATTTGTTATTTATTGGATATGCAACTGCAGGTTTTTTAACAATTCTTGATATATTATTGCAACTTGTTCTGATAATTATATAGGTAATATTCTTTTAGGTTTGGTCCTTGGAATTGAAATGATTTACCACAAACATTCCAAAGCTTACAAGAAAGGAAAGTCAAAGTGCGTGACTAAATTCGAAAAACACTTTCGACAAATCAAGAATTCTCAAAGAATTGCTAAAGAAAAGATAATGAGAAAGATTAGAAATGCTTTTAATGAAGCCATTATATCAACATTTGAGTACATAGAATAAATGGACACATAAATTTTTTTAATTTTTATTGTAAAAACTAATATAAATAAAAGTACATATATACAAATAAATGAGATAGATAGATATTTAGCACGATAGTGGTATACAGTCAAAATCATGTTGGTAAGCACAGTAAACAACTATCCAGTTGTATACCACGAACATCGAATTTAGCAATTGGTGTTTCTTGAATTCAAAACCTACCGCGTACATCCTCAAAAATAAGACGACAAATTCGCATATTATAACGATCCCATAATAGTACAATATCGGTAATAAGTACTCGTAAGATTTCTAAAAGAAATAAAGATTTTTTATCGCAAATTGAAATATTATCGTTTTGTTACGTACCCAGGCGATTCCTAGGATGAGCAGAGCATAAAATTCCAGTGACAAAATTAATGTTAAAAGCTTTAGGTCCCTTTCCAATTCTGGGGTTACAATAGTACCACTTCTAAGACGGGTTCTCCACAAGACACAGGGAAGTGTGCGACCTGCTTTTATTACTCTAACCAGATCAATTGTACTCAGTACCTAAAATTATACTATATTAGACTTCTTGAACACGCTGTATATCAATTACAGTAGTCATGTCAAAAATCTAAACCTGTCAAACATATTACGAAGTAAATAAAAAATATAAAAATAACAAAACTTACCACACCCAGAAGTCCCAAAGCTGTTATATAACTATCAGTGCTTTGGAACCATGGCAGGCCACATATTTTACTGACAACTGTTCTCCTCCTGAAAGGCCTGTATATGAAATATGGCAACATATTCCAAACCGGCAACCGAAAGATTTTCTTAATTGAAATCAATTCAAATACGTCAAAGTGGTCGTTGAAGATTCGATTCATTGACAGCGTACTGACAATTATGACAGATGCGATCGCGGTCACGTTATTTTGTTTTCATCGCTTTTGACAGTTCTTCGTCGTTTCAACGATCCAAAATTTCGCATATCTAAGAATATGAGCACAGCAAGCACTATTGTGGTGAAAAGACCACCAAGTAAAGAGGCCTCAAGTAGATGCTGCTCGATGCAAGATGCCTCCACAAGTTTCATAGCGATCTGCCTATGGGGCATTGCTGCTATTGTTTCAGCTGCCAATACTGATATAAGCCCAAATGCTACAGGTATGACCAATCTTAATCCGCAATAATTATGGATTTTGATTGTTCTTTCAACAAATTATATTCTTTCAACATATTACTCGAGATTTTGTCTCGTTATTGTAATCTGCAATATAGTTTTTCTAAAACTTGTTATACATCAAAAATTCAGTTATAAAATGATAAAATGTCCTTCAATGTTTTAGGTATTTCTGTGTCCATAAGAACTCAGGATGTACTGCTAATGCTTGCAATGACGTATATGTTAGGTAGAGGTTTGAAAGAAGTGAGTTTATTGCAAATTATATATCTAATAGTATAAATTTTCGATTCTGTTTTTAATATTGTTGCAGAGCAATTATCTGTTGGTCTTGCCATGGATTATATTGTCTATGTGGAACATGTACCATGTGCATTACGCCAGTTTGCTGAAGATGGGGCTGGTTCTTAAGCAAACCAGAACTCTATCGAAATTACCTTGGGTTGCGCTAATAGTTGATCTGCTAGGACTAGGTAAGTTTCTTATTAAGTTAATGGAATTTTTATTGTAACACTTTTGTGGTTGCTAACGTTAGTAACTTTGCTACAGAAGTGAACAGAATGTTGACAACAACAAGACAGAATTTTGTTCAAGTCTTCTGAATTTATTTTTTCTTTGGTTTGAAATTTTGCTTATTTCCATTTTATATTTCAGTGATGCGAATGCTGTTGACTATCAGGGTGGCACATCTTGCGGTGAGCCAATGGGCAAACAGACAACTCGAGATGCACCTGAAAAAGAAATACCCAAAAGAGAAATGAAGTGCTTGCTCACTACAATCCTAACAACAATAAAATAAAACAACCATAACAAGAACAAGAGTATTATTTATTACTATAATAACTATATCCCATAATAATACTTCAAACTTACAACGGATACAAAATAGGTCAATAAGAAAGAAAAAGTACCACGTATTACTAACGTCGAACAACAAAACCCAATTCTTACTGTGTATTATTATTAATTTAATTAAAGATGCTGAAATAACTAAACACTACAAAGATTACACATACATATTAAAATGTAAAAAAAATAATAACTCAGATCAGTCGAGTGGATAATAAATGGGCACTAAAAAGTAAGGGAGACATGAGACTTATATACAGTACTGTACATGATTTTTCGGGGGTTTTACGACCAGTTTTGGCCAGTTCTGGCACTATTCCAGGGCAGGCTTTTTTGGGATGCTACCTGAGGACTCTCCTTCTTCCGACTTACGCTTTCTCTTCACCAAGTGGGAAATGTCTGTGGCCTTTTTCTCTGGAGAACTGGGCAAGGTTGGTTGAGGATCTACTGCATCTTTCAGAACTGCTTTCTGCAAAAAGAATATGGTGCATTCGAATTTTTTCTTATCACATCCAAAACTATTAAAAATTAAGTCGAAATAACTATATTTTCTACTTTCAAAGGAAACTGTATATAGTCCATGAGGCAGTAAATTTTTTTGGACCTTATTTTCGCAGCAATATTTTCTATATGGATAGGGGGGGGGGGGTTTCCGATGGGTTGATATTTTCCATGGCTCAATACAATTTTTTATATAGAACATAGAGTATTTTTAAAAAAATCTTTTTTGTTACATCTGAAAAAAAAAAGCAAAACAAATAAAGCAGAAGAAAAGAGGCATCAAGCGAGTCATTCCATGCATTCTGATTGGTCATCTCATCACTTGAAGATATTCCTAGAAAAAACTCTTGAGGAGAATTTTGGAGAAATTAAAATAAATAAAAAAAAACAAGCCAGGTCAATTTAATAACTAATTTATTCAAATCAAGCAAAGACAATCAATCAGCAAGCATGAAAATCAGCCAAACAAAAAAAAAGTAAACAAGCAAGAACACAAGTCATTTACACAAACACAAAACAATAATTTAGAAAACAAAAAAAGTGTCGTTTACAATCTCATACTTTTACAAGCGAACAAAAAACAAGCGAGTATCAAAAATAGTTTTACGGTTTTACCTAAAGATTAAAAAACAATTTCTTTTTCGCATGATAATAAAACCTATTTCTGTTGTTCTAAGCTCAACGTTTTGACACGTTCGCCGGTCCCTAAAATATCGAGTTTGCTCGCCTCATAAACACGTACCTCTTCCGGCATCTCCTTGCAGTCTTTAATCTTATCCTCGATCTCCGGCAAAAGCTTCTTGATGTCCTCAATTTCCTCCTTGTGGATCGTCTTTTCCGAACTCTCGATTTTCTTAATTCGATTCTGCAGCAGTTCAATCGACCGTTGGAAGTTCTCGATGGCCGTCGTTAGATTCTCGCCCATCGCGTACGCCATGCCCAGCTTGTAGTGCGTCTCGGCCATCACGCGGCTAGAATCGTCGTAGAGCGTCTTCTGAATTTCGAGCGCCTCGGAAATATCCGCAATTCCACCCTCGACGTTTTCGTTCTCGAGAGAGATCTCGCCCAGAGCGATCAGGGTATCCGCCAGGTACGATTTACCGGCGTCCCCGCGAGCCGAGAAGATTCCCTTCGCGAGTTCGAGGCACTCCCACGCGACCTCCAAATCGCTCGGTTCTTCGTCTTCCGGCTTTGAGGCTGCGAAATAAAATATTTGTGTTATGCTATGGTGGCTGCTATACAGTGTGACCACCTCACCCATGTATGTCATTCCAAAAGAAAAACACCCAAAAATGTAACAAAATAACTTACTTGAAGGTCCAGCCTCTTCGTCGTCCATCTCAACGTCTTCAGCATCATCCTCAACCACTTCCTCGCCCTCCTTCTTCTCCTCAGACTTTTCCCCATTGAACTCAATACCAGACGCAGCCCCCTCCATACCACCCTTCTCCTCGCCTTCCTTGGCCTTCTCGCCATCCTTAACCTTCTCCTCTTCTTCTTTGGCCTTCTCGCCATCATTAACCTTCTCCTCTTCTTCATTCTTAGCGTTATCCTCGCCCTCATCTCCCTCCGAATCATCATCATCATCGATCTTTTCCTCTTCCTCCACTTCTTCGTCTTCCCCGTCACTCTCCCCTTCCTCCGCGGTTCCCACCACGACATCCTTGGGTACGTCTTCGCCCAGAGGGTCTCCGTCCATCCTGGTGAACTCCAACAGGGCTCTTCCGTACAGCAAATACAGTTCTCCGAGGTCGTCGTGGATGGCATCGCCGTCGTGCTCTTTGACACCTACCTCCGAAGCCTTGCTGAGGAACTGGACGGCCGAGGCGTAGTCTTGGGTCGCGAAAGCCTTGCCACCGCTCTGGAGCAGCTGCTTGGAGGTCTTGCCTTCCATCTCGAGTTGAGTGTCTGCCATCTAGAACGAAAGGTTTTGGTTCGTGACAAAACGGTCCATTGAAGGGAAAGTTTTGTTTTGAACGAGTGTTGGGAAGTGGGTGATCTAACCTAAAAGTTGCTGTGCTAATGTAGGAAAGGGCGCGTTCAGCGAACCCGACAGTTGTCAATGGTCGCATTCACCAACAGTTAACGATTGCCAATGATGAGTAAACGCTTAGCAACACTTCTGGTTACTAAGCGCTTTGTTTCGCAAATGTCAAAATGACAGTTCAAACATAAACCGATTGCGTTTGCAGACGTAAACAGGTTTCTCTGGCGAACGCGACCAATAAATAATTCAACATTAGATAGAAAGCTTCAACAGAAAAAAAGTCTCGAATACTCTAATTAACGTAACTTCGCGAAAACGTTGTGTCGCGAAAATGCATGCGCGCCGACGGCTGGCGTTATCGACGCAGACGGACCCGGGTCGGACGGAAAACCCGCGGCGTTTGTATGCCGGTCGCCTACTCAAATCACGGATGGACCCGGACGAGGAAATTCGCGAAAAGCAGAACCTCTCCGATCGCGGGGCGCGCTAAACGTAGTGCGGTAAAAAAACAGATGTGCGACAATTAGAAGGCAAATAGACGACTAGAAGAACGACATGCAGGAGGGCAATCAGGAAAGGGGGAGTTTCGCGTTAAATGGTTGAGAAAAGTGATTGCTTATAGCAGATTTAATTGAGGTAGGTGTTAAAAGTTGTCATAAGTGCGCGTACCTTGATTGGTTATATGTTATTTTGAATCAACACTGAAATTTTTCAAGCAGCGGCGTCTGAGCGATTGATAGAAAATAACTGGCCGCTATGGTTGTATTCTAACAAATCTATTGCTACTTTTCTCTATGAGAAAAGTAACACCATTTTTGAAATCAGCGCAGTCTAATCCATAAGCATTAGAATGCACTATCTCGCAAGAAAAAAAGCCAATTTTTTTTTCGAAAAAAAATTTAGACCTTTGGGGTAGAAAAAAAAATCGAACTTTTGAACTGTTTGTCGTAGAGGCGTGACCAAAAGATAGATCTCGACGAGTACATCAAAATAAAGTATGATTTCAATGCCTAGGTTGTACCTTTATGTCTCTACAGCTCTGAATTCGCTTATTTTTTGCTTATAAATGAAATCGAAATTTTAACATTACTCGGAAACTATTAGAGATAGACACTTGTTCTGTACAAATTTGTAATCAGCGCGGCCGTTTTAGTAAGATAGCGAAGGTTTCATGTCAACTCGAGCCCTAGTTTTCGAGATAAACGAGCGAACTTAAAATTTTAGTTTGAAAATTGCGATTTTTAACAAAATTTTGGCTAGTGGCTACTCAACCACTTCCAATTTAATGAAGATTATGGTCCCTAATGCAGTTTTTCACGCTGATTTCAGTGGTGCTATTGAATTTTCTCTATCTCGAACGGTTCAGAAGTTATGCCGTTCAAAAGTTGGAGGAATGTTCCAAAATAGCTATTTTACCGCATTTTCTACTTTCGGTGCAAACTGTCTCCAAACTAATGGCGCGATTTAGATGATTCCAACGGTATTGGAAGGGAAATTGTCCCAGAAATTCATTTCTGATAACCTCGTTGCTCTAAGATGGACGGTTCGCGAGTAAAACGCAAAAACCGCGCGAATCTACTTTTTGCATTTTCTGCCCAAATTGTCAGATTTGGACAAACGTCAGTGCTCCTGACACTACATGACATTCAAGGTCAGTACGACAAACGTAATTCTGTCACTGAAACTGACGATAGGTAGCGGCCAGAGGTGGCTCTAGCTTTAGGAAGTAGGGTGAGGGCCACCCCAGATACTTTATTTATGAATGTTGTTACTTGGCGTTTGGTGTTCTTGCCCTAAACATTTAAGGTCACATTACGGATTGTTCTCTAAAGATTATGTTCTGCATACGCGAAAAAAAAACGGGCAAAGCACAGCCCCTAGGACAAAAACAAATCAATAAACCCCAAGAAATCTCAGTTAGTTCTCACACCGCAACCGCAACAAAGTTCACAGAAAGGTTAATTTTATTCAGGCTTTAATTAAGGACAACTCCTTTAGAAATATTGATCGAGACCTTTACAAGAACTTTTTCACTAAACACATCTTATAAACCATCAATTACATCATTATAACCAATCATTTAATAATCACTTAAATCGGTCGATAAAAACCATCAGCTAAATTGTTTATTTTTTTTTAGGGGGGCGGTTACAAGCGTACAAGGGAGAGGGGTGGCGCCGGTCATCAACGTCGCACATAAGTATACATTTAGCCCGTTCCCAAAGCACTACAAACAAACCTTGACATGCATGTACCGGCCATAGAACGTAGGAAAACAATCGATTTATATAATAACGCACGACATGACAAAGTCACCACGAATAATTCATTAACCACGAATGACGAGAAGGAATGTCTCGCCTGACCAGCAGACCAGTTGATAGATAGAAGTCCGAAGAAGACATTACACGCAAACTATAACAGAAAATTCTCGTCTTAGAGATATTCCGGCTATCTGATGTGAAGTGATTGTGGGAGGTTAAAGGATATACTTAAGGGAGATCCATAACTGACATAATTAACTGCTTCAACACAAGAATTATAGAGAAATCGCGACAATAAAAACGTAAATAATCAATGCTCACTAAATGCGCATAGCGGAAAATACAGGGTGTATAAAATAGAACAAAAGTAGCAAGAAAAGGAAGGGCGTTTGTGACTTCCTGCGGTAGGTTATTGGCTAAGTGGAGACACAAAACGAGCCTTAAAAAAGCATCAACAGAAACCCCAAGAATATTTTTTTATATAAGACAAAAGAGTTGAGAAGGAAATCCTTTCTTCCAATTGGTCGATAGTGATCATCTTCCCCTAGGAGAATTTCCAGGAGATCCAGCAAGATTAACTCCCACCACGAAGTCAAATATATCAAGATTCTTCCACGCGAGAGGCGCAACCCTGGAACGGTATGTGAGACACCCTAATCAAGAGACTTAGCCTTAAATTTGGACGTTTTAGGTACAAGGATTGCTCGACCTGATCAGAAGATCGCTGAAACTGAAGGAGGACAGGCAGTACGACCTTCTGGTTGTGGACCACGTCGGCATGGAGACATCGGAAACGCCAGATGACGAAACGGGTTGGAACTGCAGTGTCCACCCGAGCGTTTTCTTCCTCCTGGGCACGCTAGTGCTTACCACGTGCGCTACAGCCATGCTATGCGGCGCCATAATGACCGATCACTGGGAGGAGATCACATGGGACAAGCACGAACTAGAGGAGTTGTCCAATAGCACCGTTTCTCTCAAGTGGTTACTCGACGAAAAAGTTGTTAGAGTTAATGGCGCAGACGATAGGATTAAAGCGTTCCTGGTACCCATGCACGGTGGGATATGGACGCTATGTTTGAGTTTGACAGGTAATCAGTATTTCTTTCTGCAATCCTTGAATTTGTGCATCGAATAAAGTGGCTGCAGGATGAACTGGTATCAGTTTGGTAAAAAAAAATAGTTATAAATTTGACTTATATGGTCGTGTTCGTGAACTTGAGTGTTCTAACTTTAGAAAACGGTATTTGTGAGTTGAAGGGTAAGGGTGAGATATCAATAAAGTATTATGGTTGAAGGGCGAAAGGCTGAACTTACAACGTGAATAATTTAGAGAACACAGCGTACCAGGTACGAGAAATTGCGCCTATTTTCGAACATCATGATCGATCATATACAGTGGTACAAAAAAGTCTCCGTACGATAGTATTTTGTGAATATATGACGTACTTTTATCTGTAAAAAACAAAATATTTTTTGTTCTGGAGATCATTTTAGAATTATTAAAATATTTTTTGTTCTGGAGATCATTTTAGAATTATTAAAATATTTTTTGTTCTGTAGATCATTTTAGAATTATTAAAATATTTTTTGTTCTGGAGATCATTTTAGAATTATTAAAATATTTTTTGTTCTGGAGATCATTTTAGAATTATTAAAATATTTTTTGTTCTGGAGATCATTTTAGAATTATTAAAATATTTTTTGTTCTGTAGATCATTTTAGAATTATTAAAATATTTTTTGTTCTGGAGATCATTTTAGAATTATTAAAATATTTTTTGTTCTGGAGATCATTTTAGAATTATTAAAATATTTTTTGTTCTGGAGATCATTTTAGAATTATTAAAATATTTTTTGTTCTGGAGATCATTTTAGAATTATTAAAATATTTTTTGTTCTGGAGATCATTTTAGAATTATTAAAATATTTTTTGTTCTGGAGATCATTTTAGAATTATTAAAATATTTTTTGTTCTGGAGATCATTTTAGAATTATTAAAATATTTTTTGTTCTGGAGATCATTTTAGAATTATTAAAATATTTTTTGTTCTGGAGATCATTTTAGAATTATTAAAATATTTTTTGTTCTGGAGATCATTTTAGAATTATTAAAATATTTTTTGTTCTGGAGATCATTTTAGAATTATTCTTACTAGCAAATTTATAAAAAATGACATCCTTCTGTGTAATTAAGGGCAATTACTCTAAATCCCATTAGAATTTCTTTTTTTTTTTTTTTTTTTTAATTTTACAAACTTTCTTTAGAACTGCTATCGTATGGAGACTTTTTTGTACCACTGTAGGTATAGTAACGCGTTATGAGCTAAATTTACAGCTTTAACTGATCGAAGTGCTTACTAATTAATTTTACTTTAAAAAATTACAAAAGTTACACAAATCAGGTAATTTCGACGATGCAATTTTCAGAGGAAGAGATCGCCCTACTCCAAACAATAAAATTTCCAATAAACAGACCGCAGTGCGTCAACTACCTATCGGGAAATCCAGATGGTCCCAGGGGAGAGACAAGAGCCGATTGGCAACATCGTGAGTATCAAAGTACATATCGAACTGTTCAAAATACTAAGAGCAACATAAAACGCACAGTCACAACTATAGTGATTCGCACAGTGCATTGTAAGTAGACATCTAGACAGATCTAGTTCGATGAGACACAGTACACCTGTAGAACACCCTGTACATAAAACAAAACAAGGTGCAGACTTAAAATCATTGAAATTTTTTGGGATTTTTCAGGAATGCAAAACCTCTCAATCTCTTGCGCTTTGGTCTGCCTAATAATATTGGGAAGTGCGGCCTTAGTAGGCGCTTTTGGTGTTTGTCAACATCAAATCAGCGCCGTTTTGGTCACTGGTGTCATGTATTTACTAGCAGGTAAAAACCAGAGACAAAAAAATCGTACAAAAAGAATGTCTGTATTATATAATGTTCTATTCTTTCTAGCATCTTTTGCGTTATTTACGCTAACCATCATCCACTTCAAGCGTTTGCAGAGCAAACCAAGATTAGCTTCCGACTTGGATGGATCAATAGACGGAATGATTTTTGTCTACCCGTCAACGGTTAGAACTTTGGAGCACCTGCTTCCGGCCAGAGTCTTCACAACGTCTTGGTCTTTAGACCTCGGCTGGGGTGGCGTTGTTCTGACAGTTATGACGTCAGTTTTGTGGATTTTGCTATCGAAAATCATGAGATTTAATCCTATTTCGACCATGATCAACTGACATCCGGCCACCAACAGAAATTACTATAATACACCAACGAATACGAGAGTGTGATGATGAGAAAGCAAAATCTCGAAGGATTTGGTTAGAATTTGCAGAAAGCATCAATATCCAAGTAATTGGTGATCAATTTTGGTGAAAAATGCTTAGAAGGAATGAAGCTCAGTTGACAAATTACTCTATAGTTGTTTGAGATGTGTTTCAGCCTTAAATGTCAATTGAATAAGTTTGGTTGAAATTAATATCAGTAGCTGCTGTTGGTACAAAAAAATACTGGTTGTACTGTTGGTATAAAAGTTCTAGGGATATATTTCAACCCCAATTAAGAACACAGTGCACAAATAGCAGACAAAAAACAAAGATTCTATAAATTGAATCGCAGATAATTGCTTTCATTTAATTTTATATGAATTCAACTAAGAATTAGTATATGAACCGTACAAAGACGGTGGACGCATCAGGCTGTGCTGCAAATAGGAGATAAATACTTGAAGATATTCTTGAACCCAAGATGTCTTCGTAATTCTAAATCTCACAATTAGTATAAACATATTTTTTAAATAATTTAACGCATTAAAAACTTTATAGATGTAGAGTAGTTTCAAACTAAGAAGAGCACAGTTGTATATGCAACCAATCATACCCAGTGTATGGATTATAAATTGCCTGTGCATATTTGGTTGCATATACAACTGTGCTCTTCTTAGTTTGAAACATCTATAATATTAGGAGTGCAATTTAAATAATATAATACTAAACAATCGCAAGAGCATAAGCTAAGTGTTAGCGCTCTAAATTACTACGGTCTATAAAAAAAAGCTATACATTCTAACCGTCCAGTGAAAAAATGCTACTTATAAGCTTCGATGGGGCCTAGACGTAAGACAGCTTCTTCGGAATAGCTACGAGATGTGATTCTATTGAGCGTGATTTGTATTTATCGATTTTACTAAAAGGAAGAAGGTATTAAATCAAAAAAATGAATATGTGAGGTTATGTCAAAGTTTCTTGTTCAATTTTACCATAAACATGTTTTATTCTTGTAAATCGAGAGATATAAATACAGCGTTGTTGCCTTCGAGATGCCTATTATACAATATTATACATATTTTACTATAGTCCAATACTAGCAAATCGTGGCTTTCTCTACTATTTCTGTATGATATATTTTGCGAAATAAATTTTTCTTGTTGAGCTCTTGTAGTTTTTCTGTGCACGATTAGAAAGTATGATTTATTTTATAACTTACCTTAATATTGTTTTGAATTTGTAGACTTCGAGTCTTGAACACAAGAAGATGACTTGACGAGCTTTGTCCTGCTGTGGTCTTGCGAAAAAAATACTGGTGTTCGGTTATTCCGGTAAAATTCTGGCGGGCAACTGCAAAAAGTTTACCTACCCTCTCGACCAATCAAAAGCCGGATTTGTCCAACACCTGTCAATATTCCAAGACGGCAACTTAAGAATATCGAACAGTACCTCCCCAAAAACCCACGAAAAATAATCTTCCAATGATTAAATTTCTATTTTAGAATAAATTATGATTAATTATTAAAGTTTGTGATCCTACATGTAATCTCCACATAAGAAAGTTCAATAATAATTCCAAAAAATACGAAGCAATGTGGACACGTAACAAGAAGAAACTCCCTAGATAACACCAATCAACAAATTATCTTCAAGAACGTGTTTATCGCTATTTAAAATACGTCTTTACGATAAAAAAAATAATCACGGACGGAATAAAACCGACTATCTGAACCCCGATTAAATATTTGTGCGGCCTCGACTACATAACCTCAATCGACTGCTGTATTCCCTTTCTGTTTTGCACGTGGCCATCAACAGGTTGCAAAATCCTGCTAAAAATATGTCCACCCATTCAGAAAAACTGCGAAAATTCGCAGTGGAGTTATTCAAAATCGACGCTATCAAGTTCGGGGAATACAAGACGAAAGTTGGACTTTTAACACCTGTGTATTGTGACCTAAGAATTATAGTGAGCTACCCAAAATTACTTGTAAGTATTAAATAAACTGTATAGGGAATTTGATATATAAGTGTTCCTGTCTTTACAGGACACTTTGGCTGATCTAATAGTCGAACAGACACGTCAACTATCTCTAGACATAATCTGTGGGGTGCCATACACAGCTCTTCCAATAGCGACGGCCGTTTCCATGAAAACAAACCATCCAATGGTGATGCGACGCAAAGAGGCCAAAGATTACGGAACTAAAAAATTAATCGAGGGCAGTTTCCAAGCAGGGGACCGGTGTCTCATCATAGAAGACGTTGTCACCTCAGGTAGCAGCATTTTAGAAACGGTTCGCGATTTAATAAATTCCGGAATTAACACGACAGATGCGATTGTTTTATTAAATAGAGAACAAGGGGGCGAGGGTATTTTAAACGAGCACGGTATCAAAATGCACGCCCTGTTGACAATGTCAGGCTTGTTAAAAATTTTAAGGGAGGAGAATTTAATCGAGGATGATATTTGTAGGAAAGTTAACGATTATTTAGCGGAGAATCAGGTTAATAAAGAGTTGTTAAAAGAGGAGAAATTGGATAGATTGAAGATTTCGTACGGTGAAAGATTGAAACTTTCGAAAAATCGAATTGCGGTTAAATTATTTAAGGTTATGCAGGAGAAAGAGAGCAATTTGTGTGTGGCGGCCGACTTGACAAAAACCGCTGATATTTTAAATTTAGCTGAGGCGGTTGGGGCTCATATTTGTTTATTAAAACTCCACGTTGACATCATAGAAGATTTCAATGATAACTTCATAAAACAACTACAAGAGGTCGCCACCACCCACAACTTTCTACTCTTTGAAGATCGGAAATTCTCCGATATTGGAAAAACAGTTGAACTGCAATACTCAAAAGGGATCTACAAAATCTCCTCATGGGCTGAAATAATCACAGCCCATTCTGTTATGGGTAAAGGCACCCTAGATGCAATCTCAAATTCCCCCGGATTAGAAAACCGGGGTGTTTTCCTTCTAGCCCAGTCGAGCACTGCTGGTTTTATCACCGAACAATACACGAAAAACACGATAAACCTAATCAAAGATTACGCTGATTTAATAACAGGTTTTGTCTGTCAGTCGCCGTTGTTTTCCGAGCAGCCTGGATTTATACAGTTAACGCCCGGAGTGCAGTTAGAAAGCTCCATCGATAATATCGATCAGAGATATAACACCCCCGAGGTGGTGATCTTGGAAAAGGGGGCTGATGTTGCCGTCGTGGGTAGAGGGGTTACGAGCGCTTCAAATCCTGCAGTAACCGCCGAAAAGTATAAGAGATTGCTATGGCAGGCTTACGAGAAAAGGATTGCTAAAGATTAGGCCGTACGAGTGTAATTTAGTGCCTTTGTTAAGATATACTGTTTTTATAATGTTTAATATGCATTCTAGTGCAATGTCTTGTTTAGTTTCTGTATTTATTTTTAATAAATTTCGTAAATTTTTGAAGTTATTGTTTTATTTTGAGTGGTTGTTTCATCTTCTAGACGCCAGGTGGCAGTACTATGATCTGTCAAACTAGAAAAGGTTATGTGCACGTTATGTGGTTAAATTTTGCTGCACAACTAATATATTTAAATATCCAACACAAAAATTCGCACAATATGCACTAATAACATCAAAATCTGTAAAATATGTTATAAAAATAGGTAAATCGTGTCTATTAGAATCATGAAAACAAATACCTAGTAATAATAAATAATAGTATTTTCAATTCTATTTCATTAATTAGTTGTGATATAATGATGATGATAAAGTCAGAGAAGCAAATAATACAAAATCCAAGTCGAACAAGCTATGAAAGCCATAATCCTAAAGGGGTGACTTTCCCGCCAAGATTTGAATCGCCGACCGAAATTAACCCCCTACCCCTTTAAGCGAAATTGCAATGGCGATATCAAGAAACTTCGCAATAGCCTAACAAGCGACGCCGAAAAATCCACAAGAATTAACGCAAGAAGTCCCAAAAATGGTACGCAATTCGACCCATTTTAATTTTACAGTTCTAAAACAAAAGAAAAAGCAAGCAAAGCGTGTTTTGTTTTCGGCGACAGTCATTTGTCAGAGAACAAAACAACAATGGCGTAATTAAAACGTTTAGATAATACTAATTTCTCTAATTTAAAATTAGGCAACTTGAGAGGGAGGTTTTCTGAGAAATACGATGAATTTCTCCCCGTTTGGTGGACACTTCCCCGCTGCAATACCGACAATACATCAGTTTGCAGCGAAGTTCACACACGAGGCTCCACCGAACCCTATATGTCAACCGCCGGAGACAAACAGCAGTCGCTACACGGCAAACGGTGTCCCATCGTTTACCCAACATCACCCCCCGCAACAGCATATGATCAACACGACAAAATATCAGGGTACGACAAGTTACATGAATCAGAGCGTTTATACGCAGCAGAATAATGTCAGGCACGACAAGAGGCATAACTACGAGCACAACGAACTGAGCCCTGAGGTCTGCGCTGCTATGCTACAGCAGTCGCAGCAGCAGCAACAACAACAGCATCAGTCGCATGATAAACGATCCAGTAATGAAAAGGTATGTGTTTTAGTTTATAAAGTAAACTTTAAATAAAGTGTAGTCGGAAAGTTGGGTGAGGGCTACCCCAGCCTCACCCAACTTTCCGACTACACTTTTGCAATTATTCAAGTTTTGTGAAGCCAGGGCCACTCTGTACCCTACCTAACGTCAGTTTCTATGATATAAAGACATTTGTCATACTGACATTTACATACAAATTTATCATACAAATAAGGCATTATAAAAGGCATCTATTAGGTACCCGTGTGTTTGGAAAACGTCAGTTTTGTTACTCCTAGATCTGATCTAGATTGGTTAGGTTCTTCCTTCCTAATCTGCAACAAGAAACGTATAAACTCAGTGTTGTTAAAATAGTAACTACTTCATTCATCTATAAAGTTACTTACTTAAAAAAAACATAACCCTGATCATTGCAGTTAATCCATGGATAAAGAGTATAAACAATGGGGGCATAAATCACTTCTAGCATGCTCCTAAAACTAAAAAAAAAAAATACTCTACTTATAAACATTGAACATTTTTGTAGTGCCTATTGGACAAAGGAAACCCACACCTCGTCCATCTGAAACAAAAACACACAGATTTTAACTTTTGAAGCAGAAACGAGCAAGGGGGAAGATCCCAAACCACCACTCCGCTAACCTACAGCGACATCTTCGTCCCTCTCGCTCGTTTCTGCCAGGTATCGCAAGAATTACAAAGAAATTCCCACTTACCGGAATTTTTCAATAATACCACCAATCAAGGTCAGATGATTAGCACTACCACTGCTTTTGACGACTCTACAGAACTCCGTAGAGAGCCAAAAAGACCGATAACGCGCCGCGAACCTAGAGAAGTCCAAAAATCCTACCTTATTCCGTCTTCTTCCCCTCCAACGAAGGATGACATCTCCTTGAACCTACCTTTAGATGTCTTCGTCCTTGGAAGCTGCCACTCCGGTAAAATCCTCCTCCAAGTCAGTCCTTCTTCTCCCTTGGGCATCTACGGCTGCTATTCAACACGACACACGCAAGATTTAAAAACGCGCACAACTAAATGTCCAACACTTCACTACATCACCGTCGTTGTCCATCTGCAACAATAATATAACCAAATATAATCAAATATTCATCCATAATGTTTATTATGATCCAAACGCTACCAGTACCAGTTATTACTCAACAAAATTTGATGAATGGCGCTGAAATGAGTACGGAACATGATTTTTATACACACGGGGTAATAGGTTAGGTCAAAATCACTTAAAACACCACTCAAAATATCACAAATTACCTGTTGCAAATATTTGCTGGTATATCTGTATGCAACACACGCGTACGCCGTGAAATTCTGTCAAAAAAAAAAAACGCGCAGACGCGCAGAAAATGTTTGACAACATGGCCGAAAATGCAAATTAGCTCGGTTGTGGTGAACAGGTATTGTCGTTGCCTGGGTTACGAGACTAATACATCTAGCTTTTGTCGGTTCTTACTATTTCGCAATGTTAGATAATTCGGTTTTACTAGCCGATAATAATAATTTGATGCGTAAGACAATAATAATTTAGTATTACTTACATACGTTTTATTCTTTGCTTCAAACTTCTATCACAGCTTCTATGATCGGAAAATACATAGTTATTGCGCTGAACGAACTTAGCCACAGGAGATATGTTATCATTATATTAGTATTGTTGAAATATATGGTTAAATATGTACCCACATTACACCACTTCCAACGCTTGTCGCTAACTAAACCGAATATCTAAGAACAACGTATGAAATGCATACAAAAATTTACCTGCGAACCCGAAGCAATACAAGCACACATCCGACAAACCAAAAAAACTCGTTCAGTTCCAACCAACACTGCGCGTAAAGGACACACTTCACGTATTGGTAACTTTTACAAAAATATTTCTCGATAAAATTCATGGTTTGTTTGTGAAAATCCTAAGGAAATTAATTTTAATACCTAAAATCGTTTACTTAAAATAAGTATGGTTACCATGAAAATTGGTGAAAACACATATCTTCAAATATCTGGGGTGGCCCTCACCCTACTTTCCGACTATATCGTTTGGCACAATGAAATATCTAAACACTTTTGAAATTATTCAATTTTGTAAAACCACAGCCAATCTGGACCCTAACTAACGTCAGTTTCTATGACATAATGACAGGTATCGTCCTGACATTTAATGTCATGTCATGTCAGTGGCACTGACGTTTGTCAAAATCTGACAATTCGCAACACAGCGACGAAGGCTGCGAATTCTGTCAAACCGCTTCTATAAAAGCATATAGCGCCTAAACCGTTCATCTCACTGATCTGCAAATTCGACTACGCCACTGACCGAATGACAACAGTCGATTGCACCAGACGACTGTCACTTTTGACAACACGCAAAGTTAAATTGATTCAACTATACATGCATTTTCCAGAAATCATTGCAATCGATTATGGGGACCCCGAAACGGGGTTTATTTTCATATATTAGATCACAAATATGTTTAATACAAAGGAAAAATCATGTTTGGTGTCCTGTATAATAATATATTGCCCAAAATATCTCGTTCATCTGTTCGCGACAGTGTGTGGGAACCTTAATAAAGGTACGCGTTCACCAGTGCGATTAACTATTACAAAAATGTAATACCTATTACAATGTTTAGGTCAAAGACCTGCACCAAGAGGACCGCAGGAACCATCAACAGCAACAATCACAACCAAATCAACCAGCTCCGAATCAAGTGGTCGCCCAGCAAAATCAAACCAACCACAATCAGTTGATCAACAGCACGACAACCACCATGCCGTCGTCATGGCAGTCCTTAGCGACTCCAGGGTCAACGGTAGCAGACTACCTATCCCACCTTCCAGCATCGACGTTACCATTAAGCTTACACCACTTTCTAAAGTATTCAGCTGAGATAAAGAAAGAAACAAACCCGCAACAACTGACGATACCCACCCAAGACTCTAACCTCAATTTACTCCACGCAAACTCCAACCTCCAAAACTCAAATTTGCTGAATACGAACACGATAAGTAGTCTGAATACGTTATCGACCATAAACCACGCGCAATTGCAGACTAACGCGCCGACCACAAAGAAAAAGAAGAAGAAAAAACCCGAAAAAGAGAAGAAACCCAAACCCAAACCCGGCGAGATTCGTCTAACAACCGCGTTGGACGGCTCGACGTTATACTGCTGTCCGGAATGTCACATGGCGTACCCAGAAAAAGAATTACTCGAGCAGCATTTGGTCGGACATACTTTAGAGAGGCGATTCGTCTGTGATATTTGTGGCGCTGGATTGAAGAGAAAAGACCACCTCACCAGACACAAGCAATCGCACAATCCTGAACGACCGTACGTCTGTACGGTCTGCCTCAAAGCATTCAAACGCAAGGAACAGCTCACGTTGCATTTTGTTATACATTCCGGTGAAAAGAGGCACGTATGTACGGAGTGCGGGAAGGGATTTTACAGGAAGGATCACCTGCGGAAACACACGAGGTCGCATATCGCGCGCAGGGTCAAGGCGGAGCTGTCACAGCAAGGCCCAAGCAATACTACCAACCTACAACTACCTTCGACCTCGGGAAATAATGCACAAAGTATCATGTCTTAGGTTTTTTGTCTTGTTTTTGTTTGTTTACGTTCTGCGGGTGTTTATGAATTTGACAGGTAACATAACCTAATCCTCCTAATCCTCGTTTTGACAGGTAGGAGCTCGATAGTAGCGCCACCATGAAACATTCCTAAGTTGATTTAAGTCTAAAGTACAAGAGAATCTAGTCATTTTATAAAAGTAGAGATTTTATTTTGTTCTTCAGTGGATTATTATATATGAATGGATTTTTATAAAATTTGAGGTAAACGTGAATTAGGTTTAGGGTCGTTCTTTTTTGGTAGAATGTAAGTGATGTGTTACAGTAGTTTTAAACTAAGTAGCGCACAGTGACATATGCAACCAATTATACCCGTATATTCGGTTGCATACACAACTGTGCTCTCCTTGCTTTGAAACATCTATAAGAAGATTGTATACAGTTATTTCGCGATGATATACATATTATAATATAAATAATATATATTTCGAATTATAAGAAAAAAAGCAATCTAAAGTCTGCCATTTTCTGCCTAGTTTTTACGATTGAAAGAGGACGATGGTTCTAGAGATTTGGTTTGGACCTGCGTGACCGTTAATATTGCTTTGGACGTTCCGTTTTGCAAAAAAAAATGTGATATATTTCTAATACGAAAAAAGTAAAAGAAGCAATACCAAATTTGACACATTTTTTATCGTGATATTAATTTCCAAAGTACAAATTTCGTTTTTAGTTTTAATTTATTGGTTGGTTGTTTCAATATTCGGCCGATTGGAAAGGATAAAGTTGTATCGAAATTGTTATTAAATTGTTTAAAAACTTTTCTATATGTAAATATTATAGTATTCGGCAAAACAAAATTGTGATTTTTTAGGGAGTATTTTTGTATAGTTAAAAAGAGATTGTTAGGCGTCAAAATTCCGCATCTGACCTTGTTCAGTTTTTATTTGTTCCGTGGTAGAGGTAAGAAAACGAAATGAAACAGAATGATATAAGCAAACAATAAGAAAAATAGTACAAAATGTATGCCATAATTATAATACCAAATAACTGAAGTAATAAATAGTCATAGAATTATACATATATTATACACAAGATGATTTAGAATGTACACTAGTTTTTTTTTTTTTGTTAGCAAAAAAAATATTTTCTATATTGTCAAAAAGTTATTTCTCTTCGAGAATTTGGTCCATTGTAAATCATCGTGTGTGGACATCTTGTAACAAAACGTTATATAAGACGAAAATGATAGTTTTATATCGGAGAAATTAATTTGTCGGGAAATCTCACTGTAAAATCCCTTTTGTAATTTCTCTATAATGGAGATCGATAATGGTTTCCGACAAAATATTTGATACTTCATTTTCCAAGTGAGAGTTTTGCTTGTAGCGAAAGCTTGTATTTGCTTTTATCTAATAAATATATAACAGCACAGTTCTTGTTTTCTATTCATTCTCCTTTTAGTTATGGTAATAAGACATTCAGTCCAATTCTGTATCAACGTTACTATTTCGGTTGCTGGAAAAGTGAATTTGTTAAAGTAAGTTTTAGTAACTTTGACTACATTTGCCAATTCTGTATGTGTGAATTATTCAAACATTACCATTTTTTATTTGGACAAGAGTTGTCAGCAAAGTTGTTAAATCCGACCTGCGGGTATCTTAATTTCTATTTTTTTTGCTTGAATGTGATTGAAATCGGTGTTACAATCGGAATTACATTAGGGATGTTCGGCTTGTCCGTAAACCTAAAATACGATTATTTTATTCTTGTATACAATCAAAATGGTAATAAATGAGTTTAGCATGCAAACCCTCTTTTAACACTTAAATAAAATCATGTACCGTTGAATATTTAATATATCTGGGGAGCAAATGATGAGAAATAGTAATATCTACTTATTTCTTTGATAAGTTTGCTCACTACCGGTTGGCTTACAGACAAAGAAATATCTTGTCGTATGCTGGTTTTGTAACAGCCGACAGTAAATACATATATAAATTTACAAGAAACCTTTAGGTCGAGTGGAATTTTTGTTCTTTGGGTACTGCCTTGAACAAACTCTCCCATTTCTTCTATTAGATTTATCACAAGATCTTTCGACAGTCTGTACTGTTTCATAAAGAAGTCTGGAACTTCGAATGGGGAATAATCTTGTAAATTTCCCTAAAAAATACTTCTTTTCTCCTATAGTTTTAATTGTAAAAATAGAAATGTTTAATTAAAGTCATACTTATTTTCATATCGTTAATTGTATTTATTGCACTAAAAATCGACACCACATCCAACAGATCCATTGCGATGACAAGTGGACAATATTTTGGAACTGTCAGATCCACAGTTGTTACTTATCAACTCAGTTACTATAGTACCTATATTATTATTTTTATAAGACGTCAAATTGGCGCATGAGTTGTTTGGGGCACGAGGAGCGCCAGCGACGAGTGCCCCAAATGAACGAATGCGCCAATATGTCTTATAAAACGAGTGTAATATACTATTTTTTCTACTTTGCGTCATTAATTTTATAAAAATTTAGAAGTATATTAGGTAAAATTCCAATCTAGAGTATTTATGGGTGCAACCGTTGGTAACGCTGTCATCTGTCACTTAAATTCAAATATCTGTGAAAAAGTAATTATTGATAATTATTATATACCATCATATACTAGTAGTACGAAACCTAGGATGCAACACGCATGTTTAAATATATATAAAAATATACATACTTCGCAGTTTGTGCGATTCTAAAAAATCAGTTTGTGCTTACTTTTGTGGTTATGTGTATTTTCGTTTGACATGCATTTGATATCAATGTCACCAAACTTAGAAAAAAGTTACTAAAAACGGTGTTACAATATGCTAATTGTAACACCGAAAACAGTGTTACAATGTGTGCATTGTGAATGCAAAGTAGAAAAAATATTTTAAACACTCGGTTACTAAAAGGCACATACAGAATACCAAACGTCGGAAAAGTTCTTATTCCGGAACTGTCACTGTCAGTTAACAACTTTTGTGGTTGCTATAGACGTTTCAAACCAAGGAGAGCACAGTTGCGTATGCAACCAAATATACGCGGGTCAATTATAAACCATGCACTGGGTATAATTGGTTGCATGTGTCACTGTGCTCTACTTAGTTTAAAACTACTCTAACATTAGTAACTTTGATACAGAATTGATATTAATAAGGTTGATAGTGCTTAAAATAATAAAATATTTATTTCCTCATTAACAATACAATACAAAAACTACTAAAGAAAAAAAAAAACGTTAAATAAAATATATTCTATAACCTAGCTACATAAATACTGTAAAACAAACCTATAGCTACATCTTTACAAAGTCAAAATGTTACATATTATTTATTGCAATCAGCAATCACATTACAAACTATTCACATTATTCGTATAATCAGGTACATAGCACACAGCTAAATCTCGTCAGACGGGAATCTTCAAATTCGAGTGAAACTCCGGGATGACAACACGCAACTTTTCAATCACCAGATCCACATCCTCGTCCGTAATCTCCCAGTATAGAACAAATCTAGCGCTGTTACTGTCCAATGTTGTCGCTCGCACTTTGACTTTGACAGCGTCAGTTTCCTTCACCGTCAACAATCTCTGCAAGAACTCGTTCACGGTGACCTTGTTCTTGTCCAAATATACCATCAAAATGTTCGATTGTACCGACTTTAGGTCTACCTTGAAAATGGAGGAATCCATGTCGTGAATAGCTGTAAAAAAAAAAACATTATTAGAGATTATTATTATTATTTATTATTATGTCATGTATTTATGTTTACCTTTTGCAATTTTCAAAGTATGCTCGTGGTCGACTAGCAATCTGTCGATCATTGTGTCCAGAGCTACGATACCAGCAGCTGCTACGATACCAGACTGTCTCATACCGCCACCCAACACTTTTCGAACCCTCTTAGCTCTGTAACAAAAGGAATAATAAGAACAATATTCCTACAATTATTATATATATATATATATTCTCTTTGATGACGCATCCCCGAAAATCGCCTGATCTCTGCAGAAATGTTCTAGAAATAGAGGAGAGCCACAAACCTTTCAATGAAGCTAGTGCTGCCCAGTAGAAGAGAACCAATGGGGGCGCCAAGGCCTTTGCTCAAACAGAAGCAGACGCTGTCAATATCCCTGACGATTCTCTTGACGGGAACTTGCAACGAAACAGCGGCGTTCATAATCCTCGCCCCGTCCATATGGACAGGAATTTTGTAGGATTTGGTGATGGTCGTGAGTTCGTCGAGCCATTCCAGAGGTAGAACCTTCGAGAAGAATTTAACAGGATACAGACATCGAAATACAAAAAAAAAAAATGTTCTTATGGGACTTTTTTTTTGTTACCTTTCCTCCGCATATGTTGTGAGTGTTCTCTACGATAACTAAAGACGTGATGGGCTCGTGACAATCAACGTCTTCCCTGATCTTGCTCTTCAATTCTTCCAAGCAAAAGGTTCCATCTTCATTGTTTTTGACTAGGGCCTGCTGCACGCCAGCGATTTGGGCTGGACCACCTAAATGTTGACGTACACAAATTTTGATCTTCGATAATTTTTGGTCGATTCTGACTATCCTTTCAGCAAATTATAGACAAATTTTGTACTCCCTTCCGACAAAAAAAAATGTGGACGATAGGAAATGCAATAATTGGCATGTCCTTTGTAAAGTAATTTGTTAATCGCTTATTACTTTTTAACTAACTAACATATCAAATGATATTACATTGCTAATTAATTTTACTTAAAAATTGAGCAAAAAAAAATTTGACCAAGGTCCTTAATATATGGTATGGCAATACCATCGGCCTTCATAACTTTCCTCCGTTATCTATACTGCTGAAACCCTTGTTCTTCATTGTAATCACTCAGATTGTCAGAAATTTGATCTAAATGACTATGGAAGTAATGTAACTTGGTACTTATAGTAGTTTTTCAACATTTTGAAGCATTTTGTCAACGATTTGTGTTGTTAATATTGTTCAGCTTGCTGATTTCCCAAAAAATGTTCGATAACTGATACAAAGCTTGTCCATGCTTCCAGTTCAACCTAAGTCATGTGATTTGTGGTCCATTAAAGATACCGACTTGTCATTTTCCTGTATCGAGGCCAGGAAATGATTAACAAATATATTTGGAACTCATTCTTATATAAATCTTTCACAAACTGTTTAATTAACCCAAATTTGATATGTAGTGGTGGAAGAATTATTTGTTCTCGACTTATCAATGGTTCTTGGCCGATGTTAGCTTTTCCTACGGTCATATTTATCCTCGACGGTCAGTTGTTCCTATCCCAATGTTCATTTTTTGCACTGCTGTACCACAGGCAAAGAAAACAGGGATATTTAGTGTATCCATTTTGCTGACCCCAATAAAAAAGCAGCAGCAAGTTGTAGAGTAACATGTTATATTTCAAAAAGTTAGTTCAAAGATTGGTTTTGATAAATAAAGACTTGCTAGCCACACGAAAAGCAAAAATATTTTTTTGTTGAGGTTTAAATTAAAATAATTTAACTTATACTATACTTTGATTGCATCGTTTATCACAAGAACTCAGAAAATCGTGGGGAACCACTGCTTTATAATTTGCTGAAAGAAACGTCAAAATTCATCGAAGATTACATTATTTTTTTTGTAAAACAAACCGATAAGGTCAATGTTAACTTATTTGCATCATAGAAAAAAAGAGTGGTCACTCACTTAAGTAATCAGAAATCACATAAATCAGTATCTGGTTTATCTTGTTACCACCCATTAAAGAACCTCGTACGAGAAATTTTATCGAAATTTCAACATGAGATGTATGATAAACATAGCCTTTGTTTACATTTTAATATTTCCTTATTTACGCCCCCCCTCCGAATGTTTTAAGTTGATGTGGCATCTATAAAATACATCTATTGTCTCCAAGTGCTTGATAATGATCTATTTCATTATATGATCATGTAAATGATATATTTCAAGCATCAGAAAATCTATTTTTGCACGTAAACTGTGACGTTAAACAACACACTGATTACAGATAATTACCCAATACCAAAATAACCACACGCGAAGTTAAACAAAAATTACATATTTCACAAGTTTGGCATGTAAGAGAGATATAAATTTAAATAATTTGCTGACGAAATGCTCTCATATATATTTTTTTGTAACCTTCTTTCGAAATTTCTACACATCAAGTTCTATTTTCAAATTTAAAAGGCAAATTTAGAAACGACTCTTTATAAACGTGGTTGCAGATCTTTCTTGACTGAAAGGTGCCAGTGCCACTGCACACAGTAAGAAAGTTTCTGTCACGAAATGATCGACGTTCTACCTTGTTTTACCTTGTAGGTAAAGCAGAATTCCTCAATAATTACAACCAATAATTTCAAACCAATTATGGAAAAACGATTGTATATATAAAAAAAAAACTTATCTTACCTTGTTCGAATTTAAAGGTGTGGCTACAATCGCCACAGATAAGCTCGCTGCCCCTTTCCCTGCAATGGACCATAACTGAAACGATTCAAGAATTATTATGCTAATTATAGATCGAACTAGATACAGTCATTTTTACATTATCATAATTATAATGTTAGTCCCATGGGAGGGGAATGTCTGATGTAATAATAAATATTATGAAATTAGGCAATATTATATATTAAATTCTTATGACCAAATTAAATTATCTTAATTTTATGCACATAAATACTTGTAGGTTGAGTTTTTTTTATACCACACACACATAAGCTAGAGTTTGACGCAGAAACGTGTATTTTTTTTTCAGCTAACTAATTACCAAATTCTTATCTAATATCTGCCAAGATTTATTTTTAGATGGCACATGATTACGTGCGCAAATTTGTTTTCGCACTTTTCTATTTCAAGTTCGCGAACTTTGGAGGCCGGACTCTTTCGTCAAGAGACACACCTACAACGTCAAATTCTGTGACGCAAATCATTTCGACCCATTTTATTTGATGAAATAATCGTAACACTTTCGAATATTTAGGGCGCACCAGAAACGATCATTTTAACATCCTTATTAAAGTATGATTATTTATAATTACGTCTCCCTTTTGTCCTAATTTATATTTTAAAATAGACCCAACAAATGGCGGGAAACACAAACTCACTACTCACTACACTACTCGTAAATCTTACTTGCAATTAAGTTTGCCATAGTTCCTGAAGGTACCAAAATTCCATCTTCTTTTCCTAATATCTCACAAGCCTTCTTGACCAATAAATTCACTGTCGGGTCTTCCCCGTATACATCATCGCCTACTGGGGCGACAGCAATAGCATCCCTCATGGCTTGGGTTGGTTTACTGATTGTATCACTCCTCAAATCAACAACGGGAATATCAGAACCATTTTCAGCACTGTGTCCATTCGAACAACCATTTCCATAACCATTCGTGTGGCCGTTATGCCCATTCACAGTTTCGAACAACATTGTTTTCTTTCAAAACTTACAAACACTCTCTTTCAGATCTTGCGAATTAATGAACTTTCAGCGTTCACGCACTCATATTTATACCTTCACCTCTCCACGCTTATCACGACTTTTGATCTAAAGCACGGATCAACAACGCCACCATTCTTTCATTCAAATAATAACCGAGAGGGGAATAAAAAAAAAATAAGCATAACAGCGCAATTTGCTAATAAAGGCGAATTTTTGGGTCGAATCTATATCCCTGTAATTTATCTAAATTTATCGGGGTTATGTTTTGACAGCGCGTGCCGTTGCCACGGCAACGCGGTCATGCCAACTGTCGCCCGCGCTAGGGATTTTATCTTTTCGCCCCAACACAAATTCTTGTCGTTAATATTTCATGGTGTTTTATACAAAACGTGAATTTCTTTGTCAATAATCGAGTCTATCCGAAAATGAATTCCTTTTAGGCTTGCTAATTAGGAAATACCGTTCATCCAGAAGTTCTAATGACGCAAAACAGGTAAATAACCTAATTCGAACTATGGTTTTTGCATTAATTTGTTAACTCATGCTTCCCTTCTTTGGTTTGCTATTTAGTTATTGATGTGATACTTCAAAATCAGCTGATTATGTTTAGTTTAGCAATTATTATGGGTTAATAGAGACTTCCAGTTAATGCCTAAAATATATATTATAGGATAGAATACAGTCTATGTTTGACAGTTCTTATAGTCCAGTTGTTGTTAACTTAGTAATTATGTTTTTTTTTTTTAGAAAACGTGGTCGTAATATCCACGAAGACGAGACAGAATTTATGCCCCTGTCGAAACGTATAAACAACCTACACATAAATAACGCTCTCTTGTCGAATGGTCAGGCGACAGGTCAGTGGGGCCCGGGGCCTCCGTATCCGCAGAACGGGGGACTACCCACACCGCCAGAATCCGTACAGAATCTAGACTGGGGTCAACAATACGACCCCGAATTGAACGAACGTGAGAATCCGTATTATTACAATATTAATAAGTTATTGTACGAGATGTACGTCGAACGACAACAGAGAAATAGGAATACGATGTAGTGGTGATTCGTTTTTTAATTTTCGTGTCTTTTGAACGTTTTTTAATTGTCTCGAGAGCAATTAATTTCTACTCTATTACTTATTTATATTTCTACGAATAAAATGCGTACCTTTGCGATTCTGTTTTTTTTTTTTTAAGGATAAATGTTTGTGTGCGTTTGAGATGTGTAGAATATCATTGAATAAATAAAATAAATAAAATATTGTGTTAATTTTTTAGTGTTTTATTTGATTAATTTTAAAGTGTGTAAATATGCTCTAAAATAATGTTTTTACTTATTATTTTCATGCCAACGCTATTGGCTTGAAAACTAGAACGACAAAAGGTTTATTAGTGATCGTGGTTAAATTCGCAATGGATTGGATTTGAATTTGGCGCGGTAGTAAGCGCGCGCCATCTAGGCGTGCACGATGAAAGACCTTGGCACAAACGAACGCAAGCAGGCATTACTTCTATCGTGCTGGTCGGAATTGATGACGAAGTGTAGGATTCCAGGTGAAAGACGGCGTTTTCCCGGCGATTCCGCATCGAATATCCGAGGTAAGTGGCGTCCAGAATGTAGTAAAAAGGTCCGACGTTGCGATAAGGGCCGTCCGCGTCGCATCCAGGCGATTTCTCGTATCTTTTCGCGGGTCGCGGGTGTTTAGGGTAGGGAGCTTCGCCGCTCTGGTGTAGGATTCGGTGGAAGGGGTGCCTCGTTGCCGTATTCTGGTAGGATATATTCATCCCCACATTCCGCCGAAACCACCACCACAATTTTCCTCCACCACGTTTTAGACGACGACGTCATCGCCATAGATACGCCAAACATCTCCGCATCACCTCTAAACCGCTCATTTTCGACTTATTTTCATCGACCAAGGTCGTTCAACCTAATCTTTCTTATCAACTGTAACGGGAAAAGCCACGCAAAATAATGGCTGCTGCATACGTACTCCATTATTGTGGTCGCATATTCCACGGTCATTTCTCTGTTTTTTACGTGCTAATGTACAAATATAGGAAAGTTGTATGCAGCGTACGTTGGTTATGTATTATATAACCACCTTTCGTGCGACGTTGCAGCTGTTCGTAGCCCCATTTCGGGGCCGTGCCTATACCTGGCTTGCCCGTACCTTCACTATTTCTATAGAGATTTTCGCCTAATCTCAAACACAAGACGTGACGACCTCTTTCATTGTGCGATATCAATAATTCTCGTTATAAAACACATCGTGGATCTATTTATAACCTATTTCTAAGTATAAGTGACATTTCGAAGTTCGTAATGTACGAATACCACCGCCCATTAATTACAGGTAAAACCAGATTTGTTTCCTGGAATGACTAAATATTAAATAACGGTACTTATATAATAGCAGGTAAAATTAAAAAAAAAACTATTAGTTTAAAGTTTTGTATGTTGGAAAAACTTCAATAATTCGGAAAACATATAAACAGAGACATATCACACGTTTATTATACAAGTTTTATAAGACGTCAAATTGGCGCATGAATTGTTTAACGAATGCGCCAATATGTCTTATAAAACGAGTGTAATATACTATTTTTTCTACTTTGCGTCATTAATTTTATAAAAATTTAGAAGTATATTAGGTAAAATTCCAATCTAGAGTATTTATGGGTGCAACCGTTGGTAACACTGTCATCTGTCACTTAAATTCAAATATCTGTGAAAAAGTAATTAATGATAATTATTATATACCATCATATACTAGTAGTACGAAACCTAGGATGCAACACGCATGTTTAAATATGTATAAAAATATACATACTTCGCAGTTTGTGCGATTCTAAAAAATCAGTTTGTGCTTACTTTTGTGGTTATGTGTATTTTCGTTTGACATGCATTTGATATCAATGTCACCAATCTTAGAAAAAAGTTACTAAAAACGGTGTTACAATTTGCTAATTGTCACACCGAAAACAGTGTTACAATGTGTGCATTGTGAATGCAAAGTAGAAAATAGTATATTATTATACAAGTTTTATAAGACGTCAAATTGGCGCATGAGTTGTTTGGGGCACGAGGAGCGCCAGCGACGAGTGCCCCAAATGAACGAATGCGCCAATATGTCTTATAAAACGAGTGTAATATACTATTTTTTCTACTTTGCGTCATTAATTTTATAAAAATTTAGAAATATATTAGGTAAAATTCCAATCTAGAGTATTTATGGGTGCAACCGTTGGTAACACTGTCATCTGTCACTTAAATTCAAATATCTGTGAAAAAGTAATTATTGATAATTATTATATACCATCATATACTAGTAGTACGAAACCTAGGATGCAACACGCATGTTTAAATATGTATAAAAATATACATACTTCGCAGTTTGTGCGATTCTAAAAAATCAGTTTGTGCTTACTTTTGTGGTTATGTGTATTTTCGTTTGACATGCATTTGATATCAATGTCACCAATCTTAGAAAAAAGTTACTAAAAACGGTGTTACAATTTGCTAATTGTAACACCGAAAACAGTGTTACAATGTGTGCATTGTGAATGCAAAGTAGAAAATAGTATATTATTATACAAGTTTTATAAGACGTCAAATTGGCGCTTGAGTTGTTTGAGGCACGAGGAGCGCCAGCGACGAGTGCCCCAAATGAACGAATGCACCAATATGTCTTATAAAACGAGTGTAATATACTATTTTTTCTACTTTGCGTCATTAATTTTATAAAAATTTAGAAATATATTAGGTAAAATTCCAATCTAGAGTATTTATGGGTGCAACCGTTGGTAACACTGTCATCTGTCACTTAAATTCAAATATCTGTGAAAAAGTAATTATTGATAATTATTATATACCATCATATACTAGTAGTACGAAACCTAGGATGCAACACGCATGTTTAAATATGTATAAAAATATACATACTTCGCAGTTTGTGCGATTCTAAAAAATCAGTTTGTGCTTACTTTTGTGGTTATGTGTATTTTCGTTTGACATGCATTTGATATCAATGCCACCAATCTTAGAAAAAAGTTACTAAAAACGGTGTTACAATTTGCTAATTGTAACACCGAAAACAGTGTTACAATGTGTGCATTGTGAATGCATAGTAGAAAATAGTATATTATTATACAAGTTTTATAAGACGTCAAATTGGCGCATGAGTTGTTTGGGGCACGAGGAGCGCCAGCGACGAGTGCCCCAAATGAACGAATGCGCCAATATGTCTTATAAAACGAGTGTAATATACTATTTTTTCTACTTTGCGTCATTAATTTGATAAAAATTTAGAAGTATATTAGGTAAAATTCCAATCTAGAGTATTTATGAGTGCAACCGTTGGTAACACTGTCATCTGTCACTTAAATTCAAATATCTGTGAAAAAGTAATTATTGATAATTATTATATACCATCATATACTAGTACGAAACCTAGGATGCAACACGCATGTTTAAATATGTATAAAAATATACATACTTCGCAGTTTGTGCGATTCTAAAAAATCAGTTTGTGCTTACTTTTGTGGTTATGTGTATTTTCGTTTGACATGCATTTGATATCAATGTCACCAATCTTAGAAAAAAGTTACTAAAAACGGTGTTACAATTTGCTAATTGTAACACCGAAAACAGTGTTACAATGTGTGCATTGTGAACGCAAAGTAGAAGAATTTATCTTCGCACCATCCTCTGTTTGTGTTATTTGTTAAAACAATTCTGTTGATTTAAAATTAAATGTTTTGGTGTATGAAATTACATCAAGGGAACGATAAAAATCATTGTTGCAATTCAACAGCAACTGATTAGAAATCACATGGAAACAACTTTTGATAATTAGTGTAATAATAATATTAATAATTATAAGACAGATTGTACGTCATTGTGGTCTGATTTGATATTTCATTGAGTCATAGATATTATAGAATATCATATTAATTCAAACTTTATAATGGGTTGTCAAGTTTTCTTAGTTATTTCTGACATTGTGTACTTGCGTCAAACACGTCATTCGCACAATTTGATTCGTAAATTGAATTTTAAATATAAACATGTCGCGCTGATGTCCCAAACTTTTTTTGCGAAGATTAATTATTTATATTTATCATGTTTCGTCAGTTAATGTAAAAACTTTCTTATCGGTCACACTATATTGCAAAATTGAACGCGTATAGAGATATACGTTTGGCAAAAGACCACAAACAAAACACCAATCGAAATTATGTATTTACAACAGTACGACATTTATTTTAGCTGCAAATCGAACCGATTTCTTTTGTATCCATCGATTAAAACTGTGATTTTGATTAACTTATTGACTTATTCGCAGTATTTCGATAAGTTATCAACAGTTTGCGGTGACGGTACCGAATTTTGACCAATATCCGGGAGCTTGACGTTACACACCTCGCGCCATCTCGTGCGCGGTAGAAGTCGATTTTTTTACGTTCGCGAGCTTTCTACAGATTGCTTTATTACCGGCCACTTCAAAACCAGGAGTCATTTTAGTGCAAAATGTGGTTACCTGTTAAGGAATTGAACCGATTTTGACCAAACTGATACCAGGTCATCATCCAGTGACTTAAATAAACATTCATGCCAATTTTCAGGTCAATGGGATGAACTGTTTGGACGCTATAAACGTTTATAAGATCTGCTTGACAGTCGGAACTCCATGCTCCATAATTTTCTGGCTTACATTGAAATTTCGAGAGTCGAGCTGGCAACATCAAACTAAAAACGACCCAGCACACAACTGGGAATTTTATATAACGGTACCACAGAGATATAAACCGTACCGGCTGACGGTACCTGTTACCTGTTTAACGGTACATTTGTCCGAGTTACAGGTGAAAAACCTATTCAAAATGTAAAACACGGATAACGCACACGTTTTTTTTTACGAGTTTTAATCATACTTCTTCATAATTCTTAGGCACCTCGATAGCAAAGCGTTTCCAGAGGCAATAGAGTCTTAGAAGTGAAATTTCCCATCAAAGTAAAAGTGCTTTCTTTTCGTCCTCGACTAAAAATAATACACAATTCGCAAGTTACAAGCCTCGCTAAGAGCTATACGATAGATCCAAACTGACATTGAGGCAGGTGAAAGTTGACAAGCGTTCGGAACTAGGTAAATAGGTTGTTGTGCCCCCACGTTTTACTGATTTCACCTCTCCTATCTCTGTCTGTCAGCCAAGATTGCCAGGTAAAACGGCGAGGCTAGAATGCTGGTCACGTGACATGACAAAGGTGTGCCTACCCCACTTTCGAATGGTGCACGGAACACGCAGACCACCACTTGCTCATCTGCTCTGCCCCGTGTGCTCTCTGTTCGTTTTTTACAGCCCCCTCCGAGTGTGTTTTGGTATTTGGGAGGGCGGGTACTTTTGGGGGTAGCGTCAAGGACGTCGCTGTCAAAATTGGGAATTTTTGAAGCGCCCACGGCGCCGGAAGACGCGTGTTTTGTTTTGTTGTTGCGGTTTTGTGTTCTGTGATTTTGTTTCTTGTGTTTTTTTTTTGTTTGTTTTTTGGTATGTTTTTTGTTGATTTGTTTTGTTGTTTCTGAGTAGTTTCTGTTTTGTTTTCGGTGGTGCCAGATAAAACTCTCTCAAAAATTGATTCTAAATTATGTTGTACATTGTGAACAATTTATAAAAGGAATTTTACGTGTGACGTCTCTTGGCGAGTTGAAAATACGTTGGAATTTTAATTTCTTCCAATTAAGATGATACGTTTTGTGTTTTAATAGAACATATATTGGAATATTTCTTTGACTATAGTTTTTCGCACGTTTTGTTTCCTTTGAGGAACGTTGCATTGTAAAATCTATTGTGTCAAGGGTATTTCTAGTCGCGTTCCATATCCATACTATTCGCAATGTTGAGTAATGAGCAATAATTTGAAAATTGGTAGAAAACAAATTTTCTAACTTTCCGACTACCTCGGCTACATTAAAGCGTTTAAACCTTCCGCAAATCTTGAATTTCGTGAAGCCACACTCACTCTGGTTTCCAACCTAATGGTAGAAAGAAAATACATGTCTAATACATGTAGAACATTTGTCACTTCCTGTTGTCTGATTTTTACCGAAAACAATCCAGTTTATCCCATGGCAATTCTAAATATGTATACAAAACGCATATTTCCGCCGATGATTCCACATAATGTAAGAAGAATTTGTTAAGAAATTTTCTTTTTGGATAAATGTAACATTGACATCGTAGGCAAGAAACTATTAAAAATGTAGTGACAATTCTTGGGCTGGTACCACTGTTTATAAGGGTGATGTAACCTAACCTCAATTCAAAACAAACAGCCTATTGCCACTACAAAAACGTGAAATAACTAACATGAAATGCGCAGCGTTGTCATATTTCTGTTTTATATTTTATGTATGTAGCTATAATAAGTTAATTGTTTCTCTAAATTTCAGGTCCAAGTAAAAAACGACAGAGTCGGTAGACATGAACTTCACGCCTTTCGGAGTGGGGGTTCCCCTGACTGCTGCCCTTCCCGTAGCCACACAATTCTCAGCGGCCGGCAAGATCACCCAGAGCGTCACGACGCCCAATGGACAGGTCGTTGGCGTTCTCCAGGGCGGCGAGAACGGCGTCCACTATATTAGGTATGTGGTTACACTTCTTCTTCGCAGTTAGGTTACACATTGTTCTTCTTAGCTTTCTTCTTCGTCTCACTTAATACTCTCTTATTAAGTGCCGGAATTATGAAAAATATTGATGTATCAATTGTATTCTTGCAGGCCTCTGGACGGGAGTACCTTTGCGACGTCGCAGGCGCAGCAAAGTCCCGGTCAGCAGACGCAGACGGTGATCACGCTGCCCATAACGATGCCCGGCGCGAAACCAGGCGACCCGCAGCAGCACATGCAGATCCAGGTGGTGAACTCGGCGCCGCAGGCCCAGCCTCCCACCAGCCAGGCGAGCCCCAAGTACCAAATATCGCAGATACCGATACAAACGTTTGGACAGGGCGCCACCGTGCTCACCGTCGCCTATAATTCCAACCAAGAAGGAATACAAATCGTAAGTTCTTCCCCGTTTCTTCTCGTTGTTTCTCGTCATTCCTTGTTCGTTTTTAAAAGAATCTTTTCCAGCTCGATGGTCAGAACGGCATCCCTGAAGGTATGACGGTCGTTGCCGCTCTCCAACCGCAAGATATCCAACTGATCCAGACGCAGCAACAAGAACCGGACAAGAACGGAAAAGACCAACAACAGCAACAACAGCAGCAGCATCAACAACAACAGCAACAGATATCGATGACTCCGGTAGCTTTGGTCAAGAGCGAAGGCATGAAGGACGAGATGGAAGGCGGAACGATCACGATCCCGGCCGCGTACATCCAGACGACGGCCGCCGTCCAAGAGTACCTGAAGTCCATGCAGCAGACGAGTCTCCCGTTGAGTCTCCAGCAGTTCCTCAAGTTCAACAACACCGACGTTAAACGAGAACAGATCACCGAGGACGGGATCATCGAGACCGTGGTCGAATCCGCGCACGCCGAAGAGGAGCTGATCATGGGCGAGATCACCGAAGAGATGGAACCCGAGGAGAGCGTCGACGATCCGGAGAAAACCAAGAAGAAGAAGAAATATAAGAAGAAACCGCCGAAACCTAAGAAGCCCAAACCCGGCCAAGTTCACATTGCGACCGCTCTGGACGGAACGACGCTGTTCTGCTGTCCGGAATGTCACATGGCTTATCCTGAAAAGGAACTACTTGAACAGCATCTCATTGGACATAAGATCGAAAGGAGGTATGTTGAAATAGGCCTATATTTTATATAACATAACCTAATAATTATAACATAACCTAATAATTATAACATAACCTATAAATTGTAACATTTAGGTTTATTTGCGATATCTGCGGTGCGGGACTGAAGAGGAAAGAGCATCTGGAGAGGCACAAGTTGGGGCATAACCCGGAGCGGCCGTACGTCTGCACGGTCTGCATGAAGGGCTTCAAGAGAAAAGAGCACCTGAACCTCCATTTTGTGATACATTCGGGCGAGAAAACGGAAATCTGCGGGGAGTGCGGCAAGGGATTTTACAGGAAGGATCACTTGAGGAAGCACGCAAGGTCGCACATGGCCAGGAGGGCGAAAGAGGCGCAACAGCAGCAACAGCAGACCATGAAGGAGACCACCGTCACGATACAGGTATGTCGGAAATTTTTGTTCCCAAACTAAAACGATCTCACTTCCAAAAAAAAAAAATACACCACCAGAAAATTTATAGAGAAATAGCTATTTTCTGCTTTCGGAACAAACTGCAGCGCCGGATTTAAGACTGTGGGGGCCCCTGGACAGAAAAGCTGTGGGGGCCCCCACAGCTTCGGAACAAACTGCAGCGCCGGATTTAAGACTGTGGGGGCCCCTGGACAGAAAAGCTGTGGGGGCCCCTGGGCAGAAAAGCTGTGGGGGCCCCTGGGCAGAAAAGCTGTGGGGGCCCCTGGGCAGAAAAGCTGTAGGGGCCCCTGGGCAGAAAAGCTGTAGGGGCCCCTGGGCAGAAAAGCTGTGGGGGCCCCTGGGCAGAAAAGCTGTGGGGGCCCCTGGGCAGAAAAGCTGTGGGGGCCCCTGGGCAGAAAAGCTGTGGGGGCCCCTGGGCAGAAAAGCTGTGGGGGCCCCTGGGCAGAAAAGCTGTGGGGGCCCCTGGGCAGAAAAGCTGTGGGGGCCCCTGGGCAGAAAAGCTGTGGGGGCCCCTGGGCAGAAAAGCTGTGGGGGCCCCTGGACAGAAAAGCTGTGGGGGCCTTAAAGACATAAGCACATTACTTGATCATGAACTTGCATTGCAAACACGTAAGTATTAGTACAATTTCCTTATTATTAAATATCCAGTACAGTTTATATTTTGGTGGGGGCCCCTTAAATCCGGCGCTGACAAACTGTGTGTGATCTAATCGCGCGATATCGATAAAAACAAGGGTACCCGATGGGAAATTGTCCGAGGAATCCATTTTTGAAGACCTCGTTGCTGCAACACGTACCGTTTACGAGTAAAACGTGATTTTTAAATCCAAACTTCAAAAAAGATGTAGCATTTGTCAGAAAATCACTTTATTGCAAACCCGGGTTAAGTCTGTTTCGCGCAACCGCACATTCCCTTCTTCTGTCCGCTAGGGACGTTGAAAATAGGGTCTAGGGCCCTCTGGACATCCGTAAAGATCTGATCGATGTCCCGCTCGGCGTTGATCTTGATAACTTTCGCCTTGAACTGCTCCAAGATGTCGCTGGTGTGCGTGTTGAAGGTGTCCAGCCGTTTGAGGATACACTCTTCGTTGTCGTCAGCTCGCCCCGAGTCCAACGCCCGATGCATAATCCTTTGCGTGAGAATGTCAGGATTCGCGTCGAAAAATAATATAGTTGTGATCGGCGCGATGGCTTTCTCGAATAAGACCCCTTGCGACTTTTCTCTCGGGTAGCCGTCCAACAGGAAGCCTTTGGCCGACGGTTGGTTCTTCTTGATCGCACTTTTCAATATCTCAAGCATCACTTCGTTTGATATCAACTCTCCTTTCTCCATCGCTGTTGACAATTGCTCCGCTCTCGGCGACTTTGACTCCACTTCTTCGCGAATTAAGTCTCCTGTTGATAAATGGACCAGATTGTACCTGTCAGGGAGTGTCAGAAATATAAAATTCTGTCATAAAATTTACGGCTATAGAAATAAAAGTAAGGAGTACCTAGCCATAATTCTGTCGCATTGTGTGCCTTTGCCGCAACCGGGACCGCCCAAGATGCAGACGATTGGGACGTTGATGTTGAGCATGGATGTTTTAGCGCCGCAACCGCAGGTTCCCTTTGTGCTTTTCGCGTCGGATTTGGTGCAGGAGCACTGAGCCATGTTTTTTTGATTGAGCGGTATGTCCCCTTGCCGAGTGTTGGAAGTGTTGCGGTTGCGTTCACTGCGAATTTTGATGTGACATTCTGTTTGATCGTTGTAGGTTAGAGCGACGTGTTGCGACTGGCGCGTCTTGACGTTTGCCATGTTTCTTATGTCGCTTCAGCGTTTACTTGATCTGTTTTTTTTTCTTCTATGTGTTTGCACGGGCGCGAATGTAAGAGAGACACTAGTTAATACTTTCACCGCCAGAGCGGCGACTCTCGACGTAATTTTACAACATTTGACATTTGGATTATTTAGGTTATGTTGACTGGGTGTTAAGTTTCTTTAAACATTACAGGTTCCGAATTCTCAACTGCAAATCCCGCTTCAGATTCAGGTGCCTCAGCATCACATACAGATGACGGCTAGTCCGGACGAAGAATCGGGACAAGTAAGTACTGTGGTGTTACCGGCGGCGTCAGAGCCGATCACTATAATACCACACTAGTGATTGGCCCCGAAAAAAAAAAAAAGAGCCCCAAATATTGTGATCCCTGACATTTCGATTTTGATTTACGCCACGGCGACCAATTTTCCTTCTCCTCAGAAGAAGAGGGGAAACCAAGAAACGATGTAAATAGTATAAATAAATAATTAATATTAAAAGAAAAAGAATGGAGAAAAATGCAAATACTATATATTATTAACTATTGAATAATTTTTAATGTATATTCTTCAATTGACTTCTCACTAATGTGTAGATAAGAACGTTTATATTATATTATCTATTGTGTATCGGGGCAAATGTATAGTCTGTCGTGTACATAGATGACGTGGATAATGATTTTTATAGTACGACTGAAAGAAGAGACGGTTAAAAAAAATTTTCACCATAATTTTCGGTAAAGAACAGAGAAAATTCGATTCTGTTTATTCGCGTTTCTCATTTCTTTTAATATTTGTCCCTCTGTACATTTAACTTTATATACAGAGCATTTCATCTTGAAACATTCTGTATATGAAAATCTGAAATATTTACATGTTGTACCTTAATATACAGTGTGTCGTCGTCGATCAAACTACATCTACAGTGTGTTTATTTGAAAGTTATAGATTTTCGAAAACTTTTGATGTGCTGACTTAATTTGTTTCTTACATTTTTTATACTGTTACAAAATTGAAAATGTCCTCTAGTCTTTATTTAAAAAACAATTGCCTGTAGGAATGGTTAGGTTTGTCGGAGACACCTGTAGATACAAATACGAAAACAATGATCGTATTTTCTCTTGTGACAGCGATTAATTATAATAGTGCCTCATAGTGACTGAGATCAGAATAGAAATCACATTGTTTATTTAGCAAACAAAGAAGAACAAGTTTTTTTTGTATTCGTCTTGCAAAAGAGAAAAAAGGTTTTTTATTTATTACTGGACAATAATTGGTGACAATAATGATATTGTTGTCATTTCTTTCATTTGGATGTTGTAACTCTTTATTTTCTAAAATATCTTGTGTAATTTCTGTTCTGATTTTTTTTTAGTGTTTGTTTATAAGATAATTCTAAATGACAATTGACTATCACACACAGTAACCTTTCTCTGTACGAGTAAGTATAATTTTTTTTTATAGTTGTATTTGTTAGTCATATATAAAAGGTTAAAATTAAGAATCTTAAAATAACACTTAGACATCTTGTACAAATAATAACTTATTTGGTTTTGGGTATTTGTTACGTTCTAGAATCTCGAATTGTGTTTGCTTATTGTTTATTACGACAAGTACAGGTACTTCAAGAAAATTAAAGTATTAATAGCGATATGGAGGAAAAAGCTATAGTTGCCTTACTATTATATTGTATTTGTCACATACACCTTGTCGTTTGAAAAGAAATGGTGGTAATTGTAAGTTATTTATTGAAATTGCGAAGATTTCTCAAATTTCTCGTCGTCTTCTCACCGACGATGGAGAGACGCATTTAGGTGGTTCTTTTCGACACTCAATTGATGATTGTTCTCCATTTTGACATATGATATCGATATAAAAAGTTTCTTTAGTGGATAAGACTTTTATACAATGTTGAGCAGATTATTTTCTTTACATACTATATATTAATAAATACGTTTTTATAAATGGAAGAGTTTTATTTTATTTTTTTCAGCACATGAGTGACATGTGAAATCATATCATACTTCTTTGTGTCACTTGCTTCCACTTTGTGTTATAGATATTTCAAAATAAGGAGAGCACAGTTGTGTATGCAACCGAATATACGGGTATAATTGGTTGCATATGTCACTGTGCTCGACTCAGTTTAAAACTACTCTCTTTGCTTTGAAATCTAGCAGGGCACCTAATAAAGGTAAGTACATACATAATTGACAGTTTACAAAGTAAACCTTTGAAACTTTAATGGATATGTTTAAAACTTGGTAATATACGACAAAAAAAGAACAAATTACAACTTAAACTATATTTTATTCATATAATACAACAAAAATAGTCACTCGTATCGAACATATGTCAAAAGCGCCTTCTCTAAATGCTTGGCATCCCCATCAACATCCCCCTCCAAGACCACAGCCCCGTTGCCATCAATAACCGCCTCCATAACCAAGGTGGGATCCTCTGCAATTTCCTCCGAAAATTCAACATTTTCTTCGGCGTAATCCTCCTCGTCATTTTCCACAATCTGTTCATCGTCAGACACGAAATTTCCAGCGGAAATTAAGATGTCATCAACATCACCGCTGTATCCGTAAAAACCCCAAATCCACAACTGGTTCTCCATACATTTTATGTAACCCAGTACTTTCTGGAAGAAACTGTTTATGTTTATTTTCGGATGGGTCTCGATGTGCTGCCAAGCCCTTAGGACGTTTTTCTTCTGGAATGACGATAAATCACGACTGAAGGACTTCTTTTCGCCGCGCGTGTAAACCCCGTGTAAAAACGCTTCTAATTCGATCAATTTTTCGATTACTTGTGTCACCCGAATATCCGATGGGTTCACTTTTCCTTTAAACAATAATAAGAAGTCTCGTAACTTCTTGAAAGGCGCAATAACATTCTCGTTGATCCTATTCTCTAGGCGGTGCACGCAGAATAATCTAGGAGTGACGTTTTCCAGCCACTGTACCCTAACGTGCTCGAATAAGGGTTCTGTCAAGTCAAAAATCCCAAAATCCCTCGCTTGGATCGTTATGGTATTCAAGGCGTCTTGTATTGTGTTCACGGGAAGCAGGGGAAGCATTAATAACATGTGATAAACATTGCGGAAGTTTGAGTTTGTCTCTAATTCTTTCGCCAAGTTTAGAGTACAAATTTTCTTGTAAATATTCTGTGTGTAGTAATAAACAGATCCTCCGATGTGCGCATCGAGGTATGTCTCCCCTAACGCGTAATAAAGGGAAGATTCGTAATCGGTAACAATGTCGTTTGGGCGTAATCTAGGGCCTAAAACGTCGTGTAGATGTTGGAAGATTTTTGAGAAGATATCTTGCGTTTTCTTGTTGATGAGAGCGTATAGAATTGGATAGTACTAAAACAGCTTTCGTTTAGTACTTCAGCTAAGTGAAAGGACTAGAATACTTACGCTTTCTTCTACCCATACCAAGACAGTAACCAGGTGATACCCAAAGTCCTCGCTATTGTGGATCTTGAATGAAGAATCGACATACATCAGCTTGCTATCGGAAACATTTTCGATGGTTTCTGTGTTGCCGAATATTATAGCGAGGGCTCCGTCGTCCGTGGAAAATTTCTCCTGATAGAACTGTTTATTTTGACACGTAAAATGCAGTTTTTCGAATGCGTCGTTCTCGATCTGTTCGAACAATTCGTCAAAGGAACGAATCACAGGCAACTTGCCGCCTATTTGGTGCTTACAGATTTCGTTGATCACGTTCCGAAGAGGTACCAGTTTCCTTATATCCGGTTCTCTATATGAATTATACTACAGTTAGAAAACTACTATTTTTTTTTGTTCACGCTAATTCTGATGGTGCTATTGGATTTTCTCTATCCTAAACGGTTCAGAAGTTATGACGTTACGAAGTTTGAAAATGCTATTGGAGTTTGAAAATTCCATGTCAACTCGAGCCCTAGTTTTCGAGATAAGTGAGCGAACTTAAAATTTTAGTTTCAAAATTGCAATTTTGGCTAGTCGAAAAAACTCAACCACTTCCAATTTAATGAAGATTATGGTCCCTAATACAGTTTTTCACGCTGATTCCAGTGGTGCTATTGAAATTTCTCTATCTCGAACGGTTCAGAAGTTATGCCGTTCAAAAGTTGGAAAAATGTACCAAAATTTACCGCATTTTCTACTTTCGGAGCAAACTGTGTCCAAACTAATAGCGCGATATAAATGATCCCAACGGTATTGGAAGGGAAATTGTCCCAGGAATTCATTTCTGATAACCTCGTTGCTCTAAGATGGACGGTTCGCGAGTAAAACGCGAAAAAAACGCGAGAATCTATTTTTCGTATTTTCTGCCCAACCCGTAGGCTCTATGAGAAAAGTAATACCATTTTTGAAATCAGCGCAGTCCAATTCATAAGCATGACTACATTAGAATGCTCTATCCCGCAAGAAAAAGATCCTTTTTTTTTTCGAAAAAAATTTAGACCTTTGGGGTAGAAAAAAATCGAACTTTTGAACTGTTTGTCGCAGAGGCGTGAACTCGCCACCAAAAGATAGATCTCGACGAGTACATCAAAATAATATATGATTTCATATGCCTAGGTCGTACCTTTATATCTCTACAGCTCTGAATTCGCTTATTTTTTGCTTATAAATGAAATCGAAATTTTAACATTACTCGGAAACTATTAAAGATAGACACTTGTTCTGTACAAATTTGTAATCAGCGCAGCCGTTTTAGTAAGATAGCGAAGGTTTCATGTCAACTCGAGCCCTAGTTTTCGAGATAAGTGGGCGAACTTAAAATTTTAGTTTGAAATTGGGATTTTTAACAAAATTTTGGCTAGTCGAAAAAACTCAACCACTTTCAATTTAATGAAGATTATGGTCCCTAATGCAGTTTTTCACGCTGATTTCAGTGGTGCTATTGAAATTTCTCTATCTCGAACGGTTCAGAAGTTATGCCGTTCAAAACTTGGAAAAATGTACCTAAATAGCTATTTTACTGCATTTTCTACTTTCGGTGCAAACTGTGTCCAAACTAATGGCGCGATATAGATGATCCCAACGGTACTGGAAGGGAAATTGTCCCAGGAATTCATTTCTGATAACCTCGTTGCTCTAAGATGGACGGTTTGCGAGTAAAACGCGAAAAAACGCGAGAATCTATTTTTCGTATTTTCTGCCCAACCCGTAGGCTCTATGAGAAAAGTAATACCATTTTTGGAATCAGCGCAGTCCAATTCATAAGCATGACTACATTAGAATGCTCTATCCCGCAAGAAAGAGATCCTTTTTTTTTTTCGAAAAAAATTTAAACCTTTGGGGTAGAAAAAAAATCGAACTTTTGAACTGTTTGTCGTAGAGACGTGAACTCGCCACCAAAAGATAGATCTCGACGAGTACATCAAAATAATGTATGATTTCATATGCCTAGGTTGTACCTTTATGTCTCTACAGCTCTGAATTCGCTTATTTTTTGCTTATAAATGAAATCGAAATTTTAACATTACTCGGAAACTATTAAAGATAGACACTTGTTCTGTACAAATTTGTAATCAGCGCAGCCGTTTTAGTAAGATAGCGAAGGTTTCATGTCAACTCGAGCCCTAGTTTTCGAGATAAGTGGGCGAACTTAAAATTTTAGTTTGAAATTGGGATTTTTAACAAAATTTTGGCTAGTCGAAAAAACTCAACCACTTTCAATTTAATGAAGATTATGGTCCCTAATGCAGTTTTTCACGCTGATTTCAGTGGTGCTATTGAAATTTCTCTATCTCGAACGGTTCAGAAGTTATGCCGTTCAAAACTTGGAAAAATGTACCTAAATAGCTATTTTACTGCATTTTCTACTTTCGGTGCAAACTGTGTCCAAACTAATGGCGCGATATAGATGATCCCAACGGTACTGGAAGGGAAATTGTCCCAGGAATTCATTTCTGATAACCTCGTTGCTCTAAGATGGACGGTTTGCGAGTAAAACGCGAAAAAACGCGAGAATCTATTTTTCGTATTTTCTGCCCAACCCGTAGGCTCTATGAGAAAAGTAATACCATTTTTGGAATCAGCGCAGTCCAATTCATAAGCATGACTACATTAGAATGCTCTATCCCGCAAGAAAGAGATCCTTTTTTTTTTTCGAAAAAAATTTAAACCTTTGGGGTAGAAAAAAAATCGAACTTTTGAACTGTTTGTCGTAGAGACGTGAACTCGCCACCAAAAGATAGATCTCGACGAGTACATCAAAATAATGTATGATTTCATATGCCTAGGTTGTACCTTTATGTCTCTACAGCTCTGAATTCGCTTATTTTTTGCTTATAAATGAAATCGAAATTTTAACATTACTCGGAAACTATTAAAGATAGACACTTGTTCTGTACAAATTTGTAATCAGCGCAGCCGTTTTAGTAAGATAGCGAAGGTTTCATGTCAACTCGAGCCCTAGTTTTCGAGATAAGTGAGCGAACTTAAAATTTTAGTTTGAAAATTGCGATTTTTAACAAAATTTTGGCTAGTCGAAAAAACTCAACCACTTCCAATTTAATAAAGATTATGGTCCCTAATGCAGTTTTTCACGCTGATTTCAGTGATGCTATTGAAATTTCTCTATCTCGAACGGTTCAGAAGTTATGCCGTTCAAAAGCTGGAGAAATGTACCAAAATAGCTATTTTACTGCATTTTCTACTTTCGGTGTAAACTGTGTCCAAACTAATGGCGCGATATAGATGATCCCAACGGTATTGGAAGGGAAATTGTCCCAGGAATTCATTTCTGATAACCTCGTTGCTCTAAGATGGACGGTTTGCGAGTAAAACGCGAAAAAACGCGAGAATCTATTTTTCGTATTTTCTGCCCAACCCGTAGGCTCTATGAGAAAAGTAATACCATTTTTGAAATCAGCGCAGTCCAATTCATAAGCATGACTACATTAGAATGCTCTATCCCGCAAGAAAAAGATCTTTTTTTTTTCGAAAAAAATTTAAACCTTTGGGGTAGAAAAAAATCGAACTTTTGAACTGTTTGTCGTAGAGACGTGAACTCGCCACCAAAAGATAGATCTCGACGAGTACATCAAAATAATGTATGATTTCATATGCCTACGTTGTACCTTTATGTCTCTACAGCTCTGAATTCGCTTATTTTTTGCTTATAAATGAAATCGAAATTTTAACATTACTCGGAAACTATTAAAGATAGACACTTGTTCTGTACAAATTTGTAATCAGCGGGACCGTTTTAGTAAGATAGCGAAGGTTTCATGTCAATTCGAGCCCTAGTTTTCGAGATAAGCGAGCGAACTTAAAATTTTAGTTTCAAATTGGGATTTTTAACAAAATTTAGGCTAGTCGAAAAAACTCAACCACTTCCAATTTAATGAAGATGATGGTCCAGAATGTTCAGGCTGATTTCAGTGGTGCTATTGGATTTTCTCTACCTCGAACGGTTCAGAAGTAATGACGTAACGAAATTTGAAAATTATGTCAAAACAAGCTATTTTGCGACATTTTGGAACAAACTATGTCCTATATAATCACACAACATGTGATTCCAACAGTACCGGATGGGAAATTATCACATGAATCCATTTTCGTGAGGAAAATGCAAAATTAACACTTACTGTACACAAATTTCTTCGTAAATCAACCGTATGTTGAGTGATTTATCAACCTGCATCCGTTTGCGCATAATATGGAAAAACATCTGCTTCTTTCGTGTTTGCTCATCCGGTCTTTCGTGATTATGCGGTACTTTCAGCACAAGACTTTGTTCTTCAAGATTTGACACCGGTTGTTCACCTCTTGCATCACATGTGGGAATTACACACCGTAAAAACCTGAAAAAAAAAAAAACAATTTATACGCTGAAAATTTTCAAGGAAATATTTTTATTTTACCTAATATTTCCTTTAGTCAAGCCAAAAGTTAGTAAATAATCATCTGCAATGGCAAAAACGCTATCTTGTAATCCAGTGGTAAATGCACAACTAAATGTTCCTTTATCTGAAGTATAATTCTGTTTTGGAGTATTTTTTACTCGAATACCCTTCGGCAAACAAATTGGAAGAGCACCCTTTGATGGTTTCTCCACCGCTGGCACATCCACAGATTCGTACATTCGTTGCAACTCTTTCTCAATTTTATCAAAATTCGTTTTTTTGAGTGAGTTTTTCTGAGAAACTGGAACTAAAATTGGTTCTGCAGATGTTTCCTCAATCATTTCTGTCAATTCAGCTAAACAAATTTTTTTACTGGAGTATCCCACTGCTTCAGTCAGTTTGCGTTTGTTTTTTTTCTTTTCGTTCAGTAGATTGTTCGTTTTGAGACATTTACTCCGAAATTTGAAACACTTGTACAATTGTCTTAGGCAATTGAGGCAAATATATTTCGGGAATGGATCTGCCTTTCGAATCTATAGAAAAATTTTATCACCGTATAACGCTGTATATCAAGACATTCCTTACTTACCAGAATTGGATAACAGCACACCATGATCATCGAAGAAATAGTCGTTCCACAATCAACCGTATCAAAAATACTCATCTCTAAGTTCTCTGTTGAATTACAAACTCTACAAGCGTTTAATTCTTCTAAAATAATAGCACATTACCAACTGAAAAAAATATATTCAGACTTACCTGAACACTCGTAATTTCCCTCTTCGAAAATCACCGGTATAGCGCCTTTCTTCAAAATCACCAAGCCGGGAACATTCTCCGAATTCAAATTCGAATCCTGAAGATGTTGCAAATCTAAAAAATACTATTTGATAAACACTTTATTCCGCATAAACTATCAAGTGATAGACAAACCTTCCTCATTAGCGATTATATCAGATGGACCAAAGTGGTCTAAACAAACAAAACTCTTTTCGGTGGGCTCATCCCTTAATTTTAGACTCTCCAGCCAAGCCCTTTTCAAATTCTCATCGTCCGGGAACGGCATCCCAATAGAGTTATTACAATTCGGCACAAAACAGGTCATTTTCGAGAACCTTGGCTCGTTTACTACTTTACGATAATGACGTTTAGCACGAATGAACGGTTATGTCTGTGCGTACTTTTAGTTTTACCACAAAATAAAACTTTAATTATTACGCTTGTATAGTGTTTAACACATAATAAGACGTTCTGAATACATTCTGATGAATTAATCAATAAATTTTAGTTATTTTCGCAAATTTAATTAACCTTGCGTCTAGGTTAGTTTGACAGCTAAAAGCGCGCGATATTTAAACGCATTTAAAGGTCCATAAAATAGAAAACGTATTTATTAAACTAAAAAATATGTAACAACTCAACTATTGCTTTAATTTAGTATTATAAACATCAGTTCTGCGTTGGCTCTCGATGGGAATTTGCTGCCGGATCTTCTCCAACTCGCTGAGGTCGATATCGGCGTAAATAATTTCTTGTTCGTGTCCAGCTTGGGCGATGACCTTGCCCCATGGGTTGGTAATCTGCGAGTGGCCCCATGCGATATACCCTTGGTCATTTCTAGCGGGGCTGCAGGCCATAACGTAAACTTGATTGTCGATGGCTCTGCCCCTTTGTAAGAGCTCCCAATGTGGGGGCCCCGTTGTCATGTTGAAGGCCCCCGGGTACACTAAAATCTCGCACCCTTGTAATCTATATATCTTTGCTATTTCCTCAAAACGGATGTCATAACAAATCCCAAGTCCAATTTTAGTCTTTCCAATGTTGAATGTTGATAACTTGTCGCCCCCGTGTAGGATATCCGACTCCTTAAAAGTAATTCCCCCGGGGATATCGATATCAAATAAATGCATTTTTCGAAATTTAGCAATTAATTCTCCGTTTGGATTCCAAACGGTGCACGTATTAAAATATTTGTTATCGGAACCTTTCTCAGGTATTGAGCCCCCGATAAGAAATATTGAGTTATCTTTGGCAGCGTTTGATAGCATTTCACACGATTGTCCTTCTGGTACACATTCTGCGTACTTGCTGAAGAATTTTGTTCCGTACGGGGAGTTAAAACATTCGGGGAGTACCACAAGTTTTGCGTTGTTTTTCGCAGCTTCCTTAATCAGATTGCAAGCGTTTTGTAGGTTTTGATCCCGATCAGTGCCTACTTTTAGTTGGACGAGCGCTGCTTTGAAATTTCGGTCGTTCATCGCTGAGAAACGCCTAAAAATTCGTTTTAGAACTGTTGATACGTTTCTGGTGGACGTTTTTATTGTAAACATCTATTATCACTGGTAACCGCAGCGAAAATAGGTTTAAATTTGGACTGGTTAACCTCTGTTTGGTATTTTGATAAGAAGTTGATTATTGAATCATAATAAATAATAATTTGTTTTGGGTGACATCTATCGGTGAGAGGTTTAAGTTTTTAATGATAGGTTATGATGTCGAGATGGCGCTTTTCACAACATTTAGGTGCCACCATAGTGTAACTATTTTTACATGGTGGGCCAAGAACTCCCCACTTTTCCGGCAATTCGCAGAGGAAAGGGAAGTGTTGCCAACATACTCTGTAAGGAACAAACATAGGACAGTAATATTTTGCCCTTCAGTTGCATGCGTACGTGCGAATGCGAGATTTTGATTCCTATTTAAAAAATTAAACCATAATCTTGTCTTTCAACTATTCCAAATACTCTACATTGAATAACTTTGTTCAAACCGCAATGCATGGTAGTTTACAAAAGTTGTCGTTGCTACTATGGCCATCTATGGCTGCTACTCGAAGCTACATAGGTGACACCATTACAGTATTCTATAATAACTGTAATAATTTGTATTCTTTAAATTTTTCCTTCTGTACTACTATGGTCAATACGTCTTACAAAACGAGTGCTACATTTATCGTTTAAAAATTTAGTAAATGTGACAGCTATATTGGTTGGTGGATTCCATTGTTACCAAAGTCAGAAGTAAACACTGAGAACTGAGTCTACTGTGGAACCAAAGTAGAAAAATTCGAAATTCTTATTGCGAAAATTTCAAATGGTAAATATTGTTCTAATTGTAAAGCACCGACCTTTGATTAATATATATTAGTAATGTTCTGGTGATATTTCCAATACTTGACAAAACTTTCTGGTGTTTTTTCAACAATTGGCAAAATTGGACTTTCTCAAACAAGGTAGATAGAGACGGACTGAGTTTTTTAGAAAGAGATCGTTGCGTTCTTGGCCCACCATGTATAAATAGTTACACTATGGGTGCCACTCTGTAAAATTTGAATCTTTAAAAATTTGAAATAAAACCAGGTTTTATAAATTAATGGATATATTTTGACACAATTTCAGAAATATATATTTAAAATTATCTGTATGCAATGTACACAATATGAACTTAAAAATTAGGAAAACACACGACAAAAATAAAACGCTACTTAAATCGTTATAAGGGCTTTTTTGCGGGTAAAAGGGCGCTTTCAACAGGGCCCTATTTTCCCTAAAAGATAACGTGAGATCACAAAATACATAATAATAATTATTAAACAACAATATATAAGTTCAACAGTTTCTAGTACGCCGAATGATTTTTTTATTTTAGAGAAAGTATGCCGAGGTGTTTTTTTTTTGTTTATTGCTTTGTAGAAATTTTGGCAGTTGTTTCTTTATTTAGTCGATTTTTTTTTTAAATCTTAATCTACGATTTTGATGACGAAAGGATGTTGTTGTGCGATAGGAACAATTTTGAATTTGTCGTAAAAAAGTCTTAAAATTTCTTTCTTTTTTAATGCCCTAATGAGATCATATAAAATCCTAATGAAATCCACAAATTAACGGCGGCAAACTTTCCATTACTATTTTTATAATTACATCGATTTTCTTCAAATTTAACATTCTGCTATAATATATTTGTAATATACCTGCGATTTTTATTTTTAGATAAAGCTGCTAAAAATTCTCCTCTTTATAATACGTTCTTTCGAAAATCGTGCAACAAATTAATTGACTCGCTACAACGTCATGACAATTTAATGAAAATTTCGATTTTTTTTTTTTTGGTTTCTTAGAAAACATATAAAAGTTTGATATGGTTATTTTTTATTATTTTATTGATGTTAATTTTTGTTGCACGAGTTTGCTAAACGTTCTAAAATACTTATTTTTTTTTTTTTCATAATAATGTCTATCACATTTTGTTTTTTAATTTTTCCGAAACGCAAGGTTGTCAACCGAAAAACACTACATAATATAAAAATATCTCAGAAAATGAAACGTCTATGTACAGTGTGTTTTATAGAAATTGTCACTTTCCGTTCAATAAAACTACCGACTATATTTATGGTGTTATATGGCGTTCACATATATTCAATATACCAAAATTTCTCATAACTATGGTCTAGTTTTGTTATTTAAATAGTTTGGATGAAAAACAACATACACTAAAATGCAAATAACTACTGTAGATACTATACCTACCATAGTTACCAGAATTTCTAGTATTTAGTCAATGCCTTTTTGTACTTTTCGCCTTCAATACGTGACGGATAAACTATTGTCTTAATATGCATGTCCTCAATCAATATTTAAATTCATAGCTGCACCGTATCTATCGTAAGTAACCATTTGCCAGAATTATTTCCGATATATATTCCGATTAAAAAACAGAAGCTAACAACACGGTTGATTGTTTATTTATACCTGAGACGTTTTCGATCATATTCGGTTTTATATCTAGCAAATAATAACGATAAACTTTGATGGTAAAATCCACAGGTGGCGACATCTGCGAGCGCGCAAGTGTCAACCGAAAGTTAACCTATAAAATGGTGGCGACATCTATGCTTCAACCTGTGATTCGCGCAGTTATGAATTTAGGGTTATGCATGTACAAAATCGAGAACGAAAAATGGTTTTTATCCATATTATGTATGTTTACCTCTAGGTATATATCTTTTTCAAATTTAATACGTTACGTGTAATATATATTATTCATATCTTATATACTTTTTCCATACATACATCAGCAGGTATGCGCCAGCCTGTTTATTTATACAAGGGCGAGAAAAACATATCTCCGACTGGCCAGTTTGTACTTTATCGATTTTTAAATTAAATTCTATATAATTATATTATAATATATATATATATATATATCCTTCTTTTATAAGACTCTTATATAACAATAATTAAATATAAATCAAAAAACAATATCCAGATACCAACATTAACAAATTTTTAGTTTTGTCAACAAGTTCGAAATTGTTTACTTAGGTTTATTATCGTGTAATACAGCCAAATTTTAAATAAAAGCAAAAAAACATTTAAACACAGGGTTTAAGCAAATAAATAGCAACTTTTGGGTGGATCACACACAATTTATGAATAGAAATATAACAAATTGAACGAAAAGTCGGTTTAAGATTTAATGGTGTAATGGGATCGTTCAGCAGTCGAAAGCGCCGGGGCGCTCGTAGCATCGATGTAAATTTTCCGTTCTAATGAAATTTTTTCTTTGCTTTTTAATATTTTTTAAGGCACACTTAGGTAAAAATTGTCCTGGACATCTAGTGATGTATCCAAAGTTGCTATATCTTTGTTTAATACTCCGCAATCTATAATAATAATATAACGGGCGAAAATAGAAAATGTATAACAGAAATATAAAAAAAAACAAAAAAACAAATAAATACAAATCGTCCTTTTCGTATAAATACTAATTTATATGTACAGAATCCTCACTTTTAGTGTCTTTGAGTTGAGGGTAGCCAAAAACGACCACCCCCGTTCGATACCCTCACTCAGGTTCAGTTTTCACAATTTCTAGTTTGATTTCCGCCACCTCGTCACTTTCTCCCACCACCGACGTCGTTTCTACCTTTTCTTCGCTAACAACCTCAACTTTCACCTCTTCGTCATTTCTGTTTTCGTCAACAACCTCGACAGTTTTTATTATCGTGTCATCATCGACAATTCTCTCTTCCGTCTCCCGTAACGGGCTACTTTTTGAGTTTAGCGATTTCAACTCGATCAGTTCGTTCTCCAAATTCGATAATTTGTTAGTTATTTCGGCTATGCGATCGTCTTTTATTCGATTTTCGGCCACGACGGCTTCGTAATCTTTATTAGCTTGTCGCATAACCTCCAAGATCTTCTCGCGTGTTGTGGGGTCGATATTTTTCGTGATTTCTTCGATTTTATAAAGGTTAGATTTCTCGTTTATTTCAGAACCGGAATCGTCTGTATCAGTGGATAACTCGATCTCGGAATTATACCTTTTCAAACTGCCTGTACTCTGAACAACAGAAACCGTAGAATCTATAATATTTTGCGAGTCCGGCGATTTCTGTTCGGTTTTAACCACATCGTAATCCTTCTCGTGTTTTATAACCGTACTTTTGTAGTCTTTTATGTGATGGAAACCGTTTTCTTTCGTCGAACTAACCTCACTCGAGTTCGTATTGGCTTCTTCTTCTTTTAACCGCCTCAGATAGCGCTTTTTACTCGGCGCGAGCGCTACGTTCGGCTGATAGTCACCATTCACCCGTTGGACAACTTTCTCCGGAAACTGCAATATCGGCTGGTCGTACAACGTCCCGTGTCGCACCCTGCCATCTTTTGACAGCTGCGAGAACGGTTTGAACGCCGATAAACTTCGATTTTGAAAATGCGGTAAAGCGAGATATGCCTGTTGACATTTTAGATATTCTATTTGCGTCACTTGGTCGGGTATTGAGTAAACTGGAGTCAGGTGTACCGCAGACTCGTCCAGTCGGTATTTTTTGATGGCCAGATCGTCCAGGATGAGTTCTGCGCGGTTTTGGTGGATCTGTAACAGAAGAGAATAGAGGCGTTAGAATCTCCTTGAGTCTAACATTTTACCGACTCCTTAACATCTGTATTATCGCGTATTGCAACCCCTAATGCACTATTTACCGAATGACTTATAACTTTGGAGGGGTCGGTCAATGTAACAACCCTAAGAACCATTTACGACAAACCCATACAAAGGCCCAGTGGAGACCTGGTCACTAGTTTCTGGGGTGTAAATCGCCCCAAATTTGCATTTATCCGCACGTTGTTCGCGCGACATTGGTCCATTCTTTTCTCGCTCGCTTGACCGTTATTAATGTGACTTTTGTAAACATTTTAAGTACCGGTGAACGAAAGGGTAAACGCTCCAAGGGGATGCTATTGTTATTTGGACACTGGACCTTGCAGACAATGAACGGCGGCATGTTTTAAATCAATTAACAAGCGAAGAAAGAGTAGGTTTTTTTTTATGATTCTATCATTACACACACTGTTATAAAAGCAAAAAATAAAACATTTAAAACGTTTAAGCTAATAAATAGCTACTTTCGGTGAATCATACACAAATTCTACAATTTCTGAATAGAAAAATCAGTTTAAAATTGAATGGTGTAATGGGTGCGTTCAGCACACGAAAGTGCCAGAGGCGCTCGTAGCGCCGATGTCAAATTTTCATTCAAATGTGAAAGAGTCAACAAAAGCCTGTTTTTTGTTGACCCATCTCGACCGATTTCCGCCAAAAGTGAATTAGATCGTCCCAACTTTGCGGGGGTACGCTTTCGACGAATAAAACGCGCCACACATTTGGCGTAGCGTGATCAACCAACCCCTTTTACTACAAAAATACAAATCCACTACTCCATAGCTCGCGCTGAAGACACGAACGTACGCGGCCCGCTTTCGTTTTTCTCCGCCGGTGTCTGGCCTTGCCTGGGCAACCCGGCGACCTCTAAACTTTCGTGCCGTCCCGACGGCGGCGGCCGTCCCGGCTGAAGCGACGTCGCCGCCGTCCCCGCACTAGCCCAAAAGCGATTTTTCCAGGGGCGACCCAGTCGTTTATTGATTTTGGCGCAGACGGGGCGGCTAGACGCCCTCGCCCGCCACCCTTCCAGTCTCCACCCCCGCGCCGTCGACGTCCAACGCTTCAACCACGCGTCTCACTTGTTACCGACGTCGACGCCACACCGATTGATGTGACAGCCAAAAGGGGTGCTCCTTTTTGTCATTGATTTGCTTTGCTCTACCCGCCGATAAGTCAATAAGAAATTTCTTTTTCTACCTATACTAATTACGAACTTTCAAGTGTAGGGCGCGTTCAGCGGAATCGCCCATTTTCGCCGACATTTGCGATCGATTAGCTGCAAAAACTGGGCTTTTCGATATTACTTTTGACGCTCGAATTGAAAAAAGGACACAATTCCGCGTGGACTGCGCGATATTTTGTAAATTAAATGCGTCAATTTTGAAAAAAAATCACGTTTTTGCACCTCTTCGGGTGAAGGCGAACCTCGAGAAAATGTCACGTGACGTCTAGAAATTCCGACAAGCGGATCGATGAACGTCAAAAATTTACATTTTTTATCCGTTCCTGCCGACCTTATAAAAGCCGCTCGCTCTCATGTCTTACGATAAGATCCCTCTAAATACCCTTCGCAAAGAGTTTTGAGCAAAAAAACGGCCTTAAAAACAATTTTCGATCCAAAAAATCGATTTTTGTCGACCCGTGTTTTGCTGCTATTACCACAGTAACGTCAAACCCGAAACGCCCCCTGCCGGACATTCGTAACAACAGTAACAGATAGCAGATAACCTAAAATGTATCCTAAAATGTCCATATTGCGAATGTGGACAGGTGGGAAACCTTAACCACATATTTCTAGAATGCCCAATAACTAAAATCGAAAATTTTGACTTATACACAGAGCTAGTCTACCTATACTAATTACGAACTTTCAAGTGTGGGGCGCGTTCAGCGGAATCGCCCATTTTCGCCGACATTTGCGATCGAGTAGCTGCAAAATTGGGCTTTTCGATATTACTTTTGACGCTCGAATTGAAAAAAGGACACAGTTCCGCGTGGACTGCGCGATATTTTGTAAATTAAATGCGTCAATTTTGAAAAAAAAAATCGCGTTTTTTGCACCTCTTCGGGTGAAGGCGAACCTCGAGAAAATGTCACGTGACGTCTAGAAATTCCGACAAGCGGATCGATGAACGTCAAAAATTTACATTTTTTATCCGTTCCTGCCGACCTTATAAAAGCCGCTCGCTCTCATGTCTTACGATAAGATCCCTCTAAATACCCTTCGCAAAGAGTTTTGAGCAAAAAAACGGCCTTAAAAACAATTTTCGATCAAAAAAATCGATTTTTGTCGACCAGTGTTTTGCTGCTATTACCACAGTAACGTCAAACCCGAAACGCCCCCTGCCGGACATTCGTAACAACAGTAACAGATAGCAGATAACCTAAAATGTATCCTAAAATGTCCATATTGCGAATGTGGACAGGTGGGAAGTCTTAACCACATATTTCTAGAATGCCCAATAACTAAAATCGAAAATTTTGACATATACACAGAGCTAGTCTATATATGCTAATCGTGAATCTATATATACTAATCGCCACATACCAAAAACTCCGAGTAGCTTATAGGCAAATAATAAACAATTTATCGGCAGTATTGCTTTTATTTGTTAAAATATGAACAGAATATAAACTGTAGATACATGAACCCCTTAAAAAACCAAACTCATTACCTTTCCAACCCCTTTAGCCATGGCGAATATCTCAGGGAGAATTGTGTCAGACCAGGGTGAGTTCTACGGGCTAGTATCGATTTGGACTGGGACCTGTGGTCCCCCGAGCACCCCCGCAAGCGAGAGGGTGGCGCGACGCGTCGCCTCGGCCCGCAGACGACCCATTCATGCTGAAACAGCCCCCCTCAATACACCCCGACGCCGTCAGTATATATAGATATGCGAGAAGGGTTGCCACTGCTCGCTGGTAGATTTTTTTTCATGGCCGGTCGCTCGGAATGGAGTTAGGGGTGGTCTCGCCCTCACCTGGGGGTCGTTTTTTTTTTGTTCGCGACGCAGACTGTCGTAAACAAGTGTGGCGAACGCATTGTCCGATTTTTTTGTATATTGAGGGATGGGTTTCAGGGATTTGCGAGGGGAGATTTTGCTTATTTTGTTAGTTAATTTTGGTTTGAAACTAAGCAGGGGGATCAAACGAGTTCTACTAATAATTATTTTAAAAATTAAAAATAAAAAGTTGTTGGTAAAAAAGGTAGGTAGTTTACTTATCAACTCAGAGAGGAGACGTCAATGTCAATTTTTATAGTTATATAGGTTATGTAAAAACAAAAATCGGGTTTGCGATATGTATCGCAAGATGGCGCCACCGCTCATTGGCGCAATATCGTCTGTGTGCGCTGAATACGTCTCGAATCTAAAACTGTCCAAAGTCCATAGTCTAGACGGGCCGACATAGCTCTCGCCACGGCCTGTTAGGTCCGCTGCCAGCTTGCGTCATGCAAGTGCAATATTTAATTATTGCAATCTACCTGCAGACAAGGTCAGAGTCGGTAATCCACACTCTCACCACTCATTTACCTCCGCTGTTGCTTGGATCTCGCGACAATCAGGCCTTGGACCCGGCAGCCGATACGCTTTTGTTTCCGCTTCGCCTTTGTCTACCTATACTAATTACGAACTTTCAAGTGTAGGGCGCGTTCAGCGGAATCGCCCATTTTCGCCGACATTTGCGATCGAGTAGCTGCAAAATTGGGCTTTTCGATATTACTTTTGACGCTCGAATTGAAAAAAGGACACAATTCCGCGTGGACTGCGATATTTTGTAAATTAAATGCGTCAATTTTGAAAAAAAAAATCACGTTTTTGCACCTCTTCGGGTGAAGGCGAACCTCGAGAAAATGTCACGTGACGTCTAGAAATTCCGACAAGCGGATCGATGAACGTCAAAAATTTACATTTTTTATCCGTTCCTGCCGACCTTATAAAAGCCGCTCGCTCTCATGTCTTACGATAAGATCCCTCTAAATACCCTTCGCAAAGAGTTTTGAGCAAAAAAACGGCCTTAAAAACAATTTTCGATCCAAAAAATCGATTTTTGTCGACCCGTGTTTTGCTGCTATTACCACAGTAACGTCAAACCCGAAACGCCCCCTGCCGGACATTCGTAACAACAGTAACAGATAACCTAAAATGTATCCTAAAATGTCCATATTGCGAATGTGGACAGGTGGGAAGCCTTAACCACATATTTCTAAAATGCCCAATAACTAAAATCGAAAATTTTGACATATACACAGAGCTAGTTTGTTTCTAATCGCCAGTCGCCGATTTGAGGGTTTTTTTTCGGCTCTATATTATTCTTTTAAAGTTAGGTTATGCAAGACGTCAAACTGACGTCTTATTTCGCGTGTAACGCCATCTACCGGCGATATTCTGCAACTACGTCCCTCTTTCATTTCCTAACCGACTTTTTGCAATATTTTGCTCGCCCGCATTCGCTTCGGGATAAAATAGATGGCGCAATCAGCGTTTTCCGGTAACGTCATGGGGTCGCTGTGGTTGAATGGGGCCTTGCGAAGTGGGAGACTGGCACAATGAGCTTCCCGGTCTTTTTCATTACGCTTGGCCCCATATACGGTCTCCCTGTTCACTTCCCTTTTGCGATCCTTTGTCCCTACGCGCGTTTCAGTAGATGGAAGGACTCGAAGTGCCATCAGTGTCACCATAATTCCGCGGGGTAATGTTCAGGCTGAAAGCTCGCTCCACAAGTACTTTTCGCTCAATGTATTTAAAGATAAAGAGGAATGAGAAATATAATGGTCGTATAAATATGCGATATACACTGTGGTCCATACATCACCCCATATATTTTGGCTTCCAAAGAGATTCTCACAAAACGTTAATCATTAATCACATGACCGAATTCAGCAGTTGCCCAGTCACGACAAATTTGTCAAACACCGTGCTCGTTTAGTTTGAAATTAGTGATGCCTATTACGCAACAGGACTGAAACGTCTCGGCACCCTTTTCCATCGATTCCCTTCCCCTTTTCTACGTCTGAACATGGTCTGAACTCACTAATTTACTACTCAACGATCGCGCCAGTGCCGTAGGTTCGTATCCCATGTAATTCCCCCTCTTTGTTGTCACGGACAGATCAAATTTCTAATCCCGATTTATTTTAATTTATTTTGACCGCACCGCGGCGCTGTTTTCACATGAACCCTTCCTTGCGGTTGTCAATCATTATTCAACACGGTCTGGGGTGATATGAATTTAAATTATTAAAATATTCATAAATTTAAAATATTCTTAACATGCTTAACCGTACGGAAAAACGCCCATTTTTCCACCGCTTTGTGTGTCATTCTGGCTGTCTTTCTCCATGGACCGTTCGAATGCTAATTGTCATAATAAACGGTAATGATATCTCATCTACAAGGGGATGTTTTCGCTTTACTTGCTTTGGGTTGTTGTTATGCAAGTTGGAGATGCTTTTTGTACTAGTTAGACAAAATCTTCGAAATTCTAAAGAAGGTAAGGCCCGGACCTACTAAAGGGTTTATATAAATATTCAAAGCTTATGGTGTACATGAAAAAAAAATAGAAGAGGTCGACGTGTTGTTGGAATCTTTATTATGAAAACTGTGAGAGGCCTTTGCTCGTGAAAGTGGTGCGCTCAGGTGTATCCTTAGCTCTATTCAAACCTTTGTCTTGCAATGCCCTTAATGAGCGAGCAATTTGTACTCAGAACAATACACACAAAGAGTCGGTGTGTGCCTTAAGCATAGCTTTGACCATGAGGCGGAATAAACCGTTTTTTTAATGCAGAATCTACACCAAACCAACATTTCTACAGTCTGCAATAATATCTACCTATACTAATTACGAACTTTCAAGTGTAGGGCGCGTTCAGCGGAATCGCCCATTTTCGCTGACATTTGCGATCGAGTAGCTGCAAAATTGGACTTTTCGATATTACTTTTGACGCTCGAATTGAAAAAAGGACACAATTCCGCGTGGACTGCGCGATATTTTGTAAATTAAATGCGTCAATTTTGAAAAAAAAATTACGTTCTTGCATCTCTTCGGGTGAAGGCGAACCTCGAGAAAATGTCACGTGACGTCTAGAAATTCCGACAAGCGGATCGATGAATGTCAAAAATTTACATTTTTTATCCGTTCCTGCCGACCTTATAAAAGCCGCTCGCTCTCATGTCTTACGATAAGATCCCTCTAAATACCCTTCGCAAAGAGTTTTGAGCGAAAAAACGGCCTTAAAAACAATTTTCGATCCAAAAAATCGATTTTTGTCGACCCGTGTTTTGCTGCTATTACCACAGTAACGTCAAACCCAAAACGCCCCCTGCCGGACATACGTAACAACAGTAACAGATAGCAGATAACCTAAAATGTATCCTAAAATGTCCATATTGCGAATGTGGACAGGTGGGAAGCCTTAACCACATATTTCTAGAATGCCCAATAACTAAAGTCGAAAATTTTGACATATACACAGAGCTAGTAGATAAATAAATTTAAAATATCTACGTTTGAGAATCAAGAAAGATTATAAATTCTTTGTCTCTATGAATATAATGATGTTAGGTCGATCGTGAACAAAGAAATCTCGTCGTGATTGCGGTGCGCGTGCGCGACGAGTGAGTATCGGAGATGGTGGTTGCTGGTGGCGGTAGTTTGCCGCCTCCGACTCCGCCGCGACTGCCGCCAACCCCGATAAACGCAGTGCGGGTGTCTGGCTAGTCGGAAACCAGACGGGGAATCCGCCACCGGCAGACCCACCCCCCAAATTCCGCCGCCCCTAACTTCACCCGCCCCCGGGTTCCCGCCAGGCGGAATGCGGGCCAAACACGCGCGCTTTGTACTAGTCTAGCCAACCCCTTATGTGGAGCGATCTAAAAATAGGGAAAAGAAGTTTTATCACAATTTTTTTAGAAGGTTTTGGACATTTAAATCTGTCAAAGGATACAACAACAAGGCAAGGGAGGTTGTCGGAACGTTGGATGATATGGACGTTAATTTACTGCTCAATGTGTAGCATATTAACCTCCAAATATGTTCTAGTCCCTCGCATGAAGCGTGGGAGTGTATTTATCAGGCTAATTGGATGATTGTGGGACACCCACTGCAACTGCATGTGTTATTTAATGATGCGCACAAGTATTATAAGTGCAAAAAAATCTGAGGTAGCATCAACAGTATACAAACTTATATACGAATTATTTTTAGGAATTGTCTTAATATATTTGTGAATTTTTTCCGACTACACCGTTCACACAATGAAGTGTCTGAACACTTTTGCAATTATTCAATTTTGTGAAGCCAGAGCCACTCTGGACTCTACCTAACGTCAGTTTCTATGACATAATGACATTTTTCTACTTTGCATTCACAATGCACACATTGTAACACTGTTTTCGGTGTTACAATTAGCAAATTGTAACACCGTTTTTAGTAACTTTTTTCTAAGATTGGTGACATTGATATCAAATGCATGTCAAACGAAAATACACATAACCACAAAAGTAAGCATAAACTGATTTTTTAGAATCGCACTAACTGCGAGGTATGTATATTTTTATACATATTTAAACATGCGTGTTGCATCCTAGGTTTCGTACTACTAGTATATGATGGTATATAATAATTATCAATAATTACTTTTTCACAGATATTTGAATTTAAGTGACAGATGACAGTGTTACCAACGGTTGCACCCATAAATACTCTAGATTGGAGTTTTACCTAATATACTTCTAAATTTTTATAAAATTAATGACGCAAAGTAGAAAAAATAGTATATTACACTCGTTTTAGAAGATATATTGGCGCATTCGTTCATTTGGGGCACTCGTTGCTGGCGCTCCTCGCGCCCCAAACAACTCATGCGCCAATTTGACGTCTTATAAAACTGTATAATAATATACTATTTTCTACTTTGCATTCACAATGCACACATTGTAACACTGTTTTCGGTGTTACAATTAGCGAATTGTAACACCGTTTTTAGTAACTTTTTTCTAAGATTGGTGACATTGATTTCAAATGTATGTCAAACGAAAATACACATAACCACAAAAGTAAGCACGAACTGATTTTTAGAATCGCACAAACTGCGAAGTATGTATATTTTTATACATATTTAAACATGCGTGTTACATCCTAGGTTTCGTACTACTAGTATATGATGGTATATAATAATTATCAATAATTACTTTTTCACAGATATTTGAATTTAAGTGACAGATGACAGTGTTACCAACGGTTGCACCCATAAATACTCTAGATTGGAATTTTACCTAATATACTTCTAAATTTTTATAAAATTAATGACGCAAAGTAGAAAAAATAGTATATTACACTCGTTTTATAAGACATATTGGCGCATTCGTTCATTTCATGCGCCAATTTGACGTCTTATAAAACTTGTATAATAATATACTATTTTGTCACACTGACATTTAATGTCATGTCGTGTCAGTGGCACTGACGTTTGTCAAAATATGTATATTTCAAACAAAATGCCATGAGTTATGAAATGCGAAGTATACGTTTCAACCTTTGGACTGCGATGTGGATGCATTTTCTATGGAATACCTATTATGTAGTATGAATAGCAATTTCCACTTATACAAATGCATAATCATAAAAAATACCGGATAAAAACAAATAACATTTTTACACTGGTTAATAATTTAATTCCACTAAACTTTTTGCTTCATGACGCACACGAACTTACAATAAAAACATTGCAATTTATGTCGAAATTTTGTTCATATTATACGTCAGAAATTAAAATTAACCTTTTATTAATGAATATTGCAGAAGTTAGGTACATTGTTTTCACTTTTCAAACTGCTAAACACTAGTAATATATTCTTGAAAAAAAAAAAAAAAAACAAGGTTAGAAATTGCAGTTTATTGCGTATTACTTAAACATTATCGGGAAAACAACCGGTATCATTGGTATTTAACAATTGTGAACGTTTTTTTTTTCTCTAAATAACAAATAAATATCTTAAAACAGTTTGTTTTTAAAAACATTCCCATGCTTGTATGGTATCGGATTACACTGGCCCCTCAGGTGCACACAATGGGGTATTAACGTTGTATTTTACATCATACTTTTTATGACATTTATGTATGCTAATACCTATTGTCCAGCGAAAGGGATGAATATTTAAAGTACAGGGAACAGCGCATACAGCCTGCGGATAAAACACTAGAGACCAGAAGAGCAACACAGCTACTTAAAACAAGATATCACGTGTCGGATTTGCAATTTGACACTCCCAAAGTGTAGGAACAATACAGAAAACCGTTGGTCTAGATCAGTCTTTCCCAACCTGTGGTCAGACCTATGGAGTAGCAATACTACTCCACCAACTTCCAATCTCCCAAACACTCTCCGCCCATGATTGGTAAAATGGTCTACTGCGCATCCTAACGTGTTTCAACTTCACCGTACACATTTATCTACCTATACTAATTACGAACTTTCAAGTGTAGGGCGCGTTCAGCGGAATCGCCCATTTTCGCCGACATTTGCGATCGAGTAGCTGCAAAATTGGGCTTTTCGATATTACTTTTGACGCTCGAATTGAAAAAAGGACACAATTCCGCGTGGACTGCGCGATATTTTGTAAATTAAATGCGTCAATTTTGAAAAAAAATCACGTTTTTGCACCTCTTCGGGTGAAGGCGAACCTCGAGAAAATGTCACGTGACGTCTAGAAATTCCGACAAGCGGATCGATGAACGTCAAAAATTTACATTTTTTATCCGTTCCTGGCGACCTTACAAAAGCCGCTCGCTCTCATGTCTTACGATAAGATCCCTCTAAATACCCTTCGCAAAGAGTTTTGAGCAAAAAACGGCCTTAAAAACAATTTTCGATCCAAAAAATCGATTTTTGTCGACCCGTGTTTTGCTGCTATTACCACAGTAACGTCAAACCCGAAACGCCCCCTGCCGGACATTCGTAACAACAGTAACAGATAGCAGATAACCTAAAATGTATCCTAAAATGTCCATATTGCGAATGTGAACAGGTGGGAAGTCTTAACCACATATTTCTAGAATGCCCAATAACTAAAATAGAAAATTTTGACTTATACACAGAGCTAGTCTATCTACCTATACTAATTACGAACTTTCAAATGTAGGGCGCGTTCAGCGGAATCGCCCATTTTCGCCGACATTTGCAATCGAGTAGCAAAATTGGGTTTTTCGATATTACTTTTGACGCTCGAATTGAAAAAAGGACACAATTCCGCGTGGACTGCGCGATATTTTGTAAATTAAATGCGTCAATTTTGAAAAAAAAAATCACGTTTTTGCACCTCTTCGGGTGAAGGCGAACCTCGAGAAAATGTCACGTGACGTCTAGAAATTCCGACAAGCGGATCGATGAACGTCAAAAATTTACATTTTTTATCCGTTCCTGCCGACCTTATAAAAGCCGCTCGCTCTCATGTCTTACGATAAGATCCCTCTAAATACCCTTCGCAAAGAGTTTTGAGCAAAAAAACGGCCTTAAAAACAATTTTCGATCCAAACAATCGATTTTTGTCGACCCGTGTTTTGCTGCTATTACCACAGTAACGTCAGACCCGAAACGCCCCCTGCCGAACATTCGTAACAACAGTAACAGATAGCAGATAACCTAAAATGTATCCTAAAATGTCCATATTGCGAATGTGGACAGGTGGGAAGCCTTAACCACATATTTCTAGAATGCCCAATAACTAAAATTGAAAATTTTTACTTATACACAGAGCTAGTATCAGCTCTATCATCAGATCACCGATCTAGCAAAGACGCATACGCTCGGCGAACGTACGATTCCAGGATACAATCCCGGCAATCCGCGAGTGTATTGACCTCGTTCTCCATTCGCTGGTTCGGTCGCCATTTATTTCAGGTGAAGTTAGTGCCAAGTGCGTCGTCCCGTATGTATTATAGAAGACGCGACACGGGAGAGGGACAGGACAAGAGGCCATTCTGCACGATCCTCTAACGTGTCTTCTTTCGCATGCAAATGACACGCCGGAACGTTGACATTGAATACCGCGAGCGTTTGTCTGTCGCGTCGATGACGTTTTTTTTATTCGGTTTTAAAACTACTTTTCCAACAAGAGAAGCAAGAAAACTTAAGTAATCAGCACAACTTTAAGGAAATCAATACCACCTGTAGCACATAAAAGAAGTATTCAACCATTCTAACCCTCGTATCTTCAATATGTAGAAGGGGAGCAGGCCTATTTAGGGCTAACACGTTTTTCCAATAAAAAACCCTTTATCGACTGCTAACTTTCACCCGGAGTCTAGTTTAATGTTTAAAAAAGACCATTTCATGTACTCGGCCTGTCCATTTTTAACCATATCATGGTAACTACAAAGGGTCACTTAAAAGGTACATTACTTTTGCAGAGTGTTCAGAAAATTCTTGGAGTAACTGCTATTGCAATTGATATAATTTTTGCTCAAGTTAACATGATCATTATGTTTATTTCATTTTTATTGACATATAAAAATCTCGTTTCCCAACTTTTATGATCCTATTAACATTGGAAACAGTAAATAAACATAGAAGCACTCCGTTTTGCATTTTCATGCCACGTATGCACATATTTACATTGTCAATGCCCAGTAAGCACGATCTCGATTTCAAAGTTTCCTGTTCTTACACGATTCTTGACAAGATATATTTTTCTGGACGGTGTTTACACAATCTCGCGTTTCACTGTCAGATACAGCTAAACAATGGGCGTTAAAATTTATAGTAACACGTTAAAAAGTGTAGTTAACAATGTAAGAAGATGTTAGAAGATTTTTAGATCAAACGAGGTTTTTTTGTAGTTTGCAGCTGATACATTTAACTTCGCATTTGACACCTGACATTTGTTGTCTTTCCGATTTGTTATTTCGAGAAATTATTTGTTCCAGATGATATTTGCTTTACTTATATGTGCATCATACACAAAACATATTTACTCCTTACATCAGAGGCTAAAACACTATTAAAAACGATGTTGTGCATTGCAAACTTCAACATGAATCCGTACAGAGAATATGAACCGATTCATGCGACATCCGCGCTGTCTGAAAGCGTCCTATTTGAGGAGACAGGGGAACCTCACGATATTGGCGCGACCGCGTCTTCCAGTGAACGAGGTTCACGTGCAAAGAGTGTAGGCAGCGTCTAGTTTCTGGTCTGAACAGTCGGTGAAACGGGCGTTCTTGCGTGTCGCAAGAAAGAGAGAGAGAGAGCAGACAGCCGCGGTCGCCGCTGCAAGACCTGTTTGGCGAGGTTCAAGGCCGAAGCAAACTACACGCTTCGCGGACTTCTTCGTGTCTCTTGTTCTCTCCCAGCAATAGTTAAACAGCAGTTCTCAATACGTCGCAACGAGTATAAGAAGGTTTGAAATGAAGGAAGAAATGTTTGAGGACCTCTGGGTCAGACGTTTGCTGGTCGCGCACGCAGGCCTATGATCGTCCTTTCTCTTCGACGCTGGCGCGGCTGCTTGTGCAGACAAGCAGCGATGTAACGGGCCTTCAACGAAAGAACAGCAGACTTCGAGAAGACAGACGGAGATGCAAGATTCCTATGCCGTGCGTTTTTTTTTTGTACCAACGTGGACCGCACGTTCACCTGGTCGACCAGCATGGAGAAAGGATCAATTCCGAGTCTCCACTTTTTTCCACTCTCCACCTTCCAACGCAGCAGCAATCAAAAAAGAACCAAGCACGCGAAATTCGAAAGAATCGAAAGACCGAAGAAAGAAAGCTTGTGGAACATTTCACTAAATATGTAATGTAGGAGATCAATGGGATGAGCGGTACCTCTGATTCGAAAGCTGGCGTATAGATGGCGCTATTATAACTCTCGCTGGCATAAGAGAGATTATTTTTCTGATTGCAAAAGAAGAAACGAAACTATGTAAGCACAAAGTGTGTCCTACAAATGTATAATTAACTCTTCGTTTGCAGTGTTGGAGATCAGAAGGCTACAAAGTTTTGATTTGTCGACGAATAGTGCGACTAGACATGATTATCACACTTCGAAAAAATACTTTTATATTGAGACAACGTCTACGATATTTCAGCAAGGTTATCAGATAACGGTAACAATATTTGTCGTCAGCATAGATAACGATGATGATAATAAATAATGTGTGAATTTGCGGGTGTATCAGACAATCTATTTGATATAATATTGCGCAGCATACAAATGCAGGTACATACATGTATATAGGTACTTTTACAAGATGTTTTAATGAACAAAAAAAGAGTTGTTTCTACACAGAGGGAAACATTTATTCGATACAACACGAATATCTTAAAGTATGAAGGAACTGCTTGAAAGGAATTACGTCTGTTTTAAGCATATTAAACTCTTAAACCGAAAGAATAACTAGCCACTGAAATAACTACATATATATTGATATCCTCTTCATGCTACACTATATCCTGGTTACACTACAATCCTGGTTTTCCTCATAATCCTTGTAACTTACCCATGAAATAAAACACTTATGCATAGACGTAAACAAACACTGTACGAACAGTGAACACTCAATATCGTCAAACTTATATAGCGGTAATATGTGGCAAAAGACGCGAGAAATTGTTAGCGCCATCTGTAAGGTAATTGCACAACTATGTATCTCTCAGAGTAAGAATCTTGGATCAAGAAACTGTTTTTCGGTCGAAGCATATATATTTTTCGTTCAAGGAAATATTTTTGTTGTTGTCAGACGAACGTCTAGTCTTGATGTCCAAGACCAGAGTTCTCTCTGTGTAACTTCAAAAGTAATTAAACAATCTTAATGAAACTAACTAGAATTATTGCCAATAGTGTAATAAACGATATAAAATCAAGAGTAGTGGCTGAAACCACTACAAATGTCAGTGAAAACAATATAAAGTCAAGGGAACATTTATGCAGGCAAAGTTATTGATAAACATTTTCAAAAGTTTCTAATTTCGAAAATAAGCAAACAATCTTAATGAAACTAACTAGAATTATTGCCAATAGTGTAATAAACGATATAAAATCAAGAGTAGTGGTTGAAACCACGATAAATGTCAGGTAAGACAATATAAAGTCAAGGGAACATTTATGCAGGCAAAGTTATTGATAAACATTTTCAAAAGTTTCTAATTTCGAAAATAAGCAAACAATCTTAATGAAACTAACTAGAATTATTGCCAATAGTGTAATAAACGATATAAAATCAAGAGTAGTGGTTGAAACCACGATAAATGTCAGGTAAGACAATATAAAGTCAAGGGAACATTTATGCAGGCAAAGTTATTGATAAACATTTTCAAAAGTTTCTAATTTCGAAAATAAGCAAACAATCTTAATGAAACTAACTAGAATTATTGCCAATAGTGTAATAAACGATATAAAATCAAGAGTAGTGGTTGAAACCACGATAAATGTCAGGTAAGACAATATAAAGTCAAGGGAACATTTATGCAGGCAAAGTTATTGATAAACATTTTCAAAAGTTTCTAATTTCGAAAATAAGCAAACAATCTTAATGAAACTAACTAGAATTATTGCCAATAGTGTAATAAACAATATAAAATCAAGAGTAGTGGTTGAAACCACGATAAATGTCAGGTAAGACAATATAAAGTCAAGGGAACATTTATGCAGGCAAAGTTATTGATAAACATTTTCAAAAGTTTCTAATTTCGAAAATAAGCAAACAATCTTAATGAAACTAACTAGAATTATTGCCAATAGTGTAATAAACGATATAAAATCAAGAGTAGTGGTTGAAACCACCACAAATGTCAGGGAAGACAATATAAAGTCAAGGGAACATTTATGCAGGCAAAGTTATTGATAAACATTTTCAAAAGTTTCTAATTTCGAAAATAAGCAAACAATCTTAATGAAACTAACTAGAATTATTGCCAATAGTGTAATAAACGATATAAAATCAAGAGTAGTGGTTGAAACCACGATAAATGTCAGGTAAGACAATATAAAGTCAAGGGAACATTTATGCAGGCAAAGTTATTGATAAACATTTTCAAAAGTTTCTAATTTCGAAAATAAGCAAACAATCTTAATGAAACTAACTAGAATTATTGCCAATAGTGTAATAAACGATATAAAATCAAGAGTAGTGGTTGAAACCACCACAAATGTCAGGGAAGACAATATAAAGTCAAGGGAACATTTATGCAGGCAAAGTTATTGATAAACATTTTCAAAAGTTTCTAATTTCGAAAATAAGCAAACAATCTTAATGAAACTAACTAGAATTATTGCCAATAGTGTAATAAACGATATAAAATCAAGAGTAGTGGTTGAAACCACGATAAATGTCAGGTAAGACAATATAAAGTCAAGGGAACATTTATGCAGGCAAAGTTATTGATAAACATTTTCAAAAATTTCTAATTTCGAAAATAAGCAAACAATCTTAATGAAACTAACTAGAATTATTGCCAATAGTGTAATAAACGATATAAAATCAAGAGTAGTGGTTGAAACCACGATAAATGTCAGGAAAGACAATATAAAGTCAAGGGAACAATTTATGATTCAAATTTATTGATAAACATCTGTCAAGAGGTTGTAACGTTCAAAATTATTAATGAAACTAACAGTAATTATTGACAAGTGTCTAATAAACAGTATAAAGTCAAGGGAAGTGGTTGACAGCACCACAAATGGACAACATTCGAGACAGTTTACAGAAATCATATTCCCTACATGTTTAAAGCTTAATAATTGGATTTAATATTCATCGTCCACACATTATTCAAGAAATTGTTTACCGTATTGTCCTTTGGAAGTGCGGGTCTATTGTGGTTTGTTTTAAGGTACGAAACAGCGATGTATAGAACAGAGACGATGTATAGAACAGAGACGATGTATAGAACAGAGACCAAAGTGTGTGTTGTGTCCAAAGCATACATAAAGCACAAATAAAACCAGATTGGTGCAAGGGAATTTCCTGTCAACAAGAATTAAATAACCCCTCGTCAAATGTTCATTATGCTTAGGCCCTCATATACATAGGGGGTCATCATATGTTTACTTAAGGACTCCTTTGTTTGTAAACTTGCACGTACTGAAGTGCACACGTGCAAATTTGTCTTTGTTGTTTATAATATAGGGCGAGCGCGATCTTTCCAGAAATATAAGTTTGATATCAGTTCAGAAAAATAAAAACGACATTTTACAGTAACAAAGTAAATTTTCTGTTATTCTGGACAAAGAAAAACAAGGGTCGACTTATAAGGCTTCTGCTGTTAAATTTAATCAATACTTTCAAAGGAAATTGACCTAGTGCAGTTTGTATGACTTCACAGTAATAAGTTGTATCGAAAAAATTTTTCCCTCTGTGTACTAGTCGAAAAGTAAACTTAACGTATGATTGTTTACAAACAGATGATGTGCAACACTGCACCAAATTTTAGTTGACGTTTAACCTACACTGTTTTCCATCAAGTTTGTTTATTTCTTTTTGACGGAGCGCTACTTTCGTTGTATGTTATTATTTAGTCTTAGATACTCCAGTCTGTCGCTCTGTAAATACGTCCTTTTTCGACGAGGATATCTTGCAACACAAAGACATCTATTTATAAACAGATAGAGTACCACGTGGTCTCAAGACTGATATGCCTACAGAGAGACTGAGAGACAGAGAAAGCGAGAGAGAGGCGAAGAAGAATAAACGAGAAATAGATATCTATTTCCACTGTTGAAATTACCTATGATGCGTCCAGTTTCATAACTGGACAAAGAACTTATTTCAGGATCTCAGGCCGCGAGCGGTAAACTCGCACGTGATTTATAATACGCTGTTAAAACGACAGAAATATTTGTTTGGTGTAGGATGATATCTCTACATGTGTTTACAATTAGCCATGTTTAAATCTGATCATTTCAGCACTGAAAAAATTATATTTTGTCGTACTATGTTAGTGTTAATGTTACAACACCAAGATGATTGAAAAGTAACGCTTTTACTCGTCGTTTGGTTGAAATTTTCCAACAAGAGACAAACCAAGAGACAATATTTAGCTTGATGATTCCATAACCGTTAAACTACGAAGTACTGCTATGCTTTACATCCCCCAAAAAACTTTTATTTCCGCCCTTGAAAAAGGTTGGGAAAGGCTGATTTAATGATATAAACGAGTTTGGACATTCGTAGGTGTTAAATTTGTCGAAGAAGTTGATTGGTGTTTGTCCAAAAGGTTGCTTCAGCCTCTTGACGAAATTTCTTCCGGTGTATAACCCTTTGGACATTCTTTGGTGCAGTATTAGCTTTAAAAAATTGAGTTTGTCCGATAAGTTTAATTGGTGTTTGTCCAAAAGCTTTCTTCAGCCTCTTGAGGAATTTTTTAATGACTTAGATGAGTTTGGACACTCGTAGGTGCTAAATTTGCCGAGGAAGTTGATTGGTGTTTGTCCAAATATTTGCTTCAGCCTCTTGAGAAAATTTCTTCTGGTGTACAACCCTTTGGACATTCATTGGTGCAGTATTTGCTTTAAAAAATTGAGTTTGCCCGATAAGTTTGATTGGTTTTTGTCCAAAAGCTTCCTTCAGCCTCTTGAGGAATTTTTAATGACTTAGATGAGTTTGGACACTCGTAGGTGTTAAATTTGTCGAAGAAGTTAATTGATGTTTGTCCAAAAGATTGCTTCAGCCTCTTGAGAAAATTTCTTCCGGTGTATAACCCTTTGGACATTCATTGGTGCAATATTTGCTTTAAAAAATTGAGTTTGCCCGATAGGGTTGATTGGTGTTTGTCCAAAAGCTTCCTTCAAACTCTTGAGGAATTTTTTAATGACTTAGATGAGTTTGGACACTCGTAGGTGCTAAATTTGCCGAGGAAGTTGATTGGTGTTTGTCCAAAAGGTTGCTTCAGCCTCTTGAGGAAATTTCTTCTGGTGTTCAACACTTTGGACATTCATTGGTGCAGTATTTGCTTTAAAAAATTGAGTTTGCCCGATCAGTTTGATTGGTGTTTGTCCAAAAGCTTCCTTCAGCCTCTTGAGGAATTTTTTAATGACTTAGATGAGTTTGGACACTCGTAGGTGCTAAATTTGCCGAGGAAGTTGATTGGTGTTTGTCCAAAAGGTTGCTTCAGCCTCTTGAGGAAATTTCTTCTGGTGTTCAACACTTTGGACATTCATTTGTGCAGTATTTGCTTTAAAAAATTGAGTTTGCCCGATCAGTTTGATTGGTGTTTGTCCAAAAGCTTCCTTCAGCCTCTTGAGGAATTTTTTAATGACTTAGATGAGTTTGGACACTCGTAGGTGCTAAATTTGCCGAGGAAGTTGATTGGTGTTTGTCCAAAAGGTTGCTTCAGCCTCTTGAGGAAATTTCTTCTGGTGTTCAACACTTTGGACATTCATTGGTGCAGTATTTGCTTTAAAAAATTGAGTTTGCCCGATCAGTTTGATTGGTGTTTGTCCAAAAGCTTCCTTCAGCCTCTTGAGGAATTTTTTAATGACTTAGATGAGTTTGGACACTCGTAGGTGCTAAATTTGCCGAGGAAGTTGATTGGTGTTTGTCCAAAAGGTTGCTTCAGCCTCTTGAGGAAATTTCTTCTGGTGTTCAACACTTTGGACATTCATTTGTGCAGTATTTGCTTTAAAAAATTGAGTTTGCCCGATCAGTTTGATTGGTGTTTGTCCAAAAGCTTCCTTCAGCCTCTTGAGGAATTTTTTAATGACTTAGATGAGTTTGGACACTCGTAGGTGCTAAATTTGCCGAGGAAGTTGATTGGTGTTTGTCCAAAAGGTTGCTTCAGCCTCTTGAGGAAATTTCTTCTGGTGTTCAACACTTTGGACATTCATTGGTGCAGTATTTGCTTTAAAAAATTGAGTTTGCCCGATCAGTTTGATTGGTGTTTGTCCAAAAGCTTCCTTCAGCCTCTTGAGGAATTTTTTAATGACTTAGATGAGTTTGGACACTCGTAGGTGCTAAATTTGCCGAGGAAGTTGATTGGTGTTTATCCAAAAGGTTGCTTCAGCCTCTTGAGGAAATTTCTTCTGGTGTTCAACTCTTTGGACATTCATTGGTGCAGTATTTGATTTAAAAAATTGAGTTTGCCCGATAAGTTTGATTGGTGTTTGTCTAAAAGCTTCTTTGAGCCTCTTGAGGAATTTTTTAATCACTTAGATGAGTTTGGACACTCGTAGGTGCTAAATTTGCCGAGGAAGTTGATTGGTGTTATCCAAAAGGTTGCTTCAGCCTCTTGACGAAATTTCTTCCGGTGTATAACACTTTGGATATTCATTGGTGCAGTATTAGCTTTAAAAAATTGAGTTTGCCCGATAAGTTTGATTGGTGTTTGTCCAAAAGCTTCCTTCAGCCTCTTGAGGAATTTTTTAATGACTTCGATGAGTTTGGACACTCGTAGGTGCTAAATTTGCCGAGGAAGTTGATTGGTGTTTGTCCAAAAGGTTGCTTCAGCCTCTTGACGAAATATCTTCCGGTGTATAACCCTTTGGACATTCATTGGTGCAGTATTTGCTTTAAAAAATTGAGTTTGCCCGATAAGTTTGATTGGTGTTTGTCCAAAAGCTTCCTTCAGCCTCTTGAGGAATTTTTTAATGACTTCGATGAGTTTGGACACTCGTAGGTGCTAAATTTGCCGAGGAAGTTGATTGGTGTTTGTCCAAAAGGTTGCTTCAGCCTCTTGACGAAATTTCTTCCGGTGTATAACCCTTTGGACATTCATTGGTGCAGTATTTGCTTTAAAAAATTGAGTTTGCCCGATCAGTTTGATTGGTGTTTGTCCAAAAGCTTCCTTCAGCCTCTTGAGGAATTTTTTAATGACTTAGATGAGTTTGGACACTCGTAGGTGCTAAATTTGCCGAGGAAGTTGATTGGTGTTTGTCCAAAAGGTTGCTTCAGCCTCTTGAGGAAATTTCTTCCGGTGTATAACACTTTGGACATTCATTGGTGCAGTATTTGCTTTAAAAAATTGAGTTTGTCCGATAAGTTTGATTGGTGTTTGTCCAAAAGCTTCCTTCAGCCTCTTGAGGAATTTTTTAATGACTTCGATGAGTTTGGACACTCGTAGGTGCTAAATTTGCCGAGGAAGTTGATTGGTGTTTGTCCAAAAGGTTGCTTCAGCCTCTTGACGAAATTTCTTCCGGTGTATAACCCTTTGGACATTCATTGGTGCAGTATTAGCTTTAAAAAATTGAGTTTGCCCAATAAGTTTGATTGGTGTTTGTCCAAAATCTTTCTTCAGCCTCTTGAGGAATTTTTTTAATGACTTAGATGAGTTTGAACATTCGTAGGTACTAAATTTGTCCAAGTAGTTGGTGTAGTAGTTGGTGGAGTAGTATTGCTACTCCACAGGTCTATTATCTGTTGCATTTTATCCGCGGACCCCCTGGGATAGACCCACGGACCCCCAGGAGTCCGCGGACCACAGGTTGGGAAACACTGCTTTACATCGCAGATATGGAGTGGAAAACTCGTTTTCAGGTCTCTGCTCGGCTCTACAGACAGTTTCCGGGTTTGTCGGCGTGTTTTTGCATTGCCTGGGACTAAGAAGACCAAGCGGGGCCAGCCAAGCTATCGGAGCAGACTTCAGGTCGGTCTATCGGTCAACAACGAGACATTTTCACTAACAGTAACACGCTAAGTTAAGGTAGAAAAAAAAAACAAAAACATGATAGTTTAATTGAGGGTTCATTTCTGTGTGTACGTTGAGAATTTTTGAGGAATAGTTATAACCTACAAAACAACGTGACGTTTATTTTCATTAAAACCTAACGGAACGCCTGTATAGGCGGATGGTCATGGCATCAAAAGACTACCGACTACATTCCTAGAAAACCGTGCAACTGAGTTACGTCTATTTTCAGTCTTCTTACGCAGAATGGTTGTGTAACTTTACGTCGAGATGTCCAGCGAACCAAGCACGTGGTCAGCGATCTAACTAGATAACACTAGATAAAAAAACAACGCGTTTTCCACATTTGTAAAAGAGAGATCTATATCTACGGATGTGTGCTGTAGATGTGTGTGTAATAAAGACAGTGGCGTAGATTCTACAAGAACAAAAAGGAGCAATGAGTAAAGTAAAAGACATAATTTCCTGAGTTAACATTCATGCTGGTTGCTGTAAAAGTTCAACAAGCGCTGGTGGGCTGGCTGCTGCTAAACTCACTCGCCAAATTGTAAAACAGCGTTGCTGAGTGGTCACAGTATGTTGTTAGCAGTCAGTATCAAACTAGCTCTGTGTATATGTCAAAATTTTCGATTTTAGTTATTGGGCATTCTAGAAATATGTGGTTAAGGCTTCCCACCTGTCCACATTCGCAATATGGACATTTTAGGATACATTTTAGGTTATCTGCTATCTGTTACTGTTGTTACGAATGTCCGGCAGGGGGCGTTTCGGGTTTGACGTTACTGTGGTAATAGCAGCAAAACACAGGTCGACAAAAACCGATTTTTTGGATCGAAAATTGTTTTTAAGGCCGTTTTTTTTGCTCAAAACTCTTTGCGAAGGGTATTTAGAGGGATCTTATCGTAAGACATGAGAGCGAGCGGCTTTTATAAGGTCGGCAGGAACGGATAAAAAATGTAAATTTTTGACGTTCATCGATCCGCTTGTCGGAATTTCTAGACGTCACGTGACATTTTATCGAGGTTCGCCTTCACCCGAAGAAGTGCAAAAACGTGATTTTTTTTTTCAAAATTGACGCATTTAATTTACAAAATATCGCGCAGTCCACGCGGAATTGTGTCCTTTTTTCAATTCGAGCGTCAAAAGTAATATCGAAAAGCCCAATTTTTGCAGCTCCTCGATCGCAAATGTCGGCGAAAATGGGCGATTCCGCTGAACGCGCCCTACACTTGAAAGTTCGTAATTAGTATAGGTAGATAACACGTAAAACAGACCAGGGCATTACAGCATTCTCTTTCGGCCTAGACGTTCTGCGCGAATTGTAGAAGAGTTATAATGGATAAATATAGTCGATTCTGTTGGCAAGGTCTCGACCTGGCGTGAAAAAGTCAATTATCGACGTGCGCGAACCCGTCAAACGTCTAGCCAAAGATTCGTTGACAACCAACGGCCAGACTTTGAACAGAAACACCGCCTAGCTTCGCCGTTTTTAGAATACCTACCAAGTAGCAGCGTTACTCGGTTTGTTCGGCATCACCATTAAAAATAAATTTGGTCCACCTGTATTTTGTCCGACGTGAAAGCCAAAATGCTTGGTACATGTCCAGAAAATATGATTTTTTGGATGAACGGTTCGAAATTATTAGCTGACGGTATACTGTTCCGTCAAATAAATGAGCTAATTTGAAAACATTCTAACCTATATTTCGGTCACATCTGGTTGGTGCTTCGACATAGGGCTTATTTCAGCGCGTTCTGGCTCAATATTCCAATAAAATACCGCCGCTGCAATGTGACATAATTCACGGTTTCGGGGTCATGTCAACTCAGGCTCTGCGGCTGGTTGACAGCAGCGCCTACAGTTGCCAAAATGAATTACACTCGCCTACCAGAGATAGACCGACCGCTTTCTTTCTCTATCTCTCATCTCAATGCCCGATACTTCGGGTGCATTGTACAAGTGCGTTAACCTCGCTCTGCCATTGTTGCTTCTACAGCACCTACTACAATAACAACACCCTACTTCGCTTACTCTGCCTACAGAGGACTCTTCCGAATTATATAGGGAAATCATACCTACGTGGTTAAAGTTAAATCATCAATTATAACTTCACAGTACTGATCAACAAGCGATAATTATAGTCACAAAGTTTGCCTCGTGGTGACATTGTGCAAGGACATTTTATTATGTACAACATACCGTTTATAGTGATATTTATTAATGAATGATGTCGTACCTAGTGTATTTACCACCAGGTACGAAAAAAAAACAGACAGGTAGAACAACGTTTGATTTCGTTGCTATTTGATTATTTCGTGGAACAATTATTTATGTGCCTGATGTTGTTTATGTAGATGATTTGACTCCAATGACGCATTACACAAAGAGTCAGATACCAATAGAATGACAGTAAACTCGTCAGGCACGTGTCGTGGCCTGAACCTCGAGGAAAACATATGAAAAACACTTTTAAACTGTAAACAATACTTCTAATTAACCTAAACTCGTGAAAAACAATAACAACACAGAATTGGAGTACGTTTTTATTGCTTCCCGTTTATTTTCGTGCAATTTTTTTTTGTTATACTGTTACTATAAAGCAGTGTTTCCCAACCTATGGAGTAGCAATACTACTCCACCAATTACTTGGACAAATTTAGCACCTAATGTCCAAACTCATCTACGCCATTAAAAATTTCCTAAAGAGGCTGAAGAATGATTTTGGACAAACACCAATCAAACTTATCAAGCAAACTCAACTTTTTGAATGAAATATTGCACCAATGAATGTCCAAAAGGTTGTACACCAGAAGAAATTTCCTCAAGAGGCTGAAGCAATCTTTTGGACAAACACCAATCAACTTCCTCGGCAAATTTAGCACCTACGAGTGTCCAAACTCATCTAAGTCATTAAAAAATTCCTCAAGATGCTGAAGCAATCTTTTGGACAAACACCAATCAACTTCCTCGGCTAATTTAGCACCTACGGGTGTCCAAACTCTTCTAAGTCATTAAAACTTCCTCAAGAGGCGGAAGGAAGCTTTTGGACAAACACCAATCAAACTTATCGGGCAAACTCAACTTCTTGAATGAAATATTGCACCAATGAATGTCCAAAGGGTTGTACACCAGAAGAAATTTTCTCAAGAGGCTGAAGCAACTATTTGGACAAACACCAATCAACTTCCTCGGCTAATTTAGCACCTACGGGTGTCCAAACTCTTCTAAGTCATTAAAACTTCCTCAAGAGGCTGAAGGAAGCTTTTGGACAAACACCAATCAAACTTATCGGGAAAACTCAATTTTTTAAAGCAAATACTGTACCAATGTATATCCAAAGGGTTATACACCGGAAGAAATTTCCTTAAGAGGCTGAAGCAATCTTTTGAACAAACACCAATCAACTTCCTCGGCTAATTTAGCATCTACGGGTGTCCAAACTCTTCTAAGTCATTAAAACTTCCTCAAGAGGCTGAAGGAAGCTTTTGGACAAACACCAATCAAACTTATCGGGAAAACTCAATTTTTTAAAGCAAATACTGCACCAATGGATGTCCAAAGGGTTATACACCGGAAGAAATTTCCTCAAGAGGCCGAAGCAACTATTTGGACAAACACCAATCAACTACCTCGGCAAATTTAGCACCTACGGGTGTCCAAACTTATCTAAGTCATTAAAAAAATCCTCAAGAGGCTGAAGGAAGCTTTTGGACAAACACCAATCAAACTTATCAGGCAAACTCAATTTTTTAGAGCAAATACTGCACCAATGAATGTCCAAAGGGTTATCCCCCGGAAGAAATTTTCTCAAGAGGCTGAAGCAAATATTTGGACAAACACCAATCAACTTCCTCGGCAAATTTAGCACCTACGGGTGTCCAAACTCATCTAAGTCATTAAAAAATCCTCAAGAGGCTGAAGGAAGCTTTTGGACAAACACCAATCAAACTTATCGGGCAAACTCAATTTTTTAAAGCAAATACTGCACCAATGAATGTCCAAAGGGTTATACACCGGAAGAAATTTTCTCAAGAGGCTGAAGCAAATATTTGGACAAACACCAATCAATTTCCTCGGCAAATTTAGCACCTACGGGTGTCCAAACTCATCTAAGTCATTAAAAAATTCCTCAAGAGGCTGAAGGAAGCTTTTGGACAAACACCAATCAAACTTATCGGGCAAACTCAATTTTTTAAAGCAAATACTGTACCAATGAATATCCAAAGGGCTATACACCGGAAGAAATTCCCTTAAGAGGCTGAAGCAACTATTTGGACAAACACCAATGAACTTCCTCGGCAAATTTAGCACCTACGAGTGTCCAAACTCATCTAAGTCATTAAAAAATTCCTCAAGAGGCTGAAGGAAGCTTTTGGACAAACACCAATCAAACTTATCAGGCAAACTCATTTTTTTAGAGCAAATACTGCACCAATGAATGTCCAAAGGGTTATACACCGGAAGAAATTTTCTCAAGAGGCTGAAACAACTATTTGGACAAACACCAATCAACTTCCTCGGCAAATTTAGCACCTACGGGTGTCCAAACTCATCTAAGTCATTAAAAATTCCTCAAGAGGCTGAAGGAAGCTTTTGGACAAACACCAATCAAACTTATCGGGCAAACTCAATTTTTTAGAGCAAATACTGCACCAATAAATGTCCAAAGGGTTGTACACCAGAAGAAATTTTCTCAAGAGGCTGAAGCAAATATTTGGACAAACACCAATGAACTTCCTCGGCAAATTTAGCACCTACGAGTGTCCAAACTCATCTAAGTCATCAAAAAATTCCTCAAGAGGCTGAAGGAAGCTTTTGGACAAACACCAATCACACTTATCAGGCAAACTCATTTTTTTAGAGCAAATACTGCACCAATGAATGTCCAAAGGGTTATACACCGGAAGAAATTTTCTCAAGAGGCTGAAACAACTATTTGGACAAACACCAATCAACTTCCTCGGCAAATTTAGCACCTACGGGTGTCCAAACTCATCTAAGTCATTAAAAATTCCTCAAGAGGCTGAAGGAAGCTTTTGGACAAACACCAATCAAACTTATCGGGCAAACTCAATTTTTTAAAGCAAATACTGTACCAATGAATATCCAAAGGGCTATACACCGGAAGAAATTCCCTTAAGAGGCTGAAGCAACTATTTGGACAAACACCAATGAACTTCCTCGGCAAATTTAGCACCTACGAGTGTCCAAACTCATCTAAGTCATCAAAAAATTCCTCAAGAGGCTGAAGGAAGCTTTTGGACAAACACCAATCACACTTATCAGGCAAACTCATTTTTTTAGAGCAAATACTGCACCAATGAATGTCCAAAGGGTTATACACCGGAAGAAATTTTCTCAAGAGGCTGAAACAACTATTTGGACAAACACCAATCAACTTCCTCGGCAAATTTAGCACCTACGGGTGTCCAAACTCATCTAAGTCATTAAAAATTCCTCAAGAGGCTGAAGGAAGCTTTTGGACAAACACCAATCAAACTTATCGGGCAAACTCAATTTTTTAGAGCAAATACTGCACCAATAAATGTCCAAAGGGTTGTACACCAGAAGAAATTTTCTCAAGAGGCTGAAGCAAATATTTGGACAAACACCAATCAACTTCCTCGGCAAATTTAGCACCTACGAGTGTCCAAACTCATCTAAGTCATTAAAAAATTCCTCAAGAGGCTGAAGGAAGCTTTTGGACAAACACCAATCAAACTTATCAGGCAAACTCAATTTTTTAGAGCAAATACTGCACCAATGAATGTCCAAAGGGTTATACACCGGAAGAAATTTCCTTAAGAGGCTGAAGCAATCTTTTGGACAAACACCAATCAACTTCCTCGGCAAATTTAGCACCTACGGGTGTCCAAACTCATCTAAGTCATTAAAAAAATCCTCAAGAGGCTGAAGGAAGCTTTTGGACAAACACCAATCAAACTTATCGGGCAAACTCAATTTTTTAAAGTAAATACTGCACCAATGAATGTCCAAAGGGTTGTACACCAGAAGAAATTTTCTCAAGAGGCTGAAGCAAATATTTGGACAAACACCAATCAACTTCCTCGGCAAATTTAGCACCTACGAGTGTCCAAACTCATCTAAGTCATTAAAAAAAATACTCAAGAGGCTGAAGGAAGCTTTTGGACAAACACCAATCAAACTTATCGGGCAAACTCAATTTTTTAAAGCAAATACTGCACCAATGAATGTCCAAAGGGTTGTACACCAGAAGAAATTTTCTCAAGAGGCTGAAGCAAATATTTGGACAAACACCAATCAACTTCCTCGGCAAATTTAGCACCTACGAGTGTCCAAACTCATCTAAGTCATTAAAAAATTCCTCAAGAGGCTGAAGACAGCTTTTGGACAAACACCAATCAAACTTATCGGGCAAACTCAATTTTTTAAAGCAAATACTGCACCAATGAATGTCCAAAGGGTTATACACCGGAAGAAATTTCCTCAAGAGGCTGAAGCAATCTTTTGGACAAACACCAATCAACTTCTTCGACAAATGTAACACCTACGAATGTCCAAACTCGTTTATATCATTAAATCAGCCTTTCCCAACTTTTTTCAAGGGCGGAAATTAAAGTTTTTTGGGGGTCCGGCTATAAAGTATTGAGAATGAAGTAGTGTAGTAAGAACATTGCTATTTCTAGCACAATAAATAGTAAAAATACGCCCACCTTTGCAACGTAACGATAATATTTACTGAAGTAATAGTAGTTGTTATGAGGTATTATCGCATGTTATAGTGTTCGAGTGTGTTTGTTAGAAAATGAACTAGAGATTACGTAGTGTATTTATTTGGCAACGCAAGTTGACAAAAACACATACAAATGCCATATAAAGAGTTATAAGCAAAAAATGCTTGTTTTCAAGCAAATACAGTTTTAATTTGTTTGTTTTTACATGTATTTTCAGGCAGGTCTCTATATTTAAGACAATGTCTCCTCTCAGCACTTGTCGTGTCGGCAAAAAGAAGACGGCCATGTGAAAGACATAAAGCGACATCATGTCTCACATTCTTCCAAAAATATACGCCAAACAAACAGATGAAAGCGTTTCTTAAGACCCTAGGAGTTATGAATCATTCAAAATTGAGCTTTACGAAGATCAATCGATACGTTTTCTAATAGTAAACGATACATCGCCAGAAAGGGCTAATAAAAATCGCCTTGGTCTGTATTGAGATAGTCTGCGAGTCAACAAACTTAATATTTGAAGAAAATATTACTCTAATAATAAACTTGTTATTGAAATAGCTCCGTTGGTGTACTGCCAACTAGAAGAATCAATTCTGCCATTATGAAACCGCTGAAATGAGTGTTTTTTCGGATCGCATTCATGATCTGGTAGCATTTTTAAGCAAAAAATATCACATGATAATTAATTAGTGCATGAATTAGTACATAGTGCATAATATACTCTATGGTTGCTCGTCTTTCAACGGGTTTTGGACAATGTCCAATCGACCACATCTGTTGGTCAAAGCAAGTATTTTAAGTTTACTACTTACTAGTGAGATGAGGAACAAACTTTGCTGATTGTAGCTTACCTGTAACAAAAAGGAACAAACATAAAAACACATTCTTACATATCAATATTTATGTAGAAGCTACCCAATTCGCCTGAACGCGCGAACGTAGAGGGCGCTAACATCGGCGCATGAATCGAGATGACATTTAAATTAACTATGGTCATCTATATGACTTTAATTACTCTGACGAGTGTTTACAAGTATTTTGGGCACTCTTATTGGAAAAATATGTATACATATTATCAAAGAAAACGTTTCATTTTGAGGTTAGATCCGCAATATGTCAAACTTTTCCTTACTGTACGCTCAACTTGATTTATTCATGTACAAATCTTCTTTTAGAAAATGCTTTGAACACACTAGCGTATGTCTTTTTTGCCAATTTTTAGTAAACGTCTTTTAGCACGGCAAATTAGGAGCAATAAATGGTTGTAAAATTTGATTGTACTGTCACTGGTGGCGCCATCTAGGGTAAGTAGGTGCTCATCTAGCGACGTCAGCGCCTAACTAGCGGCAACAGAATATATTAAGCGAGTGTAAATTTTAACCTTAAAGAATTGTAGGCGCTTACATCGGCGCATGAGTCGAGATGACATTTAAATTAACTATGGTCATCTATATAACTTTAATTACTCTGACGAGTGCTTATAAGTATTTTGGGAACTCTTATTGGAAAAATATGTATACATATTATCAAAGAAAACGTTTCATTTTGAGGTTAGATCCGCAATATGTCAAACTTTTCCTTACTGTACGCTCAACTTGATTTATTCGTGTACAAATCTTCTTTTAGAAAATGCTTTGAACACACTGGCATATGTCTTTTTTGCCAATTTTTAGTAAACGTCTTTTAGCACGGCAAATTAGGAGCAATAAATGGTTGTAAAATTTGATTGTACTGTCTCTGGTGGCGCCATCTAGGGTAAGTAGGTGCTCATCTAGCGACGTCAGCGCCTAACTAGCGGCAACAGAATGTATTAAGCGAGTGTAAATTTTAACCTTAAAGAATTGTAGGGGCTAACATCGGCGCATGAGTCGAGATGACATTTAAATTAACTATGGTCATCTATACGACTTTAATTACTCTGACGAGTGTCTATAAGTATTTTGGGAACTCTTATTGGAAAAATATGTATACATATTATCAAAGAAAACGTTTCATTTTGAGGTTAGATCCGCAATATGTCAAACTTTTCCTTACTGTACGTTCAACTTGATTTATTCGTGTACAAATCTTCTTTTAGAAAATGCTTTGAACACACTAGCATATGTCTTTTTTGCCAATATTTAGTAAACGTCTTTTAGCACGGCAAATTAGGAGCAATAAATGGTTGTAAAATTTGATTGTACTGTCTCTGGTGGCGCCATCTAGGGTAAGTAGGTGCTCATCTAGCGACGTCAGCGCCTAACTAGCGGCAACAGAATGTATTAAGCGAGTGTAAATTTTAACCTTAAAGAATTGTAGGGGCTAACATCGGCGCATGAGTCGAGATGACATTTAAATTAACTATGGTCATCTATACGACTTTAATTACTCTGACGAGTGTCTATAAGTATTTTGGGAACTCTTATTGGAAAAATATGTATACATATTATCAAAGAAAACGTTTCATTTTGAGGTTAGATCCGCAATATGTCAAACTTTTCCTTACTGTACGTTCAACTTGATATATTCGTGTACAAATCTTCTTTTAGAAAATGCTTTGAACACACTAGCATATGTCTTTTTTGCCAATTTTTAGTAAACGTCTTTTAGCACGGCAAATTAGGAGCAATAAATGGTTGTAAAATTTGATTGTACTGTCTCTGGTGGCGCCATCTACGGTAAGTAGATGCTCATCTAGCGACGTCAGCGCCTAACTAGCGGCAACAGAATGTATTAAGCGAGTGTAAATTTTAACCTTAAAGAATTGTAGGCGCTAACATCGGAGCATGAGTCGAGATGACATTTAAATTAACTATGGTCATCTATATGTCTTTAATTACTCTGACGAGTGTTTACAAGTATTTTGGGAACTCTTATTGGAAAAATATGTATACATATTATCAAAGAAAACGTTTCATTTTGAGGTTAGATCCGCAATATGTCAAACTTTTCCTTACTGTACGCTCAACTTGATTTATTCGTGTACAAATCTTCTTTTAGAAAATGCTTTGAACACACTAGCGTATGTCTTTTTTGCCAATATTTAGTAAACGTCTTTTAACACGGCAAATTAGGAGCAATAAATGGTTGTAAAATTTGATTGTACTGTCTCTGGTGGCGCCATCTAGGGTAAGTAGATGCTCATCTAGCGACGTCAGCGCCTAACTAGCGGCAACAGAATATATTAAGCGAGTGTAAATTTTAACCTTAAAGAATTGTAGGCGCTTACATCGGCGCATGAGTCGAGATGACATTTAAATTAACTATGGTCATCTATATAACTTTAATTACTCTGACGAGTGCTTATAAGTATTTTGGGAACTCTTATTGGAAAAATATGTATACATATTATCAAAGAAAACGTTTCATTTTGAGGTTAGATCCGCAATATGTCAAACTTTTCCTTACTGTACGCTCAACTTGATTTATTCGTGTACAAATCTTCTTTTAGAAAATGCTTTGAACACACTGGCATATGTCTTTTTTGCCAATTTTTAGTAAACGTCTTTTAGCACGGCAAATTAGGAGCAATAAATGGTTGTAAAATTTGATTGTACTGTCACTGGTGGCGCCATCTAGGGTAAGTAGGTGCTCATCTAGCGACGTCAGCGCCTAACTAGCGGCAACAGAATATATTAAGCGAGTGTAAATTTTAACCTTAAAGAATTGTAGGCGCTTACATCGGCGCATGAGTCGAGATGACATTTAAATTAACTATGGTCATCTATATAACTTTAATTACTCTGACGAGTGCTTATAAGTATTTTGGGAACTCTTATTGGAAAAATATGTATACATATTATCAAAGAAAACGTTTCATTTTGAGGTTAGATCCGCAATATGTCAAACTTTTCCTTACTGTACGCTCAACTTGATTTATTCGTGTACAAATCTTCTTTTAGAAAATGCTTTGAACACACTGGCATATGTCTTTTTTGCCAATTTTTAGTAAACGTCTTTTAGCACGGCAAATTAGGAGCAATAAATGGTTGTAAAATTTGATTGTACTGTCACTGGTGGCGCCATCTAGGGTAAGTAGGTGCTCATCTAGCGACGTCAGCGCCTAACTAGCGGCAACAGAATATATTAAGCGAGTGTAAATTTTAACCTTAAAGAATTGTAGGCGCTTACATCGGCGCATGAGTCGAGATGACATTTAAATTAACTATGGTCATCTATATAACTTTAATTACTCTGACGAGTGCTTATAAGTATTTTGGGAACTCTTATTGGAAAAATATGTATACATATTATCAAAGAAAACGTTTCATTTTGAGGTTAGATCCGCAATATGTCAAACTTTTCCTTACTGTACGCTCAACTTGATTTATTCGTGTACAAATCTTCTTTTAGAAAATGCTTTGAACACACTGGCATATGTCTTTTTTGCCAATTTTTAGTAAACGTCTTTTAGCACGGCAAATTAGGAGCAATAAATGGTTGTAAAATTTGATTGTACTGTCTCTGGTGGCGCCATCTAGGGTAAGTAGGTGCTCATCTAGCGACGTCAGCGCCTAACTAGCGGCAACAGAATGTATTAAGCGAGTGTAAATTTTAACCTTAAAGAATTGTAGGGGCTAACATCGGCGCATGAGTCGAGATGACATTTAAATTAACTATGGTCATCTATACGACTTTAATTACTCTGACGAGTGTCTATAAGTATTTTGGGAACTCTTATTGGAAAAATATGTATACATATTATCAAAGAAAACGTTTCATTTTGAGGTTAGATCCGCAATATGTCAAACTTTTCCTTACTGTACGTTCAACTTGATATATTCGTGTACAAATCTTCTTTTAGAAAATGCTTTGAACACACTAGCATATGTCTTTTTTGCCAATTTTTAGTAAACGTCTTTTAGCACGGCAAATTAGGAGCAATAAATGGTTGTAAAATTTGATTGTACTGTCTCTGGTGGCGCCATCTACGGTAAGTAGATGCTCATCTAGCGACGTCAGCGCCTAACTAGCGGCAACAGAATGTATTAAGCGAGTGTAAATTTTAACCTTAAAGAATTGTAGGCGCTAACATCGGAGCATGAGTCGAGATGACATTTAAATTAACTATGGTCATCTATATGTCTTTAATTACTCTGACGAGTGTTTACAAGTATTTTGGGAACTCTTATTGGAAAAATATGTATACATATTATCAAAGAAAACGTTTCATTTTGAGGTTAGATCCGCAATATGTCAAACTTTTCCTTACTGTACGCTCAACTTGATTTATTCGTGTACAAATCTTCTTTTAGAAAATGCTTTGAACACACTAGCGTATGTCTTTTTTGCCAATATTTAGTAAACGTCTTTTAACACGGCAAATTAGGAGCAATAAATGGTTGTAAAATTTGATTGTACTGTCTCTGGTGGCGCCATCTAGGGTAAGTAGATGCTCATCTAGCGACGTCAGCGCCTAACTAGCGGCAACAGAATGTATTAAGCGAGTGTAAATGTTAACCTTAAAGAATTGTAGGCCTCCGGATGGTTTTTGCTGACAATCTGACAACCGAAAGTGGCAAATGTTACATGGATTTTCATAGGAATTCAAAGAATCTTCACAGATAACAGCTCATTGGGTCAATGTAACCCTACATCTTCTTAGATAATTTGAAGGGGCGAGGATTTCGTACGTGTGCAGGTACCGCGGAATACTAGAGGTCGCGTCTTGCGAATACAGACGATCGCATTTGAGGTTATGTATTTTGACCTGCGAAGATTTGCATTCGCGTGGCGTCGCGCCGTCCGAGGAACGGGTAAACTCGGCGGTGTTTTTACTGCCCATGACTGCTCTCTTGCATATTAAATGGGGCCGTATCTGGTCGGCGCGGCGGTCGTGCAGCCAGTTGCTTTTAAAATCGATGCCGACAAACGTGGTTATGCTATAGCAGTCGGTTGCATTCGCCCGATTCCAAAGTGCGCGATTTGAAACAACACTTGAATGCAAATTCGTTGACGATGTTGATGACAGTCAACGACAGTAACGTTTGATGTCACAACATCTTATGTAGCATTATTATATGCAAGTTTCTGCAGCAAATTTGAGTTGTATATTGTACCGAAATATGGTCTCTTTTATAAAAAAAATAAATCAAATTGAACATAGGTGAACACAGAATGTTTCAATCCAACTAAATAAAATATTATACTGAATTTACAGGAACCGCGGTGCTATTTTCCGTACCAAATTACGCCAAAAAGCAGCCTCTACTTGTCTATCTACCTATACTAATTACGAACTTTCAAGTGTAGGGCGCGTTCAGCGGAATCGCCCATTTTCGCCGACATTTGCGATCGGGTAGCTGCAAAATTGGGCTTTTCGATATTACTTTTGACGCTCGAATTGAAAAATGGACACAATTCCGCGTGGACTGCGCGATATTTTGTAAATTAAATGCGTCAATTTTGAAAAAAAAATCACGATTTTGCACCTCTTCGGGTGAAGGCGAACCTCGAGAAAATGTCACGTGACGTCTAGAAATTCCGACAAGCGGATCGATGAACGTCAAAAATTTACATTTTTTATCCGTTCCTGCCGACCTTATAAAAGCCGCTCGCTCTCATGTCTTACGATAAGATCCCTCTAAATACCCTTCGCAAAGAGTTTTGAGCAAAAAAATGGCCTTAAAAACAATTTTCGATCCAAAAAATCGATTTTTGTCGACCCGTGTTTTGCTGCTATTACAACAGTAACGTCAAACCCGAAACGCCCCCTGCCGGACATTCGTAACAACAGTAACAGATAGCAGATAACCTAAAATGTATCCTAAAATGTCCATATTGCGAATGTGGACAGGTGGGAAGCCTTAACCACATATTTCTAGAATGCCCAATAACTAAAATCGAAAATTTTGACTTATACACAGAGCTAGTCTACCTATACTAATTACGAACTTTCAAGTGTAGGGCGCGTTCAGCGGAATCGCCCATTTTCGCCGACATTTGCGATCGAGCAGCTGCAAAATTGGGCTTTTCGATATTACTTTTGACGCTCGAATTGAGAAAAGGACACAATTCCGTGTGGACTGCGCGATATTTTGTAAATTAAATGCGTCAATTTTTTAAAAAAAATCACGTTTTTGCACCTCTTCGGGTGAAGGCGAACCTCGAGAAAATGTCACGTGACGTCTAGAAATTCCGACAAGCGGATTGATGAACGTCAAAAATTTACATTTTTTATCCGTTCCTGCCGACCTTATAAAAGCCGCTCGCTCTCATGTCTTACGATAAGATCCCTCTAAATACCCTTCGCAAAGAGTTTTGAGCAAAAAAACGGCCTTAAAAACAATTTTCGATCCAAAAAATCGATTTTTGTCGACCCGTGTTTTGCTGCTATTACAACAGTAACGTCAAACCCGAAACGCCCCCTGCCGGACATTCGTAACAACAGTAACAGATAGCAGATAACCTAAAATGTATCCTAAAATGTCCATATTGCGAATGTGGACAGGTGGGAAGCCTTAACCACATATTTCTAGAATGCCCAATAACTAAAATCGAAAATTTTGACTTATACACAGAGCTAGTCTACCTATACTAATTACGAACTTTCAAGTGTAGGGCGCGTTCAGCGGAATCGCCCATTTTCGCCGACATTTGCGATCGAGTTGCTGCAAAATTGGGCTTTTCGATATTACTTTTGACGCTCGAATTGAAAAAAGGACACAATTCCGCGTGAACTGCGCGATATTTTGTAAATTAAATGCGTCAATTTTGAAAAAAAAATCACGATTTTGCACCTCTTCGGGTGAAGGCGAACCGCGAGAAAATGTCACGTGACGTCTAGAAATTCCGACAAGCGGATCGATGAACGTCAAAAATTTACATTTTTTATCCGTTCCTGCCGACCTTATAAAAGCAGCTCGCTCTCATGTCTTACGATAAGATCCTTCTAAATACCCTTCGCAAAGAGTTTTGAGCAAAAAACCGGCCTTAAAAACAATTTTCGATCCAAAAAATCGATTTTTGTCGACCCGTGTTTTTGACAGTAACGTCAAACCCGAAACGCCCCCTGCCGGACATTGTAACAACAGATAGCAAATAACCTAAAATGTATCCTAAAATGTCCATATTGCGAATGTGGACAGGTGGTAAGCCTTAACCACATATTTCTAGAATGCCCAATACATAAAATCGAAAATTTTGACTTATACACAGAGCTAGTTAGCTCTAAGTACCAAACTTGGATCCATGTCTGCCGTTGACGACTTTCGTAATTCTACGTTCGCAAGCCGACGGCGGCGTGGCGTCCGCAAGGTCGGTTGTAAACCAAGTTTGAGCCACTGTTATAACAGTCTTGTGAGTTCGTTACGTTTAGTATTGCGCCATGACCTGTCTTTGGGCGGATCGCATACCAACGCGGCGGATGCTTATATTGGTTCTACCACGAAGCCGAGAACGCTTTGTCTGTCACAATAAAACCGCTGGCGCGCGTTTCGTCTTCCCTTCGATCAGTTTTACATTGTATTTCCTGTATTTACAAGTGACAGGCACACGACAACACAAAGGATGTCTCGTACCAACGTGTGGGTTTTTAAACATATCGAAAACAATACACCAATTGCCCAAAACAAAAAATAAATGGCACACCTCCAAGAAGTCCACTCATGGAAAACCGTGGAGTTTCTCATCGCGAAAATATGCGGGAAAATTCTTTCGAGAGCCGACCACCGAATTCTTGGCTTAAGAGCGCGACATAAATCGAGAGACGAACATACTGTCAAAGCCCGCGAATAATAAGATTAGGTATAGGAACTGGTCTGATCGGTTTTTTCTTGCGAATTTTTAAACGGCTAGACTGACTATAATATACAGTCCCCCTTTTGATACGGAGAGCTGTATGGGAACCGCGAGCTGTCTTTTCGCACCGTCTGCTTCGCAAAATGCCTTGAGATGAGATCGATATGATACCCACTGGCTGCAAAGGAACCGGATTTGCAACTTATTACGTAACGTGCAGACCTTGCTATGGAGCTGAACCATAGCTTTCTGTCTAACAGGAGTGACTCTTGTTTTGACCGCTTCTTCCACGTTTCTAAGGTAAAAGAGTAAAAAAGTAAAAGAAGGCGATTTTTTGGACTGCGTAAACACCAAATCATAATAATGATTTAGGTCGCAAGATGGCGTTGTGGGGGGCGGTGGTAAACCGGGGGCGTTATGGCGATAAATTCGTGGCGAAAAGGGGGTCGGTTTCAGGCTGTGAAACTGCTGGGGTCGTCGGCGTTCGGGCCTGAAAGAAAAAACGAATTTATGCCTTCCAGCGCGATTGTTTGGTGGTTTCTTGGTTGAATTGGTGCGCTGAACTGGCCGAAATTTATGGGAATACGCCCCCTGCCGTCGAAAAGCTGAGGCTTCCGTTTCTGGTGCCTCGGGAAATATGGAAGATTTTGTTTTTTGATTCACGTCAATAACTTGAGGTTTCGTGATGATGTGTGGTAATTTTTTTTGATTATTTTTGACTTATTGGGAACATAATTCAGTACAATTGGTAGGTGGTTGACTCTGCATTATATGAAGAATTAAATACAAATTCTTCCTTGCCTTTTCAATAATTTTTTCCTTAATTTAAGTAATTTTAAACATGCTTAGTCGTGATTATTTTTTTTTTGCGTAGCAAAATAATTCATGTACGTTAGGTCGGCGAAATTTGACCGAAATTTGATCACAAGCATCGTGTTGAATGAATTGTAAGCAGGAAATATTGTTTCACACTTTGTAATTATGTTGGAGGTTAGAATCAATGGAGTAAAATGGTTGAAGAACTGCCGTTTTGGTAGGTATTATTATTATTAAATGTCATACATTGAAAAATTTCGAATTCCGGCTGTCACAGTATGTAAGCTAGTGATTTATAGCTATTCTTATGTCCTAACGAGCCTCTAGTCACAGTTTGGTTTAGTTTGTGCTTATATTAGTTGAGTGCAAACGCAAACATGGAAAGATTTCTATGGGGCAGGAAATATTTTCAAAAAAACAAAAAATACTTGTGTTATCGTTCATAAGCAATTTGTCGGAATTGCTTGAATAGTATAAACGAAAAATCACCCGGTATACGGTCTAGTGATATCACCAGATTTTCCCCTAAACAGGCCACGCCCACTTTATCGAGGCAAAACACACCTTGACAAATTGCAAGATTGCCGGCCGAAAATGCGTTTTCGACGCGATTTTTTGCTCAATACTCGGTCCGAAGGGTATTTGGAGGGATTTTGTCGTAAGACATGAAGGGAAACGTCGATTATAAGGTCAGCAGGAAGCGACGAAAAATGTACTTTTTTGACGTTTATCAATCGGCTTGAACGGAACCGCTAGACGTCACGTGACATTTTCTCGAGGTTCGCCTTCACTCGACAATGTGAAAAAAACGTGATTTTTTTTTCAAAATTGACGCATTTAATTTACAAAATATCGCGCAGTCCACGCGGAATCGTGTCCTTTTTTCAATTCGAGCGTCAAAAGTAATATCGAAAAGCCCAATTTTGCAGCTACTCGATCGCAAATGTCGGCCAAAATGGGCGATTCCGCTGAACGCGCCCTACACTTGAAAGTTCGTAATTAGTATAGGTAGATAGACAAGGACAAACATAACCTAACACGCTCGGATACGTTCGAGATTTCAGGAACTTTATTATTATTTAGCAGCATGAATTACTACAGACGTACAAATCTGCTTTATTCAATTCCTATATCAAAATACATTTCATGAATGCGTTTCAATCTCCCGAACACTCTCCGCCCATGATTGGTAAAATATTTAACGAAAATACAAAGTCAATTCGCTTAAATTTCGATATATTTACTGCGCCAGCTCGTTATACGAGTTATACAGTCACGTTATACGAGTTTATCGAATACAGAGCCCCCCCCCCCCAATAAACTCAAAGTTATATTACAGTTCTGGATCTTGAGCCCTGTCCAAATTTTTGACTTTATGTAATTACCTCGAAATGAAAAAGAGCAACGCAATGCTTTGGTCAAATGCCAGGCAGCTTTAATTCGCACAAGGTGTATTTATAGGTTAGAAATTAATGGTTTTATTATATTATACAACCTTATATTGCTAAATATTGAAAAAAAAAAACACTTCCACTGCTTTATTTTCCAAACATCATTGCAATAATTCTTTTTTGCTTTTTTCAACACATCATTTCTCTCCACAAGAAATATTAATACAACATATACACATACAACAGTAAATAATGACTTGTTTACATATCTTTGTTTTAACTTGTTGAAAATATTTATTTATCTAAAACTCACCACGTAAAAGTTCTGAACATGTCAGACACTTTACTACCTTATATCAAGCAGATTCGTCTGATGTTAACTATAGTCAGACCTAGTATTATGGTTACAGACTTGGTAATACTGTGTGTGGATTTCTTTTGGTGAAGAAAACCATACATCACCTTCTGTTCTTCTTTTGTTCTGTTATTGATATACAAAAAAGTCAACAAAACACTTAACTACGAAATCCATCGATAAGTATGCATATTTTTTGCGTTTAGTATCCCAACTAGCTCTGTGTATAAGTCAAAATTTTCGATTTTAGTTATTGGGCATTCTAGAAATATGTGGTTAAGGCTTCCCACCTGTCCACATTCGCAATATGGACATTTTAGGATACATTTTAGGTTATCTGCTATCTGTTACTGTTGTTACGAATGTCCGGCAGGGGGCGTTTCGGGTTTGACGTTACTTTGGTAACAGCAGCAAAACACGGGTCGACAAAAATCGATTTTTTGGATCGAAAATTGTTTTTAAGGCCATTTTTTTGCTCAAAACTCTTTGCGAAGGGTATTTAGAGGGATCTTATCGTAAGACATGAGAGCGGGCGGCTTTTATAAGGTCGGCAGGAACGGATAAAAAATGTAAATTTTTGACGTTCATCGATCCGCTTGTCGGAATTTCTAGACGTCACGTGACATTTTCTCGAGGTTCGCCTTCACCCGAAGAGGTGCAAAAACGTGATTTTTTTTTTCAAAATTGACGCATTTAATTTACAAAATATCGCGCAGTCCACGCGGAATTGTGTCCTTTTTTCAATTCGAGCGTCAAAAGTAATATCGAAAAGCCCAATTTTGCAGCTACTCGATCGCAAATGTCGGCCTAAATGGGCGATTCCGCTGAACGCGCCCTACACTTGAAAGTTCGCAATTAGTATACGTAGATAGAAAAACGAAGTAAACAACAAACACAACGGGCAAAAATCGTTGAATTTCTCGCCAAAATATTCGAAAATAGACTCGCGGATTTTAAAAATAGATGAGCGAAATCGCACTGCGATTTCGAGATGGTGGGAGGCTTTTCATAATGGCTGAATCACAAAAATCCGTGACGTGGCAAAGTATGTAAACATGGCTCTTCGACGCGTAGGTGGGGGTTAAATGTAAAGCTAAGCTTGCTTCAAACTACTGAATGAAGTTGTAAATGTGTATGGCGTACGTTAACTGTTTCTGTCAAGAGATACGGATCAAATATCAAAATTTTTACCTACATCTTTTTAATCTTTAATATATATTGTCAAAATGTTATTTCTTCAATCGTATGAAACGTTGTCTTTATCAAATGGACGAGGCTAATGAGAGCATAGATAACATTTCAGATCAAGAGAGGAAGGGGCCCAGAGTACACAACTGTCGAGCAAACACGGACAAATGTCATGACCCGACTGATTTAAAATCGCATTTATAGTACGTCCAACGTCGTCGCGTCGTCGGTCAGATAACACAATAACACCGTCATCGCATCCTCGAACTGCCGACCAATGCTAGATTTAAGGTGTTATTGTATGTATCTATCTATCTATCTACCTATACTAATTACGAACTTTCAAGTGTAGGGCGCGTTCAGCGGAATCGCCCATTTTCGCCGACATTTGCGATCGAGTAGCTGCAAAATTGGGCTTTTCGATATTACTTTTGACGCTCGAATTAAAAAAAGGACACAATTCCGCGTGGACTGCGCGATATTTTGTAAATTAAATGCGTCAATTTTGAAAAAAAATCACGTTTTTGCACGTCTTCGGGTGAAGGCGAACCTCGAGAAAATGTCACGTGACGTCTAGAAATTCCGACAAGCGGATCGATGAACGTCAAAAATTTACATTTTTTATCCGTTCCTGCCGACCTTATAAAAACCGCTCACTCTCATGTCTTACGATAAGATCCCTCTAAATACTCTTCGCAAAGAGTTTTGAGCAAAAAAACGGCCTTAAAAACAATTTTCGATCCAAAAAATCGATTTTTGTCGACCCGTGTTTTGCTGCTATTACCACAGTAACGTCAAACCCGAAACGCCCCCTGCCGGACATTCGTAACAACAGTGACAGATAGCAGATAACCTAAAATGTATCCTAAAATGTCCATATTGCGAATGTGGACAGGTGGGAAGCCTTAACCACATATTTCTAGAATGCCCAATAACTAAAATCGAAAATTTTGACATATACACAGAGCTAGTCTATCTATTTATCTATCTACCTATACTAATTACGAACTTTCAAGTGTAGAGCGCGTTCAGCGAAATCGCCCGTTTTTGCCGACATTTGCGATGGAGTAGCTGCAAAATTGGGCTTTTCGATATTACTTTTGACGCTCGAATTGAAAAAAGGACACAATTCCGCGTGGACTGCGCGATATTTTGTAAATTAAATGCGTCAATTTTGAAAAAAATCACGTTTTTGCACCTCTTCGGGTGAAGGCGAACCTCGAGAAAATGTCACGTGACGTCTAGAAATTCCGACAAGCGGATCGATGAACGTCAAAAATTTACATTTTTTATCCGTTCCTGCCGACCTTATAAAAGCCGCTCGCTCTCATGTCTTACGATAAGATCCCTCTAAATACTCTTCGCAAAGAGTTTTGAGCAAAAAAACGGCCTTAAAAACAATTTTCGATCCAAAAAAATCGATTTTTGTCGACCCGTGTTTTGCTGCTATTACCACAGTAACGTCAAACCCGAAACGCCCCCTGCCGGACATTCGTAACAACAGTAACAGATAGCAGATAACCTAAAATGTATCCTAAAATGTCCATATTGCGAATGTGGACAGGTGGGAAGCCTTAACCACATATTTCTAGAATGCCCAATAACTAAAATCGAAAATTTTGACTTATACACAGAGCTAGTCTATCTATCTATCTATATATTCGAAATCACAGTTCTGCTCCACATTCAGTAATACCCTCAAAAACTACAAAACTTATGGCGGGGTAGACGGGAAACGCTTTTTGCAATTTCGATTTTGTCTTTTGAAATCGTTACAGAGTACCGTTCTGCAGTGCATAGGCTATAAATTTTCTTTTAAAAATGTGTCGTTTTAAAGAAAATTTTATTGTAAAAGGCACACAGTAAAAGGCCGCAAAGGAACGTACCCAGCAACCACGCGATCGAGAAACGTCAGAATTTGTCCAAAATATCGAGACGTAGCGTTCTTATGATCGTCGATCGCGGTCATGTTTTGCGACGAGAGCCGTCTAAAAGGTCTTCGGAACAAGAATCGAGAAAAAAATCTGGGCGCAAAGCGTTTTTTTGCCAGGATTCGGTGAATTTTCAAATGCATGTTTTGGACGCTCGCACAGCGCATCGTCAACTGTCGGGAACTGTCGGCCAGTCTCGGGTTACATGGAACTGTCAAACCTGCTCGTTATAGATAATACTGTATATCACTGAAAATATATTATTTATATGTCAACAGGACCGTGTATATTCATTACCATCTTCATACACGAACACATGGTGTCAAGATGCAACACTCGATCATGAAAAAAGCGCCGTAAGTTTTCAAAACAGAGCGAAACCGATGGACAGAGCCCAGACACCCATGTTACAATACAAACGGCTAGACAGCAGGCTAGCCGCTGAAGTGTTATTGACACTTACCTGCTTCCTCTTAAGGTTGTTCACACCGTAATGGTCCACGATGACCTGTTGAGGTGGGGGCGGAGGAAAAGGCACCTTCCCCTCGTACAAATCTTGCATTTCATCCAAATACTTCGAGTACACTTCATCCTCATCGTCGTTCACGTAAAGATAACACCGCCACAGTTCAGAATCGAACCCCCAATGCAGCGTCTTGTTCTCCTGGTGTTCCTGATGAACGTGACACACGAACTGTTGAGGCGAAAACGCACCGTGACATTCCAAACACTCGATACAAGGTGCTTCCTTGCTCGTGTACAATTGAGGAACGCAGATACCAGAACATCGACCAAAACACTCGTGATTTACACCGAATGTGAACACGCCTTTTGGTATCTGAATTCGCGATGGTTTGTGGAGTAAAACGCTGCACAGACGTTCAGCGTCCGTTTTTCTGATGAGACCACAGCTGGTAGCATTGCTGGGTAGGCCTGCTCTTGTCTTTAAGACGTTTAACTGTTCTGGGGGACAACGGGAACAATATATAAGCAGGTTATCGCACGTTTGGTTGATGTGGTTCACGCTAAAATCCATTAACACCCAGTTTAACACTTGAGGAAGACACAGACGCATCTCACCACCGACCACAAAACAAGAGATTGTCTCTCCCTGCAAGATTGTCTCTGTTAGATCACTGCAGGTCGTATCAGCCGCTGATAAAATAGGGACCTGTTGTACAGGCGGTGGGAAAACCTCTTCCACAATATCTTTCTCAGTAACATCCCTAATAAATCTCGGACCTTGCAAGCTCTTCGTAGCACTATGCTGGTAGTTCTTCAGCACTGTTTTCAGATGTGGAGTGACCTCCATCTCTTCAGACACACGTTCAGACTTCATGTCAATCCATAACACTGTTAAACAAACCCGAAATTCAACGCACAAAAGTTCAAAAATTATCCGCACGACTCATACAATATATATTTATATATCAAGTTCTGTCCGTACAGCACCAACACAACGCTCGCCCTACTAAGAACTGCGGAGCGGTCTGCTGTGACCGGCGATTGTCTAGCTTGTAACGCATGCGCAGTAAACGTCGTGTTGATGCCGATTTATTTTTTTTTTCTAACGCGATGAATCTTGTCGTTTTGATGGTTTGAAGGGTTGATTGACAATTTTTGTTTGTAAATTTAGGCGATTTTCTGATGGGGAAAGTTAGGCAGTTGGAGGTTATTGCGTTTTTGAGGTTGGAGACTGTGTTGAAAGTTGGGCGGATGTCTTGTCTGGTGATTTGGAGTCAAGGCGCGTTCATATTTTTTAGAGCGCGATGTTTAATTAATTGAGTAGGTAACATAGATATTTTGATTGATGTTGAAAAATTAGGCTAAAAGTAGATAGAAATAATACGCACAGCTGCTACTTAATATCAAAATAATCATATCGCAAGTCCAAAGTACAAAGACTGCACCTGATAAGACCGAAATACCATTTTATCAAAAGAATTAACCGATTTACCGTCCGTAATAAAAATTGATCGATTTATATATGTACCTACATACTGTGTGACAATTTTTGCGCAGTGGTAATTATAAAAATTTGTATCTGTACATATCTAAACCTGTCAGAAGAAAAAACTAGTAACATTAACCACTTCCGTTTATCACAGTTGGTAATTCTAACTGTCTATACCAAATTTCATGTCGATCCGTTCTACCGTATCGTGTTCGGCAGATTGACGTCGTAACGCGGTCGGTGGGTGCGCGCCTTTAGGCGAGCCGCTGTCGCGACAGTAGTCGCGGCTCTCTGTTATCGGAGTGAGGCCATGTGACCGACCTTCCCGTCAAAATAGCCGCGCCGCGCCGTCGTGGCATCGCCGCGCGCGGGGTGAAACAGCTCGCGGATTTGACCGAGTCGTGATCGAGCATCGGCGAGCGGGGAGAGGAGCGACTGCCTCGCTCTACGAGCCCGCCAGCCGTCTCGCTCGCCCCGACGAGGTCGACGCGGTCTAGCCGCCGATGACGTTGTTTGTTTGCCCACACGTTCTGTTCCCCTCTCGCCCGCGCTGAGGATGTTCGCGGGCGGGCGCAGCGGCAAGGGGGACGGTTAACAGCGATGCTAGAACCCAACGTTTGTGTTTTGCTGTTTTATCTCTAGATTCTAGCCTAGATTTTCGGTGTAAATACACGTTTTGGGGTCCCTTGAATGCATTGCAATGTTTTTTCTTTGGAAAATTTCTGTTTGTATGTATGTTGTTGGTCAGTTGGTCATAGTTTGACATTAGATTGGGGTCCAGAGTGGCTGTGGCTTAACAAAATTGAACAATTGCAGAAGGTTTAGGTATTTTATGTCATGTTGTCAATGTGTAAAACTTTATGACTTTCTTTAGTGATGTAATTTTTTCGGACAACAAAATTCAAATCCGTAGAATTCAATTATAGAAATTCGTGTCTCCAGGAGAGATACCGATCTCTTATGTGCATTTTCTTGTACCATGTGGGTGTCTTTTGCCATGAACCGTGCTAGCTATAGTACAGACACTTGATTTATTTATTTATAAGGACACCCACATCCAGTACTTTTTCTCTCAGTCGGTGTTACAACTACAAGGATACTTGGCCATTTTTCTTTAATCCATTTAGGTATTGCATTCGTTGTTTGTTTGAGAGAGTAAGAAAAAAAACAAGATTGTGGGTTGAGTGTAAGAGATATTGAACTGTATCCATTACACTTTTCATTTCGCCGAACAGGATTGTTTTTGGTCACAATATGACAACAGGAATCAACGGAAAAAAGTTTTTCTACATTGCATTCACAATGCACACATTGTAACACTGTTTTCGGTGTTACAATTAGCAAATTGTAACACCGTTTTTAGTAACTTTTTTCTAAGATTGGTCACATTGATATCAAATGCATGTCAAACGAAAATACACGTAACCACAAAAGTAAGCACAAACTGATTTTTTAGAATCGCACAAACTGCGAAGTATGTATATTTTTATACATATTTAAACATGCGTGTTGCATCTTAGGTTTCGTACTACTAGTATATGATGGTATATAATAATTATCAATAATTACTTTTTCACAGATATTTGAATTTAAGTGACAGATGACAGTGTCACCAACGGTTGCACCCATAAATACTCTAGATTGGAATTTTACCTAATATACTTCTAAATTTTTATAAAATTAATGACGCAAAGTAGAAAAAATAGTATATTACACTCGTTTTATAAGACATATTGGCGCATTCGTTCACAATTAGCAAATTGTAACACCGTCTTTAGTAACTTTTTTCTAAGATTGGTGACATTGATATCAAATGCATGTCAAACGAAAATACACATAACCACAAAAGTAAGCACAAACTGATTTTTTAGAATCGCACAAACTGCGAAGTATGTATATTTTTATAAATATTTAAACATGCGTGTTGCATCCTAGGTTTCGTACTACTAGTATATGATGGTATATAATAATTATCAATAATTACTTTTTCACAGATATTTGAATTTAAGTGACAGATGACAGTGTTACCAACGGTTGCACCCATAAATACTCTAGATTGGAATTTTACCTAATATACTTCTAAATTTTTATAAAATTAATGACGCAAAGTAGAAAAAATAAGCTAGCTGAAAAAATAGTATATTACACTCGTTTTATAAGACATATTGGCGCATTCGTTCATTTGGGGCACTCGTCGTTGGCGCTCCTCGTGCCCCAAACAAGTCATGCGCCAATTTGACGTCTTATAAAACTTGTATAATAATATACTATTTTCTACTTTGCATTCACAATGCTCACATTGTAACACTGTTTTCGGTGTTACAATTAGCAAATTGTAACACCATTTTTAGTAACTTTTTTCTAAGATTGGTGACATTGATATCAAATGCATGTCAAACGAAAATACACATAACCACAAAAGTAAGCACAAACTGATTTTTTAGAATCGCACAAACTGCGAAGTATGTATATTTTTATACATATTTAAACATGCGTGTTGCATCCTAGGTTTCGTACTACTAGTATATGATGGTATATAATAATTATCAATAATTACTTTTTCACAGATCTTTGAATTTAAGTGACAGATGACAGTGTTACCAACGGTTGCACCCATAAATACTCTAGATTGGAATTTTACCTAATATACTTCTAAATTTTTATAAAATTAATGACGTTTTTTAAGCTTTTTTTGTTAATTAAGTAATAAGAACGCATATTGAATTACATAGTTCGCCTACTGTATGACACTACCGTCCACAATAATGCATTTTAATGTCGCAATATGGTAATTTATTTCTACTTTGATCACTAATTCATACAGCAAACACCTTCAAGTGCATTGGCAAATTGTGCTGCAATCCCAGTTGCCATTATGACGCTAGGTTGGACTTTGGTTGCTAGTTTGGAATGGCAAAACACGCTATACTTGAAATGAGCTAATCAGCCGTACAAATAGCTTGATGTTAAAAATAATTTTACTCCTGCAATCCACATACTTGTGATTCGGACATCAGGTATTTTGAGAGCAATCTGCCCTCTCATAACCAAGTAATTAATTGATGAATAGACCCATATTTTCTCCATATTTTTCTTTATCTTTAGGGATCAAATTATCACACCAACTTACCAGCAATGTTAATGAAACTCCGATATGTCCTAGGGACACATCTCCACAACAAAATAAGCCCATATTCATAACAAATAAACCTTTAGTTTGGTCTCGTTGGTCATTTAATCGTGTACATGTAATCTCAATATTATTGACTATATTACAGGAAGCGACATGACCTGCCTTGTCTCCCCTTACTCACAGTCATCAACCTGCTGAAGTGAAGAAGTGTGGATCTTGGTTAGTAGAGGGCGCGCCGTTTTATTAGCCTATACTATTACATATAGCGGTTGTACTTTCAACGCGCCATCTGTAGTTGGCTAGCAGCATGCTAAAAGTTTCGTACTTTGTCTCAGAGATACCGCCACGTAATGACCCAACTCTTTTACGTGCTCATAACCGCCTAGTCAACGCCGTCCTTAAAGGTACAGACTTTCTAAAACACATAGACATTTTCCAAAAATAATGACAATGGATCTGTAAATTGGTTCTTCTGGTTTAGACTGTCTGTAGAATATTCATCTATCAAATCTATCAAAATTATAAACTCAAAATAAATAGGAAAGCACATGCACATTGCCTAAAATATGTTTATCTCCCTATACTAATTACATTTTCGCCGACATTCGCGATCGAGTAGCTGCAAAATTGGGCTTTTTGATATTACTTTTGACGCTCGAATTGAAAAAAGGACACAATTCCGCGTGGACTGCGCGATATTTTGTAAATTAAATGCGTCAATTTTGAAAAAAATCACGATTTTGCACCTCTTCGGGTGAAGGCGAACCTCGAGAAAATGTCACGTGACGTCTAGAAATTCCGACAAGCGGATCGATGAACGTCAAAAATTTACATTTTTTATCCGTTCCTGCCGACCTTATAAAAGCCGCTCGCTCTCATGTCTTACGATAAGATCCCTCTAAATACCCTTCGCAAAGAGTTTTGAGCAAAAAAACGGCCTTAAAAACAATTTTCGATCAAAAAAATCGATTTTTGTCGAACCGTGTTTTGCTGCTATTACCACAGTAACGTCAAACCCGAAACGCCCCCTGCCGGACATTCGTAACAACAGTAACAGATAGCAGATAACCTAAAATGTATCCTAAAATGTCCATATTGCGAATGTGGACAGGTGGGAAGCTTTAACCACATATTTCTAGAATGCCCAATAATTAAAGTCGAAAATTTTGACATATACACAGAGCTAGTTTTTAACTAAATAATCTGCGGTGTCATCACAATTTCTTTGAAATTCTGCGAGAACTGCCGGTTAAATCTCTTGATAGGACGGTAATTTTGCATCAGCCGAAATAGCTCAGTTGGGAGAGCGTTAGACTGAAGATCTAAAGGTCCCCGGTTCAATCCCGGGTTTCGGCAAAGTTTTTTTTTTTTTTTTAATTTGTTTTATTTTGTCAAGAGACATTAAATAGCCCTCACCCTACCTTCCGACTAAATCGTTGGCACAATAAAGTGCCTAAACACTTTTGCAATTATTTAATTTAATAAAGCCAGAGCCATTTCTGGACGCTACCTAACGTCAGTTCCAGTGACAGAATTACATTTGTCATACTGACATTTAATGTCATGTAATGTCAGTGGCACTGACGTTTGTCAAAATCTGACAATTTGCATACAACCACGAAGGCCGTGGATTCTGTCAAGCCGCTTCTATAAAAGTTAATAGCGCCTAAACCATTCATCCAATTGATCTGTAAATTAGTATACTTATTTAAAATTACTGGAGGATGAGCTGATATCAGTTTGGTCAAAATCAGATAAATCCCTAAGAAGACGCTTGTAACATCTGCCACTTGCGGCTGCAGATTGTTACCGAAAACACTCGAGTTCAGGAAAGTAAAAAAGATTAAGTATCTTATTTATACAAAAATTTATTTAAAATATCTGAGCATTACATACTTCATTAAACACTAAGAAATATCGTAAACATTGCTAATTTATCATATGATTGCTTTCTTCAACAAATAATCAATATCATTATTACAAATAATCGAATATTTATAATATAAATAAACAAACCTTAAAAACTACAGATTACAAGTTACAAAACAATCACAATGTAACAAATACCAAATATATACGTCATTTTTTTTTAAATTTTGCTATATTTACAACTCAAACAAAATAATAATAATAATAATAATAATAATAATAAAGACCACATTTTAAAATTTCAAATAATCAGTCAAATAAAAAAAATTGTATCATAATAATAATACAAATAATATTGATTGAGGCAATAACAAATTATGAACGCAACTTTTTACTCAACATAATCAATACTAATAATAAAAGTACCTTAAAAATATAATACGGATATTTACAGCTTTAATAAAAATCAATTATACTAACTTATCGTTAATCATAGGGAATACAGAACGTCAGAAGTGGTCCACTTTGACCGCCACGCAATTGGCGGCGTGATTCGACGGAAGCAATATGTTATCCCAGTCGGTACAGATGTCGCTTTCAGAGTCTGTCGCTTTTAAGGTTATGCTCAAACTAGGCAATGTGTTTGCATAGTGCGGTATGTTCAGAATTACCGGTTTCTGAAATTCAATACCTAAAAAAAAATATATTTATAGATGTTTCAAACCAAGGAAATCACAGTTGTGTATGCAACCAAATATACAAGTATAATTGGTTGCATATGTCACTGTGCTCTAATTAGTTTAAAACTACTCTACCTTGTGGTCCGCACATGACCAGAGGCGACAACATTGTTTCACCTAAAATCGAAAAAAAAAAAAAAAACAATAAAATAATAAACAAAACAAGAAAAAAAAGAAAAGGTATGTACACTGGTGGAAATAAGAAAAAAAGGTATGATAAAAAATTATACCATTCTCCATATCTAAAGGTGGTGCATTTTCGCAAAGTCTCGGATCTGTAATAACAAAATAGATCTCTTGTTGCACGCCTTCTTCTATGGCATGTTCCGGGATTTCAAGAGACACCCCCCAATACTGATTCACCAATCTTGCGCCCCTCGAATCCACAATGGCAGACGTGATATCTCTTCGATTATAATTAGCGTAGATCTGGCTGGAATTTCTATTGAAGTCTTCCATGGCTCGGTGTTCCATGATGCTATCGGGCACTTGCAATTGTTTCTTGGTCATTTTCGGCGTACCCTCCTTGTTGGTCTTGCCGCGGAAGCCTAGCTTCTTGAGGAATTTGGGCGTGCTAAGACCTTCGGATTTTTGATGCTTGAACGACTGCGTTTTCGACAGTTTTGTCGATTTTTTGTTAGTAGATGATGGGCTGTGATCGGTTAGGTGTGCGATGTTAGGCTGTGATCCGAATAAAGAAGCGCTACTACGTTCCTCACCCCTTAAACTATGAAAAAAAAAAAAAAACGCACGCGTCAGTTTTTTTTATGTATTTATTGTTGTTAGTTTATCGTTGGATTTTACTTGATTGCATGCAATATACAAGCGGTATTCTAAGCTAAAATGTGTGGTTAATAAAGCATTACGAAAGCGGGGTAAAAAAAAAGGTGTAAAAATAAAAAAACTTCTACCTTAACGTGGAACTCTACCCTCAGTTAGTACCTACTGTTGGCCGCTAGTAAGGCGCTGATGTCAGTAGAACCAAAAGTTCTACTTTTTCAAGCATCAACTGGCGCTAGGTGGCGCCACCTATGACCGCGCAACTTTATATCCAGATTTTACAACCAATTATTGCTCTCACCTTAATTACTACAACATATGATCATAATATTGTTATGTCGAGTTTTAGTATAGTATTTAATATTCACAAAGCATTGAAAAAATATATGCAGTGGCCCTTAATACTAGAGAAGTTGATAGATGGCGCTACGCTACAAATATTTATATAATTACGCAGTCATCGATGCGTCAAATTGACGTTTTGTGTTAAAATTTCTTGTGTCATGTAGGAAGGAAAGAGCCTCATAGAAATAGAAAAAGATTGAATAGAAACCATTAGAAATGTATAAGGTACACAAAATTCTCAGTACAATCGCGGAGAATGATACGTAACAACACTGGCGATGGGAACATTATTAATAATAACAATAACAACAATACAAGTTTAGAATTCAACAGGAGGATGCTGAAATTTATCGGACTTATAGGAACACTTTCATATGTCGTAAGTTACCCAAAATTTGTAAAAAAAACGTTTTTTACAAATTTTTATCTCCAATTACTTCAAAACTCAAAGAAGTTATCCCTAATATGTTAAAAAAATCATCCAAATCCGTCAAAGATTACAAAAGATATTGTTGATCAACATTTGAGGTGTCCCAGTATACAGGGTGAAATGGAAATTACTACAAGTCGTATACAGGGTGCTTTTGAAATAATTTACTTAATTTTTTTTTTTAGATTCCAGATCTCATGTTATTGATTTTTGTGTGTTACAATGCCATATTCTACCACGATCGGGTCGTAGTGGTACGATCAGACTACGGGCTAAGTTTAGGTGTAGTTTTTGGACTACGATACTACATGATACCACTCTTCATGGTTGTGCTTCAAATTGCGATCGACTTCTCCCTGCTTATAGGAATCATCATAGTAACAAATCACACCCCCACACTTCTAATACAGTTTTTTTTTTATATTTTTCCTTCGTTTCAGAATAAAAAGAGTTTTTTGATACCAGCTCTGGTCTACCACGGATTCAGGTGTATTTTATCAGTTTCGGCGATTGTCGAATTCGAGCAATATGTCCCGGAAATGCAACCGTACATTGCGGAGACGCCGGAAAATAATATTGACGTAGATACGGTTAGGATGCTATTGCTGTGTTTTGCGGCAATCGAAATTTTCTCTTGGCTGTGTATATTCTTATTTTTCTGCCAACTCACCGGAGTCGGCTTCATACTCAGAGGCTCTCGCTATGTTCATAATTAAAGTATCTTTTTTGAATTTGTTTTTTTTTCTTTTTTACTTTTTGACTAATATGCAAAGGGACCAGACGTCTTTGCAAACTTTTAACTAAATAAAATAGGTAGTGTAGTTCCGGAATGTTAAATTTCATAACTAGAAAGAATTTAAATTCAATTCAAAACTTTCTGAGTAAAAATGCAATAAAAAGACTTAGGTTAGGAAAAATCAGTTTCAGTAAAACAGCAGGTAGTCTCAAGTATATATTTAACTTATCTTTAGTCAAGAATGTTGCATTTTGGAACTGGAAAGAGTTTAATTTGAAAAAACCAGATGCAATAAAACAACAGGTAGTCCCAATAATCAATAAACCTGTCTTAGGTCAGGAATGTTGTATTTTATGACTAGAAAGAATTTAATTCACAAAAACCAGATGCAATAAAACAGCAGGTAGTCTCAATTATATCTTTAACTTATGTTTAGTCAAGAATGTTGCATTTTGGAACTGGAAAGAGTTTAATTTGAAAAAACCAGATGCAATAAAACAACAGGTAGTCCCAATAATCAATAAACCTGTCTTAGGTCAGGAATGTTGTATTTTATGACTAGAAAGAATTTAATTCACAAAAACCAGATGCAATAAAACAAAAGGTAGTCCCAATAATCAATAAACCTGTCTTAGGTCAGGAATGTTGTATTCTATGACTAGAAAGAATTTAATTCACAAAAACCAGATGCAATAAAACAGCAGGTAGTCTCAATTATATCTTTAACTTATGTTTAGTCAAGAATGTTGCATTTTGGAACTGGAAAGAGTTTAATTTGAAAAAACCAGATGCAATAAAACAACAGGTAGTCCCAATAATCAATAAACCTGTCTTAGGTCAGGAATGTTGTATTTTATGACTAGAAAGAATTTAATTCACAAAAACCAGATGCAATAAAACAACAGGTAGTCCCAATAATCAATAAACCTGTCTTAGGTCAGGAATGTTGTATTTTATGACTAGAAAGAATTTAATTCACAAAAACCAGATGCAATAAAACAGCAGGTAGTCTCAATTATATCTTTAACTTATGTTTAGTCAAGAATGTTGCATTTTGGAACTGGAAAGAGTTTAATTTGAAAACACCAGATGCAATAAAACAACAGGTAGTCCCAATAATCAATAAACCTGTCTTAGGTCAGGAATGTTGTATTTTATGACTAGAAAGAATTTAATTCACAAAAACCAGATGCAATAAAACAAAAGGTAGTCCCAATAATCAATAAACCTGTCTTAGGTCAGGAATGTTGTATTCTATGACTAGAAAGAATTTAATTCACAAAAACCAGATGCAATAAAACAGCAGGTAGTCTCAATTATATCTTTAACTTATGTTTAGTCAAGAATGTTGCATTTTGGAACTGGAAAGAGTTTAATTTGAAAAAACCAGATGCAATAAAACAACAGGTAGTCCCAATAATCAATAAACCTGTCTTAGGTCAGGAATGTTGTATTTTATGACTAGAAAGAATTTAATTCACAAAAACCAGATGCAATAAAACAACAGGTAGTCCCAATAATCAATAAACCTGTCTTAGGTCAGGAATGTTGTATTTTATGACTAGAAAGAATTTAATTCACAAAAACCAGATGCAATAAAACAGCAGGTAGTCTCAATTATATCTTTAACTTATCTTTAGTCAAGAATGTTGCATTTTGGAACTGGAAAGAGTTTAATTTGAAAAAACCAGATGCAATAAAACAACAGGTAGTCCCAATAATCAATAAACCTGTCTTAGGTCAGGAATGTTGTATTTTATGACTAGAAAGAATTTAATTCACAAAAACCAGATGCAATAAAACAGCAGGTAGTCTCAATTATATCTTTAACTTATGTTTAGTCAAGAATGTTGCATTTTGGAACTGGAAAGAGTTTAATTTGAAAACACCAGATGCAATAAAACAACAGGTAGTCCCAATAATCAATAAACCTGTCTTAGGTCAGGAATGTTGTATTCTATGACTAGAAAGAATTTAATTCACAAAAACCAGATGCAATAAAACAAAAGGTAGTCCCAATAATCAATAAACCTGTCTTAGGTCAGGAATGTTGTATTCTATGACTAGAAAGAATTTAATTCACAAAAACCAGATGCAATAAAACAGCAGGTAGTCTCAATTATATCTTTAACTTATGTTTAGTCAAGAATGTTGCATTTTGGAACTGGAAAGAGTTTAATTTGAAAAAACCAGATGCAATAAAACAACAGGTAGTCCCAATAATCAATAAACCTGTCTTAGGTCAGGAATGTTGTATTTTATGACTAGAAAGAATTTAATTCACAAAAACCAGATGCAATAAAACAACAGGTAGTCCCAATAATCAATAAACCTGTCTTAGGTCAGGAATGTTGTATTTTATGACTAGAAAGAATTTAATTCACAAAAACCAGATGCAATAAAACAGCAGGTAGTCTCAATTATATCTTTAACTTATCTTTAGTCAAGAATGTTGCATTTTGGAACTGGAAAGAGTTTAATTTGAAAAAACCAGATGCAATAAAACAACAGGTAGTCCCAATAATCAATAAACCTGTCTTAGGTCAGGAATGTTGTATTTTATGACTAGAAAGAATTTAATTCACAAAAACCAGATGCAATAAAACAGGAGGTAGTCCCAGTAATAAATAAACTTGTCTTAGTCGTAGTTTTTTATGATTGGATCGAAAAAATATAATACAAATACAATATCAACAGAACAAAAAGCGCTGTGTTAAATTTGGTGACAAACATCGAGCAGCAAGCAAAAAAAAAATCATAAAACTTCACGCTAAACCTACCTAGAAATTAGACATCGAAAGTGTATAGCAGAATCCTACGCAATGCAATAAAAACAATTTAAATTCAGTTAGTCTCTGAAAAGTATTTTTGATCAATACACAAAAGAAACAGAACAAAATAGATGAATCGATAGAGAAAAATGTATAACAGAAAACCAAAGAAGGACAGAAGTACAAGAGAAAGAAAATGAAGGAAAGATAAAGGAAAAATACAAGGTCAAAAAAAAAGCAAAAGCAGTAGGTAGGCAACATGCTAACAAAAAAAAAACAATTTCAGACACTTGCAAATATAGCAAACAATGGGTGCGTTCAGCAAACTCAACATTCGCCTACTCATAAAAATCCCTAGCATTCAAGAAAACTATTTTGACGAGTTTATTTCGATGAGTTTGCTGAACGTGCCCATTATCAAATAATACAACAAACAATATAAACACGACAAACAACCAGTGTACATACAAACAACATAAGAAAACCAAAACCTACCTTAAATTGTGGTGCAGAGGTTTGCGGTAGAGCTCAAATGCAGACCCTCTTTGCTCCCTGGAACCTTGAAGATCGACGATATTCGGTCGTTCAGGTGGCCTGTTATCAATCATATCTCCATCCATGTTGTAAGGATTTTCATGTTGAGAGATCGGGGCAATTTCACTACGTGAAGCATACGAAATACTCGTGTGACGTCTGGATTCGTAAGGGGGCGCCATGTCATAGTGGCCATGTGCGTTCGAGTTGTATCTGACCGCCGTTTCCGTATGCCAATTGTTCTGAAGGACGTTGTTCTGAGGCATGTTATTGTAATAGTAGTCCTGGTGCATGTTTGGGGAACGGTGGTCCTAACAAATCGATTATTGTAGAAAAAAGTAAACAAAAAAAGAACAAAAAGAGACGTTAAAGAAAAAAACTCACCACTGGATTGCTGTGGCTTTTTCCATGTTGGTATGGTAAAGGTGGTTGCATCATTCCATCTCCTTGACCATAGTTCCCTTGCCCTTTGTACGGCGGTTTGTAGTTCTTCGGTTTTGGAGGAGGTATCGGTTTATACATGTTTGGAGGCCCATTTGGAAGCATGTGATTCATCTGATTGTCGAAGCCGTTATTTTTCATTTGATTGTGGTGATGCTGCGGCGATTGGTGAATGCTCAAGTGAGACTGCGATAAATCCTGATGGGAACTTCTTGAATAATCTTGCACAGAACTACAAAAATCATCAAAAAAACATTTTCTTTCACACATTTCGAAGTTTGAACTACTGGAAATTGCGAAATATAATGTCCCAATGTTCCCAATGACAATAAAATTGTAATTAAAGTGATTTTTATTCTTGTTGAAGGTTAGAATTAATGGAGTAAAAAGTTTGAAGAACTGCTGTTTTGGTAGGTATTCCTATTAAATGTCATACATTGAAAGATTTTTAAATAGAAACTCCTTGGGTTCATTTTATCGTTAACTGATACTCATGACAAAAGAATTGGCTATTTTTATGACTTTACACACCTGTTGAAAGTATAAGACCTTATAAGACCAGAGATTCCGGCTGTCACAGTATGTAAACAAGGTCAAACATAACCTAACACGCTCGGATACGTTCGAGATTTCAGGAATTTGATTATTATTTAGCAGTGTGAGTCAACTCTACGTACCTATACTTTCCATAATCCGTCTTGGTTTCCATATGGTGCGACTTGGAAGGCGTCAACTGCTTCCCTGGAGACCTAGTATACCTAAACAAAGCAAAACCGACGATTTAAAACAAACGAAAAGCGTTGAAATGCTCTTTTTGGCGTTTTCACTAACCTATACATGTCGGATCTGTCTTGCATCCTCTGATGCATCTGTTCCATGCCTGTTTGATCTTTTTCGAGGATCATCTCTCTAGAGTGTCTAGGGCTTTGGTCGACGACGCCGGGGTCGTTGCCGGGTGGCGGCATACCGTATTTGAGGTCAAGTTTCGAGCCCAGTCTATCGTGGCGATGGTTTTGCTGGTCCCATCTGGGTACCGGCGGATACTTTGAGGGACTATTCTGTACATTGGGACTGCCCGGCTCTATTTTTGAGAGAGTTGTTTTCAGATCATCGTGTGCGTTTGGTATTATTCTAGTGTTACCTAGTTGCTTGCCGTTCTGGTTGTTGAACGAGTCGTAACTAGACAGGGAGTCCTAAAATTGCAGATTTCTTTTATAACGATCTTTTGCATGCATGTAGAGTGTTGAGCACAGTGATATATGCAACCAATTATACCCGTATATTTGGTTGCATACACAACTGTGCTCTCCTTGGTTTGAAACATCTATACTTACTGATTTCGAATTCTGACTCCGTTCCAACGACCCCAACTTATTAGCAAAACTCTGATTGTTCTCCAAATTCTGCTCCTGATCATTCGGCTGTGTGACCTTTGTCCCAAACAATCTTTCATGCGCCGAACGCCTGCCAACAAGAACAAAATAAAACAACAACATAAACAAATAGTTTAACCTCAAAATAACCCTCTTTTTCCTCAAATCCCTTACCCATTTGACTTAGTAGGCGTTGCTGTCAAACTTAACGGTTTGACAGCTCTGTCGACTCTAGGCGGTAAATCGGGGGCAGTCCCGTATATCCCCTCCCTAGCCGGCGACTGTTCGTTGACACTCATGCCTTTGCCATGGTTAAAATGGCCGTGCAAAGTGCTGGTCTGCCGTTTATGAGCCCCATTTTTCGCGTAATCTTCGTTGGTACGCTGCTCGGACTTGCCGTAAATATTTTCGGGGTTGTGCTGTTGGAAATTTCCCGCGGATTTGCTATAGTTTGGAGGATCGTCGGAGTTGAGGACCTCTTGGGATTCAGACATGTAGTTCATGTCTTTGCCGGTAGGTGTCGTCGGCGTCTGCGGTTCGCTTGACGTTTGGGCGTTAAAGCCGTATCTTGTGTCGTACGTTGGCTAGAGAATTAATCAAATGGAGAAACGTTGCATCTGCTAATATATCTTTTGTTTGTTATTTACCTGATATGGTGGTAAAATGTCATTTGGGTTGCTGTCTGGCATGACAACACTCGGATCGGAACTAGCCTTAGTCAAACGACCGTTATTGCTCCCGTTTCCTGATAGACCGGGAGAAACGGGAGGGCCGGGACTGTGTTCCAGGTCGCTTTCCGGTGAACTAGCGTATGACAAACGAAGCGACGACATAGGAAACAGGAAGTCATCGGACAGAGATTCTTCAGGCTAAAATGTACATTACAAGATGGCGTTCACAATGAGCTGAATACTAGCAGTGAAAATTACTTGCCTAGCAATAAAAACCATACAAACATTACAACAAGTATTAAGAGAAAAAAAGAACAACAAACAAAAGCAAGAGTTGTGAATTCGGTTAGGTCAACAATGTTTGTTAGTAAAGCGTGATGATTTGGAAGAAACTAGGAATGTATATTAATTGTAATCGCCGAAAAAAAAATTTCTTTTGGGTTTCAGTGGAAATACGTGTTTTGGGGTCTCTTGAATCGATTGCAATGATTTCTGTTGCTTGCTACTGGCTGCTAACAACATAGTGTGACCAGTCAGCAGCGCTGTTTTACCAGTTTGCGTGTGTTAGGTTCAAATGAACTATCTGGCGACTGTGGCAAACGGGGGGGCGGCAAACTGGGCGGCTGCTTTTAAGACTCAATTAATCTGGAATATAAACTAACAATAATGAGAGAAAAAAATCTCTCGAGGTGGCAGGGACCAAAAATACGTGGAGGCAGCAATTTAAGATAGATACAATGGAAATTAAAGATATCAAAAAATGCAGAAAAATTAAATCAATTTGAACCAAATTTAATCTGAATAAGTCCAATGGGGTCCACCCCGGATATTTTTTATGTGCCACCGTTGCTATCAAAAATGTATATCATGTCAAATTAAACATTACAAAAACAAAACATAAACAAGAAAACAAACAAAATACAGAACACCCACAACATTTTTCAACAAAAAATATACTGACAAAGCATAAAACAAACGCTAAATATCCCCAAAACATTCTTCCTTTATAACCTCATTCCTAACATCAAATCTAATGGGAACAGGATACAAAGCCTCATAATTCGGATAGGCCAAAAACCGATCATTAATTTTATACTTTAAATCATTATCCCCATTATCAGCACCATTACGATTTCCAAAATTATTATTGAGCTTAGGTTTCAAAAACTCGTAGATGTTCTCGCGACATCTCCCAGCGGATTTGAGGTTATGATAAGCGGTAGTAGGTTTAGCGCTAGTAGAATAAGCGTTAGTAGCGCCGTAGCGGCGATTAGACACACTAATAGGTTCAACTGTCGAAGAGATACTTGCATATGCGAGATTTTGATAGATATCGAGTGATTCTTGTTGTCGCTGATAGGCGGCGCTGTTCAAACTACTCTGGCTATGACTATGACACGACTCTACCGGATGGAAATTATGATTGTATGATCTGGGGGCAACTTGGGGACTGGCGTACATGGAAATGGGGAAATTACGTCTCGCCCTGGGGCGTGACATTCGGTAGTGGGCGGGGAGGGAACGTGCTCGGGGTTGGTGGTGGCTTGTATGGAAATAAATATCGGAAAACATATCGTAATTCATGTTCTGAAAGAGAAGAAAAGTAATTGTTAACCTAGAAGTAACCATCACCGAAGGAAACCATAACCTAAAACCTAAGCGCTAAAAGGTAGGAAGTTTTTTTGAGGTTATGTGTTGAAAACGCGGTTTACCTTGCTCTCGCTCATCCAGAGGGCGCTTGTCTGCTGTTTGTCGATGATCTCGCGGACTTTCCTATACCAGGTGTCGCTGTTGTCATTTAGGGTTATTGTTGAGCAAAATATGTGACTCCAGACTTTGTCTAATTTCTGGCATTGTTCCAGGAGTTTTTTCGAACTTTTATGTGCAGATCTGTTTTGTAGAATAAAAATAAAATAAAAAAATTTATTTAATAGAGTTTTGGAGCAACATTTTCACTTACTTTGGTAAACCTTGTCTCAACTGCTTGACGACAATCTTAGTTTCCGCCTTAAAAAACAATACTATGGGATATAGCTGCGCGTAATTCAATCTTTCGACCGCGTTAGGAGTTATATCCAATAATGCATGTTTTCCGGTTGATATAACCTCTCTGATCGCCGATAATCGTATGATATTCGAAGAATTCTTTGATTTTTCCTCGACGTTACTATCCAACTCTACAAAACCAGAAAAAAAATAAAATAAATTATAGAAAAACTTCTCAATTTAAAATACTTACGGGGTGAAATGAATTTATCTGGGAAATCCTTCAGTAACTTATCTCGGGCTACATCAGAAATTGGACCAAATAAAATTACAGGTCTTGTGAATCCCGGATGTTTCAAAACTACACGTTCGTAAGCAGGGAATTTAGACACTGTATCTGAAAATAAAATGTCGTCCCAATGTTCCTAAAAATTAATAATATTATTGCCAGCGCCTGTGGAACGTCTTATGATGTCCAAAAAAAAAATGTTTACCTTTCCTAAACTCTTTGATCTTCTATTTGAACTCCTCCGTCTCCTGAAGAAGTTACCTCTTGATTCATTAGCAGACATTTCTTTCTTAGTAGCGTTAAATTGAGCAGTTGCCAGTTCTTCAGCCCGTGCCTTATTAGGAATTATGCCCTTTTGTATCTCCTGATTATTTCGACCTTTAATTAACGTAAGAGTAACAAAAAATCTCTCCTTCTGGGCTAAAAAACTTACCTATTCGAAAAACTTGCCAACATCCAACCACGCCATTATACAAGGTATCGATGACGTGAAAAATATCACCGGATTTAAAAGATAACTCCCCTTTAGCTGGACTGTCGTAATGAAAATGAGTCTTGATATAAAAACTATCACCCTTTTGCGAAGCAACGATATTATCGTACTCTTCTTTACAATATTGCACTATAAGCTCAATTCGATCTTGCAAACTAAGCAAGAATAAAACGGCTTCTTCCCTTGTTACACCTGACATATCCATATCATTAACCTATAAGGTTTTTATACAAAATTAAATAGTAAAAAATAAAAATGTAATCTTAAAATACAGTCTTTGTGAAAGCAGAAGTGAGTTTGCAAAAAATATAGTTACTTTTAGTATTTTATCGCCTGGTTGTAAGCCCTGCAGGGAGGCGGGGCTTCCCGGTTGGACGGCTGTCACAAAAATGCCGACAAAGTTGCCACCTGTCAAACGGATGCCGACGGAGCCCTCTTTATGGAATGTTATGAATCTTGCGTCAGGGCTGAAATATTATAATACATACTTATAGAGTTTTTTAAGTAAAGTTTAGACACATTTCTTAAATATTACTACACAACCGCTGAGTTTGCTGAACGCGTCCAATACTCTTCTGTGATAAAAATAAACAAAGTCTTGAAAATTTAATTAAATTAGATAGGACTTACATTGGTTGTTGTTTTGTCTTCAAAATGATCGGATCTTCATCATATAAACGTCCACCTCTTGTATAGTAGTCTGAAAACATAACAAGTACATTATAACCTACAAAATGTTTAATTTTTTTTACTATAATGATAATAATTTACCTTCTGGTCTAGGTGGGGGTGGCCTTGGCGGTTCATCTCTACCCTTTGATCGACCATAACTATTCCTATCTAATTGATTTAGATTATCTTGCGATAGGGGACCCCGCAGGCGCCCCCTAGGGGCTAAATTACTCTTATCATCGGTCAGTGAATTTGGACCACTATTCGGATCAAGTTTGTCCTCAAATCCGTTCGTATTGAGGTTGGGGTTCCTCGTAGGCGGTTGAACGTAAAGATTTTGATTCGAATAGCTTTGATGACCCGATGTCAAAAAGTCATCCCCTATTTTTGAAAAATCAACATTGAATATATAGGTTCTTTGTACTCGTTTTCTATAGATTCAAGGGTGCTGAATAAGAATCTGGAGTTAAAATTGGAAAATCTTGCACGGTTTTCGAGAAACGTAATTTTGAAATGTAAAAAAATTGTCGTAGAGATTTTTTGGGTTCGGATTTGTATTCAGCACCCTTGAGTATGTAGAAAACGAGTACCCACTTGCCATACCTAAAGCAAAGTTTTCGAATGACTTAGTGTTTAGAATATATAGGTTCTTTGTGCTCGTTTTCTACAAATTCAAGGGTGCTGAATAAGAATCCGAACACAAAATTGGAAAATATTGCACAGTTTTCGAGAAAAGTAATTTTGAAGTGCAAAAAAAAATCGTAGAGATTTTTTGGGTTCGGATTTGTATTCAGCACCCTTGAGTATGTAGAAAACGAGTATACACTTGCCATACCTAAAGCAAAGTTTTCGAGTGACTTAGTGTTTAGAATATACAGGTTCTTTGTGCTCGTTTTCTACAAATTCAAGGGTGCTGAATAAGAATCCGAACAGAAAATTGGAAAATATTGCACAGTTTTCGAGAAAAGTAATTTTGAAATGTAAAAAAATTATCGTAGAGATTTTTTGGGTTCGGATTTGTATTCAGCACCCTTGAGTATGTAGAAAACGAGTATACACTTGCCATACCTAAAGCAAAGTTTTCGAGTGACTTAGTGTTTAGAATATATAGGTTCTAGGTGCTCGTTTTCTACAAATTCAAGGGTGCTGAATAAGAATCCGGACTCAAAAGTGGCAAATATTGCACGGTTTTCGAGAAAAGTAATTTTGAAATGTAAAAAAATTGTCGTAGAGATTTTTTGGGTTCGGATTTGTATTCAGCACCCTTGAGTATGTAGAAAACGAGTATACACTTGCCATACCTAAAGCAAAGTTTTCGAGTGACTTAGTGTTTAGAATATATAGGTTCTAGGTGCTCGTTTTCTACAAATTCAAGGGTGCTGAATAAGAATCCGGACTCAAAAGTGGCAAATATTGCACGGTTTTCGAGAAAATTAATTTTGAAATGTAAAAAAATTGTCGTAGAGATTTTTTGGGTTCGGATTTGTATTCAGCACCCTTGAGTATGTAGAAAACGAGTATACACTTGCCATACCTAAAGCAAAGTTTTCGAGTGACTTAGTGTTTAGAATATATAGGTTCTAGGTGCTCGTTTTCTACAAATTCAAGGGTGCTGAATAAGAATCCGGACTCAAAAGTGGCAAATATTGCACGGTTTTCGAGAAAAGTAATTTTGAAATGTAAAAAAATTATCGTAGAGATTTTTTGGGTTCGGATTTGTATTCAGCACCCTTGAGTATGTAGAAAACGAGTATACACTTGCCATACCTAAAGCAAAGTTTTCGAGTGACTTAGTGTTTAGAATATATAGGTTCTTTGTACTCGTTTTCTACAAATTCGAGGGTGCTGAATAAGAATCCGGACTCAAAACTGGAAAATCTTGCACGGTTTTCGAGAAAAGTAATTTTGAAATGTAAAAAAATTATCGTAGAGATTTTTTGGGTTCGGATTTGTATTCAGCACCCTTGAGTATGTAGAAAACGAGTATACACTTGCCATACCTAAAGCAAAGTTTTCGGGTAACTTGGTGACTTACCCTTGTAAAAATTGTTGACGGCACCTGTCGTACTCACTGAGCTCTGCGTCTGGTGCATTACATTTGGAGGTACGTTATCCCTACTGACCGTAACGTGCAGTTTATCCTTACTGGAATCGATAATTTTTTTCGCCTCTTTCAGCGACATGAGATCATTGCAGTTTGTATTATTCAATTTCACTATAAAATCACCCTCGGTGAGCACCTGATTGGTACTCAATAACTGCTCCCTGGCTTTCGCCGATATTTCTTTTATGAACAATTTACATCCCAAAACAATACCAAAATCTTCTTTTTTAGAATTTTTTGTAAGGGTGACTTTCGGCGGTAAAGGATTGATGCCCAGAGCGGCTAGGGGTGTCCCCGGATATGACGCATTCATACTGTGACTATGGTGGATCGTACGTCTTTTTACAACAAGAACTACAGTGTCACCTGAATCACGTAACACCTGAACTGCTGTAGCATAATCTACATTTTGTAACGATATTCCGTTCACAGATATTATCCTATCATTAACCCTAAAATTACGAAAAAAAAAACGCATTGCTTAATAAAAGCTTAATAAAAAGCTTAATAAAAAAAATCATAAAAAAACTCACTGAAGCAATCTTTCGGCGGGCCCAGAGGCCAGTACGTCACTGACCGCGATGCTAGGATCTCCAGAGGCAAAATGCGGGTTGTCACGACCACCGGAAACGGCAATCCCGAACCCATATCCGGGTACTCTCGTCACAGTAACCTGCTTAAACTCCCAACCTCTCTCCTACAAAAAAAACAGGAAAAAATTAAAAAAACAATCACAAAAACACAAAATTAAAAAACACACAATATAATTACAACCCAAACAACCAATAAAATCATCCCTGGAAAGGTCCGATTGTGGAAAATTCGTGGATTGAAGCTGGACGAGTTCGCAATGACACTTCTGACAGCGGACGATCATCATGGAAAACCATGAATTATGTAGATATTGCACACACAATGTAAATATCAACGCCTACAAGGTATAATAGCAGTGGTACGAAACACCTGTCCTGTGCGAAGCGACGACGATGTGATTTACTAACAAGTTTTCTGATGGCTTCCTTGACGTGGGACAGAGTGAGAAAAGGCTATATTGTGGTTTCTTGGGAGCATAGATAGAGCGAGATGGATATAGAAACCATATTTCTCTGTTTTAAACTGTTGGGTGTAGTTTATCTACCTATACTAATTACGAACTTTCAAGTGTAGGGCGCGTTCAGCGGAATCGCCCATTTTCGCCGACATTTGCGATCGAGCAGCTGCAAAATTGGGCTTTTCGATATTACTTTTGACGCTCGAATTGAAAAAAGGACACAATTCCGCGTAGACTGCGCGATATATTGTAAATTAAATGCGTCAATTTTGAAAAAAAAATCACGTTTTTGCACCTCTTCGGGTGAAGGCAAACCTCGAGAAAATGTCACGTGACGTCTAGAAATTCCGACAAGCGGATCGATGAACGTCAAAAATTTACATTTTTTATCCGTTCCTGCCGACCTTATAAAAGCCGCTCGCTCTCATGTCTTACGATAAGATCCCTCTAAATACCCTTCGCAAAGAGTTTTGAGCAAAAAAACGGCCTTAAAAACAATTTTCGATCCAAAAAATCGATTTTTGTCGACCCATGTTTTGCTGCTATTACCACAGTAACGTCAAACCCGAAACGCCCCCTGCCGGACATTCGTAACAACAGTAACAGATAGCAGATAACCTAAAATGTATCCTAAAATGTCCATATTGCGAATGTGGACAGGTGGAAAGCCTTAACCACATATTTCTAGAATGCCCAATAACTAAAATCGAAAATTTTGACATATACACAGAGCTAGTCTACCTATACTAATTGCGAACTTTCAAATGTAAGGCGCGTTCAGCGGAATCGCCCATTTTCGCCGACATTTGCGATCGAGTAGCTGCAAAATTGGGCTTTTCGATATTACTTTTGACGCTCGAATTGAAAAAAGGACACAATTCCGCGTGGACTGCGCGATATATTGTAAATTAAATGCGTCAATTTTGAAAAAAAAATCACGTTTTTGCAGCTCTTCGGGTGAAGGCGAACCTCGAGAAAATGTCACGTGACGTCTAGAAATTCCGACAAGCGGATCGATGAACGTCAAAAATTTACATTTTTTATCCGTTCCTGCCGACCTTATAAAAGCCGCTCGCTGTCATGTCTTACGATAAGATCCCTCTAAATACCCTTCGCAAAGAGTTTTGAGCAAAAAAACGGCCTTAAAAACAATTTTCGATCCAAAAAATCGATTTTTGTCGACCCGTGTTTTGCTGCTATTACCACAGTAACGTCAAACCCGAAACGCCCCCTGCCGGACATTCGTAACAACAGTAACAGATAGCAGATAACCTAAAATGTATCCTAAAATGTCCATATTGCGAATGTGGACAGGTGGGAAGCCTTAACCACATATTTCTAGAATGCCCAATAACTAAAATCGAAAATTTTGACATATACACAGAGCTAGTTTAATGTCTAAATTGGAGAAAATTCTGATCAAAAAATAATGTTGTAATGGTTAAAATTTGATAATAATAGTAATATGTAGCAATGTACATTTTGCGAACACTTTATTTGTAAAGTGATCTCTTATCATTAATCCATAAAGCAAATAGTAAAATTACAGATCAACGCGACTGCCACAAGCCTAGTGTCGTATCGCGTATACGTTTGGATTGCAAAATCGACGCTGTCGTCAGCTTTTGGCGCGATGCAATTGCATTGTGGTATTGCGGCAAGGTCCCAACATTCTCCGTACACAGAAGAAAGAAAGGGTCGTACGCCGAGCACAAGACCAACGCGAGACAAAGAAGAAGTATTACGACAGGAGACTTGTACCTCGGCTAAATTCTCTCAGCAGATACATATACCCCCAGGTACATATACCTGCTACATTAGTCACCGTCGCAATTAATAGCGACAACGCATTTTTACGACTCTCTGTAGGTACAGTCTATAGCAATTGTTAAGAAAACATTTTCCGTTACGCAAGCGAAATTGCGACTGAGTCGTTTTCACGTTGTCTTTGTAATTAGGTATGCTACATTAAAGGAAGGAAAATCGAAGGGTTTTCATGTCGATACGAGGCCTAGTTTCTCAGATACGTGTGTCACTTGAAAAATAAAGTTTTTCACACAGATTCCAACTTGCAGAGTGTCGCTTACTGTCGTTTAAACATTGCTGTTTGTCTTTATATCGCTAGGTCTCAGAAAGTAAGCGTGGGCGAACCACTCTACCACAGCTAAAGGCCTTTTATCGGCTGCATAATCAGTATTATGCACCTGCAGACGAGAGGTGTGTCATATTACCTCAGGCTAAAGGCTTTGCTTCGTTTATATCCAACCAAAACTTTTAACAGATTCTCATATCATTGGCATTGTTGTGTAGTTCAATGGTCATATACCAAAAATTACAGACCTATTATTATTCAAAATATAATTTGTGTGAACAGAACAGGTGAACCAACCGTGTGTGCCGACAATGAGACATTGAAATCTCAAAACAAACACGAAGAAACAAAATAAACACTTCTATATACTTGCTTGCCGAGCACCTGCCCGGCAAGCAGAAAGTCGTGGGTTCAGATCCTACCATAACAGGTCATTTTTTCCATTGGTGTACGTAGTGAAAAAACGAGATTAATCTTTATCTATATTTAATTCCTACGTTTCTGATTCCAAATTTCATATCTATCTACCTATACTAATTACGAACTTTCAAGTGTAGGGCGCGTTCAACGGAATCGCCCATTTTCGCCGACATTTGCGATCGAGTAGCTGCAAAATTGGGCTTTTCGATATTACTTTTGACGCTCGAATTGAAAAAAGGACACAATTCCGCGTGGACTGCGCGATATTTTGTAAATTAAATGCGTCAATTTTGAAAGAAAATAACGTTTTTTCACATTGTCGAGTGAAGGCGAACCTCGAGAAAATGTCACGTGACGTCTAGCGGTTCCGTTCAAGCCGATTGATAAACGTCAAAAAAGTACATTTTTCGTCGCTTCCTGCTGACCTTATAATCGACGTTTCCCTTCATGTCTTACGACAAAATCCCTCCAAATACCCTTCGGACCGAGTATTGAGCAAAAAATCGCGTCGAAAACGCATTTTCGGCCGGCAATCTTGCAATTTGTCAAGGTGTGTTTTGCCTCGATAAAGTGGGCGTGGCCTGTTTAGGGGAAAATCTGGTGATATCACTAGACCGTATACTGGGTGATTTTTCGTTTATACTATTCAAGCAATTCCGACAAATTGCTTATGAACGATAACACAAGTATTTTTTGTTTTTTTGAAAATATTTTCTGCCCCATAGAAATCTTTCCATGTTTGCGTTTGCACTCAACTAATATAAGCACAAACTAAACCAAACTGTGACTAGAGGCTCGTTAGGACATAAGAATAGCTATAAATCACTAGTCTACCTATACTAATTGCGAACTTTCAAGTGTAGGGTGCGTTCAGCGGAATCACCCATTTTCGCCGACATTTGCGATCGAGTAGCTGCAAAATTGGGCTTTTCGATATTACTTTTGACGCTCGAATTGAAAAAAGGACACAATTCCGCGTGGACTGCGCGATATATTGTAAATTAAATGCGTCAATTTTGAAAAAAATCACGCTTTTTCACCTCGTCGAGTGAAGGCGAACCTCGAGAAAATGTCACGTGACGTCTAGAAATTCCGACAAGCGGACCGATGAACGTCAAAAATTTACATTTTTTATCCGTTCCTGCCGACCTTATAAAAGCCGCTCGCTCTCATGTCTTACGATAAGATCCCTCTAAATACCCTTCGCAAAGAGTTTTGAGCAAAAAAACGGCCTTAAAAACAACTTTCGATCCAAAAAATCGATTTTTGTCGACCCGTGTTTTGCTGTTATTACCACAGTAACGAACGTCAAACCCGAAACGCCCCCTGCCGGACATTCGTAACAACAGTAACAGATAGCAGATAACCTAAAATGTATCCTAAAATGTCCATATTGCGAATGTGGACTGGTGGGAAGCCTTAACCACATATTTCTAGAATGCCCAATAGCTAAAATCGAAAATTTTGACTGATACACAGAGCTAGTTTAACTACTATATACGGTCAAACCCAATTAACTCTGTCAAAATGTGTGACCGTATCAAATTTTCCATAGATAATTACGAAAAAATAATTCAACCAACATTTAATAATAATTTACCGGAAGTTCGCGATCAGTGGACTAGAACAAAACGCCGTTTCTTCGCCAATTGAAACAATAAGGGGATTGAAAATATGCGGCATTGTCGGTGAAGTTTCTCTGCGGATGAGAAAGTATCGCAGTGGATATTCGAAATTGAAAAGAAATATCTTCCCAGTTCTATTCAGAATGGCGAAAATGATCGGATATAATAAATAAGATGAGATAATGATGAGTGGAGTCATAGAGTGTACGTACAGCTTAGCAATGGTCTTAAATTATGACAAGTCAGAACTTCACGCCGCGCTCAAGGAGTGTTGCAAGTGACATTGGTATGAGAGGTGAATTTGTATCATTGTTCTGGCTTTCGAGCTAAAGACACACCTTCTTTTTTATGCCTGGAAAAACTGTAGTAAATATTGCAATGCATACCGAATAGTGGAACAACCAGTTAAAGTATTCTCTTCGACCCCAAATAAAATGCGTTCCGATTATCAATAGCTAAACTACTTCTTCGTTGACTGCAGCCCGAGATTCTTAAAAAAACTTAGTCCAGATTCACACCAAAAATATCTAGAAAAGCGTTAGCCAACGAGGTCACTGGGGACATTTAATGAAGACGTGAAAAGAGAAAAGACAGACTCAGGCAACGGAGTGGAAGTGAAACCAGGGCCCGCCTATATCTGCCTGAGCTGTAAATAACTTAAGGCATAACGAGTCAGTAGCAACTAACAGTGGAAAAGACGAACGAACCAGTTCCATCGATTCCATCCACCACCCTTTCTTTCGTCAAGAGATACGACGAAGCGGATCGGACGTGCCTGGAAGCAGAAGGCCGGCAGAAAAACGAAAAAAGGACGTAGGCGACCTTGCAGGCCACTATGGTGCACCTGTTCTTCTGTACATTTCGCCGTACTATAGATTAAGGATCAACAAAATCACTAGCTAGCAGGTAGAAAATTCGAAAAGTCCTGTTTGCTATCTTTTACCACAATTAAGCCACGGTCACACTACGCTGTTTACCAGCAAAAGTACTGCTGCCGCTGGTGGGCTGGCAACTGAAATATTGTACATACAAGATTTCGAGTCTTCAAAGTTAGTGGAACGTCGGGTGGAGTTTTTTTTTTCTACACAATAAACTAGCTCTATGTATATGTCAAAATTTTCGATTTTAGTTATTGGGCATTCTAGAAATATGTGGTTAAGGCTTCCCACCTGTCCACATTCGCAATATGGACGTTTTAGGATACATTTTAGGTTATCTGCTATCTGTTACTGTTGTTACGAATGTCCGGCAGGGGGCGTTTCGGGTTTGACGTTACTGTGGTAATAGCAGCAAAACACGGGTCGACAAAAATCGATTTTTTGGATCGAAAATTGTTTTTAAGGCCGTTTTTTCGCTCAACACTCTTTGCGAAGGGTATTTAGAGAGATCTTATCGTAAGACAGGAGAGCGAGCGGCTTTTATAAGGTCGGCAGGAACGGATAAAAATTGTAAATTTTTGACGTTCATCGAGTCGCTTGACGGAATTTCTAGACGTCACGTGACATTTTCTCGAGGTTCGCCTTCACCCGAAGAGGTGCAAAAACGTGATTTTTTTTCAAAATTGACGCATTTAATTTACAAAATATCGTGCAGTCCACACGGAATTGTGTCCTTTTTTCAATTCGAGCGTCAAAAGTAATATCGAAAAGCCCAATTTTGCAGCTACTCGATTCCGCTGAACGCGCCCTACACTTGAAAGTTCGTAATTAGTATAGGTAGATAGATAGATAGATGATCGGCAAACCGGAATGATTTAATTATTCAATGCAAACTAGTTCCGAAAATCGCCGTAGGGGTCGCTGACGACCACGGACTGTTCGACAGCGCAAGAAGAAGCGTCCTCGTTGGTAATAGTCACTAATCGGTCAATAGAATCCCACATAATTAGGCGACCCGTGACCGCGTTGGATACTAGAAGGTAGAACACATCCTTCATTAAGAAAAAAAAAAGCGATCCACAATGGTTCCGGTGGATGTTATTTTGCCTGGAAAGGTAGAGGGAATGCCCAAGTAGGGATTGTATTATAATTATTAGAATTAGAACTGTGAGAAACAGTGTTTTTTCGTTGTACTTGTTGTTGTGTTGGCAGATGTTAGCATACAAAGTGTCTGCTTTGTGTTTGATCACAAATAACTTTTGTAATTATTAGTGGATCTTGATGATTCTTTCAGGAAATTATAGATACATTCTTCGAAATTCTCCCTAGATAATACAATTTCTAAAATGATGATTTCTACAACCCAGACGAGTAGAGAAGATTGTCAGAGTTATCACGTGCTGTAGTAATTATAAAATAAAATATCTCAAGCCATGTGAAGCAGAAAAACGCTCTTAATTTAAGAGTCCCATATCAACCACTTAAGAAGGATGGCTTCCACGTTCTTTAGAAGAAATAGAACACACAACTTCCTGTTACAAGAGAATAATTATGGATTAGATTACAAACTTGAGCAAGAACTGTTTCACAGACATAACAACAAAAAAAAAGCTGAAAATGTCCACTGAGCTGTTATCTATTTATAAAGGTGAACTTCTAGGTTTGTTTGCCAAAACAACCTGACCCTCACCAAGAAAAAAGCTAGCGTTAGTCATTCAAACACATATTTACTTTTATTTATTTAAAGAATATGATTTTCTTGATGTTCCAAGTATTACGTTTTCTTGTTTTAAGTATGAAGGAACTGCTTGAAAGGATTTACGTCTGTTTTAAGCGATACGTACGTATACTTTTGGGTCAAGAAACTGTTTCTTCGTTGAAGAATGTATATTTTTTACCCAACAAAATATTGTTGTTATAAAACGAACGTCTTACTCTTTTTGTATGTAGAAGAATAACATTTTCTTCGTCAAAGCAAAATATACTCAACATAAACATACTAAACTCTTAAAGGAAGAATAACTAGATATCCAAGAATAGAGTTCTCTCTGTGTAGGCTATTCCATTACAATCCTGGTTTTCCTCATAATCCTTGTTTGGCGCATGAATGCGCCAATATATCTTATAAAACGAGTGTAATATACTATTTTTTCTACTTTGCGTCATTAATTTTATAAAAATTTAGAAGTATATTAGGTAAAATTCCAATCTAGAGTATTTATGGGTGCAACCGTTGGTAACACTGTCATCTGTCACTTAAATTCAAATATCTGTGAAAAAGTAATTATTGATAATTATTATATACCATCATATACGAGTAGTACGAAACCTAGAATGCAACACGCATGTTTAAACATGTATAAAAATATACATACTTCGCAGTTTGTGCGATTCTAAAAAATCAGTTTGTGCTTACTTTTGTGGTTATGTGTATTTTCGTTTGACATGCATTTGATATCAATGTCACCAATCTTAGAAAAAAGTTACTAAAAACGGTGTTACAATTTGCTAATTGTAACGCCGAAAACAGTGTTACAATGTGTGCATTGTGAATGCAAAGTAGAAAAACGGTATTTTTTCACGGTTCCATAATTCTGCAATACTAATAAAGCGTCTAAACTGACACACCACAAACTTTCACGACAATTATATACCTACGTAGGTATAATAACTATAAATGAATAGCGTTTGAAAGTGCAGACCAATTATACCTCAGTGTAAATTCGATGCGGTATTCAAATATTGTCCAGCGATATTTAGAAACTCGACAGTTGGAAAATTCTTGGAGAATTTCGTTTTATTTCGATAAATTCTTGTGCAGAAACTTTTGTCTTGTTGAAATCGCCATTCGCAGAAGTGTTATTTGTCAAGGTCGATATTTGCCTTCGCAGATGTTGGACGTGACTACAAGCTCTCAGACAGACCGAACCAGAAATTGGGGAATTAGTCACCCTACCATTAATTCCGAGGGGACTTAAAACTTTGACCTTGACACGACTTGAATGGGTGAACCTCAGAAGAGTGAATAGTTATATTATATGATATACAAGTGTCCAGAAACCTGTCATATCTCTAAAATCCTTGAACACAGTAATCTTACTTTATAAGCCGAGCAAAATTATACACTTCTCACCGCTTTTACTTTCGCCACTGCTAAGTAATAACTTTGCAAAATCAGCTGCAACTCGAGATATCCAATTCTTTTTCACGCACAGGAATGTCTGATATTCTAGGAATTCTATTGTTTCATTTTCTTGGCATGGAAAGTACACTCAATCTCTACAGTCGAAGTGTGCAGAAGAATTTTTTAAACTGGACGTATGCGATAAGAATTGTATGCTATGACTAAACGGCAAAAGTATTTGGTATTATTGGTATTCAATCCATTCGTATGATGATTGAACATTGATAAACATACAATACATATTATAATTGTGATTCGTCATGTACGCTATATGAATACAACATGTATTAAATTCTACGTGAGTAATAAATAGTCGGTAACAGTGACAAAATAGTATATTACTAGCTCTGTGTATATGTCAAAATTTTCGACTTTAGTTATTGGGCATTCTAGAAATATGTGGTTAAGGCTTCCCACCTGTCCACATTCGCAATATGGACATTTTAGGATACATTTTAGGTTATCTGCTATCTGTTACTGTTGTTACGAATGTCCGACAGGGGGCGTTTCGGGTTTGACGTTACTGTGATAATAGCAGCAAAACACGGGTCGACAAAAATCGATTTTTTGGATCGAAAATTGTTTTTAAGGCCGTTTTTTTGCTCAAAACTCTTTGCGAAGGGTATTTAGAGGGATCTTATCATAAGACATGAGAGCGAGCGGCTTTTATAAGGTCGGCAGGAACGGATAAAAACTGTAAATTTTTGACGTTCATCGATCCGCTGAACGCGCCCTACACTTGAAAGTTCGTAATTAGTATAGGTAGATTATACAAGTTTTATAAGACGTCAAATTGGCGCATGAGTTGTTTAGGGCACGAGGAGCGCCAGCGACGAGTGCCCCAAATGAACGAATGCGCCAATATGTCTTATAAAACGAGTGTAATATACTATTTTTTCTACTTTGCGTCATTAATTTTATAAAAATTTAGAAGTATATTAGGTAAAACTCCAATCTAGAGTATTTATGGGTGCAACCGTTGGTAACACTGTCATCTGTCACTTAAATTCAAATATCTGTGAAAAAGTAATTATTGATAATTATTATATACCATCATATACTAGTAGTACGAAACCTAGGATGCAACACGCATGTTTAAATATGTATAAAAATATACATACTTCGCAGTTTGTGCGATTCTAAAAAATCAGTTTGTGCTTACTTTTGTGGTTATGTGTATTTTCGTTTGACATGCATTTGATATCAATGTCACCAATCTTAGAAAAAAGTTACTAAAAACGGTGTTACAATTTACTAATTGTAACACCGAAAACAGTGTTACAGTGTGTATGCAAAGTAGAAAAATAGTATTACATACCCTTTTGTAAAAGAAAACATTGCTTAAAATGTCATTTTAAGTTCTTTTTTGACGTGAGAAGTAAATAGGTAGCCACTAACAAACGTAATGAGTCTGTAGTACCTAATGGTCTGCAAGCAAATTCCTTTTGTGGCATAAAAAAATGGAAATAACTGAACGTATAATAACCAAGTAATTTCAACATGGCTGACTCGTACCATTCCTCTGTATAATTATTTCAAATCGAGTTTAATACGCCAATAATACTCTCGTTTGGTCTGGCTTTTTTGCCCTCTTTCTCTGCAATAACGACTGCTTAGTTAGTTTCACTTTAGCGGCTGAAGAAGAATTTTGTATAACAATATTTGGTAAACAGTTATGTATGGTAACATGTTATCAATCTGTTATGGTACTATAGTAACAAATATATTACACATTTATACACAGTAAACAGATTGTGCAGACGCCAAACAAGCAAACAATTAACTAACAATCTTATAGACATTATTAATTCCAATATACCAATATTTTAACGTGAAACCAACAATTGAAAATAGTCAAACGGGAGGAACATTTAAAATTCCGCATAGCACGGAAGAAAACGGCTAGAAGAATGTCAACTGTTGAGGAATTCCAAGCATTCGAACGCGTATTACCAGAACGAAAGGTAACACAAAAATCTTCCACACTCTAAACAAGAACTCAGGTAAGAAAAATCCCATACCTCTGTGTTCGACCCATGCAAATTATTATTATTTGCTAAAGGTTCCATGCCTGTAGTGTACGGCGTGGGTCTTCAAACACCTCAAAGACATTTAAATCCACAGTGTGATCCTGCTCGAAGGTCACTAGCACTAAAGACACAACTTGGAACTTTCAAAGTTGCAAACACTCGCGTACCACGTCACTTTTCGACCGAATTTCGCGTTCTTTCATTCAGAAATTGTTGGAAAACGCGAGGAGACCAGTGAAATACATAACCTCCGAACCGTACGGTACCACAGAATACTTAAAAGCGGTCTCTTGAAGAAAAGTTGAGACGCCGTCCCCTACTCTTTAGACTTCTGGGTCCATCTCTGTTTATCTTGTAGGGATTATAGCGAGTTGTGTTCTATCACTGTCTGGTTCAGGTACCCTACCTTTTTTGTCGTATTTTACGTGATTGTTTTGATTTTTTACACAAGCGTCGGTTTGAAAACGCAAAAACGATTCTTTGTTAAATAAAAAATAATCCGCATTAAGTAAAAAACCTCAATCAAGTCCGTTCTTCCACTAAGCATAAGTGAAAGGAACAAAAATCGTATTTTTAATTCATAAATGCATTATTTTCTGCGCGGTTACGGTTATGCAATCAATTTCTAAAGTAATAAATATCGAGACATGGGAGAATTGCGCGTGCACATTTTGAATTTTAATAGCTAGAAGAAAGTGGCTAAATTATGCTAATTTTAAAAGGTACGGTGTGTTTTTTTTTATGTAACACCTGTAGAGCGCCATGTTTTGTGCAGACAGGTTTGAGAGATCGCGTCTCCATCGTGTATGCAACCCAATTCGCTCTACAAGCATAGTGTAAGTATTTTTACTGATTTTTACATGGTGGGCCAAGAACGCAACGATCTCTTTCTAAAAAACTCAGTCCGTCTCTATCTACCTTGTTTAAGAAAGCCCAGTTTTGCCAACTGTTGGAAAAACACCAGAAAGTGTTGTCAAGTATTGGAAATATCACCAGAACATTATTAATATATAGTAATCGAAGGTCGGTGCTTTACAATTAGAACAATATTTACCATTTGAAATTTTCGCAATAAGAATTTCGAATTTTTCTACTTTGGTTCCACAGTAGACTCAGTTCTCAGTGTTTACTTCTGACTTTGGTAACAATGGAATTCACCAACGAATATAGCTGTCACATTTACTAAATTTATAAACGATAAATGTAGCACTCGTTTTGTAAGACGTATAGACCATAGTAGTACAGAAAGAAAAATTTAAAGAATACAAATTATTACAGTTATTATAGAATACTGTAATGGTGTCACCTATGTAGCTTCGAGTAGCAGCCATAGATGGCCATAGTAGCAACGACAACTTTTGTAAACTACCATGCATTGCGGTTTGAACAAAGTTATTCAATGTAGAGTATTTGGTATAGTTGAAAGACAAGATTATGGTTTAATTTTTTAAATAGGAATCAAAATCTCGCATTCGCACGCACGCATGCAACTGAAGGGAAAAATATTACTGTCCTATGTTTGTTCCTTACAGAGTATGTTGGCAACACTTCCCTTTCCTCTGCGAATTGCCGGAAAAGTGGGGAGTTCTTAGCCCACCATGTAAAAATAGTTACACTATGTCTACAAGTCCTGATTTTTCACTCACTCAAACATCTTTTCACTCGTTATCCTACAATTAGATAAAAACATGTTTGCATAAATAAAAACGTCTTTATTGCGTCAACTCAACTAACAAACAACTCCTACGACGAATTACCTCGTCAACAAACGGATTAATCCTGGCAAAACACATGACGCAATTAAATTTTGATCATCACATTGCACCCAAAAATAGAGACCTAATTTCAAAACAGCTCAACATAATTCAAGAGTTTTAGGTCAGGATAGATCAAAATAAAACCACAATGCAATTATTCAACACCCTTCTAATATAGAAAAAGATACAAAACGAAAATAACCAACGCTGGAACGTATTCGTGTCATTTATTATTATCACCTACATCGCCGAGTAAAAACAAGAAGACCTAAGAAGCTAAAGTTATAAATAAGAATAAATATAGGTTGTGTAGAGTCTTTAGTCAACCTCCTCGATTGTGGGTCCATCTTGGGGTGCGTTCTTATCCCCACCGCCCTTGTGGAGCCTCGTCATCACCGGACTACAAATCTTCTGTAATTCTCTCAGTTTATGTTCGAATTCGTCCTTCTCAGCTGTTTGATTACCGTCCAACCATCGTATAGTCTGTTCGCATTCCCTCTTTATCATATCACGATCAGCAGAAGACATCTTCTGACCATGGTCTTCAACAGACTGCTTCACGCTGAAGGCATAACTTTCCAGAGCGTTCTTAGCAGAGATCCTCTGCCTCTGCATGTCGTCTTCTTCTTTGTACCTTTCAGCCTCGTTCAACATCCTTTCAATCTCGCTTTGAGACAATCTCCCTTTATCGTTCTTAATTGTGATGTTTTTAGACTTACCGGTGCTGACTTCTTTGGCGGAAACGTTTAGGATCCCATTAGCATCTAGATCGAAGGTTACGTCGATCTTTGGGACTCCCCTAGGAGCTGGCGGGATCCCCAACAGATCAAAAGTCCCTAGGAGGTTGTTGTCTTTGGTCATGGCTCTTTCGCCTTCGAAAACTTGGATGGTGACTCCTGTCTGATTATCAGCGTATGTGGTGAAGGTCTGGCTTTGTTTGCATGGAATCCTAGCGTTCCTATCAATGATTTTATTCATGACGCCACCAGCTGTTTCAATGCCTAAGGACAAAGGTGTCACGTCTACCAGTAGGACGTCTTGGATCTTCGAGCTGGTATCTCCACTGAGAATAGCTGCTTGGACAGCAGCTCCGTAGGCTACGGCTTCGTCTGGATTGATGGAGAGGTTCAGGCTTTTCCCATTGAAGTAATTCTGAAGGAGGGATTGGATTTTCGGGATTCTAGTTGAGCCACCAACCAGGACAACATCGTTAATCGACGCCTTATCGAGCTTGGCATCCGCAAGAGCCTTCTCAACTGGTTGCAAGGTGTTTCTGAACAAATCAGAGTTTAACTCCTCGAATCTAGCCCTCGAGATCTTCGTGTAGAAGTCGATTCCTTCGAATAAGGCATCTATCTCCAAGGATGCTTCGGTACTTGATGATAACGTCCGTTTAGCTCTTTCCGCAGCTGTTCTTAACCGACGAATAGCTCTTGGGTTCTTCGATAAGTCCTTTTTGAACTTCCTCTTGAACTCCTCGGAGAAATGGTTGACCAAGCGGTTATCGAAGTCCTCTCCACCCAAGTGAGTGTCTCCAGCTGTGGCCTTGACCTCGAAAAGCGACCCCTCATCGATCGTCAAAATCGAAACGTCGAAAGTACCACCTCCCAAGTCAAAGATCAGAACGTTTCTCTCGCCTTTCAGGTTTTTATCCAAACCGTAAGCCAACGCGGCAGCGGTTGGTTCATTGATGATCCTCAAGACATTAATCCCAGCGATCATACCAGCGTCTTTGGTCGCTTGTCGCTGGGAGTCGTTGAAATACGCTGGAACTGTGATGACAGCGTCTTTCACAGTCACGCCTAGGTAAGCGTCAGCGACCTCTTTCATCTTGATCAAAACCATCGAGCTGATTTCTTCTGGGAAGAACCTCTTGATCTCGCCTTTGAACTCAACTTGGATTTTAGGCTTGCCATTATCGCTAATCACCTTGAAAGGCCAGTGTTTCATGTCCGCTTGGATCTTGGGATCGTCAAACTTTCGACCAATGAGCCTCTTCGCGTCGAAAACTGTGTTGGACGGGTTCATGGCGACTTGGTTTTTGGCAGGATCGCCGATAAGGCGTTCGCTATCGGTGAAAGCGACATAACTTGGGGTGGTTCTGTTACCTTGATCATTGGCGATGATCTCCACTTTGCCATGTTGCCAAACGCCAACACAGGAGTAAGTCGTGCCGAGGTCTATACCAATTGCTGGTGTCCTAACCATCTTGGGGTACGCGCACTACCTATCACTTTGTATATTGCAGTGTATTGCGTGAGGTTCAGCCGGCTTCCACTTGGTGTTGTCTGTTGACAGTGAATTTTGTTGCAGGTTGTTGTTTATTTTCGAAATGGCTGGCGCACGCCTACTCCACGGCCTTTTATAACGTCGCGCGGGAATGGTCCAGAGTGCTCGCGAAGATCGATACACCTCGGTAGTTTTCGTCGAGATTTTTCTTTGGGAGAAATTGCTATATCGAGTACCTACCAAAACGGCAGTTCTTCAAACATTTTACTCCATTAATTCTAACCTCCAACATAATTACAAAAGTCACTTTAATTGCAATTTTATTGTCACTGGGAACATTGGGACATTATATTTCGCAATTTCCAGTAGTTCAAACGTCGAAATGTGTGAAAGAAAATGATTTTTCATGTTTGTACTAGATATTATATATAATACTCGTGTGTTCGTGTTGTTTGTAACGAAGTCCGATCTTAGCATGGTAGCGCCATACAAAAGTGCGCTTTGAAAATAACAAAGATCGATCCAACTTATGCATGAAATAGTTGGATCAGTCACGAAAATAGACCATTAGAATACGTTTTACAAATTTCGTAGGTGTGAACATGCTTTTGCATCTTACCACTCAACTGTGTGTGTCATTCGCACTCAATGTCTGCGTTATATCATCGTTTTCGGTGTTTTTTCGAAAGTTCCTTACCTTTTTCAGCGTAATATTGTTCCTTTTTACCCTCCTACGCTTTCTTCTAGAACTTTCCGTTGTTACCGCTACTTTTTTGGCCGATTTACCACACATTTCGATACGACTGCAAGCGACTGTAACCGCGAAATATCAGACACGATCTATTGACGAATCAATTTGTTATTTTAAAACGCCTCTAGATTGAGTTTCGTATTCTATTGGGACTTGCCAGATAAAAATTGCGAAATGTGATTTGTACAGTTGAAGTTTTGATCAGTTTAAATTACTGGTAATTTCTTCGGGCGTTTTAATAGTATATTATTATATGAGTTGTTTGTCGCTGGCGCTCCTCGTGCCCCAAATGAACGAATGCGCCAATATGTCTTATAAAACGAGTGTAATATACTATTTTTTCTACTTTGCGTCATTAATTTTATAAAAATTTAGAAATATATTAGATAAAATTCCAATCTAGAGTATTTATGGGTGCAACCGTTGGTAACACTGTCATCTGTCACTTAAATTCAAATATCTGTGAAAAAGTAATTATTGATAATTATTATATACCATCATATACTAGTAGTACGAAACCTAGGATGCAACACGTATGTTTAAATATGTATAAAAATATACATACTTCGCAGTTTGTGCGATTCCAAAAAAACAGTTTGTGCTTACTTTTGTGGTTATGTGTATTTTCGTTTGACATGCATTTGATATCAATGTCACCAATCTTAGAAAAAAGTTACTAAAAACGGTGTTACAATTTGGTAATTGTAACACCGAAAACAGTGTTACAATGTGTGCATTGTGAATGCAAAGTAGAAAAACTATTTTTTCTACTTTGCGTCATTAATTTTATAAAAATTTAGAAGTATATTAGGTAAAATTCCAATCTAGAGTATTTATGGGTGCAACCGTTGGTAACACTGTCATCTATCACTTAAATTCAAATATCTGTGAAAAAGTAATTATTGATAATTATTATATACCATCATATAGTACGAAACCTAGGATGCAACACGCATGTTTAAATATGTATAAAAATATACATACTTCGCAGTTTGTGCGATTCTAAAAAATCGGTTTGTGCTTACTTTTGTGGTTATGTGTATTTTCGTTTGACATGCATTTGATATCAATGTCACCAATCTTAGAAAAAAGTTACTAAAAACGGTGTTACAATTTGCTAATTGTAACACCGAAAACAGTGTTACAATGTGTGCATTGTGAATGCAAAGTAGAAAAATCATATTTTCGTACTCCTTTTTTTCTGGATCAATATGGTATGTTTTCCATGGATATATATGGGAAAATTAAGGATACATAATGCATAATGGACGTGACTCAGCTCAGTATTAGACCTGACCACCTTGAAAAGGTCACTGAAAATGGTTCCATACCTCTACAGGAAAATGCAGTGGAATATCGATTTAAAATTGCAGTTAACTCTACGAAAAGTCAATATCCTCTTTCCTTTTAGGTTTCAATGGGAAACAATCTGGATTTCAGCGGAAATCTTCGATTTGAGGCCCCCTGAATCTATTGCAATGATTTTTGGAAATGTTTCAGTTAAATTTCATTCGAGGTACAGTGTCTCGAACAAAATAACACTCTTCACGAGTAATATTCTTCATACAAATTTAATACACATACATAAGTTAAACAAAAAGACCTCGCATAGAAAATTAAGATGCACATGAAGGTTTTAACACTTTTTATGTACTTTTTCTTTACGCTGAAACTAAGCCATATGTCGCGGTGTCAGTTGCAAGGTCTCTTTACAAGTGTCTCATCTTTTCACTCTGCTAGACACCAAAGAGAACCGACAATTTTATTTCTACTTACGATACGAGCGTCCTTCAAAAACGCCCATATATTGTTTGTGCCATAATTATTACAATTTCATTCATTACAATACAAGGAACCAAGGTTTCTATTATTGTTGTTTATTGGAAAATGATGTATTGTACATTGTACACTTTATGTACAAAAAAAACATAGGCAACTAAACATGCACTCGTGCATATTAAGTCGCTAATCACACTGTCAGTACCTGTCAAACGTCATAAATTTTTGAGTAACCGCGTCATGTCTCCGTAAGAATTTGGATCAAAATTCTCCTATTTTAACTTGGAAGTCCCGAAATTACCCGTAATGTTTCTCCTGGAATACATCCACAAATTGTCCCTAATAATTTTATTGGCGTGTCAATTTTTTGACTTGCCCGATTTCGATCCAAAAGACTACTGTAATAGCATGCCAGCTCATCCCCTGTCTTGCTACTGGAACTCGTCAGAAAGTTTACAGAACATAGCTGAGGAGAATATCACCAAAGATAACTCAATTTTCTTCCTGGATACGTCCTGTAATTCGTTTAAATTAGGCGAGATTGTTGTTGGCAAGCGTTTGGCTTGCGCGGCTGAATCAGCGGCCAGGTTACACCCAAATAGATCGGTTTATATCTTATTTTTATCCCCTGGTGTCATCAAAAAGAGTTATTCCGAATCGTACGGTATAATAAAGTATTTGTTGAGCTTTAAAAACGTCAAATTACTCCATGTGGATTTCGCTGAATACTTAAAAAACACACCATTACAAGAACTTCACGATACAATCTTAAGAAGACCGTCAGTGCATCCAGAACACGTAGCAAGTGATATCCTGCGTTGGATCACGTTGTGGAAGTATGGTGGAGTGTATTTGGACTCGGACATCATTGTTTTAAGACCTTTTGATGACCTTCCTAAGAACTTCGCAGGAGCAGAGAAACAACCGAGTGGAAGAGTTAATTCCGTAGCTTGTGGTGTCGTAGGTTTTACCTCTGATGGTTTTGGCCATGAACTTGCTTCTAGATGTTTGGAAAATGTGCGGAGGAATTTCAGTGGGGACGTCTGGGCTAGGAATGGCCCAAGTGTCATAACAAAGCTGGCTAAGGAAGTCTGCAAGACCGATCAAGTCAAAGACATGTTTGAGATGGATTGTAATGGATTTCAAGTGTTTCCCCATACGTACTTTTATCCGGTGCCTTATCATCAATGGTCGTACTATTACAAGTCTGATTATCACGACTTAGTCATGAATTTGGTCAAAGATAGCTATACTATCCATTATTGGAACTTCCTCAGTTCAAAATCTAATGTCACCTTGAGTAAAACTGGTGCTTACTCGCAGTTAGCTAAGAAGTTTTGTCCAGGTGTCGTACGGAAAGTTTTGATATGAATAAAGTGTATTTGTTTAGAGCAGTGTTTTCCAACGCAACAGATAATAGACCTATGGAGTAGCAATACTACTCCACCAACTACTTGCACAATTTAGCACCTATGAGTGTCCAAACTCATCTAGGTAAGTCATTAACAAATCCTCAAGAGGCTGAAGGAAGCTTTTGGACAAACACCAATCAAACTTATCAGGCAAACTCAACTTTTTGAATGAAATATCGCACCAATGAATGTCCAAAGGGTTGTACACCAGAAGAAATTTCCTCAACAGGCTGAAGCAACCTTTTGGACAAACACCAATCAACTTCCTCGGCAAATTTAACACCTACGAATGTCCAAAATAATGTATGTCATTAAAAATTTCCTCAAGAGGCTGAAGGACGCTTTTGGACAAACACCAATCAAACTTATCGGGCAAACTCAACTTCTTCAATGAAATATTGCACCAATGAATGTCCAAAGGGTTGTACACCAGAAGAAATTTCCTCAACAGGCTGAAGCAACCTTTTGGACAAACACCAATCAACTTCCTCGGCAAATTTAACACCTACGAATGTCCAAAATAATGTATGTCATTAAAAATTTCCTCAAGAGGCTGAAGAAAGATTTTGGACAAACACCAATCAAACTTATCAGGCAAACTCAACTTCTTCAATGAAATATTGCACCAATGAATGTCCAAAGGGTTGTACACCAGAAGAAATTTCCTCAATAGGCTGAAGCAACCTTTTGGACAAACACCAATCAACTTCCTCGGCAAATTTAACACCTACGAATGTCCAAAATAATGTATGTCATTAAAAATTTCCTCAAGAGGCTGAAGAAAGATTTTGGACAAACACCAATCAAACTTATCAGGCAAACTCAACTTCTTCAATGAAATATTGCACCAATGAATGTCCAAAGGGTTGTACACCAGAAGAAATTTCCTCAACAGCCTGAAGCAACCTTTTGGACAAACACCAATCAACTTCCTCGGCAAATTTAGCACCTACGAATGTCCAAACTCATCTATGTCATTAAAAATTTCCTCAAGAGGCTGAAGAAAGATTTTAGACAAACACCAATCAAACTGATCGGGCAAACTCAATTTTTTAAATCAAATACTGCACCAATGAATGTCCAAAGGGTTATACACCGGAAGAAATTTCCTCAAGAGGCTGAAGCAACCTTTTGGACAAACACCAATCAACTTCCTCGGCAAATTTAGCACCTACGAGTGTCCAAACTCATCTATGTCATTAAAAATTTCCTCAAGAGGCTGAAGAAAGATTTTAGACAAACACCAATCAAACTGATCGGGCAAACTCAATTTTTTAAATCAAATACTGCACCAATGAATGTCCAAAGGGTTATACACCGGAAGAAATTTCCTCAAGAGGCTGAAGCAACCTTTTGGACAAACACCAATCAACTTCCTCGGCAAATTTAGCACCTACGAATGTCCAAAATCATCTATGTCATTAAAAATTTCCTCAAGAGGCTGAAGGAAGCTTTTGGACAAACACCAATCAAACTTATCAGGCAAACTCAACTTTTTGAATGAAATATTGCACCAATGAACGTCCAAAGGGTTGTACACCAGAAGAAATTTCCTCAATAGGCTGAAGCAACCTTTTGGACAAACACCAATCAACTTCCTCGGCAAATTTAACACCTACGAATGTCCAAAATAATGTACGTCATTAAACATTTCCTCAAGAGGCTGAAGGAAGATTTTGGACAAACACCAATCAAACTTATCAGGCAAACTCAACTTTTTGAATGAAATATTGCACCAATGAACGTCCAAAGGGTTGTACACCAGAAGAAATTTCCTCAATAGGCTGAAGCAACCTTTTGGACAAACACCAATCAACTTCCTCGGCAAATTTAACACCTACGAATGTCCAAAATAATGTACGTCATTAAACATTTCCTCAAGAGGCTGAAGGAAGATTTTGGACAAACACCAATCAAACTTATCAGGCAAACTCAACTTTTTGAATGAAATATTGCACCAATGAATGTCCAAAAGGTTGTACACCAGAAGAAATTTTCTCAAGAGGCTGAAGCAACCTTTTGGACAAACACCAATCAACTACCTCGGCGAATTTAACACCTACGAATGTCCAAACTCGTTTATATCATTAAATCAGCCCTTCGCAATTCTAAGATTCAAAGTTTGCGAGAAAAACATGACAAATCCAAGCATTTCTATTTATTTGTAAACCCCAGCTTTATAGCATAATACAGCATATGCAACATATAAGACAGTAAACTTAAAAATATCCGCGTATCACCAAAATAATTATAAATTTGTCACAATAGGTATAATATTGTAAAATATAAACGCATCTAAAACCCTAATAGCGCTATCACATAAAAATTGTTTAAAAAAAAAAGAAATAATTGTTACATGGTTGTGTAACTACCTTCTTATTATACACGACTACATGAATAATATTAGAATTATCAAGCGATGATACATTAAACAAACAACTGAAGACAAATCTAATCTAAAACCGAAAAATATTAGTAATAAATACAGTAAATAAAAATATAATGGATAACACGAAAAGAAATGTGCAAAAGCGTTAAAAATCTGTATTTGCTGTGTGCTAGTTGTTCTCTGCTATAGCATTTATGGTGTTGTCTATATCCAACAGTTGCGACAGATAGTTCTTGTCATTCAATAACTCTGCAATCGATGTTATCATGTTGATCAGTTCATTCTCTTTCAGATTTAGTTGAGCGTTGCATTTTGTTATCGCTTTCAGAATATTATCATTTATCTGTAACAAAAAAGATTTTGTTAACTGTCAAACACTGAACTGTCAATAAAAAAAAACAAATGGTCCAAACTGTCATATAAAACGTCAAATTGTCAAACAACTGTCAAATAAAACGTCTAAATTCTCAAGGCTTACCAATTTTGGATGTAAAAATTGTGCAAAGTTGAATTTCATACGTTGTTTGCCGCCATCTTGGTAGAAAACGCTGAATTCGTCGCCCTTCTCTTTGACCTTGAAGAAAATCCCCGAGATCAGGTGTCCCTTGGTGTCACGTGACAGCAAACTTCGGAAATTGTACACCAGATTTCTGCGTTCGGTGACGTCAATCGCTGTCAAATACGACGCTTTGACGTATATCAACGCAGTAAACAATTGCATGACCCCCGATTTAGTGTTCCTCTCCGTCCATTCGATAAAGTTGTCATTGACAGAAGAGAAACCGTAGTAGTACTCTTTACAGATGTCGCCCTCTTCCGACTGCATAAACCAACCTAAAATACCCAAACGTCAAAATTGATTTCTAACGCAAATAATTCGAAAACCGTTGACCGTACGAAAAAACTACCATAACCTTTCTTGTAGAGAATAATATCTTCTACAATTTTTATAATAACCAATTTTACCTTCCGACCAATAGGAAGCGAGATAATCGCGAAAACGCTTACCGGTGTGTGGATAAGCTTCGTCTTGCATGACGGTGACAACTCGTCCAACGTGGTAACCGGGATCGCAAAGAAGCACGCCAAATCGGCCGTCAATTTCAAATTTGAGCGCCAAGAGGACGTGCTCCTTGTCGAGGATGTGGTTCACCTCCTCGATGTCCTCGAACAGGGCGACGTACCCCATGGGGTCAACGCCCTCTTCGCAGGACGCGAGATAGAAGTGGCTGGAGACATCTTTGAATTTGGTGTCGAGTGTTGACAGTTTATCGCGAAGTTCCAAAGCGAGGCCGACGCACGTATGATGTTTTGATGTTATAGGTGGGTTATAACTGAAGAAAAGAAAATGGAAACGATGATAAAATATTAAACGTCAAAGTTGTAATGTGTCTGACCTTTGATAAAATTCTGAAAGGCTCGAACATCCACTTCTTTTAAAACCCTGATACAACGCCAAGAAGTTTCCAACGGTGTTATAGTTATGCTCTTGCAGGACCTTCTGCACGTGGTACTCAACGATGGAGGCCAATTCCTCGTACTCCCATAGAGAAGTAAACTTCAGAGGTTGCTTGGCCCCGTTTTCCCACAGAGGCAGAGGCAGCGGACGCCCAACGAGCCAGGGGCCCTCCAATTGGGCGCCCTCGGTCACCAGATCGTGGTTGTTGTTGAGGTGACGGGCAAGAATTGAGTCATTCTTGACGGTCGACGGGCTCTGAGAGGAGATTTGTCCGGCTTCAGGGCCGGATATGGTGGCCCCTAAGAGGGACCCTTCTGGTGCCCACAGGTTTCCATGTTCGAGTCAACTTGGCCACTCGCAGCCCCAACGGCCAACGGTTGGCAATGCTGACTCCGTGTTGTTGACGTGGTCCAAGGGACTGATGCCGTTCGGATGCTGGCTGCAGCCCGACTTTGAACCATGTACAGCTGCATTCTTATCAGCTGTACACAGTAACGACTCTAATTGGTTTTTCTCACGATCTGACAATGCAAAGAATACAAATTAGTAAAGAAAACTAGTGATGTATAGCTATTCTTATGTCCTAACGAGCCTCTAGTCACAGTTTGGTTTAGTTTGTGCTTATATTAGTTGAGTGCAAACGCAAACATGGAAAGATTTCTATGGGGCAGGAAATATTTTCAAAAAAACAAAAAATACTTGTGTTATCGTTCATAAGCAATTTGTCGGAATTGCTTGAATAGTATAAACGAAAAATCACCCGGTATACGGTCTAGTGATATCACCAGATTTTCCCCTAAACAGGCCACGCCCACTTTATCGAGGCAAAACACACCTTGACAAATTGCAAGATTGCCGGCCGAAAATGCGTTTTCGACGCGATTTTTTGCTCAATACTCGGTCCGAAGGGTATTTGGAGGGATTTTGTCGTAAGACATGAAGGGAAACGTCGATTATAAGGTCAGCAGGAAGCGACGAAAAATGTACTTTTTTGACGTTTATCAATCGGCTTGAACGGAACCGCTAGACGTCACGTGACATTTTCTTGAGTTCGCCTTCACTCGACAATGTGAAAAAAACGTGATTTTTTTCAAAATTGACGCATTTAATTTACAAAATATCGCGCAGTCCACGCGGAATCGTGTCCTTTTTTCAATTCGAGCGTCAAAAGTAATATGGAAAAGCCCATTTTGCAGCTACTCGATCGCAAATGTCAGCCAAAATGGGCGATTCCGTTGAACGCGCCCTACACTTGAAAGTTCGTAATTAGTATAGGTAGATAGATATAAAGTAAAAGTATTCAAATCTCCCGCCCAGTGCCATAAGAGCTGTCGTAGAAATCCAAGCGAAGCTAAGATGGCCGCGCTGTCAAACCGCTGTCAAACCCAGTTGTGCGCGTCTCTGTGTTATTAACGGCAATCCAGGACACGGTAAGTTAAAATTACTATATTTTGACAGCTGCTTAAATGGCGTTAATTAGCACACAGCACGCCGATAATTTTCGAAAAACATGCCGGTGTTTTGATGAAGGTTATGTATATATCTGGCAAACATTCATATATACGTTGTAGTTGAAAAATTGCCAAAGTCATACACTGCGATAGCGAATATAAATATGAGGAATGGTTTTATGTGCACATACCTAGTTAATCTTGAATTCCATTTAATCTGATTAATAACAATAATAATAATAATAAACCAGCCAATAGAAGATTAAATAAGCACTTTTGGATTAAATTCATAATAATGAACAAACTGATCATTACTGCAATGATCATATGATTGATGCGTTATTTTTCTTATTTGTGTTATCAAAAAACATAATACGTACGTGATTATAAGAGGAACAAAAAACTGAATAATTTGCTGTGTTAACGTAGCAACAAACCTGCAATGTCGATAAGGAATTCAAGGATAAATTATTGAAATGTTAATTATGTACTAATAAAAGCACAAACTCTATCACAATAACGCTTATCACGTTGGTAGGTAATTAATGTTTAAAAATGCGACAATAATTGCCATAAAAAAGGTCAGTAAATGTTAGTGCTAGAACATATCCACGTTTCATACTTAATGATGTATTTTATTTTCCTTATCTATCGTTTTGTCATTGTTCTTGTAAAATGAACAAAACGTAAGGCAAACAGCACCCAAGGGAGCCCCAAATACAAAACAAAAAACCTATAATGACACAATCGACAATAAAATAAATCAATTTCGTTAAAATTCGATGAAACTACGACTATTCAAGGAAAAGGTGTTTAATTTCTCGGTTACGTCACAAAAATTCCAGCGAAAAGCAGTGGTAGAAGTTCTTTGTTAGAAAATGACTAATGGCATGTTTTGTTCCCGTCATTAACACGTTGTTCAGAGAATAACGAAATTAGGTTAGAAATCCTTGACATAACTAACAAAAACGCCAAGAAACCGAATAAAATCACACCCATATTGCACAAGATTTTGCAGTATGTTTCAGATACTCATACACACATTATAATAAGAAATCGCGTAACTTCCATTACACTCGTCGCATTAAATCGACAAAAAAAAACAAAGCGAAATAAAGAATACACTCACCCATACAATGGAAGAAAACAAAAATAAAAAGGTACAAATCCCTTTTTCGCTACTGGCTCTTGAAATTGCCCTTTGACGTTTCCGACTTGTAGCACTAAAAAACACTCACAGATGTTCAACTCGACGTAGTGACTAATATAGGCTGCCCCCACTTTTTCTACGTCACTATCCCCCCTGCTATTGGAATTCCCCTCAGGCTTCTGGACTGGCACGCACGTGTTTTCTTGTGAACCACGCGATCTGCTCTCCTTGTCTGACACACGATCGCCGCGTTTCTCTATCTATAATCACTAAATATCACTCGTTTTTTATTTTATTTTTACTGCTGCTGTACAGTCTTTGTAAAAATGGTGTGACGTAACTTCAATTTGATTGCCGTTGAGCCAGCTGAATTTACCATCTTGCTGCTGATTGATGTTTCTTTATCTGGAATTGAATAGGCGAAATTAGTTTTTTAAATCATGTTTTTATGACCAGTAAAGACTATAAACTTTGTTAATTTTTAGGACTGTCTGTACAAGCTGTTATAAATTATGATACCACTTCAGAAGTATTGATTATAATGTTTATTTTATGCCATAATTGCTATATTTTGACTGCACTGCCAAAAAAAGAAAGCAAATATTTTGTTTTTAATCTATCCGGACACACTCAAATAAATAAATCACGAACACGGCACGTGATTTGATTGATAAACTTTGGGATTTGTATGATGTACTTTATTTTCTCGTTTTATACCTTGCTATAAGCAATTATTTTGCACAATGAAGTGTCTGAATGTCACAATACACACATTGTAACATTGTTTTCCGTGTTACAATTAGCAAATTGTAACACCGTTTTTAGTAACTTTTTTCTAAGATTGGTGACATTGATATCAAATGCAGGTCAAACGAAAATACACATAACCACAAAAGTACGCACAAACTGACTTTTTAGAATCGCACAAACTGCGAAGTATGTATATTTTTATACATATTTAAACATGCGTGTTGCATCCTAGGTTTCGTACTACTAGTATATGATGATATATAATAATTATCAATAATTACTTTTTCGCAGATATTTGAATTTAAGTGACAGATGACAGTGTTACCAACGGTTGCACCCATAAATACTCTAGATTGGAATTTTACCTAATTCTATTCTACCTATACTAATTACGAACTTTCAAGTGTAGGGCGCGTTCAGCGGAATCGCCCATTTTCGCCGACATTCGCGATCGAGTAGCTGCAAAATTGGGCTTTTCGATATTGCTTTTGACGCTCGAATTGAAAAAAGGACACAATTCCGCGTGGACTGCGCGATATTTTGTAAATTAAATGCGTCAATTTTGAAAAAAAAATCACGTTTTTGCACCTCTTCGGGTGAAGGCGAACCTCGAGAAAATGTCACGTGACGTCTAGAAATTCCGACAAGCGGATCGATGAACGTCAAAAATTTACATTTTTTATCCGTTCCTGCCGACCTTATAAAAGCCGCTCGCTCTCATGTCTTACGATAAGATCCCTCTAAATACCCTTCGCAAAGAGTTTTGAGCAAAAAAACGGCCTTAAAAACAATTTTCGATCCAAAAAATCGATTTTTGTCGACCCGTGTTTTGCTGCTATTACCACAGTAACGTCAAACCCGAAACGCCCCCTGCCGGACATTCGTAACAACAGTAACAGATAGCAGATAACCTAAAATGTATCCTAAAATGTCCATATTGCGAATGTGGACAGGTGGGAAGCCTTAACCACATATTTCTAGAATGCCCAATAACTAAAATCGAAAATTTTGACATATACCCAGAGCTAGTAATATACTATTGTCACACTGACATTTAATGTCATGTCATGTCAGTGGCACTGACGTTTGTCAAAATCTGACTGTAGATTCTGTCAAGCCGCTTCTATAAAAGCTAATAGCGTCTAAACCGTTCATCCCATTGATCTGTAAATTAGTATACTTATTTCAAATCACTGCAGGATGAGCTGATATTAGTTTGGCAAAAATCGTATAAATCCCGAAGAAGATGCATGCGACATTTGTCATTACCGGTTGTCATATTGTGGCCAAAAACAATCCAGTTCGTCCCCCGGCAATTCTAAATAAGTATGCAAAATTTCAGCCCGATCCGTTGTTCTGCGTGGACGCTATCGTGTTCACAGACATACATACATACATACAAGTTCCAGAAATTTTTGGTAGGTACTAGTCGGAAAGTAAAAAGGTGCTAAACATATTTATTCAATTATTATCTTTAATCATAATAACGGATACTTGAATTTTAATTACTTTACCGGTAGATATGATATCACCATCAATTTATGTATGTACGTATTTTCTAGTGATAATTTTATCTACGTTTCGCCATGTGATTTAACATGGGCGATTTCACAATGTATTGTTTATTTAGCATGAACACATCACACATTATTCAGAATGATTACCAAATGGTGCTAATACTTCTAATGATAAAAAGTAGCCACTGCGTTTTTATTTACATTAAAATTAATTGAAAATATCCGAGTTTGTAACTTATTTTGTTATTTGGGACAACACAAAAAGAATGCAGCATTTTTTATCGATTGATTTTGATACTTGGCACGAAAACGTGGTCGTGTGACCTCGTATGTCACACCACGTCCTAGTTCAGTTTTCAAACGTTAATTTCAAGTATTTTCTAGATTTTATCGCAATCAGCAACAATTCACTAAAAATAGATAAGTCAAAACTACGACAGCACTAATTCCTGTAGATAAAATCGCCTACACAAAAACATTATTTAGCTTTCAAACGAAATAATCGAATATCTAAGTACATTCTACATTGACGTAACGAAATTAAAACATGAACATGTTACGCAAGCTCTATAATTACAGAATTGGATAGCAGTGAATGTTAGAAAACGTGCAATTACTCGTAAGCATTTCCGTGATTTTGAAAGCAAATCAATTACAGTGGGTTATTGATTTGGAATTATACACAGCTTCTTCGACTTAGCATGTCATATTACTAACTATCGGTCCTACTGTATTATTGTGGCTGTACTTACTCTAGACAGGCAATCATCGTTTAAATATTTTAAATAAATCCACCCGGTATTGTGCCCGACCACAACCAGTGGCGTACCCCCAACCCTGTCGCAATCGATAGTGATATTTCCCACTGCTACCAACTGAAGTTAGGGCCATGGGGGGATTTTCCATCTGACGTTAATTCTATTCTTTGATAATTTCTGCTGATTTTATCAGTGATTTATCTGAGTTTTCATGTTGTTTATAATAAATTAATTACTTACCTGTGTGATAAAATCAATACGAAGGATATGGGCTGCAATTAAGTAAAATAATAAACGCTTCTTTATTTCTCACTTTTATTTTATTTTTTTTTTTCATACGTCTCTTATTACAACCTAATATAGTGTTTTACAAGAGAGCATTTGAATACTCCACTAGTATAATACAGTATTGGCAAAAATGAACTAATCCTACGTACACAATTATTATAATAATTAAATCACCTTACAAAAAGTCACATTACGTTATTTCCGCCCATTTATTACATAACACAATTCTCTATTTGTAACGGGAATCAATCAGATTCAAAATCGACATCAAACTACAGAATGCACCACAAAAAAAAATACAGGGATCGATTCGACCTGTACGAAAACAAACAAAAAATACGACAAATCAAAATTGAAACCACTTAATATTAGGACACTCTTACAAAAGCCAACTTCACAACAATAACTCTAATAATTGTCTCTCGATCGTTATTTCGTCAAGCAATTTTATCTCATCGTCAAACCTGTACGTAATAGCGTCACAAATCAGAAATTAATCAACCTACTATAAAAAAATACAGTACAAAATCGAAAGGAAATGATCCTTTGGGATTGATTTTCTCAATTTTATTCAACGTAAAATTGATTGTTATGTCCTTCAACAAAAAAAATAAACTATATTATGTGCTTAGATCGCGGTTTGCGTTGGAATTATTAAATAAAGTAATTGTAATAAATCGGTATAAGGGAAGGAGACAGACTTAATGGGGATGTTTGTCGGGTGGTGGGGGTGTTCCCGATACCGTTTTTATGTTCTTGCTCTTCCTCGGCCCGCTTGTTACTGTAGCAGGCGGACTATACGGCCTTCTTTGCGATGAACTAAAGAAAAATGATAAAAAAAAAAAAGGTAACAAGTTGATTTTCTCCACATGTCTAAATGTTTTTTTCTAAATTCACACACCCACAAGAAAAAAGGACATACAACAAATATAGATACAAAATTAGAAAACATGCTGTGAAATATATACTTACTTTCTTCGATTATATCTGAAAATTTTCGAACAAACAAATGTGGCAACGCTGTGTTAAATGTGCAAGCTAATATTTTGGTAATGACCTGAAAAGTAGCAATTTTAGCATATTAGAAATGAACGGAAGCATAAAGCAAGAATGAAATCTTAAATTCGCACGAATTGTAAAAAAGTCTTAAAATTCGCACGAACCGTAAAGGCTTGAAAACTTGGACGAAACTAGTGTAATGTAAAACAGCCTTAAGTCAAAAATGCAGCATGAAATGCTAATAATTCAAACCTCAAGTTTCTTTTTACAATTCGTTGGTTGATGGTTGAAGTAAGCGACAAGTTAGAAGCGAGTGATTAAAAAGCCGCCCTTAATAAATTTGTGGGGAAAGGCCTACCTTTGCGTCGTGGAATGGGGCACGGTAAGTGGGGACACCGTAGGGGCTGATCTTATAGTCCTGCGCGGCGAGACAATCCCTGAACCCGTGTGCCTATCTCTGTGCCGTCGGCTACTGTACACATGCGCAATACAACAACGATAAGTAAGATCAGTGATTTGTCAAAACAGTCAATAAGTGCCAGAAAAAAGTTGTGTCAAGATCGATTTTGAAGAATATGTCTAGAATTTATTGCATAGATTTGGTCTGAACGATCAGTATCTCATAATTTTCACTTGTCTACCCTCAGTACCTACTGGTGGCCGCTAGTTAGGCGTTGATGTCACTAGATAAAGTTAGAACCAAAAGTTCTAGTTTTTCAAGTATCTACTGGCGTTAGGTGGTTTTTTTTTTCGTTTCTTTCTTTACAATTATACACAAAACCTTGTTTTTGTACTGTTTTGACAAATCAAATCTATAATCTACCCGAATCCATACAACAGTCATAACATAAAGATCAACTACATCAAAAGCAACGACAAACAAAAGACACACGCAAAAACTAACCTCGGTGCGGCGGTGATGGCGAGGGGCCCCGAATGGTGGCCCCCATAGCTGTGCCTGTGATGTCTAGAGGACCCAATTCGGGCCACGTCTCCCCTCCGCGTTTTGGTCTCCCATTCTTTGTTGAAGTCATCGGCGTCGTCCTCCTCCAAATTAATAAATTCCTGACGTTCTTCCTGATCACCCGAGTGAATGTTTTGCTCGCGTTCGACTATGTGAGCCCTCTCACCGATGTGATGCCCAATCGCCATCTTTTTCGTACCCGAAACTGAATCGCAGACGGTCTTCTGTGTCTCTTTTATACCTGAAAAGGTTTAATTTGATGTAGAAGTGGTAGGAATTTGGAAATAAAGTGTTGTACCTCCAGGGGCAACTCTTGTACTTGAGCTAGCTTTGTAGACTTGGGGCCTGCCGTCAGGGCCAGAGACCATACTGACGACAGTACTGGAGCTACTGTAGCAGTGACCATTGCCGAGGTTGTCCATAGAACCGCTGAGTAGTCGGTTCATGTTTGGCATGGGGAAATGTTGGAAAGGGGAAAGTGCCATATGATGATTGGGACGATGCGTTAAGGCCCTATCGCCAAAATCGTTCGACATCATGCTAAATGGGTCGGCGAATAGTGAATTCATCATGTTGTTCATCTGCCTCATGGTGCGCATATGGGACCTAATGAATAAAGGACGCAATTTTGGATATTTTTCTAGAACGTCATGGCGGTCAATGTTTTCAAAATACGGTCGCGCACGGCGGTTGAAAAATTATTTTTTTGGGGAGGTACTCACCCGAAGAACGGGTCATCTTCCCCGTCGTTGAAAAATGCTCCAAACAGCGACATTTTACGTTTATTTCCTGGGAATTTGCGAGCAGAATTCTGACTCGTTTACCGTTCTGTGGGAAAATGACGACAATGACGTTACTGCGCGTAGCGAAGTTAACTGCAACAGTGCTACCAATACACCCACAATTAATTTTAAATCTGCGGTGGCCGCAATAGACCTTTATTACAATAAATTCTTGATAATCTTACGAATAAAAGTAAATAAATATAAGTTTTAGGTATTTCTCCCTTTATGCAATTTATTTTATGTAATGGGATAAAGATTTTATATTTGGGAATTTGGCAGCCATGTTTGACGCCGTCCGCTTATGTTTGACGTTTACTCCAAATGGTGGAATAAAATATAGAATTGTGTAGTGAAATACAGAAATTTTATATACGTTGCTTATCGAATGATTAAACATCGTTAAGGTAAGGCGTCTTCACCCACACTAAAAACCCGTAAGAAACCCCCGTTTTTATTTCGTTTTCACGTCTCTGCGACAAGTTCTGTTTACATTCCGTTGTATTGAGCAACACTTACCGCGAAATATGTTTATTTTCACGAAACGAATAGGTAAGAACTAAAGAGCGAATTTGTGGTCGAATGTGATGATGTGTTGTGGCCGGTTATTACTTTTCTAGGGTTAACCTTTTGTCGAAACGGTAAGTTGAGGAAAAATTGAATCTTTCCGCTCTACGTTTAGGTGAGTGTGTGATGAGGTAGCGCTTAAAGATATTCTTGTTTTCCTTGCAGTTGTCGACGGTGTATTAGTCTCGTTGCGCACGAAGAATATTATTAAGTGTTTTAAGTGCAGTGTGTGATGGAACCAGCTGCGCCCGGTACTGAGGACGAAGTCCCTATTTCGTATCCAACCTACAGCAAAAAGGTAAGAGATATCATCCCGACATCAGCAAACGCATACCGTTATATTATTTTCTCGGAGAAAAAATTTAATAGGTAAGTATTAACTTTTGTCTTAGCGAGAGTATAAACTTTACAAACTGTAAAGTTTCGTTTTATAAGGGGGCAATAACTCATAATACACTATATTCTGTGTTTATATGTTTGCGTTACCATGGTAACTTGCCTGAATGTAGATGGCGTGTTTAATTGACACTTGAGTGTCTTGTTTTGTTTTTTTTTTTGAGGTTAGAAGTGTAACAGCGTCAAATTTTAAAAAGCGGCATGAATAATTTTGTTACACTCTGTATTCAACTCAAAATTGCTAATTTTCCAGTTTTTTTTTTTTTCATTATTAGTATTAATAAACTATAAAGATTATTCCACATTTCAATCTCTTAGAACTCAAATTATATAAATTATATATATATATAAATTAATAATAATTTATTGTTTCCTGAAAAAAAAAAAAAACTGTGACTGATGAGGTTTTTGAAATATGATTACAGCCAAACCAATTGGGAAATTAAGTTTTATAGTGTTGTTTGTATTGTAGTGAGTGTTTTACGGTTTATAAGTAAGTAGTTCTTGTGATAAAAGGTAATAATTGTTGATACTGTTGCAGATAATTACCTTATTATGCTGTCTTACTGTAGAATTCCTACTGTAAGAATATGATTCCATTAAGTTTGTTTTTTCTTGTACTACAGTCAACATGAACTGTTTATATTTAGGAAGTTTGTTCTTTTTTTTTCTTTTAATTACATATTTAAAGCGGAAATAAAATCAATCGTTTGAACATTTCTTTTCTATATATATTTATACATATTTCATGTGTTTAATTTCTGCAGTTATTTCTGAACTGAAATTCTTCGAATTTAAATACTTACATTCCAAAAATAACACGTACGATTTCTAGGCGAACGAAACTGAACGTCTCGTAACACTCAAGGCAGTCCTTCCGAACGGCCAATATGGGAACGTGTTCGAACTCAGTTACGTCGCCGGGGCGGAGCACTGGTACTGCAACATGTGCGAGTGCCCCGTCATGGGGCGCGTCTACCACCACGAGATCGGCAAGAGGCACACGCTCAACACACAGAACAGCGCCAAACGCAGCAGGTGCGGGGTTGTCGCTGAGCAACCCCCGATGCTCGTGGCCCCCGGAGAGCCCGTGCCTCCCGGTTTCGAAGGCGAAGTGCAGAAAATCGCGCAGATTCAGGTCCGTGGAACAATTTTTTTTTTGTATTTTGTTTGATTTTTGCGATTTTCAGGATCGGCTCGATAAATATACGGTCAGTCCTTTGATTGGGTTGGAGTATTTGTTGGAAATTCAGGAATACGATAGGGATAAGGAGCCGTCGTATTTGTGTATGCTGTGCGATAAGCGGGGGGATCCCAGGACCGTTATTGCGCATCTCGTCAGTTATAATCATATTTTTCAGGTATGGTCTTACAATTTACTGAACAAAGTATATTTTTTTAATATTTCTATGGTTGTTCTACTATTTTAGTATCTCCAAAGACACTTTATAAAGTGTTACCAAGCGCTATCGCCGTACATGACTAAACAATACAAACGCAACTGGCAGAACACAGTTAATAAGATCGCCGAGGCGATTGAACAACGCTACGGCCGTTTAAAACCGCACCCCGTCGAAAAGGAAGGTTTCGAAGAAAAAAAGGCCTCATACTGGGAGCAGATATATCAGGGGCCCCATTTTAGCGAAAAGAACGGCGTCACCTTTGAAAATCTCATCGTCAAAGAAGAAATAACGAAAGTAAATGATGGTGAGTGTGTTTCTCAAGTTTACTTATGTTTTTATCATATTTTTAATGTTTTTATCGTATTTTTAATGTTTTTATCGTATTTTTAATGTTTTTATCGTATATTTGTTCTGTCTAACGCAATTTAGAAGTTGTTCCAGTTGCTACGATGATACAAAAACCTTCCGAGGACATCTCGAAGAGGACCTATCGTAAAACAGGGACTGTACCTTCGGACACGAAAAAACGGAGCCCGTCCCCACCCGTCGTCTCAAAACCCTTGAAGAAAGCCAAGCCGAACACGGAGCCCGGTACCCGAGAGAACAGGAGATCGCTCAGCAGCGTCTCGAGCATTTCCAGTAGCGATTTGAGCGACTTTGACGATCCGGTGAAGAAACGGGGCCCCAAGAATTATTCGCCCCCTCCCAGGTTCCACGGTAGGAGTAAATCACCACCGAGAAGGTTTGTATCACAAACATTATTATTATTATTATTATTATTATTATTATTATTATTATTATTATTATTATTATTATTATTATTATTGTTTTGATCCATATTAGAGGAATTAAAACCAAAAAAAAAAAATCTTTTTAGGAGGTATAATCGGTCGCCGTCTCCTCGGATGTATAGGGAGAGGGATCGCGACCGCGGGGTGCTTCCCTGGCAACGGCCCGACTACGGGAAGACCCGCGCGGAGGTCCCCGTGGATCGCAACAAGGCGAAGATGGATAAAATGGACGAGTATAAGAGATTGGCGGCGGCCATCGAGAACGATATGGCGAAGACGCTCAAGCAGCACGAGAGGAATCCGGAAAAGCACCCGCAGTACAGCGAGGAGTGGAAGATTTTCTGGAATAAACGGTAATTTTTTGTTTTCCGATTTTTTTTAACAGCAGAAATCTGCTCAACTTGTGAGTGTTTCTCTCAAACTGTTTGGATTGTACTCATAAATAGGTCATCATTACCAATAAAATTTAATGTTTTGCCCAAAAAAAAAAAGATCTCTATACATAATAAATGTCAAACATCGCTACTAAAGTTACCCTACAAACAAACCGGCCCTTATTCATAAATTTGTATGCGATGTTCCGACCTTATCTATACTCCGTGCGTTTTAACAGATACAAGGAGCTACAAGGCGAAGGAAAAGATGTCAGTAACTACGATTTTAAGCCAGAGTGGATTGTTTTCTGGAACAAGAGGATGACCGATCTCCATAATATCGACGTTAAAGTGAAAAAGGAGGCTTTACGAAGGAGGTACTTGTTTTTATTTTGTAAAAGCAAGATGGCGGCACTGCTGTAGATATTCATTTTGGGTAAAGTTTACATCTTGGGATACTCGAATTTTTTGGTATAATGTGTGTTCATTGAAATTAGGGGTTGTAAAAATGTGAAAACAGGCAAAAAAGGGTCTGGGATGCGTTGGGGTCGGTAAATGTTATTTTCATTTTCCCAGCCGATTTTTCTTCTAAAATTGTCGTTTTTTACAGTTTCAAAGCCATTCCAGCCAAAAAAAATCCAAAATTTGAGTATCCCAAGATGTAAACTTTTTTTTTAATATTTTCGTATTACCCATCCAGACTCGGTCTCCCAGAAGAACCTGCCCCAATAAGTTTCCGAATAACCGGTAAGAAAGCGAAAACCTCGAAAGACGACCCCCCGCCCCAAAAGCAAGCACGTCCCGCGCCCATGGCGTCCGAACCCGACCAAGACCACGAAATAATCGTCATCGACGACAAAGACGACGACACGAAAAGCTCGAAACGTTCGCACAGCCCGTGGGAATCGGAACCGCCGAGACCGACGTCCCGTCTCTCCCGCGACAAAAGCAAAGACCGCGAGTACTACGACAGGTCCCGGCGGGAAAGCAGCTACGAACGACGGTCCCCCGTGTACAAACGCGACCACCGCAGCCCCGCCGACAGACGGTACCGTTCCTACAAGCGGGAGACCTCGTGGGATCGAGATTATCGGTACGGAGACGTCCCGGATTGTTACAAACCGCCCCCGGTTATGCGGGACGTCACCAGACAGCCCGTCTTCACGCCGCCGAAGAACGATCCCGAGCAGCACCTCGAGGAGGATTTCGACGACGGTGACGTGAATATCGTGGGAGTTTTGAGGTTATTAACGGCTTTGGAGGAGAAATTGGGGTCGTTGGGGCCGAAGGTCATCGATATGTTGGCGCAGGCTTTGGCCATGGAGAAGAACGAGGGGAATTCTTCGGAGACGCTGTTGGATAACGAGATAAACTGCGTTTTGTTTGAGACCGTTAAGGAGAAGTTGAAGGGGCAGTTGTTGGCGGGGCTTGTTGATTACCAGCAGGAGAAGGCGTTTAAGCACGCGATTAAGAGTATCGCGAGTCTTGTGCATTTTGCCAACCAGAGGAAGAGGGAGGCGCAGAAGGCGAAAAACGTGGATCCTGTTAAAGTACCCGGGATTGGGACCGTCGATAAGGCGGCTATCGCTAAGCAGATTGCGACGGCTCTCATCAATCAAGGGAAGACGGATGTTACCCAAGAGCAGTTGGAGCAGTTGATAAATGCCGTCGTGAGTATTGAAAAATGTCTGATTGTTCCATCACTACTATGCAAATTAACGATTTGTCCATCGCTAATTAGTTCTTTTTGTGAAATTCTAAGAATTGATGTTGTGTCTTTGTTTGCAGAGCTAATGTTACAGCAATTCAGTTAATTCTGTAATTGATATTTTGTGTAGTCAGCACTTTATTAATTTATTTAGTATATGTGCCATTCAGGTAAGATGCTCCGATTCTTTAGTTTTGTTTCTTTATTTGATTTAGATAATTATGGGACATAATATAACAATTAATGAATAGGAAAAACCATTGGTCTTTCCTCCCATAAAAGATAACTTACGTAAATATGCAAGTTTTTATTTCTTTCCGAGGCAAATGTCCTCAAATGTAACAGCAATAACAAAAAACAAGCTAATGCAAGCTTGTTTTAGGTTGGCATGGCTGAAGCCTCTAAAGCAGCCGGAAAACCGATGACAACAGCAAACTTTATCGAATCCCTAAGCCAAGCAAAGGCCAAACCCGAAGAACCGTCAAAACAGGAATTAAACAAGATAATAACACCGACACCCAGACCGGACCCGCTCAGCAGCATGGACGGCCTCTCGGACTCCGATCTTCAAACGCTCTTGCAGAATTTCAAAGACCTATCGACGGAAGAACAGCACGGCCTCATCACCTACCTAAAGAAACTCGAAGCGAAAGAACCGGAACGCGTCGAGAGGTTACGGAAATTCGTTAATCTCGGGCAGAACGCGGAGAGGAAGGACGGGGAAAAAAGAGCGACGAGTCCTTTCTCGACGCGGTTAGGAAGCATAAATCCCATGGTTGAGGAAGGAGACGGCGGTGACTTGGATGAGGATATCTTTGAGGATTTGGAAGAGGAGATGGCCGGACCCAAGAGAAACGAAGTTAAAGCAGCTAAAATTGAGATAGATTCAGAAGATGAGGAATATAGCTTTGACGATGTCTTTCAAGCGGCCAAATTAAACGTTAAGGAGAAAGAGGACCAAGAGAAAGAACGAAAATTGGCGGAAAAAGAACCAAAGTTGGATCTTTTCGACGCGAAAGCGTTAATTTCGAATATAATGGGGAGCATGAGAAAGGAACAAGCGCCGACCCCGCCAACGATCAAATCCGATATCGCCTCGGAGAATTCAAACTCGTCGACCAGCCAAGGGGGCCTCCTAAGAGCCCTGGGGGACATCTCGCCCGAGAACGTAAAAAACTTAGAAAATATCTTCGGAGATATGCAAAAGCACGAAGATAACAAACACCAAGAAAACTTGCAAAGACATGAAGATCTAGTCCCGAAAGGGTCCCTAACGAATCCCATTGGTGTCTCTTTGGGTAACACCCCGGCAAATATGGCCCCGCAAACGTCAAGTTTTCGACATGAGGGGCCCGTGGGGTACCCACAGCGCAACGTGCAGTACCCCACGAAAAATCCTTACGGGAATCAATATCCGACGATGGGTTATCAGAATCCGTACAGTCGGGGCCCCTCGCAGTACGGTAACAACCAGTATAATAGCTACGAGGGGAATTCGAGGTACGGGGGTTATACTAATCAAAATTCCAGAGGGGGGCAGCACCATCAGAGGGGAAACTTCCGAGGGGGAAATAACAACAACAGGTGGTGAATTTTTTCGTGAAAAAACAGTATTTTTGTGATTGGTGTTATAAATAATTGATTGATAATTGATTGATGATTAAATGATTATTAGTTTGTTTTATTTTTATTGTATCTCAAGATTGGTAATTATAAATAATCCTTGTAATTAAATGCAAAATAAATAGAGTACAAAGCACGGAATTGAACTACGAATGCGGTATTTACAAAATTAAGGGGTACTTTCGAACGTTTTTTTGAAGTTATAAATTGATCAGGTTTCCGGTGATGGCGTCCATTTTCTCTTGTAGTTTGCGTTGCTCGTGTTTCCAGCTGTTGTAGTCGGCTAGAATCGGTCTCCCGTATGTCGTATGCAGCTCCCAAAATGTTATGCTCGCTTTCGAAACCGAATCCCTTGAATCATCCATTTTTGCTATTAAAAAAAATCAATTTTTTATGCTTTTATTTTATATTCTGTGCGTTCACCATTTTAAAAAATGCAGTTAGGGCAACACCTTCACTAAATCATTAAACTTAACACTGATTTCCTAAAAAAAGCCTAGCATGAGAAACTAAAAATTACACTAACTCGATGCATTTAATTTTACATTTTTTTTTTTACAATTAAAATTGACTTCCCAGTTGTTTTTTGTAGATATGTTATCTGTATGTAGAGTAGTTTTAAACTAAGTAGAACACTGTGACATATGCAACCAATTATACCCGTATATTTGGTTGCATACACAACTGTGCTTTCCTAAAAAAGCCTAGCATGAGAAACTAAAAATTACACTAACCCGATGCATTTAATTTTACATTTTTTTTTTACAATTAAAATTGACTTCCCAGTTGTTTTTTGTAGATATTTTATCTGTATGTAGAGTAGTTTTAAACTAAGTAGAGCACTGTGACATATGCAACCAATTATACCCGTATATTTGGTTGCATACACAACTGTGCTCTCCTTGGTTTCAAACATCTATTAGATTTTAAATTGTCCATTATATGTTTACAAAGTTTTATTTTTAAGCCTCCGAAGTTATAGCATTTAAAAAATACAAAATAGGTGATATATCTCCGACATTTCTGAATATTCCTTGCTCAAATTCTCATCAAACATTTATTCACACTATTTTTACAATTATTTCCATATAACTTCTCAAAAAAACTTACCGTTTGTCTTTGAACGCATGGAACTTTGATGTCCATTCTCTGGTCGATTGAAAGGATTGTGCCGTTGCCTCGGCGGCGGCATCGGTGATCCCGTTGCTTGTGCTGTAGGTAGCGCTTGCTCTAAAGGAACATACCAACGTGAGCCGTGCCCTAACTCTTCAGTACAATAAAATTTGCTCATGACTGAGCCTTATATACACCAATTTTGTCACATTATTTGATTAGATCTAAACCCTATAATGTCAATTTGGCATATAAAGTCAACATGACAATGTACGACTCCTTATCTTATCTTGATATGCAGGAATTGAACGTGTACATAACCTAAAAACGTGTGTATTGTTTACCGTCAATGTCATCTAACTGTCTTTGTAGATCAGCCACCATGATTTTCATGTAATCATAGCCAGCACAGGCTAGAGCTTTCATCCATTGTTCCATGGCCTCCTGCGATTCCGCTCCCAAGACATAACTGCGATTGTTCGTACCGTGAAACTCAATTTTAAAGCAAAATTGCTCGTCTTCCGCCAACTCTGTAATAAGCAAATTAATATTGTAATTGTTATATTATCGATTTAATTCTTGCATACCTATAGTACAGCCTTCTAAAATGATAACACCGACCGGCTCTTTATCACCTTTCTTATCGAAATAGAACAGCAAGTTTCCTTTTAGGATAAAGTAACGTTTTTGGAAGTTTTTGTGCACCTCGCCCCGCTTTATTAGATAGCCTTCTTTGTCCACGGGAGTTGCTGAGATCGCGAAAGCACAAAGGTTTTTTTCGTTTATTTTCATCGTTTGTTTGTTTATTGTTTAGTACGGGGATACGGGCGCACGAACTGTCACAAATTGTAGGTTATGTTGCGGGGATTCTATCGCTAACTTCATGCGTGTAAAGATTCTCTAATGAGCGAATGTAGATGGCGCCAACAGCGGGAGATCTGTCAGTAATATAAATTCATAACCGAAATAAATACAAAACTGTTTCCTATTATTATTTATTGAAGATTATATTCTATAGAAATAATATCATTTGATCTTAAGACAGCCGATTTTATAGGCTGGGGCAACGGTGTTTGTAAATCTTCGACTAACACCGTTTCCATGTTGGGCCTGTAAGCTCTCGTTTTACATGTGACTGTAGTATTTTCGTACATCTTCACAGTACATTCTTTGCCTATAAAGAAAATTGTGATTTTGATAAATATAACATTATTTTCTTACCGTTTAATTGTGTTAATAATCTCAAAAATCTTTCACGCAGTTTAGCCCTAGCGATCTGGTATTCCCCTTGTAAGTTGGCTATTTCGAATTCATCCATTCTTTATCGATAATAAAATAAAAACAAACTATTTCTATTACTGGAAAAGTAAGGTTAGGTGCCCCAGACAGAAGTAAGGTTGTGCTCAAGAGTCAAAACCCAACCACCCTGAAGTTGGATGTGTCAAAAACGCATAATCAACTTATTACATATTTATTATTAATAATCACATATTAAATAAATAAATCGATATCTATATATACAAGAATACTACATCGGTTGTTATTTTATATCTCAAAGCCCAGTTTTCGCATGCATTCCTTGTGCGCAAGAATTAGTTCCTCGCAGTTCTCTTGTCCACGTTCCATGATGCTAAAAATGAGTCTCGTAAAGAGCAATGATACACGTTTAAATATATAAATTACCAAGCATCTCTGGCCTGTTTTGTTTCCGGACATGCACAGCAAGGCTTCAATTTCTTAGGTTCTTCCGTTTTTTGCGCTGGTTGTGCTACACTAGGCGCAGCAGCTTCAACTTTTTCGCTAACGTTACCCATTCTTGACAAATAGATGCAAGATTTGACGTTTTCTGAATTTCGTGATATTTTTAACCTCCAAAAAAGGGTGAGAAATCAAGTGGGAACAGCGACATCTGTGCGCGATGCGATTCTTGCACGATGATTGGTGTATCGCCGACTCACGAGATGGCGGTGGGGACAGAAAGTTTTGTTTTCCAGTGGCATTATCTACCTATACTAATTACGAACTTTCAAGTGTAGGGCGCGTTCAGCGAAATCGCCCATTTTCGCCGACATTTGCGATAGAGTAGCTGCAAAATTGGGCTTTTCGATATTACTTTTGACGCTCGAATTGAAAAAAGGACACAATTCCGCGTGGACTGCGCGATATTTTGTAAACTAAATGCGTCAATTTTGAAAAAAAATCACGATTTTGCACCTCTTCGGGTGAAGGCGAACCTCGAGAAAATGTCACGTGACGTCTAGAAATTCCGACAAGCGGATCGATGAACGTCAAAAATTTACATTTTTTATCCGTTCCTGCCGACCTTATAAAAGCCGCTCGCTCTCATGTCTTACGATAAGATCCCTCTAAATACCCTTCGCAAAGAGTTTTGAGCAAAAAAACGGCCTTAAAAACAATTTTCGATCCAAAAAATCGATTTTTGTCGACCCGTGTTTTGCTGCTATTACGACAGTAACGTCAAACCCGAAACGCCCCCTGCCGGACATTCGTAACAACAGTAACAGATAACCTAAAATGTATCCTAAAATGTCCATATTGCGAATGTGGACAGGTGGGAAGCCTTAACCACATATTTCTAGAATGCCCAATAACTAAAATCGAAAATTTTGACTTATACACAGAGCTAGTTTTTATTAGTTTTGATTAGATTACAATCAAAAGTAGTAATTTAATTGTCGGACAACTTCCGGACAATAGTGTCTGGCTAGTTTTAAATACGGTGATGTCGAATTTAGCGGAATTCTTGCTTGCGACGAGAATTCATCCCATAGTCTGATCGTGTAATTATGTCGCAAGTGTTTGCGCACTTTTCCCGTTTTATCTTCGTCGAAATATGTCTTCCATTTCTCGTGGTTGATCGGGAAGAATTTCTTCGAGGAGTATATGAATAATCCGTGACAAGCTTTGGAAATCATCCCTTTTATTTCTTTTCTACATTTCTTTGATATAACACTGAAAGAATCTGTATAACTCTGTACGTGTTTTGACGAAACAAAGGCTTACCTAACCATTGCATTTCCTTGGTTGTACTCAGATAATTGCACGTCATACTTACTCCTATATTCCCTTAGAACAACGTTTAGATAGTTGTGGCCAATATCATCCGACATGGAGACAATAGCATTGTCTATTGTACCTCTATCAACAATAACAAAGTTATGGTTCAGAGTTCCAAACGGTTTCAACACTAGCAGATCAAAATCGATGTATATTCCACCAAACTTCCATAAAACCAGTAATCTTAAGACGTTTTTAATGTCAGGATATAATTTCCCCGTTCCATTCGATTTAACAAAGTTATAATACGATTCCAGTGGTGAATTTTTAGCTAAATCTGTGACGTTTACGTGCAAGATTCGGATGTTTTTGTAGCCTTGCAAAGAGGTTAACAATCGATCAGATTCTGTACCGTAGTTTTTAATTTTTCCCGGCGATGTGTACAGAAGATAAATTTTTCGATTTGGGTGTACTCTCGCTGCTGATTCGACCGCGCATGCAGCTCTGCGTTTTATAAAAATTCTGCCGAGTTTCTTGCTCGTGCATGATGTGTCTACGAAGAATACAGACCGTGGTTTTATATCATTTATCGATGATATATTCCGTAGTGATTCATTATGGTCTTCATAACATGTTATATCGTCTTTAGCAGCTAAAACCACGTTTTTTGTTTTCTCAAAATAAACTTGTTTATTAATTATACGGAATTTGATGCTTACCTTCGTCAATTCTGTCGCTGTTTAGAGATTTCTTACTTTTGTCTTCAGCTGGAAATTCGTAAAACTAAGATAAATAGCTATAACTAGTTAGGTGAGGTTCTAAAGCCCAGTTTATGTAGGACGCGACGCGAACGCAAAACGTCAAAAGTTGAATCATACAATTCACGTACATGGGTTTATGTTCCACGCAACGCAAAGGCAAACACGTAACGCGAACGCGAATAGTTACCATTTTTTCAACTATTCGCGTTTGCATCACGTCTTGATGTTCGCGTCTAGCCAATCACAGCGTTCCCATATGTGACAGTCGCGATTATAACCTCATATTTGACAACTGCTGAGTCACAATGGTGGCAGCATTGGTTACAACAACCAATAGTAATGCTATAAACAAACATGGTGGGGAAGTTAGTATGAAGTTAGTTACTTCAAGGTCTGCTGTCAAAAATCCAACCCAACAAATGCCAACCCTTTAACAGAAAAAACTTTGGGCTTGCGACGCGAACGCAAAACGTCAAAAGTTGAATCATACAATTCACGTACATGTGTTTATGTTCCACGCAACGCAAACGCAAAGACGTAACGCGAACGTGAATAGTTCCCATTTTTCAACTATTCGCGTTTGCATCACGTCTTGATGTTCGCGTCTAGCCAATCACAGCGTTCCCATATGTGACAGTCGCGATTATAACCTCATATTTGACAACTGCTGAGTCACAATGGTGGCAGCATTGGTTACAACAACCAATAGTAATGCTATAAACAAACATGGTGGGGAAGTTAGTATGAAGTTAGTTACTTCAAGGTCTGCTGTCAAAAATCCAACCCAACAAATGCCAACCCTTTAACAGAAAAAACTTTGGGCTTGCGACGCGAACGCAAAACGTCAAAAGTTGAATCATACAATTCACGTACATGTGTTTATGTTCCACGCAACGCAAAAGCAAAGACGTAACGCGAACGCGAATAATTCCCATTTTTTCAACTATTCGCGTTTGCATCACGTCTTGATGTTCGCGTCTAGCTAATCACAGCGTTCCCATATGTGACAGTCGTGATTATAACCTCATATTTGACAACTGCTGAGTCACAATGGTGGCAGCATTGGTTACAACAACCAATAGTAATGTTATAAACAAACATGGTGGGGAAGTTAGTATGAAGTTAGTTACTTCAAGGTCTGCTGTCAAAAATCCAACCCAACAAATGCCAACCCTTTAACAGAAAAAACTTTGAGCTTGCGACGCGAATGCAAAACGTCAAAAGTTGAATCATACAATTCACGTACATGTGTTTATGTTCCACGCAACGCAAAGGCAAAGACGTAACGCGAACGCGAATAGTTCCCATTTTTCAACTATTCGCGTTTGCATCACGTCTTGATGTTCGCGTTTAGCCAATCACAGCGTTCCCATATGTGACAGTCGCGATTATAACCTCATATTTGACAACTGCTGAGTCACAATGGTGGCAGCATTGGTTACAACAACCAATAGTAATGCTATAAACAAACATGGTGGCGAAGTTAGTATGAAGTTAGTTACTTCAAGGTCTGCTGTCAAAAATCCAACCCAACAAATGCCAACCCTTTAACAGAAAAAACTTTGGGCTTGCGACGCGAACGCAAAACGTCAAAAGTTGAATCATAGAATTCACGTACATGTGTTTATGTTCCACGCAACGCAAAGGCAAAGACGTAACGCGAACGCGAATAGTTCCCATTTTTTCAACTATTCGCGTTTGTATCACGTCTTGATGTTCGCGTCTAGCCAATCACAGCGTTCCCATATGTGACAGTCGCGATTATAACCTCATATTTGACAACTGCTGAGTCACAATGGTGGCAGCATTGGTTACAACAACCAATAGTAATGCTATAAACAAACATGGTGGGGAAGTTAGTATGAAGTTAGTTACTTCAAGGTCTGCTGTCAAAAATCCAACCCAACAAATGCCAACCCTTTAACACAAAAAACTTTGAGCTTGCGTTCGCGTCTCGGGTTACATAAACACTGTTATTTTATGTTTGCGTTTTCTGTTCACGTCGCGTGGCGTTCGCGTCGCGTTGCGTTCGCGTCGCGTTCGGCGTTGCATTCGCGTCGCGTCGTACATAAACTGACCTTAATAGTACTTTTACCTTACACACTTTCAGGAATACTTACGTAAAGGTATAAATCTTAAATCGTTTGGATTATCATAGTTTTGCTTATTCCGTTTTCCCATGAAAATGTAAATGATCGGAATCGATAATATTACAATTGCTATGATAAAAATATACCTCCGTGCTGTCCTATTAGTTAATAACCCTAAAAAATTACGTGTCATATCTATACGAACAAGACGAGCAGCAGTATAAAAACAACGAACGTCAACAGTATAAAAACAAGAAGCAATAAAAAATAAGTGGGTTATGTTATCGCATATTGTTTTCGCACTTTCATCATTCCAGTTTATACACTATGTCCGAACAGAATAAAACCACAAAACTCTTAAGTTTGGCATGTGCACGGAAATACGTCTGTGTTGTTTTTGGACTGATTATCGCTCTGGCCGTTCTGCTCATCTTACATATTGACGAACACAATACACTCTTTCAAATATGGCAGACACAAAATACGTAAGACACCCATGCAAGCTCTGTATTTGAAAAATTACTCTTTAGTCTCTAATTTTAAATCGTTGCAGAGTACGAGTAACTTTCGTCTCCCAAGACCGTACCTTCCGCAGAAAAGGCCACAAACAACTAAAATGTTACAATTTCGGCCAACCGTGGTTAAAAGACATCCAAAAAGAAGCAAGTCCACCGAAATCAAACTCTATTTTCTTCTTGGACACGTCGTGTAGGTCACACGCTGTCAAAAGGATAGCCATAGTGAAGAGACATGCCTGTTCAATAGAATCTGCAGCTAGGGCCCATCCAAAACGTTCTATTTACCTTTTATACGCATCTCCTGGTGTCGTCAGGAATGACCAAAGCGAATCCGATTTGATGTTAAAGGTTTTGATCCATTACAAAAACATCAAACTTTTCCATCTCAACGTAACCAAGTTCTTAAAGGAGACACCTTTGGAGAAGTGGTACACCAATGGGAAATTAAGGTTTTCCAAGTATGAAGCTGATCATACTAATAGTTTGATGAGGCTGTTGACTTTATGGAGGTACTGGTAGTTATCATCCAGTTTAGTTTTGATTGTCTTGATTGTCGTGATTCTTGGGGTTATTTTGAAGATATGGTGGGATATTTATTGATATGGATGTCATGGTACTCAATTCCCTGGATGATTTGGATCGGAATTTTCTTGTTTCCGAAGATTCCAAAACGATTTCCGATGCGATTTTTGGGTTTGGCAAGGATGGGAAGGGACACGCTTTTCTTGAAGCTTGCCTACACGATTTTATGACTAATTACACGATTAGGTCTAAAAATCGTAAAGGTCTAGACACTTTATCACGGTATGTGTCGTGCATTAGAAATCAGAAGTGTGATTTTTTGTTTGTTTGTAGAATGGCTAAAGATGTTTGTCACACACCTAACACCGAAGAAATGAACAAATCTACGTGTAATAGTGGTTTTGAGGTGTACCCTAGTCTTAATTTTGTACCAGTAGAACAGGAACATTGGAAGCAGAAGTTATTCCACGATGATGATGACAATGCCATCGCAAAATCACTGGAGAGAAGTTATACCGTGCTGGTGCACGACAAATTAAGCGCAATGACCAGAATTCCGTTAAATTCTACAGCTCCGTATCTGACTTTAGCGAGGAAATATTGCCCGAAAGTCATGAGATATTGTAAAGGGTATTTTTAATAAAATGCGTCATTTCAACATGTCAGAGTTGTTTGTATTGTAAAGAATCGTTGGTATGGCAACTAAAGGTAATCAGTCACATACTGTGTCGGTATAACAGAGCGAATCGTCACGTCGGCACTCAACAAATCTGGTTTTCGCGTCTTTTCATTACGAGATAATTAAAGTTAAGCGCAAGAACAAGGCGAGTCGCTGTTTTGCGTCTTGCCGAGCGCTGCGATGCACCTCGTAAAATGCGCACTGCAGGATTCACTGCAGACTTGGAGACTTGTTCTTGCAGTATGCCGCGGAGAAACGCAGGCGGGCCGCGATAAGCAGGAGTGTCCGGTAAAGTTAACAACTTCTCGACTGTGAATCATGGGCAGGGACGGAATCAGTCCCCTTGCCAAGAATTGATCGGGGCCTGACGAATTTTAGGTTATTATTTTGTGGCAACGATGTACTTTTCCAATATTTCTCCTTTAAGTCGTGAAATAAATTATCGAAAATGCGCATGGTCTATCTTTAAGTTTTACCTTTGATTGTTTTTGGTGACAATTTGACATGCATTTCCTGTAGATATTTAACCGATTTTGACATGATTGACCAAATGAATTGACAGATTAATGTGATGGATGATTTAGGCGCTATAAGCGTTCTGGATGCTTCACGTGGTAGTCGAGTTAGTTTGAAAGTAAAGCCGGTTCTGTCAACTTGTCATTAGTGTACGTGTGGTCCGCCAGTTACCAGGGCAACAGGCCATCGCCTTCACATCCAAACACATCGTTCGCTCACAACTAAGTAATGAGGAGCGACTATGGGAGCGACCAGCTCGTGATAGAGGAAGAGAAACGGCCGAGGAAGGAAGACAAGACGATGACTGGCTTCGCTCGTGAGTCTTCGATGGAAGAAGAATAAGAAGAAATTGCCCCGTGGGGCAGAAAGGGGAGTGGCACCGGCGCAACATATAATTTGTATGTCAACAGAGAATAATAACAGGCATCTTAACGAGTTTCGTTAATCTTCTTATTTATATGGCCGTAGCGTGGCCGCGTCGGCTACGTCCCTTATTACAGCCTTTGACTTATGCAAATTGCCGATGCTTATTTGTTTTCGGGTAAATTGTTTTAACCGCTCTACGCTGGCTGGGTGGAGGCATCTTCGTGATTGGAGAGATTAACTTTGGCCCGAAGCCGATCCTTTTTACTGTGAAGAGAGCTGTTTTATCTTTGCATCATCTCAAAGATGATTGAGGAGCTAGTTTATCTAGTTTATACCATATATTTGTCTTGACAAGAAGCAGAATCATTAAGGCAACTTATTATAGTTGTCAGATTTTCACAATAAACAATACAGTGTGCCCCCTGGTGTGTATTTCGAGAATTTATTTGATATTGGATGCCCTAACCTAACACATTGTCGCCTGGTTTAGACCTATGTGAAGTTAGCCCCCAGCCCCCCTCTTATGGGAACTTACGTGTATCGAAAAACACTAATTACTCCACTGTCTTAAGAGATATCGCAATGAAAGTAACACTATTCGAAAGAACGTTCTTTGGAAATAAATTGGAAATGCCCCATCTCAAATATGTGAATTAGTATATGTAATAGCTCTGTGTATATGTCAAAATTTTCGATTTTAGTTATTGGGCATTCTAGAAATATGTGGTTAAGGCATTTTAGGATACATTTTAGGTTATCTGCTATCTGTTACTGTTGTTACGAATGTCCGGCAGGGGGCGTTTCGGGTTTGACGTTACTGTGATAATAGCAGCAAAACACGGGTCGACAAAAATCGATTTTTTGGATTGAAAATTGTTTTTAAGGCCGTTTTTTTGCTCAAAACTCTTTGCGAAGGGTATTTAGAGGGATCTTATCGTAAGATATGAGAGCGAGCGGCTTTTATAAGGTCGGCAGGAACGGATAAAAAATGTAAATTTTTGACGTTCATCGATCCGCTTGTCGGAATTTCTAGACGTCACGTGACATTTTCTCGAGGTTCGCCTTCACCCGAAGAGATGCAAAAACGTGATTTTTTTGAAAATTGACGCATTTAATTTACAAAATATCGCGCAGTCCACGCGGAATTGTGTCCTTTTTTCAATTCGAGCGTCAAAAGTAATATCGAAAAGCCCAATTTTGCAGCTACTCGATCGCGAATGTCGGCGAAAATGGGCGATTCCGCTGAACGCGCCCTACACTTGAAAATTCGTAATTAGTATAGGTAGATTAATAAATACCTTCCGAGATGTCACAAACAATTTAGTGTTTTTCGGGGCTAACTTCACATAGGTTTAGTTTAGCTACAACCTTCATCCACGATTTGTATTTTGTGTTGTTCAAAAATGGTCAAAAACGATTCTTTTTGGGACACGTACAGACATAGCAGAGTACAATGGCCTTCGAGAACTCACAAAGTCAACACATACTGAGTGCTTTAACGTGCGCTGCACAAATATTTGACCGGCTTCCCTACAGTAGTTCCGACACCGTTGTGACATTCTTAAACAAATTATGGAGATTTCTGTTTGCTCTTGTTCCGACACGTAACTCTTTGTTTACAAAACGTTGAGCGCCGTGCAGTGCTTTACTTTGTCACTGCGAGTTTTCGATTCATTTTTATTTTCCGACTAATACCATAGAACAGGGTCGACATAAAAGTAAGACAAGTCTTGCTGTTTCTGGTTTTAAAAAAAATGGTTTCTAAATGATTAAAACTAATTTCTAAATTCATTGAGTCTGTTCACCTTGACAACTGACAATACATTGTTAATTAATTTGTCTTTACAGGGGGTGTTCCAAACTTAGACCATCATGTCGGTTACCAACTTACGACGATTAAAATTAGCTTGTTAGCTCGCAACCGTTCGATAAAACAGACCTCTGTTTTCACATCTCCCCCGGCAATAAAAACAAATCGCCCCAAATATTTATACAAGACGTTCGCCGGCTCGTCGAAAAAACACACAAACATGTGTAACGTACGTCCGCCGCTGTGAGGCGCCTTCAAAAATAGCAACGCGTCGTTTAGCTTTTTCGGGCCATTCCACCGATAGCAGCGACGCGCTTGCTCGCGCGCCTCAAAACCGACTTAACCGCTCGTTCGGGATCGCCAAGGCTCGGGTATTATCGCTAGGGTTGCATTCCAAACTCCGCGCCACTCCGCGGCAAGCTTTCGGTTCAAAAACATTCTGTCGGAGAGCGTTTCGTGAGTCGGTTGTGTTGTTCGCACGTAAAAATGTTGCGCGTCTTGACGTTTGTTTTGCTTGTGATGCCGCACGCGGCAAAATCTGTTATTAAACAGTGCGAGCCGATCAGAATGGACATCTGCAAGGGTTTAGGTTATAATATGACAGCTATGCCTAACCTAGGAGGTAACGAGTTCCAAGAAGAAGCAGAATTCTACCTAAGGACTTTTAAACCACTTATAAACTATGGCTGCAGCTCGCAGTTGAACCTATTCTTGTGTTCGGTGTACGTTCCTATGTGTACTGAAAAGGTTGCTTATCCTATAGGGCCTTGTCGTGGTTTATGTGAAAATGTCAGGGATTTGTGTTACCCGGTTTTGGAGAAATTCGGATTCCCGTGGCCGGATACTTTGAACTGTTCTAAATTCCCGGTGGAAAATAATCACGAACACATGTGCATGGAAGGGCCGAAAGATAACGCCGCACCTACAGGGATGAACGGAAATATGGGGATTTCGTTACAAGCTTATGACTGTCCCCCAAATCATGCAAGAAATGACATTTCTGGACCCTGTATTCCGATATGCGACAAGAATATCCTGTTCGACAGCGCTGAGAAGAGTTTTGCAGAGGTAAGATAGTTTGACGTTTGTTTTTATAGGTTATGTTGATCGAATGGTTATCTGTCAAATGATATCTTTACGATGCCAGTTTGTTATTTTGATATTTGTTATCTGTTTGTCAAATTTCTAGTTTGTTTATAATACGTAGAACTATTGTTTTGACGGAATTGAATTGAATACCTGTAAAAATTGTTTGCTTTCTTTCTGCCAGTTCCAGTTTGAGCAAAATTTGCTTATGTCAAACCGTAGTTGGTTCTAACCACGTTTGTTTGATTTCTGTCCTGTAAAGTAATATCTGTTTGGTCTAAATATCAAGAATAATCGTTTTCCTAGGCTGATTTCAAACAGACTGCGGCCCGACTCCGCCCGTACGTTTATTTTAAGACGTTCTTTGGGTTCCTCGCATACCGACAGTTCAAAGAAAACCATAAAAGAAAAATACGATTCAACACTGTTTGATGTAAACAGGCTGCCGAATTCGTTTTTGATGTTCTTAGCGAATTTATCGCCCATTACAGTCGCAAGTTTACTGTTAATTTTACATAATTACTTTGATAGCTCTGATGACACATTGGTACAACACGTTTAAACACTGTGAGTGATGTTCCAATATTCTGTTTTGATTAAGGAATCAATGTTAACAGGTCATTTTGAAAACTTGGTAGATCTTACATCACTGTCAAACAGTTTATCTGTCAAATGATGCATATTTTTTGACGTTTAATTTTGTAGGTTAGCTAATAAATGGCTGTCTAACCACGTTTGTTTGATTTCTCAAATATCAAGAATAATTTTGTAGTGCAAAATTTGAAGTGAATTAATTATTTCCTGTTAAACGTTCATCTAATAATGATAGCGGTATTGTTATCGTTGTAATCTACTTGCGCTGTGTGTCGGCAAGTATCAAACAAATTAATTTGATCTTTATCTGAGATTTTGGTGAGGGCATGAGTATACACGACTACTTCAATACCACCTTCAAATTTGATAATTGGGAGCAATTACCGATGTCAAATAACCCGATTAGAAAATTTAATCTTTGACGATAGGCTCGAATCGAGCCTTTATCTCAAACAACAAAATTAGTAGCAAAAAAAAACACACACAAACACTCAAGTCTCAAAATTCGACACATTTCCACATACCTCGCTGGATTGGCTGCAATATATAAAATACCTATAGGCTATAAAAAAAACGCCGTTTTATACCTCATAGAATATAGGAGACATAAAAACCTATGATAACGTTAACGACCGAATGTATCGCCATAACTTCCAAACAAAACGCTCATAGAATCCGCTTTTACTGCGTCTCGTTTGACCGCAAGAGAAGTTTTTCGAATGCAGCGAACCTGCTCACCAAGGGTCCAGCTGCGGCCGATCCCTACAATAGAGACCATCTCCTTCTCTCGCTTGCCCGCTCGCGTGCTCCATCTTGGTCGGTCGTCTGCTGCTCGTTGCTTGGCCTGATGTATTCCCAATGTAATTAAGCAGAGCGCGTCGTTACGAAGCATTATGGACGGCCCACGGTACGGGGCAACCGCTTGTTAAGAAGAACCAGTGGCGTTCGTCAACCCCATGACCACGTAGTTCTCTTAGGTTACGTTTCCTTTGAAGGAATCAACCTTCCTTCCTTCCTTCCTTTCTTCTTCCTTTCTTGCTTTCTTCCTTTCTTCCTTTCTTTCTTTCTTCCTTTCTTTCTTTCTTCCTTTCTTTCTTTCTTCCTTTCTTCCTTTCTTCCTTTCTTCCTTTCTTCCTTTCTTCCTTTCTTCCTTTCTTCCTTTCTTCCTTTCTTCCTTTCTTCTTCCTTCTTTCCTTTCTTCCTTTCTTCCTTTCTTCCTTTCTTCCTTTCTTCCTTTCTTCCTTTCTTCCTTTCTTCCTTTCTTCCTTTCTTCCTTTCTTCCTTTCTTCCTTTCTTCCTTTCTTCCTTTCTTCCTTTCTTCCTTTCTTCCTTTCTTCCTTTCTTCCTTTCTTCCTTTCTTCCTTTCTTCCTTTCTTCCTTTCTTCCTTTCTTCCTTTCTTCCTTTCTTCCTTTCTTCCTTTCTTCCTTTCTTCCTTTCTTCCTTTCTTCCTTTCTTCCTTTCTTCCTTTCTTCCTTTCTTCCTTTCTTTCCTTCTTTCCTTCTTTCCTTCTTTCCTTCTTTCCTTCTTTCCTTCTTTCCTTCTTTCCTTCGTTCCTTCGTTCCTTCGTTCCTTCTTTCCTTCTTTCCTTCTTTCCTTTCTTCCTTCTTTCCTTTCTTCCTTTCTTCCTTTCTTCCTTTCTTCCTTTCTTCCTTTCTTCCTTTCTTCCTTTCTTCCTTTCTTCCTTTCTTCCTTTCTTCCTTCTTTCCTTCTTTCCTTCTTTCCTTCTTTCCTTCTTTCCTTCTTTCCTTCTTTCCTTCTTTCCTTCTTTCCTTCTTTCCTTCTTTCCTTCGTCCCTTCGTGCCTTCGTTCCTTCGTTCCTTCTTTCCTTCTTTCCTTCTTTCCTTCTTTCCTTGCTTCCTTTCTTCCTTCTTTCCTTCTTTCCTTCTTTCCTTCTTTCCTTCTTTCCTTCTTTCCTTCTTTCCTTCTTTCCTTCTTTCCTTCTTTCCTTCTTTCCTTCTTTCCTTCTTTCCTTCTTTCCTTCTTTCCTTCTTTCCTTCTTTCCTTCTTTCCTTCTTTCCTTCTTTCCTTCTTTCCTTCTTTCCTTCTTTCCTTCTTTCCTTCTTTCCTTCTTTCCTTCTTTCCTTTCTTCCTTTCTTCCTTTCTTCCTTTCTTCCTTTCTTCCTTTCTTCCTTTCTTCCTTTCTTCCTTTCTTCCTTTCTTCCTTTCTTCCTTTCTTCCTTTCTTCCTTTCTTCCTTTCTTCTTCCTTCTTTCCTTCTTTCCTTTCTTCCTTTCTTCCTTTCTTCCTTTCTTCCTTTCTTCCTTTCTTCTTCCTTCTTTCCTTCTTTCCTTTCTTCCTTTCTTCCTTTCTTCCTTTCTTCTTTTCTTCCTTTCTTCCTTTCTTCCTTTCTTCCTTTCTTCCGTTCTTCCCTTCTTCCCTTCTTCCCTTCTTCCCTTCTTCCCTTCTTCCCTTCTTCCCTTCTTCCCTTCTTCCCTTCTTCCCTTCTTCCCTTCTTCCCTTCTTCCCTTCTTCCCTTCTTCCCTTCTTCCCTTCTTCCCTTCTTCCCTTCTTCCCTTCTTCCCTTCTTCCCTTCTTCCCTTCTTCCCTTCTTCCCTTCTTCCCTTCTTCCCTTCTTCCCTTCTTCCCTTCTTCCCTTCTTCCCTTCTTCCCTTCTTCCCTTCTTCCTTTCTTCTCCTTCTTCAACAATTTTTCAATTAATTATAAATAATAACCAGTTTAGCTTGTTTTTTTTTTTAAATTTCAGGTTTGGATATCAGTTTGGGCGATCATCTGTTTCGGTCTTAGTTTTGCCTCGGTGATAACGCTGACGATAGGTGGCGGTAGGGTGAAGGCCCGTCCTCTCGTCAGCCTCGCGTTATGCTATTGTTTCCTGAGCGCTGGTTGGATAGTCCGCATCGTCACCGGAAGAAACACAACGTCCTGCTTGTCCAGCAATAGCAACTTCCACGAGTACCAAGAAGATGGTTTGGCCAATGCTAATTGCGCATTCGTTTTCCTGCTGATCTATTACTTTGGCATGGCTGCCAACGCTTGGTGAGTGATCTATGTTTTGTTTATCCAACGAAAGTTTTTTTTTGTTATTCTAAGAAATTCATTAAAAATTAGTTTTAGCTCGACAATGACTACTAATTATTGCTTTGCCCATATGAACGAGACAAATTGGAATGTTGTTTATGTAATCCTAACGCATTACGGTCGAGAACAGCAAAATGCAATCCAAATGACAGGTGATTGCGTCGTTTGTCACCACTAAAAGACCAAACAATATGGTACAACACCATCGCGGACCGTAATTATATTAACAATTCTCGAAAATCTCGTAATTCCGGCCAGTCATCGTCCCCAACGAGCTATCAGGCCGTCCAGGTGTGATTTTACCACTCGAACCGATGTAGGAATGTTAATATTGCCCACTTCAGCTTTACAAACATTGGGCGCGGCGTGCAAGACGAACCGGTCAAGTTGGCGTGGCGTGGAGAAGCGGTACCACTCCAACTAGGATCCTAAATCACCCGCAACTGCCCACTTAATGATTAGCAATTATTTATTTATCCATGTCGCGACCAATCTTCCACAATTATACGCTTTGAAGCGACCGTGTTCAAATATGCTTATGGGAGATTTATAAGATTGGGCGCAGCTGTCAGACAAATAGATGCAGTCTGGATTAACAAAACTGTTCGTTATCGCGACATAAAACGGTGAAAATACACAAATACCGTAGCGGTCGAACAGTGGGAACACTTAGGAAGCCGCTTTATAACGCGGTAACCGCTATCTTATCAACGAACAACCATTTTATGAACCAATAAATTAGCATTAGATCTCTCGGATCTGATGAGGAAAATAATCAATTTTGTTTCCCTCTAAGTGTATTGTCAACTGAAACCATCGTATTCAAACTTCGAAACATTTGAGGATAGTTTGCAGCGTGCTGTAAAGTAAGCCTCTGTTGGTTTTTCAAGATAGAACCACCCAAATTGATAATGATCCCTTAGCCTAACGTGTGGCGTTCCAGGCATCCCCATACTGATCGTTATAGACAGCTTCGTAGGTAGAATGCGTGTTAGAGAGGGAGATGGAGACCGAGAAGATGCATGTTCCATCGGTACCTGAGTTCGGACAGGTTCCTCTATCGTTCAGATTTATGGACCCACTGTATTGTAGAGGCTTGTTACCCAAAAAGAAATATTATTAATGGGCTTTTATACTTGGGCGTCTTTATGACTGCTGACCGTCAACTATTTATTTATACAAGCGTATAATTGGAGCCGTTCGATCGAGTTAGAGTTTTGAGGAGCCCTACCACTGCAAGACTGCAGTTAGGTAAACCTTGTATCTATCTATCGATACGATCTATACCAGTTTATCTCCAGTGACGAAGGTCTTTGTTTGAATAAGGGACTACGAAAAGGCAGTTGCCCGGTCGAAGAACGTTAACAAGCGATAAACACCAGTCGTCGTCGTCAGACCGCGCTGAGCCAATATTTAAAAGTCATCTTTCCGACTATATACAGCGACCAGTTCACCAGTTGCCTCGTTTTTAAAAAGAGAGCGAGTCTACAGAAATTGGACAGATACGCATCGGATACTCACGCCAATCAAAAGGCTAATTAAAAAACAATTTCCTAGACTTTTAAGGAATGTTAATACACCAGTTTAGATGCGTTTACGATTAACCAACACGTTGTGTAAATGAGAAGTTATTGATTGTGATTATAATAGTACGTTGTGACTTTGCTAGTACGTTTTGGGTCTATGCTAGTACGTTTTGGGTCTATGCTAGTACAATGTGGTAACTATGCTGCTACAACTTGTATGTTTATGCATTTTTACGCGTTTCGCATCTGCTAAACTTTACGGTAATGCCAATAATAGTACGTTGTGACTTTGCTAGTACGTTTTGGGTCTATGCTAGTACAATGTGGTAACTATGCTGGTACAACTTGTATGTTTATGCATTTTTATGCGTTTCGCAGCTGCTAAACTTTACGGTAATGCCAATAATAGTACGTTGTGACTTTGCTAGTACGTTTTGGGTCTATGCTAGTACAATGTGGTAACTATGCTGGTACAACTTGTATGTTTATGCATTTTTACGCGTTTCGCAGCTGCTAAACTTTACGGTAATGCCAATAATAGTACGTTGTGACTTTGCTAGTACGTTTTGGGTCTATGCTAGTACAATGTGGTAACTATGCTGGTACAACTTGTATGTTTATGCGTTTTTACGCGTTACGCAGCTGCTAAACTTTACGCTAATGCCAATAATAGTACGTTGTGACTTTGCTAGTACGTTTTGGGTCTATGCTAGTACAATGTGGTAACTATGCTGGTACAACTTGTATGTTTATGCATTTTTACGCGTTTCGCAGCTGCTAAACTTTACGGTAATGCCAATAATAGTACGTTGTGACTTTGCTAGTACGTTTTGGGTCTATGCTAGTACAATGTGGTAACTATGCTAGTACAACTTGTATGTTTATGCGTTTTTACGCGTTTCGCAGCTGCTAAACTTTACGGTAATGCCAATAATAGTACGTTTTGACTTTGCTAGTACGTTTTGGGTCTATGCTAGTACAATGTGGTAACTATGCTAGTACAACTTGTATGTTTATGCGTTTTTACGCGTTTCGCAGCTGCTAAACTTTACGGTAATGCCAATAATAGTACGTTGTGACTTTGCTAGTACGTTTTGGGTCTATGCTAGTACAGTGTGGTAACTAAGCTGCTAAACTTTACGGTAATGCCAATAATAGTACGTTGTGACTTTGCTAGTACGTTTTGGGTCTATGCTAGTACAATGTGGTAACTATGCTAGTACAACTTGTATGTTTATGCATTTTTACGCGTTTCGCAGCTGCTAAACTTTACGGTAATGCCAATAATAGTACGTTGTGACTTTGCTAGTACGTTTTGGGTCTATGCTAGTACAATGTGGTAACTATGCTGGTACAACTTGTATGTTTATGCGTTTTTACGCGTTTCGCAGCTGCTAAATTTTACGGTAATGCCGTTTATTGTTTTAAGAATGAGTTGTAATCAAACAAGGCATTCAACGACACCACAAACGTCAAAATATTTACTGTTTCCATTCATGAGACATACCATATTATACGCGGTGATTCACTCACATAAACAATACTTGGATTTACATAAGCGACACAATGGTATATTGTACGTTGCCTTTGTCGGGATAGTTCATGTAACTAGCTACGAAGATAGCATATAATAACAGCTAATATAATTTTTGAATTGTCGGTATCGTCTCCTTAGTTGTGCAAACACAGTTCGGTTAAAAACCGACAATTTACATAAGGAGCGTACGAAAAAAAAACGAAATCAAGAATAAGAAAAAAAGAGTTGAGTTCTTCGAAAATGTGCTGAGTTGGCGGTCGGAACAAAAGCGCAACGAGACATTTGAATAAGGACGTTCCGATCCACGGCCTCCTATATATAGCTCCGTGAACAAGATACGATCGACCACAAATCATTCGCCGCAGAGGGCGCTGCAGCGGTCAGAACTACCAGAAGAGCTCAGCGGTCCACAAGAATCTAGATAGTCCGAGAACTCTATAGAACGCCTCGTTATAAACGAGCAAAACGAGCAACGGGCGTTATATCGAAGGCGGGGGGGGGGGGGGAAACTATGAATATTTTACACTGGTTATTGCCTTGGACGCATTAACAACCCGCCTTGGTCGGTAAATAAATTTATCGGATTTACTCGCGTCTTTTTTTTTTGGTGGGCAATTATCCGGGGAACACGTTTAACACGTTTCCAGTGAGACGGTAATTGAGGTTATGTCACTCCGGTATTTATGACGCCTCGCGAAATTAAACGATTATTTACGAGCGTGTTCCGACGCCACGGACATTCCCGAAACGTCTTTAAGGTACAAGTCGTCGCAGTTTGTTTTTTCAATTGTGTGGCGCCATCTAGCGCAAGTAGATGCTTTAAAAAATAGCTCTTGCAGGATAGTTTTGGTTCTAATCTTATCTATTGACATCAGAAACTGTCAATGTCATTTTTATATGAACCAGTAGACTACAAATCTAGATTTGACAGCGCCCGCCATCTTAGACGCGCATTCTGCGCGGGAAATTTGAATATTCCGGACAGGTAACTTGACAATTCGTGTTACCACACTAAGGAAAAACTGGAAACTTCCAATTATGGAGGTCCACCTTAATAACTAACACAACATGACATGTAGCCAGTTTATTTCACGTAGTCTCTCTCCTACATCCATATGGTTCGCATTCCTCATGTCTTGTAATGCACAGGAATCGATAAATAACCATGAGCTTAAGGAACCAGACGGGGCTATACATACATACATACATACACTCTCTCACTCTTCTGCTCGGCATAATTTATGGAGTTTTGGACCGAGGTGGCGCGCCATCTTAAAGGCTGAAACTGTAAAAGTTCTTAGAACCATTAAGCCGCCGTAGCACTGCTTTGCACTTTCTTCGACTAAGATTAATGCATATCAATGCAGAATCAATCCTATATGACATACCTGCATCGAAATATGGCCCGGATTTTGTTGGTTTTTACCTCGACGGACCTCGGGTTACCATTTGGTTTCGGTGCGCCGCAGGGCGGAACTTTAGGACCCATGCCGTTCACATTCGTATGTGACAAGGGGCTTGGTGTATCCTGTAACCATTAGTCGACGTCTCGGTCGTTTATCTTCCCTTGACTTGGGCCATAATGAGCGTCGTTTATACGGCTCTTTTTTCTATTAACACGTGCATAATATCAACTCTCGACCGTCTTCCTGTGGTGATGGTTCTTACCCTGACCCGTTTCTTATGTGCATACATTATATTTGAGTGCTTATATTATAGTTTAAAGCTGTGCGTAGACACAAACTTGAAATGAGCCAAATTTTTTGTTTCAATACCTCTTTTGTTAGCAAATACTCCTCGAACGCGGCATTGTCTTTTACAAAATGCATACGGACGGTAATAATTCTTCGGAACAAGTTGAAAGTGTTCCATTGTGGCACTGGAAACAATCGCATTCAGCTGGAGATATTGCTTCTTGTTAGGGAGTCCAGTAAACCAGTCTTGTACACGAGGTCCTTATAAGCATGCAGGAACCAGGCCTTGCCCCTGCGGCTTTCTTTTTTTTTTATCGAAGCCCCGACCCGCCATTGTTCTTAAGCTAAAACGGCAGCCGAATGCATATCAACCCGTGTAACTCACCGCCAACGAAGACACTGTCAACTGCTACCTTAATTAAACAGTACTTGTTGGTTTAACTTGGTGTGAAAAGTACTTTCAATCAATATTTGCTCAAAGAACAACGAACTTATGTGCAGAATTCTGTAAATCGGTGGTTCACTCTATGTATAATAAAATAATCCATTCGATGTTATTAAACTTTTAAAGATTCGTGCACATAGTGGGTTTAGAATTATACCAAGAAACCAAAGGGGTATTTAAATTGGACGAAGATTTACGACCAAATTCTAACCTATGCTCTTCAAGCCGTATTTCACCAACCAAAGAGCAAAACAAACAAAGAAAATACCAAAACCCCATTGTTTTCCAATCTCGCTCTTGCCAACGTTTTGGTCCTTCTTCTTGTTGTGTTGCACAACTCCTTCGATACCTCTTCTTCTTCTTTTACCTGAGTCACGCTGCGGACTAACGAGATCCGATCGTCTCTTGTCCGGTCCTATTAACAATGGTCCAGGGCTCTATCTCCATCTCTCTCGCTCGCTTGGACGCGTATTGTAGTTACCGTTGACAGCAAACAAACACATGGCGGCGTGATTATTTATTTTGTTCTTTTTTCGATCGGTAAATATTTATTTTCATGGCATGTCTTGTTGCGTTTAACACCTTGCTTGGTCCTTACTATACAGGGTGTCTCATTTTGTAAAATTTTTGTTCTAGGTGGGTTTCACTGTGTGCTTGGTGGCTTGCTAAAGCAGGTCTCTCCTGGTCTCCAGAAAAACTCCGAAATCTTGGATCTTGCCTTCATATCGCAGCTTGGGGTTTCCCGGCTATCCAAACCGTGGCTGCCTTAGTAAAGAGGGAAATTGACACGGACGAATTAACTGGTACGTTTATGTTCAACTATTTACAAGTCAACCTGTATACATACGTGATATATCATACAGGGTGTAAGTACAAACAACTCGAAATATTCTTACACTAAATTGTTCTATACTTTATAATAGCTGAAATATCGAAGTCCAAAGTGTATTGTCATAAAAAAAATATAGAAACCACACCGGAGGATCTAATTTTCGAAGACCATCAAAGTTAATGACGTGAAAACCACTAGATTGCCATTTGGCTTACCGAACTGTGACAAATATCGAATATCGAAAATAATACCCGAGGCCGTTGTATAGATGGCACCGAAATCACCGTTCCAAGAACTATTTACCACTACGTCACGATTCACTGCTCATCTTTCAATTGTCTTTCGGGCGTTATTCGTTTTTTTTTTGCCGACAGGTGACGCTACGTTTTAAATTATAACAAGAAACTTTTATTTACTTTTAATAAATAACGTAAATTCGTTTCCTGTTCTGTCCAAAAACTTGATGAAATGAATAACTATTACCGCCATCTTGTGAGCTTCTGCAACAGCTCATATAGTCAGTATAGAATCATTGATCAATTAGTAGTGTTCTAACCTTAAATAGGATCATTGAAAAATGTCAAAAACGCTTCGAAACACTGCAATAATGACCAGGCCCCTCTCGAAAGAGCCAAACGCGAGGAATCCTTTTAATATACCTCGGTGATTTTTATTTAGTTCGTAAAAAGACCGCGGGGCGCTACAAGCTCGACAACTTCTCGTCGCACCATTTAAGATTCCGCGCAATTTTCAAGTCCCTAATAGCTCTATCGTCGCAGTGGGCTGTGATTGACGAGATCACTCGCGACGGCAGAAAAAAAAACTTCCCGCTCATCAATTGTGTTCTTTTCAACGCCGCTACACCGATTATTTTTTTACGAGTTGTATTTTTTCTATTTAGTATAGTACTAGCTCTGTGTATATGTCAAAATTTTCGATTTTAGTTATTGGGCACTCTAGAAATATGTGGTTAAGGCTTCCCACCTGTCCACATTCGCAATATGGACATTTTAGGATACATTTTAGGTTATCTGCTATCTGTTACTGTTGTTACGAATGTCCGGCAGGGGGCGTTTCGGGTTTGACGTTACTGCGGTAATAGCAGCAAAACACGGGTCGACAAAAATCGATTTTTTGGATCGAAAATTGTTTTTAAGGCCGTTTTTTTGCTCAAAACTCTTTGCGAAGGGTATTTAGAGGGATCTTATCGTAAGACATGAGAGCGAGCGGCTTTTATAAGGTCGGCAGGAACGGATAAAAAATGTAAATTTTTGACGTTTATCGATCCGCTTGACGGAATTTCTAGACGTCACGTGACATTTTCTCGAGGTTTGCCTTCACCCGAAGAGGTGCAAAAACGTGATTTTTTTTCAAAATTGACGCATTTAATTTACAAAATATCGCGCAGTCCACGCGGAATTGTGTCCTTTTTTCAATTCGAGCGTCAAAAGTAATATCGAAAAGCCCAATTTTGCAGCTACTCGATTGCAAAAATGGGCGATTCCGTTGAACGCGCCCTACACTTGAAAGTTCGCAATTAGTGTAGGTAGAAGATAGATAACATTTATAACATTTTGAACATACTACATAATGGCAATCTCTAGACGATTGCACAATACACCTTTTATAAAAGATCCAGCCATCTGCTAAGAAGGTAGAGCTCCATTTTTGCAGCGTACCTGAGCTGTCACCAAGGCAACCGCGCTGCTCTGGCTAAGCAGACGATCTCGCCGTAGAGTAGGCACGGTGTATGCAAAACAGCTGCACGGTGTGTCGCGTCGGCTCGCTTTTGTTTCTGCACAGGCAGCGCCGCGACCGTTTTGTTATGTGCGGCTGCCTAGCCCACTTTATGCACTCATGCCGTATGCAAAATCGAAATTTACCGCAGACACGTATACGGCCATACGTTTTTAAGTCTGAATGCGTTATGAATGTATGTATGAGGTGTATAAGAATGTGTACAGAGTACAGTTTGGTCGATTATCATTATACCAGCGTCTCCAAACCTTTTTTCAAGGGCGGATCCCTACCATTAAATTTGCCGAGGAAGTTGATTGGTGTTTGTCCAAAAGGTTGCTTCAGCCTCTTGAGGAAATTTCTTCTGGTGTACAACCCTTTGGACACTCATTGGTGCAATATTTCATTCAAAAAGTTAAGTTTGCCTGATAAGTTTGATTGGTGTTTGTCCAAAAGCTTCCTCAGCCTCTTAAGGAATTTTTTTAATGACTTAGATGAGTTTGAACACTCGTAGGTGCTAAATTTGCCGAGGAAGTTGATTGGTGTTTGTCCAAAAGATTGCCTCAGCCTCTTGAGGAAATTTCTTCTGGTGTACAACCCTTTGGACATTCATTGGTGCAATATTTCATTCAAAAAGTTGAGTTTGCCTGATAAGTTTGATTGGTGTTTGTCCAAAAGCTTCCTTCAGCCTCTTGAGGAATTTTTTAATGACTTAGATGAGTTTGAACACTCGTAGGTGCAAAATTTGCCGAGGAAGTTGATTGGTGTTTATCCAAAAGATTGCCTCAGCCTCTTGAGGAAATTTCTTCTGGTGTACAACCCTTTGGACATTCATTGGTGCAATATTTCATTCAAAAAGTTGAGTTTGCCTGATAAGTTTGATTGGTGTTTGTCCAAAATCTTTCTTCAGCCTCTTGAGGAATTTTTTAATGACTTAGATGAGTTTGAACACTCGTAGGTGCTAAATTTGCCGAGGAAGTTGATTGGTGTTTGTCCAAAAGATTGCTTCAGCCTCTTGAGGAAATTTCTTCTAGTGTACAACCCTTTGGACATTCATTGGTGCAATATTTCATTCAAAAAGTTGAGTTTGCCTGATAAGTTTGATTGGTGTTTGTCCAAAAGCTTCCTTCAGCCTCTTGAGGAATTTTTTAATGACTTAGATGAGTTTGGACACTCGTAGGTGCTAAATTTGCCGAGGAAGATGATTGGCGTTTGTCCAAAAGATAGCTTCAGCCTCTTGAGGAAATTTCTTCTAGTGTACAACCCTTTGGACATTCATTGATGCAATATTTCATTCAAAAAGTTGAGTTTGCCTGATAAGTTTGATTGGTGTTTGTCCAAAAGCTTCCTTCAGCGTCTTGAGGAATTTTTTAATGACTTAGATGAGTTTGGACACTCGTAGGTGCTAAATTTGCCGAGGCAGTTGATTGGTGTTTGTCCAAAAGATTGCTTCAGCCTGTTGAGGAAATTTCTTCTGGTGTACAACCCTTTGGACATTCATTGGTGCAATATTTCATTCAAAAAGTTGAGTTTGCCTGATAAGTTTGATTGGTGTTTGTCCAAAAGCTTCCTTCAGCCTCTTGAGGAATTTTTTAATGACTTAGATGAGTTTGGACACTCGTAGGTGCTAAATTTGCCGAGGCAGTTGATTGGTGTTTGTCCAAAAGATTGCTTCAGCCTCTTGAGGAAATTTCTTCCGGTGTATAACCCTTTGGACATTCATTGGTGCAATATTTCATTCAAAACGTTGAGTTTGCCTGATAAGTTTGATTGGTGTTTGTCCAGAAGATTCCTTCAGCGTCTTCAGGAATTTTTTAACGACTTAGATGAGTTTGGACACTCGTAGGTGCTAAATTTGCCGAGGAAGTTGATTGGTGTTTGTCCAAAAGATTGTTTCAACCTTTTGAGGAAATTTCTTCTGGTGTACAACCCTTTGGACATTCATAGGTGCAATATTTCATTCAAAAAGTTGAGTTTGCCTGATAAGTTTGATTGGTGTTTGTCCGAAAGCTTCCTTCAGCCTCTTGAGGAATTTTTTAATGACTTAGATGAGTTTGGACACTCGTAGTTGCTAAATTTGCCGAGGCAGTTGATTGGTGTTTGTCCAAAAGATTGCTTCAGCTTCTTGAGGAAATTTCATCCGGTGTATAACCCTTTGGACATTTATTGGTGCAATATTTCATTCAAAACCTGTGGTCCGCGGACCAGCAATTTTAGACAAAGTTATTAGAAGAAATCGTCTAATTTTGATTTGGAACACAAATAACAAAATAACGCTGTTTTTCTTTCTTTTAGGTACCTGTTACATTGGTAACAACAACTCAGCGCTACTTCTAGGTCTCATTTTGATACCGCAAGCACTATACCTCTTCTTGGGTATAATCTTGCTCGCTATAGGCTCCGTTTACGTCATGAAAAAGCCACAAACCCTTTCAGCTGCACCTCTAACAGGGGCTTCCCCTAGAAAAGAAAGCGACATCTTAGGTGGGTTATCGACACTATACATCATACCAACAGCTTGCGTTTTGGCGAGTATCTGCTACGAATATAACAACAAAGAGCAGTGGACTCAAGGTATTGTTAAGCCTGCATTATGGGCGTTTTTACTCAAACATTTGATGTCTTTATTCGTCGGTGTAAGTAGTATTTTTTGGTTATGGTCTGCAAAAACAAAGACGGCCTGGACGAATGTTTTTAAGAGGTTAGGTCCGAGGAAACAAATACCTGTCAAATGTCAAATTCCTCTCGTGACTCACCCGGTCAGTCATCCGCATTTGACAGCGACCATGAGCACGAGCAGTAGACAATCGACGAGGTCGCATCCCCATAGAAAACCTAGGATACACCATCATCGTACGATAAAGACGATAATTTGAGATTTTTGTTTGTGGATTTTGTGTAAATTTCTGTATACGTGTACAAATTATGTTGAGGGAGAAGAAAAGTACTTATTTTAGGTTTAGTCTGAATTGAATATCCCGCCATATATAGTTCCTGAAAGCCACCGCTAGATGGTGGTGTGCTTGAGCTGTCCATATTTGAGAGCCCGTTAATAATACATTTATTGCGAATCTATTTCGAACTGTACGAAACAGTAAAAGTTATGTTTGAAGTTGGGTGAGTCATGCAGAAGCGGCTGTAAAAATTTGCTACGCTGGTTCATTATTTTTGTTAATTTTATTATAAATACAGACTGTATAATGGAGGTGTTGTATAATCCGGTCAAACATTTTATTGGTTTACTCTTTTTTTCTTCCTAACCTTATTTATAGGTTAGCCTGTTTCCCTGACCAAAAAAAATCGCTATTTATTTCGTAATCATTGTCAGCATAGTATCATAGGAGAGGGTGTAAAAATAGACTTGTACAGAGCAAAATATACGAAAATTTATTTTATGTCATAATTCATATTTACATAATCATTTTTTTTTTCATATTTTCTACTTGTACATACAGTGCCATTTTAGGTTAAACTTGGATTTTGTAGATCTTTTTTTTTGTGTATATTGTTCATAAATCATGGATCTTTTTTATTTATAAATAAACAATTGTGTAGATGTGAAAATATCTATTGATGACGTGTGATATCTGTATTTATAGCTTATAAGTTTGTAATAAATGTTTTCTAAAAAAAAACAACAAAAGCAATTTAATATAACCTTACAGTCCTTCTTCCAGTTTGTAATCCAACCAAACCCAACCCAAAAAACTTTTATATCCGCCCTTGAAAAAAGTTGGGAAAGGCTGATTTAATCATATAAACGAGTTTGGACATTCGTAGGTGTTAAATTTGTCGAAGGAGTTGATTGGTGTTTGTCCAAAAGATTCCTTCAACCTTTTAAGGAAATTTCTTCCGGTGTATAACCCTTTGGACATTCCATTGGTGCAGTATTTGCTTTAAAAAATTGAGTTTGCCCCATAAGTTTGATTGGTGTTTGTCCAAAAGCTTCCTTCAGCCTTTTGAGGAATTTTTTAATGACTTAGATGAGTTTGGACACTCGTAGGTGCTAAATTTGCCGAGGAAGTTGATTGGTGTTTGTCCAAAAGGTTGCTTCAGCCTCTTGAGGAAATTTCTTCCGGTGTATAACCCTTTGGACATTCATTGATGCAGTATTTGCTTTAAAAAATTGAGTTTGCCCGATAAGTTTGACTGGTGTTTGTCCAAAAGCTTCCTTCAGCCTCTTGAGGCATTTTTTAATGACTTACATGAGTTTGGACACTCGTAGGTGCTAAATTTGCCGAGGAAGTTGATTGGTGTTTGTCCAAAAGGTTGCTTCAACCTCTTAAGGAAATTTCTTCCGGTGTATAACCCTTTGTACATTCATTGATCCAGTATTTGCTTTAAAAATTTGAGTTTGCCTGATAAGTTTCATTTGTGATTGTCCAAAAGCTTTCTTCAGCCTTTTGAGGAATTTTTTAATGACTTACATGAGTTTGGACACTCGTAGGTGCTAAATTTGCCGAGGAAGTTGATTGGTGTTTGTCCAAAGGGTTGCTTCAACCTCTTAAGGAAATTTCTTCCGGTGTATAACCCTTTGGACATTCATTGGTGCAGTATTTGCTTTAAAAATTTGAGTTTGCCCGATAAGTTTCATTTGTGTTTGTCCAAAAGTTTTCTTCAGCCTTTTGAGGAATTTTTTAATGACTTACATGAGTTTGGACACTCGTAGGTGCTAAATTTGCCGAGGAAGTTGATTGGTGTTTGTCCAAAAGGTTGCTTCAGCCTCTTGAGGAAATTTCTTCCGGTGTATAACCCTTTGGACATTCATTGATGCAGTATTTGCTTTAAAAAATTGAGTTTGCCCGATAAGTTTGACTGGTGTTTGTCCAAAAGCTTCCTTCAGCCTCTTGAGGCATTTTTTAATGACTTACATGAGTTTGGACACTCGTAGGTGCTAAATTTGCCGAGGAAGTTGATTGGTGTTTGTCCAAAAGGTTGCTTCAACCTCTTAAGGAAATTTCTTCCGGTGTATAACCCTTTGTACATTCATTGATCCAGTATTTGCTTTAAAAATTTGAGTTTGCCTGATAAGTTTCATTTGTGATTGTCCAAAAGCTTTCTTCAGCCTTTTGAGGAATTTTTTAATGACTTACATGAGTTTGGACACTCGTAGGTGCTAAATTTGCCGAGGAAGTTGATTGGTGTTTGTCCAAAGGGTTGCTTCAACCTCTTAAGGAAATTTCTTCCGGTGTATAACCCTTTGGACATTCATTGGTGCAGTATTTGCTTTAAAAATTTGAGTTTGCCCGATAAGTTTCATTTGTGTTTGTCCAAAAGTTTTCTTCAGCCTTTTGAGGAATTTTTTAATGACTTACATGAGTTTGGACACTCGTAGGTGCTAAATTTGCCGAGGAAGTTGATTGGTGTTTGTCCAAAAGATTGCTTCAACCTCTTGAGGAAATTTCTTCCGGTGTATAACCCTTTGGACATTCATTGGTGCAGTATTTGCTTTAAAAAATTGAGTTTGCCTGATAAGTTTGATTGGTGTTTGTCCAAAAGCTCCCTTAGCCTCTTGAGGATTTTTTTAATGACTTACATGAGTTTGCACACTTGTAGGTGCTAAATTTGCCGAGGAAGTTGATTGGTGTTTGTCCAAAAGATTGCTTCAACCTCTTGAGGAAATTTCTTCCGGTGTATAACCCTTTGGACATTCATTGGTGCAGTATTTGCTTTAAAAAATTGAGTTTGCCCGATAAGTTTGACTGGTGTTTGTCCAAAAGCTTCCTTCAGCCTCTTGAGGCATTTTTTAATGACTTACATGAGTTTGGACACTCGTAGGTGCTAAATTTGCCGAGGAAGTTGATTGGTGTTTGTCCAAAAGATTGCTTCAACCTCTTGAGGAAATTTCTTCCGGTGTATAACCCTTTGGACATTCATTGGTGCAGTATTTGCTTTAAAAAATTGAGTTTGCCCGATAAGTTTGACTGGTGTTTGTCCAAAAGCTTCCTTCAGCCTCTTGAGGCATTTTTTAATGACTTACATGAGTTTGGACACTCGTAGGTGCTAAATTTGCCGAGGAAGTTGATTGGTGTTTGTCCAAAAGGTTGCTTCAACCTCTTAAGGAAATTTCTTCCGGTGTATAACCCTTTGTACATTCATTGGTGCAGTATTTGCTTTAAAAATTTGAGTTTGCCCGATAAGTTTCATTTGTGTTTGTCCAAAAGCTTTCTTCAGCCTTTTGAGGAATTTTTTAATGACTTACATGAGTTTGGACACTCGTAGGTGCTAAATTTGCCGAGGAAGTTGATTGGTGTTTGTCCAAAAGATTGCTTCAACCTCTTGAGGAAATTTCTTCCGGTGTACAACCCTTTGGACATTCATTGGTGCAGTATTTGCTTTAAAAAATTGAGTTTGCCCGATAAGTTTGATTGGTGTTTGTTCAAAAGCTTCCTTCAACCTCTTGAGGAATTTTTTAATGACTTAGATGAGTTTGGACACTCGTAGGTGCTAAATTTGCCGAGGAAGTTGATTGGTGTTTGTCCAAAAGGTTGCTTCAGCCTCTTGAGGAAATTTCTTCCGGTGTACAACCCTTTGGACATTCATTGGTGCAGTATTTGCTTTAAAAAATTGAGTTTGATTGGTGTTTGTTCAAAAGCTTCCTTCAGCCTCTTGAGGAATTTTTTAATGACTTAGATGAGTTTGGACACTAGTAGGTGCTAAATTTGCCGAGGAAGTTCATTGGTGTTTGTCCAAAAGGTTGCTTCAGCCTCTTGAGGAAATTTCTTCCGGTGTATAACCCTTTGGACATTCATTGGTGCAGTATTTGCTTTAAAAAATTGAGTTTGTCCGATAAGTTTGATTGGTGTTTGTCCAAAAGCTTCCTTCAGCCTCTTGAGGAATTTTTTAATGACTTAGATGAGTTTGGACACTCGTAGGTGCTAAATTTGCCGAGGAAGTTGATTGGTGTTTGTCCAAAAGATTGCTTCAACCTCTTGAGGAAATTTCTTCCGGTGTATAACCCTTTGGACATTCATTGGTGCAGTATTTGCTTTAAAAAATTGAGTTTGCCCGATAAGTTTGAGTGGTGTTTGTCTAAAACCTTCCTTCAGCCTCTTGAGGAAATTTTTAATGACTTAGATGAGTTTCGACACTAGTAGGTGCTAAATTTGTCCAATTAGTTGGTGTAGTAGTTGATGGAGTAGTATTGCTACTCCATAGGTCTATTATCTGTTGCATTTTGCGGACCACAGGTTGGGAAACACTGACTTAGAACATATAGCGGACCCCTGGGGGCCGCGGACCACAGGTTGGGAAACCAGTGGTTCAGGATCCTAAATCATTAGCGTGAAGTTTTTCAGCCTATTTTTTGGGGATGTTTGGTCACCTTGGTTATATTTTGCAGATTTCTTTTTATCATAAAAGAACCACTCTGTACACCATCCGTCAATGAAATGTGCGCGTGCGCCGCACATTTGTTTATTGATGTGTAGGGGGTAGAGTTGGCCTTTTACTGCGCCACAGCAGATAACAGCGCGTGTTTCGCTATTGCGTGACAACCCTTAGCAGCGTTTATCCGCATAGTATCCGGAATCGCTTCTTAAACAAAACAAGCAATTTAAAAACAATCTACGCGTCAATTTAACCCCTCCAAGCCACGTGAATGACAATTTTAGATCGCAGATCTTGCCGTTTATCGAAAATATAGCGTTTATATAGAGATAGGACGGGAGATGTTTGAACGAAATGAAACTACAACCCTTATTACAAAAGACGAAGACATCAGTGAAACACGATGGGACACATCAGGAACACCATTGGGTCAGTTTTCGAGTATTTTTTAGTCAGTTTTTGGCTAGTTTTCAGTCAGTTTTTAGTTCGTTTTTAGTTGGTTTTTGTTGGCGTTGCATAGCAGTCAACAATAGTGTGGCCACGTGCTTGCTAATAATGCCTTATTTTAGTTGGCTGGAACGTCAGTCTTTATCGGAGCTGTTGTCTTCTTTGGTATAGCAGCATTCCTTTACAAGAAGTGCAGGTGAGTCACTACATAATAGCACCGCATAATATGCCTAAAAATTATTAAAAAGAACTGATTCAGACGTCATCTAAGCTTATTTATGACGTCGTAAAATGCACCCCCTTTGGAGAAAAACCACCCTTAAAGCCTCTTAAACACCATAAATAACAGAAAGCAATTTTGGTGGATTCGCCGGAATCTGTTATTAATTTTAAATATTATCGAAAAACCTTTTATTTTTAATTTTTTTTGCTCGAAGTATTTACTAACACGTGTATAATAATCATTTCTATCACTTCTATCATTTCTATCATTTCTATCAATTAATTTGGTAGTAATTTTCCATGAAACAAAATCATGACATTCCCATACCATCTGATGACATCGCAAAGTCAAGTTTGAAAGCTTCTCCTGGACAAACTAAAGCTTATGGAAAGCTACAGTTTTTCATGATTAATTACCCAGTGTTTCTGGTATCTAGACTTGTATCATAATCATTTCTGTCGTAATTAGTTTCGTGGTAATCGCCTACGAAGCAATGTCTTGACATTCCATCATCTAAAAACAACACATCATCCTATATAGCACAGACGAAACCTTATAAAATCCCATTTAACAAGATTATTTTATTAGCTTTATTGATTTTGAATCAGAATTCATTCAAATCAGTCCTTTGGACGGCAGTTAACTAGTGAATTCCAGCTGTGTTAAACAGAACCAATTTTGGGTCGCAAATCCAAAAGCGAAACGAAAAAGTAGTGAATATGTTTAACTTATATCAGAGTATAAACAAGAAAGATGACCAGGAGAGAGAACTGGACGTGATAGGTCATGACAGATTCTGTCAAGAACGTCCATCGAGGTCCAGTATCAGAAGGAAGAAGAAAATTACGAAAAGAACGAGAAGCGTCGCTGAATTTTCTCAGTTGGATGCGACGCAGAAAAGAAGCGTATTTTCTACGGCCAGGAGTCGAAGTTCCGAGCAAAATGCGAAAATTACGAAAATCATTTCGCCACAATTATCGACGGAATCAATTTCTAAGTTGTTCTTTCCGAAAAGGTATTGTTTAAAAAACCTGTTAAAATTAAAAGGGACAAATTTTGAAACGTCACGTAGCACTTTGTGGGTCGATATTATATGCAAATTAAAAGTAAACACATATCCCATATGAATTTTTTTTTAAATTATAACTTGTACTAATTAAATTATGTTCTGCGTGCTTAAATTCCATAGTTTTTGCTTATCACACACAGTATACACCTATGCCAAATATCGATTTGGTTGTAGTATCCTATTTATAACTCTAAATGCAGTATACGGATAAAATTGACACGTGTCTCGAGTGGTTTTGTATCGATTATTTTGCTATAAATAAAATGTGTGCGAAGGAATATTTGTCTTACCGATCAACACATTTTCTGATGAATTTTTGAACAAATCTCCTGGACAAAGTACTGCTGATAGAAAGCAGGATATATTGCGCACAATATTTACTATCAAGACATGTATAATAATCAATTCTATCACAACTAGTTTGCTCGTAATTTGCCATTAGACAAACAGCTGACGTTCAACTAGCTAAAGACATCGCACTGTCTACTTTTGAAAAATTCTCCTGGACAAAGTACAGCTGATAGAAAACTGCAATTTTCTGTTCTTGTTCCGCAAGATATTTACTATCAAGACATGTATAATAATCATTTCTAACACAACTAGTTTGCTGGTTGTGTTACCATCTAAAGGTTTCGAAAAGTCAAGTTTTGAACATTTCCCTTCGACAAAGTACAACTGATAGAAACCTGCAATTTTCAGGATTTGTTGCACAAAATATTTACTATCAAGACATGTACAATAATCATTTCTATCACAACTAGTTTGCTGGTAATTTCCCATGAAACAAAATTATGACATGTAACGATCCACCATCTAAAGGTTTCGAAAAGTCAAGTTTTGAACATTTCCCTTCGACAAAGTACAGCTGATAGAAACCTGCAATTTTCAGGATTTATTGCACAAAATATTTACTATCAAGACATGTATAATAATCATTTCTATCACAACTAGTTTGCTGGTAATTTCCCATGAAACTAAATCATGACATGTAACGATCCACCATCTAAAGGTTTCGAAAAGTCAAGTTTTGAACATTTCCCTTCGACAAAGTACAACTGACAGAAACCTGCAATTGTCAGGATTTGTTGCACAAAGTATTTACTATCAAGACGTGTATATTAATCAATTCTATCACAACTAGTTTGCTCGTAATTTGCCATTAGACAAACTGCTGACGTTCAACTAGCTAAAGACATCGCACTGTCTATTTTTGAAAAATTCTCCTGGACAAAGTACAGCTGATAGAAAGCTGCAATTTTCTGTTCTTGTTCCGCAAGATATTTACTATCAAGACATGTATAATAATCATTTCTATCACAACTAGTTTGCTGGTAATTTCCCATGAAACTAAATCATGACATGTAACGATCCACCATCTAAAGGTTTCGAAAAGTCAAGTTTTGAACATTTCCCTTCGACAAAGTACAACTGATAGAAACCTGCAATTTTCAGGATTTGTTGCACAAAGTATTTAATATCAAGACGTGTATAATAATCAATTCTATCACAATTAGTTTGCTCGTAATTTTCCATTAAACAAACTGTTGACGTTCAACAAGCTAAAGACATCGCACTGTCTACTGTTGAAAAATTCTCCTGGACAAAGTACAGCTGATAGAAAGCTGCAATTTTCTGTTCTTGTTCCGCAAGATATTTACTATTAAGACATGTATAATAATCATTTCTATCACAACTAGTTTTCTGGTAATTTCCCATGAAACTAAATCATGACATGTAACGATCCACCATCTAAAGGTTTCGAAAAGTCAAGTTTTGAACATTTCCCTTCGACAAAGTACAACTGACAGAAACCTGCAATTGTCAGGATTTGTTGCACAAAGTATTTAATATCAAGACATGTATAATAATCAATTCTATCACAATTAGTTTGCTCGTAATTTTCCATTAAACAAACTGTTGACGTTCAACTAGCTAAAGACATCGCACTGTCTACTTTTAAAAAATTCTTCTGGACAAAGTACAGCTGATAGAAAGCTGCAATTTTCAGGATTTGTGTCGCAAAGTATTTACTATCAAGGCCACTATAATAATCATTTCTATCACATTTTTCTCGTAATTCTATCACGTTTTCTCGTAATTGTCCCTGAAACAAAGCCATGACATTCCTCCACCTAAAGACAATATATAATGCACAGCTCATCACGTAATAAAAGGTTATTTTATTTCTGCTTCAGGGGCAACAGTCCTAAGCACGAGTACAGCGCCCTCAGCTTAGTTTCCACCACCGAGAACGGCAAATATGACAGAGAGCTACAAGATGGCATGTTCACCACTTGCACCCAATATTTGGCGGCAAGCAATCGTTACGAATTGAAAACACACCTCGGCAGCATAGGCTCCAGGGAGAACAAACACTGGTAGGTCATGCATAAGCGCCCTCTGTACGACAAATTCGATTAGTAAATTGTAGATTACTAGTTTACCCACTTTGAATGCTGGTTTACCCGCCGCCGTGTTCTGGTAACCTTTATAATCCGGTTAATCTTTGATTAGAGTATCAGTTATTTAGATGAGAGACCGAAATTAGGTTAACGTGTCGGAGTTGTTACGTCATGTTGACGTCAGTGACAAGAGTCACCTTTTATTTTAATAAAAAAAGGTTCTAAATTAACACATTTTTATTTTGCAGGTTCATTGTACAAGATAAGAATTTAGACGCGGAACGACTGCTAACTCTTGTACCGTTGCCATCTTCGTGTCCAATACAACCGTCCCAAATTGTTAAAGAGACCGTCGTATCGTTATTTAGGTGTCTGCAGCATCCTTACATACATCCCGTCCTCGATTTGGAATTTTGGGATAAAAGTGCTGCACTTGTATGTCCACTGAATCCATCCGGTAGTCTAAGAGACGTCATATATGGCTGTGCTTGGCATGAAACTTGCCAATACAAGTATCTGAACAAAGGAGAAGGCCTACCACTTCGACAGGTACAAATTTTTCGCAATTACAATGAAAAAATCACCAAAATCCGTTAAAAAAATACAGTTCAAAATTTGTCAAGAATTGTTTAGTTCACGGTGTCACATTACAGCGCTACCATCGCTTAACTAACTAACTTCACAGCTTTGAATTGGCGTTTTTTAGTGTATCCTTTCGCCGCATTTGTCTTGCAGCGCTAGCATCGGTTCACTAACTACTTTAAGTTTGACGTTTTAAACGTCAAAAGTCTTTAATGACTAATATCATATTATAGGTGCAGTGTTTGGGTCGCCAGATACTAGAAGCCCTACTCTTCCTAAGAAATAGACATTTCCCGCCGTTCAATCACCTAAACTCGGGCAACGTGATAATCCAAAACGGCGTCGCAAGGTTAGCCGGATTAGAAAATCCTCTGTTCGGTTTGGTACCGCGTTCGCCTGCGGCGCCGGAAATACTCGCCTTCGGCTATGTTTTATTCGAGATGACGGTGGGCTATGAGTTGCCGGCGCCGCCTACCCCCGCGCATCTGGTCTTGGAGTTGGAGGGGGCCCCGAAAGTCGCCGAAGTCTTGAGCCTAATTTTTCAAAGCAATCGTTTGCCTAGTATTGAAGAGGTGCTATGCTGCGGTCTTTTTAGGGGCGTCGAGCTCAGAGAGCTTAGAGGTGCCAGTGGGGCACACAGTGTTACGACGCCTGCGAATGTCTTGGAGTTGATGGACGCTGTAAAGTATACAAACATCCCTACACGCTTCAGGTAGGATTTTCTAGCTAGAGATGTGGTTTATAAAGTGTCTGAAGGTTACTTAAACCTAACCACACAAAATTGACATTGACAGCTGTCAATGTCAACTGCAGATTACTATTGATAGCTGTCAAATACTCTTGGTGTACTTTTTTTGAAGTATTTTAAATTTGCAATGCGTTCTTTTTTTGTTATTGTCTAGTCATCAACATTTCAACAATTTGGATCCTTGGTTTGCATGATTTGTGTTGTAAGTAAGAATTTTCTTTGGACGTATTTAGTTGTATGTATTCCCTTTCTTTTGTTATCCTAATCTGTTAGATTTTCGTTTTTCTGATTTATAAACAAACAATCAACAATAAAACTTTGACGAACTTTAATCTCGTTTATTATGGACAAAATTTCAAGATCAAAGTTCGTTAAATTTTTAGGTGGGTTGTTTCATGGCGTCACTGGTCATCGGACTGTGATAATAGGCATCTTCTCTATAGTGTAGTGTTCTGTAATTTATTTTTTTAGTGAGGATTTCGTAAAGAATGTGCCACGTAGACAGTTAGAGGACATCATAGAGGAAGAATACGAAGATTGTAGCGAGTCGGTAACGTTAGATCTTAGCGACGTGCGGTAGTAGAATTTTCTTAAAACTCAAAAGTCAAAGAAAAGAACAAATTACGAACCGAAAATATGCGCTGTGTGTCTTGCTTAGGTAAAACTGTAGCAGTGGTGTAGCCAAAGATTTTTCGGACCAATAGGCGAAAATTGTAACATATAAATATATTTTCAATACGTAAACAAATAAGTATCACCATCAATCAAAAATTGCAAAATTCGTTCCATGACAATATGTTGTAATCAACCGAGTGAATCAAGTAATAATTTTTAATGTTTCTCACTGAGAAAATATGTATTAAAACTTAAAAAAACACCTTTATATTATTATAATATAGAAGGCAATGCAATAAAACGTAGCGCAATAGTTTTGTTAGGTTAGGACTTCTTAGAAAAACCCTTGCGGCGGAATTTTTAATAATCACGTGTGATATACATATATACGTTTTTACAATTCTCGTGTAGCCTACTGTAGATTAACAATATGTAAACATTCGACTGACAAACAGCAAAAATCGCCAAAAATAAAATTATAAGTCGCGTTCAAACGTCAAGTCAGTGAAATATTCAGTAGTCCGCTTGTTTTTCGATGTAGAAGCAACTACCTAGTATCGTAGTAGAGTATCCTAGAGCAGTGTTTCCCAACCTTTTTCAAGGGCGGAATTTTTTAATGACTTAGATGAGTTTGGACACTCGTAGGTGCTAAATTTGCCGAGAAAGTTAATTGGTGTTTGTCCAAAAGATTGCTTCAGCCTCTTGAGGAAATTTCTTCTGGTGTACAACCCTTTGGACATTCATTGGTGCAGTATTTGCTTTAAAAAATTGAGTTTTCCCGATAAGTTTGATTGGTGTTTGTCCAAAAGCTTCCTTCAGCCTCTTGAGGAATTTTTTAATGACATAGATGAGTTTGGACACTCGTAGGTGCTAAATTTGCCGAGGAAGTTGATTGGTGTTTGTCCAAAAGGTTGCTTCAGCCTCTTGAGGAAATTTCTTCTGGTGTACAACCCTTTGGACATTCATTGGTGCAGTATTTCATTCAAAAAGTTGATTTTGCCTGATAAGTTTGATTGGTGTTTGCCCAAAAGCTTCCTTCAGCCTCTTGAGGAATTGTTTAATGACTTAGATGAGTTTGGACACTCGTAGGTGCTAAATTTGCCGAGAAAGTTGATTGGTGTTTGTCCAAAAGGTTGCTTCAGCCTCTTGAGGAAATTTCTTCTGGTGTACAACCCTTTGGACATTCATTGGTGCAGTATTTCATTCAAAAAGTTGATTTTGCCTGATAAGTTTGATTGGTGTTTGTCCAAAAGCTTCCTTCAGCCTCTTGATGAATTTTTTAATGACTTAGATGAGTTTGGACACTCGTAGGTGCTAAATTTGCCGAGAAAGTTAATTGGTGTTTGTCCAAAAGATTGCTTCAGCCTCTTGAGGAAATTTCTTCCGGTGTACAACCCTTTGGACATTCATTGGTGCAATATTTCATTCAAAAAGTTGATTTTGCCTGATAAGTTTGATTGGTGTTTGTCCAAAAGCTTTCTTCAGCCTCTTGAGGAATTTTTTAATGACTTAGATGAGTTTGGACACTCGTAGGTGCTAAATTTACCGAGAAAGTTGATTGGTGTTTGTCCAAAAGGTTGCTTCAGCCTCTTGAGGAAATTTCTTCCGGTGTATAATCCTTTGGACATTCATTGGTGCAGTATTTGCTTTAAAAAATTGAGTTTTCCCATATAGGTTTGATTAGTGTTTGTCCAAAAGTTTCATTCAGCCTCTTGAGGAATTTTTTAATGACTTAGATGAGTTTGGACACTCGTAGGTGCTAAATTTGCCGAGAAAGTTGATTGGTGTTTGTCCAAAAGGTTGCTTCAGCCTCTTGAGGAAATTTCTTCTGGTGTACAACCCTTTGGACATTCATTGGTGCAGTATTTCATTCAAAAAGTTGATTTTGCCTGATAAGTTTGATTGGTGTTTGTCCAAAAGCTTCCTTCAGCCTCTTGATGAATTTTTTAATGACTTAGATGAGTTTGGACACTCGTAGGTGCTAAATTTGCCGAGAAAGTTAATTGGTGTTTGTCCAAAAGATTGCTTCAGCCTCTTGAGGAAATTTCTTCCGGTGTACAACCCTTTGGACATTCATTGGTGCAATATTTCATTCAAAAAGTTGATTTTGCCTGATAAGTTTGATTGGTGTTTGTCCAAAAGCTTTCTTCAGCCTCTTGAGGAATTTTTTAATGACTTAGATGAGTTTGGACACTCGTAGGTGCTAAATTTACCGAGAAAGTTGATTGGTGTTTGTCCAAAAGGTTGCTTCAGCCTCTTGAGGAAATTTCTTCCGGTGTATAATCCTTTGGACATTCATTGGTGCAGTATTTGCTTTAAAAAATTGAGTTTTCCCATATAGGTTTGATTAGTGTTTGTCCAAAAGTTTCATTCAGCCTCTTGAGGAATTTTTTAATGACTTAGATGAGTTTGGACACTCGTAGGTGCTAAATTTGCCCAATTAGTTTGTCCAAAATCTTTCTTCAGTCTCTTGAGGAAATTTTTAATGATCAAGATGAGTTTGGACATTCGTAGGTGCTAAATTTGTCCAATTAGTTGGTGGAGTAGTATTGCTACTCCATAGGTCATTGGGAAACACTGTCCTAGAGCAATTATTAATTTCTACAACATATCCTGAGCCGTCCTGGTATCGTCAAAAAAAAGAAATGAATAAAAAGCAATCATGCAACGTCAATTGTAGTGTCTGCTTTTCATCTCTTTATAATTTTAGCATAGCGCGTCTTGAGAAAGACAGAACGAGGAATAAATCAAAAGTTTACGAATTTGTAAGGCAAGTTGGCCGACGTTCCACAATAAAGATCATCAAGGACAATCGAGAAAGAGGCTTGTCCACCGACACTAGGATAATAACGCAATAATTGGATGGCTTTTTGTGTGGAAGGTTTTGCTTGTTCCAAAAGGAATGATAACGAAACAAACAGACTATATAAAAACAAGAAAACGTCCTCTATCCATGAATAAGCGCTATGATTATAAACGTATTGCTCTTTTCGGGTATTTTCAGTAAGTGTTGACATTATAATGTTTAAATATAAATAATATTCTTATCAAATATGTGTTTTATTTCACGTTCATGATGCATAATTGGATACGTAGTTTGTTGTTAACATTTTAAACCTATAATCCTACAGGTTGTGTACTAAAAAAACTGTATCAGTTATAATACTGAGTAGTAAGTTATGAAAGCAAGTATACTATAATTATTGGCAGTGTTTTCAAATTTGTAGGTGTTTTTTTTTTGCCAGTATATTTCCTCATTGAAATTTACTTCGTACTGACAAAAACTTGACCGCTTTTTGTCGGGCCGCTGTCTTGGATCCGTTCTTGAATTTCCCCGATTTTTTCAATCCTAGGTACCAACCTAAATGTGCAAAAGCCCTAGATAGGTACGTTTTGTAAGGGCCTTGTGGTGCCTCGATAAAAACTGTTCCTTCTATCCACATGTTATTTTCAGCATATAATCGCCCTCTTTTATCCATTGCAACATACATCAAAGTAAGCTGACCCTGTATTCTCACTTGACCCACTTGATCAGCACTTTTCAATTCGAGATACGCTGAAATAGAAAAAATGTATATCAATATTTGGGTTTTTCTTAGTCCCTAGAGTCCTTAAAGCAAAAAATAGATGATTAAAATGATTTCTTACTGTGTAAATCATTTGGATCTCTTGTTCCTCTAACGCCATCTGGATATACCGCTAAGAAATAGTTGGTTCTTGAGTACAACTGCATCCTGTTTCCAAATTTTGGATTGCTTTGGTGATAAAATTTTGGCAGTGATTGTGAAGAACCAGGTCCATCTTCAACTCCACACCTGTCATAAAAATCTTTTTCTACTTTGCATTCACAATGCACACATTGTAACACTGTTTTCGGTGTTACAATTAGCAAATTGTAACACCGTTTTTAGTAACTTTTTTCTCAGATTGGTGACATTGATATCAAATGCATGTCAAACGAAAATACACATAACAACAAAAGTAAGCACAAACTGATTTTTTAGAATCGCACAAACTGCGAAGTATGCATATTTTTATACAAATTTAAACATGCGTGTTGCATCCTAGGTTTCGTACTACTAGTATATGATGGTATATAATAATTATCAATAATTACTTTTTCACAGATATTTGAATTTAAGTGACAGATGACAGTGTTGCCAACGGTTGCACGCATAAATACTCTAGATTGGAATTTTACCTAATATACTTCTAAATTTTTATAAAATTAATGACGCAAAGTAGAAAAAATAGTATATTACACTCGTTTTATAAGACATATTGGCGCAATTCATGCGCCAATTTGACGTCTTATAAAACTTGTATAATAATATACTATTATTAGTTCATTTATTTAACTTATATTTAAAATTTCGTAACATTGTTGACTGAAATACGGTGATTTATTGTCAAAAATAAAAATAATAAATCTCAGTAACTGTCAAACTGAAATAAAAATGTTCTCATTTATGAATGAACAACGTAAGTACTTTATAAATGCAAATAGCGTATAAATCGACATTCAAGGCCAATTAAATAATAATGAAATAATACTACAACTGCCCTACAGAATTATAGAACAGACGTTGCTATCTCTTTATCTCATATCTCATTCAATTTGCAGATAACAAAGATATTTTAAATGACACATTCAAAACAATTAACAACTTGCCAATCGACGTCTCTTCTCGTCCTAGTGCCTTCTGCGTCATCAGTCTCGTCTTCAGAACTGTTATCATCACTGGAACTGTTTTCAAGATCTTCAGAATCCATTTATGAAGCCCAAATATGTATCCTGAAAGTTGCTGTGCCTGCTTATCGACTGATCGTAAATGAGACCCACTACAAATATTTACTAAATGACGAAATGGTGCAGTTATATGTATAGTGGCCCCCTTCTTTCAATATTGCTTCCTCGATATCGAACATTCAAAAATAGCTCACTCAGTTTACCCTAAACATAAAACAGTCCGCATACTAGCTTTCAGACGTAGACCTGCAGTTGTAACGTGTTAATCTACGCGCACCTTATGTTTTCAAGTTATAAATAACTCAGTCATTCGAATTTCGCGCTTTCCGCGTGGGCGGAGTACTTTTCATTGATCAATTTTACGTATAGGGAATTCTGGTTACTTAGGTTGGTCGATTGGGTGTTGTCGGTATCTAGAATTCTATATTATCTACACCCCGCACCTGTCATTTTCAAACATTAACAAACATCATTTCCAAAGCGATTTTTTTCTTATTTCTCACAATAATGGCTGAAGATCTGGATAACGTAAGACAATAATCACCTATTATTTAATCAAATGTAACCGCGATCGTTTTATAGATACCTCCAATCACCGTGAAGGAGCCGCTTGATTTAGTGAGGTTAAGTTTGGACGAGAGAATCTATGTAAAGATGCGAAATGACCGTGAATTACGTGGGAGATTGCACGCTTACGATCAGCACATGAATATGGTGTTGAGCGATGCTGAAGAAACTATCACCAGTTGTGAAATTGACGAAGAAACATACGAGGAAGTGTACAGGTCGACCAAACGTACCATTCCGATGTTGTTTGTCCGTGGCGACGGAGTTATACTGGTTTCCCCGCCAATGAGAACGGCCTAATGTGCATTTAGTTTAAGATATTTTGTTACGGAAGTATTTCAACGTGAATAAAATTATAAAATAGCAGTTTTGTGTGTTTTCTATCTACAGATAGGGTTGCCAGAGCTGTTAAAAGATGATACCAGAGCTGTCAAAATTAATTTTATAGACCGATTCTCTATTGTGCATAAATTAATTACGATAGGAATTACTATTCTTTTTTTTTTCACAAGAATACAGTTGGCGAGCGTGTAATAACGATTTATCTGTCAGAATTTGTTAGGGACTTTAGTGTCGTCATCTTGAACAGGCTTGCCCCAGCGATTGCGAAGAATTGTCAACGCTCATTCGGGGTGTTGTGTTCGCCATTTTATCCGATCAAATTTTAATATAAAAACAGACAGTAATTAATGAATTAACGGTGCAGTTAAAAAGAATGTGACACAACCTTGCTTAAGGTGTTATTTAAATGCAGGTTGGTCCGTTACGCCCGCAGTAGTTGACATTTAAAGTTTGTTAGCCCCTTTTGCATGCCTTTCACTTTGACAGTTTGTGTTACGGGACAAAATTAACGCGTTTGTGCGGAAAATAAACAAAAAAACGGTAGATATTAGAACGTGGAACGATTTATAGGACACGTTTGTGAAAAAACCGCACCTTTGGTTTGATATCGCAGATGATTAATCGTAAGTAGAAATTATTATGATTAGATAATATGGTGTGTTTATGAATCGTCCTTGGGTTCGATAAATATTTGAAATATCTCTTCGCGTATTTAGCGTATAATCATTTTGCAAGGCGATAATCGAAGTTAGCAATGCAGTGCATAAAATTCCTAACTATAATCCAATTTATTAAATAGGGAAGTGACTAGACACAACCAAACAAGGAAGTGACTCACTAACACCAATTTTTCTTTAATTAACATCTGTTTTTTATTAGCTAATTCCATTTTAGATATTGTTGTGATGTCTTCAAACTAAACACAACAAAAAAGGGTGGGAATAACAAAATCTCAAGATGCCGTTGCCAAAGAGGGCGGTGACTCCAGTTCACGTCGCCAGGGGAACCCTTCCTGACGATTACCCGCTCCCGTCGGAACTCGAGGGGGTCACCAACGGCACTTTAGCCAATACCGTACGCCAGTTATCGTCGTTATCGAGACACGCCGAGGATTTATTCGGGGAGCTGGCGAGAGACGCCCAAGAAATCAACGACAGATCGAATTCCTTACAAGCTAGGATCGACAGGCTCGCCATAAAAGTCACCCAACTCGATAGTACCGGGGAGGAAGTCTCCCTACAAGACATTCACATGCGAAAAGCATTCAAAAGCGCCATACATTTCGACCAACACGTAAGTTTTATTGTATTTTCACTTTCCCAGTCAAATTTTCTTCAAAAATTGCCGTTTTTTACACTTTCAAGGTCATTCAGAAAACATAAAGCATAAAATTGGAGTATCCCAAGTCGTTAACTTAGTCCCTTATTATTTGTACAAGAAAAGTCTCCAGATACTTTGTTGTGCCAATGATGTAGTTGGAAAGTTGGGTGAGGGCCATCCCAAACATTTTTTTACCTTTTTCCTATCATTTATTGAAATTTAGTCATATTTTTTATTGTTTTCTATCGAAATTTTATCATTTTTCTAGATATTTTCGAGGTCTACGATGCCTACGGCTCTCCTCGAGCTGTATAAATCGTGCGATAGGCCTCCGCCCCTGGACAAGCTCAATTCGTACCGTGATGATGGCAAGGATGGTCTGAAATTCTACACGGATCCGAATTACTTCTTCGAGTTGTGGCGTGAAGAGGTCCTCAAGGACACGGAGAGGGTTATGCACGACAGGGGAAAGAAACCGCATAGGCCGAGGCCCGAGAGTGGACAGGGCGGTGGCAGGCATAAGAAGAGGGTCCGCCAGCCCGTCAACACGAAGGAGAGGCAGAAGGAACGCGCCATCGGTCACGGGGAGTACATCATGCCTTCGAATGTGCAGTACGGCCAGTTGCCCTTGCACGAGAAGAAGATGGATGTGAGTATTTTTGGTTTTTCGTGAAGGAATTTGTTTTATGAAAGAATTTTTGATGTTTGATAATTATTTTGTCAAATTAGAGGCACAAATTCTTTGAAAGCTGATATAATTTTCATGATACAACTAATTTGGTGTCTGCAACCGATATACTACACAGAAATTGCAACTATAAATTGTTTAGAAGTGTATTTCCATTCCATTTTTGTCATATCTCAGAAATTCGCCATACAAATTTAATTCTTGTCTTCTAAATCACACCAAAGAGGATCGATATCATAATAAGTGTGGTTATATAGAATTTACACAAGCTTAGTTTGTCCAACTGCCGCCAGGGTGCAAATTGGTATTTCTATTCAAGTTCAAACAGATTTCCTGATGGATCTTTAATTTTAATTAACTTTTATTATGTGCTGTAAAATTTTTTAAAATGTTGTTCCGTCACACAGCACAGAGTGTATAATAAACTCAAAAGAATTCATATAAACAAGTCCACTTTAAAAAAAAGTGATGTAAATACTAGTAGAGATGATATCATTGATTGATATCAGCTAGGATTGATATCACCTAGACCTTAGCAACTTGTATTGTGCTAAATATCCAGGTCACCGTACAAATATTTAAATAAAACTTAAACAAGATAGCAATCTGCGTAATTGCTGCAAGCAAATATTGATAGAAACCTATCTCTAAGACATTATCAGCTTTATCACCTGCATAATTCTTAGAAAATTTATTAATTTAGTTTCCAACAATGCTTGCGAACGTAAAATTCAAGAAAAACATAAAACCCATTATGCAACAAATCCTGTGTTTTCTAACTCGTTTAATTTCCATCCCGAAGGTGAACAACCAATGGGAGCAGCAGAAACCGTCACGCCCGATCTCGATCGACGTGCAGAAGTCCTACCCGCAACCGGAAGCCGACGGGGGCCCCATCTACCACCACCAACAATACATCGTCGAGGCGACGAACCCGTACCAAGCGGGGCACTACCAGCAAACCGTCCCGGACAGCCCGGGGCCCCTCGGGACCCCCACGAAAATCAACAAGATCCGGCCGAGTCAGCCGCCCCCGGCGCCCCCTTCCAACCCGCAGACGCCGCAATCGAACACCCCGACGCGGACGCGCGGCGTCTCCAGCAAAGACCTTCCGCCGCCGCCTCCGCCCCCCGAGGGGGGGCCCCCCAACGGGATTCCCGCGCACGTCTCCCGGCAGAACTCCCAGAGCACCTCCCCGGAACCGGATCTGCCCCCGCCGCCCCCCGTACCCAAGCAGGCGTCGCCGATAGCGGCGCCCCCGCCGCCTCCTCCGCCCCCGATGCCCGTCTTAAACGGGCCCCCGCAAATTACGAACGGGGATATCGCGAAGTTGATCAGTTCGGCCCCCGTAAAGTTGACTCCGGTCAAGGATCGGCAGGTGAAGCTGTTGCCCGCCCCGGAGGGGACCCGGAACGACCTGTTGAAGGCCATCCGGGACGGGATAAAGCTGAGGAAGGTGGAGAAGATCGAGCAGAAGGAGGTTGAACGCGGAAACGGTCTTCACGATGTGGCGTCGATTTTGGCGAGAAGAGTTGCCGTCGAGTTGAGCGAGTCCGAGTCGGATTCGGACTCGGATTGCGACAGTTCGGACGGGTGGGGCGAGAACGAGACTTCGGCGTGACACAGGCGGAAGGCTAGCACGGCTAGTCAGGTGTATTAACGGCCCCGCAACTCACAGCTCTCTCTCTCACTCTCTCTCGAGGAACGGAATTGAGAATCAAACGTAAGCTGTGCGGAAACGTGTGTAACGTAAGTAATATTTTTAGGATTTGTAAAAAGGTGTTTCTGTTGCGCAAGTTGAAGCAATTGCGGCTTGTAATAGAAGAGAAGAAGGCCCTATGCTTTACGGTATTTTGTGTAATATTTGTTTATGCTTCTTTATGTGTCTTTGATTTTGCAAAATGTGTAAAAGACCTTGTATATTTATATAAAACCTATTAGTCCAGGAGGCAGTGAATTTTTTTTGGAAGCCAGATTGCTTTTTTTATAAGTTTCATGATCTACTTTTTTTTGAAAATTTTTGCCAGACTCAAGTATCACCAAACTAATAGACATACACCGACTGGAAAAATAAAGTCCAAAAAAAAAATCACTGCCTCCTGGAGTATATTAATTTATAAAGAAACCCCATTCTTATTGTATAAAATCTGTTATTGATGTTACATTTTTATTATAATTGTTTGAAATGATTTCCAGAGCTGTATCTCATTTATATTTATATTGTATTTAATTTTATAGTCTCATTACGTTCAGAGCTTTATCAAATGATAAGTCTAATCGATAAAATAGTTGCCAAATACAATAATCGAAACAATATTTACAAAGTAATAATAATAATATTCGACATACGACCGTATGTTATGTTAAAACTAATAAACCGCTTTTGTTAGAAATTCTCGGTGCTACATAAATTACCAAAATAGCACAAATTTTTTATATAATAATTAAATATAATAGATCCTCCTAACGATTAATCGAAGAAATTGCAGTATTAGAAAAATAATATATTCTGTATGTAATATTGTACGTTTACAACATAATAAATGAAATACTCTTGTATTTTTGATTACGTAAAGGAACGCTTTCTATTGTGGAGGCGGGACTTTTATTAAATAAATGTATATTTTGCGTGTGAACATGTATATATACGTACTTGAATGCTTGTGTTTCCAAATAAATTTGTTTATATTTAAATTGTATATTGTGTATGTCGTATGCTACCTTTTATATGGATTAGTCTGTATTGCCAGGTAATAATTAATTTGTAAAAAAATTATTGTAACTGATGGGATAAATAAACATTGAATGAATCTGAATTTGTATTTTTATTTAACATCAGGCGGACTGGCCATAAGAGTTACTGGGGTCGACCGCAAGTGACAAAAAAGATTTGACACGTCGCTCATGGTTCAGGATATTACTAAGTTTTATAAGATGTTACTTGACTTCATCAAGTGCCACTCTGCAAAATTTCAAAGCGAGTAACACAAAGTGGAAGCAAGTGACACAAAAAGGTATGATATGACTTCACACGTCGCTCATGGAATAGGATGTTACTAGACTTCATAAGATGTTACTTACCTTCATTACGTGCCACTCTGCAAAATTTCAAAGCGAGTAACACAAAGTGGAAGCAAGTGACACAAAATGGTATGATATGACTTCACACGTCGCTCATGGAATAGGATGTTACTAGACTTCATAAGATGTTACTTACCTTCATTACGTACCACTCTGCAAAATTTCAAAGCGAGTAACACAAAGTGGAAACAAGTGACACAAAAAGGTATGGTATGACTTCACACGTCGCTCATGGAATAGGATGTTACTAGACTTCATAAGATGTTACTTACTTTCATTACGTGCCACTCTGCAAAATTTCAAAGCGAGTAACACAAAGTGGAAGCAAGTGACACAAAAAGGTATGATATGACTTCACACGTCGCTCATGGAATAGGATGTTACTAGACTTCATAAGATGTTACTTACCTTCATTACGTACCACTCTGCAAAATTTCAAAGCGAGTAACACAAAGTGGAAGCAAGTGACACAAAAAGGTATGATATGACTTCACACGTCGCTCATGGAATAGGATGTTACTAGACTTCATAAGATGTTACTTACCTTCATTACGTGCCACACTGCAAAATTTCAAAGCGAGTAACACAAAGTGGAAGCAAGTGACACAAAAAGGTATGATATGACTTCACACGTCGCTCATGGAATAGGATGTTACTAGACTTCATAAGATGTTACTTACCTTCATTACGTGCCACACTGCAAAATTTCAAAGCGAGTAACACAAAGTGGAAGCAAGTGACACAAAAAGGTATGATATGACTTCACACGTCGCTCATGGAATAGGATGTTACTAGACTTCATAAGATGTTACTTACCTTCATTACGTGCCACTCTGCAAAATTTCAAAGCGAGTAACACAAAGTGGAAGCAAGTGACACAAAAAGGTATGATATGACTTCATACGTCGCTCATGGAATAGGATGTTACTAGACTTCATAAGATGTTACTTAACTTCATTACGTGCCACTCTGCAAAATTTCAAAGTGAGTAACACAAAGTGACACAATTTTGTAAAGACTGAAAAGTTTTTTCAAGCTGGTAAGTTTGTTTATCATTAAAAAAATATATTACTTTTAATATAAATAAAGACCAACAATAAGTTTTCAATAAAAGAGATATTTTAGAAAACATTCTTTTTATTGGACTTTAATAATAATCGCAAATAAATAATAGCACTTAATAAAAAAGTAAATGTTAACAGAAGCACATCTATCTACAAGCTAGAACTAGCAATATAATTTTTTAAACTTGTTAACACCGAATACACATCTGTTAAAGAAATAAACAACAACCAGCAACAACACTATAATATTATTATAAAGTACGAAATTGGAGTCTTTTTTAATACATTACATGCCGATCAAATAATTATTAATTATATATACAATATTAGCGATACATAGTTAACATTGTTGACCTAGTCTAACAGTTATAGATCTTTATAAAAAAAGAAAATTGTTAGTACAACTTACATCAAAAAAGAATTTTTTCTTAAGACACACTATATATTTATATATAATACAAAAATTGCAACAATTTTACTAGAGATACATAGTATCAACATATATATAAAAGGTACATCGACGGCTCTTCTCTGCTTTTTGTTGTACGGCTTCATGTTTTTTTTTTCTCTCAGAACGTGAGACACTTCAATATGAAGGTTTCTAGGGTAGTTTTAAACTAAGTAGAGCACAATGACATATGCAACCAATTATACCCCGTGTATGGTTTATAACTGACCCGCGTATATTCGGTTGCATACACAACTGTGCTCTCCTCGGTTTGAAACATCTATACAAGACAATTAATTGGGATACGTAATTCAAAATTTAATTTTTTATTAAAAACTCTCTAAAATACTTCAACCACTCGAAGTATGTAGAAGTTTTCTCGTTATTTCTGAATGAAATCTAGATTAGTGTTATTTCCGAATCAAATTTAGATTAGCATCCTTTTATCCAAAAAAAAAAAACCAAGCATTTCCACCAAAATTCGGATACAAGCCAATCGAAAACGCACGCAATTCCTAACAAGTTAGATACATTTCGAATTTTAAAATAAAATTAGTGTCATCGAATATTTGTTACATCAAATATTAAAAAAAAAAGCTATCACTGCTTCGGAAACATCGCCAAAATCGCGGCGCAAATCTTCTGCGGGTTCGTCTCGTCCGGATACAGCTGCTCACCTGCTCCTCGGGAAAAATAGCCGCCAAGTGATAGCGCAACTTCCGCCGCGCGTCCTCCTGCACCAAATGCCCCGCGGGCCCCGCCGCGGGGCCCCACTGCCACATATTCAACTGCGGATCCGAACAACTAGACATCCTATGCATCTGTCTGTACGAATGCCCCGCCAAGTGCTGCTGCGGCGGCCACTGCCTGTAAGAATCGGGCGCCGACGCGATCCTAGTCACGTGCGGGTGCATCTCCCAATTCGTCGTCGGCGGGGGCGCAAAACGGCAAGCGAGACGCGGGTCGGTGTTCGGATTCAGCGTCAGCTGCCTCTGGAGTTTCCGATGCAGATTTTCCGTTTGATAGGAGGTGCCGACGTTATCGACGCTGTGGCTCTTCGAGACGACGGTGTGCTGCGGGGCCTCTTTGGTCGGGGGGACGTTGGAACGCGTCCTCCCGACGGGCGTCTTCCGGATTTCGCCCTCGCGGGCCTGGAGATGACGCTGGGCGTGCTCCGATAGACGTTCCGTGACGCTCTTGTGCGGGAAGGGCCCCCGTTCGGGGTGATGGTATTTACACTTGTTGCCGTACGTGCACTTCTTCCCGTAGGGGCACATCGGCGGGGGGTGTTCCGATTTCTTCGGTTGCAACCTCAGAAAATTATCGAGGGTGGGCCCCGTTCGTCCCAACGGGTCGTCCGGGGGCATGAAGCGATCGTTGACGAACGAGTACATCAAAAGTCGTTCCTCGATGACTCTCCTAAAGTCGGCGCTCTCCTGGCACAAGTCGCGGTAATTGTCGTTGCTCACGACCACCCCGTCCACTTCCGCCGCTAGCTTCAGTACGTACCTGTCGTCGTAGCAGACCATGCGTTTCGCTCCGACGTGACGGGACGGCGTGAAGACCAAGAGACGTTCGCGTTCCAGCTGATCCAAGATCTCCTGGTCGCGGATGTTGTTGTCTTGCCGCGGGGCCTCCTTGCGCCACTTCGGGACGAACACGGTGATGTCCCGGTGCCCCCTGCTCTTGAACCAGTCCACGCAGATCTTGATGCCGCGGCAAGAAAACGCCTCCTTATTGCCATGGCTAAAATTCAACAACAACAACAGAAAAGTGTGCATTTTATTTCTAGAATTGATATTTACCTCATTGCGACATTGCTTCCATCAATTACTATAGGTCTTAGGCCGTGGGCCTGCACAGGTGCACAGGGCCCTACAGGCGGTGTCTCCGGCACTTCAGTGACATCAGCCTGAACATCCGTGGGGCTGTTATCGCAAGAACTACCCCTCTGTGCCCCTAATTTGATCAGCTCAGCGAGCAACTCATTCTGAGCGGGCGAAGGACCAAGCTTTTGCAGGGCAGCCTGAACCAACTTTTCAGTGTAGCCCAATTTAAGGGCAAATTCAACCCTGCAAACACATGTTGTAATAAAATGTTGTTGAAAGTGACAATATTGGCGCCCAACGTGGGGTGCTAGTTTTTTTTACTAGATTTGGCGCCCAACGTGGGGTGTTATTTTTTTTTACTAAATTTGGCGCCCAACGTGGTGTGTTAGTTTTTTTACTAAATTTGGCGCCCAACGTGGGGTGTTAGTTTTGTTACCGCAATTGGCGCCCCACGTGGGGTGTTAGTTTTGTTACCGCAATTGGCGCCCCACGTGGGGTGCTAGTTTTTTTACTAGATTTGGCGCCCAACGTGGGGTGTTAGTTTTGTTACCGCAATTGGCGCCCAACGTGGGGTGCTAGTTTTGTTACTAGATTTGGCGCCCAACGTGGGGTGTTAGTTTTGTTACCGCAATTGGCGCCCCACGTGGGGTGCTAGTTTTTTTTACTAGATTTGGCGCCCAACGTGGGGTGTTAGTTTTGTTACCGCAATTGGCGCCCAACGTGGGGTGCTAGTTTTGTTACTAGATTTGGCGCCCAACGTGGGGTGTTAGTTTTGTTACCGCAATTGGCGCCCCACGTGGGGTGCTAGTTTTTTTACTAGATTTGGCGCCCAACGTGGGGTGTTAGTTTTTTTTTACTAGATTTGGCGCCCAACGTGGGGTGTTAGTTTTTTTTTACTAGATTTGGCGCCCAACGTGGGGTGTTAGTTTTTTTTACTAGATTTGGCGCCCAACGTGGGGTGTTAGTTTTTTTTACTAGATTTGGCGCCCAACGTGGGGTGTTAGTTTTGTTACCGCAATTGGCGCCCCACGTGGGGTCAATTGACGCCCCACGGGTCAATTGACGCCCCACGTGGGGCGCCAATTGTCGTAACAAAACTAGCTGTGGCTCTAGTAGATTTTCCATATTTTTACCTGGCTGTGTATGTCCGGGATGGATCTGGACAAGTTTGGACGTAGTCGGCGTATTCTGCTGCAAGGGTGTCACTGGCAGTCCTGGAGACATCCTGGTGGTCGAAGGGCGACGGTTCGGCGTCGCAATCCGAATCGTAACTGGAATCCTCCCCGGCGACATGCCCTGAACAGCCCTCTCTACATATGTCGTCTACATATTTCTGAAACGAAAACATGATTTGTCGTGATTTTGCTTCATGATCGATTACTACCAAATTAATTGGGATAGAAATTATTGTTATATATGCCTAGATAGCAGAGACTTTGGGAAACAAATCCTGAACATTTCAGTATCCTATCACCTTTACTTTTTCTACGGGAATTCTATTTCATGATTTTATTTCATGATTCGATTATTAGCATACAAATTGTGACAGAAATGTTTATATGCTTGGAAAATACGCCAAATTAACACGAAAATATCGTCAAAAACCCATTGACTATTGTTTACTAGCAGTATCGGCACAGTAAGCAATAGTTCTTTCAATGAATTCGACTGGTTTTTCCAACATGGGCAATTTTATGAATCGAAATAACCAGCTGCGCCTGCGGTACGAATTATACAGTTCAGCAGCTTCTTGTAATACTATTGACGTTTACAACATCAAAAGTCACATATATCAAGAACCCAAACAAGAAGCGAAGATGCGAAGAAAACCTGTTTTTGCATTATTTTCTTGAGGTTAGCAGTTATGGAGAATTCATTAAAACAATATTGTAGGAATATTGTAACACACTTTAGGTAAAAAAAAGTGACAGGTGCAATGAAATGAAAATGAGGTTATCAATTTATCGAGATCCGGGTATATTTTTGCTTCCTAGCTTTACTTAACATATAAGAACATTTGCAATTTCTCCTACAACACTTTTTTCGATTAATATAAGCTTATTAGCAACACAGATACGGGCGACATTAAAATATTATCCGCTGAACGAAGGTTATGTCCAATTTAAATTGGATAATTAATAATAACGTAATGTTTGGTGTGAATTGTTAATTTACAACAGCGATAATGACAATTATCTATATATGACAGGTTACAGTTGTTAAATTGCTAATTTATCAACATCGCCCGTGTCCAGAATATAAAGATTATCATCCCAAATTGTATATCTTCGATAACCAAAATAAATATAAATAAATAATGAGCGTTGCCATATCAACAATCTTTTTATACAGTTTAACTACAGTACAGTCTCCCCAAAACTGTTTTCTTGCAATTTTAGCACTTCCGGTTGCCAGATTGTCACAAAAAACGATCCAGTTCATCCCGTGGTAATTCTGAACATCTATATCAAATTCATGACCTCAAAATTACAAGAAATCGTCCATAAACCTCACCTACCTCGCGAGTAACAATCATATCTCGCCTAGACCCGGATCTATCTCGCTATCCATGCCTTTGACGGCGTCAATACAAGCCTAAAGACCGTTCACGGCAGCAACAACAACAACATCACTGAGTCGAGTGGTATACACGGCATAACATCCTGAATACGTGAAACGCGCACTAAAATTATTATTAATAGGAACGACCAAAACAACACCAAACCGGGATCAAACAAAGTAGAGAGAGAGATCAAGTGGAAAGATACAATTTCTCTTCGCGGATCTCAACGAATGCTTCGCCGTTCGCGACGAAATGTTGAATGAACACTGGCGGAGTAGAGGATAGCGTAGAGGATATTGGCCGTAGTGTTGGGGAAACGAAAAAGAGAAATTGTGTGTCGTTCATTCTCTCTGCGGAGCACAAGTGCAGGAAGAAAAAATTAGTAAATGTAGTCAAGTTATTATCAAAGTTACGAAAACTTGACGAAATTGTCATAAGTAGGTATATTTGAGAATCCTGTACGTTTGAATTTTTGTAAACGAAGGTAAAACGGTCCGATTTCGCCGTTCGTGACCGCCCGTAGCGGATCCGTTCGGCCCACATTTTTAGAAACGTGTCGAAAGCGACTCGTGAACACAGCCGATGCCCAATAAACGAAGCGGACACACATCCGCATGGCCAAGGATTTCGACACTGATTTTACGAGTGGAGGATCGGGGATCCGGATCGGCCGCCGACCATAGCCACACTTCGAGAAGTAACACAACAGGATATAAAATACACGATAATATACATACATATCGGTAAAGTAGCCGCTGCAGCCACTGACCGACCTATTTTAACGATTTCTAATTTCGATTTGAAGGATATAGCATATAGCCTGTGCACAGCGGATTCTCGAAAATTCATATTCCAAAAATTAGAGACGATACGACAGTTTTGCCTGTAGATTAACAAAATACAGTTATTTCTATATAATATAAACAATAATCGTCCATTGTGATCATGTAATAACTTGCATAAAGATGATTCTCTAAAATAGTGACTGGAAATTGTCTAAAATTGACAACAGTTTCTGTATAACACAAACAAGTGATATACGCAGAAATAATTCCGATGTATACAACAACAATAGATCACATTACAAATTCCACCTAATTTAGTCATCATACGAAATTACGAGTAGGAAACGTGACGTTTTTAAGGTGAAAGGTGTATATAAGAGACCGCCGACATTTGAAGGTTGTTAATTCATAAAAAGACGCATCCTGGTACACTAAAGTCACCAGACGAACACCTCGATTTGTTTGTACATTTCTGACCGATGGACGTTGCCAAAATAGCACACAATCTCGCTATCTTCACTTGCCTTCTAACGGCATTGTGCCTACTGATGAACTTGGTGCATGCCCGACATTCTATCACGTTATCTCATACCTACATAATGTGAATGCAGACAACGACAGCTAATAGAACGGTTTTAGGTATTCCAGATTTTGGAAAAATAGGTTGAGTTGTGCGGTTTTTGGTACGTATATGTTGCTAACGACAGCCAATAAGGGGTTCTGTACCCTGCTCTGTTCCTAAACGCCAACTAGCCAATTAAATTTTTACATATTTAAAACGTTCTCCTGAAGAAAGTATGAAAGGTAGAAAGCTGAAATTTTCAGGCGTTATAACCCAATCTATCTGTAATCCAGTTGTGAGCAATTCAAACATATATTTTTTCAATTTTGCAAATAATCACACGTAAAACAAAATTGTAACATACTACTATGTGTACCTATGCAATGTAAAGTCTGTGTTTAAAACAATCTCCTGAGGAAAATATCAAAGATAGACGGCTATAATTTTCAAGTTTTATAACCCAATCTATCAAGGCTTTAAACATTAATACATGATAACTTTACTAGGGTCCTTATTTCACAGGGTGTTGCAAAGTTGACCACAAAAACATCATTCTGGTCTAACAGGTAAAATTTCTTACACAAATTATTTAAAAAAAGAGTCGCTGCTGTATTTTCGTTCAGTTCCTTAACTTTTTAAAAATTTATATGTGCGTAAGAGTAATAAAATCCACGATACCAAACAAGGACGTTTTAAAAGAATATGCTACGAAGAAATTGCTGAACTATCTCAAATTCTACTAAGAACGGCCTGATTGATATTTCTTACCTTGAGCACACCCAGGCGTTTTTTTTTTTTTTAATCGACAAAAAACAATTGTTCATTTAATAGACGGGGAAGTACCTGCACAAGCGGTACGAGGCAGTGTTGCCACACGTATCAATCTTGGAAACTTGACTAAAATCAACTTTCAAAATACATAATATCCATAATTAACCAATCTATCTGTGAATCAGAACTGTACAGAAATAGTTTTTATTCCGTAAATTTTTCTCGTAAATGACCACAATATAAAATGACGACATTTCAACTCATTTCACAAAAGCCGAACTTTGAAAAATTCTCCTGATATAACTGCAACAGTTAGAAAATTGTAGTTTTCAGGATTAAATAAAGAATGCATCTGTAAACCAGAGCTGTGGAGAAATAGTTTATATTTCATCAACTTTTCTTGTAAAGACACAATACAAGATTGTGATATTTCAACTCATTTCTATTAAAGACAAATTTTGAAAAATTCTCCTGACTAAACAAGAACAGGTAGAAAGCTGTACTTTTCAGGATTAATTAACCAATCTATCTATGAATCAGAGCTGTACAGAAATAGTTTTTATTCCGTAAACTTTTCTCGTAAATGACCACAATACAAAATGACGACATTTCAACTCATTTCACAAAAGCCGAACTTTGAAAAATTCTCCTGATATAACTGCAACAGTTAGAAAATTGTAGTTTTCAGGATTAAATAAAGAATGCATCTGTAAACCAGAGCTGTGGAGAAATAGTTCATATTTCATCAACTTTTCTTGTAAAGACACACAATACAAGATTGTGATATTTCAACTCATTTCTATTAAAGACAAATTTTGAAAAATTCTCCTGACTAAACAAGAACAGGTAGAAAGCTGTACTTTTCAGGATTAATTAACCAATCTATCTATGAATCAGAGCTGTACAGAAATAGTTTTTATTCCGTAAACTTTTCTCGTAAATGACCACAATACAAAATGACGACATTTCAACTCATTTCACAAAAGCCGAACTTTGAAAAATTCTCCTGATATAACTGCAACAGTTAGAAAATTGTAGTTTTCAGGATTAAATAAAGAATGCATTTGTAAACCAGAGCTGTGGAGAAATAGTTCATATTTCATCAACTTTTCTTGTAAAGACACACAATACAAGATTGTGATATTTCAACTCATTTCTATTAAAGACAAATTTTGAAAAATTCTCCTGACTAAACAAGAACAGGTAGAAAGCTGTACTTTTCAGGATTAATTAACCAATCTATCTGTGGACCAGAGCTGTATAGAAATAGTTTTTATTCCGTAAACTTTTCACGTAAATGACCACAGTACAAAATGACGACATTTCAACTCATTTCACAAAAGCCGAACTTTGAAAAATTCTCCTGATATAACTGCAACAGTTAGAAAATTGTAGTTTTCAGGATTAAATAAAGAATGCATCTGTAAACCAGAGCTGTGGAGAAATAGTTTATATTTAATCAACTTTTCTTGTAAAGACACACAATACAAGAATGTGATATTTCAACTCATTTCTATTAAAGACAAATTTTGAAAAATTCTCCTGACTAAACAAGAACAGGTAGAAAGCTGTACTTTTCAGGATTAATTAACCAATCTATCTATGAATCAGAGCTGTACAGAAATAGTTTTTATTCCGTAAACTTTTCTCGTAAATGGCCACAATACAAAATGACGACATTTCAACTCATTTCACAAAAGCCGAACTTTGAAAAATTCTCCTGATATAACTGCAACAGTTAGAAAATTGTAGTTTTCAGGATTAAATAAAGAATGCATCTGTAAACCAGAGCTGTGGAAAAATAGTTTATATTTCATCAACTTTTCTTGTAAAGACACACAATACAAGATTGTGATATTTCAACTCAAGTACCTGCACACGAGGCAGTGTTGCCACACGTATCAATCTTGGAAACTTGACTAAAATCAACTTTCAAAATACATAATATCCATTGAGGTCATATAATAACTAGCATAGAGATGATTCTTTAAATTAGTTATGTATTTGAAATTGTAAAAAAAAAACGAAAACAGCAGTTTTCAGAGAATCAACATCCATCACACTGACTTTGTAGGTTACGTAAGCAACGCAAATTAATATTTGCGCGTCCAAATCGGCCTTGGGGGGCGCGACCTGCATTCAAACGCGAAGTCCGTGTGGCCGAATTTCTATCGATATCTATCTCGACCTAATTTAAACTGAATCATTAACAACTATTGCAATACTAAACATATTTACATCATTCTTTCAACACGTTATAAAAAAATCCAGACTCGAAAATAAGTGTAATAGGAAAGTTGGACGGCCAAAAAAAATATTGCGCCGTAAGATTTTTGGATCAGATAATGTAATCCGCTTCGGCCTTTCGTTTTTTTTTTTGTTGCACCTGCGATCATAATAAGAGATCTAATCGTAGATCACGACCGCTGACGCATACTAAATCGCATAACAGATAATAATATTAATAAGAATGCATTCTTATTCGGTTACAACAGCCAGGAGAAATGAGAATGAACTATCAAATAGAAAGCTCGAATTGTAGACTCGATTGTAGACTTTGAACGGTTTCATTTCAAAAAGGTATGACAATGGAAACATGTAACAATCAGCACAAAGATTTTAAAAGTAGAAGATTTACGCTGGAGCTAGACCATGTGGCACATGTGGTATATTAGCAAAGATATGATGATTTTGCCTAGAGATTAATAAATTATAACAGTTTCTGAATACATAATACCAAAATAATCATCAACAGAACGTAGAGAATAGACGGGTAAGGCTTATTTACAAAATTGGGTTGCTCTGCAACCACGAAAATAAGATGTAAAAATAAGCCCACACGCAGAGCACTAGGTCAAGAAGAGGTTCACCGACCGTCATACGCGACCCGGATCTACGCCGTGACGTCACGAGGACACCATCAAACGTCTCACTTCTTGGCACTTACTATACAAGCACATACATAATCAACCAGCTAAAGAACCTGTCTCGAAAAAAATAACATTCGCATTTCCACCTACGCAGATAATCGATAATCGGTTGTTTTGTTTCTCTCTTTAATTTGTTTCGATCTTTACTAGTCAAAAATCGAATGCACTTAGAACTCACCTGCACTCTGCTTGTAAAATCGACGCTGTCAATCCTATCTTCGGTGATAGGCGCTGTAACCTCGTACGTCGTCGTTCCATCCCCTTGGGAAATTTCGGTTAAGGTCGCGGAAAATAACAATTTGATCCGGTCTAAATTGTCAATCAAATTTGGGACGCACTGAGTTTTGACACAGACAGTACCAACTGACGGTTTTGACATTTTCTTTCATTGCCCCCCGATGTTTTCGGTTGACTTTTTACATGTTGCACTCGCTCGCTAGCCTACGGGCACGTTGTCGAACGCAGACTCCGTCGTAGATCGGTCCTAGGCGCTCAGAAACACGCGGAAGACTCACATTTTTTGCGCACTAGGTGTAAAAACTCAGCAGGTGACCCAGCTGATGCGGACATTTTGAATCGGCTGACCCCCTCGCGCCCTGCTGTCAACCGGACAGCGGACGAACGCTGAACCAAAACTGAAATGACACCAAATAGGCCATAACTCGGAAAATAGCGAGTGGTGGCTTTTTCCTACACTATTTGCGTTAGTTCCATGTAATTTTCGATCCTTTTAGTTATTTGGGTCTATATACAACAAAGGAATTGTTAATATTAAGGATTTAAATAAAATAGTTTTGAGACGTTGGTATGGCGCCATCTACTAACTAGGGGACGAAGCTTAGGTGTGTCGGTAACACCGCTTCCTGTACAATCACCAATAAATAATATAAATAAATAAAAAATCAGCTCATTTCACAAAAGCCGAACTTTGAAAAATTCTCTTGTTATAACTGCAACAGGTAGAAAATTGTAGTTTTCAGGATTAAATAAAGAATGCATCTGTATACCAGAGCTGTGGAGAAATAATTTATATTTTATCAACTTTTCTTGTAAAGACATACAATACAAGATTATGATATTTCAATTCATTTCTATTAAAGCCAAATTTTGAAAAATTCTCCTGACTAAACAAGAACAGGTAGAAAGCTGTACTTTTCAGGATTAATTAACCAATCTATCTGTGAATCAGAACTGTACAGAAATAGTTTTTATTCCGTAAATTTTTCTCGTAAATGACCACAATATAAAATGACGACATTTCAACTCATTTCACAAAAGCCGAACTTTGAAAAATTCTCCTGATATAACTGCAACATGTAGAAAATTGTAGTTTTCAGGATTAAATAAAGAATGCATCTGTATACCAGAGCTGTGGAGAAATAGTTTATATTTTATCAACTTTTCTTGTAAAGACACACAATACAAGATTGTGATATTTCAACTCATTTCTATTAAAGCCAAATTTTGAAAAATTCTCTTGACTAAACAAGAACAGGTAGAAAGCTGTATTTTTCAGGATTAATTAACCAATCTATCTGTGAACCAGAACTATACAGAAATAGTTTTCATTCCGTAAATTTTTCTCGTAAATGACCACAATATAAAATGACGACATTTCAACTCATTTCACAAACGCCGAACTTTGAAAAATTCTCCTGATATAACTGCAACAGGTAGAAAATTGTAGTTTTCAGGATTAAATAAAGAATGCATCTGTAAACCAGAGCTGTGGAGAAATAGTTTATATTTCATCAACTTTTCTTGTAAAGACATACAATACAAGATTGTGATATTTCAACTCATTTCTATTAAAGCCAAATTTTGAAAAATTCTACTGACTAAACAAGAACAGGTAGAAAGCTGTATTTTTCAGGATTAATTAACCAATCTATCTGTAAACCAGAGCTGTATAGAAATAGTTTCTGTTCCGTAAACTTTTCTCGTAAATGACCACAATCTAAAATTACAACATTTCAACTAATTTCACAAAAGCCGAACTTACAAACATTCTCCTGACTAAACCACAGCAGATAGAAAGCTGTAATTTTCAGGATTGATAATCCAATATATTGGCACATCAGAACTGCATGGAAATAATTTTTAATCCACCAATTTCCCTTACAGTAACTCAAAATCTTCAAACACAACAAAATAATTTTTAGACTGATATTTTAAACACCCAAAACATTTTATATCAACAATTTATTCCAGATAATTATATAGTTAATTATACAATAAACCATCACCCATTTAAACCTTAAACTTCTTCCTCAATTTCTTCAATAAAACATCCTCACTCATCGGCTCAATGACCGTCCCCATCTTCGTGGCTAACGCCGGCTTAGTTAACCGAGTAAACGCCGTTTGGGGCACAAAACTAGCACCTATCGGGGCCCTAATACTCGCCTCGTAATCCTTAACAGACTTGAAAGGGAACGGCAATTCGCTAACCATATGGGCCTTAATCGATTTAGAAGCATTCTCGTTAATAATTAAATCTCCTTTATTCTTATCTTTCCGCGGTAATTCTTTCGGTAGGCGAAGCATAAAACGTCTTTTCTTCGCCTGCGAGACCTTGATATTCTTTCCACCCCAGGAGCCCCATCCCGGCAACGTTAAATCAATATCTTTCGGGGTGTCTTTGTCAATTTCGTCGGCTTTTTCATTCAAGAAATCGTCTAAAATATCTTCGTCCTCGAAGGCTTCAGCGATTATTCCGCGGGCGTTCGATTCCTCTTCGTTATCTTCCGTCGTGAATAAGTCGGGGAAGTCCGTGTCTAAATTCACCGGGTTTGCTTTGACGAATTTATCGGGTTGTATATGATTGGCCGCTTTCGGAGTCTCACTCTTCAAAATTGATTTCAGCGTTTCTAAATCATTGTTCGTCGTTGAGTTTGTTTCCCTCCGGTCGGTTTCTTGGAGCTCCTCGTCGATTATCTGCTTTCGAATTTGCTTCTTTAACGTCAAATCAGGCTTTTTCTTCAATTTTTTTGTCGTGGTTTTTGCCCTTTCTTTCTTACTTAACGGAATGTTCAATTGTTTCTTTAGTTTCTTTGCTTTTTTCTCCAGTTTTGACTTTAGGGCCCCTTCTAGCTTGAAAGTCATATCGTCGATGAAGGAATCGTCCACCGACCATTCTCCGGAAGGCCCCGCAACGATAATCTTGGTTTTCTTCGCTTTTTTCTTGGGTTTTTCAGCGAAAACGGTCTTCAATTGTCTTTTCTTCGTTTTCTTCTCCAAAATTTCTTCATTTTTCTCCGCATTTTCCATGATTTCGGCGTCAAAATTTTCAGAACTCTGCTTCGATCCATTTTCTGGATGATGTTCTTCTTCTGTCTTTTCCGTGGATTTTCGTTCCCAATATTTGCGATAACCGCTCAAGAAATCGACAATTTCCTTCTCTGGTTTGATGCCGTTCGTCCAACAATTGTCTAGTTCAGTGGGATTCGTCGGAACGTCCTCTTGTTCGATGTCGTCTTCGCTGTCACTCTCGGGGGTCTGCTTTGTCGTCAGGTCTCTGCTTATGGCCAATTGATGAGCTAACTCTTGCCTGCTCTGAGAAAAAGAAGAAAAAAGAAATGGATTTAATTTATTTGACTTATAATTTTGATCAAAAGTTGTAAGAAAATTACGAGTTTGTTACATCTAAAAATACAAGCTAACTAACTGATATAGAAGTTATTGTTATATATGCCTAGATAGCAGATACTTTGGTGAACAAATCCTGAAAATTTCAGCTTCCTATCACTTTTACTTTGCCCATGAAAATTTTCCAAAATCTTAACAGTTTTTTCTTAAAAGTGTGAAGTATCATAATTGTACTTTACAGTCAGTTACTAACAAACTATTTGTGATAGAAATTATTGTTATGTATGCCTAGATAGCAGATACTTTGGTGAACAAATCCTGAAAATTTCAGCTTCCTATCACCTTTACTTTGCCCATGAAAATTGTCCAAAATCTTAACTTTGTTTTTTCTTAAAAGGGTGGAATATCATAATTATACTTTACAGTCAATTACTAACAAACTATTTGTGATAGAAATTATAGTTATGTATGCCCAAACAATGGATACTTCAGGGAATAAATCCTGAAAATTTCAGCCCATGAAAATTTTCCAAAATCTTAACTTTGTTTTTTTCTTAAAAGGGTGAAATATCATAATTGTACTTTACAGTTAATTACTAACAAACTATTTGTGATAGAAATTATTGTTATATATGCCCAAACAATCTATACCTCAGGGAATAAATCCTGAAAATTTCAGCTTCCTATCAACTTTACTTTGCCCTTGGAAATTTTCCAAAATCTTAACTGTTTTTTCTTAAAAGTGTGAAGTATCATAATTGTACTTTACAGTCAGTTACTAACAAACTATTTGTGATAGAAATTATTGTTATGTATGCCTAGATAGCAGATACTTTGGTGAACAAATCCTGAAAAATTCAGCTTCCTATCTATCACCTTTACTTTGCCCATGAAAATTGTCCAAAATCTTAACTTTGTTTTTTCTTAAAAGGGTGGAATATCATAATTATACTTTACAGTCAATTACTAACAAACTATTTGTGATAGAAATTATAGTTATGTATGCCCAAACAATGGATACTTCAGGGAATAAATCCTGAAAATTTCAGCCCATGAAAATTTTCCAAAATCTTAACTTTGTTTTTTTCTTAAAAGGGTGAAATATCATAATTGTACTTTACAGTTAATTACTAACAAACTATTTGTGATAGAAATTATTGTTATATATGCCCAAACAATCTATACCTCAGGGAATAAATCCTGAAAATTTCAGCTTCCTATCAACTTTACTTTGCCCTTGGAAATTTTCCAAAATCTTAACTGTTTTTTCTTAAAAGTGTGAAGTATCATAATTGTACTTTACAGTCAGTTACTAACAAACTATTTGTGATAGAAATTATTGTTATGTATGCCTAGATAGCAGATACTTTGGTGAACAAATCCTGAAAAATTCAGCTTCCTATCTATCACCTTTACTTTGCCCATGAAAATTGTCCAAAATCTTAACTTTGTTTTTTCTTAAAAGGGTAGAATATCATAATTGTACTTTACAGTCAATTACTAACAAACTATTTGTGATAGAAATTATAGTTATGTATGCCCAAACAATGGATACTTCAGGGAATAAATCCTGAAAATTTCAGCCCATGAAAATTTTCCAAAATCTTAACTTTGTTTTTTTCTTAAAAGGGTGAAATATCATAATTGTACTTTACAGTTAATTACTAACAAACTATTTGTGATAGAAATTATTGTTATATATGCCCAAACAATCTATACCTCAGGGAATAAATCCTGAAAATTTCAGCTTCCTATCAACTTTACTTTGCCCTTGGAAATTTTCCAAAATCTTAACTGTTTTCTCTTAAAAGAGTGGAACATCATTACTGTACTTTACAGTCAATTACTAGCAAATTATTTGTGATAGAAATTATTGTTACATATGCCTAGATATCAGAAACTTTGGGTAACAAATCCTGAATATTTTATTTCGATGCTACGCGTACCTTCTCCAAGAATGCTATTCAAAACTTAACTCACCTCATGGTCGTATTTAGCTCTAATCTGTCGATTCTTTGCCCATTTTCCCGTACTCTTGTGCCTCAAGCTAGCCCGTTCCTCCGCTCTGGTCCGCTCAATTTCCTCCAACTTTTTCAGGGCCTCCTCGGGGTTCGTCTTTTGCAAAATTTCGAATTCTTTCAACTGCTCCTTTGCCTTTTCACGCCTCGCAATCTTCCTGTACTTCTTACTTTTAATTTTATTCTGCATCCTGGCCTTTATCTCCTTGTAACTCTGATGTCTGCGCAACTGCGCCAACTCCTTCCTGCGTTCTAACATCTCTTCCAACGTCAAGGGGGCCTTATCTTCGGTGTCAACCTCGTAAACTTCAACTTTCGGCGGTTCCAACGCTTCGAGCGCCTCTTGTAATGGAGTTTTTACGATGTAATTCGTTTGGATGTCTTTGTTTTTCGATAATTTTGTGTCTTGGTCCAAAGGGAATGATAAATGCGCTGCGGCGCGGTGAGCTGTCACAACAGGTTCCCATTTATCCAGTTCTTCTTTCGTTTTTTCATAGGCTACTGTCCTACGGATTTTCTCCGCCTGCGGTTTCTCTAAAGGCTTCGGGAGGGTTTTTGTTTTAGCGTCAGTTTTCTTGATTTTTTTGCTGATCTCGACATGGCTTGCTCGATCGCGTAGCGGTTTTGTCAACTCGTGCAAGTGTACCGAGTCTCTGTTTCCGGTTATAGACTTTACTAGGTTATATTCAGATACTGCTAACGTTGGTTCTGTTCTTGTTGGTTTCTTAACCGGTAGCTTTCCATCTAGATTCTTTAATTCATCGAGTAAACGACTGTGTTTCTTAGTGTCCAATTCGATATCGGACTCTGAGTAATTATCACTTTGTTCTTCCTCCATTATTTACTAATTTTTAAGTTAAAATTTCAATAACCAACATGTGAGGACACATAAACAAATTTATAGGTTAGGTTCTTCTGGGGAATCAGGGCTGCCAATCTATTCATTAGATAGCATATCGCAGATTTAGTATCTACAGAGAATTCTTCTAGAATTTTAATTACAAAATTCTAATAGAAATTATAATGTTATGGATATATATAAATATTTTAATAGATTTAAATCAAACTTTGTTCACAATATTTTCGTAAAGAACATTACTTTGGATTAACAATGTGACATTTTATCTGAGTGGCAGACCTGACTCAACAAAATCCTCGTTTCTGATTGGTCGTTAAGATAAACGACGAGAACAGTGCAACAATTCAAATTACGTACAATTCTTCTCCAATTCCTGTTGCGAAATGAGTAATTTACGCCTTCAAAAGCGTCTTGCCGCTTCCGTGAAGGGTTGCGGCAAGAAAAAGATATGGATAGACCCGAACGAGACCGTCGACATCGCTGGGGTGAATACCAGGCAAGCGATTCGTCGTCTGCTAAAAGATGGCCTAATAATTTGCAAGCCTGAGGCAATCCACTCGAAATTTCGCATACGTAGGAACACCGCAGCCCGTCTCAAGGGTAGATACAGCGGTTTTGGCAAGCGTAAAGGTACCGCCGAGGCAAGAACTCCTGCGAAGAAGCTGTGGACTCTGCGTATGCAGGTGCTGCGGCGTTTTCTCAAGCGCTATCGGGATGCTAAGAAAATTGACAAGCATTTGTATAGCAAGCTGTACGCTAAGATCAAGGGAAACCATTTTAAGAATAAGAGAGTTATGATGGAGTATATCTTCAAGAAAAAGGCTAGTATGGCTCGTGCCAAGTTGTTGGCTGATCAAACTGAAGCGCATCGTCTTAGGGCTCGCGAGGCAAGGAAACGCAGGGAACAACGGATTGCTTTGAGGAAGTCGCAGAGTTTGAAGGAGCTCAGCGACGAGTCGGGGGCCCCAGAGCCTACCCCAAAGCCGGAGTCAACCAAGAAAGAGGGAAAAAAGAAGAAATAACTTATTTGCTAGATGTAACTCTTGTATTGCTTTGTAAAAGTTTGAAACAAAGTTTGGTTTTTGCAAGTTTAAGAGCTGTTTTATTGGGTCTTAATTAATAATTACAAATCTTTTTGTTTCTTGTGGATGATGATGATAATACAGTAATACATTAAATAAAGACGTAAATGTTAAAACTGACATGCCACCACTTCATGGTCAATTACTAACAAAATAATTGTGATAGAACTTCTTGTTATCTATTCTTAGATAGCAGATACTTTGGTAAACAAATCCTGAAAATTTCAGTTTCCTATCACCTTTACTTTGTCTAGGGACTCTAGGGGAAATGTTCAAAATCTTGACATTGTGTTATCTTTTGATGGCAAAACTTCATGATTTTACTTGATTGTTGATTACTTACAAACTAATGGGGATACATATGACTGTCTAATATGCCAAGATAGCAGATACTCTGGGGTACAAATCCTGAAAATGTCAGTTTCCTATCACCTTTACTTTGTCTAGGGGAAATTTCCAAAATCTCGACCTTGTGTTCTCTTTAGATACTAAAATTTTATGATTTTACTTTGTGGTCAATTACTGGCAAACTAATAGGGGGAGATATTATTGTCATATATGTCTAGATAGCAAATACTCTGGGGAACAAATCCTGAAAATGTCAGTTTCCTATCGCCTTTACTTTGTCTAGGGGAAATTTCCAAAATCTCGACCTTGTGTTCTCTTTAGATACTAAAATTTTATGATTTTACTTTGTGGTCAATTACTGGCAAACTAATAGGGGGAGATATTATTGTCATATATGTTTAGATAGCAAATACTCTGGGGAACAAATCCTGAAAATGTCAGTTTCCTATCACCTTTACTTTGTCTAGGGGAAATTTCCAAAATCTCGACCTTGTGTTCTCTTTAGATACTAAAATTTTATGATTTTACTTTGTGGTCAATTACTGGCAAACTAATAGGGGGAGATTTTATTGTCATATATGTCTAGATAGCAAATACTCTGGGGAACAAATCCTGAAAATGTCAGTTTCCTATCACCTTTACTTTGTCTAGGGGAAATTTCCAAAATCTCGACCTTGTGTTCTCTTTAGATACTAAAATTTTATGATGTTACTTTGTGGTCAATTACTGGCAAACTAATAGGGGGAGATATTATTGTCATATATGTCTAGATAGCAAATACTCTGGGGAACAAATCCTGAAAATGTCAGTTTCCTATCACCTTTACTTTGTCTAGGGGAAATTTCCAAAATCTCGACCTTGTGTTCTCTTTAGATACTAAAATTTTATGATTTTACTTTGTGGTCAATTACTGGCAAACTAATAGGGGGAGATTTTATTGTCATATATGTCTAGATAGCAAATACTCTGGGGAACAAATCCTGAAAATGTCAGTTTCCTATCACCTTTACTTTGTCTAGGGGAAATTTCCAAAATCTCGACCTTGTGTTCTCTTTAGATACTAAAATTTTATGATGTTACTTTGTGGTCAATTACTGGCAAACTAATAGGGGGAGATATTATTGTCATATATGTCTAGATAGCAAATACTCTGGGGAACAAATCCTGAAAATGTCAGTTTCCTATCACCTTTACTTTGTCTAGGGGAAATTTCCAAAATCTCGACCTTGTGTTCTCTTTAGATACTAAAATTTTATGATTTTACTTTGTGGTCAATTACTGGCAAACTAATAGGGGGAGATTTTATTGTCATATATGTCTAGATAGCAAATACTCTGGGGAACAAATCCTGAAAATGCCAGTTTCCTATCACCTTTACTTTGTCTAGGGGAAATTTCCAAAATCTCGACCTTGTGTTCTCTTTAGATACTAAAATTTTATGATTTTACTTTGTGGTCAATTACTGGCAAACTAATAGGGGGAGATATTATTGTCATATATGTCTAGATAGCAAATACTCTGGGGAACAAATCCTGAAAATGTCAGTTTCCTATCGCCTTTACTTTGTCTAGGGGAAATTTCCAAAATCTCGACCTTGTGTTCTCTTTAGATACTAAAATTTTATGATTTTACTTTGTGGTCAATTACTGGCAAACTAATAGGGGGAGATATTATTGTCATATATGTCTAGATAGCAAATACTCTGGGGAACAAATCCTGAAAATGTCAGTTTCCTATCGCCTTTACTTTGTCTAGGGGAAATTTCCAAAATCTCGACCTTGTGTTCTCTTTAGATACTAAAATTTTATGATTTTACTTTGTGGTCAATTACTGGCAAACTAATAGGGGGAGATATTATTGTCATATATGTTTAGATAGCAAATACTCTGGGGAACAAATCCTGAAAATGTCAGTTTCCTATCACCTTTACTTTGTCTAGGGGAAATTTCCAAAATCTCGACCTTGTGTTCTCTTTAGATACTAAAATTTTATGATTTTACTTTGTGGTCAATTACTGGCAAACTAATAGGGGGAGATTTTATTGTCATATATGTCTAGATAGCAAATACTCTGGGGAACAAATCCTGAAAATGCCAGTTTCCTATCACCTTTACTTTGTCTAGGGGAAATTTCCAAAATCTCGACCTTGTGTTCTCTTTAGATACTAAAATTTTATGATTTTACTTTGTGGTCAATTACTGGCAAACTAATAGAGGGAGATTTTATTGTCATATATGTCTAGATAGCAAATACTCTGGGGAACAAATCCTGAAAATGCCAGTTTCCTATCACCTTTACTTTGTCTAGGGGAAATTTCCAAAATCTCGACCTTGTGTTCTCTTTAGATACTAAAATTTTATGATTTTACTTTGTGGTCAATTACTGGCAAACTAATAGGGGGAGATATTATTGTCATATATGTCTAGATAGCAAATACTCTGGGGAACAAATCCTGAAAATGCCAGTTTCCTATCACCTTTACTTTGTCTAGGGGAAATTTCCAAAATCTCGACCTTGTGTTCTCTTTAGATACTAAAATTTTATGATTTTACTTTGTGGTCAATTACTGGCAAACTAATAGGGGGAGATATTATTGTCATATATGTCTAGATAGCAAATACTCTGGGGAACAAATCCTGAAAATGCCAGTTTCCTATCACCTTTACTTTGTCTAGGGGAAATTTCCAAAATCTCGACCTTGTGTTTTCTTTAGATACTAAAATTTTATGATTTTACTTTGTGGTCAATTACTGGCAAACTAATAGGGGGAGATATTATTGTCATATATGTCTAGATAGCAAATACTCTGGGGAACAAATCCTGAAAATGTCAGTTTCCTATCACCTTTACTTTGTCTAGGGGAAATTTCCAAAATCTCGACCTTGTGTTCTCTTTAGATACTAAAATTTTATGATTTTACTTTGTGGTCAATTACTGGCAAACTAATAGAGGGAGATTTTATTGTCATATATGTCTAGATAGCAAATACTCTGGGGAACAAATCCTGAAAATGCCAGTTTCCTATCACCTTTACTTTGTCTAGGGGAAATTTCCAAAATCTCGACCTTGTGTTCTCTTTAGATACTAAAATTTTATGATTTTACTTTGTGGTCAATTACTGGCAAACTAATAGGGGGAGATATTATTGTCATATATGTCTAGATAGCAAATACTCTGGGGAACAAATCCTGAAAATGCCAGTTTCCTATCACCTTTACTTTGTCTAGGGGAAATTTCCAAAATCTCGACCTTGTGTTCTCTTTAGATACTAAAATTTTATGATTTTACTTTGTGGTCAATTACTGGCAAACTAATAGGGGGAGATATTATTGTCATATATGTCTAGATAGCAAATACTCTGGGGAACAAATCCTGAAAATGCCAGTTTCCTATCACCTTTACTTTGTCTAGGGGAAATTTCCAAAATCTCGACCTTGTGTTCTCTTTAGATACTAAAATTTTATGATTTTACTTTGTGGTCAATTACTGGCAAACTAATAGAGGGAGATTTTATTGTCATATATGTCTAGATAGCAAATACTCTGGGGAACAAATCCTGAAAATGCCAGTTTCCTATCACCTTTACTTTGTCTAGGGGAAATTTCCAAAATCTCGACCTTGTGTTCTCTTTAGATACTAAAATTTTATGATTTTACTTTGTGGTCAATTACTGGCAAACTAATAGGGGGAGATATTATTGTCATATATGTCTAGATAGCAAATACTCTGGGGAACAAATCCTGAAAATGTCAGTTTCCTATCACCTTTACTTTGTCTAGGGGAAATTTCCAAAATCTCGACCTTGTGTTCTCTTTAGATACTAAAATTTTATGATTTTACTTTGTGGTCAATTACTGGCAAACTAATAGGGGGAGATATTATTGTCATATATGTCTAGATAGCAAATACTCTGGGGAACAAATCCTGAAAATGCCAGTTTCCTATCACCTTTACTTTGTCTAGGGGAAATTTCCAAAATCTCGACCTTGTGTTCTCTTTAGATACTAAAATTTTATGATTTTACTTTGTGGTCAATTACTGGCAAACTAATAGAGGGAGATTTTATTGTCATATATGTCTAGATAGCAAATACTCTGGGGAACAAATCCTGAAAATGCCAGTTTCCTATCACCTTTACTTTGTCTAGGGGAAATTTCCAAAATCTCGACCTTGTGTTCTCTTTAGATACTAAAATTTTATGATTTTACTTTGTGGTCAATTACTGGCAAACTAATAGGGGGAGATATTATTGTCATATATGTCTAGATAGCAAATACTCTGGGGAACAAATCCTGAAAATGTCAGTTTCCTATCACCTTTACTTTGTCTAGGGGAAATTTCCAAAATCTCGACCTTGTGTTCTCTTTAGATACTAAAATTTTATGATTTTACTTTGTGGTCAATTACTGGCAAACTAATAGGGGGAGATATTATTGTCATATATGTCTAGATAGCAAATACTCTGGGGAACAAATCCTGAAAATGCCAGTTTCCTATCACCTTTACTTTGTCTAGGGGAAATTTCCAAAATCTCGACCTTGTGTTCTCTTTAGATACTAAAATTTTATGATTTTACTTTGTGGTCAATTACTGGCAAACTAATAGAGGGAGATTTTATTGTCATATATGTCTAGATAGCAAATACTCTGGGGAACAAATCCTGAAAATGCCAGTTTCCTATCACCTTTACTTTGTCTAGGGGAAATTTCCAAAATCTCGACCTTGTGTTCTCTTTAGATACTAAAATTTTATGATTTTACTTTGTGGTCAATTACTGGCAAACTAATAGGGGGAGATATTATTGTCATATATGTCTAGATAGCAAATACTCTGGGGAACAAATCCTGAAAATGTCAGTTTCCTATCACCTTTACTTTGTCTAGGGGAAATTTCCAAAATCTCGACCTTGTGTTCTCTTTAGATACTAAAATTTTATGATTTTACTTTGTGGTCAATTACTGGCAAACTAATAGGGGGAGATATTATTGTCATATATGTCTAGATAGCAAATACTCTGGGGAACAAATCCTGAAAATGCCAGTTTCCTATCACCTTTACTTTGTCTAGGGGAAATTTCCAAAATCTCGACCTTGTGTTCTCTTTAGATACTAAAATTTTATGATTTTACTTTGTGGTCAATTACTGGCAAACTAATAGAGGGAGATTTTATTGTCATATATGTCTAGATAGCAAATACTCTGGGGAACAAATCCTGAAAATGCCAGTTTCCTATCACCTTTACTTTGTCTAGGGGAAATTTCCAAAATCTCGACCTTGTGTTCTCTTTAGATACTAAAATTTTATGATTTTACTTTGTGGTCAATTACTGGCAAACTAATAGGGGGAGATATTATTGTCATATATGTCTAGATAGCAAATACTCTGGGGAACAAATCCTGAAAATGTCAGTTTCCTATCACCTTTACTTTGTCTAGGGGAAATTTCCAAAATCTCGACCTTGTGTTCTCTTTAGATACTAAAATTTTATGATTTTACTTTGTGGTCAATTACTGGCAAACTAATAGAGGGAGATTTTATTGTCATATATGTCTAGATAGCAAATACTCTGGGGAACAAATCCTGAAAATGCCAGTTTCCTATCACCTTTACTTTGTCTAGGGGAAATTTCCAAAATCTCGACCTTGTGTTCTCTTTAGATACTAAAATTTTATGATTTTACTTTGTGGTCAATTACTGGCAAACTAATAGGGGGAGATATTATTGTCATATATGTCTAGATAGCAAATACTCTGGGGAACAAATCCTGAAAATGCCAGTTTCCTATCACCTTTACTTTGTCTAGGGGAAATTTCCAAAATCTCGACCTTGTGTTCTCTTTAGATACTAAAATTTTATGATTTTACTTTGTGGTCAATTACTGGCAAACTAATAGGGGGAGATATTATTGTCATATATGTCTAGATAGCAAATACTCTGGGGAACAAATCCTGAAAATGTCAGTTTCCTATCACCTTTACTTTGTCTAGGGGAAATTTCCAAAATCTCGACCTTGTGTTCTCTTTAGATACTAAAATTTTATGATTTTACTTTGTGGTCAATTACTGGCAAACTAATAGGGGGAGATTTTATTGTCATATATGTCTAGATAGCAAATACTCTGGGGAACAAATCCTGAAAATGTCAGTTTCCTATCACCTTTACTTTGTCTAGGGGAAATTTCCAAAATCTCGACCTTGTGTTCTCTTTAGATACTAAAATTTTATGATTTTACTTTGTGGTCAATTACTGGCAAACTAATAGGGGGAGATTTTATTGTCATATATGTCTAGATAGCAAATACTCTGGGGAACAAATCCTGAAAATGTCAGTTTCCTATCACCTTTACTTTGTCTAGGGGAAATTTCCAAAATCTCGACCTTGTGTTCTCTTTAGATACTAAAATTTTATGATGTTACTTTGTGGTCAATTACTGGCAAACTAATAGGGGGAGATATTATTGTCATATATGTCTAGATAGCAAATACTCTGGGGAACAAATCCTGAAAATGTCAGTTTCCTATCACCTTTACTTTGTCTAGGGGAAATTTCCAAAATCTCGACCTTGTGTTCTCTTTAGATACTAAAATTTTATGATTTTACTTTGTGGTCAATTACTGGCAAACTAATAGGGGGAGATTTTATTGTCATATATGTCTAGATAGCAAATACTCTGGGGAACAAATCCTGAAAATGTCAGTTTCCTATCACCTTTACTTTGTCTAGGGGAAATTTCCAAAATCTCGACCTTGTGTTCTCTTTAGATACTAAAATTTTATGATGTTACTTTGTGGTCAATTACTGGCAAACTAATAGGGGGAGATATTATTGTCATATATGTCTAGATAGCAAATACTCTGGGGAACAAATCCTGAAAATGTCAGTTTCCTATCACCTTTACTTTGTCTAGGGGAAATTTCCAAAATCTCGACCTTGTGTTCTCTTTAGATACTAAAATTTTATGATTTTACTTTGTGGTCAATTACTGGCAAACTAATAGGGGGAGATTTTATTGTCATATATGTCTAGATAGCAAATACTCTGGGGAACAAATCCTGAAAATGCCAGTTTCCTATCACCTTTACTTTGTCTAGGGGAAATTTCCAAAATCTCGACCTTGTGTTCTCTTTAGATACTAAAATTTTATGATTTTACTTTGTGGTCAATTACTGGCAAACTAATAGGGGGAGATATTATTGTCATATATGTCTAGATAGCAAATACTCTGGGGAACAAATCCTGAAAATGTCAGTTTCCTATCGCCTTTACTTTGTCTAGGGGAAATTTCCAAAATCTCGACCTTGTGTTCTCTTTAGATACTAAAATTTTATGATTTTACTTTGTGGTCAATTACTGGCAAACTAATAGGGGGAGATATTATTGTCATATATGTCTAGATAGCAAATACTCTGGGGAACAAATCCTGAAAATGTCAGTTTCCTATCGCCTTTACTTTGTCTAGGGGAAATTTCCAAAATCTCGACCTTGTGTTCTCTTTAGATACTAAAATTTTATGATTTTACTTTGTGGTCAATTACTGGCAAACTAATAGGGGGAGATATTATTGTCATATATGTTTAGATAGCAAATACTCTGGGGAACAAATCCTGAAAATGTCAGTTTCCTATCACCTTTACTTTGTCTAGGGGAAATTTCCAAAATCTCGACCTTGTGTTCTCTTTAGATACTAAAATTTTATGATTTTACTTTGTGGTCAATTACTGGCAAACTAATAGGGGGAGATTTTATTGTCATATATGTCTAGATAGCAAATACTCTGGGGAACAAATCCTGAAAATGCCAGTTTCCTATCACCTTTACTTTGTCTAGGGGAAATTTCCAAAATCTCGACCTTGTGTTCTCTTTAGATACTAAAATTTTATGATTTTACTTTGTGGTCAATTACTGGCAAACTAATAGAGGGAGATTTTATTGTCATATATGTCTAGATAGCAAATACTCTGGGGAACAAATCCTGAAAATGCCAGTTTCCTATCACCTTTACTTTGTCTAGGGGAAATTTCCAAAATCTCGACCTTGTGTTCTCTTTAGATACTAAAATTTTATGATTTTACTTTGTGGTCAATTACTGGCAAACTAATAGGGGGAGATATTATTGTCATATATGTCTAGATAGCAAATACTCTGGGGAACAAATCCTGAAAATGCCAGTTTCCTATCACCTTTACTTTGTCTAGGGGAAATTTCCAAAATCTCGACCTTGTGTTCTCTTTAGATACTAAAATTTTATGATTTTACTTTGTGGTCAATTACTGGCAAACTAATAGGGGGAGATATTATTGTCATATATGTCTAGATAGCAAATACTCTGGGGAACAAATCCTGAAAATGCCAGTTTCCTATCACCTTTACTTTGTCTAGGGGAAATTTCCAAAATCTCGACCTTGTGTTCTCTTTAGATACTAAAATTTTATGATTTTACTTTGTGGTCAATTACTGGCAAACTAATAGGGGGAGATTTTATTGTCATATATGTCTAGATAGCAAATACTCTGGGGAACAAATCCTGAAAATGCCAGTTTCCTATCACCTTTACTTTGTCTAGGGGAAATTTCCAAAATCTCGACCTTGTGTTCTCTTTAGATACTAAAATTTTATGATTTTACTTTGTGGTCAATTACTGGCAAACTAATAGGGGGAGATATTATTGTCATATATGTCTAGATAGCAAATACTCTGGGGAACAAATCCTGAAAATGCCAGTTTCCTATCACCTTTACTTTGTCTAGGGGAAATTTCCAAAATCTCGACCTTGTGTTCTCTTTAGATACTAAAATTTTATGATTTTACTTTGTGGTCAATTACTGGCAAACTAATAGGGGGAGATATTATTGTCATATATGTCTAGATAGCAAATACTCTGGGGAACAAATCCTGAAAATGCCAGTTTCCTATCACCTTTACTTTGTCTAGGGGAAATTTCCAAAATCTCGACCTTGTGTTCTCTTTAGATACTAAAATTTTATGATTTTACTTTGTGGTCAATTACTGGCAAACTAATAGGGGGAGATTTTATTGTCATATATGTCTAGATAGCAAATACTCTGGGGAACAAATCCTGAAAATGCCAGTTTCCTATCACCTTTACTTTGTCTAGGGGAAATTTCCAAAATCTCGACCTTGTGTTCTCTTTAGATACTAAAATTTTATGATTTTACTTTGTGGTCAATTACTGGCAAACTAATAGGGGGAGATATTATTGTCATATATGTCTAGATAGCAAATACTCTGGGGAACAAATCCTGAAAATGCCAGTTTCCTATCACCTTTACTTTGTCTAGGGGAAATTTCCAAAATCTCGACCTTGTGTTCTCTTTAGATACTAAAATTTTATGATTTTACTTTGTGGTCAATTACTGGCAAACTAATAGGGGGAGATATTATTGTCATATATGTCTAGATAGCAAATACTCTGGGGAACAAATCCTGAAAATGTCAGTTTCCTATCGCCTTTACTTTGTCTAGGGGAAATTTCCAAAATCTCGACCTTGTGTTCTCTTTAGATACTAAAATTTTATGATTTTACTTTGTGGTCAATTACTGGCAAACTAATAGGGGGAGATATTATTGTCATATATGTCTAGATAGCAAATACTCTGGGGAACAAATCCTGAAAATGTCAGTTTCCTATCGCCTTTACTTTGTCTAGGGGAAATTTCCAAAATCTCGACCTTGTGTTCTCTTTAGATACTAAAATTTTATGATTTTACTTTGTGGTCAATTACTGGCAAACTAATAGGGGGAGATATTATTGTCATATATGTCTAGATAGCAAATACTCTGGGGAACAAATCCTGAAAATGTCAGTTTCCTATCGCCTTTACTTTGTCTAGGGGAAATTTCCAAAATCTCGACCTTGTGTTCTCTTTAGATACTAAAATTTTATGATTTTACTTTGTGGTCAATTACTGGCAAACTAATAGGGGGAGATATTATTGTCATATATGTTTAGATAGCAAATACTCTGGGGAACAAATCCTGAAAATGTCAGTTTCCTATCACCTTTACTTTGTCTAGGGGAAATTTCCAAAATCTCGACCTTGTGTTCTCTTTAGATACTAAAATTTTATGATTTTACTTTGTGGTCAATTACTGGCAAACTAATAGGGGGAGATTTTATTGTCATATATGTCTAGATAGCAAATACTCTGGGGAACAAATCCTGAAAATGTCAGTTTCCTATCACCTTTACTTTGTCTAGGGGAAATTTCCAAAATCTCGACCTTGTGTTCTCTTTAGATACTAAAATTTTATGATGTTACTTTGTGGTCAATTACTGGCAAACTAATAGGGGGAGATATTATTGTCATATATGTCTAGATAGCAAATACTCTGGGGAACAAATCCTGAAAATGTCAGTTTCCTATCACCTTTACTTTGTCTAGGGGAAATTTCCAAAATCTCGACCTTGTGTTCTCTTTAGATACTAAAATTTTATGATTTTACTTTGTGGTCAATTACTGGCAAACTAATAGGGGGAGATTTTATTGTCATATATGTCTAGATAGCAAATACTCTGGGGAACAAATCCTGAAAATGTCAGTTTCCTATCACCTTTACTTTGTCTAGGGGAAATTTCCAAAATCTCGACCTTGTGTTCTCTTTAGATACTAAAATTTTATGATGTTACTTTGTGGTCAATTACTGGCAAACTAATAGGGGGAGATATTATTGTCATATATGTCTAGATAGCAAATACTCTGGGGAACAAATCCTGAAAATGTCAGTTTCCTATCACCTTTACTTTGTCTAGGGGAAATTTCCAAAATCTCGACCTTGTGTTCTCTTTAGATACTAAAATTTTATGATTTTACTTTGTGGTCAATTACTGGCAAACTAATAGAGGGAGATTTTATTGTCATATATGTCTAGATAGCAAATACTCTGGGGAACAAATCCTGAAAATGCCAGTTTCCTATCACCTTTACTTTGTCTAGGGGAAATTTCCAAAATCTCGACCTTGTGTTCTCTTTAGATACTAAAATTTTATGATTTTACTTTGTGGTCAATTACTGGCAAACTAATAGGGGGAGATTTTATTGTCATATATGTCTAGATAGCAAATACTCTGGGGAACAAATCCTGAAAATGCCAGTTTCCTATCACCTTTACTTTGTCTAGGGGAAATTTCCAAAATCTCGACCTTGTGTTCTCTTTAGATACTAAAATTTTATGATTTTACTTTGTGGTCAATTACTGGCAAACTAATAGGGGGAGATTTTATTGTCATATATGTCTAGATAGCAAATACTCTGGGGAACAAATCCTGAAAATGCCAGTTTCCTATCACCTTTACTTTGTCTAGGGGAAATTTCCAAAATCTCGACCTTGTGTTCTCTTTAGATACTAAAATTTTATGATTTTACTTTGTGGTCAATTACTGGCAAACTAATAGGGGGAGATATTATTGTCATATATGTCTAGATAGCAAATACTCTGGGGAACAAATCCTGAAAATGTCAGTTTCCTATCACCTTTACTTTGTCTAGGAGAAATTTCCAAAATCTTGACTTTGTGTTCCATTTAGATACTAAAATTATGATTTTACTTTGTGCTCAATTACTGAGAAACTAATAAGGTTAGATATTACTGTCATATATGCCTGGATAGCAGAGACTTTGAGGAACAAGTCCTGAAAATTTCAGTTTCCTAAATCTTGAAAATGTTAGTTTCTTGTCACCTTTGTTTTGTCTACAGTCTACATTTAGTTATTCGGTTCTTCATGTAGTTATTATCTTTAGTTATTCAGTTGTTCATGTAGTTATTATCAATAAAACTCGAGATATTTATTACCGATAAGTATATTTAATACACAAAAACGTAGTGAGTAGTACAATAAAAATCCTTACATAACAAATAACCAAAAAAGCACATCACAGGCGTTTCTAATTTACATAGTTTACGATACATAAACACCTGCGGCAAGCCGTAAAATAGGCATTATATAACATCATTTAACGCTTTTAATCCTTACTTTGCATGTACTTAATCAAATCAATAACCCTAGTCGAATATCCAAACTCATTATCATACCAACTGATCAACTTAACAAAATTATCGTTAAGTTGGATTCCAGCAGCGGCATCAAAGGTCGAAGAGTGCGTGTCTCCGATAAAATCAGACGAGACGACTTGCTCATCGGTATAAGCCAAGATCCCCTTAAGGGGGCCTTCGGCCGCTTCCTTCACCTTGGCCTTGATATCTTCATATTTGGCGGGTTTTCCCAAACGGACGGTCAAATCGACAACAGAAACATTGGCGACGGGAACGCGGAAAGCCATGCCAGTAAGTTTACCGTTGAGGGATGGAATGACCTTGCCTACGGCTTTGGCGGCTCCAGTCGAAGCCGGGATGATGTTTTGAGCAGCGCCACGACCGTCACGCCATAACTTTCCAGATGGACCGTCGACGGTCTTTTGGGTCGCCGTCACGGCGTGAACCGTCGTCATCAGGCCTTCTACGATGTCAAAGTTGTCGTGGATCACTTTGGCCAGCGGGGCCAAGCAGTTCGTAGTGCAAGAGGCGTTCGAGACGACCTACACGAAGAAATAAATTATGTTTTTTTTTTTTGGTGGATTTGAAATTTGGAATATTTGCGGGTTTGTAGAGGTTTTGGGGAACAAATCCTGAAAATTTCAGTTTCCTATCACCTTTACTTTGTCTAGGGGAAATTTCCAAAATCTTGACTTTGTGTTCTCTTTTGATAGTAAAATTTTGTGATTTTACTTTGTGGTCAATTACTGGTAAACGAATAAGGGTAGATATAACTCTCATATATGCCTGGATAGCAGAGACTTTGGGGAACAAATCCTGAGAATTTCAGTTTCCTATCACCTCTACTTTGTCTAGGGAAAATTTCCAAAATCTTGACTTTGTGTTCTCTTTTGATAGTAAAATTTTGTGATTTTACTTTGTGGTCAATTACTGGTAAACAAATAAGGGTAGATATAACTCTCATATATGCCTGGATAGCAGAGACTTTGGGGAACAAATCCTGAGAATTTCAGTTTCCTATCACCTCTACTTTGTCTAGGGGAAATTTCCAAAATCTTGACTTTGTGTTCTCTTTTGATAGTAAAATTTTATGATTTAGATCGTAGTTAATAACTGGCAAACTAATAAGGGTAGATACTACTGTCATATATGCCTGGATAGCAGAGACTTTGGGGAACAAATCCTGAGAATTTCAGTTTCCTATCACCTCTACTTTGTCTAGGGGAAATTTCCAAAATCTTGACTTTGTGTTCTCTTTTGATAGTAAAATTTTGTGATTTTACTTTGTGGTCAATTACTGGTAAACGAATAAGAGTAGATATAACTCTCATATATGCCTGGATAGCAGAGACTTTGGGGAACAAATCCTGAGAATTTCAGTTTCCTATCACCTTTACTTAGTCTAGGGGAAATTTCCAAAATCTTGACTTTGTGTTCTCTTTTGATAGTAAAATTTTATGATTTAGATCGTGGTTAATAACTGGCAAACTAATAAGGGTAGATACTACTGTCATATATGCCTGGATAGCAAAGCCTTTGGGGAACAAATCCTGAAAATTTCAGTTTCCTATCACGCTATATTATGAAATTTACTTCAATAATGTATCATGATTCTATCAAAAGTTACAGCAGTTTAAAGTTACAAGTTATAGATATAGTCATTGTTTATTATTTTTTTTATTATGAAATTGTTTTATGGGGGCTGGACTACTGATAAAAGTAAAAGATTAGATTCTACAAGAGTTTTAAGTGTCTGAACAAGATAGAACAAAGGTTCCTAGGTCAAAGTTTGTTGTATTACAAAATATAGCACATAATGTATCTTTTATCAATAATGCACAAAAAAATGGTTATTTAACAAGCAAGAACCGTCATTCCTTGGTCGAATTGTTTGTTGAAGTTTGCTTATAGATATCAACCATTGAAATAACATATCTTTATGTGCAAGTTTTAAAAAAATAAAAGAATGTGTTTGCTATTTTATCAAAGCTTTGTAACTTAAGAAGATATATAGATGTTTTAAACCAAGGAGAGCACAGTTGTGTATGCAACCAAATATACGGGTATAATTGGTTGCATATGTCACTGTGCTCTACTCAGTTTAAAACTACTCTACCTTGTAGCTTGGATCGTAGGCATCCAAATTAACGCCGACGACAAACATGGGAGCGTCAGCCGATGGCGCAGAGATAATAACTTTCTTAGCTCCGCCCTCCAAATGAGCCGAAGCCTTTTCGGTAGTCGTAAAGACACCGGTAGATTCTACGACGTATTCCGCACCTGCTTTTCCCCATGGAATGTTCTAAATAAAAAGAAAACACGATAAATTTTACAATTTTCCTCCTTGGGTAAGAAAAATTACCTTCGGGTCTCTTTCAGAGAAAACGGTTATTTCCTGTCCGTTAACGTACAGCTTTCCGTCCTTGGCGGCAACAGTACCCTTGAAGCGACCGTGGGTCGAGTCATACTTGAACATGTAGACCATGTAGTCGAGACCGATGAAGGGATCGTTCACGGCCACAACCTGGGCCCCCTTTTCCAACGCGGCACGGAGTACCAGACGACCAATACGGCCAAATCCGTTAATTCCAATCTTAGACATTTTAGCTATGAAAAATAAAGAGAAAAACTCTTGAATATCAAGGTCAAAGCAGACAGATGTCAAATGCATCAAGGAGAATCGTCAATTGTTTCAAACAATTGCACACAGAACAAATGTTCTGATTTTAATGTGAGTTATTGATTTTAGATTGCTTTAAAAACGTCTTATTGAATTGTTGATGGTTTAACAATGGGTATTTATGATTAAAAGTGTTGAATTTTACTTACTTTTTTTGAGTTCTTTGGGTTACAGGAAGTGCAGAACAAATGCCGGTCGGACGTGTACGTCGAATGTCATTTGAAGGGCAAGTCGCACGTATAAATGAACTGGAAATGTCACGTGATCAATACTGACAGCGCATGTCGCTGCTTCAATTTGGAAATTCTTGAAAATAATTACTTTGATTTTGGTGATTTAATATTTAACCTTTTGCAGTTATCGGTATATTTCGGTTTACAATTATTTTGAATTGGTATTTCGTAATATTGTTTAATGTTGCATATGATTGCAAAAGTATGTTTGCTCATTGCAATAATTTACTTGCCACTAATTCTAATAAGTTTAGAGAAACAAGATTAAAACACATTAAATTTAAGAACACTCAGTTTTATTTTATAAAAGTTATAGTAATCTATAAAAAAAAACATGAAACAACATGATATGAAACAGTCTGTATAGAAAAATGTCAAAAAAAACGTCTTTACATTTTATGACACAAAAATAAGACTTTGTAGTAAAAAGACAAATAAAAAGATACTTATGGCACATAATAAAAATATAAATAATTTAAACCTCGACGCCATTTTGTCTCAAATGATCGAGAAGGACGTCTCCTACATCCTCAAACCCATTATCATCAGTTCTATCTGTAATAATATAAATAAAACGTTTATTATTAAGCTGCTCCAAACGATTTTGAATATTATTCAAACCTAAGAAATTTTATTTTTTTTTACTTGCAACCAAAAATAAAAAAAGAGATATAGATTACCTTGGAACAAAATTAAGTCACAGCAGTTTCGACAATCGGCCGAATTGTCCAAAATATCTTTTAATGTCAAGTAGAACTGAATGACAAGTTCGGTCTTATGCTTTTTGTAAATATCTGAAAATATACAACAGCAGTAAAGAAAAATGAATTTTTTCTTTTTACTTACTGGCATGATCATTATTATTTGATATAATATCGTATAAAGTCCTTAAAGGTGTGGCATATTCAGCACAGACATAATACCTTTTACCATTCCTATTAATTTGGTACACTGTATTTTTATAAACTCTCTCATACACACCACCTCTGGAGATTTTAATCTCACCTAGTGACTAAAATAACAAAAAAAAGAAACATTATCAATCGTAATTGTTTCTAATTTTAATCTTACGTCGACTCTGTTGATAAATCTCGAATGATCTTGCAAATTTGGAGGACAGAATAACGACATCGGAATCAAAACTAGTAAACGGTCGTAGGAGAACGTTATATTCTCTTGACTTTCAAAATCCAACATCAATTCTTTGATGCCTTTCTGTTCGGTGCCCCTTTCCGGTAAAACTATCTCTAGGAATCCGTGAAAATACGAATATGCCATCGAAGCACCGTAATCCAGACCGCACAGTTTCTCCAACTTTAAATTGAAATGCAACGGTCCATAATCCTGTAAATTTGTTCTATTAGTCAGGACAGTTGGTAACAATGATACATTCCGTCAAGGGGAATCCCACGACTCTATACAAACGATATTTTCTAATCTAAGTGTATCTGTTATTGATAAAATGTATTAATATTCAGTTCTACGTTCTACAAGTTACTTCAAGATCCAGGTAAGCCTTTAACCTAAATTTAAGACCGAAAAACAATTGATCATAAAACAAAAGATCTTAACCCCAAGAAACAATGAAACAAAAGCTAAACTTACCAAATCGAGTACTTTGACAAGTAACAAACTGCTCAAAACACTCAACATAACCGGATAACATCCAAAATCATATAAATCCTGCGTGATATTCTTCCACGAGAACCACCCAAAGATAACAAACAATGCGCCAAACGCAGCGACGTAAGACGTCTTCGAAAAGGTAAATGCGTATTTTAGCAGTAACGCTCTATCTCCGCTGTAACGTACGGAAAGATGTTTCAATTCCTCGGCTAATAAGCAAAACCTGTGGATCAATTCGATGGCAAATGCTGCAAGACATGCCAGGGACAGGCTTAAAACTGAAATATACGATTATGTTACGAATATAAAACTAACGTAAAATTTTTGGGAATATTTACTTATGTAATGTATAGGATTTTGTTCCACGTAAACGGATCCCACTGAAATAATTGATAAAATAAGAGAATAAGATTAGTACCTAATAATAAAACAAATGCTAGTCATCCTACCTCCTAATAAAACAATTGCCAGTCCGATGGTGGCTACAGTTGCCGAGATACCTCGTCTCTTTGGAATAATCTAAAGAAAAACAGGTAAAAACATTATAATATTTACCTGTGGTTATTAATAATAATCATAGTTACCATGATTTAATACTGTGGATGACTGTGGATAAAACTAAAGGCACTTAAGATTTAAGCTAAAAAGCTGGTGCTATGTTTCAGTCATATGTTTAGTCTACTGCACCCAAATAATAAACAAATCTTTGCTGAATAAGGAATAGAATCCCTACGCACTTTCAATTGCGTAGATACGATTTAGGATTTTATCTCAGGGTAGGTATTTCATATTAAAATAACCTGCACTACACCAAACGAAGATTTAGCAATACCCTGGGAGCGAAATCAAATAAATTGCAACTTAGAGAAAGATAAATGATCGATAAAAGATAAAACTATCGCTTTATTTGGATATCCTGTATGCAGATATCTAAATGACTACAACATTGTTGCACAAATAACAGTTAAAATGAGTCAAGTTCAAGTTCAAAGACAAAACGTGGTGGTTATTCAAAAATTTGTTTATCTTGATCAATTTCGATCGATTCTAACACACCCATTATCTATTTTTTATATCATATATGAACAAATTTATCGATAAGATATCAAAGAAATGTCTTTATACCATGTACTTCTTTAAATTACCCGCCAATTAAGTTTCCTGATCAGATCCAATGAGATTGTGCTAAACTAATCAAACATCAAACGTACTGATAATTTGACAGTTCAAAACAAATCCGCACAAATTTCATAGGTTATAATCTCATGTTTGCCTTTCTCGCCGAAAATACGTGCTCTTTTGTGTAAATACCGGAAAAATGAATGATTTAGAAGCACGTAGGGAAGCCAGACGACGCAAAATTCTAGCGAACGCCGAAAAACGATTGAAATTAATAACGAACACGCAAAATAATGAAGGTACGATTTTTTTAACATAACCTCCAAGTTTTATTTGTATGTTTTTAGGTGTAAATGAGGAACCAACCGAAGGAAACCATATTCCGGAGGTCGTAGGTGAAGTTTTTGAAGAAGAGATATCAGCCGAAGACAATGAATTGTCGGAAATTTTCCAAAATAGCCAAAATATTTCGTCGGAAGCGAACGTATGCAAACTTGTGGATAAAAGGACGGCTCAGGTCGTGGTTTTGATTGGTTTAGCGGTTTTTACGAGAATGTTGCAGCTGTTGGTGTCTTTTGTCGCGTCGGATCCGGACGCTAAAGTTGTTAATAAGGTTTTTGCGCCGTTCTTCTTGTACGAACTTATGGATGTTTGTGTTATGAAGACGGAGATACCGTCGAATGGTCTGATCAATTTCTTGGTGTTCTTCGGCAATATTCGTCCGAACGTTTCCAAGACAGTCATTGAGGTTTTTAATTTGGTCAGTAAGATTGTGAAGGACGGTATGCTATTTTTTTTTGTGTATGTTATGATGGATATAATGGTTGGAAAATTAACTGAATAAATTATTTGTTTTTGTTGGGTTTATTGTGTTCTATTTTGTGGTGAAATGTTTGGTGAAAAATGACTGCTAATTTTTAACAATATGAATAATTTAATAAATATATGAAGCAAAATGTTCCTTTGATTTTATAACCCACTTTTTCTACTATTTTTAGGCTATGGTTGTTAAAATGTCACAACTTTGTTTTTTGTTCAATTAACAGTGTGTAATAATAATTAGCCATGAGAATCTTTGGACAATTATCCTTGTTATTTTTAGATGGTTGAACATAATGATTTTGCATTTTGTTCAATTAGGACCAAACCAATTGGTATAGAAATTATTATTATGCATCATTGGATAGTGGATAAATTGCCCAACAAATCATGAAAATTACAGGTTTTTATCTTGGTTACTTTGTTCAAGAGAATCTTTGGAAAATTGTCTGTCATTTTTAGATGGTTGAATGTAATGATTTTGCATTTTGTTCAATTACTACCAAACCAATTGGGATAGAAATTATTATTATGCATCATTGGATAGTGAATAAATTGCATAGTAAATCCAGAAAATTACAGCTTTCTATCTTGGTTACTTTGTTCAAGAGAATCTTTGGAAAATTGTCTGTCATTTTTAGATGGTTGAATGTAATGATTTTGCATTTTGTTCAATTACTACCAAACCAATTGGGATAGAAATTATTATTATGCATCATTGGATAGTGAATAAATTGCATAGTAAATCCAGAAAATTACAGCTTTCTATCTTGGTTACTTTGTTCAAGAGAATCTTTGGAAAATTGTCTGTCATTTTTAGATGGTTGAATGTAATGATTTTGCATTTTGTTCAATTACTACCAAACCAATTGGGATAGAAATTATTATTATGCATCATTGGATAGTGAATAAATTGCATAGTAAATCCAGAAAATTACAGCTTTCTATCTTGGTTACTTTGTTCAAGAGAATCTTTGGAAAATTGTCTGTCATTTTTAGATGGTTGAATGTAATGATTTTGCATTTTGTTCAATTACTACCAAACCAATTGGGATAGAAATTATTATTATGCATCATTGGATAGTGAATAAATTGCATAGTAAATCCAGAAAATTACAGCTTTCTATCTTGGTTACTTTGTTCAAGAGAATCTTTGGAAAATTGTCTGTCATTTTTAGATGGTTGAATGTAATGATTTTGCATTTTGTTCAATTACTACCAAACCAATTGGGATAGAAATTATTATTATGCATCATTGGATAGTGAATAAATTGCATAGTAAATCCAGAAAATTACAGCTTTCTATCTTGGTTACTTTGTTCAAGAGAATCTTTGGAAAATTGTCTGTCATTTTTAGATGGTTGAATGTAATGATTTTGCATTTTGTTCAATTACTACCAAACCAATTGGGATAGAAATTATTATTATGCATCATTGGATAGTGAATAAATTGCATAGTAAATCCAGAAAATTACAGCTTTCTATCTTGGTTACTTTGTTCAAGAGAATCTTTGGAAAATTGTCTGTCATTTTTAGATGGTTGAATGTAATGATTTTGCATTTTGTTCAATTACTACCAAACCAATTGGGATAGAAATTATTATTATGCATCATTGGATAGTGAATAAATTGCATAGTAAATCCAGAAAATTACAGCTTTCTATCTTGGTTACTTTGTTCAAGAGAATCTTTGGAAAATTGTCTGTCATTTTTAGATGGTTGAATGTAATGATTTTGCATTTTGTTCAATTACTACCAAACCAATTGGGATAGAAATTATTATTATGCATCATTGGATAGTGAATAAATTGTATAGTAAATCCAGAAAATTACAGCTTTCTATCTTGGTTACTTTGTTCAAGAGAATCTTTGGAAAATTGTCTGTCATTTTTAGATGGTTGAATGTAATGATTTTGCATTTTGTTCAATTACTACCAAACCAATTGGGATAGAAATTATTATTATGCATTATTGGATAGTGGATAAATTGCCCAACAAATCCTGAAGATTGCAGCTTTCTATCTTAGTTACTTTGTTCAAGAGAATCGTTGGAAAATTGTCTGTCATTTTTAGATGGTTGAATGTAATGATTTTGCATTTTGTTCAATTACTACCAAACCAATTGGGATAGAAATTATTATTATGCATCATTGGATAGTGAATAAATTGCATAGTAAATCCAGAAAATTACAGCTTTCTATCTTGGTTACTTTGTTCAAGAGAATCTTTGGAAAATTGTCTGTCATTTTTAGATGGTTGAATGTAATGATTTTGCATTTTGTTCAATTACTACCAAACCAATTGGGATAGAAATTATTATTATGCATCATTGGATAGTGAATAAATTGCATAGTAAATCCAGAAAATTACAGCTTTCTATCTTGGTTACTTTGTTCAAGAGAATCTTTGGAAAATTGTCTGTCATTTTTAGATGGTTGAATGTAATGATTTTGCATTTTGTTCAATTACTACCAAACCAATTGGGATAGAAATTATTATGCATCATTGGATAGTGAATAAATTGCATAGTAAATCCAGAAAATTACAGCTTTCTATCTTGGTTACTTTGTTCAAGAGAATCTTTGGAAAATTGTCTGTCATTTTTAGATGGTTGAATGTAATGATTTTGCATTTTGTTCAATTACTACCAAACCAATTGGGATAGAAATTATTATTATGCATTATTGGATAGTGGATAAATTGCCCAACAAATCCTGAAGATTGCAGCTTTCTATATTAGTTACTTTGTTCAAGAAAATCTTTGGAAAATTGTCTTTGTTATTTTTAAATGGTTGAATGTAATGATTTTGCATTTTGTTCAATTACGACCAAACCAATTGGGATAGAAATTATTATTGTGCATCATTGGATAGTGGATAAATTGCATAGTAAATCCTGAAAATTACAGCTTTCTATCTTGGTTACTTTGTTCAAGAGAATCTTTGGAAAATTTTCTTTGTCATTTTTAGATGGTTGAATGTAATATTTTATATTTTGTTCAATTACGACCAAACCAATTGGGATAGAAATTATTATTATGCATCATTGGATAGTGGATAAATTGCATAGTAAATCCTGAAAATTACAGCTTTCTATCTTGGTTACTTGTTCAAGAGAATCTTTGGAAAATTGTCTTTCATTTTTAGATGGTTGAATGTAATGATTTTGCATTTTGTTCAATTATGACCAAACCAATTGGGATAGAAATTATTATTATGCATCATTGGATAGTGGATAAATTGCATAGTAAATCCTGAAAATTACAGCTTTCTATCTTGGTTACTTTGTTCAAGAGAATCTTTGGAAAATTGTCTGTCATTTTTAGATGGTTGAATGTAATGATTTTGCATTTTGTTCAATTACGACCAAACCAATTGGGATAGAAATTATTATTATGCACCATTGGATAGTGGATAAATTGCATAGTAAATCCTGAAAATTACAGCTTTCTATCTTGGTTACTTGCTCAAGAGAATCTTTGGAAAATTGTCTTTCATTTTTAGATGGTTGAATGTAATGATTTTGCATTTTGTTCAATTACTACCAAACCAATTGGGATAGAAATTATTATTATGCATTATTGGATAGTGGATAAATTGCCCAACAAATCCTGAAGATTGCAGCTTTCTATCTCAGTTACTTTGTTCAAGAGAATCTTTGGAAAATTGTCTTTGTTATTTTTAAATGGTTGAATGTAATGATTTTGCATTTTGTTCAATTATGACCAAACCAATTGGGATAGAAATTATTATTATGCATCATTGGATAGTGGATAAATTGCATAGTAAATCCTGAAAATTACAGCTTTCTATCTTGGTTACTTTGTTCAAGAGAATCTTTGGAAAATTGTTCTTGTTATCTTTAGATGGTTGAATGTAATGATTTTGCATTTTCTTCAAAGATGGCCAAACCATTTGGGATAGAAATTATTATTATACGGCCTTAGATGGCAGATAGATTGTGTAATGAATCCTGAATTTTTTTAAGATTGTCTTTAGATAGCAGGAGAATTAAATGATTAATTCTGAAAACTACAAATATTTGCTGCACTTTGTTTGGAAATTTTTTTGAAACTTGATTTTGTACTTGTTGCAATTTTATTTGGTGAAATGTCAGTGGAAATAAAAGACTGGTAAGAACATATTTCATAAAAATTATGTAGCAAAATGCTTCTTTAATTTCGATTATAATAAATTATGACACAACATTCTTTGTTATACGTAAAACTTCCTTAAATCCATCGATTCAGACCTGAAATTTAATAGAATATTAGTTTCATTAGAAAAAGGTGCGTCAAAAAAGAAAAAAACAAAAAAAAATAACTCAAGAAAACACTATATTTAAAACATAGAAGTAAAAAAATTAACACACAAGAAACTAAAATTTAAAGAAACTCCGTAATGTCCTAGCAAGACCTTTCTTCCCTTCCGCGTTACCTTCTTTATCATTCTTGTCCGTCGTTTCTCGTTTTTCCGGCAACTCGGAAGGTTTCTCCGCAGATTCGTCAATTTTCTTTCGAGAATCACTTTTCCCCTCGGAATCATTAACTTTCGCATCGCGAATTACAAAATCAGCCTCAACGACAAAATTTTTCGGAGCGGTAACAATTATCGGGTTAGATTCACGAAATGGGGTGTCGTCGGTGTTCTTACGGTGCGCGACGGACTTCGCAGGGTAAGAACACGCGTGTCCCTATTTCTTGTCGGCCTTCTTCGATGAAATCGGACGTTTCGGCTTCGACGTCTCCAAGGTTGACTTGCGGACAAGTTCGGTGTTCCCCTCCTTGATCATTTTCGCCTCCCAGGCGTCCATCTCGAGCTCGTAACGTTTCTTGTCGTCCTCGGCCATCTGGTTGAAACGTTGCTTCTCGTTCGGCGTCAACTTCAGCCAATCGCCTTTGCCCTCGGACAGGGCCGTCCGCAACCCGCCCTTCGACGACGGTACTTTGGATTGCAAGAAGAACATGTACGCGGAGAAGGGTCGCTTTGGTTTGTGCGTTTCCTTGTTCATCTAGGAACAGAGAAACATTGAAGAGATTCTTGAATGCCATGGTGTTGTTTTTTGTTCAATTACGACCAAACCGATTGGGATAGAAATTATTCTTAAGCATCACTGGATAGGGGACAAATTGCGTAATAAATCCTGAAAATTATAGCGTTCTATCTTGGTTACTTTGTACAAGAGAATCTTTAGAAAATTGTCTTTGTTATTTTTAGATGGTTGAACGTAATAATTTTGCATTTTGTTCAATTACGACCAAACCAATTGGGATAGAAATTATTGCTATGCATCATTGGATAGCAAATAAATTGCGTAACAAATCCTGAAAAATACAGCTTTCTATCTTGGTTACTTAGTTCAAGAGAATCTTTAGAAAATTGTCTTTGTCATTTTTAGATGGTTGAACGTAATGATTTTGCATTTTGTTCAATTATGGCCAAACCAGTTGGGGTAGAAATTATTGTTATGCATCATTGGATAGCAAATAAATTGCGTAACAAATCCTGAAAAATACAGCTTTCTATCTTGGTTACATAGTTCAAGAGAATCTTTAGAAAATTGTCATTGTTATTTTTAGATGGTTGAACGTAATAATTTTGCATTTTGTTCAATTACGACCAAACCAATTGGGGTAGAAATTATTGTTATGCATCATTGGATAGCAAATAAATTGCGTAACAAATCCTGAAAAATACAGCTTTCTATCTTGGTTACTTAGTTCAAGAGAATCTTTAGAAAATTGTCTTTGTCATTTTTAGATGGTTGAACGTAATGATTTTGCATTTTGTTCAATTATGGCCAAACCAGTTGGGGTAGAAATTATTGTTATGCATCATTGGATAGCAAATAAATTGCGTAACAAATCCTGAAAAATACAGCTTTCTATCTTGGTTACTTAGTTCAAGAGAATCTTTAGAAAATTGTCTTTGTTATTTTTAGATGGTTGAACGTAATGATTTTGCATTTTGTTCAATTATGGCCAAACCAGTTGGGGTAGAAATTATTGTTATGCATCATTGGATAGCAAATAAATTGCGTAACAAATCCTGAAAAATACAGCTTTCTATCTTGGTTACTTAGTTCAAGAAAATCTTTAGAAAATTGTCTTTGTTATTTTTAGATGGTTGAACGTAATGATTTTGCATTTTGTTCAATTATGGCCAAACCAGTTGTGGTAGAAATTATTGTTATGCATCATTGGATAGCAAATAAATTGTGTAACAAATCCTGAAAAATACAGCTTTCTATCTTGGTTACTTAGTTCAAGAGAATCTTTAGAAAATTGTCTTTGTCATTTTTAGATGGTTGAACGTAATGATTTTGCATTTTGTTCAATTATGGCCAAACCAGTTGGGGTAGAAATTATTGTTATGCATCATTGGATAGCAAATAAATTGCGTAACAAATCCTGAAAAATACAGCTTTCTATCTTAGTTACTTAGTTCAAGAGAATCTTTAGAAAATTGTCTTTGTCATTTTTATGGTTGAACGTAATGATTTTGCATTTTGTTCAATTATGGCCAAACCAGTTGGGGTAGAAATTATTATTATGCATCATTGGATAGCGGATAAAGTGCGTAACAAATCCTGAAAATTACAGCTTTCTATCTTGGTTACTTTAGTCAAGAGAACCTTTGGAAAATTGTCTTTGTTATTTTTAGATGGTTGAACGTAATGATTTTGCATTTTGTTCAATTATGGCCAAACCAGTTGGGGTAGAAATTATTGTTATGCATCATTGGATAGCAAATAAATTGCGTAACAAATCCTGAAAAATACAGCTTTCTATCTTGGTTACTTAGTTCAAGAGAATCTTTAGAAAATTGTCTTTGTCATTTTTAGATGGTTGAACGTAATGATTTTGCATTTTGTTCAATTATGGCCAAACCAGTTGGGGTAGAAATTATTGTTATGCATCATTGGATAGCGGATAAATTGTGTAACAAATCCTGAAAATTACAGCTTTCTATCTGTTTTACTTTAGTCAAGAGAACCTTTGGAACATTGTCTTTGTTAGTTTTAGATGATTGAACGTAATGATTTTGCATTTTGTTCAATTATGGCCAAACCAGTTGGGGTAGAAATTATTGTTATGCATCATTGGATAGCAAATAAATTGCGTAACAAATCCTGAAAAATACAGCTTTCTATATTGGTTACTTAGTTCAAGAGAATCTTTAGAAAATTGTCTTTGTCATTTTTAGATGGTTGAAAGTAATGATTTTGCATTTTGTTCAATTATGGCCAAACCAGTTGGGGTAGAAATTATTATTATGCATCATTGGATAGCGGATAAATTGTGTAACAAATCCTGAAAAATACAGCTTTCTATCTTGGTTACTTAGTTCAAGAGAATCTTTAGAAAATTGTCTTTGTCATTTTTAGATGGTTGAACGTAATGATTTTGCATTTTGTTCAATTATGGCCAAACCAGTTGGGGTAGAAATTATTGTTATGCATCATTGGATAGCAAATAAATTGTGTAACAAATGCTGAAAATTACAGCTTTCTATCTGTTTTACTTTAGTCAAGAGAACCTTTGGAACATTGTCTTTGTTAGTTTTAGATGATTGAACGTAATGATTTTGCATTTTGTTCAATTATGGCCAAACCAGTTGGGGTAGAAATTATTATTATGCATCATTGGATAGCAGATAAATTTCGTAATAAATCCTAAAAATTACAGCATTCTATCTGCTTTACATTATTCAGGAGAACTGTTAGGAAATAGATTTTGTGTTCTCTATTGGTTATGAGTTATGACTGTTGCTTATGTGTGTTTCTTCTACAAACAATAGACCTTACCTTATGGATATGACGTTTCTCTTTGTCTTCTTTCTTCTCCTTCTTAACATCCTCCAAGAACGTCTTCTGTTCGTCGGTCAACTTCGACAGATATTGAACATTCCTCTCCAAGTACTCTTTCATCTCTTCCCGAAAATCATTCTCATACTTCTCCTTAACGGTAGGATGGACCGACTTCCACTCGGCGCCCAACATCTTAGTGATCTCCGTAACGGAAGCGGTCGGATGTTCTTTGACCAAGTCGGGTCGACGTTGTACGGAATATCGTATGAAAGCAGTTATCGGCTTCTTCGGCCTCTGAGGCATAGTTTTTATCTTCTCCCTGGTCGCCAGTCTCAGACATGCTATCGGCTGCGTAAAATTTACAACCGTCGTCCTAAAATTTTATATTTTCTATGAACAGTGCTTTTGCTGGGTGTCAAGTTACCTGTTGGTTAAGACCGTGCGGAAGCTGTTGATGCTACTGAAGAAATTAAATAGTTTAGTCTGCACTGCCATTTTAACTCTATAAACAAACAAGCCGGCGCGTCGTAATTTTTCTATCGCATTGGATAAGTAAATTTATTTTTTAGGTTACAAAGCTCGATAATGGAGAATTTATCAACCACGCTAATGAGACGGTATCGGTAAAACAGGAACCAAAATAAACACGATTTGAATCGTAGGATAACAAGAAGGTGGCAGCACCTCCGCTTGAAAGATGGCAAAGTGAAGAGTGAGGTTACAAAAGTCTTGTGATTAATTCTTCGAAATTCAGTGTTTATTCGGTATTTTTTCTGTGCTAAAATGGACATATAATCATAGGGTATGTAGATTATTCATATAGTTAAGGAACCATCGAAAACACTTCTCAAAACGTTCGATTATCTATCGTTTGACTGTACATAACCTTTACCTTGAGATTTGATTGTATTGTCAGTCACAGGTGTTCTAAAAATAACAATTTGAATGTCGAATATTTTTAAGTCATTTTACGGATGTATTTAAGCAGACCTAGCTATAGAAATGCAAAATAATTTATTGTCAGTGTAGTTAATGTGGTCCCATTGACTCCCATCCCAATATAAGAAAGAGAAAGTATAAATATTTTCTGTAGAAGATTGAAGACCTCGTAGTGTTGCATTTAATTTCCTGTTGTCTTTCGTGTCGTACGTTATCTTCAGTACATAACTGCATGCTGGTATGTTGCAATATCGGTTAGCGTTTTGTAACATCTATAAAATTGTTTATTGAATCGCGGAGATTATTAATCTTTAAACGGATGTGGAACAAGAAACGTCTGACTGCGTGTTAATTATTAATTAATTCTTACAGTTCTCGTTCGAAAGTTGCCGAAGAAAATCAAGACGACATGGCACTGAAAACTGAAAATCGAAATTTGGAAATTATCTCCAAAAATCTACTAGCAGGAGGTGAGTGGGTAAATCTTTTTTTTTATTAATTTGTTTGTGATAATCCATAAGTTATTTCTTCGTTTTGATTTTTTTAAACACCTGTCATCGACTGCTTTTGGTTGGAGAAAGTTTTTGTATGAGTAACGTTGACCGTGTTTGATTTTTTATGTGTGTAATTAGCAATTGAAATGTGATATATCGGAATTTGTGACTGTCTAATGTGTTTAATTATTTAGGTGCTTTCATTTTCGATCTATGGCGTTAAAACATTTCAGTTAAATAAAACATTGTATCTTCTGTGACAATTAACATATCGAAATAAACCAAATGCCAACACGTTGCTAATTTGACTTTGAAATTGAATAGATAAAAACTTTACCAAGGTCTTTACTCTTTAGTCGTTCCACAGGTGTTCAAAACTTTTACATTATGTCGGTTACACAGATCAACTAATTTACAGACATTCGGAGAATTCCTGTATAATTTACTGAAAGAATTATTAAAATCCACCAAGGATGATAAAATATAAATATAAAATATATATATGATAGAATATATATGATGTTTATATAGAAAGTGTCCTGGAAAGTATAATTGATAATTTTGAGGGACTTACACATTGTTCTATTGTATTTGTCGTGATTATGGTTGCACTGCGCAACAATGTAGGGAAGCGAAAAAAAAAAACCGTAGATAACTACTGTCATTTCCAAATCAAATCTTTCAATCGATTAAATTTTCTCAAATGTCCTAAATACCGCAAGTAGTTATGCAGTTTGCATGTTAATTTCCTATAATAATCATATTTTTAATCAAATTTTGTACGTATAATTTGAAACAGGCCAAGGAATTAATTAATTACTATCTGATGACATTGACGTAAACCACAGACTAGACAGACACCGCAGTTAGATAGCAATAAGTGCACATCCCTCTGTCTTTTTCCATCCAATTAAATCGGTATATTGACATCTTTATCGTTTTTTGTGAAACCTTTGCCCAGGGGGCGCTCGGTTGATGGACAGAATTCCCATAGAAATCTATAAATTATATGTCGTCAGTATGTCATTTCACTACTTATGCCAAGCGTCAAATTTCAATATTTGCGCATTTAGTAAAATGTTTTGGTATAATTTGTGGAAAAACCGATAAAGAGAAATTATTCTGTTTACCGAAGAATCTGGATAGGTGCGTACTTATGTATACTTATGTACTTATGTGTAACCTCTATTTTCGACTAATAAATTTTAATTTATTGTTTTATATATGTTTATTATTTATGTGGCCTAAAATTATTTATTTATATGTTTTGTAGTATCCCGCAACTGCATTCAGTTATATAAATTTTCGTTTTGCTATAATCAGTTATATTACATTGATATAATATGTGTAATAAATTCCTTTATATTTTTTATTTATAATAATAAGCAAGAAGTCAAGACTGCGATAACAAACATTTTTTAATCTAAATTTTAACTAACTTATTAATTCGACAGATTTATTTCAAATATGGCGCCAACGTGCCCCAAGCGCCCCCTATGTCACGGTTTCATGCTTTTAGAGTGAAATATGTAGACGATAGTTGAAGAGAGAAACGAGATATCGGGGGTCATGGAAAATAACGTTTACTGCGCTGTCTGTCTAGTCTGTGACGTAAACTGTCAAACCCCGACAGTTGTCACTCTTTAGTTTTACTTCAAAATTGTAATCGATTTTCTTACAGTTATACGTTTTGTGTACTAATCTAAGCTATTTAAAAGAAATCTTGTATGTATATTCTCGTCTGACATGCAATAGATTCCTTTTATCATTTAAAGGCTAACGTCAACAATGGACGCTAAACGCGAACTTTGACATTACAAATTAATTTCCATTAACATTTTGCATACGTAAAAGTATGCAGAAATATTGCTTGCGCGTTCTTTCAGCATTGAGGTCATTTATTCTCTCGTTTCTGCCGATTTCTGTTATCATTTTTACTGCGTACGCAACCTATTGATAACAACAAACGTATTGGCGCGATTTTTGGTTTCTCTTAAGCACGGATGACGTAAGCAACGCTTATAAATGTCATGACGTAAACTATTATTACCATAAAATGTTTAAAGCGCCGAGAAATGTTCATAAATTGACTTAGTATTGTCTTTAGATGGTAGAATGTCATGATTTTAGACTACTTCGACAACAAGGCGTTGATTTCTTTGTATTCCATTGATCATAATAACTGTTGATATGAAATTTTTTATTCAGTGGTATTTGTAATGTTTAAAAATGACGGTCCATATTTGGGAAGCAGCATAATTCTAGTAACAATATACATAATCATAGGCAAAAACAGTCTTATCCTATTTCAGGCGTTGCTGGTATGGTTTCGAAGACTACCGTCGCTCCTTTAGACCGCGTAAAGATCCTCCTTCAGGCGCATAGCAAGCACCACTCAAAACATGGCGTCTGCGACGGAATCAAGCACATCGTCAAGAACGAGGGTCTGTGGGCCCTGTACAAAGGTAACGGCGCACAAATGGTAAGGATCTTCCCTTACGCCGCTGCTCAGTTCACCTCATTCGAAATCTACAAAAAATACCTCGACGGCATATTCGGCAAAACATCGCACATCGATAAATTCATCGCGGGTGCTTCTGCTGGCCTGACAGCTGTCACTCTCACCTATCCCCTGGACACGATCCGCGCACGCCTAGCCTTCCAGGTAAGCCACACAACACCCTGTTTGTTTTGTATTTTTTTCGTTAGGGTTTCGAACTAAGAAAGCACCGTGACATATGCAACCAATTGACCGCGTATATTAGGTTGCATATACAATTGTGCTCCACTTAGTTTAAAACGTTATTTCTTCGCAGATAAGCGGGGAACACATCTATACGGGGATCGCGCATGCCGCAACGACCATCTTTAAAGAAGAGGGTGGGACGAAGGCCCTGTACAGGGGGTTCGTACCCACGCTAATGGGCATGGTACCCTACGCCGGCCTCTCGTTCTACAGCTTCGAATATCTAAAGTACGGCTGCATGAAGTACCTCCCGAATTTGACTTGTTCAAAATACGAGAAAAATACGGGAGGTCTCGTTCTAAACGTTCCCGCCAAATTAATTTGCGGGGGTTTTGCTGGCGCCATTGCGCAAAGCGTCAGTTATCCGCTCGACGTGACCAGAAGGCGAATGCAACTAGCCATGATGAATCACGAGACTAAACACTTCGCTAAAGGGATGTTTTCGACTTTGGCGCATATTTATAAAGATCACGGGGTTGTTAAGGGGTTATACAGGGGGATGTCGATTAATTATATGAGGGCGATACCCATGGTAGCCGTGTCGTTTAGTACTTATGAATTGTGTAAACAATTGCTGGGGATGGACACTGGTTTGACTTTAAAGTAGTTTTTCTTTCTTTTTTTTTTCTAAGAGGAAATTTTGTGTTCTGTCCTTGTCGGTTTGTTATGTGTTTTCTTTCTAGGCGATTTAGGTAAAATGTTTATTATTACTGGAGAGTTTTGGTTATTAAATTTGATGAAAACCTTAGTGATTTACTTTTAGTACATTATTTTCTGATAAAAAGTAAAATATACTCGGAACACCCTGTGGAGCAACTAGGGACCGTATACAGGCTGTGTACAAAAAAGTTCCCACATAAAAAGACAATAATAGACAATTCTTCTTATTTTTTTTTTTATCGTAAAAATCTAGTCTTTTGCGCTTGTCTCGAGCTCAAAAATCTTGTTTTGTTTTTCTATAGTTTATTTTCCGGTATTATAAGAAGAAACGGAAATATAAACTTTGTATTTTTTTTTTTTTTTTTGAGAAGCTCTCTTTTATATATTTGCCAACTGGCCAGAAACCGCAGATTCCAGTTTATTGTTTTTTAGGTGATTATTTTCCAAGTTTTAAAGTGTAAAATTTTGATAGCTGATTTGGTGTCGTGTAAGAAGAATGAAAAGTTAACAAAACGGGCAGTATTACGGTAGATTGTTTATTTATTTATTTTATTCCCAAAATACTTTTAGACTGTTGTGGTGTTGTTAAAATTATCTCTTTAAATAAATATTTTTTTATTCAATGCATCGTTTTACTTATCTATCTGTTTAGTGTTTCTTTTTTAGGGTTACCAATCGGAAAAGCAATTAAATAAATCATATATGTAATAGGCGTCATTATAAATAGATTATTACGCTATAAAATAGCAACAATAAAGAATAAACCTTGGACTTAATAGTTTTATTGTTTATGTTTGTGTATATTGTTATTATCGTCATCCTGTTTCCCTAATATGGGCTGTTTTATATGAAATAATCTGCTCTTTTTACCAGTGACACTTCCGACCAGCGTTCAGTTCTGCACGGTTTGTTGTAAAGACAAGAATGACTTGTATACGAAAGCAGTATATATTTTTAATTCTTGTGGCAATGTTGCTGCTCGTCCAAGGAAGATATGTACCAAACGGAAATGTCAGGGTAAAATTTATTTCCATTTTTTTTAATATCTCACATAATACTCTATAATAATATCTAACTTGATAATCTGTAAGTTATTAATACTAATCAAATAACAATTTTGCATGTTTCCCGAACACAGGCAACACGAGAAGTTTCAGGATTGCCTATACCAGATGGGCAGGACATTATTGATGGAATTATCGGTGTTGCTATGGATGCTTTCTCTACTATCTCTGAAATCCAGGAAACCGTCAGTGGAATCAGTGGAAAATAGCATAATTTTTCCATTTTCCAGTTTTTCCTTAATAATGTACTATTGACTAAATATCTTTTGATTAACACATTATACTATATTAACACTGGTAACTAATAAATAAAGTATTAAGTGAATTAACTACACTCTATCCTTCCAGAGTATTGCACAAATTCTCACAAACCAAAGTGATGTTTTCATGTAAAATAAATTATACTTTACCATTACTTATGGTCAAGCATGTTTTTATTGTTAAATCTTTCTTTATCTATCTTAAAATTAGTCAGAGATGGTTCAAACTCCACAAAAAAGCATCCTTAGATTGTCGGGGTTAGGAATACATAAATACATCATACTTTTTACGTAGGTTATTAGAGATGCCCAACAAGGTAGACCTGGTGGCGTACAAACAGGACAGCCGGTCGTCGATGGCATTATAAGCATTGCTTTGGAAGCAATAAACAGACTTCCACCAATACAACAAGGTCCTGGAGGCATTCCACCATTTGGTCGCTAATATACGTCAGTTGTATGTTATGTTGTATGAAATAAATGTCTAATATATTCTTGTTGATAATTGTTTTCCTTGTACCTGTAACTATGGACGATTTCCCAAAGTTTGATCAATTTATTCAGGGTTACAAAACTTCAAATTACATATAGGGGGAAAACAACCAGTCCAGAAAGGTCACAGCATGGGTGTTCACAGTAAAACGGGACTTCTGCCTACAAATAAAAGCTGTACTATACACTATCAACAAGTATGTATTACATTATAGACGATAATAAAACTTGATCAAACATGGGGCATTTTAGAAACCAAAAATTAGCTTAATAGCGATTGCTGTACCCGCTCCTTACACGTTAAAACCATTCGCGGGACTTTATAATCCTTTTCCTTATGGTTGCTCTTTGCTATGCAACCATCCCGCTGACCACGAAGCAAAGGATCTGTTGAAAAAGGCCAAGGATACTTGGGTATTGACCTTTAAACGCTGTTATCTTACGTTTTTAAGAAGCTGAGTGTCTTTTTTAGGCTACAGAAGGTAAATCTCTGTTACTTGCCGAAGAAGTGGCAGCCATTAGAGCAGGTTTGGACCAGTTGCAAACCTTGGACAGTAACGATAGAACGCCTCCTCATGTTTTCGAAGCGGCTGACAATATATCAAGCAGCGTACCAGAGGAATTGTTCAGAAGGTAAAACTCAACCCCGGTCATATTTCCGCGGAAATCCTATTTGTTTTTCGAATTAGGTATACAGAAACTGACTCAAGACCATTAACACCCGCCCCTACAATAGTCAGCAATTATACAAGAACATCAGCGTCAAGAAGATGTCTAACACCCGATCCCATTCCATCTCAAGTCAAAGAGAAAACGCAATTGATCTTGGACTTACGAAGAAGCCACAGTCAGGTGATTTAGGTAGGAATTTGGTGTCAGAAAGAATCAAAGAATCATTTCCAGGAAACTTTATCATGGTATGGTGGATTTGGCTCTTCAGAAACACCAATTATACGGATCCAACAAGCACCGACAAGTTCTCCTGATGTTTCTAATGTTGATTTGGCCAGGAGAAGTCCTAGATTTGTTAAACCAAAACAACCGCCGAGATCAGCGATAATGCAGAAACCGAAAGATGTTATGATGAAGCTAAGACCAGAATCGGCGAGGCCAAAATCAGTTTTGAAGACGGAGCCAAAGATTGAAGTCACACCTCCGAAAATCGAGATTGGAGACCACGAGAAAGCGAGTGAAGAAGACGACAGTGGTGAAGAAGATGAAGCTACAATGAAAAGACGTGGTAAGAAAAGACACAAGAAAGGTAGAGATTCTTCTAGAGGTCCTCCAGCTGTCCAGTCATCGATAGATCCAGAAACACAAGTATTATACTTGTTGATTTCGATTTTGTTAATACGCAGACTTGCGTATTTTGTTTTAGATTGCTGCCATTGGTATTGATTCTCATAATCCAAGTGCTCGACCATCACTAGTGTCCAATTTGGACGCCGAAGACATCCTTACTCCAAAACCGGTTGAAGAAAGAAAGACATCTTTGGATGTTAACTCATTCTTAGGTAGGGATGTTCTGAAGCAACTGAGGAGGGAACTGGATGAGGAAGTAGTTGATAACGAGTTTAATTATAAACGTAGAAAAGCTTTGGAGGAAGCGATGAAAACCGTGACGAAAAACAAGATCGAATGTGAAGAATTGAAGAAGTTACACAGGGAGTTGAGAGTACCAAGTGTTAACGCTGATTTTTTATTATCATTACCCAGAAACTTCAGCAGATCATCAGCAAGATTCGAACTACCACCAGACAGCAGGATGTTCAGCTGTATGTATATCTATATGTTAATAATCAGATAATAACCTATCTTCTTTCTAGCAATGACACCAATCGATTACATCAAAGATAACATTAAGATCGGCAGTGCTAGGAAATTGTTGTACAACTGCGTGTTTAACAGGAACAAGATTGAACATGAATTGGAAGAAGAGCAATTGAGGGACATTTCTGGAAAGTCGATGAAAAAGGCCCTTTCGGAAATGATGGGCAGGGAATTCACCGAAAAACAGTATAATGATTTTCGCGATTTGGTTGGATGGTCCGATATGGATGTTTTTAATTTTAAGACGTTTTGCGGTATTTGCGCCCTCTGTGAGCGAGTTTTAGCACCCGCGTTTAATCCGCTCTTGCCAACGAAACGAGAAGATCCCTGCCACGAGGTCTTTAGCACGATTTTTCGAAGAAATTTGGTGAAAAATGAAATATTAATTATTTTTTGTTTTGTTTTTTAGATTGAAGTTGCGGATTTTGAATCATTGGAACGAAGGCTACAAAATCAAAATCCAGATCGAAGATTGTTGGAGATTATGTATGCCATACGAGATTCGTAAAAGAATTATTAAAAAACCTGGACAAATCATCAAATAATAAAGAAATGCTGAAAAAAAAAAGAATAAAAGCATTTTTATTTCTCATAATTTTATATTGTGCGCACAACAACTCCGAAAGCGAACTTACCTTTGCTTTGACACTTGTTTTCTTTGGTACGGATGCGGCTGGTCACCTTGGCAACCTGAATTTGTTTTGTATCGTTGTGGTATAAATGTCCAGTTGCCGTGATGACCGTGCGTAACGTGACCGAAACTTGCGCGTGACGTTATTGTGAACGGCCCTTAAGATTGAAAATGCACGGTTACTTCTGTGAAACATTTACTTTTTAATAAATTGAGGGAAGAAAATTCTTCTACATCACACCTATCAGGAATCTTTTTAACACGATTTTTTTTTTCTTTGAAAAACTAAATATATAGCAAATTGTCACATGTACAAAATTAACGATAATAATTATAAAAATATTAAGTAGTTGAATAGTTTCGTTTCCTTTTTAATACCACATTTATTAATTAATTATTTCATAATAATAATCAATATAATAATAATAATAATAATCATAATGGAGACTAAGAAGGTTCTGGAATACATTAAATTTAATTTTTACTGACTATTTTCTTTCTCTCTCTGCATCATACAATTGAATACAATACAAAAAATATTTACAAAAATAACGAGACTATTACAGTTCGTAATAATAATAATAATAATATAGCAGTTTTAAACGACAGAAAGGATTCTAAGACGTGTTTTAAATACAAATAAATATATTTTACAATGCTAGCTAGACGCGTGAAATTGTCACAAGAATGCACCCTATGACATAAATTTCCTTTCTTCAAACATATCACTTTACGTAAAACACATATCACAATATTGACACAAAACAGACAGAGACCAGCAAGAAAAATATACAAAATTACAACAGATACCGTCCGGGTTTGATCCATATAGGGTTAATTTTGAAAATTGAGCATTCAATCGATGAATAAAATAAAAATTACGCTAATAGAACTTTTTTTTTTTGGCTGGTCTAACAGCAAAATTGTAGATTCAGAATACTGCACTCTAAACTATTTTTCAATTAGTGATTATTTATTTATAATATATAAGTACATTAACAATTCTTTTTTTTTAATTTGGAACATCTTTGTGTTATATTATAAGGGAGGTATACACTTTTATCGACTAATTTCACAATCTAAGCCTAAATTTAATCAACACGTTGCATTCTTTTCGCACGACTTTGTGCATTTTTATAACAAAACAAGTAAGTACGTAAGTCCTTAAATTATTTTCGAATCTAGAATTTCGCTGTGTTGCCTTTTCGTGCGGTCGTACAGAAATAAATATTACAATTATTTCTAAAACAAACATTATGTCATTGCATTTTTTTTTTTCAATAATTATCGCAAAGGAAGACTAATTTAAAAATTATACATATTAATATTATTTATTATAGTCATCATGTCTAGAAGTATAAAAATAAACAAGTAAAAAAAAAATAATATGAGAGCTCTTATTTTTATGGCACAGGGTGTGTACGATATAAAATAAATTATAAAATAGTAAAAATAAAAATGTGTAAAAAAGCATATTTGAATAATAAAATTCTAGGGCACCAAATACTATTAAAAATTAATACAAAAAGTCCCTATTCTGTGATTTTTTTTTTATATAGCCATATGCAATAATAAAATTTAAACGCTAGTGACTTTAAATATATCTGTGTTGGCAGCAGTGATGAGAATGCTAAAGTGAAAGATGAAAGAAAGAAACATTGATTTTGTCTCCGAACAAATGATGTTTCATACAAAATTAATACTGATATATTTCTTTTTTTTTTTTGGGGAGAAAACGTATTTTTTTTTGGCAAATAGTATTTCCCCTGGTTCAAAAGTCCCATGGTTTCCCATAGCTGTGCGTTCCTTTTTATATAGATGATCGGGCGACAAAAATTATCTTGCGTTACAGTGCATAAAAAACATAATAATTATTAATAACAATCTATACGTAGTATACACAATCTACTTAAAGAAAAACTCATAAATTAGCTCCTTTGTGCTTAAATATAATAATATATCGATATATTATTTATAATTTCTCTTACATACTTTTGTCATGAATGTGTTGTGTGCACGTAGTAGTAGGTAGTAGATTTTTAATTTTTGGTTTCTCTTAAAAGTCGAACAGAACAAGAAGAACAACATTGATGAACTCACTTTGGCAATGTCCGATCTATTATTTTCTTAGGTTAAGTTCTTTCACCGAGTTCTACGATAGCCGGCCTATACAGCCGTCTCGTATAACGACGGAACACTGTTGAGGAATCATCTTCAGTTACCGTTGGTGTTCCTGTTCGCTATTATCGCGTTCCTGTTGTTTGTCTCCGTTCCGTATATCTTACCAGCCTTTTTTGCCATCGAGCCGAGCAGTTCCTGCGACGTCTTATGTGCAGTCTTCAAAGAGGTCAACCACTCACGTAGACTTATCTCATCCTAAAATTTATAAAACAATCATTGACAAATATATTTTCCAACTTTTCACGCATCTTTCAAACCAAGGAGAGCACAGTTGTGTATGCAACCAAATATACGGGTATAATTGGTTGCATATGTCACTGTGTTCTACTTAGTTGAGGATACGAAATTTGCTTACAGGATATGTAAGGATAATTTTGCCGTCTCTGATCCTGATGACTATGCAGTTCTCGTTCTTCACTTGGACTAGTTCCGGGCTCACTTCGTCTACTTGATCCATGAACACCATTTCCGGTTTAGCCGAATCCGGATGCAGTTCTATCCGATTCGGATAGAGTTTGGCGTACCTCATTTGCCAACTGGAGGTCCACGGACCTCCCAATTTCTTTATGTATCCTTGGAGGATGCAATCCGACTCTGTAAGTTTTTTGAATAACGACAAATTCTTATAAAAAATTATATAGCCATATGCAGTACTCAAACAATTTAACTTTGAACTCTGATATTACAGTTATTAAGAAGAATGAAATTAGTTAATATTGTGATATCACAAGTTTGGTGTCAGCTAGCCAAAAAAACCTAGTATTTCTGCAATAATGCCCTGAATAAGTAGATTTTTTTTTTGTGCGAACCTTTTTCGTCTAAATCAAACTTCATCTTCTGTTTGGCTTTCTTCTTTAGTTCGACTTTATCCGCTTCGAAATTGATCGTGTCAAAGACGGTTTCGGCCACCTCGTTTTGCCACCGTTCTGAAATGACTAGGGGAAAGTTTTTATATAGGTCTTGATCCGATTCGGTTAGCTGAAAAAATAAAATGACTATTCAGTTCTGTACTAGGTTTTATTATTTTTTTTTTTGGAGTAGAGTAGTTTTAAACTAAGTAGAGGGACATATGCAACCAATTATACCCGTATATTCGGTTGCATACACAACTGTGCTCTCCTTGGTTTCAAACATCTATAAATCTGTAAATTTGCCAAGTCTAACTTGTATTTACCTTTATTCCTTTGGTGTCCTCCTCATCAAAAGAACCTATATCAAAAGCATCGGCAGCATTCACTTCCCCTCTAGGTGGAATCAAAGGAGGGGTGTATTTCTGCATATAAACCTGTTGCCAATCAATACCGGCAAAGAAGGAATGATCCTTAACCTCATCCGCTCTAAAAAAAAAAACAAAAATAGAAAATCAACACCATTCCAATGACATAACCTTAAATATTGACATACCCGTTGCCCCGACAACCGAGTCGTTTGTCCACGTCCCTCTGCAGCAACCCTTCGAGTAGGGATTTTAGTTCTTTGCTAAATGAATCCGGCAGCTCGACATTCTAAAAAAAAAATAATAAAAAAAAATATTTTTTTCGAGAGAAATTTTGAGGTTATGTACCATGGTTAATGTCATCCGATCGATTTCGTGTTTGTCCTTGGTTTTGTGCTGGCGGAAGGGCGAGTGCCCTTTTAGCAGTTTGTACAGCATGCAGCCGAAACTGAACCAGTCGGCGCTTGAATCGTAAGCTGTGCCTTTTGACAGTACTTCGGGGGCCATATAGCCATGCGTACCTCTAATAATAAAAATGATTCAGGATTAATTAATTAATAATGTATGTTGTGCATATAATTCGATTATTTTAAGTAGTTCGTTTGCACTTACACGCTGGCGTGTGGTTTTTTCTTAGAGAAATCACAGGCTAGACCGAGGTCAGATATTCTAACATGTCCATGTTCATCTAATAATATGTTTGCCGGTTTTAAATCTCTATATACAATGTACCGCCGGTGCATATGTTCTAAACCTGGAAGGAAAAATGCATTTTACTACATTTTCCAAAATATTCGCCTCGACGAGCGAAAGAGTCGCCGCTCTGGTGGTGAAAGTATTAACTAGTGTCTTCGAGTTAATTTTCATAATTTATATGGTGTGGTAGGACGTAAAAGATAAAAAAAACGACAAAAAAGAAGCAGCATGTTTCCTAAAGGGAAAAGGTTACATATGCTAGTCTGTTCAAAGAATTTTATAATAGCGACGAGTGCTCCAAATGAACGAATGCGCCAATATGTCTTACAAAACGAGTGTAATATACTAATTTTTCTACTTTGCGTCATTAATTTTATAAAAATTTAGAAGTATATTAGGTAAAATTCCAATCTAGAGTATTTATGGGTGCAACCGTTGGTAACACTGTCATCTGTCACTTAAATTCAAATATCTGTGAAAAAGTAATTATTGATAATTATTATATACCATCATATACTAGTAGTACGAAACCTAGGATGCAACACGCATGTTTAAATACGTATAAAAATATACATACTTCGCAGTTTGTGCGATTCTAAAAAATCAGTTTGTGCTTACTTTTGTGGTTATGTGTATTTTCGTTTGACATGCATTTGATATCAATGTCACCAATCTTAGAACAAAGTTACTAAAAACGGTGTTACAATTTGCTAATTGTAACACCGAAAACATTGTTACAATGTGTGCATTGTGAATGCAAAGTAGAAAAAAGAATATTTGTACACGAATAAATCATCATGTTGAGTGTACAGTATTGGTAAATATATTGTTTTTAAGTTTGACATATGGCGGATCTAACCTCAAAATGAAACGTTTTTCTTAAGAAATCCACATACAGTCACATTTTCCTGCTGCAAATAACTTTTCTCCTACTTCAAGGGGTAGTTCCTGATAATATGTATACATATTTTGTCAATAAGAGTTCCGAAAATACTTCCCGACGGATCCCGACGCATGCGCCGATGTTAGCGCCCCCTATATAAACTGTTTGCTTACCTAATATAACTTCTGCTGCGTAGAATTTCATCTCTGTCTCGTTGAAAACGCCGTGCTGGCTGAGATGGTAATGTAGATCTCCGCCGTTCATCAGGTCGAGAATAAAGCACAGTTTGTCGGGTGTGTGGAAAGCGTATGTCATGCAGACTATAAATGGGCAGTCGATACCCGTGCTGACTAGAGAGAGCATTATTCGTTCGTTCAAAGCCAAGGTCTCACCCTGTTTCATCTTTATCCGTTTCTTGTCTAGGCATTTCATAGCGTACATTTTCCCTGTATCGGCTTTTCTGCAACCGTAAACCTCGCCGAAACCCCCTCTACCTATTATCCTATGGACGCTGAAGTCGTTCATTGTTAGCTGAAAAAAATACGTATAGGTTTTTTTTTGAAAATTATCGAAGATAATGTGACACTTACCTGTATATTCAGTTCTAAGTTTTTCCATTGGCAAAATCTTGTGTACTTTTCACTGAAACATTAAAATCATCTTAAGCACAAATCTCTAGTATACAAGTGAGTGATTCTCACCTTTCTAAAAATTTTTTGAAAGGTTCGTCACGCAGGTGATTATATATTTCTTCTATGTAAGGCTAAAAACAAAAAAAAAATTGGTGTACTTTATTTTAATGTATACTTTACACTCCGGTTATAATGGTAAAACAATTTTGTTCGGCCGTCATCCGTAAATTCTATAGATTACATAAGGTATTGTTAATGGTTTTGGCTATCAATGAACATATCTCAAATATCTGTGCGTCACAGGAAATGTCTGACAAAAAATTACCGACCGAAACATTAAAATTGGACTGTACAGAATCATTAACAAAGGAATCCTGTACAGAACTTGTTCCGTAATTGCGTCAAAGGTGTTTTTTTTTCACGTGCATTTCCCTAATGACAATTTAAAAAAGCAATTTTTACAGCAATTATCATGAGATAGAATCTCTAAAATGTTGAACTTCCACTATTATTTTAACTATTATAGTGTATATTTATATATTCTGTATTGAGTGTATAGAAATATGAACACAAAGCAAGTCGTAACAATGATATCTGTTACCTCGTTGTCAAATAGAAAATTTTCCGGAGGAACACGACTGTAGATATTTTTATTACGTCGTCAACATGAAATAAACTGCGAGATGGCAACATTACAAAGCAATAATATTTGGGTGGCACCATCCAACTTCCTGACTATCTCATTAAAGCTTCTAAACTTTCTGCAATTTTCAATTTTGCAAAGCCACAGCCACTCGTAAGCCTATGAACACTTAAAGCGTCTAAACCATTCATCCCATTGATCTGTAAATTGGTATAAAAAGGGAAAGGAAACAAACCTCAAAAAGTGTAACTGGCACATCCTTCCGAGTTATGTGATTCTGAACGTGTTGTAGACATTCTTTTGAGTAATCCTGGAAAAGAGAAGTGGGAAACAACATTATCGTGTATCTTTAGATTTTAGAGCGTTCTGAAGAAATGAAGAGTAAATAAACAACTTCGAACTTACATGCGACCTAGATAACAGTTCCTTCATGATGAAATTGTCGTAGATTTCTTTTGCCATCTTTAGTCGATCCTCTACGTTGTCTAGTTTCTCGTATTGCTTTATCTGAAACAGAAGAAGATATTAGAAATTATACATAATCAGTCCAATTCTGCATGGAAGTTACTATTTCGGTTGCTAGGAAAGTGAAGTTGTCAAAGGTTAAGTTTTAGTAACTTTGATAGTAACCTGACTATATTTGCCAATTCTGTACGTGTGAATTATTCGAACGTTACTATTTTTTATTTTGACAAGAGTTGTCAGCGAAGTTATTAAATTCCGACCTGCGGGTCTTGATTTCTATTTTTTTTTTGCTTGAATGTGATTGAAATCGGTGTTGCAATCGGAATTACATTAGGAAAGTTCGGCTTGTCCATAAACCGAAAAAATACGATTATGTTATTCTTGTATACAATCAAAATGGTAACAAATGAGTTTAGCATGCAAACCCTCTTTTAACACTTATAAAATCATGTACTGTTGAATATTTAATATATCTGGGGAGCAAATGATGAGACATAGTAATACCTACTTATTTCTTTGATAAGTCTGCTCATTACCGGTTGGCTTACAGACAAAGAAATATCTTGTATGTACTATGCTGGTTTGGTAACAGCCGACAGTAAATACATATATAAATTTACAAGAAACCTTTAGGTGGAGTGGAATTTTTGTTCTTTGGGTACTGCCTTGAACAAACTCTCCAATTCCTTCTATTAGATTTATCACGAGATCTTTCGACAGTCTGTACTGTTTCATAAAGAAGTCTGGAACTTCGAATGGAGAATAATCTTGTAAATTTCCTTAACAAATACTCCTTTTTCTCCTACAGTTTCAATTGTAAAGACGAGATATATTTAATTGAAGTCATACTTAATTTTCACATCATTAATTGCATTTATTGCATCAAAATTCGACATCACATCCAACAGATCCATTGCGATGACAAGTGGGAAATATTTTGGAACTGTCAGATCCAGAGTTGTTACTTATCAACTCGGTTGCTAAATATTTTAAACACTTGGTTACTAAAAGGTACATACAGAAGCATACAGAATACGAAAAATAAATCTAAGGTGGTGCAGAAGAAATGTGTCAAAACTGTATCGCTTTGACAGAGAATAGCCCGTGTGATAGCAACGGCTGCAATGTGGTGCCCTGTTTTGACGTTGTGATGTCAGAAATTTGTGCCATTTTCATCATTTTACAATGTACTTATCTCGACCCTAACGTTACGGTAAATATACCCTACAAGTCGTTGTTCTTTTAGCATGAGCGCCTGAACTAATATATGCATGTCGAAATCTGGGATTTTTGGTATACATTTTGAGGATTTCAGTGATTGAGAGGCAAAATGAATCGATTATTCCTGTATAATCACCGTAGGTACTTTAGTGCTACCTTAGGAAGGCTCTACAAAATCGAAGGACCTTCGGCAAGCACAGGACATGAAGGTAAAAACAACAAATCAAAGACTAGATAAGTCATTATCACCTCTGTTTTCCCTTTTAGGTAAAGGTGGTGGTACTGTCTTCAAAATGATCAGTTTATGTGTGGCCGTGCCTGTGATTATTGCCTTATCGGCCATTGTGGTGATGTATGGTGAGGAAAAGAAAAGGACACCCTTCGTCAAATATGAGTATTTACGCAGAAGGACCAAGAGGTTCCCTTGGGGTGATGGTGATCACAGTCTCTTTCACAGCCCAAAGTACAATGCAATTCCCACCGGTTACGAATATGAAGAGGAAGAAGACGAAGAGGAAACTGAGGAGTGAACGGATCACTGTCATCCTGAAGCATTTTCAGGCGCTCTGGGTTAAAATATAAAAGAAATTTTGCTCTCCTCTTCTGAGAATTTTTTATAATGTCAATAAACGGAAATTTTATCTTGTCTTTAATATTTTTTTTGCTAAATGCGTCATAGGACGTTCCCACTAACTAGTTTTAACGTAGAAGTCTACCCTATGATATAGGACTCGGATACACAGCATAACGGCAAGTACCCAATTTTAAGTTTTAGCCTTGAATAAATATGTCAAACTTGGGCACTTTTCGTAAGCCTGTATTTTTGTCTGATTTTGGTCCGGGGAAAAGTTGACCACTTTCCGGTATAGACACATTCGTGGGCGTTAACGTAATGCCCAACATATACAGCAAATATGTTTTGCAAAGGTAGGAAACCGAATGTCGTACACCCATGGTTCATCATAAAAAACTCTACAAATATTGCGCTATACAGTGGTGGTATCTCGCGGTCGTTCGGTGAACTGCGATTACCGACTCTGCAGATTTTGACAAACGTCAGTGCCACTGACATGACATGACATTAAATGTCAGTGTGACAATAGTATATTATTATACTAGCTCTGTGTATATGTCAAACTTTTCGACTTTAATTATTGGGCATTCTAGAAATATGTGGTTAAGGCTTCCCACCTGTCCACATTCGCAATATGGACATTTTAGGATACATTTTAGGTTATTTGCTATCTGTTACTGTTGTTACGATGTCCGGCAGGGGGCGTTTCGGGTTTGACGTTACTGTGGTAATAGCAGCAAAACACGGGTCAACAAAAATCGATTTTTTGGATCGAAAATTGTTTTTAAGGCCGTTTTTTTGCTCAAAACTCTTTACGAAGGGTATTTAGAGGGATCTTATCGTAAGACATGAGAGCGAGCGGCTTTAATAAGGTCGGCAGGAACGGATAAAAAATGTAAATTTTTGACGTTCATCGATCCGCTTGTCGGAATTTCTAGACGTCACGTGACATTTTCTCGAGGTTCGCCTTCACCCGAAGAGGTGCAAAAACGTGACTTTTTTCAAAATTGACGCATTTAATTTACAAAATATCGCGCAGTCCACGCAGAATTGTGTCCTTTTCTCAATTCGAGCGTCAAAAGTAATATCGAAAAGCCCAATTTGGCAGCTACTCGATCGCAAATGTCGGCGAAAATGGGCGATTCCGCTGAACGCGCCCCACACTTGAAAGCTCGCAATTAGTACAGGTAGACAAGTTTTATAAGACGTCAAATTGGCGCATGAGTTGTTTGGGGCACGAGGAGCGTCAGCGACGAGTGCCCCAAATGAACGAATATGCCAATATGTCTTATAAAACGAGTGTAATATACTATTTTTTCTACTTTGCGTCATTAATTTTATAAAAATTTAGAAATATATTAGGTAAAATTCCAATCTAGAGTATTTATGGGTGCAACCGTTGGTAACACTGTCATCTGTCACTTAAATTCAAATATCTGTGAAAAAGTAATTATTGATAATTATTATATACCATCATATACAAGTAGTACGAAACCAAGGATGCAACACGCATGTTTAAATATGTATAAAAATATACATACTTCGCAGTTTGTGCGATTCTAAAAAATCAGTTTGTGCTTATTTTTGTGGTTATGTGTATTTTCGTTTGACATGCATTTGAAATCAATGTCACCAATCTTAGAAAAAAGTTACTAAAAACGGTGTTACAATTTGCTAATTGCAACATCGAAAACAGTGTTACAATGTGTGCATTGTGAATGCAAAGTAGAAAAATGTTATTATGTCATTGAAACTGACGTTAGGTAGGGTCCAGAGTACATTAATTATTTTGTCTGTAAATATTATGATGGATTAACAATATTGTGATCAAATTTTGTAGTAACAAAAGTGAGAGCAATAATTGGTTGTAAAACCGGGACATTAAATTGCGCGGTCTTGGGTGGCGCCACCTAGCGCCAGTAGATTCTTGAAAAACTAGAACTTTTGGTTCTAACCTTATCTAGTGACATCAGCGCCTAACTAGCGGCCACCAGTAGGTACTAACTGATGGTAGACCACGTTAAATAAACTGTTCGTCGGCCGTGAAAAAAAAATTGGTTTTTCCGTAACGCATTTTTATACCGAACTTCAAAGTATATTGTAAATCTCGTCTTGAATTTCATATAAAATTCTTGAAGCTATCCCCGCGTATCTCCTGTATATATCTCCAGCATGTCGTCAATAAACGACAGATTTTCCTTTGAGGGGTGTTATTTTTCGGTCGTTTTTTCGTCGCTGTTCGCTAACTCTATGCTTTTCGTATCTTTTATCTTCCGTGTAGGGCTTGGTTGGCGGGTATAACGTGGAGATAAGCTTTTAGTAGGGTTGTGTCCGACTAGGGGGCGCGTCGGTAGTAGCTTTTTGTATGAATAGACGTCAGAAATAATCTTCCCAAAGTCGCGCAGAGCCACGGTTCGTTCGGTATTAACAGAGTTCCTCGTGCGGCTTAAATTGAGCAAAATGTGAAATATTGTACAGGATATGTACATATACACCATGTATATTTACTTTATTTGAGCCGTCAAAATACTTGTACTAATATTTGCGAATGTAGGTACACTTTATAGTAGCAAACTCTTTGCATAACTGAGGAATTACGTAAGTAGATATGCTCAGTTCAAATCAATACAGCTAAACATTTTGAAAATTTAGTTTACTTCTACAGAAATAGTTTTTAGAATGTATTTTGCAACTTACAAATATCTCAGAAATACACAAAACAGCGAAATAGTGACAGAAATAAAGACAATTGAAACTTACCTCTTCGTAGAATCTAAGCTGAGGCACCGCGACTTCAGATACATTTTCACAGAAATCCTTAAATAATAGGTAACCTGAAACAAATAATAAAAATAAAGATAATATTTCTCTAGATAATCTGTCCAATTCTGTATCAAAGTTACTAACGTTAGCAGCTACAGACGTTGTTAACTGACAGTGACAGTTCTTGAATAAGAACTTTTCCGATGTTTGGTATTCTGTATGTGTCTTTTTCTACTTTGCATTCACAATGCACACATTGTAACACTGTTTTCGGTGTTACAATTAGCAAATTGTAACACCGTTTTTAGTAACTTTTTTCTAAGGTTGGTGACATCAAATGCATGTCAAACGAAAATACACATAACCACAAAAGTAAGCACAAACTGATTTTTTAGAATCGCACAAACTGCGAAGTATGTATATTTTTATACATATTTAAACATGCGTGTTGCATCCTAGGTTTCGTACTACTAGTATATGATGGTATATAATAATTATCAATAATTACTTTTTCACAGATATTTGAATTTAAGTGACAGATGACAGTGTTACCAACGGTTGCACCCATAAATACTCTAGATTGGAATTTTACCTAATATACTTCTAAATTTTTATAAAATTAATGACGCAAAGTAGAAAAAATAGTATATTACACTCGTTTTATAAGACATATTGGCGCATTCGTTCATTTGGGGCACGAGGAGCGCCAGCGACGACAACTCATGCGCCAATTTGACGTCTTATAAAACTTGTATAATAATATACTATTTAGTAACTGAGTTTTGAGTTTAGAATATTTTACAACTGAGTGGATATGTAACAACTGTCAATCTGACAGTTTTAAATGACACTTTCAGTTCTTAAATAACAACATTGCGGAAAATATGTATTCTGTATGTACCTTTTAATAACCAAGTGTTCAAAATATTTAGTAACTGAGTTGATAAGCAACAACTGTGGATCTGACAGTTCCAAAATGTTTTCCACTTGTCATCGCAATGGATCTGTTGGATGTGATGTCGAATTTTAATGCAATAAATGCAATTAACGACGTGAAAATTAAGTATGACTTCAATTAAATATATCTCTTTTTCACAATTAAAACTGTAGGAGGAAAAGAAGTATTTTTTAAGGAAATTTACAAGATTATTCCCCATTCGAAGTTCCAGACTTCTTTATGAAACAATACAGACTGTAGAAAGATCTCGTGATAAATCTAATAGAAGAAATGGGAGAGTTTGTTCAAGGCAGTACCCAAAGAACAAAAATTCCACTCCACCTAAAGATTTCTTGTAAATTTATTTATGTATTTACTGTCGGCTGTTACCAAACCAGCATAGAACAAGATATTTCTTTGTCTGTAAGCCAACCAGTAGTGTCCAGACTTATCAAAGAAATAAGTAGGTATTACTATGTCTCATCATTTGCTCCCCAGATATATTAAATATTCAACAGTACATGATTTTATAAGTGTTAAACGAGGGTTTGCATGCTAAACTCATTTGTTACCATTTTGATTGTATACAAGAATAAAATAATCGTATTTTAGGTTTATGGACAAGCCGAACTTCCCTAATGTAATTCCGATTGCAACACCGATTTCAATCACATTCAAGCAAAAAAAAATAAAAATAGAAATCAAGACCCGCAGGTCGGAATTTAATAACTTCGCTGACAACTCTTGTCAAAATAAAAATAGTAATGTTCGAATAATTCACACGTACAGAATTGGCAAATGTAGTCAAGTTACTATCAAAGTTACTAAAACTTAACCTTTGACAACTTCACTTTCCTAGCAACCGAAATAGTAACTTCCATGCAGAATTGGACTGATTATGTATAATTTCTAATATCTTCTTCTGTTTCAGATAAAGCAATACGAGAAACTAGACAACGTAGAGGATCGACTAAAGATGGCAAAAGAAATCTACGACAATTTCATCATGAAGGAACTATTATCTAGGTCGCATGTAAGTTCGAAGTTGTTTATTTACTCTTCACTTCTTCAGAGCGCTCTAAAATCTAAAGATACACGATAATGTTGTTTCCCACTTCTCTTTTCCAGGATTACTCAAAAGAATGTCTACAACACGTTCAGAATCACATAACTCGGAAGGATGTGCCAGTTACACTTTTTGAGGTTAGTTTCCTTTCCCTTTTTATACCAATTTACAGATCAATGGGATGAATGGTTTAGACGCTTTAAGTGTTCATAAGCTTACGAGTGGTTGTGGCTTTGCAAAATTGAAGAATTGCAGAAAGTTTAGAAGCTTTAATGAGATAGTCAGGAAGTTGGATGGTGCTACCCAAATATTATTGCTTTGTAATGTTGCCATCTCGCAGTTTATTTCATGTTGACGACGTAATAAAAATATCTACAGTCGTTTTCCTCCGGAAATTTTTCTATTTGACAACGAGGTAACAGATATCATTGTTACGACTTGCTTTGTGTTCATATTTCTATACACTCAATACAGAATATATAAATATACACTATAATAGTTAAAATAATAGTGGAAGTTCAACATTTTAGAGATTCTATCTCATGATAATTGCTGTAAAAATTGCTTTTTTAAATTGTCATTAGGGAAATGCACGTGAAAAAAAAAAACACCTTTGACGCAATTACGGAACAAGTTCTGTACAGGATTCCTTTGTTAATGATTCTGTACAGTCCAATTTTAATGTTTCGGTCGGTAATTTTTTGTCAGACATTTCCTGTGACGCACAGATATTTGAGATATGTTCATTGATAGCCAAAACCATCAACAATACCTTATGTAATCTATGGTTTAGACGCTTTAAGTGTTCATAGGCTTACGAGTGGCTGTGGCTTTGCAAAATTGAAGAATTGCAGAAAGTTTAGAAGCTTCAATGAGATAGTCAGGAAGTTGGATGGTGCCACCACACAACTTCACTTTTTTAGCAACTGAATAGTAACTTTCATACAAAATTGGTCTGATTGATAAACGCTAGACAAAATTGACCATAAAACGCACATTATAACTTTTCTATCGCAGTGTCGTTATTTATACGATCAATTTGATCGAATTATTGTGGAACAGAAGCGTCGTAAATGAGTCAAATACGAAATAAACGTCGACTTATAATCGCGAGCGATTATTTAGTATGTTTGCGAGTTGTAGATTGTAGCCGCTTTGACGTAAAGAGCCCAACTATTCAACCGAACATTTCCTGTACTTACTGATACAGTAATTAACTAATATGATTATTTTGTACAGTTAATAACACTCATTTCAACTCGACAAAAGGCAACTTTGTCCAGGAAATTCGATCTTTCGCGTAAACCTGGAGACCATTTTAAAAATTATTCCCGGTGACCCGCTCTACTAGCCAGGTAGCATCGGTTTTTCCATCTTTCCCGTTTTCCCGGCTTTCCCAGTGCTCGGTAATTGCTCATGCAATATTCACGTTCTTCCTATATAGATAGACGTCTACTCTACGTCGGCTTGACATCGACCGGTTTTCAAACCAAACCACGTCGTCAGGGCTGTCGGACACACATCGTGGCATGTTTCTATGCACCAGGACTCTCTCGTAGAAGAGCACTTTAATGACTCTATTGTTCATCCTAGGATGAATGCACAAGAATTACCAGCATATGATGTGTGTTTAGAAGTGTTCTACAGATGAGTCTCTGCTTTACGAAATCGAAGAACTGTTTCCTTTTAATAAATAAATGCACCAGAAATAGTTGACCTTGTAGTTTGAACTGAGGCTTGATGGTAGTAGCCACCAGCGGTGGTAAACAGCGTGATATGACCACAAAATAGCCGCTGGCTGCTGTTGCTGCTAGCGTGTTTAGCCTTTGAAGTCAATCAATAAATCAAATTCTATCCCATCTGCATGCACGTCTGCTTGAGTACATTTCAATTTATATTGCGACAGAATCAGAACGAGTGAGAGAGTGAGAAAGGCGAGCAGAGGGAAGGGAAAAGAGCGGGGATCATTGAGGAAGACCGAAGACCATCGAAACAGTTAGCAGGACGTCGCAGGATCCTTGCAAAGCCGACGATAAATAGCATTGTTCAACAAACAATGGCAGATGTTTAAGTTTAGACAATCACTTCCCCCAAAACGCTATTAATAGGAAATCGTATACACGCCTCTGGTGCTCGCACCGAAGGCCGCAAATGATACACTAGAAGCAGCCAGAAGCAGCAAACAACCATCAATGTTTATTTCAAAACCAAAATCATCAGGATTCTAAATGAAATAGCTCAAGATTAATTATTATTCAATTTTGTGAAGCCGGAGCCACTCTAGACCCTACCTAACGTCAGTTTCTATGAGATAATGACATCTGTCATACCGAAATTTCATGTTAGTGGCACTGACGTTTGTCAAAATCTGACAATTCGCAACACAACGACTACCTGCTTCTATAAACTCTTTATAGCGCCTAAACCGTATATCCCACTGATCTGTAGTTTTTTGTACATATTTTATGAGTTTGATATGACTTATTTATAAGCCTTTATCGGGATATCCTACTCCCATTCTCAGAGGATTTGCGAACATAGCAGTGAAAACGATAATGTTGAAGTGATAATAAAATGTATTTATTACTCTTTAGGGACTTTTGTGTGTTTTGCTTGACATGTGGTGCGATGCAAATTTATTTAGTTTTTTTATAGTTATCCAACTTTCCGACTACTTCGTTGGCACAATGAAGTGTCTGAACACTTTTGCAGTTATTCAATTCTGTGAAGCCAGAGCCACTCTGGACCTGGACCCTATCTAACGTCAGTTTCTATGACATAATGACATTTAATGTCATGTCATGTCAGTGGCACTGACGTTTGTCAAAATCTGCATTAATTACGTCATACAACCAGTAATACACGTCATTTAAATCATTTTAAAAATGACTTACGTAAAATATCAATATTTTGTGTTTTTTTTAGTTAGAAATATTTAAACATTGTAAATAACAATACTCGGAAATATACAGGAAAAAAAAAGTTGTTTGTCATTGTCGTGGTTTGTTATTTTTTTTTATTATCCACGTTTACGTCCTTACGTCTTCCTTTTTAATAGGTAATAAGCAACATAATACCAGTACGTCAAAAAGTAACTTCAATAATCGTCTACACGAAAATAGAAAATCGTTCAAGTATTGTTTTAAAACTAGAATTCGTGGTATTATAACCCACGACAATTGTAAACAATCCGACAATAAAACTAAAAATAACAGCAAATTCAATCATCTCAAAATACATAACCTTTAATATTTCCTCGTATAAAAACTGGTAAAAACAAAATACGAAGCTAGTCATCCACAGATGGCGCTAATTTGACAGATATGTATATACATATAGGTTATGATTTTTATAATTTTTTTTTAGAAGTCTATAATCAGTTATCGGCCAAAAGTCAGTTGATATATAGGCTAGGAACATATGTAAGAAATGTCATATTGACGTAAATTTGACATAACGTCAAATAAAAAAATTCAAAACGTAATGACATTTAATGTCATGTCATGTCAGTGGCACTGACGTTTGTCAAAATCTGCATTAATTACGTCATACAACCAGTAATACACGTCATTTAAATCATTTTAAAAATGACTTACGTAAAATATCAATATTTTGTGGTTTTTTTAGTTAGAAATATTTAAACATTGTAAATAACAATACTCGGAAATATACAGGAAAAAAAAAGTTGTTTGTCATTGTCGTGGTTTGTTATTTTTTTTTTATTATCCACGTTTACGTCCTTACGTCTTCCTTTTTAATAGGTAATAAGCAACATAATACCAGTACGTCAAAAAGTAACTTCAATAATCGTCTACACGAAAATAGAAAATCGTTCAAGTATTGTTTTAAAACTAGAATTCGTGGTATTATAACCCGCGACAATTGTAAACAATCCGACAATAAAACTAAAAATAACAGCAAATTCAATCATCTCAAAATACATAACCTTTAATATTTCCTCGTATAAAAACTGGTAAAAACAAAATACGAAGCTAGTCATCCACAGATGGCGCTAATTTGACAGATATGTATATACATATAGGTTATGATTTTTATAATTTTTTTTTTAGAAGTCTATAATCAGTTATCGGCCAAAAGTCAGTTGATATATAGGTTAGGAACATATGTAAGAAATGTCATATTGACGTAAATTTGACATAACGTCAAATAAAAAAATTCAAAACGTAATGACATTTAATGTCATGTCATGTCAGTGGCACTGACGTTTGTCAAAATCTGCAGAGTCGGTAATCGCAGTTCTCCTAACCACCGCGAGATACCACCACTGTATACCACAATATTTGTAGAGTTTTATATGATGAAACATGGGTGTACAGCATTCGATTTCCTACCATTGCAAAACATATTTACGGTATATGTTGGGCATTACGTTAACGCCCACAAATGTGTCTATACCGGAAAGTGGTCAACTTTTCCCCAGATCAAAATCAGACAAAAATACAGGCTTACGAAAAGTGCCAAAGATTGCCTCACTTTTTTGTACACTAGTCAAAACGCCATGGTAATACATTTCCAACGTTTCCAACGTTATGCTGTGTATCCGAGTCCTATATCACGGGGTAGACTTTACGTTAAACCCAATTATTAATAAACAAGAAATAACTATCGTTTAAAAAGTCTCCGTAGGGAAAACTTACCTAATGTTTGGTGGAAGATTTTGTCGAAACTAACTTCATTCTTTTTCTCTAAATATTTGTGCATCACACTCCTCACGCTGAAACAAGAACAGAAAAGCCCAGTTAAAAAGAAACCAGTTCAGTAATATAAATAATTTACAACTTTTTTCAAAGACACACAATTTTTCTTTCAAAATTCAATTTGAAATATTCATGCGTAATGTTTACAAGTAAGTAAGATTGATGTATATTCTTCTACAAACGAAGGGCGGTCGGTACTGTGGTAGAAACAACAAAAGTGTATAAATTACGAATACAAACCATAGGCTTTACTAAAACAACTCGCCCGCTGTTCGGTACAAAGGAACGCTTTTGAAATGTAACATGCTACCAATATTCAATGCTATTATTGACGTCAGAGCAGAGAAAAGCCGGAATGTTTGCATGTACAGGTGTCCAACGTATTGAAAAGAGACACCCGGACCAGTGTTTGTATATTTCCGCCATAAAGAACTTTTACCGACAACATGACAATACTATCAACGTAGATAATAACAAGAAAAGACAATGTACGACTATCTGAAAACGCATTCCCGCTTACAGATGAATTAAAACGGCCACTGAACAATCGATATATGATGGCTTTATACACGACACCACCTGTTGACGCAAAATATATTATGTATAGATGTTTCAAACTAAGAAGAGCACAGTTGTATATGCAACCAAATATACACAGGCAATTTATAAACCACACACTGGGTATGATTGGTTGCATATACAACTGTGCTCTTCTTAGTTTGAAACTACTCTACATAATTAACGTACTACGTATTACCACTAGCTAGTGGAGCTAAACCAGCCGCTGCTAGAATCAACGTCAACTAGCGGCTAGTTGACAGCCTGGTGTGACAGCGCCATAAGGTATTTTGTTGAGTATTAGATAATGATGGGTATTGTAATAGTTAAAGCTTGTATTTGATAATGGTAATCTAATGAGATAGTAGGTAAATATTACGTTCTTATACTGTGATAGTAAACGGTATTTTTGTACAATATTTCTTGTCGGTCTAAAGTAGGAAATCTTCTACGGAGAGAAAAAAATTGGCGAATTTCCAAAAATGCTCGCCACAAATTATTCAACACTTCGATCGATTTCCTGTCCACCAATAAGAAAAATCTTCTGTCAGTAGATTTCCTTGGATGTCGGTCTGTTTCAAACCAAAAACGCCTCTAGGTATTACCTACATTATCTGTCTTAAGAATGTTTCTTAAATGTACAAGAACATAAATTACCAATTTAAGTCAAATTTGGTACTATTACCAACCCACATCTATTTAAATACCCATTTCCACTATCACCCGCGCTATTTGCATGTGTTTTTGGAATCTGAAAAATTCTCGTGTCGCATTTAACTGCAAATTACAGTATAAATTGCTGCTATTTTTGTGTTACACAAAATGACACCTAAATTCGTTCAAATTACTGCGTGTTAAGGCATTACACAGAAAGTAAAGAATTTTTGTAGGTTATAGGTAACTGTCAGTTTGACGTTTATATGATCAGATATATGATATTATACAAGTTTTATAAGACGTCAAATTGGCGCATGAGTTGTTTGGCCCCAAATGAACGAATGCGCCAATGTCTTATAAAACGAGTGTAATATACTATTTTTTCTACTTTGCGTCATTAATTTTATAAAAATTTAGAAGTATATTAGGTAAAATTCCAATCTAGAGTATTTATGGGTGCAACCGTTGGTAACACTGTCATCTGTCACTTAAATTCAAATATCTGTGAAAAAGTAATTATTGATAATTATTATATACCATCATATACTAGTAGTACGAAACCTAGGATGCAACACGCATGTTTAAATATGTATAAAAATATACATACTTCGCAGTTTGTGCGATTCTAAAAAATCAGTTTGTGCTTACTTTTGTGGTTATGTGTATTTTCGTTTGACATGCATTTGAAATCAATGTCACCAATCTTAGAAAAAAGTTACTAAAAACGGTGTTACAATGTGTTAATTGTAACACCGAAAACAGTGTTACAATGTGTGCATTGTGAATGCAAAGTAGAAAAAAGTTATTTTATTTTGTTCGAAACTCTTCTGACAAAAGTCACTCCTTTAACACTATGACACAATATCGATTATTAAGCACAGTCTCTTGTTCACCTGACAATGTGCGGTTATTTGAAATGAATCACTCTATTGTATTGCTTCTTCCACTTTTGTGGTTTATAATGAGGTAATGAGAAACATATTTTGACGTAAATACTTTACATAGGTCGCTTATAGAACAATATACTAATGATGAAGTACAGTTTGCTAATTAGGTACACAGTACAGTATAGGATGGTACCTTTTCCATGTTTAATTACGTCATACAACCAGTAATACACGTCATTTAAATCATTTTAAAAATGACTTACGTAAAATATCAATATTTTGTGGTTTTTTTAGTTAGAAATATTTAAACATTGTAAATAACAATACTCGGAAATATACAGGAAAAAAAAGTTGTTTGTCATTGTCGTGGTTTGTTATTTTTTTTATTATCCACGTTTACGTCCTTACGTCTTCCTTTTTAATAGGTAATAAGAAACATAATACCAGTACGTCAAAAAGTAACTTCAATAATCGTCTACACGAAAATAGAAAATCGTTCAAGTATTGTTTTAAAACTAGAATTCGTGGTATTATAACCGGCGACAATTGTAAACAATCCGACAATAAAACTAAAAATAACAGCAAATTCAATCATCTCAAAATACATAACCTTTAATATTTCCTCGTATAAAAACGGGTAAAAACAAAATACGAAGCTAGTCATCCACAGATGGCGCTAATTTGACAGATATGTATATACATATAGGTTATGATTTTTATAAATTTTTTTTTTTAGAAGTCTATAATCAGTTATCGGCCAAAAGTCAGTTGATATATAGGTTAGGAACGTATGTAAGAAATGTCATATTGACGTAAATTTGACATAACGTCAAATAAAAAAATTCAAAAGGAGCGTAATTACTCGTCGATAGATGGCGTTGGTTTGACAGATACATAACCTAAATAATCAAAAGCCACATTTTCATTTGAAATATCGGAATTTCGCTAAAAGGAAAACACAGTCTTCCTGCGATAAGCTTTTGATAACTTCCATAATTCGTAGATAATTTTAGATAAACGGATAAAGCCGAGATTACTCACAAGTAAACATTGCGGATGAGGCATAATTTTATAATATTTATAATATGTTCGCTGTTAGTATAAACAAAGTAGGGAACTTATATAGGCGTGTAGAAAAGTAGTTGGATCTTAATATTTAATTGATACATTAATAAATCAAAAGTATCCGATTGATTTCTGGTTGGTTTACTTTTCGGGGGAAAAATGCTTATGTGACTTTGGAGGAGTGGTTGTGGGTTCGCAGTAGGTTATGTGTTATTGATTCCATGGCTTGCGACCCAGGTAAAACTCACCTAGGGTCGGGCAAAATAATTTTCTTGCTAGCTCTTGCGGCCGGAGTACATTTGCTCTTCTCCATAGCCATTAAATAGCTGACATCGGCTAAGACTGCCTCTAAATCCGCCATTTTGGTAGCTTCTCCCACTTTATCCACAAATTTCAACAACACATATTATTTTCCAGATTCACAGCACCCACTACCAAACCGCTGACGCCATATAATCTTATTCCTAGCGCTTTCTTACTTTACATTCTTTCGGTAAACACGTACCGCGCGCGTAGGTATTTATGAGGTATTTATTCAACACCGGATAAACGCCAATAACCACGGCACCGCGAGTAACTCGCTTCTAACTGGAGATTGTGAAATGCTGCGATTGGTCGTCTGCCATTGGCCGCAGACTTCGGCAACTTTCACGAAAACAATCGGCTGTTTTCGGCGATCAGCTGTTTACACTGAGAAACAGCTGATTGCAGGTGAGCCAACCCAAGTCGATGAAAAAATGTCTAAACCAAATTACTTATGACGACAAATCAGGTATCAACCTTGTATCAATTAAATTAAACTAGACTAAACGCACACAATATCAAAATTAAATTGTTATTTTATAAAATTGCTTCATTGACTTCCTTCAAAACAAAACCAAAACAAACATGGCCGCTCACGCTGACAGTTCTGTGTTATTTAACACGTTATCGACGAAATTGTCGAATTTAATTTATAGACGATGCGAAGGCGACTCAAAACTTATAGAAAAAGCAGTGGATGAGTTAAATTCGCTAGATTATAAATATCCGCTGATCGCAAACACGACGGTAAGCATAAATAAACATGACTTTCTGCACATAACCTAACTTTAGTTATCTTTACATATTACATATTTTCGATTTTAGAGAGCTGTGCTTCTAGTCAACCAGTGCTGTCTATCCGTATATCCAGACAATATAACCCTAGTCGCAAAATGCTGCAAGTTATTCGCGAATATCATAACAAAACAGCGAATTACAGTCGACGGAAAAACCTGTTCCGTTGCAATCGATTGGTGTATGCAAGCTTTACGGAACGGCCAAACCATCATAACCGTAGACGTATTATCAACTCTAGAATCCTTATTACGTAGCAACAGCGAGAACGTACATAACCTCTGCAAAGATATCATCTCGGCGAATAGCCCCGTTATTTCACTGGCTGGCGACCGAAATGGCAATTCGGAGACGATTTTAGCCGCCGTGCAATGCTTGGAAGCTTGTGTTGTGCCTTCGGAAGACGTAAAATTGAAACATGATTACTCCTGTTGTCTAAAAGTATTTAACGGTTATTTAGTTGATAATCGGAGTTTTGATGAAGTGCAAAGGGGTAAATTGCTGGTGTGTTGCTTGAATGGATTGACAAGTGTTCTGCAGGGAGATGAGGAATATTTGAAGGCAGAGGTGGGGACGGTTTTGGGAATTGTTCGCTCGTATATGCTGTACGGTGTGAAGGGTGTAGATGTGATTGTTCCACAGAAATTGATGCCCGCTGTCATGAGTATTCCTGAGCTGAGCAAGACGATCTTTCGGGAGAAAAATGGCGGAAAGGTTAGTGGTTTTATCAAATAAAATTCCTTCTAGTTACGAAATAGAACGTTCCTTACCAAAGGCAAAGTTTTTGTTTAGACTGCCTGCTGTTGTATGGTTTGCTAGGTCTAGTGAAGTAATTTTTTTAGCTATAAAATACAAAATTCCTGTACGACTAGTTCTATGGAATTAAATTCTTTCTTGTTATAAAGTACAATATTTTTTACCTAAAACAAGTTTATTATTTAGACCATCTGCTGTTTTATAGCAACTTGTTCTAGAGAATTAAATTATTTCTGTTTATGAAGTAGATACAACATTCCTGACCTAAGACAAGTCTATAATTAGACCACCTGCTGTTTTATTATCATTTTTCGAGAGAATAAAATTTTTTCCAGTTATAAAATACCACATTTCTGAAGTAAAATAAGTTTATTATTTAGACTATCTGCTGTTTTATAGCAACTGGTTCTAGAGAATGAAATTCTTTTTGTTTATGAAGTAGGTACAACATTCCTGACCTAAGACAAGTCTATAATAAGACCACCTGCTGTTTTATTATCATTTTTCAAGAGAATTAAATTCTTTCAAGTTATAAATTGCAACATTTCTGAGTTAAAACAAGTTTATTATTTAGACTCTCTGCTGTTTTATAGCAACTGGTTCTAGGAAATTAAATTGTTTCTATTTATGAAGTAGGAACAACATTCCTGACCTAAGACAAGTCTATAATAAGACCACCTGCTGTTTTATTATCATTTTTCGAGAGAATAAAATTTTTTCCAGTTATAAAATACCACATTTCTGAAGTAAAATACGTTTATTATTTAGACTATCTGCTGTTTTATAGCAACTGGTTCTAGAGAATGAAATTCTTTTTGTTTATGAAGTAGGTACAACATTCCTGACCTAAGACAAGTCTATAATAAGACCACCTGCTGTTTTATTATCATTTTTCAAGAGAATTAAATTCTTTCAAGTTATAAATTGCAACATTTCTGAGTTAAAACAAGTTTATTATTTAGACTCTCTGCTGTTTTATAGCAACTGGTTCTAGGAAATTAAATTGTTTCTATTTATGAAGTAGGAACAACATTCCTGACCTAAGACAAGTCTATAATAAGACCACCTGCTGTTTTATTATCATTTTTCGAGAGAATAAAATTTTTTCCAGTTATAAAATACCACATTTCTGAAGTAAAATACGTTTATTATTTAGACTATCTGCTGTTTTATAGCAACTGGTTCTAGAGAATGAAATTCTTTTTGTTTATGAAGTAGGTACAACATTCCTGACCTAAGACAAGTCTATAATAAGACCACCTGCTGTTTTATTATCATTTTTCGAGAGAATAAAATTTTTTCCAGTTATAAAATACCACATTTCTGAAGTAAAATACGTTTATTATTTAGACTATCTGCTGTTTTATAGCAACTGGTTCTAGAGAATGAAATTCTTTTTGTTTATGAAGTAGGTACAACATTCCTGACCTAAGACAAGTCTATAATAAGACCACCTGCTGTTTTATTATCATTTTTCAAGAGAATTAAATTCTTTCAAGTTATAAATTGCAACATTTCTGAGTTAAAACAAGTTTATTATTTAGACTCTCTGCTGTTTTATAGCAACTGGTTCTAGGAAATTAAATTGTTTCTATTTATGAAGTAGGAACAACATTCCTGACCTAAGACAAGTCTATAATAAGACCACCTGCTGTTTTATTATCATTTTTCGAGAGAATAAAATTTTTTCCAGTTATAAAATACCACATTTCTGAAGTAAAATACGTTTATTATTTAGACTATCTGCTGTTTTATAGCAACTGGTTCTAGAGAATGAAATTCTTTTTGTTTATGAAGTAGGTACAACATTCCTGACCTAAGACAAGTCTATAATAAGACCACCTGCTGTTTTATTATCATTTTTCAAGAGAATTAAATTCTTTCAAGTTATAAATTGCAACATTTCTGAGTTAAAACAAGTTTATTATTTAGACTCTCTGCTGTTTTATAGCAACTGGTTCTAGGAAATTAAATTGTTTCTATTTATGAAGTAGGAACAACATTCCTGACCTAAGACAAGTCTATAATAAGACCACCTGCTGTTTTATTATCATTTTTCGAGAGAATAAAATTTTTTCCAGTTATAAAATACCACATTTCTGAAGTAAAATACGTTTATTATTTAGACTCTCTGCTGTTTTATAGCAACTGGTTCTATAGAATTAAATTCTTTCTGTTTATGAAGTAGATACAACATTCCTGACCTAAGACAAGTCTATAATTGGATCACCTGCTGTTTTATTATCATTTTTCGAGAAAATAAAATTTTTTCCAGTTATAAAATACCACATTTCTGAAGTAAAATAAGTTTATTATTTCGACTCTCTGCTGTTTTATAGCAACTGGTTCTAACGAATTAAATTCTTTCTGTTTATGAAGTAGATACAACATTCCTGACCTAAGACAAGTCTATAATTAGATCACCTGCTGTTTTATTATCATTTTTCGAGAGAATTAAATTCTTTCAAGTTATAAAATACCACATTTCTGAATTAAAACAAGTTTATTATTTCGACTCTCTGCTGTTTTGTAGCAACTGGTTCTAACGAATTAAATTCTTTCTGTTTATGAAGTAGATACAACATTCCTGACCTAAGACAAGTCTATAATTAGATCACCTGCTGTTTTATTATCATTTTTTTGAGATAATTAAATTCTTTCAAGTTATAAAATACAACATTTCTGAAGTAAAACAAGTTTATTATTTAGACTCTCTGCTGTTTTATAGCAACTGGTTCTAGGGAATTAAATTCTTTCTGTTTATGAAGTAGATACAACATTCCTGACCTAAGACAAGTCTATAATTAGATCACCTGCTGTTTTATTATCATTTTTCGAGATAATTAAATTCTTTCAAGTTATAAAATACAACATTTCTGAAGTAAAACAAGTTTATTATTTAGACTCTCTGCTGTTTTATAGCAACTGGTTCTAGGGAATTAAATTCTTTCTGTTTATGAAGTAGATACAACATTCCTGACCTAAGACAAGTCTATAATTAGATCACCTGCTGTTTTATTATCATTTTTTTGAGATAATTAAATTCTTTCAAGTTATAAAATACAACATTTCTGAAGTAAAACAAGTTTATTATTTAGACTCTCTGCTGTTTTATAGCAACTGGTTCTAGGGAATTAAATTCTTTCTGTTTATGAAGTAGATACAACATTCCTGACCTAAGACAAGTCTATAATTAGATCACCTGCTGTTTTATTATCATTTTTTTGAGATAATTAAATTCTTTCAAGTTATAAAATACAACATTTCTGAAGTAAAACAAGTTTATTATTTAGACTCTCTGCTGTTTTATAGCAACTGGTTCTAGGGAATTAAATTCTTTCTGTTTATGAAGTAGATACAACATTCCTGACCTAAGACAAGTCTATAATTAGATCACCTGCTGTTTTATTATCATTTTTTTGAGATAATTAAATTCTTTCAAGTTATAAAATACAACATTTCTGAAGTAAAACAAGTTTATTATTTAGACTCTCTGCTGTTTTATAGCAACTGGTTCTAGGGAATTAAATTCTTTCTGTTTATGAAGTAGATACAACATTCCTGACCTAAGACAAGTCTATAATTAGATCACCTGCTGTTTTATTATCATTTTTTGAGAAAATTAAATTCTTTCAAGTTATAAAATACAACATTTCTGAAGTAAAACAAGTTTATTATTTAGACTCTCTGCTGTTTTATAGCAACTGGTTCTAGGGAATTAAATTCTTTCTGTTTATGAAGTAGATACAACATTCCTGACCTAAGACAAGTCTATAATTAGATCACCTGCTGTTTTATTATCATTTTTTTGAGATAATTAAATTCTTTCAAGTTATAAAATACAACATTTCTGAAGTAAAACAAGTTTATTATTTAGACTCTCTGCTGTTTTATAGCAACTGGTTCTAGGGAATTAAATTCTTTCTGTTTATGAAGTAGATACAACATTCCTGACCTAAGACAAGTCTATAATTAGATCACCTGCTGTTTTATTATCATTTTTTTGAGATAATTAAATTCTTTCAAGTTATAAAATACAACATTTCTGAAGTAAAACAAGTTTATTATTTAGACTCTCTGCTGTTTTATAGCAACTGGTTCTAGGGAATTAAATTCTTTCTGTTTATGAAGTAGATACAACATTCCTGACCTAAGACAAGTCTATAATTAGATCACCTGCTGTTTTATTATCATTTTTCGAGATAATTAAATTCTTTCAAGTTATAAAATACAACATTTCTGAAGTAAAACAAGTTTATTATTTAGACTCTCTGCTGTTTTATAGCAACTGGTTCTAGGGAATTAAATTCTTTCTGTTTATGAAGTAGATACAACATTCCTGACCTAAGACAAGTCTATAATTAGATCACCTGCTGTTTTATTATCATTTTTTGAGAAAATTAAATTCTTTCAAGTTATAAAATACAACATTTCTGAAGTAAAACAAGTTTATTATTTAGACTCTCTGCTGTTTTATAGCAACTGGTTCTAGGGAATTAAATTCTTTCTGTTTATGAAGTAGATACAACATTCCTGACCTAAGACAAGTCTATAATTAGATCACCTGCTGTTTTATTATCATTTTTCGAGATAATTAAATTCTTTCAAGTTATAAAATACAACATTTCTGAAGTAAAACAAGTTTATTATTTAGACTCTCTGCTGTTTTATAGCAACTGGTTCTAGGGAATTAAATTCTTTCTGTTTATGAAGTAGATACAACATTCCTGACCTAAGACAAGTCTATAATTAGATCACCTGCTGTTTTATTATCATTTTTCGAGATAATTAAATTCTTTCAAGTTATAAAATACAACATTTCTGAAGTAAAACAAGTTTATTATTTAGACTCTCTGCTGTTTTATAGCAACTGGTTCTAGGGAATTAAATTCTTTCTGTTTATGAAGTAGATACAACATTCCTGACCTAAGACAAGTCTATAATTAGATCACCTGCTGTTTTATTATCATTTTTTGAGAAAATTAAATTCTTTCAAGTTATAAAATACAACATTTCTGAATTAAAACAAGTTTATTATTTCGACTCTCTGCTGTTTTATAGCAACTGGTTCTAACGAATTAAATTCTTTCTGTTTATGAAGTAGGAACAACATTCCTGACCTAAGACAAGTTTACGATTGGACCACCTGCTGTTTTATTGTCATTTTTCGAGATAATTAAATTCTTTCAAGTTATAAAATACAACATTTCTGAAGTAAAACAAGTTTATTATTTAGACTCTCTGCTGTTTTATAGCAACTGGTTCTAGGGAATTAAATTCTTTCTGTTTATGAAGTAGATACAACATTCCTGACCTAAGACAAGTCTATAATTAGATCACCTGCTGTTTTATTATCATTTTTTTGAGATAATTAAATTCTTTCAAGTTATAAAATACAACATTTCTGAAGTAAAACAAGTTTATTATTTAGACTCTCTGCTGTTTTATAGCAACTGGTTCTAGGGAATTAAATTCTTTCTGTTTATGAAGTAGATACAACATTCCTGACCTAAGACAAGTCTATAATTAGATCACCTGCTGTTTTATTATCATTTTTTGAGAAAATTAAATTCTTTCAAGTTATAAAATACAACATTTCTGAAGTAAAACAAGTTTATTATTTAGACTCTCTGCTGTTTTATAGCAACTGGTTCTAGGGAATTAAATTCTTTCTGTTTATGAAGTAGATACAACATTCCTGACCTAAGACAAGTCTATAATTAGATCACCTGCTGTTTTATTATCATTTTTTTGAGATAATTAAATTCTTTCAAGTTATAAAATACAACATTTCTGAAGTAAAACAAGTTTATTATTTAGACTCTCTGCTGTTTTATAGCAACTGGTTCTAGGGAATTAAATTCTTTCTGTTTATGAAGTAGATACAACATTCCTGACCTAAGACAAGTCTATAATTAGATCACCTGCTGTTTTATTATCATTTTTTTGAGATAATTAAATTCTTTCAAGTTATAAAATACAACATTTCTGAAGTAAAACAAGTTTATTATTTAGACTCTCTGCTGTTTTATAGCAACTGGTTCTAGGGAATTAAATTCTTTCTGTTTATGAAGTAGATACAACATTCCTGACCTAAGACAAGTCTATAATTAGATCACCTGCTGTTTTATTATCATTTTTCGAGATAATTAAATTCTTTCAAGTTATAAAATACAACATTTCTGAAGTAAAACAAGTTTATTATTTAGACTCTCTGCTGTTTTATAGCAACTGGTTCTAGGGAATTAAATTCTTTCTGTTTATGAAGTAGATACAACATTCCTGACCTAAGACAAGTCTATAATTAGATCACCTGCTGTTTTATTATCATTTTTTGAGAAAATTAAATTCTTTCAAGTTATAAAATACAACATTTCTGAAGTAAAACAAGTTTATTATTTAGACTCTCTGCTGTTTTATAGCAACTGGTTCTAGGGAATTAAATTCTTTCTGTTTATGAAGTAGATACAACATTCCTGACCTAAGACAAGTCTATAATTAGATCACCTGCTGTTTTATTATCATTTTTCGAGATAATTAAATTCTTTCAAGTTATAAAATACAACATTTCTGAAGTAAAACAAGTTTATTATTTAGACTCTCTGCTGTTTTATAGCAACTGGTTCTAGGGAATTAAATTCTTTCTGTTTATGAAGTAGATACAACATTCCTGACCTAAGACAAGTCTATAATTAGATCACCTGCTGTTTTATTATCATTTTTCGAGATAATTAAATTCTTTCAAGTTATAAAATACAACATTTCTGAAGTAAAACAAGTTTATTATTTAGACTCTCTGCTGTTTTATAGCAACTGGTTCTAGGGAATTAAATTCTTTCTGTTTATGAAGTAGATACAACATTCCTGACCTAAGACAAGTCTATAATTAGATCACCTGCTGTTTTATTATCATTTTTCGAGATAATTAAATTCTTTCAAGTTATAAAATACAACATTTCTGAAGTAAAACAAGTTTATTATTTAGACTCTCTGCTGTTTTATAGCAACTGGTTCTAGGGAATTAAATTCTTTCTGTTTATGAAGTAGATACAACATTCCTGACCTAAGACAAGTCTATAATTAGATCACCTGCTGTTTTATTATCATTTTTCGAGATAATTAAATTCTTTCAAGTTATAAAATACAACATTTCTGAAGTAAAACAAGTTTATTATTTAGACTCTCTGCTGTTTTATAGCAACTGGTTCTAGGGAATTAAATTCTTTCTGTTTATGAAGTAGATACAACATTCCTGACCTAAGACAAGTCTATAATTAGATCACCTGCTGTTTTATTATCATTTTTTGAGAAAATTAAATTCTTTCAAGTTATAAAATACAACATTTCTGAAGTAAAACAAGTTTATTATTTAGACTCTCTGCTGTTTTATAGCAACTGGTTCTAGGGAATTAAATTCTTTCTGTTTATGAAGTAGATACAACATTCCTGACCTAAGACAAGTCTATAATTAGATCACCTGCTGTTTTATTATCATTTTTTGAGAAAATTAAATTCTTTCAAGTTATAAAATACAACATTTCTGAAGTAAAACAAGTTTATTATTTAGACTCTCTGCTGTTTTATAGCAACTGGTTCTAGGGAATTAAATTCTTTCTGTTTATGAAGTAGATACAACATTCCTGACCTAAGACAAGTCTATAATTAGATCACCTGCTGTTTTATTATCATTTTTTTGAGAAAATTAAATTCTTTCAAGTTATAAAATACAACATTTCTGAAGTAAAACAAGTTTATTATTTAGACTCTCTGCTGTTTTATAGCAACTGGTTCTAGGGAATTAAATTCTTTCTGTTTATGAAGTAGATACAACATTCCTGACCTAAGACAAGTCTATAATTAGATCACCTGCTGTTTTATTATCATTTTTCGAGATAATTAAATTCTTTCAAGTTATAAAATACAACATTTCTGAAGTAAAACAAGTTTATTATTTAGACTCTCTGCTGTTTTATAGCAACTGGTTCTAGGGAATTAAATTCTTTCTGTTTATGAAGTAGATACAACATTCCTGACCTAAGACAAGTCTATAATTAGATCACCTGCTGTTTTATTATCATTTTTTGAGAAAATTAAATTCTTTCAAGTTATAAAATACAACATTTCTGAAGTAAAACAAGTTTATTATTTAGACTCTCTGCTGTTTTATAGCAACTGGTTCTAGGGAATTAAATTCTTTCTGTTTATGAAGTAGATACAACATTCCTGACCTAAGACAAGTCTATAATTAGATCACCTGCTGTTTTATTATCATTTTTCGAGATAATTAAATTCTTTCAAGTTATAAAATACAACATTTCTGAAGTAAAACAAGTTTATTATTTAGACTCTCTGCTGTTTTATAGCAACTGGTTCTAGGGAATTAAATTCTTTCTGTTTATGAAGTAGATACAACATTCCTGACCTAAGACAAGTCTATAATTAGATCACCTGCTGTTTTATTATCATTTTTTGAGAAAATTAAATTCTTTCAAGTTATAAAATACAACATTTCTGAATTAAAACAAGTTTATTATTTCGACTCTCTGCTGTTTTATAGCAACTGGTTCTAACGAATTAAATTCTTTCTGTTTATGAAGTAGGAACAACATTCCTGACCTAAGACAAGTTTACGATTGGACCACCTGCTGTTTTATTGTCATTTTTCGAGAGAGTTAAATTCTTTTAAGTTATAAAATACAACATTTCTGAATTAAAACAAGTTTATTATTTAGACTATCTGCTGTTTTATAGCAACTGGTTCTAGAGAATGAAATTCTTTCTGTTTATGAAGTAGATACAACATTCCTGACCTAAGACAAGTCTATAATTAGACCACCTGCTGTTTTATTATCATTTTTCGAGAGAATAAAATTTTTTCCAGTTATAAAATACCACATTTCTGAAGTAAAATAAGTTTATTATTTAGACTATCTGCTGTTTTATAGCAACTGGTTCTATAGAATTAAATTCTTTCTGTTTATGAAGTAGGTACAACATTCCTGACCTTATAGGTAATTAGACTACCTGCTGTTTTATAGTATCTGGATCTAGGGAATTAAATTCGCTCTGTTTATGAAGTAGGTACAGCATTCCTGACCTAAGGCAAGTTTATAAAAGTTTATAAGAAAGAATTAAAGTCTTTCCAGTTATAAAATACATTTCAGACTTAAGACTTAAGTTTATTACTTAGACTACATTGTCATTTAGGCTACACTGTTCTGATCTTTTGCATGCACAGTACACTAAACAGAGGAAACACCGCTCAAGAAAAAAGGACGCTTCCGTCAAGGATACCAGTACGGTATGGGATGACAATTTGAATAGTTCTGGATACCGTCCATCCACAACTCTCTTCAACAGTGGAGAAGACCAAACTTTAAAGTATGTTCCCAATTATTACCTGGTCAAGAAAATATTCGCCTGTATTATTTATAATCATTAATATCGATCATTTTTCAATCTCAGCGTATCGCAGAATAAGTTACAAACGAGCGATTCCGACGTTTCCGACATCGAGGGCGACGGCAAACGAAAACTTGTGGGTTTGCACAGAAAAGTGAGACTTGCAGCTCATAATCTTTTCCTACAAGTTATAAAGGTGCTTATTTTAGTCGAATATAAACGAAAAGTATCAGATATACACTTGCAATATTTTAGGTTATAGATCAACGCACCGTTTTCTCATACTGGAGCAATTTTGTATCCGACGGCAGTCAAACTGCGGTCAACACGCTAAACAATTGCATACTGAGAGACCCGTCCGGTTCCTGTCGCATAGCAGCCCTCAATAATTTGACACATCTTCTTGGGAATTCAAAAATATACCTCTTCCAAGCTGAATATAGGTACTGCTATTGTTGGTTCTTTGCGTTTCGCGCTTTGTTATGAACAGGAACATGTTTGGTTGTTTTTTTTTTTTAGCGATAAGAGCAGTGCCTTTACTTCTTTCTCAAGCACCATCGGCTTCACAATTGTCGAACTCCATCGTTCTGTTTGTTTAGCGCTAAACGAAAGATCCATCCCCGTTCTGACCCAAGTTTTGAAATGCTTTGCCGCCTTGGTGCAAGCCACGCCTTACCACAGGCTAAAACCAGGCCTGGTTACTAAGAATCTCAGATGCGTTAAGGTTTTCCTCGATCATAAAGGTAAGAATTGAAAATTGTGACGAAAAATATATCCACAAATACTTCCACGACCACCACAGCCAATCACAGCTGCCCAGATCCCCCTCCCAACTAATAGTTGTTTGACTTGGGATTTCCTTCCTTCTTGCTATGAAAATTCTAAACATCTATCATCATTCCCATCTTAGATTACTCGATTCAAGCGATGGCGTTGATAGCTTTGGGTTGCATAGTGGCGTCAGAACCGACCACTTCGGAAACTTTGAGCGCTTGCACTCGAAATTTACCGAGAACATTGCCTGTGGAAAACAGTTCCGAGTCTTCTGCTAACTCGGCTGTCGCGTTCAACGACGATGACACCGAATACGTAGATTTTTGCTCGGACGAAGAAACAGACGACAGGAGATTAGCCAAGCAACCAATGCCTTGGATAACGAAGACGGTCCTTAAGAATTTGGGCGTAATCATCGACGATTCCGGCGAGTGTATCGCCGTCCAGAATCAGTTGGTCGCCCCTGTCAAGTTAGAGTCTTTACAAGTTCGGAGATATTCGGGATATCTGTGTAAGTTTTTACTATGAATTATTTCTTTTTAGATCGTCTGCGCCATGGCTAGAAACTACTTCATCGAGCTAATAATACCGCATCTTCCGTACATTCTGAAAGGGATCGATTTATCGCTTACCAGTAGGTACGTAGACGTGATGGTTCATGCCGCTCGAGCCCTGGATTTTCTCGGTCAAGGCATCAATATGTATTTCGTTAATAACCCCGCGAAAGAGCATTTATCGGTCGAACAGGGACTTGAGTTCTGGGATTCTGTTCTGGGCGGTTCTTTGCTCGCTCTGGTCGAGAACGAGCACAATTTTATCCGCGTTGGGGTTTGCGAAGCGTTGGCCAGCGTTGGACCGGTCGTCTTCGAATGTTTGGCCAAGGAGAAACAGTTGCAGATCGTTATGACGCTGCTTGCGCTCAGTAGAGAAGATGACCGGACCGTGGCTAATGGTAAGCAATTTGGTTGATGAACATTTCCTTCTGCTTATGAAATTTGGAACATGGGAACATGGGTTATTTCTTTATCTAGGTGCTATTCGCTCTTTGGGAATCTGCATCACGTTTCCAGCTCTTTGCGAGGACACCGGCTTTGTCATGGACACCGCAGAGGTGGTCCTTCGCGAACTGCAAGACGTCAACAACAACCTAAGGGTGACGGTTTCCTGGTCGCTGGGCAACCTCAGCGAAACGATCGTTACGTTAAAGAGCGACGCGGAAACCGCGGGAGACGTTCCGAGGTACCTCTTCAGGCAGCTGTTGGTGGCCGCCATCAAAGGCACCGAGGACATCGACAGGGTACGCGTGAACTGCGTCAGAGCCGTCGGCCATTTCCTCAGTTCGCTCTCGATCGAGGATGTCGACGATTTGGACGTTAAAAAGCTGATTCCGGATGGTATAGACGCGTTGGTTAAGAATTCGTGTACTGGATTCAACGGAAAGGTGGTTGTTTGGTGTTTGTTGGGTTTTGTATTGTTGAAGGATGTTTTTCTCGTGTTTTTTTAGGTTAGGTGGAATTCTTGTTTCGCGCTGGGGAACGTGCTCAAGAACCAGGTCTTATACGGCGATGGCACGTGGCAGGTTATTTTGGATTTTCCTGATTTGTACAATTTCTATTGGCGTATATTTTTAGGCAAAGGTTTTCAATGCTCTGTTTGATTTAGTGGTGAGTTTCCGCAATTTTAAGGTGAGAACGAACGCGGCTACTGCGTTAGCTTGTCCACCAAGTAGAGGCAACTATGGACGGTTTTACTTGGAAACATGGGACGCCTTGCTGAGAGCTATAGAGAACGCCCAAAATATGGAGGATTTTGTTGAATACAAACAAAAGGATAATCTTGTGGATCAGGTTTTTTTTTTAATATAAAACACCACATCGTGTTTCTAATTGAACAATTCTTTGTTTTAGATTTGCTTGTCAATTGCGAAGTTATGTTTACTTTTAGAGCCTCTGGATTTGAACATTTTGGCTGGAAATAGGTTATTTTATGGTGACTTATTACAAAGTCACGTTCAAAGAGTGTATATGAGATTGCTGCCGGAGAAAAGTTATCGATTGTTGGCTGCTGAGGAACACCTAAAGAAGATGTTGAGTGATTCTTTAACGCAAGAACAGAAGGAGATTGTTGAAATACTTTGTAATGTTTTCAACAGTGATGTGATTAAAAAACACTAACAAGAAACTATCTTCTTTATTTTTATATTGTGTCTAATAAATTATTATTTTCTTAACTTGCGGATTATTTCGTTTTGTTCCCATTTTTATCGATATGGTTTTCCGTGATTTCCGTAATGTAGAAATTGTTTGGATTTAATTGCAAAAATAAGTAGAGGTGATTTAAACTAAGAAGTGAAATATGCGCAGTGTGACGTCAATTTGACCTCGAATAATTCCGAAATGAGGTGGCTCGTCCCGGAGGGGTTTTAAAACGGAAAAATTACAAAAATCATTTTCTTTCACACATTTCGAAGTTTGAACTTTTTTTTTTGACAGAGTTTATGTTAAATTTTTATTTTCTTGTTAGTTTTGTATGGAAAGAGGAGGAAAATGCACGACTCTTATCGATGGTTATTACATAGAAACGGTAATCTGTGGTGTTGTCGGGTTTGTATGGTTGGCCTGGGCGAAAAATAAGATAAAGAAGATAGTCTTTTACGGACAAAGATTGGAAACTGCCCAAACGGTCTAGGTAGTGATTTATGAGCGATTTAGGTAATTTTTTTTTTTAGATAAAAGTTGTGATCCATACCGGGTGATTTTTGGATCACCCTGTACACGGTGGTGACCCGGATTATCAGTGAATGCACTCGTTGTGTCAATTGCCTTTTATAAAGGTCACTGCATAGGTATTTATATACGATACATTCTTCACTTTGTTGTTTGTTGTTATATTTCGAGTATATTTTTCTATGTTTGGATAACTTTTTTTGATGTGTGGAGATTTTATTATATTTTTTGTTTGTTTAAATTGTTGTGTATTTCTGACACTCTATTGCCTAGCAGTATTAGGCGGTGATAGATTTTTTTAGGAATTGTACAAATTTAAATAAACGTGTTTTTGATTTTGTACTGTTTTCTTTTTTTCTACATTATCAACTTTTTAACAATCCTTTATTCTTTGTTTGACAAATGTATTGATTAATTAGTAACTGAGTATTAAAATATTCTTTCTGCATATTGAACAAAAGATTTTTTTAAATTTGCACTTTGCAATTTTTATTTTGTCCACCATAAGCAAAGTTGGTGGAATAAAAATTATTTCTGTACAACTAAGGTTACACATTGAAAGATATTTAAATAGATATTCCTTGGATTCGTTTTAGCGTCAACTGATATTCGTGATAAAAGAATTGGCTGTTTTTATGACTTTACACACCTATTGAAAGTAGAAGACCTGTTCTTCATATAAACATTCGAATTCCGGCTGTCACAGTATGTAAACAAGGTCAAACATAACCTAACACGCTCGGATATGTTCGAGATTTCAGGAATTTTATTATTATTTAGCAGCATGAGCTCCCTAACTTCGATAGAGTTTTCGATAATAATTATCTTTTCAGCGATGAATTACTACAGACGTACAAATCTGCTTTATTCAATTCCTATATCAAAATACATTTTATGAATGCGTTCCAATCTTCCAAATACTCTCCGCCCATGATTGGTAAAATGGTCTACTGCGCATCCCAATGTAATGCAACTTCAGTTAGTTAGCTGCTTCCTGTACACATAATTCAACTCTAAATATAAAAAAGATGCGACTTTATTCTATCCACATGAACAGTTATACATTACAATACACAAGAACAAATACTTTTGACATTAATGACACTTAGAGTATATAAAATTATGCGATATTATTCTTTTGTGTGCGACTCATGTCTGGTTTATCTCAAGTTTCCTTTGATTCTTCTCAAGAAGATCGGTTCTGTGTCTTCATCTTGACTCGCGTCGATGTCTGGTGGTTCATGAGATACACCTTCCTTGCATGTTAACCAGAATGTGTCCATCAAACCTTTACCCTACAATTACATACCCAACAATTATATACCCCAAAAATCAAGCTGAAAATGTACCTTAACGTCTACAAGACCTCTGTGTTCTGTTCTGTAACCACCGATGGAATCGAGAGCCTTCTTCATTTCCAAACTAATGTGAATTTTCGAAGCTTCACCTGTAGATTCCATTCTTGATGCGGTGTTTACCGTGTCCCCGAAAAGGCAATATCTGGGCATTTTTGATCCCACAATTCCGGCAACCACCGGACCTGTGTGAATCCCACATCTTATCTGTAAACGTTCCGACTTCCTGTGTGGTATTTTGAATATCGTCGAGCCGGCCAACAGGTCCAATGCCATACTAGCGATTTCACTGATGTGGTTGTTGCCTAGAAGCGATTTAGATGTAGAAAACATGCAAAAAGGTGGCTATTTGTAAAATTAAAAATATGAATATAAAATTCCACAAATCTGCTATGCGCATGACAGTTAACGCTGAAGTAATACATGCAATTTGGGGCATATATTTTCAGCTCATGTTTATCCTTATAGATTGTGTTAGAGCAGTGTTTCCCTATCTTTTTCCCTTACCATGATCTGCGGACCCCCAAAAAACTTTTATTTCCGCCCTTGAAAAAAGTTGGGAGAGGCTGATTTAATGATATAAACGAGTTTGGACATTCGTAGGTGTTAAATTTGTCGAAGAAGTTGATTGGTGTTTGTCCAAAATCTTTCTTCAGTCTCTTGAGGAAATTTTTAATGATGTAGATGAGTTTGGACATTCGTAGGTGCTAAATTTGTCCAATTAGTTGGTGAAGTAGTATTGCTACTCCATAGGTTTTGGTTTGATTAGTGTTTGTCCAAAAGTTTCATTCAGCATCTTGAGGATTTTTTTAATGACTTAGATGAGTTTGGACACTCGTAGGTGCTAAATTTGCCGAGGAAGTTGATTGGTGTTTGTCCAAAAGGTTGCTTCAGCCTCTTGAGGAAATTTCTTCCGGTGTATAACCCTTTGGACATTCATTGGTGCAGTATTTGCTTTAAAAAATTGAGGTTACCCGATAAGTTTGATTGGTGTTTGTCCAAAAGCTTCCTTCAGCCTCTTGAGGAATTTTTTAATGACTTAGATGAGTTTGGACACTCGTAGGTGTTAAATTTGCCGAGGAAGTTGATTGGTGTTTGTCCAAAAGATTGCTTCAGCCTCTTGAGGAAATTTTTTCCGGTGTATAACCCTTTGGACATTCATTGGTGCAGTATGTGCATTAAAAAATTGAGTTTGCCCGATAAGTTTGATTGGTGTTTGTCCAAAAGCTTCTTCAGCCTCTTAATGAATTTTTTAATGACTTAGATGAGTTTGGACACTCGTAGGTGTTAAATTTGCCGAGGAAGTTGATTGGTGTTTGTCCAAAAGATTGCTTCAGCCTCTTGAGGAAATTTCTTCCGGTGTATAACCCTTTGGACATTCATTGGTGCAGTATTTGCTTTAAAAAATTGATGTAACCCGATAAGTTTGATTGGTGTTTGTCCAAAAGCTTCCTTCAGCCTCTTGAGGATTTTTTTAATGACTTAGATGAGTTTGGACACTCGTAGGTGCTAAATTTGCCGAGGAAGTTGATTGGTGTTTGTCCAAAAGGTTGCTTCAGCCTCTTGAGGAAATTTCTTCCGGTGTATAACCCTTTGGACATTCATTGGTGCAGTATTTGCTTTAAAAAATTGAGGTTACCCGATAAGTTTGATTGGTGTTTGTCCAAAAGCTTCCTTCAGCCTCTTGAGGATTTTTTTAATGACTTAGATTAGTTTGGACACTCGTAGGTGTTAAATTTGCCGAGGAAGTTGATTGGTGTTTGTCCAAAAGATTGCTTCAGCCTCTTGAGGAAATTTCTTCCGGTGTATAACCCTTTGGACATTCATTGGTGCAGTATTTGCTTTAAAAAATTGATGTAACCCGATAAGTTTGATTGGTGTTTGTCCAAAAGCTTCCTTCAGCCTCTTGAGGAATTTTTTAATGACTTAGATTAGTTTGGACACTCGTAGGTGCTAAATTTGCCGAGGAAGTTGATTGGTGTTTGTCCAAAAGATTACTTCAGCCTCTTGAGGAAATTTCTTCCGGTGTATAACCCTTTAGACATTCATTGGTGCAGTATGTGCTTTAAAATTTTGAGTTTGCCCGATAAGTTTGATTGGTGTTTGTCCAAAAGCTTCCTTCAGCCTCTTGAGGAATTTTTTAATGACTTAGATGAGTTTGGACACTCGTAGGTGTTAAATTTGCCGAGGAAGTTGATTGGTGTTTGTCCAAAAGATTGCTTCAGCCTCTTGAGGAAATTTCTTCCGGTGTATAACCCTTTGGACATTCATTGGTGCAGTATGTGCATTAAAAAATTGAGTTTGCCCGATAAGTTTGATTGGTGTTTGTCCAAAAGCTTCTTCAGCCTCTTGATGAATTTTTTAATGACTTAGATGAGTTTGGACACTCGTAGGTGTTAAATTTGCCGAGGAAGTTGATTGGTGTTTGTCCAAAAGATTGCTTCAGCCTCTTGAGGAAATTTCTTCCGGTGTATAACCCTTTGGACATTCATTGGTGCAGTATTTGCTTTAAAAAATTGATGTAACCCGATAAGTTTGATTGGTGTTTGTCCAAAAGCTTCCTTCAGCCTCTTGAGGATTTTTTTAATGACTTAGATGAGTTTGGACACTCGTAGGTGCTAAATTTGCCGAGGAAGTTGATTGGTGTTTGTCCAAAAGGTTGCTTCAGCCTCTTGAGGAAATTTCTTCCGGTGTATAACCCTTTGGACATTCATTGGTGCAGTATTTGCTTTAAAAAATTGAGGTTACCCGATAAGTTTGATTGGTGTTTGTCCAAAAGCTTCCTTCAGCCTCTTGAGGATTTTTTTAATGACTTAGATTAGTTTGGACACTCGTAGGTGTTAAATTTGCCGAGGAAGTTGATTGGTGTTTGTCCAAAAGATTGCTTCAGCCTCTTGAGGAAATTTCTTCCGGTGTATAACCCTTTGGACATTCATTGGTGCAGTATTTGCTTTAAAAAATTGAGTTTACCCGATAAGTTTGATTGGTGTTTGTCCAAAAGCTTCCTTCAGCCTCTTGAGGAAATTTTTAATGACGGAGATCAGTTTGGACATTCGTAGGTGCTAAATTTGTTCAAGTAGTTGGTGTAGTAGTTGGTGGAGTAGTATTGCTACTTCGTAGGACCCCCAAGGGTCCTCGGACGACAGGTTGGGAAACACTGCATTAGAGTATAGGTTTGACAGTGGGAACAACAGCTCTTGTAGTATTATGTGCGGAAGATTTGAATGATGAGGTCAGGAAATCAAATCAGAAAAAATCATTACCGTTTTTTACTGGGAGGCCAGACGCTACCATATAAGAATCTCCGATAGTTTCGACTTTGTAGACATCGTAGCACTCTATTCTTGCGTCAAAGAGTTTATAGATCTTATTCAAAAATGTAACCACCTACAATAAGTCATATAGGTTACGCAAAAATTCATAATAAACGATAATTGAGAACAAACCTCTAGAGGCGTGCTGACAGCTGATATTTCAGTAAACCCCACGATGTCACTGAAGTATATTGTCGCCGATGCGTAATATTCAGCTGGCACCTGAAATTTTTATACGTGTGTCTTCAAAACACAGTTGTATATATTTTTACTTTAAAATTATTTATATTATCTAAGGCTAAAGACCTTTGTTTTGATATTGTTTCGAAGTTTTGTTAACATCATGATTATTCATGAGATGCCTCCCAAAATTCGAACAATATAACAATAATTGGTTACCTGCTTTGTTTGCTTGAGTTGCGTAGCTACGCTTGGCGGTAACATTTGAAACAAAAGCGAATCGCTCTTACGTTTCTCCCTCTTCAGTTCCTTCGCCTTCAATGCTAAATTAGCAGCGTATAACTTAAGAGTACAAGTGTCACAATTTTACATGTATTTCAAACAATTCAAGCAATATTACAGAATTGATAACTTATTAGTGTAGAAGAAAATAATATTTACCTGAATTGTCTTCACCGCATTTCTGACAAGCCAAATTATGACAGGTGAAACAGCTAACACCACCACCAATATAGCTATCCCTAAACCTTCTTTATTAGCTGCTTCCTTTAGATTATCATTAACGTAATCCCTTGCAAATATAAAACATCCATCAAATATCGCTTATCTAATAATAACTAGGAAGAGAAATAAGAGAGACAAGTAAAAAAGAAATAAATGGTGTTTATTTCTAGACACCGGAAAGTTGTTTACCAGTTTTTTTTTTATCATCAATTAATTTGTACGAACCGAATGAGAGGAAGTGATGAAGTTGATCAGACCAATCTTACCTAATTTGATGTCTCAATTCAGTTTGTAATTTCCGCAGCTCATCTGTGTAGTTGGCTATCGAATCGAAGTAATCGATAGCATCTGTTATGTTCGCGCTCCTTTGTTTGTTGGCAATTATTATGTCGCGTCTGAAACACACGATTACTAGGTACTAGAACACATTTACACAGCTGTTGTAATTAAGCAAAATCGTCCAGATGAATTATACGAAATCGATTGTCGTAATCAAAACTTTGGCAATTTCCAAAGTTCTAATGTTCAGGATTGATTTGTCACCTCTTCTAAACCATTCCAGCAAATCATTCACACACTTACTTGTGTTTGATGGATCCATAATGGACCATAGTCTTTGTTAAATTCTTGTAGATTGCCTTTAGTTTTGGCACATAATTCAGTGATCCATTGAGTAGATCTTTAGCTATGGCATCGTGACGTATATAGTTGCTGTATGTCGTGCCATTTAGGTACCCTTTTCCGAAATAATGCACCCCATACACGCTTGAAATGCCTGTGCTTTCGATGCTACGTAGCAAATTCTTAAACGCAATTAAGTACCTGTAGAGAAAATCAAAACATCAGATGATTATGTTGATATATGCCGTTTCTGTGGAAACAGACCCTTAAGGTACATCTCAGTGGGGTGTTCAGGGGATCTGTTTGTATGTGAGGCACGTAGCTACATTTCGACAACAGGAAATTAAAGTTTCCTACGTTAATCTGGGGATTTAATTCTTCGCATTGTATTTTTTCAACACGCAGTAGTCATTTCAATCGCAAAATTTTTAAATAGAAATGCCTTGGGTTCGTTTTAACTGATATTCATGCCCAAAGAATTGAACTGTTTTTATGACTTTACACACCTGTTGAAAGTATAAGACCTGTTCTTCATACCAAAATTCGAATTCCGGCTGTCACACTATGTAAACAAGGTCAAACATAACCTAACACGTTCGGATACGTTCGAGATTTCAGGAATTTTATTATTATTTAGCAGCATGAGCTCTCTATTCCACAGGGTGATCGAAAAAACACCAACACATCAAAGGGTTAAATTTTTCTTACCTCCAAACACCGCTGCTATCTGCTTCTTTGATTTGATTGGTGAGATGGTTCAACATGGCCTCATTGACAGCAGAATACCATTGGAAAATGTCCGACATGTTGTTGAATTCGACAGAAAGTTTTTCCCTAATAAGAGATACATAAATCGTTGCATTTTGAAGGGTGGCTTTATGTGAACGGTTTGTTTATGTGATAGGTTTATTTTATGCGATCGTTGGAACAAATGCTAATGGAATATTTATTTTATGATATTCTAAAGTTATTACCCATAAAGCACTACGTAAACTATAACTTTGAATATATTATAATAAAATTATGAATTCCCTTCGGTCAAAATAACACTGGTCCACGAAATTTCTGAAGAAATACGTTGCTATACACTGTTTCTACCTCTCCCATAGCAGAGGGAGGAATATAGACGTTACTCCATGGTTGCCAACCTGGGGGTAATTACCCACTGAGGGGTAAAGACGAGAAAGATAACACAGGCCACCAAATTTTTTTTCTGCGGCATCAGTTTGTGTAATCAATTTTCATAGACTATGATTATAAAGTACTCGTTGTATAATTAGTTTGTTTGAGTTGACTCCAGTTCTTATGATAAACGATGCAATCAAAGTATAATATAAATTAAATTATTTTAATTTAAAGCTCAATAAAGAATATTTTTGCTTTTCGTGTGGCCAGCAAGTCTTTATTTATCAAAACCAATCTTTGAACTAACTTTTTGAAATATAACATTCTTACTCAACAACTTGCTGCTGCTTTTTTATTGGGTCAGCAAAATGGATACATTAAATATCCCTGTATTCTTTGTCTGTGGTACAGCAGTGCAAAAAATGAACATTGGGATAGGAAAAACTGACCGTCGAGAATAAATATGACCGTAGGAAAAGGTAACATCGGCCAAGAACCATTGATAAGTCAAGAACAAATAATTCTTCCACCACTACATATTAAATTTGGGCTAATTAAACAGTTTGTGAAAGCTTTATATAAGAATGATGTTTGTTCCAAATATATTTGTTAATCATTTCCTGAGGCTAGAAAAATTATAAGCCGGTATCTTTGATGGACCACAAATCACATGACTTAGGTTGAACTGGAACCATGGACAAGCTTTGTATCAGTCATCGATTTCTTTTTTTGGGAAATCACCAAGCTGAACAATATTAACAACACAAATCGTTGACAAAATGCTTTTGAAAAACTACTATGAGTACCAAGTTACATTATTTTCATAGTCATTTAGATAAGTTTTCTGATAATCTGAGTGATTATAATGAAGAACAAGAGCAACGGTTTCAGCAGTATATCAAGATAATGGAGGAAAGATCGATGGTATTGCCATATAATGGCAGACTACTGCTGGACCTTAGAAAGGGACTGTCCTGAACAAAAATACAATAGAAAAAGTAACACAAAACGTTTTCTTAATTTAAATTTGTGTTTTTTTAATTCTTTTATTGTTAATTTCAGAATTGTGTAATACGCCTCATGCTTTCGAGTGGTAAAAAATTTCAAATTACTTTGAATATGGACGATAATTCATAGCGTTATTTTAATTTGAAATCTTAGAATAAAGCTTTTAAATATATTGGGCACTTTTAGTTAACGTTATTTAAAATGTTAATGGATTGCCATTGTCTCAAAAAGTGGTGTCAGTTTAACAAATATTTTGTTATTTTCATATTTAGTAGATCAGAATTACCTAAAATTGACTAATAAATCTCTTGCAGGAAAATCAATGTTGCTAATATCTAACCTGCTTTGTGGGTATATGCCTCAAGAAGATTGGGAACCGCTGCGTTACTCTGATCCAATATCAATTCTGATATTAGCGCATTTATAATTAGCGTTCATAATTGATGCCCCGCGGCATTTTAACACACTTGTGTGATTAATTTCACAATGATCGATGTTACCCGTGTAGATTTACGCATCACTCGGTTGTCTGTTTCCTGTTTGTGTATTCAGTTTCATGCCGGAAAGCAATCAATTTTCACTGATGTGTAGACCCTAATACATGGTGCACTACAAGAGTCGCTGATTCGCTACATTCAAGACTGGCTAGCAAGTCTTTATCTATCAAAACCAATCTTTGAACTAACTTTTTGAAATATAACATGTTACTCTACAACTTGCTGCTACTTTTTTATTGGGTCAGCAAAATGGATACATTAAATATCCCTGTATTCTTTGTTTGTGGTACAGTCGTGCAAAAAATGAACATTGAGATAGGAAAAACTGCTGATTCGCTACATTCAAGACCACTTTTTTATTTGTTTTTTGCAAATATTTTTATTGAAAACGATAAAAAACGCTTTAAAAAAAGCGTGTACCATTTATTTCATTTAGTATTAAAAATATTGCAATAGGTAGAGTAGTTTTAAACTAAGTAGAGCACAGTGACATATACAACCAATTATACCCAGTGTATGGTTTATAAATGACCCGCGTATATTCGGTTGCATACACAACTGTGCTGTCCTTGGTTTGAAACATCTATAGACCTACCTGAATAGTTTCAGTCTTTCCTGGAAGTCTTCTTTCCGCTCATATGTCTCCTGAATACCCTCTTCGTTTGGTAGTTTGACAACTGGCCAACTGCTCATATTGTCCAAGGCGTAATTAGTCAGTTTGAACGTATCCGTTAAATGTTCGTGAGTTCTGAAATGTATTGAATCATTTTTAACTACAATACAAGTACAGTTACATTCCCACCTTAAGGTACTTCTGTTGGTGTAAACGAATAGAGCCACTTCTGACCGTTCCAGCTGTATCCTGGTGACAACTTTTCCCAATTCTGTTGCTATAGTAACCTGAAAACAAAAGAAACAAATGAAAAAGTTATATGTCCTGGTGCATCTTTTTTTTCACATTTGCTGACACACCAGATTTGACTAACAATGTCAGCGCAACACCAAGCAATAAATATGCAAATTTTCTCGGGTTGCTGGACACATTTTCCAATACATCTCTATTAAATCCACGTGACGGTTGTGAGACACGATCATATTTGTAGTGTGCGAGAGCATACACTGCAAATATATCAAAAAAAAAAAAACAAATATTATCAGTAGTTTTGCTGAAGTTAATTTATTTTTGCACTAGTATCATAGACACTTATTTTTTTCCCCTAAATTACGGGATAAATGTATTTTTAATCACCACGATCGAACTGTACTGGAACTCGCTGTCATTTCTCTAATGATTAATCCTATTTACCCCGCAAGTCGATAGGGACGCTAGAAGTACCAGCACATGAATATAAATATTGGCCAATAACAAACAAAACGCTTATGAAATACGACTCTTTTATATATTGATGTTATAATTACGAGTAAACAGCATAACAAGTCAAACTTGAAGCCAAATCAGGTGTCAAATCTACGTTTCGAGTATTTTTAACAATTCAAATTGATTCCGCAACGCCATCTCTGGAGGGTGACCGTAACCAGCTTTCAACTGTCAATCAAACTTTGAAATTATTACCTTCGTCTTCTAGTAAACATTATCAGCTCTTACACCACCTAACGTATAAAATAAGAATTTTAGTAATACCTAACTTAATTTAGCAGGTGTTTAGTGGACCGTGTAACCACTAAACGTCTAAAATCGTGCTTTTTACGACGCCATCTATGAGTGCTGCTCGTAAAACGTAACCGTTAACTCGTAACCGTATTTTCTAAGGTGGGCCCTTAAGCGTTCTTACCGGCCTTAACGGCCTTGTTGTCTTATTCGCGATTTAGTACAGCTAAAGTGTCGTTCGTATATCGTCTGTAACACTCAATGTCAAAACGTTTTTTTTATGTACAGGAAAAAGGGAGGAAGATATATAAAAACAGTAATAATAGGTCTGTTTTATTGGTTGTTTTTTGACCGATCTACGTGACGTGAAAGTTGATTTCTTTGTTTGTAATAAATGTTGTGAATAATAACTGTGCTGCTTAACAGCGACAGCAACCAGATAATAAATACGTATATAAAACATATTAGGATTGGGCTATTGAAGTGTTAAATCTTAATTAAAGTTACTAATGTAATTAGACATGCAATTTGGGTCTCTGCGAGATATATTGCTTAGTTTTTCCGGGCGTTTTAAAGAATCGATTAACTTGAAATCAGTGGTTTGGTGAGTTAAGAACGTAGTAGTATCTTTACGCTGTTTGTCTTGATTAAGCGAGCGGAAGCAATATCTGTAGCATCCATCACTGGATGTACTGTTCACTGTCTATGGATGTAAATTATTACCCAATATCCTCTGGTTTTTAAGAGTTTTGAATTAAAATATCACGGTGTACAATGCACAAGAAATGCATACGTTTTTACAAGCTTTTTCCATAGTGTTTAATAAAAAGGTTGTTTAAAAAAACTTTTAGTGCATCACGAGTCACCACCCTAGTTCCCTTTGTTATTGCGTGGTTATTACAGTTGAAAAAGGCAAAATAGGTCAATTATAACGCAGTGGAAATTAAAGGGAAAGCAAATTAATGGTAGAGATGATGTATAGCTCTTGAAGTTTATGTCGCAACTGGTCTTACCCGAGCAAAAAAAGAACTTATTAAACAGCATTCACTACGAGGTTGACTTGCAAAATATAGCACTAGATCAGTGGTTCCCAACCTGAGGGATAAAAAACGATTTTCTGAGGGGTAAAGACGATCAGTTTGTACTCGTTGTATAATTAGTTTGTTTGAATTGACTCCAGTTCTTATGATAAACGATGCAATCAAAGTATAGTACATATAAGTTAAATTATTTTAATTTAAACCTCAATAAAGAATAATTTAGCTTTTCGTGTGGCTAGCAAGTCTTTATCTACCAAAACCAATCTTTGAACTAACTTTTTGAAATATAACATGTTACTCTACAACTTGCTGCTGCTTTTTTATTGGGTCAGCAAAATGGATACATTAAATATCCCTGTATTCTTTGTCTGTGGTACAGCAGTGCAAAAAATGATCATTGGCATAGGAAAAACTGACCGTCGAGAATAAATATGATCGTAGGAAAAGCTAACATCGGCCAAGAACCATTGATAAGTCGAGAACAAATAATTCTTCCACCACTACATATTAAATTTGGGCTAATTAAACAGTTTGTGAAAGCTTTATATAAGAATGATGTTTGTTCCAAATATATTTGTTAATCATTTCCTGAGGCTAGGTAAATTAGAAGCCGGTATCTTTGATGGACCACAAATGACTTAGGTTGAAGCATGGACAAGCTTTGTATCAGTTATCGAATTTTTTTTTGGGAAATCACCAAGCTGAACAATATTAACAACACAAATCGTTGACAAAACGCTTAAAAATTTTGAAAAACTATTATGAGTACCAAGTTACATTATTTTCATAGTCATTTAGATAAATTTTCTGATAATCTGAGTGATTACAATGGAGAACAAGAGCAACGGTTTCAGCAGTATATCAAGATAACGGAGGAAAGATATGAAGGCCGATGGTATTGCCATATAATGGCAGACTACTGCTGGACCTTAGAAAGGGACTGTCCTGAACAAAAATACAATAGAAAATGTAACACAAAACGATTTCTTAATTTAATTTTGTGATTTTTTTAATTCTCATATTGTTAATTTCAGAATTGTGTAATACGCCTCATGCTTTCGAGTGGTAAAAAAATTCAAATTACTTTGAATATGGACGATAATTCATAACGTTATTTTAATTTGAAATCTTAGAATAAAAGCTTTTAAATATATTGGGCACTTTTAGTTAACGTTATTTAAAATATTAATGGATTGCCATTGTCTCAAAAAATGGAGTCAGTTTAACAAATATTTTGTTATTTTCATATTTAGTAGACCAGAATTACCTAAAATTGACTAATCAGTCACTTTATTTATCAAAACCAATCTTTGAACCAATTTTTTGAAATATAACATGTTACTCTACAACTTGCTGCTGCTTTTTTATTGGGTCAGCAAAATGGATACACTAAATATCCCTGTATTCTTTGTCTGTGGTACAACAGTGCAAAAAATGAACATAGGGATAGGAAAAACCGACCGTCGAGAATAAATATGACCGTACGAAAAGCTAACATCGGCCAAGAACCATTGATAAGTCGAGAACAAATAATTCTTCCACCACTACATATTAAATGTGGGCTAATTAAACAGTTTGTTAAAGCTTTATATAAGAATGATGTTTGTTCCAAATATATTTGTTAACCATTTCCTGAGGCCAGGAAAATTAAAAGCTGGTATCTTTGATGCACCACAAATCACATGACTTAGGTTGAACTGGAAGCATGGACAAGCTTAGTATCAGTTATCGATTTTTTTTGGGAAATCACCAAGCTGAACAATATTAACAACATAAATCGTACACAAAATGCTTCAAAATTTTGAAAAACTACTATGAGTACCAAGTTACATTATTTTCATAGTCATTTAGATAAGTTTTCTGATAATCTAAGTGATTACAATGAAGAACAAGAGTAACGGTTTCAGCAGTATATCAAGATAACGGAGGAAAGATATGAAGGCCGATGGTATTGCCATATAATGGCAATACTGCTGGACCTTAGAAAGGGACTGTCCTGAACAAAAATACAATAGAAAATGTAACACAAAACGATTTCTTAATTTAAATTTGTGATTTTTTTAATTCTTTTATTGTTAATTTCAGAATTGTGTAATACGCCTCATGCTTTCGAATGGTAAAAAATTTCAAATTACTTTGAATATGGACGATAATTCATAACGTTATTTTAATTTGAAATCTTAGAATAAAGCTTTTAAATATATTGGGCACTTTTAGTTAACGTTATTTAAAATATTAATGGATTGCCATTGTCTCAAAAAGTGTAGTCAATTTAACAAATATTTTGTTATTTTCATATTTAGTAGACCAGAATTACCTAAAATTGACTAATCAGTTGTTCGCTGATTGCTCAAAATATTTTTTGGTGGGTAATTGCTAATATCTAACCCGCTTATATGCCTCAAGAAGGTTGGGAACCGCTGCACTACGTGTCATTCTGAGCAATATGCACCTGTGATGCTCTAATTTAATTACTTGAGTTGCTGAGTATTTTTGTTAGGTGTAAAGAAAAGGAAACATTTTGGCTGCAAAAAAAAACTTAAAGATGTTAACTATAGGTTGCAAAATGCGATATTATTCGTGTTTGAGCATGCCATCCTTAAATTTTCATAGGATTACTGTCACTTTTTGCCGTCATATCGATTTTAACGGGGTGCCGTTTTATTCGCAGTGGATTATGAACATTTTATTATCAACGACAGACATTATCTTGAATCAGTACTGATTAAATTACTCAGAACAGTTTTTATTACGTTTCAGCGCGATCCGAATTGTTTACGATGTTTGTTCTTCGTGCTGCTTATATAAGAGAGTTGATTACTTTTTACAAGAAGAAATATTTCTCTTACCTGTGTGTCAATGTCCATCACTTCCTGTCTGTAAAGTACGATATTGTGTAACATGAATGCAGTCTGTAGTATCAGTGCCAATATTGGGATGAAAGGCAAGACGAGCATTTGTAAGAGGTGTATTTTTCGACCTTTTCCATGGGCGGGATTTGATTTTGTGCAGCAGTAACTTTTCTGCAGCTGAGATATGTCATCCGAACTTGTAGATCTTAAGGAATCGGTATCAACACTGTGTGTGTTATTCGCTAATTTTGTCATTGTTGATTCTAGAATGAAAAAGAGAAAGCATTTTTATTTATTGCACAACTGAGGTAACGAATCTGTTTACTAAGACGTGCTATTACAGGCAAATTTGTTGGGATAGAATTGATTACCATACATGCCTACATCACTGATAGATTGGGTAATAATTCCTGAAAATTACAGCTTTCTACCTGCTTTAGTTTCCCCGGGAAAATTGATTAAGTTAAATAATTGTGTGATTTTATACAGACCGTAGTTATGATTGAAATTATTATCGCACAGCTAGATTTTATAATTAATTCTCTGCTTAAAAAGCTATTAATAATTGCCATATTTGTTTTGGTCTACTTACTTAATTTCTCGATGAAAAGAAATGCGAACGCCAAGCACCTTAAAACTGTTCGCACCACTTTTATAAGACCCGCCTCAATGTTGACGCGCTTTCCTACTAACTTGCGCGCGATAACTTCAACATCGGAGCTTTCCCGTTTTCAGCACATTCAGGATGCCACTCGCAAACACTTCTTGTCTGTGCTTGCGCACTAAGAACAGTATAATACTCTTATTAAATACGAGTGATAAGCATCAAAAACATACATTTTAGGACTCAATAATGCTAGAATGCATAAGCATGTGACGAGCTTGTTGCATAATGGACTTGCGAATATCCTTGCATCCTATAATAGTATATTATTATACAAGACGTCAAATTGGCGCATGAGTTGTTTGAACGAATGCGCCAATATGTCTTATAAAACGAGTGTAATATACTATTTTTTTCTACTTTGCGTCATTAATTTTATAAAAATTTAGAAGTATATTAGGTAAAACTCCAATCTAGAGTATTTATGGGTGCAACCGTTGGTAACACTGTCATCTGTCACTTAAATTCAAATATCTGTGAAAAAGTAATTATTGATAATTATTATATACCATCATATACTAGTAGTACGAAACCTAGGATGCAACACGCATGTTTAAATATGTATAAAAATATACATACTTCGCAGTTTATGCGATTCTAAAAAATCAGTTTGTGCTTACTTTTGTGGTTATGTGTATTTTCGTTTGACATGCATTTGATATCAATGTCACCAATCTTAGAAAAAAGTTACTAAAAACGGTGTTACAATTTGCTAATTGTAACACCGAAAACACTGTTACAATGTGTGCATTGTGAATGCAAAGTAGAAAAAGGATATTTGCAAGCGCTGTCCTGGAAATAATACGTTTGTTATACTATATAGTGCAGTGTTTCCTGCAAACTGTGGTCCGCGGAGCCCTGGGGGTCCGTGAATCTATCCCAGGGAGTCAACGATATAGTCGGAAAGTTGGGTGTATGTATGTATGTCCGTGAACACGATTGCGCCCAGGCGGAACAACGGATCGGGCTGAAATTTGGTATACATATTTAGAATTACAGGGGGGCGAACTGGAGTGTTTTTGGTGACAATCTGACAACCGGAAGTGGTAAATGTTACATGCATTTCTAAGGAATTTAACCGATTGAGACCAAACTCATACCAACTCATCCTCCAGTGACTTTAAACACGTATACAAATTTTTCTACTTTGCATTCACAATGCACACATTGTAACACTGTTTTCGGTGTTACAATTAGAAAATTGTAACACCGTTTTTAGTAACTTTTTTCTAAGATTGGTGACATTGATATCAAATGCATGTCAAACGAAAATACACATAACCACAAAATAAGCACAAACTGATTTTTTAGAATGGCACAAACTGCGAAGTATGTATATTTTTATACATACTTAAACATGCGTGTTGCATTCTAGGTTTCGTACTACTAGTATATGATGGTATATAATAATTATCAATAATTACTTTTTCACAGATATTTGAATTTAAGTGACAGATGACAGTGTTACCAACGGTTGCACCCATAAATACTCTAGATTGGAATTTTACCTAATATACTTCTAAATTTTTATAAAATTAATGACGCAAAGTAGAAAAAATAGTATATTACACTCGTTTTATAAGACATATTGGCGCATTCGTTCATTTGGAAACAACTCATGCGCCAATTTGACTTCTTATAAAACTTGTATAATAATATACTATTGCAGATCAGTGAGATGAACGGTTTAGGCGCTGTATGCTTTTATAGAATTGTTAGATTTTGACCAACGTCAGTGTCATCACATGACATGACATTAAATGTCAGGATGACAATTGTCATAATGTCATAGAAACTGACGTTAGTTAGGGTTCAGATTGGCTGTGGTTTTACAAAATTGAATAATTTCAAAAGTGTTTAGATATTTCATTGTACCAACGATATAGTCGAAAAGTATGATATGGGCCACCCCAGATATTTGAAGATATGTGCTGTCACCAATTTCCATGGTAACCACACTGTTATTTTAATTAAACGGTTTTAGGTATTAAAATTAATTTCTGTAGGATTTTCACAAACAACCCATGAATTTTATCGAGAAATATTTTTGTAAAAGTTACCAATACGTGAAGTGTATGCTTTGCGCGCTGTGTTGGTTGGAATTGAACGTGTTTTTTTGGTATGCTGGATGTGTGCTTGTATAAGTATATCCTTTGCGTTCGCAGGTAAATTTTTTTATGCATTTCATATGTTGTTAGATATTCGATTCAGTTAGCGACAAACGTTGTAAGTGGTGTAATGTGGGTACATATTTAACCATATATTTCAACAATACTAATATAATGATAACATATCTCTTGTAGCTAAGCTCGTTCAGCGCAATAACTATGTATTTTCTGATCATAGAAGCTGTGATAGAAGTTTGAAGCAAAGAATTAAACATAAGTATGATAATACTAAATTATTATTGTCTTACGCATCAAATTATTATCGCCTAGTAAAACCGAATTATCTAACATTGCGAAATAGTAAGAACCGACAAAAGCTAGATGTATTAGTCTCGTAACCCAGGCAACGATAATACCTGTTCACCACAACCGAGCTAATTTGCATTTTTCGGCCATCTTGCCAAACATTTTCTGCGCGTCTGCGTTGTTTTTTTTTTTTTTTGACAGAATTTCACGGCGTACGCGTGTGTTGCATACAGATATATCAGCAAATATTCGCAACAGGTAATTTGTGATATTTTGAGTTGTGTTTTAAGTGATTTTGACCTAACCTATTACCCCGTGTGTATAAAAATCATGTTCCGTACTCATTTCAGCGCCATTAATCAAATTTTGTTGAGTAATAACAGGTACTGGTAGCGTTTGGATCATAATAAACATTGTGGATGAGTATTTGGTTATATTTGGTTATATTATTGTTGCAAATGGACAACGACCGTGATGTAGTGAAGTGTTGGACATTTAGTTGTGCGCGTTTTTAAATCTTGCGTGTGTAGTGTTGAATAGCAGCCGTAGATGCCCAAGGGAGAAGAAGGACTGACTTCGAGGAGGATTTTACCGGAGCGGCAGCTTCCGGGAAGGACGAAGACATCTAAAGGTAGGTTCAAGGAGATGTCATCCTTCGTTGGAGGGGAAGAAGACATAATAAGGTAGGATTTTTGGACTTCTCTAGGTTCGCGGCGCGTTATCGGTCTTTTTGACTCTACGGAGTTCTGTAGAGTCGTCAAAAGCAGTGGTAGTGCTATCATCTGACTTTGATTGGTGGTATTATTGAAAAATTCCGGTAAGTGGGAATTTCTTTGTAATTCTTGCGATACTTGGCAGAAACGAGCGAGAGGGACGAAGATGTCGCTGCAGGTTAGCGGGGTGGTGGTTTGGGATCTTCCCCCTTGCTCGTTTCTGCTTCAAAAAAGTTAAAATCTGTGTGTATTTTTTCAGATGGACGAAGGGTGGGTTTCCTTTGTCCAATAGGCGCTACAAAAATGTTCAATGTTTATAAGTAGAGTAATTTTTTTCAGTTTTAGGAGCATGTTGGAAGTGATTTAAGGCCCCCATTGTTTATACTCTTTATCCATGGATTAACTGTCATGATCAGGGTTATGGTTCTTTTAAGTAAGTAACTTTGTAGATGAATGAACCAGTTGCTGTTTTAACAACACTGAGTTTATACGTTTCTTGTTGCAGATTAGGAAGGAAGAACCTAACCGATCTAGATCAGATCTAGGAGTAACAAAACTGACGTTTTCCAATGCCAGGCACACAGGTAATAGATGCCTTTTATAATGCCTTATTTATATGATAAATTTGTATGCAAATCTTATGATGTTTGATTACAATAATGTAGTGGTTATGCTTAGGTGCTTTTTACTTTCCGACTAGTACCCTAGAAGGAAAGTATTGTAATCGACGGAATTTTTTTTTTCGAGATTTTAGCGGCAATACGCGTTTTAGGGTCCCATGAATCGATTGCAATGATTTCTGGAAAATGTATGTATGCGTGGTGACAATCTGACAACCGGTAGTGGCAAATGTTACATGCATCTTCTTCGGGATTTATCCGGTAACTAATATCAGCTCATCCTCCAGTGATTTTAAATAAGTATACTAATTTACAAAGCAATGGGATGAACGGTTTAGACGCTACTAGCTTTTATAGAAGCGGTTTGACAGAACTCACAGCCTTCGTCGCTGTGTTGCAAATTGTCAGATTTTGACAAACGTCAGTACCACAGACATGACATGACATTAAATGTCAGTATGACAAATGTCTTTATGTCATAGAAACTGATGTTAGGTAGGGTACAGAGTGGCCCTGGCTTCACAAAACTTGAATTATTGCAAAAGTGTCCAGACACTTCATTGAGCCAATTTATTGATAAATATTTGAGTTGAAAAAGTTTGTCTTTAATTGACGTTAGTTAAATCAGAGCTGGTGATAGAAATTTGAATTAAAACAGTCGGAATAAATAGCTCCATCTACATTCGCTCGTTGAGGCGAATCGTGGATGGATTTGTAGATTTCTGTATTATCCACAGGCGGGACATTCTCGTTTTTAAATGATTTGTTTAATGATTATCACATGATTATGAAATAGGCATCTTAACCAGAATTTTCATGGCATTTCCTATGATCTTAACCTTACGTCCGTACCGGTTTTCTTTAATTTATATTTGGTCATCTTAATTACAGACCAGGATTTTATTTTGGTTGACAGGCTTGCGATAAAACGATGTATGGATGTAACTAGCAAAAAATCAATAAAAAGATACACAGGAATGTGTTTTTTATCAGTATTTTTATCAGTCAAATTGCCCCTTCATAAATAACGGTACAAAAAGGTGTCATAAAGAAGTATAGGTAAAACACGGTAGACTGACGTGGCCTTTACATTAGCTGAGGTGTTCCACACATATTGTGGAATAAACTCGATGTCATTCGGTGAAATTTATTAAAAATTACTAGACAACAATATGGAACACCAGCAAAATACGAAACACCGCAAACACACAAAGAACAAAGAGGAGAAAGAAGTCCTTATACAATTCGAAAATGGTCAGGTCAGCGAATTTACAACAGCACAACCGCAATCTAACCTCAAAGGCGATCGACGGAACATAGCCTTACTATTTTTCTTATACACCCTACAAGGAATCCCTTTAGGTTTAAGCGCCGCAATACCTATGATTTTACAAAACCGCGGCGTCAGCTACAAACAACAAGTAAGTTCCGAAATCCCCAACAAAAACATAAACATAACCTTCAAAATTCCAGGCAGAATTCAGTTTTGTCAATTGGCCGTTCAGCCTCAAACTGTTATGGGCCCCGATTGTCGATTCTATGTTCTCCGCAAGCATAGGACGTAGAAAAACATGGTTAATACCGACCCAGTATTTAATCGGAGCTTTTATGCTGTTACTTAGTTTATACGTCGACCAGTGGCTGGGCGATTCGCATATCTCCCCGAATATAGGCATTCTAACTTTGCTTTTCTTCTCGTTAAACTTTCTGGCGGCCACGCAGGACATAGCCGTCGACGGATGGGCCTTGACGATGCTTAAAAAGTGTAACGTCGGCCACGCTTCAACATGCAACAGCGTCGGTCAAACCGCCGGGTTTTTCTTGAGCTACGTGCTCTTCATGGCGCTGGAATCACCCAGCTTTTGTAATAGTTACTTACGAAGCATTCCGGAAGATACAGGTGAGGTTATGTTACAAAATATAAGGTATGTTACAAAATATAGGTTATGTTACAAAATATAGGTTATGTTCCAAAATATGGGTTATCTTATAAAATATAGATTATGTTACAAAATATAGGTTATGTTACAAAATATAGGTTATGTTACAAAATATAGGTTATCTTATAAAATATAGGTTATGTTACAAAATATAGGTTATGTTCCAAAATATAGGTTATCTTATAAAATATAGGTTATGTTACAAAATATAGGTTATGTTCCAAAATATAGGTTATCTTATAAAATATAGGTTATGTTCCAAAATATAGATTATCTTATAAAATATAGGTTATGTTACAAAATATAGGTTATGTTCCAAAATATAGGTTATGTTCCAAAATATAGGTTATTTTATAAAATATAGGTTATGTTACAAAATATAGGTTATGTTCCAAAATATAGGTTATCTTATAAAATATAGGTTATGTTACAAAATATAGGTTATGTTACAAAATATAGGTTATCTTATAAAATATAGGTTATGTTACAAAATATAGGTTATGTTTCATAACATGGGTTACGTTTTAGGTTTGGTGTCTTTATCTGGATTCTTAGTGTTTTGGGGCTGGGTTTTTGTCGGGACAACGACCATTGTTGCCTTCTTTAAGAGCGAGCGGGAACCCATAAGTGACATATCGAATCAGATTGATCTTAAGACGGCATATTCGTCTTTGTTACGTATAATGAAATTGAAACCAGTACAGTTGTTGGTTGTGATCCTTTTGACGTGCAAAGTAAGGTTTATTACGTTTATTTATTATTAAAAGGAACACAATTGTTCTAATGTTAATTTTATTGCAGATAGGGTTTTCTGCTACGGATAGCGTGATGACGTTAAAATTGGTTGAGGCTGGTATACCGAAAGAACGACTGGGTCTAATGGCTGTGCCACTCATTCCTCTGCAAATTGCACTGCCTCTGGTTATTTCAAAATATACCACTGGTGAGTTATATTGTTGTTTAATGTATACTTTTTGGTTTTGTGATATTAATAATTTGTCTGTCAAATACGGTAAACTATACATACAGGCATAACTTTAAAACTAATGAACTTACCTAGTTGCAATTTCCCTTATTGGAAAGAGGAAAGTTTTTCCAATCGATTTATACCATATATCTTTCAGAAATAATTTTCCTTCTAGTAGTAATTTACCTTTAAAAAATGTTAGCTTATTGATCTAATATACCAAATAAGCATACTTTGACAAGTCGTAACTACAAAACTAATGAACTTATCGACTTGTAAATTACCTTATTGGAAAGATCAACGTTTTTCCAATTGATTTATACCATAAGTCTTTCAGAAATAATTTTCCTTCTTGTAGTAATTTACCTTTGAAAAAATGTTAGCTTATTGATCAAATATACCAAAGAAGGCATACTTTGACAAGCTGTAACTTCAAAACTAAGTAATTTATCTAGATGGTAGTTACCTTACTGGAAAGATCAACGTTTTCCCTATCGATGTATACCACACATCAATTTAGAAATATTTTTTTTCACATAGTATTTTATGTTTGAAAAAAAAATGTTTAATAATTTATCATTGTAATAGTGGGACAAATTCTTAATTTCCTTAACAGGTCCAAGACCGATGGACATATTCATCAAATTCATCCCGTATCGTCTACTTTTCGGCTTTGTCGCCGCAATATTAGTCTGGATCACTCCGATTTTAGTTCCCGACGCAACAGACGGCTTGCCAATTTTGTATTACATGCTCCTACTGATTTGTTATGCCCTTCATCAGGTAAAAAAACAAACCACACTATGTTTTTCATATATCCAAATGTTCTTTTTTTTTTTAATTTGTTACTTTTCAGATTTGCGTGTACAGTATGTTTGTTTCTCTGATGGCATTCTTTGCCAAAATAAGTGACACATCCGTTGGCGGGACATACATGACGCTTTTAAACACCGTCTGCAATTTAGGCGGTAATTGGCCGGCGGCTGTCGCTCTGTTTTTTGTTGACCCTTTGTCTTGGAAAGAATGCATCGGTGGCACTGAAAGTTTGGATAATCTTTGTAGAGATGCTACAGAACAAGAGGTATGTTTTTTTTTTTTTTTTTTTGGCAGAGTTTATGTTAAATTTTTATTTTCTTGTTAGTTTTGTATGGAAAGAGGAGGAAAATGCACGACTCTTATCGATGGTTATTACATAGAAACGGTAATCTGTGGTGTTGTCGGGTTTGTATGGTTGGCCTGGGCGAAAAATAAGATAAAGAAGATACAGTCTTTTACGGACAAAGATTGGAAACTGCCCAAACGGTCTAGGTAGTGATTTATGAGCGATTTAGGTAATTTTTTTTTTTAGATAAAAGTTGTGATCCGTACCGGGTGATTTTTGGATCACCCTGTACACGGTGGTGACCCGGATTGTCAGTGAATGCACTCGTTGTGTCAATTGCCTTTTATAAAGGTCACTGCATAGGTATTTATATACGATACATTCTTCACTTTGTTGTTTGTTGTTATATTTCGAGTATATTTTTCTATGTTTGAATAACTTTTTTTGATGTGTGGAGATTTTATTATATTTTTTGTTTGTTTAAATTGTTGTGTATTTCTGACACTCTGTTTATTGCCTAGCAGTATTAGGCGGTGATAGATTTTTTTTTAGGAATTGTACAAATTTAAATAAACGTATTTTTGATTTTGTACTGTTTTCTTTTTTTTCTACATTATCAACTTTTTAACAATCCTTTATTCTTTGTTTGACAAATGTTTTGATTAATTAGTAACTGAGTATTAAAATATTCTTTCTGCATATTGAACAAAAGATTTTATTTAAATTTGCACTTTGCAATTTTTATTTTGTCCACCATAGGCAAAGTTGGTGGAATAAAAATTATTTTTGTACAACTATGGTTACACATTGAAAGATTTTTAAATAGATATTCCTTGGGTTCGTTTTAGCGTTAACTGATATTCATGATAAAAGAACTGGCTGTTTTTATGACTTTACACACCTGTTGAAACCATAAGACCTGTTCTTCATACAAAAATTCGAATTCCCGCTGTCACAATATGTAAACAAGGTCAAACATAACCTAACACGCTGGGATACGTTCGAGATTTCAGTAATTTTATTATTATTTAGCAGCATGAGCTCCCTAACTTCGATGGAGTTTTCAATAATAATTATCTTTTCAGCGATGAATTACTACAGACGTACAAATCTGCTTTATTCAATTCCTACATATCAAACTCGTCAACTCTAATAATTTAGCAGCTAGTGATAAATAATGAAGCAAATCCCATATATTTCCTGATTATGATATATATGTATATAAATTATAGAAACTTGAATTATAGAAAAAATTTTAATGTTAATAAATATTGTCAGAGTCCGTATTTTTTACTTATCCAAGTTATGTGACTTTTCGGCCTCTTATTATTACACAGTGGCCTTACAGTTTTCTTCGGTGTTCTACAAGAACCTAAACGTTTAGGCGGCAGTTGATAAAACAATTTCCAATTGTCCTTAGAATTATACACACTCCTTTCTCCAAATTTCACTTTCGACAATTTATCTTTATCTCTAACGTAAAAAGTGACAATCTTTATCGATGTATATATCTTGTAAACAATGGCAGGGGGGGAAATCTCTCCTGCTAACTTCAGCACCAAAACATGCATATCTTTATCGAATAATTCCGCTTCTTTCATATTCACACGTCTTAGCAAACTCTTCTGGTCATGTTTTCGAAAATTATACAGCGTTCTCTTTACCGTTAGGAAGGATTTCTTAGCTTGATAGTTCCTGAATGCTTTCTGTATGATAATTGCTGCTACGGGCTTTTTCTTCAGATTCTGCAAATTCTCGTTTTCGGTTTTCACGGTGTTTTGCGATAAATAAGGACTATGGTCCATGTATAGCATATAAAAGACTTTTTCATGATCTGTAATATCGATAGTTAGATCTGGATGTATAATTTCCATACTTTTGACGACTTGTCACTATATAAATGTCAAATATGTTGAAGTTTAAGTGAGTTTAAGCTTTTGGACAAACACCAATCAAACTTATCACGCAAACTCAACTTCTTGAATGAAATATTGCACCAATGAATGTCCAAAGGGTTGTACACCAGAAGAAATTTCCTCAACAGTCTGAAGCAACCTTTTGGACAAACACCAATCAACTTTCTCGGCAAATTTAGCACCTATGAGTGTCCAAACTCATCTAAGTCATTAAAAAATCCTCAAGAGGCTAAAGGAAGCTTTTGGACAAACACCAATCAAACTTATCACGCAAACTCAACTTCTTGAATGAAATATTGCACCAATGAATGTCCAAAGGGTTGTACACCAGAAGAAATTTCCTCAACAGGCTGAAGCAACCTTTTGGACAAACACCAATCAACTTTCTTGGCAAATTTAGCACCTACGAGTGTCCAAACTCATCTAAGTCATTAAAAAATCCTCAAGAGGCTAAAGGAAGCTTTTGGATAAACACCAATCAAACTTATACAACCTTTTTATTATAAAACATTTTATTAACACACTCCACAATTATGCTCTTAAAAATAAATTTTATGTGTTGATATTTTACACTATACAGATTATTGCAAGTTATGCAATATTCCTCTTAGCTAAAATGGCTTCAACGTTCTTCCTAACGGCAGAAGTGCAAACGTATCCATCATAAGTTGACCCATGAGGACAGGCAAACATTATTGGGTACAAAATCCTTTCCTCGTCGCTATATTCGGCACAGATGTAGTACAAGGTTGGGTTAGATAGTGGACCAGTTTCTCCCGGTGAATCACACAGCGGTACAGGAGGATCGCAAATGTTGTTCGTCAGCTTATCAGAGCAAAAAGTTCTGGTTGGATTGTAACCATAGCCTCTATCACAAGTCGCGGAATATTTTTTGATACCACCGGCTTCTGTGGGCACGCAGAAATGGTACTTGCGACAGTCAAAAGCATCGGGAAACATTCCGGTGTCTTTGCATCTAAATTCTAAATGCGCGTAATCACATTCAGCGACACGGTCTGTCGTACATTTAGCGTCTACGGTTGCTGTTCCTGGTTGACACTTTTGACCCGCTCCATCACAATAGGCTAGATGCAAAATGTCAAAATGATCTTCACTCAGGACGCACGATGCCAGCTCATTGCAAGAGGCACATAGGCGCCCGTTTGTCGAGCATATTTCTGGGTTTAGATCAGCAAAGCTCACCTGAAAATTATTCCAAAATTGGTTTCCCTTGGTTTTAAAGCAAAATTAATTAGGAATTTATGTACTTACGGCAAATATTGCGGAGAAAACGAGTAAGACAGTCTTCATTTTTTTTCGAAGTAATGCTAACTATAAGCTATGAAGTGTGACAAGCGTTTATATATGTATGCATCATTGCAATGATTACTTATCAATCGCATCAGCTTATCAACCTCAAACAATACTTAATTTTTGTTTACTTGAATAATAATATTACCTATCATAGGAAATTGTGCAACAAACAGATTTTAATGTATCTGATTGTTCCTTAATTGATTTTCTGTGCTTCTTATGTATTTTTCCACGAGATAATATCGAAATATTTCCATACAAAGTCCGTCATTTCGATGAGTATTTTGTATGAATGAAATTCAGGTTACTTACACATTACAATTTTACAGTAAACATTTACAAAAGAACCTTTCCAGCATGGTGCCAACACGTTGTGCTAAATTTTGCACGCGTGTTGACGCCTTGCTGGCGCAGTGAGTTCTCATATGAGACCAATATGTCAGCACGTTGTGCTTACAGCGTAAAGTCCGTAAACAAACGTAAACAGTCCAACACGGTGGGTGGGCACCTTGCTCATCTCGCAAACGGGGTGACACCTCGCAGACAGACCGTGTCCTCACAGCGTCTGCACGCTGTGCTGGCATGACGTGCAAACACAGTGCTGGCACTATGCAAATTACACGGTTGTGTTTACGCTATGTTTTCTTCGTGCCAACACATTGGGCCAACATATCGTGTTCGACACGTGCGTGCTAAATATTGTTATGTGGGGTTCTTTGACGTTTGTCATCTTTCAAACGTCAAAATCAACTTTGACCTCCGACAATTTTCCTTATCAAAGCGAATGAAGCTTGTATATGTGTCCTTCCAGTCAATTTCAACGTTTAATTTTTGAACAAACCAAATGACCGATAAATGAAGCCGCGTGCAATAGATTGGAGCGTTCTCTGTTTGTTTCCAACATGTATTTAGGCTTAAATTTCTTCACATTCCTCTTGTTCTTAACGTCCGTTTGTGCGACTGAGGCAAAGTCACCTAAAGCAACCACTGATGCGGGCAAAGTTAAAACTACTATTCACAAGGATGCCAAGAAAGGTTCAATGGGGTACAATGGAAAGCAGAAAGCTTATACCAGAGGTTAGTGTAGTTTTTATGTAAAAATTATTTTTTTTATATACCTACTGCTATATACTGTAGGTCAATCCAATTCAAATTCTACAAAACCTGCTGACTATTTTAAACTGAAAGGGTCTTCAGTTTCTTCCTTTGCCAGTGATAACGATATACAGAAGGAAACAACCACCGCTAAATATGTTAGTTCTTACAATTCAGGTATTGAATTTTCTCCTTGCGAAAAAACTTTGGATAACAGATATATTTTCTTTAAATTTAGGCCAGAACCAACAATATTCTAACAACAACAACAACATGGCCTCAATGAACGCAGTTCCTACCAACATGGCTGCGACATTAAAAGCCACAGATTCTAACTTGAAGACTGAACCGAACGTTGGTATCCAAGAAAATTTCGGCAATGATAAATATTCGAATTATTGGCCTTATATAGCTGTGACGCCTCTTAGGCAACCATCGTACTTATCTGGCCAAAACCAGCAGTTCCAACCTTCTTTATCCAATAGCGTAAACTCCATGGAGAATGACCACCAGAATGGTTTCAATGAGGGCGTGAACTCTTATACGAAATCCGGTACAACTTTCCCGAAATTTTCCTCCTCATTTGTGGCGAACGGTACTGGATTCGTTCCTATGTTATCCGAAGACAAAGACAGTCATGGTGATGGCCAAACAGTTGGTATACAATACTTGATAAGTACTTTGTGTAAACCTTTCTGAAATTTGAATTTTAATAGACAGGTTTGGACAGTCTTTGGTCCCAACGCATGTTTATGCCGCCGTAGACCCTTCATTGCTGGCAGATTCTGTTTCAGTTGTACCAAACGGTGAGTCAAACTATTTAGTCATTAGTGTATATGTTATAGGATGAAATGAAATATTTCGAATCTTATCATGTTTTAGAATGGGTTGCTGTTGATGTTAATGGTAATACAGGTGCCGCCCCAACAGTTACTGAGCAAAGAAGTACAGTAGAACCAACGTCTGGTGTTGGTTATTACACCACACAAAGAGACGTGACAGGTCTCATACCCGTTTACGGGATAAGCAGTTTCGCTGACGATACTGGCAACACTGTGGGAGTACAAGTGCCTTTCGCAAAGTACTATGTTAGCCAGCCAGCCCCAGCGCGTTCCAATGCAGTTGCTTACCAAGGAAACTATGTTTATAAAGGTTTATTCCGAGTTTATTATTAATTTGCATGTTCTATTTCGGTTACATCTTTTTCAGGAAGTCCTCAAGTTCAATCCTCTCCTGCTTTGGCCGACAACGAGTACAAAGCATCGTCTGCACCATCATCTATAGCGTATGGGCGTGATTCCGGTGTATCATCTAATAATGATGGACAACCAGTCACCAAGAGCATAAGTGATTATGGTGTTATAGGTAATTTTCGTATAACAATAACTAGAAATGCATAGAAAAGAAATTGGCCGATGTTTTTTTTTTTAGGTCATAGGGCGTTCTCTGGTGGCGATTCGTACAATAGCGTTCGTAGTGGCAATGCATACGAAGAAAGCCAATTGAACAGTTTTGATACAGTTCTGGATCGACATTCTGAACGAAGGACTGTCAGATCATCCACTGGAGATATCCCTGAAGACGTACAAGTTGAGAGCAGTCCAAGATCTAGTGATACTAATGACTTTTTGCCGATCAGTAGAAGACATGTCGCTGGCTTGGTGCATAACATCATGAGGTCGTCTTTGCACAGAGAGTCGGTCAGAACGCGTAATAACAAGAATTAAAATTATTTTTAGATTTATTTATTGTATTGTATGTATGTGTGTATCTATATGAGTAATATACGGGATGAGTTTTTAGTATCAATTTATGGATTTTGGCTCTGGGGGTCCGTGGGTCTATCTCAAGGGGTCCGCGGATAAAACGCAACAGATAATAGACCTATTTAGCACCTACAAATGTCCAAACTCATCTATGTCATTAAAAATTTCCTCAAGAGGCTGAAGAAATATTTTGGACAAACACCAATCAAACTTATCGAGCAAACTCAACTTCTTGAATGAAATATTGCACCAATAAATGTCCAAAGGGTTGTACACCAGAAGAAATTTCCTCAAGAGGCTGAAGCAATCTTTTGGACAAACACCAATCAACTTCTTCGACAAATTTAGCACATACGAGTGTCCAAACGTATCTAAGTCATTAAAGAATTCCTCAAACTTATCGGGCAAAAATATTGGTTGTATGAGACTATCATTTTATAGATCGATAACATTGCGATGCATTAAATATTTGCCTATTATTATCAGAGACCACAAAAATTTCGCGTTTTGCCGACAATGAGGTCTACTCTATTGGGTTTGGTTGCCATGTTTGCTGTAAGTATTTTCTTTTTGTGAGTTACGAACAAAAAAATATCAGAATCTGAAATGATTACTGGATACCTATTAATAAACTAATTTCTTTTAAGGTTGGTCTTGCTACGCAAATAGACCCTTCAATATGTAAATCCCCGGGTTTTGTATGCCCGACGTGTACTCAGCTAGCAGCATGTATACTGTACGAAGACACGTACACAATAGAACACATACAATATTGCAACACGGACGAGAAATGCTCGAGAGATGGTTGTACATGTGAGAAAGTGCCCGAATGTGAATATCACGGTTTGGATTTCGTTTGTAAAAGCATTGGAATCTTTCCTGATCAATCTTTCTGCGACAGATACCATTTCTGCGTACCAGATAACGGTAAAATTACCGAATTTTCAGCTGCTTGTGATATAGGTTATGGTTATAATCCTACGACTACTTTTTGTTCTGATGTTGTTGATAAGAATTTTTGTGAATTTTCACCGGTGCCGTTATGTGAAGAGCCTGGACAAACTGGTGCTTTGTCCAATCCTAGCTTGTACTATGTTTGTTCTGAATATAGCGAATCTGATAGGACTTTGTATCCGTTTTTGTTTGCTTGTCCTCATGGTACATATTTTGATAATTTTATATGTACCGAGAGTCCTTCTATGCCTACCACTACACCAAAAAACGACAGCAAGTGTAAACATTATTCTATGGTTCTATATTATTTAATGTGTTCATTATTATTGTTAGTTTGAATTTCCCGCCATAAGAGTTTTGAAAAGTTTATACTTGACACACATTCTGTCCAATTCTTTATCAAAGTTACTAACGTTAGCAACCACAAAAGTTGTTAACTATAAATGCAATTAACGATGTGAAAATTAAGTATGACTTCAGATAAATATTTCTATTTTTTTACAATTAAAACTGTAGGAGAAAAAGAAGTATTTTTTCGGGAAATTTAGAAGATTATTCCCCATTCGAAGTTCCAGACTTCTTTATGAAACAGTACAGACTGTCGAAAGATCTCGTGATAAATCTAATAGAAGGAATTGGAGAGTTTGTTCAAAGCAGTACCTAAAGCACAACGTTTGAATAATTCACACATTCAGAATTGGCAGATGTAGTCAAGTTACTATCAAAGTTACTAAACCTTAACATTTAACAACTTCACTTTTTTAGCAAGTGAATAGTAACTTTCATACAGAATTGAACTGATTGTGTCAACATTGATGTGATTATTTTGTAACATGTTTATACCGGTAGATACTCGAAAATAAAACTGTTATTTATTTGATCTTAAATGCTTGCTTTTACACATAATTCCATTTGTAGAATATTATATTGTGTTGCGAGAGATGTTTGTAGAAGTTTTCTAGATCCGAACTTTGGAAGTCATCCATCCGCTTTTGATTATCTAAAAAGAAAAACGTTGAATTTCTGTCAAGTGGTTAATGCAGTGCAAGATTATTTCAATACAAATCAGTAATCAGTAATTTTAAACCACTCGAGAACCATTAACAACTTTGCACAATCAATTAAACCAATATTAAAGAAAACAATGTTTGTTGCACACTTTGATAACAAATCATCGCATCAAATGGAATATTCTAGGTGTATATAAGGCTTAGATATAAAATATTTTCATATTTAGTTCACTTTTCAACCGCAAAATGAAGTCTGTACTATTGACTTTATCCACAATTTTAACTGTAAGTAATCCCTCTTCTCTAAACACCTAAAACATTACTTTTTACAACATTTTAAGGTTAGTTTTGGGATACTTGACCCTGAACTATGTTCAACAGCAGGTCCGATATGCGTATCATGTTCGCAACTAGCTACATGCGTCAAAACAGGAAGCAGTTTCCATATTATCCACCTGCAGAATTGCAAAGGCGGTGAAACATGTTCACTGGATGGTTGTACAACATCTCCAGTGCCTGAATGCGAACATAGACCTTTGGAATTCCAATGTAACGATATTGGAATGTTCCCTGATCCTTTCGACTGTCAGCAGTACCATTATTGCGTGCCGTACAGTGGGAAACTCAAAAGATACACGGATAGATGTGAAGCAGGTTTCGGTTATGATTCCTCTACAACATTTTGTTCTAATAGATTGGCAGAAGATAATGTTTGTCCTGAATTGCCTATTCCAGAATGCCTGAGACCAGGACAGACTGGTGCTTTGTCAAATCTTAGTTTATACTATATTTGCGCTGAATATAGTGATGTTGTTAACACTCTGTATCCATTGTTGTTTGCCTGTCCTTTTGGGGGAAAGTATGATAGTTTTACCTGTAAGGCAGCTTCTAGGGCTAACGTTGAATCAATCTTGTCGAAGTTTGGGCAATGATTTATAATCGTAATCCAAACTGTATTATATGTGTTATTGTATAACATGTTATTGTATTAATAAGAAAATAAACGGTAAAAAGAACTATAGAATTTGTTTATTTCCCAGTGTATAACAATAATCAGTACCTTTATCAGTATGGAATCTGTTACGTCTTATGTACATGAGTATAAATAATACACGACTAACAATAATTTGTGTAGTTTGTATTTCGACTGAAAATGAAGGCTGTAGTACTGTTTTTTGTCCTTTTAATTGGCGTAAGTTCTTTTATCTTAACTTTTTCAACCAGTTTAATTTCTTCCTAATCAATTTTTAGATTTGCTTCGCCGATAATGAACTAGACCCATCGATATGCACAACTGCTGGTCCTATTTGTGCCTCATGTGACGTATTGGCAGTGTGTATTGCAGTTGGTGATGCGTTTATGATCCAACATTTACTCTCCTGTGAACAAGGAGAATCTTGCACACTGGAAGGTTGTACAAAAGAACCGGTTATCGGTTGTTTTGAGCCATTGGAGTTCAAGTGCAACACTAAAGGGATGTACCCTGATCCTTTTGACTGCCAACAGTACCATTATTGCGTACCAGACAATGGAGGAATTAAAAAATACACCGATGTTTGCGATACTGGTTATGGATACAATCCCACTACAATGTTTTGCTCTGATGTTTTGACTGGTGATGTTTGTCCAAAAGAATTACCGGTACCTTTGTGTTTAGAGTGGGCACAGCGCGGTCCACTTTCTAATCCGAGTTTTTACTATATATGTGACGCATACAGCGATTCTGAACGTACCTTATATCCCCACTTGTTTGCTTGCCCACACGGTTGGGTTTTTAATGGACAAATGTGCCTTCCAAGACTTAAAGTTAAGCAATAATTTGTAGACGCAGTGATTTATATTATATGTATATCACAATATTGGTCATGATGTTTTATGTTATCATATTTAATAAAATAATATAAAAACGTTTGTTGTCATTTTGGTGACTCTTTTAGCAAATTTTATATGTAATGATAATATAAACGAGTTTGGACACTCGTAGGTGTTAAATTTGTCGAAGAAGTTGATTGGTGTTTGTCCAAAATATTGCTTCAGCCTCTTGAGGAAATTTCTTCCGGTGTATAACGCTTTGGACATTCATTGGTGCAGTATTTGCTTTAAAAAAATGAGTTTGCCCGATAAGTTTGATTGGTGTTTGTCCAAAAGCTTCCTTCAGACTCTTGAGGATTTTTTTAATGACTCACATGAGTTTGGACACTCGTAGGTGCTAAATTTGACGAGGAAGTTGATTGGTGTTTATCCAAAAGAGTGCTTCAGCCTCTTGAGGAAATTTCTTCTGGTGTACAACCCTTTGGTCATTCATTGGTGCAATATTTCATTCAAAAAGTTAAGTTTGCCTGATAAGTTTGATTGGTGTTTGTCCAAAAGCTTCCTTCAGCCCCTTGAGGGATTTTTTAATGACTTAGATGAGTTTGAACACTCGTAGGTGCTAAATTTGCCGAGGAAGTTGATTGGTGTTTATCCAAAAGATTGCTTCAGCCTCTTGAGGAAATTTCTTCTGGTGTACAACCCTTTGGACATTCATTCGTGCAATATTTCATTCAAAAAGTTGAGTTTGCCTGATAAGTTTGATTGGTGTTTGTTCAAAAGCTTCCTTCAGCCTCTTGAGGAATTTTTTAATGACTTAGATGAGTTTGGACACTCGTAGGTGCTAAATTTGCCGAGGAAGTTGATTGGTGTTTGTCCAAAAGGTTGCTTCAGCCTCTTGAGGAAATTTCTTCTGGTGTACAACCCTTTGATCATTCATTGGTGCAATATTTCATTCAAAAAAATGAGTTTGCCCCATAAGTTTGATTGGTGTTTGTCCAAAAGCTTCCTTCAGACCCTTGAGGATTTTTTTAATGACTCACATGAGTTTGGACACTCGTAGGTGCTAAATTTGCCGAGGAAGTTGATTGGTGTTTGTCCAAAAGGTTGCTTCAGACTGTTGATGAAATTTCTTCTGGTGTACAACCCTATGGACATTCATTGGTGCAATATTTCATTCAAGAAGTTGAGTTTGCCTGATAAGTTTGATTGGTGTTTGTCCAAAAGCTTCCTTCAGCCCCTTGAGGGATTTTTTAATGACTTAGATGAGTTTGAACACTCTTAGGTGCTAAATTTGCCGAGGAAGTTGATTGGTGTTTATCCAAAAGAGTGCTTCAGCCTCTTGAGGAAATTTCTTCCGGTGTATAACCCTTTGGACATTCATTGGTGCAGTATTTGCTTTAAAAAAATTAGTTTGCCCGATAAGTTTGATTGGTGTTTGTCCAAAAGCTTCCTTCAGACTCTTGAGGAATTTTTTTAATGACTCACATGAGTTTGGACACTCGTAGGTGCTAAATTTGCCGAGGAAGTTGATTGGTGTTTATCCAAAAGATTGCTTCAGCCTCTTGAGGAAATTTCTTCTGGTGTACAACCCTTTGGACATTCATTGGTGCAATATTTCATTCAAAAAGTTGAGTTTGCGTGATAAGTTTGATTGGTGTTTGTCCAAAAGCTTCCTTCAGCCTCTTGAGGGATTTTTTAATGACTTAGATGAGTTTGAACACTCGTAGGTGCTAAATTTGCCGAGGAAGTTGATTGGTGTTTATCCAAAAGATTGCTTCAGCCTCTTGAGGAAATTTCTTCTGGTGTACAACCCTTTGGACATTCATTGGTGCAATATTTCATTCAAAAAGTTGAGTTTGCCTGATAAGTTTGATTGGTGTTTGTCCAAAAGCTTCCTTCAGACCCTTGAGGAATTTTTTTAATGACTCACATGAGTTTGGACACTCGTAGGTGCTAAATTTGCCGAGGAAGTTGATTGGTGTTTGTCCAAAAGGTTGCTTCAGACTGTTGATGAAATTTCTTCTGGTGTATAACCCTATGGACATTCATTGGTGCAATATTTCATTCAAGAAGTTGAGTTTGCGTGATAAGTTTGATTGGTGTTTGTCCAAAAGTTTCCTTCAGCCTCTTGAGGAAATTTTTAATGACGTAGACGAGTTTGGACACTCGTAGGTGCTAAATTTGTCCAAGTAGTCTTTATTATAATGTAAAAGCGATTCAAGTGAAAAACCCATAATTACTTTATAGAGTGTTTCAATTTGATTAAAGTTTGTACATGTTTACAGACATTGTTGATAAAAAATTGCGATTGTTCTTAATTTGGTGCAATAATTAAGTACCTCAACAATGCTTAATAATTGATTATTATCACAGCATGATGAAAATCACTTGAGACGGGATCAATTTTAAAACGGATATGTTGCAATTGATTTTGAAGAAAAAAATACGACAATTCATATCGATTAATTAGAAAACACTCGAAGATATTAAAACAACCCAACTTTGTGCAACAATTCCGATTAAATACATTACGACAAATGTTTGTTTACGAAAAAATACAACAATTACAGATTGTTTTCGATAACAAATCACTGCACAATTATAAATGCGCTTATAAACGGTCTGATTGCCAAGGTTTGTCTTTTGATCCAAAATGAAGACCGTATTTTATGTGTTTGCCACAATTTTGACAGTAAGTACCAACACTAATAAACATTACTAGCATAAAACAATCTCGATTTAATTTTAAGGTGGTTTCTGGCGATTTAGATCCATCAATATGCACGACTGCTGGTCACATATGTGCCTCGTGCAAAGAACTAGCAACGTGCGTTTTGATGGAAGGAAGTTTTTCGATAGTCCACTTGGAATATTGTGATGACGGTGAATCTTGTAGCCTACCAGACGGTTGTACCACAAATCCAGTTTTGGGTTGTTTCGAACCATTACAGTTTATTTGCAAAGCCAAAGGCATGTACCCAGAACCTTTTGACTGCCGAAAATACCACATCTGCGTACCAGATAATGGCGAAATCATCAAATATTCAGTTGATTGTGGAGCTGGACATGGATACAATCCACGGACTTTTGCTTGTTCTAATAGATTGAGCAATAACGCTTGTCCAAATGATGTTATTGTTCCTGTATGCGAAACCGTTGGACAAAACGGTCCTTTATCTAATCCAAGCTTGTACTATATCTGCTCTGAATACAGCCAAGCTGATAAATCTTTATATCCTTTCTTATATTCTTGCCCACACGGAGAAATCTACGATAACTTCCTATGCACTGCCCAAAGAAAGGACGTGATTGCATCACTTTTGTCAAAATAATGTGTAGCGATCATTTTTATATTGTAAATTTGTACTATTGTATAATTAAGAATAAAATATAACGAGTTTGTCATTGGTTCTTAATATAATATTTAAATCTTGCGCCCATACGAGAAAGCTTCATGAATTGTACCTAGATGGCGTCTCGGTCGCCATAATATTCTAACATAACCTCAAACGTCAAGAAAATCATGGAAATAAATAGAAATAATCTGGAAGACCGTCCTGTAACATTAGAGGAAGAAAACCTGCCGATTGAGGCTTTATATGATGCACATCAGCACCCACTAGTGCGAATAAAGAATTGCGGGAGTAAAGTTTATGTTCCAAAATTGAAAGATGACGAAGATCAAGAAGTGCAAGAGAATTTGGGTAATTTAAAAGCGGTTTTAAACTTCCCCAGGGTCGAAGTACGGAGTGTTCGAGCGGTTGGTGTATTTTTACCAGGAGAGCGATTAGTAAAGTTGATTAAAGATCGTTTCCAAAAATTTGGTTATAGGAATAAGACAGGGAAATACTTAAATTTAGAAGAAGCACTATTTTTATTAGAAACAGTAAGATGTAAGGTATATAAAATTTTTATTTAATTAGAAATGATTTTAGAATCGTTTAGAAATATTTTGGAATGATGTACCTATGAGCATACAACAAGCTTATAACCTATTTTTGGATGATGAAAAGTTGACGTTACATAAATACATAGCTTATAAAAAGTTAGCCGTGCCTGGATATGAATTGAAAATGCAGGAAAAACAAGTTAAAGGTGACGATAGCTTGGAAGAATGTTCGAGTCCGAATAAGAAAATTAAGTTGGACGAAGAAGATAATAAGTCGGAAATAAATAACAAAATCCGAAAGATATTTGACAAATTAAGACAAAAAGTTCCCAAGGAATGGAATAAAAAATTAGACAGACGTCCAGATTATTTCGCTGTTAGCGATAAAAAGCAAAAGTTAAATTTATATCTGGAGTGGGTATTTATATCAACAGTTAATTTAATTAATTTATTCATTGTGTTTAATTTTAGAGGAGTAGAAATGGACCCTAAAGTCGGAAGTTACAAAGAAACCGATCCAAATATATTTGCTCTGAAAATAGACAGCACTCCATATTACCACTTCAGTAAAGTGAATTTACCAGACCTATTGTATAAGAAATAAAATTTTATCGAAATATTAAAACCAATTTTTAAAATATCGAAATATTAAAACCCTTTTTTTTACAAATACGAAGTCTACACTTAGTTAGTACCTACTGGTGGCCGCTAGTTTGGCGCTGATGTCACTAGATAAGTTCTAGTTTTTCAAGCACCTACTGGCGCTAGGTGGCGCCACCCACGGCCACTCAATCGTACACCTTCATTATTCAATCACAAAGCATTGACAAAATATCTGGTGTGGCCCTCAACCAACTTTCCGACCACTTCGTTGGCACAATGAAGTGTCTGAACACTTTTGCATTTAATTTTATGAAGCCAGAGCGACTCTATACCCTACCTACCGTCAGTTTCCATGATATAATGACACTTAAAGTCATGTCATATCAGTGGCAGTGACGTTTGTCAAAATCTGCAAAGTCGGTAATCGCAGTTCTCCGAACCACCGCGAGATCCCACCACTGTATACCGCAATATTTGTAGTGTTTTATGATGAAATATGGGTGTATTGCATTCGATTTCCTACCATTGCAAAATGTATTTACGGTGTATATTGGGCATCACGGTGATGCCCACGAATGTGTCTATACAGGAAAGTGGTCAACTTTTCCCCAGACCAAAATTAGACAAAACTACAGGCGTACGAAAAGTGGAAAAAATTGTCTAAGTTTGACGTATTTATTCAAGGTTAAAAATTGAAATTGGGTACTTATCAATAACTTTCCAATACTGTCTAACTCTTTTTTTGTACACTAGTCAAAACGCCGTGGTAATACATTTCCAACTTTTCCCAGGAAAACGAATGCCGTTATGCTGTGTATCCAAGTCCTATATCATGGGGTAGACTTACGAATAAAAACACCCAGCAATTTCAACAAATAAGTTTAATATTTAATTACAAAATACAATGACTAGACAAAGATTTAACTAAATAATATAAAAAAATACGCACACACAAACATTGCATTGTAAATTTTATTCCAATAGCAAAGTTCCAGTAGGAATGTTAAAAAAAACGTGCAACGATATTATTTCGCGGAAATTTCGTAAATATTCAGTCCAAATCCGTACAGAATATCGAAAAAGCTTTCGTACAACTCATCAAAATTTAAATTCTTCACGTCGACATAAGCCAAATTATGTAAAAATCTCGTAAAATCAGGCATCGCTTCGGTGCTTAAATGCGGATAAAAACTTTTGTGCAATCGAACATCTACATCGAAATCGCTGCTTTTTCTCTTAAGTTCGTGATCTAAACTCGACGGCATCATCAAGAACGATCTACTCGCCAATTTCTGTTCGCGAGCAATTCTCGAAATCACCGATATTTTCCCCAAAGTTACATTCAAACTTTTCGAACCGTCCTCGTAAAAAAACACCCGCTTCGTCAACTGAAACTTTGTGACCGTCGTCTCGTATAATTTATCAAGTTTCGGCTGCAAGAATAACACTTGAGGCACCATGTATACATGGCTAGTGAATAAATGAAATTTTACGTGTCTCTCTTGCCGGATTTCTCGCGATAAATAATTACAAGCAGGGTAAACGCCACCCTGATGTACAAATCCGAAAAACAACCCCGTGCTTACATTCAAAACTATCCAGATTTTCAGCAGAAAATTGCTCTTTGGTTTTGATTTCTTCGCCGTTATTTCCGGTTTTATTTCGTCAGCTTCGACGATAGCTTGCTCAGGTTCTTCGTAGATTTTGTTCGCGAATAAATAGACCAATGGTAGGAGGAGGGGGACTATGAATCTCGGCTCTTGATGCGGTACGTAAGACAGGAGAAATAGCGGTGTTAATAGTGTCGTTGTCATTAGGCCTTTGATGCTTCTGATTGTCGGTAGAAGATGGTATTTTTTTCTTGCCAACCTAAAAAAAAGACTGACTGTTGATTTAAACTAAGAAGCGCACTTCCCTACCACAAAAAATCATTTTCTTTCACACATTTCGTTTAAGTTTGAACCACTTCCAATTTAATGAAGATGATGGTCCCTAATGCAGCTTTTCACGCTGATTTCAGTGGTGCTATTGACATTTCTCTACCGCGAACGGTTCAGAAGTTATGCCGTTCAAAAATGTACCAAAATAGCTATTTTACTGCATTTTCTACTTTCGGTGCAAACTGTGTCCAAACTAATGGCGCGATATAGATGATCCCAACGGTATTGGAAGGGAAATTGTCCCAGGAATTCATTTTTGATAACCTCGTTGCTCTAAGATGCGCGGTTCGCGAGTAAAACGCGAAAAAACGCGAGAATCTATTTTTCGCATTTTCTGCCCAACCCGTAGGCTCTATGAGAAAAGTAATACCATTTTTGAAATCAGCGCCGTCCAATCCATAAGCATGACTACATTAAAATGCTCTATCTCGTAAGAAAAAATCCAATTTTTTTTTCGAAAGAAATTTAGACCTTTGGGGTAGAAAAAAATCGACCTTTTGAACTGTTTGTCGCAGAGGCGTGAACTCGCCACCAAAAGATAGATCTCGACGAGTACATCAAAATAATATATGGTTTCATATGCCTAGGTTGTGTTGTACCTTTATGTCTCTACAGCTCTGAATTCGCTAATTTTTTGCTTATAAATGAAATCGAAATTTTAACATTACTCGGAAACTATTAGAGATAGACAATTGTTCTGTACAAATTTGTAATCAGCACGACCGTTTTAGTAAGATAGCGAAGGTTTCATGTCAACTCGAGCCCTAGTTTTCGAGATAAGTGAACGAACTTAAAATTTTAGTTTCAAAATTGCGATTTTTAACAAAATTTTGGCTAGTCGAAAAAACTGAACCACTTCCAATTTAATGAAGATGATGGTCCCTAATGCAGCTTTTCACGCTGATTTCAGTGGTGCTATTGAAATTTCTCTACCGCGAACGGTTCAGAAGTTATGCCGTTCAAAAGTTGGAGAAATGTACCAAAATAGCTATTTTACTGCATTTTCTACTTTCGGAGCAAACTGTGTCCAAACTAATGGCGCGATATAGATGATCCCAACGGTATTGGAAGGGAAATTGTCCCAGGAATTAATTTTTGATAACCTCGTTGCTCTAAGATGGACGGTTCGCGAGTAAAACGCGAAAAAACGCGAGAATCTATTTTTCGTATTTTCTGCCCAACCCGTAGGCTCTATGAGAAAAGTAATACCATTTTTGAAATCAGCGCAGTCCAATTCATAAGCATGACTACATTAAAATGCTCTATCTCGTAAGAAAAAATCCAATTTTTTTTCGAAAGAAATTTAGACCTTTGGGGTAGAAAAAAATCGACCTTTTGAACTGTTTGTCGCAGAGGCGTGAACTCGCCACCAAAAGATAGATCTCGACGAGTACATCAAAATAATATATGGTTTCATATGCCTAGGTTGTACCTTTATGTCTCTACAGCTCTGAATTCGCTTATTTTTTGCTTATAAATGAAATCGAAATTTTAACATTACTCGGAAACTATTAGAGATAGACACTTGTTCTGTACAAATTTGTAATCAGCACGACCGTTTTAGTAAGATAGCGAAGGTTTCATGTCAACTCGAGCCCTAGTTTTCGAGATAAGTGAACGAACTTAAAATTTTAGTTTCAAAATTGCGATTTTTAACAAAATTTTGGCTAGTCGACAAAACTCAACCACTTCCAATTTAATGAAGATTATGGTCCTTAATGCAGCTTTCCACGCTGATTTCAGTGGTGCTATTGAAATTTCTCTACCGCGAACGGTTCAGAAGTTATGCCGTTCAAAAGTTGGAGAAATGTACCAAAATAGCTATTTTACTGCATTTTCTACTTTCGGAGCAAACTGTGTCCAAACTAATGGCGCGATATAGATAATCCCAACGGTATTGGAAGGGAAATTGTCCCAGGAATTCATTTCTGATAACCTCGTTGCTCTAAGATGGACGGTGCGCGAGTAAAACGCGAAAAAACGCGAGAATCTATTTTTCGTATTTTCTGCCCAACCCGTAGGCTCTATGAGAAAAGTAATACTATTTTTGAAATCAGCGCCGTCCAATCCATAAGCATGACTACATTAGAATGCTCTATCTCGCAAGAAAAAAAAATCCAATTTTTTTTTTGTCGAAAAATTCTCATTTAAGTTTAAATCAACTCTAACTAAAACCAACAGACATTTTATAGATATTTTTTACTCACGTAAATGTTATATCCGCTAACATGATAAAGGTGAAGACTCCAAGGACATTAAACAGCAGTGGCAGGTTGACGAATAAGTGCAAATAGTTGGGATGCATTTGATGGTCTCGTAGATTATTCTCGTTCAAATTGTACTTGATAAAATTCAAAGAGGGAAACACAAAACTGTTCATCGAAATATCAAACATACCAATCTCTCCCCAAGAGATATACCCGTAAAAAAACGAATCGACCAAAATCAAAAACAAAATCACCGGTATCGCGCACACAACAAGCAACAAGAGTCTCAAATGAAACTGTAAGTTGGACACCGTTCGAAAACCCATACCCCTGTACACCCAAAAAAACACGGGAAAAATTGCAAAGCACGGAAACGTCGGCCGATTAAAAAATCCTAAAACCGTAACCGTACTGACGCTAATAAAATTGCGCGTGTTATGACCTGCTAGGAACAACCTAAGCTTGTGAAATTTCGCTTTATCAGTCGGGGTTTTCGATTTTTCATACCGTTTTCTTAAATACTCGTGATGTTTTACGATTACATTAGAAAAAATCATACTTTCCGACACAAAATACAACAAAATCGATACTAGAATCATCTCGATGGTATTCGAAAAAGTACGTCCCCCAAAAACCAACATGACATAAGAACTAGCTAAAATCAATAGTTTCCCTTTGAATTTCTCATTGTTTGCTTTACAAATTTGATATAGTGACCAATCGCAGATAAACGAGAGGAGAGACACGAATAACCTGGGGATAACGACTAGAGAATAGGGCGTAAGCAAACGTATGCCGAAAACACCAGCAAAAAAGTAGTCCAATGCTTGCAGAACAGTGTAACTAGCGCCTATGGTGAAATATGGCACCCCTATACTTCTTATGGGGTTCGTTACGTTGAAATCCCATGTTATATGGCCCTCTATATCAAACTTTCTACCTGGAAATGGAACGAATTTAATTTTTTTGAGGTTAGGTTCTAACATAACCTTACTTGCGAAGAGCTCTATCGTTTGGAAGTACTCGTCCGGGTGTATATAGCCTGTCTGAGGGATGAAAACTAAGACGATACGTAAGGCGCAGAGCAACCAGTAGATTGCGAATATATTATTTCGCGATTTTTTCATTTTGGGGTGAATCGAAAATGTTTACATCTTTATTTTGACAGTTCGTTTGGCGGTGGCGCCATCTGTAGTTTTTCTAAAGAAATAAAGAGAAAAATGGTGATTAGAGTAGTTTTAAACTAAGTAGAGCACAGTGATATATGCAACCAATTATACCCGTATATTCGGTTGCATACACAACTGTGCTCTCCTTTGTTTGAAACATCTATACCAATTATTTACCAAAGAAAAACTCAAATTGGAAAGAGATAACGATTTATTTGTACATAATATATTAGTACATACTTAAATAACTGGGAAAGATAACAACATAAAATTGTTTACCTTACAATAGATATATCACAAAACAAAAAATCTGTACTAAAATCTACACTTGTAAAATCTACAACCTACAAATTTCTGAGCTTGGGAGGTATATGTGTATCAAAATTGACAAGTTCCTACATACTGTTCAGCTTGCTTGTTGTGTATAAAAATTGAGCAAAACACAGAGCAAATCTGTGTTATTTTTTACCAGTACTCTATTGTAGCTTTAAAGTCATTTTTAATCTTAAATTATAATAAAATTACTCACACTAGTACCATAGCTATGCAGTAAAATCAATTGATATGTCAATAATCTAAAGTTAATTTAATAATTTCATCATATGGCAGTAAGAGATATGCTACAAATTTGATCTTTGCCTGCTTTGCCATAAATATTAATGTTCTTAAGTCCAACCAAAATTAATACCGGTCATATGATAAAACCTAACATTATAAACCCTATAGAAATCTCGCAATTTCTGAAGAACAACGGGGTTTATGTAAGGGTGACTGCGGCCTTTTGTCTTCCCAAGACAACGGGGCCCACTGTGCCCCTCGCTCTTGAACAAACAAGGAAAACCTTTCGTGGAATTAAAATAAAAATGTTTCTCACTTACGACACGTTTTATCCCCAAGAAATCTTGAACCCTTCGTAGCTCCAAAGCCGGGTCCAGGATCAAACGTTCCCCGCTAACAAACAAAAACTGAGACAACGGAAAATATTTAAGCCACCTACCCAAATATCTAGAGTAAACCCCTAATTTGACAGGTCCCCAACTAACATCAATCTCTTTTGAGTTATTCATAAAAACTAAATCCTCGAATTTTTGCATTTTGGGTTTTTTCGAAATAGCCTGAGTATAATCAGAAATAGCTCTTGTTACGGGATTCCGAACGACAACTAATAACTTTGTCGACGGGTTCATATGTTGGACCCTATGCGGGGCCTCCTTGGTGATAAAATACGACGGTGATTTTTCGATGGTAATCTGCCCCTCGAGAGTGGGGGGCATTTTTTGTCGGTACCATTGAAAACCCTTTGCGTAGTGTTTATCGAAAAAATGTACCTCACTACCTGCGGCGCGTACATCCGGATGGATCCGTATGAATTCTAATAACGCTCTGGTGCCCCCTTTTTTCACCCCGATGATTAGAGCGCTCGGGAGTTGTTGTTCCGGATGAAGCCCTTGCTCCCGGAATAATTTATACTTGGGTGAGGCGTCTGGTATGTTTAAGTCTAGGGGAACCACGCGTACTGAAGTCGTGTAATGAAAAACGTTTTCATTTGATTCCAATGGGTTATGTTTCCACTAGAAAAATAAAATTTAAAATAAATAAAGAATTTATATTAGTTAAATAAGGAGTCCTTTTACCTTCGGTAAAGCTTTTGTTATATTTGATATAATACAGGTGTTTGTTGTATAAAAACAGATTGAGACCATCACCAGAAATAACAGGAAGAGTAGTAACTTCTGAGATATTCGAATATCCATGATCGTTGGAGAGTTTCTTTCTGGATCGACGGTTGATTGTTTTGCATTTTTGAGCAGATAGGAGAATGTTTACATTTTAGAAATTTTATAAATTGATTTATAAATAAATCGATAAAGTCCTTGCTCTGTTTTACCGAGCGCTCCTGTCAAACAATTTGGACGATCACCCACAGATGGCGTTCCGTAGGTGTCTCGTTCCAAAGGTATTTTAAAACGGAAACCAATAACAAAAATGTTGTTTATTATATATATTTCAATGCTATAACTGGCTATAACTATTTGAATGACCGATTTACACCCATCTTTCATCATAAAACTCTACAAATATTGCGCTATAGGGTGGTGGTATCTCGCGGTGGGTCGGAGAACTGCGAATACCAACTGTGCAGATTTTGACAAACGTCAGTGCCACTGACAAGACATCCCAATGTCACTATGTCATAGAAACTGAAGTTAGGTAGGGTCCAGAATGGCTGTACAAAATTGAATATCTAACTGCAAAAGTGTTCAGACACTTCATTGTGCCCACGAAGTAGTCAGAAAGTTGGGTGGGGGTCACCCCAGATATTTTATCAATGCTTTGTGATTGAATATTGAAGCTTTACGATACTGCTAATTCGCACTATACATATACGTACACATACAAATCAGCTTAGTTGACATATAAATTTAAAATTCCCTAAATTTACAATACGTGATTAGTATATTTTATTATACAAGTTTTATAAGACGTCAAATTGGCGTATGAGTTGTGTGAACGAATGCGCCCATATGTCTTATAAAACGAGTGTAATATACTATTTTTTCTACTTTGCGTCATTAATTTTATAAAAATCATATTAGGTAAAATTCCAATCTAGAGTATTTATGGGTGCAACCGTTGGTAACACTGTCATCTGTCACTTAAATTCAAAATCTGTGAAAAAGTAATTATTGATAATTATTATATACCATCATATACTAGTAGTACGAAACCTAGGATGCAACACGCATGTTTAAATATGTATAAAAATATACATACTTCGCAGTTTGTGCGATTCTAAAAGATCAGTTTGTGCTTACTTTTGTGGTTATGTGTATTTTCGTTTGACATGCATTTGATATCAATGTTACCAATCTTAGAAAAAAGTTACTAAAAACTGTGTTACAATTTGCTAATTGTAACACCGAAAACAGTGTTACAATGTGTGCATTGTGAATGCAAAGTAGAAAAAACAATATTATGATCGTATTTTGTAATAGGAAAAGTGAGAGCAATATGTAATTGGTTGTAAAATCTGGACATTAAATTGCGCGTTGGGGGTGGCGCCACCTAGCGCCAGTTGATGCTTGAAAAAGTAGGACTTTTGGTTCTAACCTTATCTAGCGACAACAGCGCCTAACTAGCGGCCACCAGTACGTACTAACAGAGGGTAGACTTCCACGTTAAGTTTGTAGTTAGAATTTGTCATACTTTTGAAGAATAAACCAAAACAAACCAAGAACGGATTCAAAATTTCTGAGGCAGTTTAAGCTGTCACAAAAACTAAACATCAAATTTGATTCTGGGGTTATAACTGCTATACCGCACAAATTCTCCAATTAAACAGTTTATTTATCACATGTTTTATTGATATTAATTACACAATCCTCCACAATATATGAAATATGACCTTATTAATTGTATTAATTTTTGTAAATTTGTAATTTTAAAATTCCCACATCGTCATTATTTCTTGCTAAGTTCCTCCTTGAGTCGTTTATTCTCTTCTTGTAACTTCTGTATGACGCTCATCATGATTTCCTCCTTTTCTTTAAATTCGTCGCCCATTTTACCTATCTCAACGGAAAATTCTTTCTGGATGGATTTCATGCTATCCAAACTTTGTTTCAGCTCGACAATCTTAGCTTTCTGTTCGTCCGTGACGCTCTCGTAATGCTTCTTCATGTCTTCCATTTTGTCCTTACTTTCCCTAATAGTTCTTTTATAAGTACCGTACATATCCACATAACTATCTTCTAATTCTTCAACCTTATCGGCCTTCAGAGGGTTTTTCTTGTAATCCAAAACTAAATTGTTGTGCCTTAAGTTTATGACTTCGCTTTCAATTGCTTCGTACTTCTGTTGCAGAACTTCGGAGTCTTTTAGTAAAGAATTGTACCTCTCTTTCGTATCATCCCTTTCCGTTTTGATTTTGCCTAAACTGTCCTTGGTTTTCTTGAGACTGCTGTCTATCTCCTGAAGGTTGGTGCATATTGATTTGTACGTTGATGAGGCGTCGATTTCTGATGAATTTCTGCGTACTTTAGCGTTAACGTCACTGGAAACTGACTTGAATCGTTCTAGGATGTCATCAGTTTGCGACAACGTGTTCCTCAAGTAATATCTGAGGTCTTCAATTTCATTTTTCTTCGACGATTTCGAATTTTTGAATGGGGAACACGTCGGCATTTTTACACAGTGGAGACTAAAGTCGAAAATACATCGATTTGATTGTTTATCTTATCTAAAACACACGCATTTAACTTAATGTTATAGATATGATTATTATATAAGCATTTAATGACTAATAACTTACTTAAATCAACTCCCGAAAGTGATTCTTGATGATTGTTGACCTCCCTGTGCTCTATGGGAAACACTTGAAAGCGTTAAGGACTGATTTAAAATTATAATTTGCTGATTTCTCACAAATGCAAACAATGATGGGTACACAGTTAAAAATAAGTTGCCGCCCACAATAAGTGAGGTAATGTTGGTGCTAGATAGATCATTCCCAGGACAAGGTTGCGTTAATTTCGGAAACTGATTGTATTGTCTTCCGAAAGAAAAAAGTATCTCATATTTTTTTGATTGATACCAAAAACAGCAAAGCACAAATCAGTGAAATTTCTAAAGAAAAACTCGTCGGACAGTTTATATTAATGAGACCGATCTGTCTCTTTTTCCATTTCTAAATTAGCCGTAACCTCTAATTAGGGAAAATTAGAGAGATATAAAATTAAAGAGAGCATAACCGTTGTTGTGGTATTTTCGGTAAACGATATACCCTACTTCCAGTGCAGAGTGTAAACCGCTTCACACAACATAAAGTACAAAAATTATTGGACAGCTGTAAGTACTTAAACTTAACAGAGTAATTAGCATTGAAAATAACGTCGCAAAGCACGCGAAAACGCTTATTTAATTGTACGTGTTAACTCGATGTGGAAAACAATCAGAAGAGACACTTTCTCCACTGTTAAAAATACATTTTTACGCTTTACTAGTTTACTTTTACTCGATGTTATATCTCGTTTCTAGTTTGTATGGAATAGGACTAGAATTTAATACGGATAAAGAAGTGACCTCTTCATTTTTTTTTTGGGATACGTATAACGTTTGCGTAGGCCTGTTTTTGGTTCACGGTTCACGCTGCATTTAGGAATTACTGCAGGAATGGAAGCGAAAAGCCACAGAAATGTCGAGGCGCAGCCACAACGTGCACGTGTACTATTATCGCGCACGCTACACCAAATAAACGCGATAAATTGCTAACCTCCATGGACATTGTCATTGCCCCAAATACAACATAAGTTTTGGAATACCTGCCAAATAAATCCAGTATCAAACGTTCTGTGAGACGCATGTATACGAAAAGTTTGTTACCCAGGGAAAAGATTGCTACCCAGGGGGGCAAAATTATTTCTTCAACACTCTTAAGAACATAATCTCATAAAAATTCCAGGAGAGAACCGAAAGAATCCACGTTTCACACCGTATCAACCGCACAAAACCAATCTCCTCTGATTGCCGATCTAATTTCGTACGTTTCTCAGTCACATTAAATCGTCATCTGTGGTTTTCTATAATAAATACTCAAACCGCATTCGAAAACTTACAGATGTCGGGGTTTTTCTTACCTTAGGGCCTTTGGCATTGAATTTCTCTCAAGAAATATAGGCCATAAGTATTCTAGACAATTTTATGGTAAATTTAATTCCTTTTGGTGTATAATTAAGAAAGGTGTAGAAGTGTAGACATGTTCCAAAAATTAACCACGATTGCTTCATTCTCTGTTAATTAAAATGCTGCAAATTATTTGTGGAGTGGTATTTATCACGGTGATTGCGCAACCTCTTTAACAATACATTGTAAAGTTAACTGTAATACGGTAACACAAACTTACAGAGTTTGTATAATTTCTGACCAATTCCTAGAAAATTTATAATGTGGCCTCGAGACTAAGCAAATAAAGTGCCACACTAGCAACGCTCTAATAAATGCCTGTATCGTCCTTTTTGATTACGATACGGATAGGATTGTTTGAAAATTTGCATTCTTTTTAGACCGAAAGAGCAACAAACTTATTTCGGAGAATTTATGGGTGTTATTGTTACAGATAGTTTCGTAACAATTATCACACAATTAATTAATGGCTACTCTGGTATTTGGCTTATTTTATTTATTATAGTACATATCACCTTGACTTATACTATAATATTTGATGAATAGTCCACGAAAGTTGTAGGTTTTCCTATTGCGAATATTTTTGGTCGATTTCAATATTTCTCTGCTAGGGTAGGTACTAGTCAGAAAGTAGGTTGTAAATTTTTAATTGGCAATATGCTTGTGGCTTTCGCAGCTTTGCTGTTTAATCATTACATCATATTAGATCAGAGATTCCTCCCAACCTTCTTGAGGCATATACCCACAACGCTGACCCAATAAAAAAGCAGCAGCAAGTTGTAGAGTAACATGTTATATTTCAAAAAGTTTGGTTTTGATAAATAAAGACTTGCTAGGTACACGAAAAGCAAAAATATTCTTTATTGAGGTTTAAATTAAAATAATTTAACTTATACTATACTTTTATTGCATCGTTTATAACAAGAACTGGAGTCAATTCAAACAAATTAATTATAGTATTGTTGTTGCCCTGTGTTATCTTTCTCGTCTTTACCCCTCAGAAAATCGTTTTTTTTAACCCTTCAGTGGGTAATTACTCCCAGGTTGGAAACCACTGTGTTAGATACATGGTGTATAAAGAGAACCTAGAAATAGATTGACAATTAAACCCTAACAAAAAAAGAGTAATGACGATCATTTAAAATCGATATAAAAGATAGTGCTCAGCTTAATGGTTAGGATGATGGATTAGAATTTTCGATGGATGGCAGCATTGTTCTAACTCATCAGATACCCATTGTCATACCTACAATAACTGTTCTCGAAAATATCAATATCATTCCCCATATAAAATAACTTATGGCAATCACGTATCTACATCTCTGTCTATATCGACAAGGCGTGAAAAGGACATATTTAGTTCGAAAATGGACGAACGGTTTCTGTCAATTTCACGCTACTAATGAAAATACCTTGGCTTTTAAATACCGCCTTTCTGGGTTTTTACCGAAAACGTTCCTGGAAATCCGAATGTTTGTATTTCTGTTACCACTGCGGTTGGTAGAACCCAGAAGAATGAAATGTTTGTAGTATTTGATGGAATGTCATTTTTTTTCTTCTTTACTTTGATTCTGGCCAATGACCCGTCTTGGTTCCTACTAAATTTTCGTTAAAGGTAAAGTTTTACATTAGAAAACTAGTATTTATGTTTAGTGGTTCTTTCTGCTATATATATTTCTATGTTAGGAGATAATAAGAATAGTCGGTTGTGTAAATCAGATATGTCGCATTAAATATGGACTTAGCCGTTGTTGGATTGTGTTGCTGAAGTTATGCATTCTTTCCTAACTGTATATTAGGTTGGAACGTTGAATCTCTTCAGGAATGTTATAAGGAACGTGTATAAGACATTTTTCGCCATTTATCGTGACGTATCCGTTACATATATTTATGAGTCGGCTTTGCAACATTTTTTCTACTAAGAATGTTATGACATTTAATATTTGGATCGTAGTAAGAACTTAATTACTGGAAAAGTAATTTTCTCCATATTTAGAGAACTATCTATGAAGGCATCTTGTTCATCAGAACTTTTTTTGAGTTCTAGTATTCTTACGTCTTTTTTTAATTTAAACGTTGATGGCTGATGCTTTTCGCGTTATTTTTATGTTAAAATCTTTCTGATAATTCAATACTATACTATACCGTTGACACAATGAATTGTCTGAACACTTTTGCAATTATTTAATTTGGGAAAGCTAGAGCCATCTCTGGACGCTACCTAACGTCAGTTTCAGTGACAGAATTACATATTTTTGGAGTACTACAACCGAAAAACAGTTCTAATGAACCAGTTATTATTTATAGATTGCTGTACCGTGCATAAAAGTTTCTTTTTACATAAATTTGATGATATGCAACAATAATCAGGAGCAACAGCAATTGGCTATAGTTTTTGTCAACAGATACATCCGTTATAACGGAAGAATAGCTTTAGAAATAGTTTAGAAAAGCAATTTGGCAAGTGTGTGGATCCTATAAACATGTAGGTAACTTTTTATAATCCAACGCAGCAGCGGTTTTACCTATTTTACGGTTACCAAGTGAGAACGTCTGAAATAACAGCACCTTAATAACAAACCATCTACATATTTAAAGTACAATCTCAATGTTACCATTGCTCCCATTATGAATTCACGAGTTACGATGGCACCTCACGAGTTATGACGGCACCTCATCCACCCTGGCGTGCCGCAGGGTACCGTACTCGCCCCACTCCGTTTTCGACGTATTTCGAAATGAAAAATGCAATTATCTCGATTGTTTTTTTTCTTCTTCATTGCTGGCATTTCGTGCTGCCCAGGGGCATACGCAGGATTACTCGTAACGAGGAACAATTGACTGTCAGATCAGTTCTTCTTCTAGATGCTGCGCCTATGCTCAAGGACACCGAACGGCCTTGTCGGTCAACAAACCTTTCTTTCTATATATAGTCTATATAGACAAGGAATAATCGTGTTTTGTTGTAATAATCTGTCGGCTAGCGGTAACCTCCGAAACTTAATTAGATTAAGATCGTGGATGTTTGCTAATTGCTAGTAGCAAAGAAGGAACAGCACACGGTAGTGCATGCCCAACTCCGTGAGAAATGATTTAATCATATTATTTGAGAACAAAGATCATTTTCAATCGATAAAATTTGGTTTTATGGTGCGCGAATCGCTAATATTTGCTGAGAAAGTTTGAGGAGCATATCTAAAATACATCCTAAATGTTCATGAAGGTTGTTAAACCGTTTTCAAGTCCATCGATGCACTTCCTGTATATTTCTAGAGACAATAAACGGAAGTATCTTTGTAATTAATACTCATCTTGGCTACTCATGGCAATCAAGCATGTGAATCCATCTCCTGAGGTAGGTAAAGTGAATGAGAACTATCACAATTACCCACCACTCATAATTGCAGAAACAGTTACTATTTAAGAGAACAAATCCCACGTAGGCAGTAGCAACTTTATCTATAACAAACCAACACTCGTTTCCCAATGAATATTTGATGTTGTGCAGGTGAAAAGAATATTTTAACTTTGCACCATGATACGGTCAGGATGTAAACACATTATAATATGCATTTTTCGTTTTACTCGTTCCAGAGGGGTTTTAAAACGCAAAAATCACAAAAATCATTTTCTTTCACACATTTCGAAGTTTTATACTATTGGAAATTGCGAAATATAATGCCCCAATGTCCCCAATGATAATAAAATTGTAGTTGAAGTGACTTTTGTTGTTGGAGGTTCGAATTAATGGATAAATGTTTGAAGAACTGCCATTTTGGTAGGTATTTCTATTAAATGTCATACAAACCATCATATGAAAGATTTTTAAATAGAAATTCCTTGGGTTCGGCTCTTTTTATGACTTTACACACCTGTTGAAAGTATAAGACCTGTTCTTCATACAAAAATTCGAATTCCGGCTGGCGCAGTATGTTAACAAGTTCAAACATAACCTAACACGCTCGGATACGTTCGAGATTTCAGGAATTTTATTATTTTACTATATCATTCCTATATCAAATGACATAATGACTAATGCGATGCAACTTCACCCTACACATTTAAGTTTAAATCAACTCTACTGCCATATTACGACTTTTTCGGCGCTCATTTTCACGCATTTACCATTTTATCCGGAAAGTGACCGTCACAAACCGTTCAAGCTCTTTTTTCGGACAACTCGTTGTGGAAACCTACTCGAAGAATTACCCAATAATCAATTTACCTTACGCAACGTCAAAAAACGACCCCAATCATGTAGAAACTAGAATAAAAACCGGACAATTCTTGTGTGTCGCGAGCTCTCGTGAGATAAAATTCAATTATACGGTAAACTGCCGACTCTAATCGATCGGATCGATTTTATATTAAGCGACGATGAGTGTGATGAAAAAAAAAACCAAAAAAAAAAAAACCAAAAGCGAAGATATCCCTGGATTTATCATCAGGTTTTAGAGGCTACTGGTTTTCATCACACCTTGTCAGTAGTTAATTGTATGTTATTTCGCTGTCGACCGACGTTGCGTCGCCTAGTATTTATTATTTTAATTTAGCCTCTTCAATCTGCAATTTGACGCGTCGTCGCTGAACGAAAAAAAAAACAAAACAGAAGACTTGAGGTATAGGTTCTTCAACGAATGATTGCTCTTAGTATAAGCATGCTTAAAATTTATACAATTAGAAATTGCCTATTTTAGAACTGCTAAAGGATATATTATCTTTCAATTATGTTCCTTCTTTATTTTTCTGTCATGTGCTTTTAATCCTAATAATTACTGCTTTCTATCTGCTTTGATTTAAATAACACTGTCTCACATAAAAGTGAGATATCGCACAAAGCTAGCATGACAAACGGTTAACATTAATAAACATTAGGAAAACGTGTACATCATTTATGGAAACACGAATTGTGGTGGAAAGTAAACAAGAGATTCGCGTGTATTTGCTCGATTTATCATCGGCCCAGCGGATCGTCAGTGGGTCAGGCATCTATCTAAAGAAGAAAAGAAAGTAAACAGTAACTTAGCCCAAATGAAGATAATAAATCTTAACCGCACTCTATGACTCTTGCCTCTAATTACCACTTTTCGGATCGTGCTTTTTTTGCGACGATATCATCGGTTTTACATTTGCGGCTAGTGAAAATAGAAAGGGCCGAGAGCACTTTTAACGCATCATTTGAGACGACGCGTTCTTTTTTTATCGCGAACGCTCTAACAACACCTGTAATTCAAATATGGATTTTTTTTGCCGGATGGATTGTGTTCGGTTCGGCAACACTTTCCTGTGTCTAGATTGTCTAGAAAGTACAACAGGGTGCACATTCTCCGCAAGAAATCCGTTTGCAGTCACACCGGCAAAACCGGTGCCGGCGCCGACACCGGCACCAGTTTTGCCGGTGTGTGTGCGAACGTCCTAAAAATGAAAACGTAAATTGCGTTCCTGTTAACACTGATGACAAATCACTAGCCGCTACAAAACTGTTCTTTTCAAATCTGAGCGTAATTACTAATTCTAAGCAACATTCTCAAATAAAATTTATCGATAATATTAATATTCCAGGTACAGCCCAACCAACATAAACAGCACCTAAAACACTAGTCAACAAAATAATAAAAAAAAATGTACATTAGATGCCACTATTTTTTTCTTAGATACCATGGCCCGCTAAACTCAAAAATCGCATTAAAAATTTTTTGAATGGATACGTTTTCGAGTTATGAATTTTTCTTTTTTTTTGTTATTTTTTTTTTGAGGTAGTTCGACTATTTGGAGCATATCTCGAGTTCGGAACATCAAATCTTGTCGTTCGGTACATCAAATTAAAGCCAATTGAATCACCAATAAATGTTATTAATATTGTTTTACAATCGCTTCAGTGGTTTCAGTGCAATTGACCATAATTTGAAATTTTTTTAGTATAAATGAAAATCGAACATTCATTTAACCGCCAGGGAAAGGTAGAAATAGTAAAAATATGCTCAGTTTCTTATTTTTTACGTAGAGTTTGCCCTTTTACGAAGAGAACAAGGTATTTACAATGAAAATCTATGAAAAAATATCGAAGTTATGATCAATTATGACCAATGGGTACGAAACTACCAAAATTCGGCCTTTTCTCTATTTTGTATTTTTCGTCATTTATAGATAGCAGTTTAAATACATGGTAGAGGTCGGATCTATTCGGAAGACGAGTACGTCACGTGATTCGCACCAAGATGCGCATCTTTTAGTCAACGTTTCGCACTCTGTTGCAAGAGGCATTTTCAAGACGGAGAGAATGAACGTGTGTGGAAGGGTGAGGGTATTTATCGTCGCTCAAAACACGTAGTGGCATATCTCACTAAAAAATGATATTCAGATATGTCAGTACGTGTTTCGATCGACGTTATATGTACCTGGCGCAGGTGCCTGCGCAGGTAGTCAAACAACTATTAGTTGGGAGGGCAGTTTGGGGTAGCTGTGATTGGCTGTGGTTGTCGTAAAAGTGGTTTCCAGCTATGATGCAAATGCCAACCGTCATCTCGATTGAGATTGGAAGGATCTTTAAAGATTTCGATCGCTTCGCGGATTCTACGAGGATAATAACGTGATTCCCGGGAGATGATTTTTGTTTGGTCGAGAAGAATTGTTGTGTCTGTGCTCAGCAAGCGCTGAACTGGTGATCTGACGCAGCTTTGTACAACGTTCATGTTCTGAAACCCCAACGCTGACAGAGCGCTTTATCTCATCAATGTAGACACTGCCACAAGCACATGGGATACGGTATACACCTGGAGCTAGCAGTTGAGAAGATTTCATCCTGAGAATCTTGGTGACGTCAGTGACGAGGATGGTGAGAGGTTTCACTAGGAAATGAAGACTATTGAGCGGCGCTATCAGGGATTTTGGATTGAAAAAATGATGGGCAACTATATCTGGTTCCTCATAAGAAAAACAGATTTCGACAAGAATATAAGGCGAAGCAGCAATCAAACTCACTTCTAATCTCCTTTATATTGAAAACATCACATTAAAACTAAGCACAATGAATTAAACTTGTAAGCAGAGAAAAAGTAGAATTTTGGTAGTTTGGTACCTATCAATCTTAAATGACCATAACTTCGCTATTTTTGCATAGATTTTAATCGTAAATACCTTGTTCTCTTCGTAAAAGTTCAAACTCTACGCAACAAATATTAAACTAACTATATTTCCACGATTTCTACTTTTCACAGGTGATAGAGTAAATGTTCCATTTTCATTTTGGCCAAATTTTTATAATATCGTAGCCTATTGCGCTAAAACTACTGAAGCGATTGAAAAACTATATGAGTGATAATTGTTGGTGATACAATTAGCTTCAATTTTATGTGCCGGGCGACCAGATTGGACGTTCCTAACTCGAGATATGCTCCAAATAGTCGAACTACCTCCGCAAAAAAAAGAAAAAAAATTGTAACTCGAAAACGTATCCATAAAAAAAATTTTTTATGCGATTTTTGAGTTTAGAGGGCCTTAGTATATATAAAAAAAATAGTCGCATCCAATGTATATTTTGACTGTTGACTAGTGAAATTTGTAAACATCGGGATGCTCATAGGACAAACGGTCCCCTCCACCATATTTTGGTGGAGGCAACGGCGATAAGCGTGCGCAGTAAGAACGTTCATCTACGCGGCAACATTTGAATATTTATTTACGTCCACGCGATAGGTTCACGCGCGCTGCGCATCTCACTCTCACCGAATGCCGTTCTTCGCGCAGGTCTCAGGTTAACTTTAAATTGGTTTCCCTGTACTTTACTCTATCGCGCGTTTCACATTTTTTTAAACACCCAGTATATGGTACAATATTTTTAAGATCTTACGATGGTATTCTTGATTTCACACCTACCGCCAACTTTCATACAGATTTTGGTCAATCTGTGAAATATTATGAACATTATGTATACATAATCATAATTTTACTATGTAAAAGTCGTGGGTAAATGCAATAGCCGTAAGGTGGTCGAATTCGAGCAAGAGTAATGACGTGATTTTTACGGTACCTTGCCGCCTGAAATCATTAAAAATACAAATCAGAGCATCAGATTATGGTGTGTGTGTGTGGAAGTGTATGTTTCTGTCTATCAAAATCAGCGTAGAGTAGCGGGTTTACTTTACATTATTAACGTGGGCGTACTATCAAATTATTCACGAGACGAAAGACGACCATTGAACCCGTCCGTTCCACTGATGAGGAAGTCAATTATTCGGAATTTTTGACCATTTTTAGCCAATCGCAACCAGTTACAGTTACCTGGTAGGCTTACACTGAAACTTTTGATGCTTGGTTTCAGTCATCACGTCAATAATAACCGCCGGGTTTACAATGGAAATTTCGATTTCGGCCACCATATTCGGAAGAAATACATTAGATAATTGACACCGTTGGCCACCAGAGGCGTTCTGACACATGCTAAGCCCAAGTCTTTTCCTCTTTTTTTTTCTTTCTTTTCGTGGTATTGTGCAATTCTTTACGGATAGTCATTGTGGCATGGATCAAATCTGTAATTGGTAGAGTATGGGATGCTGGGTGAAGAGTGAAACGACCTCTGGCGTTTTGTTTGGGTAATTACTCCATTTCAGAACATACGAAGGAACTAATAAATTAATTATCGACGATATTGGGTGGCAAGCCGATGTTGTTGATTTAAGATAGCGAATTTATATTCTATTTTCGCGGGCGTATAATGGCCGAATTATAAGTGGTTATTAATACCGCTCAACGGTGTTTTGTGGTCGACCAATATCGATTTATTAACCGCTTTTAATATTTCATTCATGGTGGAATGGTACTGTAAAGGACGTATTCAATTATATTTTTTTTTATTATTAGGATTTGATTTTTTCAATTGTTTAAAATATTAGGTATATTTAATATTTTTCATAATAAAACTACACGAAACACGGTTTTAAAGCATTAAAAAAACATGGAAAACACAGAAAGCTGGCCCTCACCCTACTTTCCGACTAAATTGTTGGCACTTTTGCAATTTGTGGACGCTTACGTCAGTTTCAGTGACAGAATTACATTTGTCATACTGACATTTAATGTCATGTAATGTCAGTGGCACTGACGTTTGTCAAAATCTGACACTTTCCTGAATTCTGTGTTGTAAATCATAAATTTACGTTAAAACTCTCACTCTTTTATAGGAACTTTGAAAAAAGAATAGAACCACCAAACATTCCCAAAAAACGATACACTTTCCACAAAAGTGTATCGCGTAAACAAACACGCCGAAAAAAAGTAAAACAATTTACATTTCCACGGTCGAATCGATTACCCACTTGACACTACTTTCCTAACGTAAACACAAGAAATTTAAAGTAAGTAGGTAAACTACTTTAAATTCACCAACTAAATCAACTTTTTACGTACACATATCATACCAACATCTCATGTTCAACGATTCTTTTTTCGCATAACGCGCGTCCCGTTATAATTTATAAATCTGTCTCAAATAACAATGTTTTTCTACTTTGCATTCACAATGCACACATTGTAACACTGTTTTCGGTGTTACAATTAGCAAATTGTAACACCGTTTTTAGTAACTTTTTTCTAAGATTGTTGACATTGATATCAAATGCATGTCAAACGAAAATACACATAACCACAAAAGTAAGCACAAACTGATTTTTTAGAATCGCACAAACTGCGAAGTATGTATATTTTTATACATATTTAAACATGCGTGTTGCATCCTAGGGTTCGTACTACTAGTATATGATGGTATATAATAATTATCAATAATTACTTTTTCACAGATATTTGAATTTAAGTGACAGATGACAGTGTTACCAACGGTTGCACCCATAAATACTCTAGATTGGAATTTTACCTAATATACTTCTAAATTTTTATAAAATTAATGACGCAAAGTAGAAAAAATAGTATATTACACTCGTTTTATAAGACATATTGGCGCATTCGTTCATTTGGGGCACTCGTCGCTGGCGCTCCTCGTGCCACAAACAATTCATGCGCCAATTTGACGTCTTATAAAACTTGTAAATAATATACTATTTTATACCCCCCACCACATATGGCGGAGGTGTCAGAGTGATAGACCCTGTCTCTGTGGTCTTCCCCTCTCCGAACCGTAAAGAAAAAAAGATGTTATAAAGTCACAAGCGTGCCGGCTTTGCTCCTATACCGCGATTTGCCTTAAAACAGTCAGGCAGCAGCTCGGTTCTTTCGGTCATAATAGCTGTAGTTTGTAGTCGCTAAAGAGTTCAGACGCGGGTGTGCAAGGACGCGCAAGGCCGCGGCAATCAGACCACCAGTTCCGCAGAACACCGTGCTTGGACCTCTTCCATCGGCGATCCTACTGAATTCGACGTGCGCTTCGCTTCTTTTTTGCGATGAAGGTATTTAATTTGATTAACTTTTTTCGTTTGGTTGATTCTATAATAGTTCCCCGGTTTTTTGGTTATTATTCTGTATCAAAGCTACTAACGTTAGCAACCACAAAAGTTGTTAACTGACAGTGACAGTTCCTGAATAAAAATTTTTCCGATGTTTGGTATTCTGTATGTGATATGTAACAACTGTCAATCTGACAGTTATTACATGTCACTTTCAGTTCTTAAATAACAACTTTGCGGGAAAATATGTATTCTGTATGTACCTTTTAGTAAGCAAGTGTTTAAAATATTTAGTAACTCAGTTTATAAGTAACAACTGTGAATCTGACAGTTCCAAAATGTTTTTCACTTGTCATAGCAATGGATCTGTTGGGTGTGATGTCGAATTTGAATGCAATAAATGCAAATAACGATGTGAAAATTAAGTATGACTTCAATTAAATATTTCTATTTTTTTACAATTAAAACTGTAGGAGAAAAAGAAGTAATTTTTTAGGGAAATTTACAAGATTATTCCCCATTCGAAGTTCCAGATTTCTTTATGAAATAGTACAGACTGTCGAAAGATCTCGTGATAAATCTAATAGAGGCTGAAGCAATCTTTTTGACAAACACCAATCAACTTCTTCGACAAATTTAGCACCTACAAATGTCCAAACTCATCTAAGTCATTAAAAATTTCCTCAAGAGGCTGAAGAAATATTTTGGACAAACACTAATCAAACTTATCGAGCAAACTCAACTTCTTGAATGAAATATTGTACCAATAAATGTCCAAAGGGTTGTACACCAGAAGAAATTTCCTCAAGAGGCTGAAGCAATCTTTTGGACAAACACCAATCAACTTCTTCGACAAATTTAGCACCTACGAGTGTCCAAACGCATCATTCATTAAAAAATTCCTCAAACTTATCGGGCAAAAATATTGGTTGTATGAGACTATCATTTTATAGATCGATAACATTGCGATGCATTAAATATTTGCCTATTATTATCAGAGACCACAAAAATTTCGCGTTTTGCCGACAATAAGGTCTACTCTATTGGGTTTAGTTGCCATGTTTGCTGTAAGCATTTTCTTTTTGTGAGTTACGAACAAAAAAATATCAGAATCTGAAATGATTACTGGATACCTATTAATAAACTAATTTCTTTTAAGGTTGGTCTTGCTACGCAAATAGACCCTTCAATATGTAAATCCCCGGGTTTTGTATGTCCGACGTGTACTCAGCTAGCAGCATGTATACTGTACGAAGACACGTACACAATAGAACACATACAATATTGCAACACGGACGAGAAATGCTCGAGAAATGATTGTACATGTGAGAAAGTGCCCGAATGTGAATATCACGGTTTGGATTTCGTCTGTAAAAGTATTGGAATCTTTCCTGATCAATCTTTCTGCGACAGATACCATTTCTGCGTACCAGATAACGGCAAAATTACCGAATTTTCAGCTGCTTGTGATATGGGTTATGGTTATAATCCTACGACTACTTTTTGTTCTGATGTAGTTGATAAGAATTTTTGTGAATTTTCACCGGTGCCGTTATGTGAAGAGCCTGGACAAACTGGTGCTTTGTCCAATCCTAGCTTGTACTATGTTTGTTCTGAATATAGCGAATCTGATAGGACTTTGTATCCGTTTTTGTTTGCTTGTTCTCATGGTACATATTTTGATAATTTTATATGTACCGAGAGTCCTTCTATGCCTACCACTACACCAAAAAACGACAGCAAGTGTAAACATTATTCTATGGTTCTATATTATTTAATGTGTTCAGAGTTTTGAAAAGTTTATACTTGACACACATTCTGTCCAATTCTTTATCAAAGTTACTAACGTTAGCAACCACAAAAGTTATTAACTATAAATGTAATTAACGATGTGAAAATTAAGTATGACTTCAGATAAATATTTCTGTTTTTTACAATTAAAACTGTAGGAGAAAAAGAAGTATTTTTTCGGGAAATTTAGAAGATTATTCCCCATTCGAAGTTCCAGACTTCTTTATGAAACAGTACAGACTGTCGAAAGATCTCGTGATAAATCTAATAGAAGGAATTGGAGAGTTTGTTCAAAGTAGTACCTAAAGCACAACGTTTGAATAATTCACACATTCAGAATTGGCAGATGTAGTCAAGTTACTATCAAAGTTACTAAACCTTAACATTTAACAACTTCACTCTTTTAGCAACTTTCATACAGAATTGGATCCCATTTAAAATGTTTAAAATTGACCGAGCACCTTATACATAGAATCTATTGCATTCGTTTGTCCATTGCAAACAAATGCAACGTAAACAGAGACACCTGCGGTGGCTACTTCAAACACTCGTCGACAAGACTTCAAAAGAAAAACCCTGGATATCTTTTGTTTGACCGATTTTAGTCCTGAGTGATGTTTATTTTAACAATTCTCACTGAAAACGTAAACGACAGTTTGGTATGCACCGACACACACAAATAATTATTAGATAAACAGGAGCGACGAAAAAAACGGTTCTAAATTACTTAATTCCATGTCATTTATTGCGCTGAAATTGGTGTATAAATAATGAAAGCTGTCAGGTATAATAAGATCCAATTTATGTCGTTTTTTTTTTTGTTTGAGCTTGTAATGAGGAACCTTTGGATGGCAGAGCTAGAGCAGCCTATACAACATACCTGAGGCTAAAAAGTGAAACGCCTTATTAACGACAGAATGAACGGGATTGTATTAAAATTTTCCGTCTTTTAATACATCACGTAATTTATTATGTTTGTCGTGTGCTATTCAAAATTGGCTTTTAAATAAGCCCAAACGTGCCACACTTCGCCATAATGACCTACGTCAAGATTAATCATCATTAAAATTCTTATTTGCTTATTTACTTACGTCTATAAAATCGTTAACCATTTATGTACCAAGATTTTCATTTCATTTTCACTCTTTGCGACTTTTAAAATGAACATACTAAGATGATATTTAAGAATTTGTTCATAGACATTTTCAAAATATACGTTTAATAATCTGGTTGCTAAAAAAGTGAAGTTGTTAAATGTTAAGGTTTAGTAACTTTGATAGTAACTTGACTACGTTTGCCAATTTTGTATGTGTGAAACTGTGAATTGTTCAAACGTTACTATTTTTTATTTTGACAAGAGTTGTCAGCGAAGTTATTAAATTCCGACCTGCGGGTCTTGATTTCTATTTTTTTTTTTGCTTGAATGTGATTGAAATCGGTGTTGCAATCGGAATTACATTAGGGAAGTTCGGCTTGTCCATAAACCTAAAATACGATTATTTTATTCTTGTATACAATCAAAATGGTAACAAATGAGTTTAGCATGCAAACCCTCTTTTAACACTTATAAAATCATGTACTGTTGAATATTTAATATATCTGGGCAGCAAATGATGAGACATAGTAATATCTACTTATTTCTTTGATAAGTCTGTTCACTACCGGTTGGCTTACAGACAAAGAAATATCTTGTCCTTTGCTGGTTTGGTAACAGCCGATAGTAAATACATGTATAAATTTACAAGAAACCTTTAGGTGGAGTGGAATTTTTGTTCTTTGGGTACTGCCTTGAACAAACTCTCCCATTTCTTCTATTAGATTTATCACGAGATCTTTCGACAGTCTGTACTGTTTCATAAAGAAGTCTGGAACTTCGAATGGGGAATAATCTTCTAAATTTACCGAAAAAATACTTCTTTTTCTCCTACAGTTTTAATTGTAAAAAAATAGAAATATTTATCTGAAGTCATACTTAATTTTCACATCGTTAATTGCATTTATAGTTAACAACTTTTGTGGTTGCTAACGTGAGTAACTTTGATAAAGAATTGGACAGAATGTGTGTCAAATATAAACTTTTTAAAACTCTTATGGCGGGAAATTCAAACTAACAATAATAATGAACACATTAAATAATATAGAACCATAGAATAATGTTTACACTTGCTGTCGTTTTTTGGTGTAGTGGTAGGCATAGAAGGACTCTCGGTACATATAAAATTATCAAAATATGTACCATGAGGACAAGAAAACAAAAACGGATACAAAGTCCAATCAGATTCGCTATATTCAGAACAAACATAGTACAAGCTAGGATTGGACAAAGCACCAGTTTGTCCAGGCTCTTCACATAACGGCACCGGTGAAAATTCACAAAAATTCTTATCAACAACATCAGAACAAAAAGTAGTCGTAGGATTATAACCATAACCCATATCACAAGCAGCTGAAAATTCGGTAATTTTACCGTTATCTGGTACGCAGAAATGGTATCTGTCGCAGAAAGATTGATCAGGAAAGATTCCAATACTTTTACAGACGAAATCCAAACCGTGATATTCACATTCGGGCACTTTCTCACATGTACAACCATTTCTCGAGCATTTCTCGTCCGTGTTGCAATATTGTATGTGTTCTATTGTGTACGATGGTACGTCCAAAAGATTGCTTCAGCCTCTATTAGATTTATCACGAGATCTTTCGACAGTCTGTACTATTTCATAAAGAAATCTGGAACTTCGAATGGGGAATAATCTTGTAAATTTCCCTAAAAAAATACTTCTTTTTCTCCTACAGTTTTAATTGTAAAAAAATAGAAATATTTAATTGAAGTCATACTTAATTTTCACATCGCTATTTGTATTTATTGCATTAAAATTCCACATCACATCCAAACAAATCCATTCCTATGACAAGTGGAAAACATTTTGGAACTGTCAGATCCACCCACAGTTGTTACTTATCAACTCAGTTACTAAATATTTTAAACACTTGGTTACTAAAAGGTACATACAGAATACATATTTTTCCTCAAAGTTGTTATTTAAGAACTGAAAGTGTCATTTAATAACTGTCAGATTGACAGTTTTGTTACATATCTACTCAGTTGTAAAATATTCTAAACACCCAGTTACTAAAGGCTTAAAATAACTTTCATACAGAATTTGATAGATTACAAAACTTGAATTGAATGTATTTCAAAGTTTCGAGCAGCCCAACACTCCGAGACATATGGACAAGCGTTGTATAACGAAAGAAATGAATGTGGATAGCGGTTCCACAGTAAGCAATTAAAACTCGATCTTCACTTTCCCATAATCTCGAAGAATTTTACTGGAAAGATTTCGAATGAGACACGAGCGATATATACCGTAAGAAAACGAAAACTGCTCCTTTTCTATTATTCTTTTCTATTCGACGATAGCAAGAAATCGAGTTTCAACCTGACCTAACTGATGCTGTCTCTACGATTTTGACAGGTGATTGATACCCGCATACTTGAGCCAACAATTGGAATTCGATGGTATTTTTCTATCGTATTTTTTTGTTCTCGTCTTGAATTCTTTACTTTATTGTTCGACAGCGTACTGGAACATATTGTTATAGGATAGTTAAAGGTATCCGTTAAGTTCTTACAGGTAACAAAAAAAAAAAAAAAACAGACATGACATGATTTATGTAATCATAAATAGTTAGTTATAGAATCCGTATGGATATGAGACACGCTGTATTATAAGTAGGCAAGGATTTAGTAGGAAAATTATTAATAAAACCAGCATCTTTGGAGTCTCTTGATACCGCATATGAGATCCTGCATATTAACCATGTCCAATTACAGTTAAATATGCAACAAAAGCTCTCGGTGCAGACATTAAACCAACGAGGTATACTGTTATTCATTGTAAACATACCTTACTGAGAATTCACACAAAGCATAACGCAGCAGCTATCAGTTTTATATATATATATATATATACAAAAAACTATAAGTCTGTAGCACCCATATAGGTAATAATTATTTTAAATTGAAAACTCTGCTATTAAAATACGTACATGTCTCACCACATTTGCTCTTCTTTGTGAAGATAATGGAGCCTATTCTCTAAACCAGCGGTTCCCAATCTTCTTGAGGCATATACCCACAAGGTGGGTTAGATATTAGCAATTACCCACCAAAAAATATTTTTTATACTTTGCATTCACGATGCACACATTGTAACACTGTTTTCGGTGTTACAATTAGCAAATTGTAACACCGTTTTTAGTAACTTTTTTCTAAGATTGGTGACATTGATATCAAATGCATGTCAAACGAAAATACACATAACCACAAAAGTAAGCACAAACTGATTTTTTAGAATCGCACAAACTGCGAAGTATGTATATTTTTATACATATTTAAACATGCGTGTTGCATCCTAGGTTTCGTACTACTAGTATATGATGGTATATAATAATTATCAATAATTACTTTTTCACAGATATTTGAATTTGAGTGACAGATGACAGTGTTACCAACGGTTGCACCCATAAATACTCTAGATTGGAATTTTACCAAATATACTTCTAAATTTTTATAAAATTAATGACGCAAAGTAGAAAAAATAGTATATTACACTCGTTTTATAAGACATATTGGCGCATTCGTTCATTTGGGGCAAACAACTCATGCGCCAATTTGACGTCTTATAAAACTTGTATAATAATATACTATTGAGCAATCAGTGAACAACAATAAGTGTCATTTTTTACCAGCCGAAAGTATGATGTGTATTACACAATTCTGAAATTAACAATAAAAGAATTAAAAAAACACAAATTTAAATTAAGAAAACGTTTTGTGTTACATTTTCTATTGTATTTTTGTTCAGGACAGTCCCTTTCTAAGGTCCAGCAGTAGTCTGCCATTATATGGCAATACCATCGGCCTTCATATCTTTCCTCCGTTATCTTGACATACTTCTGAAATCGTTACTCTTGTTCTTCATTGTAATCGCTCAGATTGTCAGTCAAATTTATCTAAATGACTATGACAATAATATAACTTGGTACTCATAGTAGTTTTTCAAAATTTTAAAGCATTTTGTGTACGATTTGTGTTGTTAATATTGTTCAACTTGGTGATTTCCCTAAAAAAATTCGATACTAAGCTTGTCCATGCTTCCAGTTCAACCTAAGTCATGTGATTTGTGGTCCATCAAAGATACCAGCTTTTAATTTTCCTGGCCTCAGGAAATGGTTAACAAATATATTTGGAACAAACATCATTCTTATATAAAGCTTTAACAAACTGTTTAATTAACCCAAATTTAATATGTAGTCGTGGAAGAATTATTTGTTCTCGACTTATCAATGGTTCATGGCCGATGTTAGCTTTTCCTACGGTCATATTTATTCTCGACGGTCAGTTTTTCCTATCCCAATGTTCATTTTTTGCACGACTGTCCCACAGATAAAGAAAACAGGGATGTTTAGTGTGTCCATTTTGCTGACCCAATAAAAAAGCAGCAGCAAGTTGTAGAGTCATGTTATATTTCAAAAAAATTAGTTCAAAGATTGGTTTTGATAAATAAAGTGTTGCTAGTCACACGAATTATACAACGAGTACTTCATAATCAGTAATTACCCCCAGGTTGGGAACCACTGCTCTAAACACATCAAGAGCTATAATTACGAATAATGGAAAATCCGTGATTGAATAAAAAGCTCACGACGCGACGGAAGAAAGAAAAAATGCCAAAAGGTCAACGGATGAGCAAAGTTAAATCGGCTTCAAGTAAAAAGCCCTTAATGGATTATTTATAGGAAACCACTGGCCACAAAATATAGTTTTAATAGACGCTTTTTGTTCGTCTAATCGATTAATTTTTAATAAACGCGACCTTGGATGTTAAAGATGACTCCTAAAACGTTAAAACATCAGTAGTTACCAAAGCAAGTAAGTAATAAGTATACTTGTCCTTGCTAGCTCTATTGAGTGCTTTCTGTCATGTAATTATTCGTGTAGATCGTGTTTTTACATATTTACACCGACAGAGTTACGAGGGATTTTTTAATAAACGTTGATTTTTGAAATAACGTCAAAATGCGGTTTGTTGCAATTAAGTGAGTTCTAGGAACGAGTGTCGTGCGATTGGTGACTTGGACGATTTGACGTTTTTACTTTTTAGTTAAGGTATAACAAAACCGTTGTCCCAGTTTGTTTTCTCGGTTCAGATAATGATAGCGTGGCGGACTGGCCGCTTAACGACCGGAAGTTGTACGGCCTACATCTAGAAGGTGGTGATTTTCATAAATGGAAGCACAAATATGCCCGCGACAGCTCAGAAATACGACGGACCACCACAATTACAGCCTTATTATGTAAATTTCCACCTTGGATAATTTCTAGTTACCGATGGGTTAAAAAAAAGACCCAAGTCCAACTCTTGTGTAATGACGGAAAAGAATACGTATCTACCTCTTTTTCATCGATTGATTTGGTAATTTGGAGCTATAAGTATATTAAATTGGCCTCTACTATTCTTAACGTGGAAGTCTACCCTTAGTTAGTACCTACTGGTGGCCGCTAGTTAGGCGCTGATGTCGCTAGATAAGGTTAGAACCAAAAGTTCTAATTTTTCAAGCATCTACTGGCGCTAGGTGGCGCCACTCATGATCGCGCAACTTCTTGACATGGGTGATGTGCCTTACTTTGTTTTCGTTGACCGAAAATTTTAAGTTTGAATATTGCCAAAAGGGTCTTTTCAATTTTGACAGTTATGACGGTAATCTGACAGCAAACTAACCAAACCACGAGTACCAATTTAATGTGGAAGTCACTAGATAAGGTTAGAACCCAAAGTTCTAGTTTTTCAAGCATCTACTGGCGCTAGGTGGCGCCACTCATGATCGCGCAACTTCTTGACATGGGTGATGTGCCTTACTTTGTTTTCGTTGACAGAAAATTTTAAGTTTGAATATTGCCAAAAGGGTCTTTTCAATTTTGACAGTTATGACGGTAATCTGACAGCAAACTAACCAAACCACGAGTACCAATTTAATGTGGAAGTCACTAGATAAGGTTAGAACCCAAAGTTCTAGTTTTTCAAGCATCTACTGGCGCTAGGTGGCGCCACTCATGATCGCGCAACTTCTTGACATGGGTGATGTGCCTTACTTTGTTTTCGTTGACAGAAAATTTTAAGTTTGAATATTGCCAAAAGGGTCTTTTCAATTTTGACAGTTATGACGGTAATCTGACAGCAAACTAACCAAACCACGAGTACCAATTTAATGTGGAAGTCACTAGATAAGGTTAGAACCCAAAGTTCTAGTTTTTCAAGCATCTACTGGCGCTAGGTGGCGCCACTCATGATCGCGCAACTTCTTGACATGGGTGATGTGCCTTACTTTGTTTTCGTTGACAGAAAATTTTAAGTTTGAATATTGCCAAAAGGGTCTTTTCAATTTTGACAGTTATGACGGTAATCTGACAGCAAACTAACCAAACCACGAGTACCAATTTAATGTGGAAGTCACTAGATAAGGTTAGAACCCAAAGTTGTAGTTTTTTGAAGCATCTACTGGCGCTAGGTGGCGCCACTCATGATCGCGCAACTTCTTGACATGGGTGATGTGCTTACTTTGTTTTCGTTGACAGAAAATTTTAAGTTTGAATATTGCCAAAAGGGTCTTTTCAATTTTGACAGTTATGACGGTAATCTGACAGCAAACTAACCAAACCACGAGTACCAATTTAATGTGGAAGTCACTAGATAAGGTTAGAACCCAAAGTTGTAGTTTTTTGAAGCATCTACTGGCGCTAGGTGGCGCCACTCATGATCGCGCAACTTCTTGACATGGGTGATGTGCCTTACTTTGTTTTCGTTGACCGAAAATTTTAAGTTTGAATATTGCCAAAAGGGTCTTTTCAATTTTGACAGTTATGACGGTAATCTGACAGCAAACTAACCAAACCACGAGTACCAATTTAATGTGGAAGTCACTAGATAAGGTTAGAACCCAAAGTTGTAGTTTTTTGAAGCATCTACTGGCGCTAGGTGGCGCCACTCATGATCGCGCAACTTCTTGACATGGGTGATGTGCCTTACTTTGTTTTCGTTGACCGAAAATTTTAAGTTTGAATATTGCCAAAAGGGTCTTTTCAATTTTGACAGTTATGACGGTAATCTGACAGCAAACTAACCAAACCACGAGTACCAATTTAATGTGGAAGTCACTAGATAAGGTTAGAACCCAAAGTTCTAGTTTTTCAAGCATCTACTGGCGCTAGGTGGCGCCACTCATGATCGCGCAACTTCTTGACATGGGTGATGTGCCTTACTTTGTTTTCGTTGACAGAAAATTTTAAGTTTGAATATTGCCAAAAGGGTCTTTTCAATTTTGACAGTTATGACGGTAATCTGACAGCAAACTAACCAAACCACGCGTACCAATTTAATGTGGAAGTCACTAGATAAGGTTAGAACCCAAAGTTCTAGTTTTTCAAGCATCTACTGGCGCTAGGTGGCGCCACCCGCGCAATTTAATATCCAGATTTTACAACCAATTATTGCTCTCACTTTTGTTACTACAAAATATGATCATAATATTGTTATTCGGAGTTTTAGTATAGTATTTAATATTTACAGACAAAATCATGAATCATTATACATATTGTGAATTTAGGGAATTTTAAATTTATATGTTAACTAAGCTGATTTGTATGTATACACAAACGTCAAAAAAAAACGTCAGTGGCACTGACGTTTGTCAAAATCTGCAGTGTCGGTAATCGCAGTTCTTCGAACCACCGCGAGATGCCACCACTGTATAGCGCAATATTTGTAGTTTTATGATGAAACATGGGTGTACGGCATTCGATTTCCTACCATTGCAAAACATATTTACGGTATATGTTGGGTATCACGTTAATGCCCACGAATGTGTCTATATCGGAAAGTGGTCAACTTTTCCCCAGACTAAAATCAGACAAAAATACAGGCTTACGAAAAGTGCAAAAAATTGCTTAAGTTTGACATATTTATTCAAGGCTAAAAATTAAAATTGGGTACTTGTCAATAACTTTCCAATACTGTCTAATACTTTTTTTGTACACTAGTCAAAACGGCGTGATAATACATTTCCAACTTTTCCTAGGAAAACGAATGCTGTTATGCTGTGTATCCGAGTCCTATATCATGAGGTAGACAAAATCCACGTTTTAATTCCCTACTAATTCCTAATCTGTTAACTAGATGGTTAATTGGAAACGAATCAAATATTATTTAGCATTGTTTTTCTGCATAAAACTGCTACGATTTGATATATTAATGCGGAGTAATTATGGTCAGTATAGCGAGTCAATGGTATCGCAAAAAGCGGTTGTGATTGGTCAGGCGTATAAATATGGTACTTAAATGAGACCGGTCGGAAAAAAATGTATCGCATAATTACGCCATTAAAGTTATTAACTTATAGGTATAAACCCGTTAAATATGCGCTCGAGCCGGCTACTTTTTAGCAGTTTACTGTTTTAACAGTAAATTATTTTATGGACTGAAGCGGCCTCGGTACTTCTATTAAATTAGTAAATTCCCATTGCGATTTATTAAGAATTTACAGGAATTATTATTTTTCTCCAATAATTTGAAATAAATATTATCCAGATGTGTGACATAAAACCCGACATAAAAATAACTATTATTGTTTCAGATTGAGATCAACATATCGATAGCAGTCTTCTGGCTGTCATACACGGGGATTCTATCAGCACCGACCGAAAATCCCAAAACAAGACAGTCAAAACACCTCGGGTATTTCGATTTCGTCCAACCAGAACAACCGGAATTTGAAAATTACATAGACGAATCAGAAGACGACTTTAGCAATGACTACGATGAGAACCACTTAGGAAGAACATTGCCTATCAGAAGAAAACCAACGCCGAAACCGTTCAATTCACCAATTTACTACATAAGGTTGCCACCGCAACCTTACATGTTCGTCCCTGGGTTAGGTTATGTTTCCCAACCGGCTCAACCGAATCCCGGATCGTTTTTGAACGTACCCGTTAATTTTATCTCGAATGGAAAACCAGGAATGATTTACCAGTGGAATGGGGGTATGGGTAGTATGGGTGGTGGGTTTCCTAATGTCCAGACCAAGCCAAAACCAAAACCGAAACCTACCGATTCTCCGATACACAGGTTAAAGGGGAAATATACCTTCAATGGAAAACCCAATGATATCTACGTGTTTGGTGATACCTACAATTCGTTATATAACGAAGCCCTACAGGATTTTTATCCGTAAGATACCAAAATATACCTACCTCTGGTGAAAATAATACTTAATAAGAAGAAGACTGTTTTGAAGGGAGAAATGTGTAAATACACTTTTAATTTTTATGTTTTATGATGATTTAAGTAACTAGTGTTTACATAACTTATTTTATAATTGTAAAAAAACTGTTTTATATTATGTATAATTAGTATTGGATAATAAAAAAAAACTGTACATACATACCTTGTTTCTGGTTTGTTTTTGTGTATTCTGGATAACAGTAAACGAGCGTGTCGAATATTTAATTAATGCAAAATCGATTTATCAATCAAAATCTGATTTGTTTTCGCTCGCCATATGCTTCAAGCTACAGTTATATTACGCAATCTTGCTATTCCACTAAAAGTAAAAACGAAAAAACGAACGTTGGTTTTAACGTGGAATTTTAACTCTGGACCCTACCTAACGTCAGTTTCTCTGACAATGACATTTAATATCATGTCATGTCAGTGGCACTGACGTTTGTCAAAATCTGCAGAGTCGGTAATCGCAATTCTCCGACCCACCGCTAGATACCACCACTGTATAGCGCAATATTTGTAGTTTTATGATGAAACATGGGTTTCAAACATTCGATTTCCTACCATTGTAAAAACATATTTACGGTATATGTTGGGCATCATGTTAATACCCACGGATGTGTCTATACCGGAAAGTGGTCAACTTTTCTCCAGACCAAACTCAGACAAAAATACAGGCTTACGAAAAGTGCAAAAAAATGCCGAAGTTTGACATATTTATTCAAGACTAAAAATTAAAATTGGGTACTTGTCAATAACTTTCCAGTACTGTCTAATACTTTTTTTGTACACTAGTCAAAACGAATACATTTCCAACTTTTCTTATCTGTTAAAATACATGGCGTGATACAGTGTAAGAAAGGGCTTTTTTAGTATTTGAAACTAGCTCTGTGTATATGTCAAAATTTTCGACTTTAGTTATTGGGCATTCTAGAAATATGTCGTTAAGGCTTCCCACCTGTCCACATTCGCAATATGGACATTTTAGGATACATTTTAGGTTATCTGCTATCTGTTACTGTTGTTACGAATGTCCCGCAGGGGGCGTTTCGGGTTTGACGTTACTGTGGTAATAGCAGCAAAACACGGGTCGACAAAAATCGATTTTTTTGGATCGAAAATTGGTTTTAAGGCCGTTTTTTTGCTCAAAACTCTTTGCGAAGGGTATTTAGAGGGATCTTATCGTAAGACATGAGAGCGAGCGGCTTTTATAAGGTCGGCAGGAACGGATAAAAAATGTAAATTTTTGACGTTCATCGATCCGCTTGTCGGAATTTCTGGACGTCACGTGACATTTTCTCGAGGTTCGCCTTCACCCGAAGAGGTGCAAAAACGTGACTTTTTTTCAAAATTGACGCATTTAATTCACAATATATCGCGCAGTCCACGCGGAATTGTGTCCTTTTTTCAATTCGAGCGTCAAAAGTAATATCGAAAAGCCCAATTTTGCAGCTACTCGATCGCAAATGTCGGCGAAAATGGGCGATTCCGCTAAACGCGCCCTACACTTGAAAGTTCGTAATTAGTATAGGTAGAAGATAGAAAAAAAAAAAACAAATTTTGTTGTACGGGAACTTTTGGCGACACCTATCCGATAATCTGGGAACTAGAAAGACACAAACCGCTCAAAAATTGATTAATTCAAACGTTAGATCAATTAATAGTGATGGATTCACTTTTTAAATCTCACAAGTATAGGTACTAATATAGATTTTCAACCACAGAACCGTCCTCGCCGATACAATACGGGAAATTTTAAATCTCCCGCTTCGTCCGTTTCGAATCAACAGGTTTACCCCTAAACCCGTCACTCGCAAACATATGCGAAATTCGATCTGAAAAATCGCCAAAAATAGCAATTATGACCGCGTGAATCATAAACATAAACAAGCGGCATACAACAAAATACAACAGCATGACGGACTCGGCTAACACGGACCTGAATCCGGATTTCTTATCCATCAAACAATTCGTAAGTGTGTCAGTACATCTACAATAAATAAATTAAAACAAAACAAATAAATTAAAAGATTATTATGTACTATTGCAGGTACAATTCAAAGATATAAAACCTGAGTATAAGCTTGGTGAGCCTTTAAAATGTTCCTATGTTTTGAATAATTACCGAACGGAAGAAGGTGACAGAGTTGCAATATACAAGGTCGGATGGACAAGCGTCAAACACTATGTTGCTTTCGAATGGGCCCCCGTTGATAACGTAGACGAAAACTACGTTACCTTCAATAGTAAGTCCCCAAAATCGAATTTATAACACTATTCGTTACTCACTATTCTTTTAGAATATTCTCTAGCAAAAACAATGACCGACCTGTATCAAATATGCTATATCAGCTGTCACAATGAAACTTTTGGAGTAAGTCCTCCGTTTCAATTTGTCAAAAACAAACTTCACGCCTCGTACGATTCGTTAAAGTCGTCTTTCGACAGCGCGTTTAGTTCTAACGAGTTGGAGCGAGAAGTTGCCGAATTGAGAAGTGAAAATAGGGTTTTTCGTGAAAAGATGAAAGCGTTGATGAGTATTGTTATAAATATGCAGAGTTTTATGCATCAGCAACAGAATGAGATCGACAGTTTGAAGAATAAGGTGGAATTTGTCGCTGGGAGGTGCGTCTGTAACGAGTTGATTGGGGGTGATAAGGATTTTGACGTGGATGCAGAAGAATTACCTCCGTTTCCACCGTTTCCGGCACTTTAATGTTTTAGTATTAGAAAAATCTGTCACTGTGCAATATTTAGATTAGGAAACACACCAATCTATTACGCTTATATAATTATTAAAATACAACTTTCCTGACCTAAGACAAGTTTACTTATTATTTGGACTAGGTACCTGCTGTTTTATTGCATCTGGTTTTTGCTAATTAAATTCTTTCTCGTCATAAAATACTACTTTCTGATCTAGGACAAGTTTACTTATTATTTGGACTAGGTACCTGCAGTTTTATTGCATCTGGTTTTTGCTAATTAAATTCTTTCTAGTCATAAAATAAAACTTTCCTGACCTAGGACAAGTTTACTTATTGTTTGAACTAGGTACCTGCTGTTTTATTGCATCTGGTTTTTGCTAATTAAATTCTTTCTAGTCATAAAATAAAACTTTCCTGACCTAGGACAAGTTTACTTATTGTTTGAACTAGGTACCTGCTGTTTTATTGCATCTGGTTTTTGCTAATTAAATTCTTTCTCGTCATAAAATACTACTTTCCTGATCTAGGACAAGTTTACTTATTATTTGGACTAGGTACCTGCTGTTTTATTGTATCGGGTGTTTGTTAAGTAAATTATTTCTCCTCATAAAATCCAACCTTCCTGACCTAAGACAAGTTTACTTATTATTTGGACTAGGTACCTGCTGTTTTATTGCATCTGGTTTTTGCTAATTAAATTCTTTCTAGTCATAAAATAAAACTTTCCTGACCTAGGACAAGTTTACTTATTATTTGGACTAGGTACCTGCTGTTTTATTGCATCTGGTTTTTGGGAATTAAATTCTTCTAGTCATAAAATACAACTTTTCTGGTCTAAGACAAGTTTACTTGTTATTTGGACTAGATACCTGCTGTTTTATTGCATCTGGTTTTTGCTAATTAAATTCTTTGTAGTCATAAAATAAAACTTTCCTGACCTAGGACAAGTTTACTTATTATTTGGACTAGGTACCTGCTGTTTTATTGCATCTGGTTTTTGGGAATTAAATTCTTCTAGTCATAAAATACAACTTTTCTGGTCTAAGACAAGTTTACTTGTTATTTGGACTAGATACCTGCTGTTTTATTGCATCTGGTTTTTGCTAATTAAATTCTTTCTAGTCATAAAATAAAACTTTCCTGACCTAGGACAAGTTTACTTATTATTTGGACTAGGTACCTGCTGTTTTATTGCATCTGGTTTTTGGGAATTAAATTCTTCTAGTCATAAAATACAACTTTTCTGGTCTAAGACAAGTTTACTTGTTATTTGGACTAGATACCTGCTGTTTTATTGCATCTGGTTTTTGCTAATTAAATTCTTTCTAGTCATAAAATAAAACTTTCCTGACCTAGGACAAGTTTACTTATTATTTGGACTAGGTACCTGCTGTTTTATTGCATCTGGTTTTTGGGAATTAAATTCTTCTAGTCATAAAATACAACTTTTCTGGTCTAAGACAAGTTTACTTGTTATTTGGACTAGATACCTGCTGTTTTATTGCATCTGGTTTTTGCTAATTAAATTCTTTGTAGTCATAAAATAAAACTTTCCTGACCTAGGACAAGTTTACTTATTATTTGGACTAGGTACCTGCTGTTTTATTGCATCTGGTTTTTGGGAATTAAATTCTTCTAGTCATAAAATACAACTTTTCTGGTCTAAGACAAGTTTACTTGTTATTTGGACTAGATACCTGCTGTTTTATTGCATCTGGTTTTTGCTAATTAAATTCTTTGTAGTCATAAAATAAAACTTTCCTGACCTAGGACAAGTTTACTTATTATTTGGACTAGGTACCTGCTGTTTTATTGCATCTGGTTTTTGGGAATTAAATTCTTTTAGTCATAAAATACAACTTTTCTGGTCTAAGACAAGTTTACTTGTTATTTGGACTAGATACCTGCTGTTTTATTGCATCTGGTTTTTGCTAATTAAATTCTTTGTAGTCATAAAATAAAACTTTCCTGACCTAGGACAAGTTTACTTATTATTTGGACTAGGTACCTGCTGTTTTATTGCATCTGGTTTTTGGGAATTAAATTCTTCTAGTCATAAAATACAACTTTTCTGGTCTAAGACAAGTTTACTTGTTATTTGGACTAGATACCTGCTGTTTTATTGCATCTGGTTTTTGCTAATTAAATTCTTTGTAGTCATAAAATAAAACTTTCCTGACCTAGGACAAGTTTACTTATTATTTGGACTAGGTACCTGCTGTTTTATTGCATCTGGTTTTTGGGAATTAAATTCTTCTAGTCATAAAATACAACTTTTCTGGTCTAAGACAAGTTTACTTGTTATTTGGACTAGATACCTGCTGTTTTATTGCATCTGGTTTTTGCTAATTAAATTCTTTCTAGTCATAAAATAAAACTTTCCTGACCTAGGACAAGTTTACTTATTATTTGGACTAGGTACCTGCTGTTTTATTGCATCTGGTTTTTGGGAATTAAATTCTTCTAGTCATAAAATACAACTTTTCTGGTCTAAGACAAGTTTACTTGTTATTTGGACTAGATACCTGCTGTTTTATTGCATCTGGTTTTTGCTAATTAAATTCTTTCTAGTCATAAAATAAAACTTTCCTGACCTAGGACAAGTTTACTTATTATTTGGACTAGGTACCTGCTGTTTTATTGCATCTGGTTTTTGGGAATTAAATTCTTCTAGTCATAAAATACAACTTTTCTGGTCTAAGACAAGTTTACTTGTTATTTGGACTAGATACCTGCTGTTTTATTGCATCTGGTTTTTGCTAATTAAATTCTTTGTAGTCATAAAATAAAACTTTCCTGACCTAGGACAAGTTTACTTATTATTTGGACTAGGTACCTGCTGTTTTATTGCATCTGGTTTTTGGGAATTAAATTCTTCTAGTCATAAAATACAACTTTTCTGGTCTAAGACAAGTTTACTTGTTATTTGGACTAGATACCTGCTGTTTTATTGCATCTGGTTTTTGCTAATTAAATTCTTTGTAGTCATAAAATAAAACTTTCCTGACCTAGGACAAGTTTACTTATTATTTGGACTAGGTACCTGCTGTTTTATTGCATCTGGTTTTTGGGAATTAAATTCTTCTAGTCATAAAATACAACTTTTCTGGTCTAAGACAAGTTTACTTGTTATTTGGACTAGATACCTGCTGTTTTATTGCATCTGGTTTTTGCTAATTAAATTCTTTCTAGTCATAAAATAAAACTTTCCTGACCTAGGACAAGTTTACTTATTATTTGGACTAGGTACCTGCTGTTTTATTGCATCTGGTTTTTGGGAATTAAATTCTTCTAGTCATAAAATACAACTTTTCTGGTCTAAGACAAGTTTACTTGTTATTTGGACTAGATACCTGCTGTTTTATTGCATCTGGTTTTTGCTAATTAAATTCTTTCTAGTCATAAAATAAAACTTTCCTGACCTAGGACAAGTTTACTTATTATTTGGACTAGGTACCTGCTGTTTTATTGCATCTGGTTTTTGGGAATTAAATTCTTCTAGTCATAAAATACAACTTTTCTGGTCTAAGACAAGTTTACTTGTTATTTGGACTAGATACCTGCTGTTTTATTGCATCTGGTTTTTGCTAATTAAATTCTTTGTAGTCATAAAATAAAACTTTCCTGACCTAGGACAAGTTTACTTATTATTTGGACTAGGTACCTGCTGTTTTATTGCATCTGGTTTTTGGGAATTAAATTCTTCTAGTCATAAAATACAACTTTTCTGGTCTAAGACAAGTTTACTTGTTATTTGGACTAGATACCTGCTGTTTTATTGCATCTGGTTTTTGCTAATTAAATTCTTTGTAGTCATAAAATAAAACTTTCCTGACCTAGGACAAGTTTACTTATTATTTGGACTAGGTACCTGCTGTTTTATTGCATCTGGTTTTTGGGAATTAAATTCTTCTAGTCATAAAATACAACTTTTCTGGTCTAAGACAAGTTTACTTGTTATTTGGACTAGATACCTGCTGTTTTATTGCATCTGGTTTTTGCTAATTAAATTCTTTCTAGTCATAAAATAAAACTTTCCTGACCTAGGACAAGTTTACTTATTATTTGGACTAGGTACCTGCTGTTTTATTGCATCTGGTTTTTGGGAATTAAATTCTTCTAGTCATAAAATACAACTTTTCTGGTCTAAGACAAGTTTACTTGTTATTTGGACTAGATACCTGCTGTTTTATTGCATCTGGTTTTTGCTAATTAAATTCTTTCTAGTCATAAAATAAAACTTTCCTGACCTAGGACAAGTTTACTTATTATTTGGACTAGGTACCTGCTGTTTTATTGCATCTGGTTTTTGGGAATTAAATTCTTCTAGTCATAAAATACAACTTTTCTGGTCTAAGACAAGTTTACTTGTTATTTGGACTAGATACCTGCTGTTTTATTGCATCTGGTTTTTGCTAATTAAATTCTTTGTAGTCATAAAATAAAACTTTCCTGACCTAGGACAAGTTTACTTATTATTTGGACTAGGTACCTGCTGTTTTATTGCATCTGGTTTTTGGGAATTAAATTCTTCTAGTCATAAAATACAACTTTTCTGGTCTAAGACAAGTTTACTTGTTATTTGGACTAGATACCTGCTGTTTTATTGCATCTGGTTTTTGCTAATTAAATTCTTTGTAGTCATAAAATAAAACTTTCCTGACCTAGGACAAGTTTACTTATTATTTGGACTAGGTACCTGCTGTTTTATTGCATCTGGTTTTTGGGAATTAAATTCTTTTAGTCATAAAATACAACTTTTCTGGTCTAAGACAAGTTTACTTGTTATTTGGACTAGATACCTGCTGTTTTATTGCATCTGGTTTTTGCTAATTAAATTCTTTGTAGTCATAAAATAAAACTTTCCTGACCTAGGACAAGTTTACTTATTATTTGGACTAGGTACCTGCTGTTTTATTGCATCTGGTTTTTGGGAATTAAATTCTTCTAGTCATAAAATACAACTTTTCTGGTCTAAGACAAGTTTACTTGTTATTTGGACTAGATACCTGCTGTTTTATTGCATCTGGTTTTTGCTAATTAAATTCTTTGTAGTCATAAAATAAAACTTTCCTGACCTAGGACAAGTTTACTTATTATTTGGACTAGGTACCTGCTGTTTTATTGCATCTGGTTTTTGGGAATTAAATTCTTCTAGTCATAAAATACAACTTTTCTGGTCTAAGACAAGTTTACTTGTTATTTGGACTAGATACCTGCTGTTTTATTGCATCTGGTTTTTGCTAATTAAATTCTTTGTAGTCATAAAATAAAACTTTCCTGACCTAGGACAAGTTTACTTATTATTTGGACTAGGTACCTGCTGTTTTATTGCATCTGGTTTTTGGGAATTAAATTCTTCTAGTCATAAAATACAACTTTTCTGGTCTAAGACAAGTTTACTTGTTATTTGGACTAGATACCTGCTGTTTTATTGCATCTGGTTTTTGCTAATTAAATTCTTTGTAGTCATAAAATAAAACTTTCCTGACCTAGGACAAGTTTACTTATTATTTGGACTAGGTACCTGCTGTTTTATTGCATCTGGTTTTTGGGAATTAAATTCTTTTAGTCATAAAATACAACTTTTCTGGTCTAAGACAAGTTTACTTGTTATTTGGACTAGATACCTGCTGTTTTATTGCATCTGGTTTTTGCTAATTAAATTCTTTGTAGTCATAAAATAAAACTTTCCTGACCTAGGACAAGTTTACTTATTATTTGGACTAGGTACCTGCTGTTTTATTGCATCTGGTTTTTGGGAATTAAATTCTTCTAGTCATAAAATACAACTTTTCTGGTCTAAGACAAGTTTACTTGTTATTTGGACTAGATACCTGCTGTTTTATTGCATCTGGTTTTTGCTAATTAAATTCTTTGTAGTCATAAAATAAAACTTTCCTGACCTAGGACAAGTTTACTTATTATTTGGACTAGGTACCTGCTGTTTTATTGCATCTGGTTTTTGGGAATTAAATTCTTCTAGTCATAAAATACAACTTTTCTGGTCTAAGACAAGTTTACTTGTTATTTGGACTAGATACCTGCTGTTTTATTGCATCTGGTTTTTGCTAATTAAATTCTTTCTAGTCATAAAATAAAACTTTCCTGACCTAGGACAAGTTTACTTATTATTTGGACTAGGTACCTGCTGTTTTATTGCATCTGGTTTTTGGGAATTAAATTCTTCTAGTCATAAAATACAACTTTTCTGGTCTAAGACAAGTTTACTTGTTATTTGGACTAGATACCTGCTGTTTTATTGCATCTGGTTTTTGCTAATTAAATTCTTTCTAGTCATAAAATAAAACTTTCCTGACCTAGGACAAGTTTACTTATTATTTGGACTAGGTACCTGCTGTTTTATTGCATCTGGTTTTTGGGAATTAAATTCTTCTAGTCATAAAATACAACTTTTCTGGTCTAAGACAAGTTTACTTGTTATTTGGACTAGATACCTGCTGTTTTATTGCATCTGGTTTTTGCTAATTAAATTCTTTGTAGTCATAAAATAAAACTTTCCTGACCTAGGACAAGTTTACTTATTATTTGGACTAGGTACCTGCTGTTTTATTGCATCTGGTTTTTGGGAATTAAATTCTTCTAGTCATAAAATACAACTTTTCTGGTCTAAGACAAGTTTACTTGTTATTTGGACTAGATACCTGCTGTTTTATTGCATCTGGTTTTTGCTAATTAAATTCTTTGTAGTCATAAAATAAAACTTTCCTGACCTAGGACAAGTTTACTTATTATTTGGACTAGGTACCTGCTGTTTTATTGCATCTGGTTTTTGGGAATTAAATTCTTCTAGTCATAAAATACAACTTTTCTGGTCTAAGACAAGTTTACTTGTTATTTGGACTAGATACCTGCTGTTTTATTGCATCTGGTTTTTGCTAATTAAATTCTTTCTAGTCATAAAATAAAACTTTCCTGACCTAGGACAAGTTTACTTATTATTTGGACTAGGTACCTGCTGTTTTATTGCATCTGGTTTTTGGGAATTAAATTCTTCTAGTCATAAAATACAACTTTTCTGGTCTAAGACAAGTTTACTTGTTATTTGGACTAGATACCTGCTGTTTTATTGCATCTGGTTTTTGCTAATTAAATTCTTTCTAGTCATAAAATAAAACTTTCCTGACCTAGGACAAGTTTACTTATTATTTGGACTAGGTACCTGCTGTTTTATTGCATCTGGTTTTTGGGAATTAAATTCTTCTAGTCATAAAATACAACTTTTCTGGTCTAAGACAAGTTTACTTGTTATTTGGACTAGATACCTGCTGTTTTATTGCATCTGGTTTTTGCTAATTAAATTCTTTGTAGTCATAAAATAAAACTTTCCTGACCTAGGACAAGTTTACTTATTATTTGGACTAGGTACCTGCTGTTTTATTGCATCTGGTTTTTGGGAATTAAATTCTTCTAGTCATAAAATACAACTTTTCTGGTCTAAGACAAGTTTACTTGTTATTTGGACTAGATACCTGCTGTTTTATTGCATCTGGTTTTTGCTAATTAAATTCTTTGTAGTCATAAAATAAAACTTTCCTGACCTAGGACAAGTTTACTTATTATTTGGACTAGGTACCTGCTGTTTTATTGCATCTGGTTTTTGGGAATTAAATTCTTTTAGTCATAAAATACAACTTTTCTGGTCTAAGACAAGTTTACTTGTTATTTGGACTAGATACCTGCTGTTTTATTGCATCTGGTTTTTGCTAATTAAATTCTTTGTAGTCATAAAATAAAACTTTCCTGACCTAGGACAAGTTTACTTATTATTTGGACTAGGTACCTGCTGTTTTATTGCATCTGGTTTTTGGGAATTAAATTCTTCTAGTCATAAAATACAACTTTTCTGGTCTAAGACAAGTTTACTTGTTATTTGGACTAGATACCTGCTGTTTTATTGCATCTGGTTTTTGCTAATTAAATTCTTTGTAGTCATAAAATAAAACTTTCCTGACCTAGGACAAGTTTACTTATTATTTGGACTAGGTACCTGCTGTTTTATTGCATCTGGTTTTTGGGAATTAAATTCTTCTAGTCATAAAATACAACTTTTCTGGTCTAAGACAAGTTTACTTGTTATTTGGACTAGATACCTGCTGTTTTATTGCATCTGGTTTTTGCTAATTAAATTCTTTCTAGTCATAAAATAAAACTTTCCTGACCTAGGACAAGTTTACTTATTATTTGGACTAGGTACCTGCTGTTTTATTGCATCTGGTTTTTGGGAATTAAATTCTTCTAGTCATAAAATACAACTTTTCTGGTCTAAGACAAGTTTACTTGTTATTTGGACTAGATACCTGCTGTTTTATTGCATCTGGTTTTTGCTAATTAAATTCTTTCTAGTCATAAAATAAAACTTTCCTGACCTAGGACAAGTTTACTTATTATTTGGACTAGGTACCTGCTGTTTTATTGCATCTGGTTTTTGGGAATTAAATTCTTCTAGTCATAAAATACAACTTTTCTGGTCTAAGACAAGTTTACTTGTTATTTGGACTAGATACCTGCTGTTTTATTGCATCTGGTTTTTGCTAATTAAATTCTTTGTAGTCATAAAATAAAACTTTCCTGACCTAGGACAAGTTTACTTATTATTTGGACTAGGTACCTGCTGTTTTATTGCATCTGGTTTTTGGGAATTAAATTCTTCTAGTCATAAAATACAACTTTTCTGGTCTAAGACAAGTTTACTTGTTATTTGGACTAGATACCTGCTGTTTTATTGCATCTGGTTTTTGCTAATTAAATTCTTTGTAGTCATAAAATAAAACTTTCCTGACCTAGGACAAGTTTACTTATTATTTGGACTAGGTACCTGCTGTTTTATTGCATCTGGTTTTTGGGAATTAAATTCTTTTAGTCATAAAATACAACTTTTCTGGTCTAAGACAAGTTTACTTGTTATTTGGACTAGATACCTGCTGTTTTATTGCATCTGGTTTTTGCTAATTAAATTCTTTGTAGTCATAAAATAAAACTTTCCTGACCTAGGACAAGTTTACTTATTATTTGGACTAGGTACCTGCTGTTTTATTGCATCTGGTTTTTGGGAATTAAATTCTTTTAGTCATAAAATACAACTTTTCTGGTCTAAGACAAGTTTACTTGTTATTTGGACTAGATACCTGCTGTTTTATTGCATCTGGTTTTTGCTAATTAAATTCTTTGTAGTCATAAAATAAAACTTTCCTGACCTAGGACAAGTTTACTTATTATTTGGACTAGGTACCTGCTGTTTTATTGCATCTGGTTTTTGGGAATTAAATTCTTCTAGTCATAAAATACAACTTTTCTGGTCTAAGACAAGTTTACTTGTTATTTGGACTAGATACCTGCTGTTTTATTGCATCTGGTTTTTGCTAATTAAATTCTTTGTAGTCATAAAATAAAACTTTCCTGACCTAGGACAAGTTTACTTATTATTTGGACTAGGTACCTGCTGTTTTATTGCATCTGGTTTTTGGGAATTAAATTCTTCTAGTCATAAAATACAACTTTTCTGGTCTAAGACAAGTTTACTTGTTATTTGGACTAGATACCTGCTGTTTTATTGCATCTGGTTTTTGCTAATTAAATTCTTTCTAGTCATAAAATAAAACTTTCCTGACCTAGGACAAGTTTACTTATTATTTGGACTAGGTACCTGCTGTTTTATTGCATCTGGTTTTTGGGAATTAAATTCTTCTAGTCATAAAATACAACTTTTCTGGTCTAAGACAAGTTTACTTGTTATTTGGACTAGATACCTGCTGTTTTATTGCATCTGGTTTTTGCTAATTAAATTCTTTCTAGTCATAAAATAAAACTTTCCTGACCTAGGACAAGTTTACTTATTATTTGGACTAGGTACCTGCTGTTTTATTGCATCTGGTTTTTGGGAATTAAATTCTTCTAGTCATAAAATACAACTTTTCTGGTCTAAGACAAGTTTACTTGTTATTTGGACTAGATACCTGCTGTTTTATTGCATCTGGTTTTTGCTAATTAAATTCTTTGTAGTCATAAAATAAAACTTTCCTGACCTAGGACAAGTTTACTTATTATTTGGACTAGGTACCTGCTGTTTTATTGCATCTGGTTTTTGGGAATTAAATTCTTCTAGTCATAAAATACAACTTTTCTGGTCTAAGACAAGTTTACTTGTTATTTGGACTAGATACCTGCTGTTTTATTGCATCTGGTTTTTGCTAATTAAATTCTTTGTAGTCATAAAATAAAACTTTCCTGACCTAGGACAAGTTTACTTATTATTTGGACTAGGTACCTGCTGTTTTATTGCATCTGGTTTTTTGGGAATTAAATTCTTTCTAGTCTCAAAATCCAACTTTCCTGACCTAAAACAAGTTTACTTATTATTTGGACTGGGTACCTGCTGTTTTATTGTATCTGGTGTTTGTTAATTAAATTCTTTCTCCTCATAAAATACAACTTTCCTGACCTAAGACAAGTTTACTTATTATTTGGACTAGGTACCTGCTGTTTTATTGCATCTGATTTTTGGGAATTAAATTCTTCTGGTCATAAAATACAACTTTTCTGGTCTAAGACAAGTTTACTTGTTATTTGGACTAGATACCTGCTGTTTTATTGCATCTGGTTTTTGGGAATTAAATTCTTTCTCGTCATAAAATACTACTTTCCTGACCTAGGACAAGTTTACTTATTATTTGGACTAGGTACCTGCTGTTTTATTGTAATCTGGTGTTTGTTAATTAAATTCTTTCTCCTCATAAAATACAACTCTCCTGACCTAAGACAAGTTTACTTGTTATTTGGACTAGGTACCTGCTGTTATATTGCATCTGGTTTTTGCTAATTAAATTCTTTCTAGTCATAAAATAAAACTTTCCTGACCTAAGACAAGTTTATTATTTGGACTAGGACTTTGGACTAAAACAACAGATAGTTTTATTGCATCTGGTTTTTGCAAATTAAAAAGTCTGATATTTTCAACATTGTGACATTACCTAAAGCCAAATGATAACAGCTTTACAACAGAACTGCAAAATTCAATACAGCTAAACAACGGAACGATAAATAACACAAAAATGAAACAAAGAAATCCGGCAATGTTTTCTTTATTTCCTAATTAATTCTCGTCATTTTCTCAACTCAAAATTATCATAATAATTTTATCAGATAACAAGATCTAATAACACAATTACATCATACTTAATTTTCTTCATACATTACGAAAGATTACACAGCAATTACAAAATAAAACACAACACTGCTTATTTAAATCGTAGAGCCTAAGATAGAGGTGGACAAAACTTATAAAATCAAAAATTAATACACAATTAGAACTCCCTCCTGTGGTACTTGTCCGGATCGAAATACGACGTGACAACGACGCGGTTGCTGAATTTACGACCCGTCAAAGTCTGCTGCGCCTTCTGGCAGTCCAGCACCGAATTAAACTCGACAAACACCTAAAATATCAAAGGAAATAAGCGACAATTCGAGAAAACCTAACCGAAACGGGACACTTACCTTTCCGCAACCCGGAACGTCCACATTTTCTATCGGACGAGGTATTTCTATACTCCTCACCACTCCGTATTTATTACACTCTTCCTTGATATCCTCCAAGATATCCTCGTATTCTTCCTCATCTTTAAGTTCATCTGGTGTCACCTAAAAATAATTTTTTTTTGTAAAATTGTGATTGAATGAAGTTCTAAAATAAAAAAAAAAGTTACCATATTCAGTAAACATAAAACCTCCGTTGGTGGACCGGAAGCACCGACCAAACTCAATCCAGGTACCTGGATCTGGACGCTGGGTACGATTGTGGTATTTTTAGCTCCGACAGAAGCCCTTTGGACGATTAATTTCTTGTCGCCGAGTTGCATACCGTTCAATCCAGCGATAGCCTATTAAAAATCAAAATAACAAACAAAAAAAAAGTGAAAAAATTAAATACCTGATCTGTCATGGTGATGTCGATGTATTCGGCAAAGGCGTAACCCTTGCTGAGTCCGGTAGCGGAATCTTTGACCAAATTGAAAGCTCGCAGTTGTCCGAATGACATAAGCAACTCTTTAACCTAAAATGCACGGTCGAGGAGTCAATTCTTGGGATTCCTGAGGACCCCATAGTTCAAATTCGATTGTTATTGCAATGTTAAGTGCGGTCGATCGAATTCGAACTTTAGTTGCAGATTTTGTACGGTGAATTTTCAGATTTGTGACGAAAAATTATATAAATCCGAAAATATAGCGTACGAAAAGATAAGATGAGATTAAAATTAGTGAGTGAATATCGTACGATTTTCTTCTATTGTTTATAATTTCTGTTTTTTTTTTTATCTTTCAATCAACTTGCAGACTTTCCTGGCACAGTAAAAAAGGTGCTTGCGCATCGCGTATCGCTCTTTATTGTTTAATTTTTAAATTAAAACTTGCCTGCAGTTCCACAGTGCACGTCAGTTTTTTTGGTTTGTTCATATAAGGGCGACCCATACCCTAGCTATTGGGCAAAGAAGCAAAGGCATCAATAATTGTGTCAAACAAAAATATTTATATTTCATAAATAATCAGTAAAATATTGCCCAGCGTGCTGCAGTTCGAACAAAAATACACCATTTGTAACTCTACCAAGCTAAAATATTACAAAACAACAAAATTTTTTGATAAAATTACAAATGTTTTAGATTCGAACTGTAACATGCTTTTGCATTTGCGAGGTTGTTCGATAAAACAAAACCCAAGGGGTCTTGAGTCAAGGAACAACCTCCTGAAAGAAAAAAAAAAACCTGAAAAGATGCACTGCCGTAATTTCAAATTTAACCTGCAAAAATCTAATACGTCTGCAAAACCTGAAAACACCTGAAATTGACCTGAAAGAGGATGCAACCCTTTCACTGTACGCCATAATAATAATAACGTCTTTATTCACTGAAAAGTCGATAAAAAAAATCTCTGAAAGAGAGGAGCGTATAATATCGTACGTTGCCTGAAAGAAACCTGAAAGTACGCGATTCGCCAAAAAAAAAAATAAAACCTGAAAAGCGCCCTGAAAAATCTGAAACTTTTTGCGCTGATTTTTTTTTTACTGTGCTGCCGTTTGCTGTACGTTGCCAATGCTATGCTAAGAGAAAGGAAAGGGCGGGAAATTTGAATTTTTCCCCAATTAAGCTGTAATACCTGATCTTCGTTCAAATAATTAGGCAAACCGCCGATAAATATTTTATGAGGCGAGTCCGGAACAACGGTGCTTATCACTCCCGCCGGCACTGTTATCGCGCTCTCCGCCATTCCGGGCATAGGTTGGTAATCATGCGGACGACGAATCTTCAAACTCTGACCTATAAATAAACATCAACATCAAATTTTTATTATTCGATCATCCGTTTTGACGTACCTTTAAAGTTAATGCCATCAAATGCCATGGCCTGTGTTGTTTCATCGATGGACCTAAACTCTAAGAAAGCGAAATTCTTATCCAAATTAATTTGACAGGCGAGGACGGGATTCCCGGCCGCTTGCGCCAATCCGCTGAGATGCATCTGTTGATTGAAAAATTCCATCATCTCTTCTTCCGTGACTCCAAAGGGAATATTTCCGACGTACAACCGTCTGGCCTGCCTGGTAATTGTCGAACCGACGACGGGTACGGCGGCTTGCGGCGTATCGGCCACGATATTTGCGGGAATTTGTCCTGCCGCTTGCATAGCTTTATACTGCAAGGGGGTGATGTGCTCAAAACCAGGTGGAGGCACATCCCAGTATAAGGACGGTTTCCTCCGTCTTGAAGAAGACGACTTATGACGAGATCTACAATAATATCAAATATTAAACCCGTAAAGATTTTTAGTTTCGATTAAACGTACCCTGAACGACTTCTTCGTCTTTCTCTGCGATCGCGGCTCCTGGATCTAGATCTACGTCTGTGTTCTCTAGATCTTGATCGCCTTCGACGGTCAGTTCTATCTTCGCGGTCTATACAAGCCGGTATAAGCAATAATAGATGATAGAAATCGATATTTACCTTTGTTTTCTTCGCCCATCGTCCTCTAGAATTCACGTCACGCACCTATAGTAAACCAAAAACTCGTTTATTACCTGAAATAGATCGTGTATAGCACTAATTTACAATTAAAACGCCACTCGCTCGACTAGCTTCCAATTATGACATGTAATGGCTGAAATATCGGTAATATAGGTTCGTGAGATTATCGGCAAAACTGTTTAACGCCATCTATATGACACTTAGAGTGAACCTTCGAGCTGCTAACTTCAGAGCAAAGAAAATACACAGAGTGTTTTGATTGTATACATTGAGCTGTCAGCATTTCTAGGTTATGTTATATAATTCCGAAAATGTGCGAGTAGAATTACCTCACAGAAAATGACTACAGAGAAGAATATGTATATTTCATCGTTATTTGTAAGTCTTTATTTTAGTTAAGTTTTTATTTGAATGTTGTATTTTTGTAGGGTGGGGGTCTAGCTGGATTTGTTGTCGATACTGTATTATTTCCTTTGGATACCATCAAAACAAGACTGCAGTCGGAACAAGGTTTTCGCAGAGCCGGTGGTTTTCGGGGAATTTATAAAGGTATCGGACCGCAAGTCATAGCAAGCGCACCACAAGGTAAGCGTTTACATTCTTAATAAACAAAAAAATTCATTGCGCATTTTCAGCGGCTATATTTTTTTGCGCGTACGAAACTTCCAAGCATTTTGCATCACCGTTGGTACCACAAGAAGCTTTGCCTCTTGTACATATGACTTCAGCATGCATAGGTGAAGTTGTAGGTAGTTGTTATAATTTCCAAATTATTTTCTCATCATTTTTATTCGCAGGTTGCTTGTTTTGTCCGTGTTCCCATGGAAGTGGTCAAGCAAAGGAGACAAACTTGTGGTGGGAATTTGACTTCTATGAGCATCATGCTTGACGCTCTTAGATCTGAAGGTGTTATCAAGGTAGATAAAACTTTGTTACATGTCGGAATTCTAGGGTAATATTTTAGGGTTTATATAGAGGTTTTGGCTCAACAATAGTTCGGGAAGTTCCATTTTCTGTGATTCAATTCCCTATATTGGAATATTTAAAGAAAACATACCGCATGCGGTACAAAGATAATCAAATGTTGAATTCCTTTGAAGTAGCTTCTTGTGGAGCAATCGCAGGTGAAATAAGCAATGGAAAGGATTTAAAAAACATGTTCTTGTCTTCTTGCTGACTTACATTTCAGGAGGAATATCTGCTGCAGTCACAACACCTTTAGATGTTGTTAAAACTAGGATTATGCTTGCGGATAAGTCGCTAGCAGCTACAGGAACATTAACGATAACTAATATGGTAAAAATAATTTATAGTGAGAAAGGCTTCAATGGGTATGTTATAGATTGAACTGAATTAGAAAGTTTAATTTAACTAATTAATATTCTAATAAAATGTTTCAGATTATTTGCAGGATTTGTGCCAAGAGTAATGTGGATAACGCTAGGTGGTTATATCTTCTTTGGAATGTACGATTTCGGAAAGAAATTCTGTAATAACTACATATTACGAGAGCCTTTAGATTTAGATAATGTATGACCAAAGATGTAGTAGACAAATAAGACTAAAATAAAGTGTTTTTGTTATAAATTACATTTATTTCACGTAATATATTATATACAAAATAACAATATGTTTGAGACATATGATAAATATTTCTAAAGGATGGTATTTAAAATTTAATCTGTTTGAATTGTTACAATACAAAAATAAATACTTTGTATTAGGAATATCGGTGGGGTGGGTAGTTACATAATTCTCATTAATATTTACAATACTTAAAAATATACTTATATTAAAAATAAATGCTTCAAAAAGCAGGGTAAAATTACACAATACAAGTAGATAAAGTTTTCTTAACGGCGTCCCTTGCATACGGTATGTAGGATATTGAGTACCATGTCATTGCTATGGATTGTATTATAATAAATAATAAAGCTAATCCAGCTTTGTGCAACTAAAACACAAAGAATTACTTATTAATAAAGAAAAATAATTTCCATTAAATATTCTTACCCATAAGGCAGACATTAATGTCAGTCCAATAGACAGCAAAACAATAATTGTCGCAATAGCTCTGGTTTCTGCGAACATCCTTTTCAGTTGATTTAACGGACCCATAAGGAAACAAGTGCTTAGCAGAGATGTTATGTTGCCCAAAGTATATAGAACGGCAAAGATAGTGAGCCCTCTATGGAAGAAAAGTGCAAACGATCCCAAAAGTGACAATAAAATACCAATAATGAAACAGATTAGGAATCCTTTAATTCTGGTAGACCAACTAAACGTTGTGGCATCGCTAAACTAAAATTGAAAAAATTTCAGTAATAAATATAATTGCATATATATATTGCATTTGGTAGACGTACCTGTGACATGATTCCACTCTCTTCATCGGGAGATCCATCGTCGCCACTTAAGAACCGTTTTAGCTTGTCCATCGTAATTTATACTAAATTTTGGTTACCTGAAAATAATCCGAAAGTATTTATCTACCTGGGCTAATGTTAGTTTATCCATTTTATCAATTAACCATACATGTAGACATGATAATATGAAAGGTTATCTATGATTGTAAAATTGCCATGACTCATTAGTGCTTTGGCGTTTCAACTTACCTAGATCAACTGGGAAGATATTATGCTTGAACGAACTTGAAAATGTTTAGAATTACATTGAATTTAAAAGAAACAACAGGTATGCAACAGGTTATGACAACTCAGACAATACGTTGACAAAACAACCCACTGAACGGTATTTGTACGAACAGTTGCATAAAATTAGGCGACATCGACGCTTTATGGTGTATATATACTATAATTTTATGATATACACTGTATATCATTCCATGTGAAATTAGATTTTTCGACTAAATCGTTGGCACAATGAAGTGCCTAAACACTTTTGCAATTATTTAATTTAATCAAGCCAGAGCCATCTCTGGACGCTACCTAACGTCAGTTTCAGTGACAGAATTACATTTGTCATACTGACATTTAATGTCATGTAATGTCAGTGGCACTGACATCTGACAATTTGCAATACAGCGACGACGGCTGTGGATTCTGTCAAACTGCGTCTGTAAAAGCTTATAACCCCTAAACCGGTCATCCCATTGATCTGAAAATTGGTACCCATATTTAAAGTCACTGGATAGTGAGCTGATTTCAATTTGGCCAAAATCGGATAAATCCCTTAGAAGACGCTTGTGACATTTGCCACTTCCGGATGTCAGATTGTCACCAAAAACAATCCAGTTCCTCCCCCGGTAATTCTAAATATGTATACCAAATTTCAGCCCGATCCGTGCCACTGACATGACATGACATTAAATGTCACTATGACAGATGTCATTATGTCATAGAAACTGACGTTAGTTAGGGTCCAGATTGGCTGTGGTTTTACAAAATTGAATAATTTCGAAAGTGTTTATAATTAACTGTTTTTTTTTGCAAAAATGGGTTATTTTTGCAAAAAAACAGTTAATTTTTGTTGATGACCCGTTTTTTCTGCATCTGAGTGTAGATATTTCATTCTACCAACGATATAGTCGGAAAGTATGGTAAGGGTCACCCCAGATATTTGAAGATATGTGTTTTGACCATTTTCCATGGTAACCCCACTGTTATTTGAATTAGACGATTTTAGGTATCAAAATTAATTTCGGTAGGATTTTCACAAACAAATCAGGAATTTTATCGAGAAATATTTTTGTAAAAGTTACCAATACGTGAAGTGTATGCTTTGCGCGCTGTGTTGGTTGGAATTGAACGTGTTTTTTTGGTGTGCCGGATGTGTGCTTATATATATGCTTCGCGTTCGCAGGTAAATTTTTTTATGCATTTCATATGTTGTTAGATATTCGGTTCAGTTAGCGACAAGCGTTGTAAGCGGTGTAATGTGGGTACGTATTTAACCATATTTTTCAACAATATTAATATAATAATAACATATCTCTTGTAGCTAAGTTCGATCAGCGCAATAACTATGTGTTTTCTGATCATAGAAGCTGCGATAGAAGTTTGAAGCAAGGAATAAAACGTATGTAAGTAATACTAAATTATTATTGTCTTACGCATCAAATTATTATCGGCTAGTCAAACCGAATTATTCAACTTTGCGAAATAGTAAGAACCGACAAAAGCTAGATGTATTAGTCTCGTAACTAAGCAACGACAATACCTGTTTACCACAACCGAGCTAATTTGCATTTTTCGGCCATCTTGCCAAACATTTTCTGCGCGTCTGTGTTGTTTTTTTTATTTTGACAGAATTTCACGGCGTACGCGTGTGTTGCATACAGATACACCAGCAAATATTCGCAACAGGTGATTTGTGATATTTTGAGTTGTGTTTTAAGTGATTTTGACGTAACCTGTTACCCCGTGTGTATAAAAATCATGTTCCGTACACATTTCAGCGCCATTAATCAAATTTTGTTGAGTAATAACTGGTACTTGTAATGCTTGGATCATAATAACCATTATGGATGAATATTTGGTTATATTTGGTTATATTATTGTTGCAGATGGACAACAACGGTGATGTAGTGAAGTGTTGGACATTTAGTTGTGCGCGTTTTTAAATCTTGCGTGTGTAGTGTTGAATGGCAGCCGTAGATGCCCAAGGGAGAAGAAGGACTGACTTGGAGGAGGATTTTACCGGAGTGGTAGCTTCCAGGGACGAAGACATCTAAAGGTAGGTTCAAGGAGATGTCATCCTTCGTTGGAGGGGAAGAAGACGAAATAAGGTAGGATTTTTGGACTTGTCTAGGTTCGCGGCGCGTTATCGGTCTTTTTGACTCTCTACGGAGTTCTGTAGAGTCGTCAAAAGCAGTGGTAGTGCTAATCATCTGACCTTGATTGGTGGTATTATTGAAAAATTCCGGTAAGTGGGTATTTCTTTGTAATTCTTGCGATACCTGGCAGAAACGAGCGAGAGGGACGAAGATGTCGCTGCAGGTTAGCGGGGTGGTGGTTTGGGATCTTCCCCCTTGCTCGTTTCTGCTTCCAAAAAGTTAAAATCTGTGTGTTTTTTGTTTCAGATGGACGAGGAGTGAGTTTCATTTTTCCAATAGGCGCTACAAAAGTTTAATGTTTATAAGTATAATTAATATATATTTTTTTTTTAGTTTTAGGAGCACGTTGGAGGTGATTTAAGCCCCCCACTCCCCATTGTTTATACTCTTTATCCATGGATTAACTGCAATGATCAGGGTTATGGTTTTTTTTAAGTAAGTAACTTTGTAGATGAATGAAGTAGTTACTATTTTAACAACACTGAGTTTATACGTTTCTTGTTGCAGATTAGGAAGGAAGAACCTAACCGATCTAGGAGTCACAAAACTGACGTTTTCCAATGCCAGACGCACAGGTAATAGATGCCTTTTATAATGCCTTATTTGTATGATAAATTTGTATGCAAATCTTATGATGTTTGATTACAATAATGCAGTGGAATGCAGTGAATATCGCTAAGTAAAACATAATTAATTACTTATACAATCGTTTATTATGTGCTATTATTATAATTATTAGTAAAATTATAATTGCTACCAACATTATTTCTAGCATAGTTATAATTATTGCTATAATCAGAGGGTACTCTAGGAACAAATTCATTAAAACGTCTATAATTTTGGTAATTATTAGGTACGCTTCCGGTATTATAATCATTGAAATTTTGTCTATACGCAGGCTGTTTGGAATATCGATCATAATTATAACCGTTTCCATATTGTGGAGAATATTGCTGTATTTGGTTATGTGGTTTATAATCGTTATTTGGCTGCAACCACCAAATTAAAAATATAGTTAAACCCGAAACTAATAAAACTATTAAAGCTGGAATCAAAAAATTCTTTAGGAACGGCGACTTTTGTAATTGACCTATAAAATAATTAAAAAATGATGCCAACTTTAAAATAAACATTGGTATTACCCCTAATAAACCGAAATTGTTTATACTTTTTATTCCACTATATTGATTTGAATAAATTTCGGAATTGTAACCATTACCATAATTATTATTGTTATAACTATCAAAATTTCCAAATAAATCAATACCGAATATAGATTTTAAATCAAATAATTTCCTGATAACTTTAGGAACAACAATTTGAATTTTATCCACGATTTTGTTTAGAATTTTGTCGAAAAGTTTATCGAAAACGCTTAATTTTTTAAATCGTTTCTTGTCGAAGGTATATAACGATGTCCTCTTGTTATCAATGCTTTGATTATCTTCTTCTGAAGCATCGTCTGAAAAAAAGAATTATTTATTACTGCCACATTCGATAAATTAAACCGAATACCTAACTCGTTCTCGCGCCTCAAACTTATGGAATTATCTATATTTTGTGTGTCATCGTAGTATTCTTGGTTTTCAATTTCTTCTTTTAGTATCTTATTCAAGAGATCTTCTACGTTTTCGTCTGTTGATCGTTTGTGTTTCGTTTTAACGTCACTTTTGGGCTCTAAAAGAAAAAAAATATAAGCACTGCAGACTTAAATCTTGTTAAAAATACATACGGTTTAAAGTAGATGATTTTGATTCCTTCCTTTTCCCTTCATTCGTGCTGGATCGATAATTCGGATTTTGATTTGCTATGACTGGACTGTTTGGACTGGCATACGCTTGATTCTGGTCAATTTTCGGCAACCCATTTGTTTGGAAACTATCTTGTTGAAACACTTGGTTCAAATAATCCGAATTACCATTTTGATTCTTGTTAACATCAAAATTACTCAAAACATTCTTCAAATCTGTAACTTGCTGATTCAAATTATACAACGTGGATTTGTCGTCGACCCTTTGGACATGGCCAGGACTGCTTAGTTCGTTGATAACATTCTGTAAGCCATCGATTTGGTATTTTAAGTTTTCCTGCAAACCGTCATTATATTGCGATCGATCCGTTTGATATTCTGCCGGATAAGGCCCAGTAAATGTTGGTTGGTTCGGAAAAAGTTGATTGCTGGTACTTTGAAAAAGCTGTGGTTCGAAGTTATACCGGAATTGGTCGAAGTTATTTTGTTGGATATTGTTTGGAATTCCATAATTCGGATTAATGTTTGGATTGACATCGAGTTGCCCAAAGTATGGGTAGTTATTTGGGTGCTGATGGATTCCTTCGTTAATTCGTTGAGCATGTTTGCAGTTAAATAAGTTATACAGTGGTTGAGGTTGTTGATAATGGGTTTGTTGCTTCATTACATCAAATAATTTCTTTCGTAAGCTATCAACTTGGATCTTATTTGGTTGTTTGGCAACAACCGGTTTTCCTTGCGCCAATAACTTCTTCAAAACATCGCCAATTTTCCGTTCTTCAAAATCTTCATCCTTAGGCTTCAACTGGTCGATTTCGTCCTTCAAGAAACTCAATTTTTCCTCAACATCGTCGTCTATCTCCAAATTTCGTCCAGACAGATCCGGTTTATCTTCAATTGCTTTGAGTAGCTTCATCACGACATCCTTCTGTTTTTTCTTCTTCTTTGCATCGTCTATCAATTTTAACAACTTCTTCACACTGCTTTCAGACGTTTTGGTTTGTTTCTCATCGCTTTCATCAAGTTCACGCTGCAAAATTTTTAATAAGGAATCTTCTGATTTGGTTGGTTCGTCGTCTAATAATTCTTCCAGTGTTGACTGGCGCATTTTTGATGATATTCTAGGAGTTTCTTTGGTTGTTGGCTCTTTAGTCTGTAATAAAGGTTCCTTGGGTGTTTGTTGGGGTTTAAGCATCTCTGATATGTGGTTTTCCAACTTGTGTAATTCCCCTATGATGTCTTTTGTTGTTTCTATTTGTTGATCACCGCTTGTGCCATTGATAATATGCCTAATTACCTTTTTAATGTTATTTATGGTTAATTGTTGCGATTCTAAAGCTTTGTTAATGTGTTCTGCCTCCGTTTTTCTGATTTGGGTTTCTGTTTCCAGTTTGTCGACTAAAAACTTTTTGACGTAATGTTTTAGGTCGTTTAGCTCTTTGGAAAAAGTTTTTTGGTGAGTATCTTCGTTGTTATTTGAATTTTTCTGGACATTATCAGTAGTGTTGCTTTTCATGTCGTCGAGTAAGTTGATAATTTGCTGTTGGTCTCTTAAAATTGTTACCAGGTCTTGTAATTTGGCAATTTCTTCTTTGATTCTTGAAATGTGCTCCGTGTTTTTTGGACTGTCTGTAACCTCGCGCTTACTTTTCTTGCCAATTTCTAAAAGTAATAAACTAAATTATATTAAGGTACACAATTATATTAGAGTAGTATATTATTATACAAGTTTTATAAGACGTCAAATTGGCGCATGAGTTGTTGAATGAACGAATGCACCAATATGTCTTATAAAACGAGTGTAATATACTATTTTTTCTACTTTGCGTCATTAATTTTATAAAAATTTAGAAGTATATTAGGTAAAATTCCAATCTAGAGTATTTATGGGTGCAACCGTTGGTAACACTGTCATCTGTCACTTAAATGCAAACATCTGTGAAAAAGTAATTATTGATAATTATTATATACCATCATATACTAGTAGTACGAAACCTAGGATGCAACACGCATGTTTAAATATGTATAAAAATATACATACTTCGCAGTTTGTGCGATTTTAAAAAATCAATTTGTGCTTACTTTTGTGGTTATGTGTATTTTCGTTTGACATGCATTTGATATCAATGTCACCAATCTTAGAAAAAAGTTACTAAAAACGGTGTTACAATTTGCTAATTGTAACACCGAAAACAGTGTTACAATGTGTGCATTGTGAATGCAAAGTAGAAAATAGTATATTATTATACAAGTTTTATAAGACGTCAAATTGGCGCATGAGTTGTTTGGGGCACGAGAAGCGCCAGCGACGAGTGCCCCAAATGAACGAATGCGCCAATATGTCTTATAAAACGAGTGTAATATACTATTTTTTCTACTTTGCGTCATTAATTTTATAAAAATTTAGAAGTATATTAGGTAAAATTCCAATCTAGAGTATTTATGGGTGCAACCGTTGGTAACACTGTCATCTGTCACTTAAATTCAAATATCTGTGAAAAAGTAATTATTGATAATTATTATATACCATCATATACTAGTAGTACGAAACCTAGGATGCAACACGCATGTTTAAATATGTATAAAAATATACATACTTCGCAGTTTGTGCGATTCTAAAAAATCAGTTTGTGCTTACTTTTGTGGTTATGTATATTTTCGTTTGACATGCATTTGATATCAATGTCACCAATCTTAGAAAAAAGTTACTAAAAACGGTGTTACAATGTGTTAATTGTAACACCGAAAACAGTGTTACTATGTGTGCATTGTGAATGCAAAGTAGAAAAATAATTTTTACCTTTTCTCTTTTTGTTTGCGTATTTTTTCTTAGGGATTTTCATAACAGCCATGTGCTGTTTCACATTCGTACTTTCCATTTGTTTTTCCAATAGTTCCCTTTCCTTTTTCACGTAGTCGTAAAACTTTTCCAGCATAGTTCTATTTTGTTTCCAGTCCTTTTTCGTTTTGCTGAAGTCTTTAGCGTCATTGTTTCCTTGGTCGGTCGTGTTTTGTTTGTGATAATTTTCCTTATTTTGTACGCCATTATCGCGGTACCGAGCACCAACTAGATCCTTTTGATTTTGGACATGGATGACGTCTTTTGTTTCGGTTCTATTGTTTGCGAAATTATTGGGCTCCTTTGTTTGTATGTAAAGGGGAACCACTAGCCGACACACCGCCAGCAAAAATATTAATTTCATAGTTCCACAACGAAGAATTCTTAGCTTAATAAATTTCAGTTATACTCACAGTCTAGACTACTTATACTGTGTGGATTATTATTGCTATAATAGGAAATAGCGACAATTCAGCAAATATGTGATTGTGTAAACAAGAATCATCATTTTTGTAACCCAGTTCAAATAAATGCATGTATGTGAGTTTTGCAGCAATAGCGTGATAATAAAAGAGCGGGAATAAAAAAAAATACGCTGCGGACAGGATTCGAACCTGTGCGGGTAGAACCCAATGGATTTCAAGTCCATCTCCTTAACCACTCGGACACCGCAGCTGATAATATTTATTGTGTTGAGGTTAGTTATATAGGTAATTTTGCTTCAACGTAAATTCCGTACATATTTTAGAATTATCTACCTATACTAATTACGAACTTTCAAGTGTAGGGCGCGTTCAGCGGAATCGCCCATTTACGCCGAAATTTGCGATCGAGTAGCTGCAAAATTGAGCTTTTCGATATTACTTTTGACGCTCGAATTGAAAAAAGGACACAATTCCGCGTGGACTGCGCGATATTTTGTAAATTAAATGCGTCAATTTTGAAAAAAAATCACGTTTTTGCACCTCTTCGAGTGAAGGCGAACCTCGAGAAAATGTCACGTGACGTCTAGAAATTCCGACAAGCGGATCGATGAACGTCAAAAATTTACATTTTTTATCCGTTCCTGCCGACCTTATAAAAGCCGCTCGCTCTCATGTCTTACGATAAGATCCCTCTAAATACCCTTCGCAAAGAGTTTTGAGCAAAAAAACGGCCTTAAAAACAATTTTCGATCCAAAAAATCGATTTTTGTCGACCCGTGTTTTGCTGCTATTACCACAGTAACGTCAAACCCGAAACGCCCCCTGCCGGACATTCGTAACAACAGTAACAGATAGCAGATAACCTAAAATGTATCCTAAAATGTCCATATTGCGAATGTGGACAGGTGGGAAGCCTTAACCACATATTTCTAGAATGCCCAATAACTAAAATCGAAAATTTTGACTTATACACAGAGCTGGTTACATACTAATAATTGGATTGCGGATTCTAGTCATTTTGCTTGCACCATATAATATACACTATAAAAATTACAGCCTGTTAAGGTCAGAGAGGCGGACCATAAATTCAGCGGTTGTCAAACGCAGCGATTCGAGGGCCCAACAAATTATTCAACTCGAGGCTAACTAAATCGTGATATATTCGGTCGGAATTCGAGCTAGGCCAAAGCATTGGGGCCAACAACGTACATTAATATAGAGGAAATTAACGTGTCAACTTATACCCCTCGTTCCTCTCACCAGCCATAGCGTTTCCCTACGCCACCGTGCCCTACGTAGCACTTTGCATGAGGCGTCAGTACGCGTCGTTTGAAATGTGTATTATATAGACTTCGGGTCGCGACACCCCGGTTTGCTGCACACAATACAGGTGAAAATTTAATAAATTGATGGCATGAAGTTGGAAAAGCTCACTGGTGAAATTAGTGCGTTATTAGCTCTGTGTATATGTCAAAATTTTCGATTTTAGTTATTAGGCATTCTAGAAATATGTGGTTAAGGCTTCCCACCTGTCCACATTCGCAATATGGACATTTTAGGATACATTTTAGGTTATCTGCTATCTGTTACTGTTGTTACGAATGTCCGGCAGGGGGCGTTTCGGGTTTGACGTTACTGTGGTAATAGCAGCAAAACACGGGTCGACAATAATCGATTTTTTGGATCGAAAATTGTTTTTAAGGCCGTTTTTTTGCTCAAAACTCTTTGCGAAGGGTATTTAGAGGGATCTTATCGTAAGACATGAGAGCGAGCGGCTTTTATAAGGTCGGCAGGAACGGATAAAAAATGTAAATTTTTGACGTTCATCGATCCGCTTGTCGGAATTTCTAGACGTCACGTGACATTTTCTCGAGGTTCGCCTTCACCCGAAGAGGTGCAAAAACGTGATTTTTTTTCAAAATTGACTCATTTAATTTACAAAATATCCCGCAGTCCACGCGGAATTGTGTCCTTTTTTCAATTCGAGCGTCAAAAGTAATATCGAAAAGCCCAATTTTGCAGCTACTCGATCGCAAATGTCGGCGAAAATGGGCGATTCCGCTGAACGCGCCCTACACTTGAAAGTTCGTAATTAGTATAGGTAGATAGATAGATAGATAGATAGATAGCCATAAGACACAAGGGAACAAATTTTCAACTTTCTGACACAACAAATAAAAATTGAACTGATTTAGTCAAGATTACTTGAGTCGTAATGCAAATCCGCCAAATTTGTCTACTGGTTAAAATTAATACAACTTTTCTAGCATTTTTTGACATCAGTTTTAGTTTGTAGCTAATTGTCGCCTTCGTGCATTTTGGGGGCTGCCACCAAATGCCTGATTTTCTGCTAATTCTTGTTAGTTTAGATTTTAAATTTGGTGAAAATTGGTTGTGCGATACGGCTTGCCGTTCCCAGTTTGCCGCCCCACGTTTGCCACAGTCGCCAGATAGTTCTTTTGGCCCTAATTAGTGTATATTCTAAATTTGGTTGAAAGTAGATGAGGCGTTTAGGAGAAGTGATGGTACAAAGATTGCCAATACAAAATTAGATATAACTATGTACCAATAATAAAACATATTAAGCCAATAATAAAACACTGCAGGCTCTGTTCCTGTTCCTGTTCCAAAACGGCAAATAGCCAATTGAATTTACCTATATATGTACCTATATTTAAAACGTTCTCCTGAAGAAAGTATGAAAGGTAGAGAGCTCTAATTGTCAGGTGTTATAACCTAATCCATCTCTAATCTAGACGTGGACAATTCAAAAATAAATCTCTACTATTTTTCGAATAATTGCACTTTAACTATAACATATTCATTTATAAATAATAAGCCAATGACACTATTCGATCTGCTTTAGCTAATCACTGATTGCAAGTTATATACATAATGTGTATGCAGACAACGACAGCCAATAGATCGGTTTTTCTAAATGCCAATTAGATAACGGGTCGTTGCATACCTTTCATTGTGATTGCTCAGAAATCCCAATTTTTTTCAATTCAAGCGAAATATGTCACTTCAAATAAAATGGATCTTAGACCTGCCACAACACTCTGATGAGCGTTTTGATAAAAAACCTATTTGAGTTCATTTCGCTTTCTTTAGACTCAAGTATTTGGGTATAATTTTGTTGGTGCATTAAATCATCGACTTTTACACCCCGCAACTTTGTGTTACCCCTAGATATACCGCACGCATGAGGTAGCTAATATAAGGGGAGGTTGGTCGTTTAAAGATAGTGTCTAGCCGAATAGGTCCTAAAATCTAGATAAAACTAAATTGATGGCCTTAGTCCTATCACACTTTGATTATTTTGGCAATGGACATAACGAAAGTGTAGTTTTTATCGACTCATCAAAATACAGCTTGAAAGTAGTACTTTTGCAAATTCTTTAAATTAATTATTGAAATCTAAACCTGTTACAATAAATCGAATTTCCCTTGTGTTATCAAACAAATTCTAATGTTTTTAGTGAGTCAGCAAATAAAAGTTACAAAGGTCCCATCATTTTTCGTTCCTTGTTTGTTGTCAGCAATGCGTATAGGAGCATTTTGGTCTGTATAACACCCATAAAAGAGATATGCTAATCCAGAAGTACCCCATAAAATGTTACGTCTATCCTCACATGCAAAGTTTATGTGCATGTGCAGCTCTTTTTAGGGCGATACAGTTCTAGATGCGCACCTAAACCGTACCATTCCCTTTTTAAAACTTCTTAAAAGATACCATTTTATTTATTTACGAGAAATTCGCAACAATGTTACGTATCATTATTTAAAAAGTTGTTTGCGAGTGTACACAATAACAACAAATATTTTGTCCACGTAGACTGTACCTGTCCCAAAGGCGCAAACTCTGGTCATATCGACTATGGTATCGTCGTGTGCTATTGTGAACGCTTCGTAGAACGTCCGCTAGAGAGCTCTGGCGGGCCAGCGCCGTGTTAGCGACGCGAAACATCACTAGAAACTACCCTCCTGTACACGGATATTTGATCCTACCCTTTATATTCGTATGTTTACATTTTTTGATAAAATATCAAAAAACATATATATTACTGTTTATTTGATTGTTGGACAGAAACAGCCTGTTTTTTGTATATTTATTTGGTAGAATTAACATCTATTTTACTAACTTACAACTAATACACACATTACGATTATAAAATATGTAAACACTAGCTCTGTGTATATGTCAAAATTTTCGATTTTAGTTATTGGGCATTCTAGAAATATGTGGTTAAGGCTTCCCACCTGTCCACATTCGCAATATGGACATTTTAGGATACATTTTAGGTTATCTGCTATCTGTTACTGTTGTTATGAATGTCCGGCAGGGGGCGTTTCGGGTTTGACGTTACTGTGGTAATAGCAGCAAAACACGGGTCGACAAAAATCGATTTTTTGGATCGAAAATTGTTTTTAAGGCCGTTTTTTTTGCTCAAAACTCTTTGCGAAGGGTATTTAGAGGGATCTTATCGTAAGACATGAGAGCGAGCGGCTTTTATAAGGTCGGCAGGAACGGATAAAAAATGTAAATTTTTGACGTTCATCGATCCGCTTGTCGGAATTTCTAGACGTCACGTGACATTTTCTCGAGGTTCGCCTTCACCCGAAGAGGTGCAAAAACGTGATTTTTTTTTCAAAATTGACGCATTTAATTTACAATATATCGCGCAGTCCACGCGGAATTGTGTCCTTTTTTCAATTCGAGCGTCAAAAGTAATATCGAAAAGCCCAATTTTGCAGCTACTCGATCGCAAATGTCGGCGAAAATGGGCGATTCCGCTGAACACGCCCCACACTTGAAAGTTCGTAATTAGTATAGGTAGACTAGCTCTGTGTATATGTCAACATTTTCGATTTTAATTATTGGGCATTCTAGAAATATGTGTTTAAGGCTTCCCACCTGTCCACATTCGCAATATGGACATTTTAGGATACATTTTAGGTTATCTGCTATCTGTTACTGTTGTTACGAATGTCCGGCAGGGGGCGTTTCGGGTTTGACGTTACTGCGGTAATAGCAGCAAAACACGGGTCGACAAAAATCGATTTTTTTGATCGAAAATTGTTTTTAAGGCCGTTTTTTTGCTCAAAACTCTTTGCGAAGGGTACTTAGAGGGATCTTATCGTAAGACATGAGAGCGAGCGGCTTTTATAAGGTCGGCAGGAACGGATAAAAAATGTAAATTTTTGACGTTCATCGATCCGCTTGTCGGAATTTCTAGACGTCACGTGACATTTTCTCGAGGTTCGCCTTCACCCGAAGAGGTGCAAAAACGTGATTTTTTTTCAAAATTGACGCATTTAATTTACAAAATATCGCGCAGTCCACGCGGAATTGTGTCCTTTTTTCAATTCGAGCGTCAAAAGTAATATCGAAAAGCCCAATTTTGCAGCTACTCGATCGCAAATGTCGGCGAAAATGGGCGATTCCGGTGAACGCGCCCTACACTTGAAAGTTTGTAATTAGTATAGGTAGATAGATAAACGTGTATTCCCATTTTATAAACAGGAAACAACCGAATATAGGTTAGTAACCTCTCGCACATCTGTCTAGTCTAAATATAGCAATCTATTTTTAAATTTAACCGGCATATAGACCATAGGCAGATAAACAGAATGCAATTGAACGAATTCTTTGAAGGGAAATAGGCGGAAGTTCCATAGGGGTGAATTTTATCGACGGGCAGTGTAGTCATAGGTCATTTGGCAACCCCCACTACCGTTTTGAGGGCCGCCACGACGCACGTCTAGTCTACCCCTCGAACAAGTAAACCGTACGGTTTGTCGACGGCTGTGTTCTTTAACAGGGACTGAAACAGTTGAAAATCATATGAAAAAAAAAAACACGGATAAATAACCATGCATAGGGTGCGGCTAAAACTGTGAGGTGGACTTAACCGTAGGCTAGGTGTAATCGCGAAAGTGTGACAGTGTCATCTGACAGGCACCTATGTCGGGGTGTTCTTTTTATTTTTAGCGTTGGTCTGGTGCGCGTATTGTCGGATGTGGTTGTATTTTTACGCGTGCACGATAGTCTGGATAGGCGTTTGTTTGATCGGAAAGTCTGCGAGCGTTTTTCGGCCGTGTTTTCGAATGAGTCGGTTCGCGAACGCCATTTTGGCGTAAAGGCGTATACTGTATCCTGAAAGGCTGAAACCGTTTCGCTGAAACGTCGCGTCCTGGGTCGGTGGATTCGCGAATTTTGAAAGGATGTGTTTGGGGTTGGCCGGTGATCGACAGTGTCGGAGGGATGCGTTATTTGGGAGTGTGCTTCGGGTAGATCTCGCAGAGGAAGACGTGTTTTTGTGGAATTAGGTTGGTGTGTTACGAATAAACATTTATATGCATGTGTGTTTGTCTTTTCATGTTGTTGATGTTGATGTTGATGATGCAAATGTTGATATATCAAGTCGAAATATGTTTGAAACATAATGAAATATGAAGTCCATCCATCGTTAATTTATGTGCATTATTTTTTTCCCCAAGAGGTTGAAGATTTTGGTAATAAGAATGAGTTAAGAGAACTGTTCTAGTTCTTCTGAGTTAAGAACTTCAGACAAATTTCTTTGGTACGTCACATTTATCAGTGTAAAGACAATTTTGTTTCACGTTTTTCTTACCACAGTTACTTTTAGCTAGTATCTATAATAACAACATGTTCAAGCAAAAAGTCTTCTTCTAGTTTTAAAATTGAGTTTTATCTGAATGTTTTCTTCATTTTTGCATAGTACCATATCAGCATAGCGAACATTAGTAACGTAAGATGACAGATGGTGGACAAAATGAGTAGTTCACACATAGTGTACACAAAAACCCGAAACGACATACTCTCACCTTTAGCATATAGATCAAATGTTAAATATGTCGTGAATTATGCCCTCATTTTTCATGCCGCCTGCAATTTATCATCTATAGTACCCACTTCACTTTTTGTCTTCGCGATAGCGAATGCTTAGAATTCGATACGTTGCATGTTTGTTATAATTAAGAAATCAATTTTTCTCTCGTGATAGTGGAAACATGGCCGAGCCAGGCTCTACGAAGTGTTCCATTTAATTATCAATAAAATAATTGTGTTTATATCTACATGCAAGAATACAACCCTTCTAAAACATTTGTTCGTTAATATGCATGACAGAAAAAGCTCCAAATAATAGAGCAGCGTTATCTTACCATGGTCCGCGGACCCCCAAAAAACTTTTATTTCCGCCCTTTGGACATTCATTGGTGCAATATTTGCTTTAAAAAGTTGAGTTTGCCCGATAGGTGTTTGTCCAAAAGCTTTCTTCAGCATCTTGATGAATTTTTTAATGACTTAGATGAGTTTGGACACTCGTAGGTGCTAAATTTGCCTTTGGTGCAGTATTTCATTCAAAAAGTTGAGTTTGCTTGATAAGTTTGATTGGTGTTTGTCCAAAATCTTTCTTGAGCCTCTTGAGGAATTTTTTAATGACTTAGATGAGTTTGAACACTCGTAGGTGCTAAATTTGCCGAGGAAGTTGATTGGTGTTTGTCCAAAAGGTTGCTTCAGCCTGTTGAGGAAATTTCGTCTGGTGTACAACCCTTTGGACATTCATTGGTGCAGTATTTCATTCAAAAAGTTGAGTTTGCTTGATAAGTTTGATTGGTGTTTGTTCAAAATCTTTCGTGAGCATCTTGATGAATTTTTTAATGACTTAGATGAGTTTGGACACTCGTAGGTGCTAAATTTGCCGAGGAAGTTGATTGGTGTTTGTCAAAAAGGTTGCTTCAGCCTGTTGAGGAAATTTCGTCTGGTGTACAACCCTTTGGACATTCATTGGTGCAGTATTTCATTCAAAAAGTTGAGTTTGCTTGATAAGTTTGATTGGTGTTTGTTCAAAATCTTTCGTGAGCATCTTGATGAATTTTTTAATGACTTAGATGAGTTTGGACACTCGTAGGTGCTAAATTTGCCGAGGAAGTTGATTGGTGTTTGTCAAAAAGGTTGCTTCAGCCTGTTGAGGAAATTTCTTCCGGTGTATAACCCTTTGGACATTTATTGGTGCAGTATTTGCTTTAAAAAATTGAGTTTGTCCGATAGGTGTTTGTCCAAAAGCTTTCTTCAGCATCTTGAGGAATTTTTTAATGACTTAGATGAATTTGGATACTCGTAGGTGCTAAATTTGCCGAAGAAGTTGATTGGTGTTTGTCCAAAAGGTTGCTTCAGCCTGTTGAGGAAATTTCGTCTGGTGTACAACCCTTTGGACATTCATTGGTGCAGTATTTCATTCAAAAAGTTGAGTTTGCTTGATAAGTTTGATTGGTGTTTGTCCAAAATCTTTCTTGAGCCTCTTGAGGAAATTTTTAATGACTTAGATGAGTTTCGACACTCGTAGGTGCTAAATTTGCCGAGGAAGTTGATTGGTGTTTGTCAAAAAGGTTGCTGCAGCCTGTTGAGGAAATTTCTTCCGGTGTATAACCCTTTGGACATTTATTGGTGCAGTATTTGCTTTAAAAAATTGAGTTTGTCCGATAGGTGTTTGTCCAAAAGCTTTCTTCAGCATCTTGAGGAATTTTTTAATGACTTAGATGAATTTGGATACTCGTAGGTGCTAAATTTGCCGAGGAAGTTGATTGGTGTTTGTCCAAAAGGTTGCTTCAGCCTGTTGAGGAAATTTCGTTTGGTGTACAACCCTTTGGACATTCATTGGTGCAGTATTTCATTCAAACAGTTGAGTTTGCTTGATAAGTTTGATTGGTGTTTGTCCAAAATCTTTCTTGAGCCTCTTGAGGAAATGTTTAATGACTTAGATGAGTTTTGACACTCGTAGGTGCTAAATTTGCCGAAGAAGTTGATTGGTGTTTGTCCAAAAGGTTGCTTCAGCCTATTGAGGAAATTTCTTCTGGTGTACAACCCTTTGGACATTCATTGGTGCAGTATTTCATTCAAACAGTTGAGTTTGCTTGATAAGTTTGATTGGTGTTTGTCCGAAATCTTTCTTGAGCCTCTTGAGGAAATGTTTAATGACTTAGATGAGTTTTGACACTCGTAGGTGCTAAATTTGCCGAGGAAGTTGATTGGTGTTTGCCCAAAAGGTTGCTTCAGCCTGTTGAGGAAATTTCGTCTGATGTACAACCCTTTGGACATTCATTCGTGCAGTATTTCATTAAAAAAGTGGAGTTTGCTTGACAAGTTTGATTGGTGTTTGTCCAAAAGGTTGCTTCAGCCTGTTGAGGAAATTTCTTCTGGTGTACAACCCTTTGGACATTCATTGGTGCAGTATTTCATTCAAAAAGTTGAGTTTGCTTGATAAGTTTGATTGGTGTTTGTCCAAAATCTTTCTTGAGCCTCTTGAGGAATTTTTTAATGACTTAGATGAGTTTTGACACTCGTAGGTGCTAAATTTGCCGAAGAAGTTGATTGGTGTTTGTCCAAAAGGTTGCTTCAGCCTGTTGAGGAAATTTCTTCTGGTGTACAACCCTTTGGACATTCATTGGTGCAGTATTTCATTCAAACAGTTGAGTTTGCTTGATAAGTTTGATTGGTGTTTGTCCAAAATCTTTCTTGAGCCTCTTGAGGAAATGTTTAATGACTTAGATGAGTTTTGACACTCGTAGGTGCTAAATTTGCCGAAGAAGTTGATTGGTGTTTGTCCAAAAGGTTGCTTCAGCCTGTTGAGGAAATTTCTTCTGGTGTACAACCCTTTGGACATTCATTGGTGCAGTATTTCATTCAAACAGTTGAGTTTGCTTGATAAGTTTGATTGGTGTTTGTCCAAAATCTTTCTTGAGCCTCTTGAGGAAATGTTTAATGACTTAGATGAGTTTTGACACTCGTAGGTGCTAAATTTGCCGAGGAAGTTGATTGGTGTTTGCCCAAAAGGTTGCTTCAGCCTGTTGAGGAAATTTCGTCTGATGTACAACCCTTTGGACATTCATTCGTGCAGTATTTCATTAAAAAAGTGGAGTTTGCTTGACAAGTTTGATTGGTGTTTGTCCAAAAGGTTGCTTCAGCCTATTGAGGAAATTTCTTCTGGTGTACAACCCTTTGGACATTCATTGGTGCAGTATTTCATTCAAACAGTTGAGTTTGCTTGATAAGTTTGATTGGTGTTTGTCCAAAATCTTTCTTGAGCCTCTTGAGGAAATGTTTAATGACTTAGATGAGTTTTGACACTCGTAGGTGCTAAATTTGCCGAGGAAGTTGATTGGTGTTTGCCCAAAAGGTTGCTTCAGCCTGTTGAGGAAATTTCGTCTGATGTACAACCCTTTGGACATTCATTCGTGCAGTATTTCATTAAAAAAGTGGAGTTTGCTTGACAAGTTTGATTGGTGTTTGTCCAAAAGGTTGCTTCAGCCTGTTGAGGAAATTTCTTCTGGTGTACAACCCTTTGGACATTCATTGGTGCAGTATTTCATTCAAAAAGTTGAGTTTGCTTGATAAGTTTGATTGGTGTTTGTCCAAAATCTTTCTTGAGCCTCTTGAGGAATTTTTTAATGACTTAGATGAGTCTGGACATTCATAGGTGCTAAATTTGCCGAGGAAGTTGATTGGTGTTTGTCAAAAAGGTTGCTTCAGCCTGTTGAGGAAATTTCTTCTGGTGTACAACCCTTTGGACATTCATTCGTGCAGTATTTCATTAAAAAAGTGGAGTTTGCTTGATAAGTTTGATTGGTGTTTGTCCAAAATCTTTCTTGAGCCTCTTGAGGAAATTTTTAATGACTTAGATGAGTTTGGACATTCATAGGTGCTAAATTTGCCGAGGAAGTTGATTGGTGTTTTCCCAAAAGGCTGCTTCAGCCTGTTGAGGAAATTTCTTCTGGTGTACAACCCTTTGGACATTTATTCGTGCAGTATTTCATTAAAAAAGTGGAGTTTGCTTGATAAGTTTGATTGGTGTTTGTCCAAAATCTTTCTTGAGCCTCTTGAGGAATTTTTTAATGACTTAGATGAGTTTGAACACTCGTAGGTGCTAAATTTGCCGAGGAAGTTGATTGGTGTTTGTCCAAAAGGTTGCTTCAGCCTGTTGAGGAAATTTCGTCTGGTGTACAACCCTTTGGACATTCATTGGTGCAGTATTTTATTAAAAAAGTTGAGTTTGCTTGATAAGTTTGATTGGTGTTTGTCCAAAATCTTTCTTGAGCCTCTTGAGGAATTTTTTAATGACTTAGATGAGTCTGGACATTCGTAGGTGCTAAATTTGTCCAAGTAGTTGGTGGAGTAGTATTGCTACTTCATAGGGATAGACCCACGTACTTATCCGTAACTATAATACATAATCTTAGCGACCCACATTTATAAAGTAAGCTTGTTTTGGTCGTGCATAACTAATGTATTGCAAATTGCTATCAGGTAAACGTATGCATATCAATCGACATAACAGAAATTGTTCTCACTGCACACCACCTGGAGGATTGGTAACATTCCACGTGAAATTGGTTCGCATACACACCAACTCGATGCTAATTTACATTTAAACGATCTTAAGCGAGTCGAATTTACATAAACATTTACTTTATTACTCGTAAAATTTGACTCTTTCGCCTGGGAGAAACGCTTGGCTGAAATTTAAACTCACAGTTTATCATTTTTAATTACTGCCCTTACCATGGCTGACACTGCTTGGGTATTAGCAGGCGCGCACTTTGAAAAATAATTTAAACCTCGCATTACCCAACAATACCACCTTACATGCTCTACCCTCGTTTGATCTTGACTACTGTTAACATTCCTATGCAATTCGGACAGTTATGTTAGCTATGAAATAGGTAATAATTGATTATTTATAAGAGCGAAGCACATGAAAGAAATTCACCACGAAGATCACTATTTATATTAATTTCCTGCTATTTTTCCCACTGGGCGGCAATATTTATCAATAAGCCTACCTCTGAGACCCATGAGAGTTTGTTAAAAAAGAAAAATTGGTACCGTAAATATCGATTAATTTGGGGAGCCGTTACTTGGTGGGCACAAAATTAATATTGACGACGCGCTGTTTTTATTTCACGAAAGCCTCCTCGTCCACTAATATCCTGGAGTTCTTTGTTTCTAGGTCGGGCGTGTAGTTGCCGTTCAAATAGAGAAATGCGAGGTAATAAAATTGGCATCAGAACCTCTGGCTATCGAGTATTGTCCTTTGCCTCTCTCGGCGTCTTTCCCGCTGAAAGCGATCGGGCGGGGGCTGGTTGGGGTTTTGAAGGAAGGGCGGAGGGCGAAATTGTGACCTAGATCCGTCTTGCAATCTATTACCCCGGCTACAATTTTACTGGAAACTTTTATCGCCACCACCGTCATAATTTCCACTTGCTCGAATGATTGTTTCTGTCCTAAAGTTCCTTGTTGACATCCAGATTTTGGAATTGCACGTATTGTGAGAACACTCCATAACTCTATGTATTATTTATTAAACCACAATAGTGTAAAACACATTTTATAAACGATACAGTTTTGCAATTCTGTTACCAATATTTAACTGGTTTGAAATTTGTTATTTTCGGGACGGGCCTTGTGTGTTTTGGGGCAAAACAATCAATACTTGAACTGGTTGATGTTATTCGATTGCATGTCCATTTCAGTTCCAGGGACGCTATTCAATTTATAAAGCCCGAAAAAGCTGTTTTTCCCAATCCATGCTCGAGGTCGCGTCGACTGAAACATGGTAATTTGCAGCTGGTTGATTAACTAAATACTGGTGCCGACTATGTTCGATTAATTTGGCGAAAATATTTTTTCCTCTTCCAATTTGCATAATGTTATTATTTTTCGATAAATTCGCGCAAAATACTACAACACGACATAGATAATTGTTCTTTTATAAAGAAAATAAATTTTAAACAGTCCATCGTGTTTAATAAGTAATTGCAGCTTGTACACAGGGAGAACTCTATTCTTTGACATCAAGAAAGATTATTCTTGCGTATATAGTGTAGCATGAAGAAGATTTTTTTTCTATACCTAAGATTCTTACTTTGAGAGATACATACAAAGTTGTGCTATTACTTTACAGATGGCGCTAACAGTTTCTCGCTTCTTTTGCCACATATCACCGCTATATAAGTTCGACGATATTGGGTGTTCGTATATTGTTTGTTTACATGTATGCCTAAGTGTTTTATTTCATGGGTGACTTACAAGGATTATGAGGAAAACCAGGATTGTAGTGGAATAGCCTACACATAGAGAACACTATTCTTGGATATCAAGAAAAATGTTCTTGCGTGTATTGTGTAGCATGAAGAGGATGCTATCCAAATAATATGTTATTGTAATACGAATTTCGGTATATGTAGTTATTTCAACAGCTAGTTATTCTTCCGGTTTAAGAGTTTAGTATGTTTATGTTGAGTATATTTTGCTCTGACATCAAAAACAATATTTTGTTGGGTGAAAAACATACATGCTTCAACGAAAAAAACAGTTTCTTGACCCAAAAGTATACGTACGTATCGCTTAAAACAGACGTAATCCGTTTCAAGCAGTTCCTTCATACTTAAAACAAGAAAACGTAATACTTGGAACATCAAGAAAATCATATTCTTACTCTGAGAAGTTTGTATTTTACTTGAACCAACCAAATGATCTTTTTGCTGATATAGAAACAACCCACATAACAATTTTTAGCACGCACGTGTCGAACACGATATGTTTGCACAATAAACACAACTGTGTAATTTGCATAGTGCCCGCACTGTGTTTGCACGTCATGCCAGCACAGCGTGCAGACGCAGACGCTGTGAGGACACGGTCTGTCTGCGAGGTGTCACCCCGTTTGCGAGGTGAGCAAGGTGTCCACCCACCGTGTAGGACTGTTTACGTTTGTTTATGAACTTTACGCTCTTCACGCGTGTCAAGCACGCGTGAGAAGCACAACGTGTTGACATAATGCTCTCATATGCGGACTCACTGCGCCAGCAAGGCACCAACATGCGTGCAAAATTTAGCACGACTTGTTAGCACCATGCTGGGAACGTGTCTCTAAATTGTTGTGTGGGAAGTGATATTCTTCACTCAAAGATATTCGTGTTAGCTAAGTTTGATGTCGTATTCTTAAAGGATATTGCTTTTCGTTAGGAGTAGATATTACATGTTGCACAATGGCTTCTTGCACTAACAATGGTGGACGCATTCACAAAGATCAATACATTCTTTGTGAATGCGTACTGTCTTCAATAGCCGATTTATATCAGATATTATTACACTGCTTTGTTGCGTTCGAATATCGAATTGTCAAGGTAAGGATAAATCACCGGTGTTCAGCTATTATCCGACCAATGAAAGATATAAATTTTTAACCTGTTAAATTTGGACAAAAATTAGATTTATTATTTATTCATATTTGTGTATATTTGTGCATATTTGTGCTAAATTTTGCACGCGTGTTGACGCCTTGCTGGCGCAGTGAGTCCTCATATGAGAGCAATATGTCAGCACGTTGTGCTTCTCACGCGTGAAGAGCGTAGAGTCCGTAAACAAACGTTAACAGTCCAACACGGTGGGTGGGCACCTTGCTCACCTCGCAAGCGGAGTGTGACACCTCGCAGACAGACCGAGTCCTCACAGCGTCTGCACGCTGTGCTGGCATGACGTGCAAACACAGTGCGGGCACTATGCAAATTACACGGTTGTGTTTACGCTATGTTTTCTTCGTGCCAACACATTGGGCCAACATATCGTGTTCGACACGTGCGTGCTAAAAATTGTTATGTGGGCAGTTGTTAGAGCATTTAACCCATTTCAAGTCAGCATCTTCTCAGCATTACTCCAAGATTCCATATTGTTTGTTACTGCCTGTCATTGTCGTGGTATCTTTTTATTGGACGCATCGTGAGACAGCACGATAAATAAGTTTTTACTGGTCCAAGAGAGCTAGTAAATAAGGTTTGCGGACGCCCTATTTTGCGGGATGGATATAAATTCCCGGAGAATAGCATTAGGGCTCTGTACACAACGTAAAGTTGGCGTGTTTTCCGCAGAATAGACGTTGAGGAACCGTACGGCACCCAGTTCGCCGCAATAATATCAAAAATTTATCGTTTTCTTTGTATTTTACGAATACGGTACAGTTTGTGGCGGTCCTACGTCGTTATTCAGTCGATTTTGACCGTTTATTTTTTTTGTTTCAGGAGCAGAGAGTGATAATGTGGTAGGCAAGGGTGTGGGGGGTTACCCCCCTGCAGACCTGGCGCCGCCACCACGGATCATAACGGCGACCGTCACAGGTAACTATTTCTATGTCACTTATTATTTTTATTCCTCTCAATCAGATCTTACGATATTTAGAAGAGCACAGTTGTGTATGCAACCGAATATACGCGGGTCAATTATAAACCATACACTGGGTATAATTGGTTGCATATGTCACTGTGCTTTACTTTTTAGTTTAAAACTACTCTAATTGTTAGTGTTTGTAACAAAAGCCCTAGCAAATCAAATAAAGCAACGTCGATCAACGCAAACGAAGACCCTTGTCAGTCCCCTAAACAAACCCTGCTCACGCACGATGACATGCTGACATTGGGAAATTAATGCATATAGTCTTTTGTAGTTGATGACTGTTTGGTGTGACTTAATAATTCACTCATTGCATCTTGAATCAAGCACTGAAGTGGATAGTTGTTTTGATTCAAAGTAATTTGACTTGAACTGAGCATTCTTTTCTCTGTGTGTATTAATTATCTTGTACAAAAACATCGTCTTCTTGTATCAAAACAAGCCCCCCAACAACTCGTTACGAAGTTATGTGATTCTTTCGCAAGAAAATATCAAAGGACCCATAAAAGACATGGTATATTTGCTTTTACACACCCACGCCAAACCTTATTAGGTTACTGTATGAAGGTTGTTAGCACTTTTTTTTTATTTGCTTCTTTTCCGTTTTTTTATCAAAGGACTCGTACACCGGAAGGAGTTATAAAGAGGGAGAAATAAATAACGCGCGATAAAAATGCGTACGGGTTCAAAACCTGTATCCAGGTCATTAGATGTAAACCCGCCAGTATAGCAGTTTTTATTGATTTTCCCCGCCCCGCAAGGTTGTGGTAATCACGAAACCCGCAAGGACCTTGACGAGAGAACCCTTTTGCTTCCTACGCTTTGCCGTTAGTGCTGAATAACCCACATAACAATTTAGAGACACGTTTACAGCATGGTGCCAACACGTTGTGCTAAATTTTGCACGCGTGTTGACGCCTTGCTGGCGCAGTGAGTCCTCATATGAGAGCAATATGTCAGCACGTTGTGCTTGCACGCGTGAGAAGCGTAAAGTCCGTAAACAAACGTACCCACATAACAATTTCGAGACACGTTTCCAGCATGGTGCCAACACGTCGGGCTAAATTTTGCACGCGTGTTGGCGCCTTGCTGGCGCAGTGCGTCCGCATATGAGAGCAATATGTCATCACGTTGTGCTTCTCAACGCGTGGAGTCCGTAAACAAACGTAAACAGTCCAACACGGTGGGTGGGCACCTTGCTCACTTTGCAAACGGGGTGACACTTTGCAAATAGACCGAGTCCTCACAGCGTCTGCACGCTGTGCTGGCATGACGTGCAAACACAGTGCTGGCACTATGGAAATTACACGGTTGTGTTTACGCTATGTTTTCTGCGTGCCAACACATTGTGCAAACATATCGTGTTCGACACGTGCATGCTAAAAATAGTTATGTGGGTAAACAGTGCAACACGGTGGGTCCTCGCAAACGAGGTGACACCTCGCAGACAGACCGTGTCCTCACAGCGTCTGCACGCTGTGCTGGCATGACGTGCAAACACAGTGCGGGCACTATGCAAATTACGCGGTTGTGTTTACGTTATGTTTTCTTCGTGCCAACACATTGGGCCAACATATCGTGTTCGACACGTGCGTGCTAAAAATTGTTATGTGGGAATCATCATTTTTACTGGTATGAACGGGAATACAAAATATATCGCACATGAAAGTCTAACATTGACAAAATTGTTACAGAAAAAGTTATTTTTGCTTAAATTTTGTAAAAGATGGAACTAGACAACCAGTTTATTTCAACATAAAAGACCAAAAGCCATTTATTAACAAAATATTTTTTTGTCTTATTTTTACTTTTAGGAAAAAATATCCATTAGCCTCCCTGGCTTAACATATACAAAGATTTACACCACTATGTGGATTTCCCGAGTTTTAAAAACATATTTTGCTTACATACGTACCGAATGTATTTTTTTTTCATACACCCACGCTATTTCAAAATACACTTTTTCCCTTGGTGAGTTGCAAAGAGAAACATATTTTAATGGCCACTACATTTCTGTATAAGGGAGGTATTGTAATCGTTAAAAAAATGGGATGGAAATACCCAATTTTTTGGTTCCAGAAATAGCTAATATTAAAGTCTATTCTAAATGAGTCGCAATTATTTTGAATTGTTAAGTTAATTAAATTACTTTGGCATGAATTGAGCTATATATGCATAATTGACAACATATATGCATGGTCATTGACTAAAGGTACAAGATTGGAATACTAATATGTACATGAATTGATTTGCAACAGTCTGTTGGTACAACGATTGAATTATTACGTAGATACTTGGATTAGTGTAATAATATTAATGATGCATGGTAGCTAGTTTGGACTCCCTATTGAGGTTCATTGAATTCTCCATGTAACGCGACGAAGCCAACCGGCTATAAAACTAACTGCACATCTTAATTTATTCCATAATGCAAATTAGTTCCGGGCTTTAGTTGCATCAGTGAATCTCCCCGGTAATTTTGCATCGAGTGGCGCCATCCTGCCTTGCACCTTGGTGTGAGTTGCATAATTTTAATTACAGCTTCCAACGATAAGGCTATTGTTTTACCATGATAACGTGATAGCCCACAACTTTATATCTGCAGAAAGATCATTTGGTTGGTTCAAGTAAAATACAAAATGATTTTCTTGATGTTCCAAGTATTACCGTTTTCTTGTTATAAGTATGAAGGAACGTCTTGAAAGGAATTACGTCTGTTTTAAGCGATACGTACGTATTCTTTTGGGAGAAGAAACTGTTGTATATTTTTCACCCAACAAAACATTGTTGTTGACGTAAAGCGAACGTCTTACTCTTTTTATATGTAGAAGACTAACATTTTCTTCGTCAGATCAAAATATACTCAACATAAACATACCAAACTCTTAAACCGGAAGAATAACTAACCGTTGAAACAACTATTTTGAATTCTTATTAGAATAAAATACTAGCTCTGTGTATACGTCAAAATTTTCGATTTTAGTTATTGGGCATTCTAGAAATATGTGGTTAAGGCTTCCCACCTGTCCACATTCGCAATATGGACATTTTAGGATACATTTTAGGTTATCTGCTATCTGTTACTGTTGTTACGAATATCCGGCAGGGGGCGTTTCGGGTTAGACGTTACTGTGGTAATAGCAGCAAAACACGGGTCGACAAAAATCGATTTTTTGGATCGAAAATTGTTTTTAAGGCCGTTTTTTTGCTCAAAACTCTTTGCGAAGGGTATTTAGAGGGATCTTATCGTAAGACATGAGAGCGAGCGGCTTTAATAAGGTCGGCAGGAACGGATAAAAAATGTAAATTTTTGACGTTCATCGATCCGCTTGTCGGAATTTCTAGACGTCACGTGACATTTTCTCGAGGTTCGCCTTCACCCGAAGAGATGCAAAAACGTGATTTTTTTCAAAATTGACGCATTTAATTTACAAAATATCGCGCAGTCCACGCGGAATTGTGTCCTTTTTTCAATTCGAGCGTCAAAAGTAATATCGAAAAGCCCAATTTTGCAGCTACTCGATCGCAAATGTCGGCGAAAATGGGCGATTCCGCTGAACGCGCCCTACACTTGAAAGTTCGTAATTAGTATAGGTAGATTATTGTTCTTTTTTTTCGAGTTTTCGATTCGGATAAATGGAATAGCAAAATGACAAACAATGAAATTCGAACTGCTGATCTGCTGAAATAAGATTTTGTCACATGTCTGAAATTGAACACCGTCACGTGTAAGGCCGCATGGCGTGTGACCCGAACATGTGTCGAATCTCACTTGGATTTTATTGATCAGAAATGTATTTAAGGAGTTTTTTTTATCTTCACTTTGCAGTAATACCATAAACCTCTGGACAGTTAAATCCGATTGCAGCCTACAAAGAGATGGAAATTTGAATCTTTATAACCATGCTGCGTGGTCGTCAAACCACCCTCGGTCGATTTCAACCACAAAGTGAATGATATGCCCGATATCTAATACCTCGATATCTTTAATTAAAAGTAATCCGATTGAAACAAAGTGAAACGTTATAGGCGTATCGTCAAAGCTATTCTCGAAACCATGTTGAAGCATCCGCATGCGGAACCGTCTACTTTCTTCGTCTATTGTCCGAAGACGGAAAGAGATAGATTGCTGGATTCTCTCTACAGATTCCAGTCACCGATTCTAGCATATCCTCCCATGGAGAAACGTCTGAGGTGGGGTGCGGTGGGGTGTAGAAGCGATCGATGCTTGAGGTTCGCGGACGTATAAAGCTCGGCGAGTTCCAATTTACATAATTGCGCCAATGCACGGCTGATCCAATGACTTTTCCGATAACGAACTATCATCGAGGCCGACCCTCGACTCCTCGGTGAGCCGTTTCCGTAATCGCGACTACAATTTCTGCATGATCGAAAATTACAATTCCTACCGCCGCAAGATAATTCGTTTCTGTATGGGATGTGTTGTTCGAATTCTACTGTGTAGGATGAATCCCGCGGAAGAATTGTCATCGAAAGATAACGCTCCAATTGTAGTTTCCACTAGAAAGTTGTAGAATGCTGCTGAATATTCTTCTAAATATCTGGGGTGGTCCTCGCCATAACTTTCCGACCAAATCGTTGACACAATGAAGTGCCTAAACACTTTTGCAATTATTTAACTTAGTAAAGCCAGAGCCATCGTCTGGATGCTACCTAACGTCAGTTTCAGTGACAGAATTACATTTGTCATACTTGTTGGCTAAGGATTTTTGCCGCACTTCATTTTTTCATAATTACTAAAACAGGTTCATCTGATACCAAACTGCAACATGCTTAATAGATTGATAATAACTCACCGATATGACACGTCATTGGTAAATACTATTGGAAAGAATCCGGGGCTGTTCCAATCGTCACCGAACGGTTACACATCCCTCGCGTATCATATAACAATATAGAAATACCCTCTTTAAACAGCGATAACGATACAGTGTAAGGTTAACTTACCCGGGGACTCCTGTCCCCAGACTTCAGTCCCAGTCCATGTCGTCTATTTCCTTGGACTCATAGGCTAGCTTGGTCATCTGCACACTTTCTCTTATCACACCTAAAATACTCCAAATCAACCACAACCTGGATGGAACTTTACACACACACAGTGAAGCAGAGCGGAATGCACTAGCCAGTGCCATTGCTACCATATACCGGTGCAAGTCATGGGGGAACCCGCATAATATCCTATTATGGCACCCAGGAAGATAGACAAGCCCAAGTCATATACGTCTGACTCCATGTCTATGTTCTCCTCGACAAGCCCAAGTCATATGACTCCATGTCTCCACGACAAGCCCAAGTCATATGACTCCATGTCATACTATTCTCGACAAGCCCAAGTCATATAACTCCATGTCTCCACGACAAGCCCAAGTTATATGACTCCATGTCTATATTATTCTAGAAGAACAACAATACTTTCCACACAACTATACCCCTAGAGCCACTTTACAATACCGCAGCAACAACACATTTCACACAACTATACCCCTAGAGCTACTTTACAATACCGCAGCAACAACACATTTCACACAACTAGACCCCTAGAGCCAGTCTATGGTACTGCCTGGCCTCTTTTTCTCGAGCCTCTAGGTTACTTTCCCTAGTGTTTACATTAACCCTCCACACGCCTTATCTATCGTACCAGATAAACCCTGGCTAGCAAAATCCGCATTGGTAAAATATCTGTGCAACATACTGACATTTAATGTCATGTAATGTCAGTGGCACTAACGTTTGTCAAAATCTGACCGCACCGCAGGATGAGCTGGTATCAGTGTGATCTCAATCGGATAAATTCCTCAGAAGATGCATGTAACATTTGCCACTTCCGGTTGTCAGATTGTCACCAAAAACAATCATACATACATACATACATACATACATACATACATACATACATACATGGGGTACTAGTCCGAAAGTAAAAATTATACCCGTATGATATGCTTTCATCTGTGCTAAAAAAGAAGTAAGTTTCGAACAGAACAGATTCCCGTCGTTAATAAATCTCTCTTTTCTTTGTAAAACGGCAGTTAATTTCCAACAAATTATAATGACTCCCCTCATCGCCGCTAATTAGTGTCTGTGAGCTCTTTATTTGAGGAGTAACTTTGTTAATAACGCTAATGATTGTTCTAAAAAGTTTCGAGGAGGGCCCGACTGACGTTTCCGCAGAAACCCGTCCGTCCATCATCGGCACGAGTACGAACTTGCAAATTGCGAATAAATATTCCCAACCTCGGCCACTTTGTGGTCTTGGTACTATTTCTCCTATTCGTATTTTGTGATATGAGAACATCAAGCTTTCCCTTTATTGCAAAACTTATTTGATGGTAACTACTGTATTTTTTTGTTGTTGCAGATGTACTGATAACGGGCCCAGGGCCACCAGAATGCCTACTGAAGACGACAGCTATGGTAGGAGACAAGTCACGCTACAGCACGCGTCCATATCACCAGCTCCCGCTCAGTGTTCTGCTGGTTGTCCTGCTGCAGTTCCTGCTGATCAAACGTCGGATCGCTTCTCAACCGAGCGCGTCAACCAGCAGGAGCGATACAGCAGCGATAAGCAGCTCTCCGAGAGGTTCGAGCCGCCGGACAGGTTCCAAAATAACCAGCTCGGCGATCGGTTCTGCTCGGAGAGGAGCAGTTCCGATCGGCTTCCTTCTGGAGAGCGATACCTGGGCGTGTCGGAAAGGTACCCCTTGGGGGACAGACCACCTCCGGTATCAGTTTCTTCGGATAGACTACAAGCCCAGAATGGATCGTCTTTCCAACCGGAACGGTACCATTATACAGAGAGGTGCCAGAGGTACCCGGAGCGGTACTCAAATCCACAGAACCTGGGATCCTTGGATAGGTATCATGTTGTCGAGAGGTATTCCAGAACAAATACTCCCACTGATAGGTACCTGTCATCGGAGAAAGAGAGGTGTAGTAGTAGTAATGATGATAGGTACCAAGCACACTTCGGGGCCAACGGATAGGCCATAAGAGCTAATCAGGGGGAACTTAATTCAAAGACTTTACCATCGGAGGTGTATAAAATCCGGGATAGGTCGGCAGAGAGAAGGTATCAGAATCGTTTCAGCGAGTTACGAACGTTACCCACCGGATAGGTTCTTGCCTATAACCGTGCCCTGAGAGGTTTTCTACGCAGGAGCCAAGGGGTGATATCCCTGATCGAGTACAATATTCTCAGGTACCGTACATGGAACCGCCAT